>BSWB01000002.1:52186544-54587059 GCA_033239125.1 Fagopyrum homotropicum
ATCTATTCCCACCTTAGAAACACCTTCCCTTTGCAAACCTCAGCTTTGTCCACGTTATCCTTTTAGACTTTGAGTTTGAACAACAACGGGATGCTTTAATCCCTAGAATCCGAATTCTCTTTACCTGGTTATTATATCATCTTTTATAGCTTTGCTCTGTTTCTTGTGTTTTATTCACAACCTGAATTACCGATCTTTGTTTCACCATAGTCCCTATGTTCGACCCTAGAATTCTTGCTTTTATTACAATCGATCCGTACACTGCGGGTTCGCTATTTGCAATTATTCTTGGTATAAATATTAAAGCTTGCACACACCTTTTGGAGCGAACAATTATCTTTAAATTGTGTAGGCCAAAAGAAACCAGATTGGAGTACCTTACCGCATGTCTTGTGGGAACTAGCATGTCCATCACAAGGTAATGAATGACAATGGCGGATGACGCTTTCCACTTCATTTTCCACAAAGCATCTTCTAATCTTCCCGTCCGGACCTCTTTTGAAAATCAGAGGTTCATTCCAGTAGTAATGATGCACATCTTTGAAGAACTTCTTCCTTTGTGCATATGACAATCTTGGAGGTATTTTTTGACAAACCAAGTAATTAACAAAATCAGCATACCAAGGCTCATTACCTGTGGAGATTTAATGAAGGCATTCCTCGATCTCACGCAGCTGCTCCTCCGGAAAAGAATCATCTATGGGCATCTCCTCGTTCTTGCTAATAATAGGAGGAAGACGGGTTCGATGGACCGCCACCGAGTTCTTGGATCCCTTCTTATCACGGATCTCTAAGTCAAACTCTTGTAGAAGGAGGATCCATCTAATGAGCCGCGGTTTTGCATCTTTTTTCGTGATCAAGTACCGGATTTTTGGGTGGTCGGTGTAGAGAATAACTTTTGCTCCCACAAGGGAAGAACGGAACTTCTCAAAGGCGTAGACCACCGCCAATTACTCTTTTTCCGTTGTAGCGTAGTGTAATTGAGCTTCATCTAGCGCTTTGCTAGCGTAGTAGATGGCATAAGTGCGTCCATCCTTCTTTTGTCCTAGCACGACTCCTAAGGCTACATCGCTAGTATCGCACATGATCTCAAAGGGGAGATTCCAATGCGGCGGCTGAATGATAGGAGCGGATATCAAGGTTTCCTTAATCCTGTATAATGCATCTAGACAATCCTTCGAAAACTCAAAAACCACATCTTTCATTAGTAGGTTAGTTAATGGTTTAGAAATCATAGAAAAGTCTTTAATGAATCTTCTATAAAAACCTGCATGACCCAAGAAACTTCTTACTCCCTTCATCGGAGATGGTAGAGGTAACTTCTCAACGGTCTTGATCTTCTCCCTATCAACTTCGATTCCGCGTCTGGAAACCAAATGACTTGGAACAATGCCTTCGATGACCATAAAGTGACACTTCTCCCAATTCAAGACAAGGTTAGTGTATTCACATCTTTGCAAAAACTAGAGAAAGGTTAGCTAGACAATCATCAAAAGAGGAACCATAAACTGAAAACTCATCCATAAAAACACCCATTATGTTCTCTATGTATTCGGAGAAGATGACCATCATGCACCTTTTGAAGGTGGCCGGTGCATGGCAATGTCCGAATGACATTCTTCTATAAGCAAATATACCCCAAGGGCACGTAAATGTAGTCTTCTCTTGATCATCGGGATGGATGGGGATTTGGAAGAAACCACTATACCCATCCAAATAGCAAAAGTGTGAATGTTTCGCCAATCTTTTAAGCATTTGATCGATGAAAGGAAGAGGGAAGTGATCCTTCCTTGTTGAAACATTCAACTTCCTATAGTCGATACACATCCTCCATCCTGCTATTGTTCTTGTAGGAATGAGCTCGTTATTTTTGTTAGTTATAACGGTCATCCCTCCTTTCTTTGGAACCACATGAACGGGGATCACCCATTTGCTATCAGAAAGCGGGAAGATAATACATGTATCAAGTAACTTAAGGATTTCCTTCTTCACAACATCTTTCATGATAAGATTTAACCGTCTTTGAGGTTCTTGTGAAGGCTTATGGTTATCTTCCATCAGAATTTTGTTGATTCATAAAGAAGGCTGAATACCAACAAGATCATAAATAGTGTATCCTAAAGCTTTCTTATGCAGTTGGCAAGCATATTCTTCTAGGTCGTTATATAAACTTATCAATGTAAATCCGAACTTAACACTAACAAAAGTATAGCGAATAAGTTAGGGTCGAACCGAAGCGAGTGAGAAGCGATTAAAGAACAAATAAGATTCAATTATCAATTAATAGTAACCAAGGGGGGATGGTGGGTTGGATTGCAATAGTTGACAAGACAAAAGCATATAACAACAAAGCAAAGATGGTGATAATGATGTTAACACAAGCACTACACTTAGATTTCCACTTATATATAACTTGGTTAGCATTCATGCAAAGATAAAGAGATACATAAAAGAGAAACAATCCATTAATCTTGTTATGTAGTTATATTCCTTTACACTTAGATAATCACAACCCGTCATTACCAAAGGTTTTGCTACTGGATTAATGACCCGAAACCGGAACCAATTAACCTTATCCTTTTGCATGTAATTATACAACTTAGGTGATCAAAGTAAGTAAAAAACAATCATGCAAACATAAGTTAAACAAAAAAAATATAACACAATCGTATACTGAATAATACTTCTATTGAAAAGAACTTACAACCAACTTATATGAGGCTTCAATAAACCCAATGTAGCTAGGAGACTTAACACTCCATACAAATGACAACTAACCAAAGCGAGATTTGTGGGAAAATAAGGATGGTTCTAAAAATAAGCCCAAGACCTCTATTTATACTAGAAATGACAGTAAATGGGAGTAAATAGGTTGTGTAAACAACCACCTTAATGGCCATAAATTTGGGTCTAAACAGCCGTAGTTATGTCATCTGTTACTAAACCACAAGCACGGGCATGAGGGCCGCAGGGGCGGTTTAGTGCAAAACGCTCCATCTTTAACTTAGCTACGGGGAGGCATGGCATGGCCGCGGGGGCGGCATCTTTAATGCTCTTGAATGCTTGACGATTGATCTTCTTGACGTTTCTGTTGTCGATCCACAACGGCGGCTCAGTGTCACCGCGAGGGCGGTGAAACGGACGCTTGGGCTTCGCAGATCCGCTAGCATGGGCGTAGGGGTGCCGGCATTGGTCTTCAGGGGGTGCCACTACAAGGGCGCTCAAGGTCGCCGCAAAGGTGGTGACAACCTTTCTCCCGGGTGTTCGCCACTTAGCGTGCGTGCAATCAAGTCTTAAATTTATAAAACTAGAATAAAAGCAAGTGAACCCACAGTGTACGGATCGGCGTAGATTAGCAAGTATTCCAGAGTATCGAACACAGGGATTTGGGGGGAACAAATTCAGTTAACAAATTGTCAAGCAAGAAATGTAATAAGCTTTGCAAATATTGGGGAAAACAGCAACCCTAAAGATCCAGGTGTCTAATTGTGGCAATCGATTCAAGATATACTAAAGAACTACGGACAGAGTTAAGAGTTGCAAAGGTATGCTAAGGTAAAGCAATGTACGGTGAAGTTCCAAGGCTTTATATGACTTATCTAGAAATACTCTCTATAAAGGTTGTTGAGGCTTCAGTATAGAAAGGATCTAAAGACAAGAATTAATCTTAAATACCCAAACTTGTAATCCAAGGATCAAGACTAACTAAACCGATTAAGGTTGTGACACTCGAAATCGAAGTAGAGGTTGTTGAGGCTTCACTACTACCTAGAAAAGGCAAGCCAAGACTAAGTTAAAGCAAATCTTGAACTTTGGATTAAAGTAAAAGCAAGGTTCGTAAACTGAAGTAAATCACGGGTAGTTCTTGAGAATCACGGCCGTGGAAACCTAAGAATAGGCCGTGATTTAGGGTGTCGACGATATTTCTCTAACTCTCAGGGTCCAATAAAATTACAATCGATCTATCATTATCTAAGCCACAACTATCAACCCTTCACCTTAGAATTGCTAAAGGGTTTTAGCCAATAATCATAGTCATAGAATCAAATATCAAATATGAAAGGGAGAAAAGGTAAAACCTTGAAATCTCAATAACAAACACAAAACCAATGTCAATAAAACTCAAAAGTAACTTGCGTTCAATAGATGTAGGATAGAATAAGAATCTCTCACAAATCTCAAGGAACAAAGAAGAACGGGATGTCAATCCGCCTTCAAATGAAACCCTAAAATCTCCCAACTTCGCAAAAAGGGAAGTACGTCCTTCCCCAAATCTTCCCTCCAAATAGCAAGACCTCCAAGTCTGCCTCTCTAAGTATCCTTTGAAGAATTTAACTCCAAGTCCCGGGGCTGTCACCGTCCTCCGGAGAAATTGACTCTCCCTAAATCTCCCTTTGGAGAAATTAACTCCCTCTAGTCTCCCTTTGGAGAAATTGGCTCCTTCTAGTCTCCCTTTGGAGAACTTTTGGCTCCTCTTTGAAGGTTTTGACTCCCTTTGGAGGTTTTGACTCTCTTCAATGTTGAAGGCTCTCCGATTTATATAGCTATAAACCTAGGGTTTAAAGATAAAACCCTAAATATTTGGGCTAAAAAGAAGTCGAATCCGCTGGTATCAGAAGATACTTTGGGCCGCGTCTGACGGTATCAGAAAATACTTTGGCGCGTCAGACGGTATCAGAGAATACTTTGGGTCGCGTCCTAAGGTATCAGAAAATACTTTGGCGCGTCCTAAATTCCTTTTATGCTCCTTTTTGTCCCGCTTTAAGGCTTAATCCTTAAATGTTCCATTTTTGCTCCATAATTCGCCAAATTACCTACAATGCAATAAAACTCTGTGTAGACCTCTATTCTTGCAAAGTAGGTAAATATAACCATAAATGCCATGAATGTATATCTATGCATGCAAAATAAAGGGAAAATCTATATAAATACATGCCTAAAAATAGGTCATAATTCATGTCATCACCGGGGCGCTGACTGGGCGCTGGGTGTGGCGTTGGAGGCATCGGTCACCGTTGGGGCGGTGATATTGGGCCGCAGGGGCGGTTGAACGACAAAAACCCGTCTTGGTTGTCTTATTTGATCTTCTTTATCTTCCAAGTGTTGCAATACATTTGGATTTCTTCATTGTGAACTTCTTCATCTAGATGTAGGTTTTTGCAACAACTAACAACCAATATACTCCTTAAACATGCTAAAACAACCTAGATATGATAGTGATTCCATCACCTATCAAACACCCCCATATTTACTCTTTACTCGTCCCGAGTAAACTAAACATCTAACCAATGTAAAACAGAAGTCTCAAGAAGCATGGTGAAGTAGAGAGGTAACAAGGTGAAGCATGCTAAAGAGAAAAGCAAAAATTTACTAAATAAATGTTAGAAAAGAGAAAGACTACCATCCTTATTGCTCCAAGAGTGACTACCCGGAATCCTCCTTATGTCTCCCCTTCTTATGTCACCAACATCAAAAAAGGAAGACCTAACACTCGGATTTCGCTCATTTTGCCAAAGCGCCCTTCCGGGTTTTCACTTTGACACTCTTCTTCTTCTAAGACGATCTTACGATTCTCACTTCCCTTAAGTCCATTTTTGCACCAACCTAGTATTGGTCGGACTACCTTCTTTTTGCCTAAACCACCCTTTTGGATTTTCGGTTTATCCAAGGATTTTCATGCCTTCTTAAAAACAATTTATTGATTGAACAATAGATTGAATTACAACTGAATTTTCAGACACAAACCATACAAGTAAGATAGATACCCTCCCCTGTACTTGAAGATCTCTTAGCCCTAAAAGTGTGAAAAATGAAGTCAAAACATAACATGTGAAGAAGGGAAAGAGT
This sequence comes from Fagopyrum homotropicum, assembly GCA_033239125.1. Classification (NCBI taxonomy): domain Eukaryota; kingdom Viridiplantae; phylum Streptophyta; class Magnoliopsida; order Caryophyllales; family Polygonaceae; genus Fagopyrum; species Fagopyrum homotropicum. Next base: position 52,192,392 of record BSWB01000002.1, read on the forward strand.
CGACTCACTAGTGAGATGGTCCGGCTAGACTATCCGGCTCCTTTGGCAGGTACAAGAAGTGGGAGAAGTAGTGCTCTTGCCGCCGGTAGAGCTCGGTGATGCGGCTGCTCTACTCGTCCATCTGGGCACCAAACAACCACACAAAGTTGGCCTACCAAGCCTATTGCCGCTCCTCAATGCGAGTCGGCATCCTCGTCTCATAACCCGTCTGTCATGACTATTGTCGCTCATCAAAATGAGCAGTTATGCACTCCTCAAGCTTGGACTGCCACGTCTAGTACTCCTAACATCGTCCTCTGAAAATTGGTCTGCCACTCACCCTGCCGAGTGGTGAAGGCTCTCATCTAAGCAAGCAACTAAGAATGTATAGGATCGGCGTCCTCAGCAGTGGGCATCTCCACATCATCGGGGATGGGCTGATAGTTCTCAGCTGGTTTCCTACTCGAACTCGCCGCATTCTGCTCAATGATGGCAACATGTGGTTGCCTCAGAACATATGGACTTGCGGCAATGTAAAGGTTGGTAAGCTCCGGCCCAAATGACAAGGGCCGATGAAAGTATGTCACATGGCCCCCATCGTGGAAGGAGAGTCAAAACCGGTGCTTACCCTCCACCTTCAACAGCTTGCAACGGCGAAGGAGGCCCTCGTTGTAGAATGGGATCACCAAGCCATCCTCCACACTTGTGACATTCATAACCTAAGCAACAATGAGGGTGATGAACACTCCTCCAACAATGTCCCGGGGATCTTTCTTCTATAACTGCTTCAAAGCGGAAAAGAAGAGCAAAATTCAGGCCGACACACTCTCACAAGCTGGAACGCACGAGTACAATAACCCAAGGTCCTTAAGGGCAACCTTGTTTTCCTCCTTGTGTACACAAAAGACACACATGATGATCTTGATCAACAACCTCAAATAGGGGTGACTTAGCTTGTTGTTGTACTAACCCCCTCCATGGAAATTAGAACATGTAGCAGCATGCCAGAACTCAAACAAATCTATTGTAGGAGAGGGCTTCCACCAAATCTATGAAGGGTTCTTGATCACCCTGAATGCCTCTCTCAGCTGGTCCAAGCCCACTATATACTTCTTCTTTTGGAACTTGAATGTCACTCCAACACAAATATGATCTTCCAACTCAAGTTGGAAGGTGGTTACAAACTACCTCACAATCTCGGGGTAAAGAACAACATGTTTCTCAAGGAATTCCCCGAGCCCAACATGCTCGAGGAATTGCTACATACATTCAAGCATGCCCAAACTCTCCAACGTAGGAACATGGAAAAACCGAGTTGCTATCAAATTCCGGTGTTACAAAATATCATATCTCTCCAGCTCCATATGGTTCATCTTGGTTTTCATTCCTGTTTCCATTGTAGCAGCACTTTCAAGTTATGGAATAAGAAATCAACAAAAGAACGAAGAAAATCGGACCTTAATATTGCAGAAACCGTAGGGGCAACTTGATAGAGGCGCGGGGGTGGATCTCTGGAGTTGCGGGGCGGGAAAAGTGCAGAGAGGCGATTCTCGAAGGTCTTTTCCGATTGCTTTGATTGAGATGTTCCTTGGGATTTGGAGTTGGTGTTCGAGGTGGAGTACGTTGATGGTATATGCCGAAGGTGAGGGAAAATGGTGGTGAGGTGGTGAAGGAGTTTAGGGTTAGGGTTTGGTGAGAATGGAAGAGTTAGGTTGGTGAAAGGTGAGGGTGGTGGGTTGGTGATAGACGTGGCGCAGGGGGGTGGTTGAAGGCGGTGGTGGGCGCTGGTGTGGCTGTGAGGGTGTCAGTGAAAGCGAGTGATGGCGAGAGGTGAGAGTTGTGGAGTTCGTGAGGGTTGGGGAGGCTGGGGTGTGAGAGTTTTGTGAAGGAGAGAAATAGGTTGGTAGGGAAAGGTGTAGGAGGGTTAGGGTAGATTTTTTTTTTACCTGGATAAAACCGCAGGGGCGGGGAGTGTCACCAAAGAGGCGGTGACACGGTCACTTCCGGCCGCTGGCGAGGCGTTGGGAGCGGCCGGCTTCATCTTGGGAAGGGGCTCACCGCTGGGGCGGAGAAGTGTCACCACAAGGCACTGACAGTCTTGCTTCGGCCGCTGGCTTTGCTCCAGGTGTAGCGTTGGGAGCATTTTGTCACCGCAAGGGCGGTGACATAGAGATGCGGGGGCCCTTAAGTAGTAGAGCCTTTTATTTTCTCGGGTTGCCTCCCGAGCAGCGCCTTTGTTTTACGTCGTTGGCTCAACATAAGACCTTCATCTTTGAGCTTCAATGACCTCTCCAGGATCAAGTGGTTGATGTGGAGGTCTTGTTCCTTCATTGACGTTCATGATCCTTCTACTTGCTTCAAAACTTCCTTCTTGATCTTCCTCGACATTCTTCATTACTGTTCTCAACACATCCTAAGTATCCTGCATAACCGAGGCAACAAGCTTTTGGCTTGAAATTAGAAGATTGGGCCCAACAGCCAATTCATTGTTTTCATTAATTGAGGTATCTTGTGAATCTACTTTCAATGCATGTTCTTCAAGTTTTGTTTTTCCTCTATCAACATCCCATTTGTTTGATTCATAAACTTCAAGGAGAGTTTGTTCAATTGGCTCAATAGCATTAATTGAACACAAGGTAAGAGCATTAACGGGGTTTTTCATGGATTTAAACATATTAAACTCAATGACCTCATCGTTAAACTCCATAGTAAGTTTTTCACTAACATAGTCATTTTTTGTTTTAGCAGTTATTAAGTTCTAACGTGATGGTAGACATGCTATGTTCCATATCAATGACAAAGAAATCAGCAGGAAATATTAATTTGTCAACTTTAATGAGAACATTTTCAATTACTAATAGGTGATGGAATCAGCAGGAAATATTAATTTGTCAACTTTAATTTGTCAACAGAAGCTTTTTATCACATTAGTGTCGGTTTAGGCTACTAACACCTTGATCCAGAAGAATAAGACTAAAAGAAGATAAAAGAGGAGTTTTATCACTTGGGAGTTGAATACCATTCACGAAGCAAAGCTTCTGGTACATCACCGCCCCCACGGAGCAGTGTCACCTCCCCTGTGGGTGACACCACCTTCCGGAGCACAGCCTGCGTCTTCGCCAGCGCCAGGAACGAAGACTGTCGCCGCCCCTGCGTCACTCCTTGGCGCCCCTGCGGTGAATTATCCTGAAGAAGCAAAGACCGGCACTCATGCGCCTCTACCTGCGTCTCATCCTGTGGAGCTGTGAAGGTGAAGACTCAGTGTCACCGCCCCGGTGTTGACACTAGGCCGCCCCTACGGCTCGGCATCTGAAGCGACAGAAAGTTGAAGGGTCAGGCGTTTTAAGATCATCAATGATCCGTCCCTGCGGAACTGCCAGGCCGCCCTGCAGCCACGAAGAAGATCAAACGTTTTCGCCTGAACCGCCCCTGCAGATGTGAAGGCCGCCCCTGCGGTTCAGCGACAGAGGCTTTACTCCGGTTGTTTACACCACCTTTATGGCATTAAAGGTGGCTGTTTTGGCCGGCTATTTACTCCCATTTAGTGCCATTTGTAGTATAAATAGATCCATGGTTGATTCCTAAAATCATCCATCATTTCCAACTTTTATTCTCTCTTGCTTCCTTTGTAATGAGCTTCTAAATTTCCTTGGTACATTGGGTTGATTTGAGGCTGCATTATTACTTTGGTTGTAAGTTCCCTTTTTAATATAAGTTTTATTCAGTAATGTTTTGTGTTTCTTGGGCTTCATTTATCTAAATTGCGTGTTTTCATTATCACTTAAGATTAATCACCTTAGTTTGTAAGTGCATGCAAACAACTATGATTAATAGATTCCGGGTTCGGGTCTTTAGTCGAGTAGTAACCTTTAAGTAATAACGGGTTGTAATTGCTTGAAGGAAAAGAAACACAACTATAAAGATTAGTTTAACGGTTTTAATCTTCTCTTTATATCCCTTAGTCTTTGTTTGAAAGCTAACTTGTGACTTGTTCTTGTAGGTTTACGGAACACTAACTTGTTAAGTTGTGTTGATGCCGGTTGGCTCAACACATACATATGATCAAGACGTGAACATTACTTGAAACTTGTAAATGAACTCACCAAAGTACAAATCGCATGCTAAGAATCAACTGAGTGTAGATTCACTCATTAGCATCTTATCAATCTCTTTTAATTTCTTTTTAGTTTTGTGTGCATCAATTCATTCCAAAACCCCCCCTTTTTGTTACTTTGTCCCATAATCAATAATTGATCTAAATAAAAATAACACAAACTCTCTTGGTTTCAACACTTACTTACCTAATCGCTATACTTTCTTTAATATTGAGTTCCGAAATTACTTTGACAAGATATAAACGACCTTAGGAAAAGTCTTAGTCAAATTTTGGCGCCGTTGCCAGGGAGTTTAGTTATTTTTATTTTATTATTATTGATTATTGGTTTGGACCATTTTTATCGTCCAAACCCGTGCTACTAACTCCGGCTTTGTTCCCTTTGATCCAGAAATTGAGAGGACACACAACCGGCGACGTAGACAACAATAACTCCAACAAGAAATGGCTGATCGTACTCTTTATCAACTCACTCAGCCAACTTTGCCTCAACACCCTCTTGCAGTTACTATACCCGCATTAGGGGAAGGAATCAACTTCGAGCTCAAGCCGGGTCTCATTTACTTGCTCCCATCTTTCCATGGGTTAAGTGGTGAAGACCCCATCAAGCACCTTGGGAAGTTCTATACCGTGTGTTTGAGCATGAAGTCAGCCAACATTACCGAAGAGCAAATCAAGATGAGGGCATTCGGCTTCACACTCAAAGATGCAGCGGATGATTGGTATTACCACCTTCCATCCGGGAGCATCGACACTTGAGAGAATCTCCACAAGGCGTTTTTGGAGAAATACTTCCCAGCCAAGAAGGCCAATATCTTGAAGAAAGCTATAAGCAACATCGAGCAAGAGGCGGACAAGACTCTTTATGAGTACTTTGAGCGGTTTGCACGACTCCGATCTAGCTGTCCTTTCCATGGATATTCAACTCAGGATCGAGTCTTGTACTTGTACAATGGCTTGCTTGAACCCGAAAGGAGGATCGTCGACGCGGCTTGTGGAGGTAACATTCTTAACTCTACCCCTGACCTTGATTTTGACAAGATACAGGAACTAGCGGAAGGAACCCGGAACTTTGGAAGGACTTCTTCCAAGAGAGGTGTTCAAGCTGTGAATTCCGGGAAGAGTGAGATTTCCAATGAGCTTGCTGAATTGAAGGAAACGGTGAAGAGATTAACACTTATGGGAACCCCACAACAGCTAAAAACATGTGCAGTTTGTGTTGACCCATATCACCCAACGGACATGTGTCCCAAGTCCAGGATGACGATGCAGAGGTGAATGTAGTAGGTTATGGACAGCCACATGAGCAAAAGCCTAGGAACGATCCTTCTGCACAGAACTTCATGCCAAACTAGCGTGACCAACAGAATTATCGTTGGAGGGATTAACAAAACCAACAACAAGAGCCCCGACAAGGTAAGTATCAATCAACTGAGGATATGTTGCAGGTTTTGACTAAGCATTTTGCTATTCATGTCCAAACAACAGAATCCAGCATCAAGAACCTTGAAAAATAGGTTGGGCAAATGGCGGCAGCCATAACAAGGATCTAAATAATATTTTCCGGAGGATTGCCTTCCCAAACGGTAATCAACCCCAAGGTGATGCTGGAGGAGGCTCAATCAGAGAAGTAAAACCCTTACGTCGAGCCAACGACGTAAAACAAAGGCGCTGTTCGGGAGGCAACCCGAAGCAATAAGAAGAGGTGTCTCTGTCAAGAAATCCGCCCCTGCGGCTTAGTGTTCCCACCCCTACATTGACACCCCTGCACAGCGCCGCCCCCGGCGTTGGGCCTACGCTTGCAACAAACTGGTTACCGCCCCCGCAGTGACACCCCTACGCCCCTGCGGCGACCATCCTTGACACGCATCCTCAACGCCGCCCCCGGCGCTGAGCTTGTGCCTTCCTCTCCCTTGTCACCGCCTCTGCGGTGACAAGTCCCCGCCCCGCGGTGACAAGTCCCTGCCCCTGCGGTTTTATAAATGAAAGAAAAAAAAATACACTTCCCAAAATTAACCTACAACTATCCCGCCAATCTCCCTCAATTACCCCGCATCTCTACCAAATCTCTCCCCCTCTCACAAACGCCCCCACGCCCTCACCGGAATTCTCACAAAAATGCCTCCATCACAACCCTGTGCCACTAAGACAGCACCACCACTACCAGCCAACGCCCTTGCGCCACTGTCCCCCACTCCCCATCAACACCTCCCTCAAAACCCTAATCCTACAACCCTTTTCCCCTCACACTCTCCTCCTTCCACTACCCATCACCTCCGGCAAAATCTTCACCAGCAAGAAGCCAACAAAACACCCCCTAGCTCCAGCACCTTCGTCGCTGTCAGAAATTGCCCCCTGCACTTCTCCCGCCCCTGCGCCTGCAAGCTGCCACCCCTGCGCCTCGCCGCCCCTACAATTCCTTCAGCCGCCCCTGCGGAAAAATCAACATAGGGTTCGTTTCTTTCTCAAATTTCTGAACTTTCTAATTCATTGCTTGATTTCTTGCAAGAAATGGAAAACCAGAGAAAATACAAGTTGTCGGAAGCTGAAAAGGAGAGGTATAGAATTATGCAAGATGGGGTTGTGTATGCAACTCGGTTTTTGCACGTTCCTACTTTAGAATAATTGGGCATGTAGGAGAGCATGCAAGGATTCCTCACCAACGCTGGGCTCGGTGAATTTCTGGACATGAATGCCCCAACATACCCCGAGCTCAGCCACCAATTCATCGCCACCTTCACCATGAAAAAGGAGGACCATATTTGTGTTGGACTTTCATTCAAGTGCAACAAGAAAAAATATAGACTAGACTACACCCAGCTATAGGAGGCATTTAGGGTGACTATTTACGCCTCAGATAATTGGTGGAAACCCGTACCGACACCCGACCTTTGCGAGTTTTGGCAGGCCGCCACTAGATCAGAGTTTCATGCCGGGGGTGAGTACTCCAACCAACTCACTCACCCCTGCTTAAGGCTCATCTCCAAGTTATTCATGAGTATCTTCTGTGGACACAAGGAGGAGAACAAGGTCGCTCTCAAGGACCTTCCACTGTTGTACATCTGCTTCCCCATGAACGACTGGGTACCGGATTACAGCTTTGAAGCGGATTAGGAAGAACGAGCCACGAGACATTGTGAGTGGTGGGGTGATCTCCTTGATCGCTGCACAGGTGATGGACCTCTCCGACTTGGAGGATGGGTTAGAGGCCCCACTTTACACGGATGGGATGTTGAGGAGGTGCAAGCTCCTCAAGAGAGACGGGGAGAACTTCTTTTGGCTCTCATTGGCAGATGGGAGTCACATTACATACCTCCCCCGGACGCTTCCACTTGGATACGAGCTCTCCGAGCTATACATACCGGCCGACCCTTTCGTGTCGAGACAACCTCAAGGGGCCATTGTTGAGAGATATGTTGCAAGCTCCAGCTGGGCTCCTGTTGCTAACCACATGCCCATACCGGATGATGAGGAGATGCCTACTGCAGCACCGGACGACGGTCCGGCCATGGATAGCCTCCAAGCTCAGATGGCAGCCTTGACCACCCAACATCAGGCATGGCAGACCGAGTACCAACGGTCCATGCTTGAGTAGCAGCAAGCGTGGTAGTCCAGCTTCGCTTCCTCTATGACCACCCATTTTGACCGTTGGCATGATGCTTGGCAGGCGGCTCATCAGCAACAGCTAGAGGCTCAGCAGGTGGCTTGGCCAGCTTTGAGACTTCATTTGGGCAGAGGATGGATGCTCAGGAGGACCGCATCGACACGCTCTACCGCCGGCAGGAGCACTTCTTCAGCCACTTCCCGTACCCACCGGAGGAGGGTCCAGATGGTCCAGCCGGACCATCCCATTAGTATTACCATCTTTTCTCGCTTTCCCACATTTTTCTTTGCTTTCATTTTCCACTTTGAGGGCAAAGTGTTTTTCAGTTGTGGGGGAGGGAATTATCATTGCATGTATAGTTTGTTTTTGAGTGTGTTTGTTATGAGTTGTAGTTTAAAATTCAGTTTGAAAGTCATTTAAAAAAATAAAGAAGAATAAGCCAAAGAAAATGAAAAAAGGCATGAAAATCCTTGGATAAACCGAAAACCCGAAAGGGCGGTTTAGGCAAAAAGAAGGTAGTCCAACCAACCTTAGGTTAGTGCAAAATTGGACTTGAGGGATGTGAGTTCTAAGTGAGATCATCAAAGAAAAGAAGAAGAGTGGCAAGGTGAAAACCCGAAAGGGCTCCTTGGAAAAATGAGCGGCACCGAGTGGAAGTTCCCTTTTTGGCGTTTGGCGGCATAAGAAGGGGAGGGGAGTCATAAGGAGGTTGTCCGGGTAGGTCACTCTTGGAGAAATAAAGATGGTAGTTTTCTCACCTTTTTCTCACATTTTCTCTCTTTTTCCTTCTTTCTTTCTTGTCTTTTCTTTTCCATTGTCTATGCCTCTTACCCATGCTTCCTGAGGCCTTTGAGTCTATAAACTACTGTCATGTGTTTTACTCGGGACGAGTAAAAGGTCTAATTATGGGGGAGTTTGATAGGTGATGGAATCACTATCATTTAGGTTAGTTTTTAGAGTCTTTTATCACATTAGTGTCGGTTTATGCTACTAACTCCTTGATCCAGAAGAAGAAGACTAAAAGAAGATAAAAGAGAAGTTTTAGCACTTGGGAGCTGAATACCTTTCACGAAGCAAAGCTTTTGTTGCATCACCGCCCACACGGAGCAGTATCACCACCCCTGCGGGTGACACCACGTTCCGGAGCGCAGCCTGCGTCTTCGCCAGCACCAGGAGCGAAGAATGTCGCCGCCCCTGCGTCACTCCTTGGCGCCTCTGCGGTGACTTATCCTGAAGAAGCAAAGACCGGCACCCCTGCGCCTCTATCTACGTCTCATCCTGTGGAGCTGTGATGCTGAAGAGTCAGTGTCACCGCCCCAGCGTTGACACTGGGCCGCCCCTGCGGCTCGGCATCTGAAGTGACAGAAAGTTGAAGAGTCAAGCGTTAGAAGATCATCAATGATCCGCCCTTGCGGAACTTCCAAGCCGTCCCTGCGGCCACGAAGAAGATCAAACGTTTTTGCCTGAACCGCCCCTGCGGATCTGAAGGCCACCCCTACGGTTTAGCGAGAGAGGCTTTACGCCGGCTGTTTACACCACCTTTATTGCATTAAAGGTGGCTGTTTTGGCCGGCTATTTACTCCCATGTAGTGCCATTTGTAGTATAAATATACCCACTTTTATTCTCTCTTGCTTCCTTTGTAATGACCTTCTAAGTTTCCTTGCTTCATTGGGTTGATTTGAGGCTGCATTATTACTTTGGTTGTAAGTTCCCTTTTTAATATAAGTTTTATTCAGTAATGTTTTATGTTTATTGGGCTTCATTTATCTAAATTGCATGTTTTCATTATTACTTAAGATTGATTACCTTACAATCTAAGTGCATGCAAATAACTAGGATTAATAGATTCCGGGTTCGGGTCTTTAGTCTAGTTGTAACCTTTAAGTAATAACGGTTTGTAATTGCTTGAAGGAAAGAAACACAACTATAAAGATTAGTTTAACGGTTTTAATCTTCTCTTTATATCCCTTAGTCTTTGTTTGAAAGTTAACTTGTGACTTGTTCTTGTAGGTTTACGGAACACTAACTTGTTAAATTTTGTTGATGCCGGTTGGCTTAACACATTCATATGATCAAGACGGGAACATTACGTGAAACTTGTAAAAGGAACTCACCAAAGTAGTAATCATATGCTAAGAATCAACCTAGTGCAGATTCACTCATCATCATCTTATCAATATCTTTTAATTGCTTTTTAGTTTTGTGTGCATCAATTCATTCCAAAACCCCCCTTTTTGTTACTTTGTCCCATAATCAATAATTGAATTAAATAAAATTAACACAAACTCTCTTGCGTTCGACCCTTACTTAATCACTATACTTTCTTTAGTATTGAGTTCGGAAATTACTTTGACAGGATATAAACGACCTTAGGAAAAGTCTTAGTCAATTACCCCTTTAGGAAGTATGTTAGAACTATTAGCTAGTTGAACTATTGTACGTGTCGCATGCAAAGGTCCCAAACCAAGAGATTTATAGATGAGTAAGGTATGACATTGATGGATGCACCTAAGTGTAGCATTGCTTTGTCAAAACGACTATCGCGTATTACACAAGGAACGTTCATCATACCCAGGTCACTACGTTTTTCCGGCAATTAGGTTTGGAAAACAACAGACACGTGCTCACTCTCATTCACCTTCTGCTTTCTATTCATCTTCTTCTTTCTCTTGATGGTACACAGTTCCTTCAAGAAGCGAGCATAATTAGGTACACTTTTCACGATTTTAAGGAGGGGGTTTTTTACCTTACATTTTGAGAAAGTCTCAAAAAGCTCCTTGTCCTCGACTACTCTTCTTTCCTTGAGTTCCTCAAGGAAGGGTGCTGGTGGCTTCTCAACATAGAGTGGTGGAAAGTTTGGACGGATGTAGGGATCTTCTTTTAAATCACCTTCTGGGGGGGTATCTGTTGGGGTTGCTTGACAAAGGCGTGGGTCTGGAGAATGCTCAGCTACAGGGACGGGGGCCTCAAGGAGCAGGGAAGGTTGACCAATAGAAGGTGGATTAGTCGCTCCTATTTCTTGATTCTTGCTTACAAACCTCCCACTTTTGAGAGTTATGCCGCAAACACTTTCCTTTTGATTTACCATCGTTTGGGAAGGAAAATTTCCCAAGGTTCGAGCTTTCATCACCGTAATTGCTTCCTCTATTTGCCCAACTTGCTTCTTAAGGTTCTTGATACTCTTTTTTTCTTTCGTTGTCCAACAACCCGTTGTACAAGTACAACACAAGGTCCTGCATGGAATATCCGTTGAAGGGGAAACTTGACCTTAGCTTAGCAAACCTTTCAAAATACTCATAAAGAGTTTCTTCCGCCTCTTACTCGATGTTGTTGATATCCTTCCTCAGATTGTTGGCTTTTTTCCGGAAAGTATTTCTCCAAGAAGGGCTTGTGGAGATTCTTCCAAGTGTCGATACTACCGGATGGAAGGTGGTAGTACCAATCATCCGCCGCATCCTTTAGAGTGAAACCGAAGGCTATCATCTTGATTTGCTCTTCGGTAATGTTTGCTAGCTTCATGCTCATGCAAACGGTATAAAACTTTCCCAAGTGCTTGATGAGATCTTCTCCGCTTAGCCCGAGGAAGGAAGGTAGCAAGTGAATCAATCCCGGCTTGATCTCGAAGTTAACCCCTTCTCCAATTGCCGGTAGAGTTACCGCAAGTGGATGTTGGGTCAAGTCCAGCTGCGTGAGTTGACGGAGTGTGCGGTTCGCCATTTGTTCTTGATTCCGGTGTTGTTTTCATTGCTGATTGTTCGCCTCAAAGTGTGCGTGCAAATAAGTTTTAAATTATAAAACTGAAATCAAAGCAAGTGAACCCGTAGTGTACGGATCGGCATAGTAAAGCAAGAATTCCAAAGTATCGAACTCAGGGATTTGAGGGATCAAATTCAGTTCACAAATTATCGAGCAAGTAAAGTATAGAAACTTTGCAAATATTGGGAAAACAACAATCCTAAAGATCCAAGTATCCAATTGTGGCAATCGGTTTATTATTTTCTATAGATATAAGGAAAGAGTCGAGATTGCAAAGGTATAACTAACGTAAGGTTGAGTACGGTGAAGTTCCAAAACCCACTATATCTCACCCAACGATACTCTCTATAAAAGTTGTTGAGGATGCAGTATAGAAAGGATCTAAGTACAAGAATTACTCTCAAATACCCAAGCCCAAACCCAAGGAATTAAAGATAAACTAAAATGGTTAAGGTTGTGACACTCGAAACCGAACTCTCCAATCCGTCTCCAAAGGCAAACTCTAAAAAAATCTCGAAGTACACAATCTTCAATATTGCGTCTTTCTCAAGCCACGATCCAAACTCTCCAATCCTTCGTATCAACCCTAAGCACGGAATTGTAAGTGAAGGTAAAATGAAACCCTAAGCGACCGTCCTCGAAACTCCCTTCTCAATCCTTCTTATAGAGCAAAATAGGGTGATGAGAAAAGCCCAATAACCGTCGCTGACGTGGCAAATATGACACGTCACATCGTCATGGAAATTATGTCCTATTACAAGATTCCACGGCCGTGGTTTAGGGTGTGGAATCCTCTGATGTGCTCCAAAATCACTCTCCACGAACTCAATGCATAACCACAGTCGTGGTTTAGGTCGTGGAACTCTCTGACCTTTGTGAAAGCCTTCGTTTTGCAAACTTCTTCAATCATGCTCCTTCCTTAGCTTCTCCAAAGCATCTCCTTGACATTTAGCATGATCAAATACTCCTATCACTCCATATTAAGCTCCAATTCAAGCCTTTATTCACCTATAAACATAACAAAGCTTGTGTAGATATCTATATCGATAAAATAGGTGAATGTGCTCATAAATGCGTCAAACTCATATCCATGTACACATCTAAGAGGGGAAAACAATCAAAACAAGTGCCTAAAATATAGTCATGTTTCATGCTATCAAAATACCCCATACTTGTCACTTGCTTGTCCCCAAGCAAGGTTTTCAAAAGCTTAGAACATAAGGTAGAATGAAATATGAATGCAAAACAAAACAAAACAATCTTTTTGGTAATGTGCTTCTAACTAATAGATCATCTTCAATTCTTGCTTCATTCACTTCAAGCATTGTCAAAATCAAACATGTGAAACTTCAATTTATATCACCAAGTCAAATAGGATTCTTATGATCTCAAGAACTTTCAAGTAAGGTCAAGAATACGGAAAGGGTGGGAAACATGTAAATGAATGTGGTGTATGAATCCGGGAAGAAGGAACAACACAAACTCTTTTCTTTTCACCATTGTCAAAATCAAACATGTGAAACTTCAAAAACCGAAGCCTAGAAGATTGACATTTCTCAATTTCGAGATGCCTCAAACCCTTGATGCACATACCCTAATCCGTTAGGAATATCGCTCAATCCGACTTTGGCAAGACACAAACACCCGGCTATGTGATTGGTGCCGAGTTACTCATCATTATAATTGACTTCCCCAAACCTATTTTCCTACACTTTGAAATCAAACAATTTTTTTCATGGCCCTCCCACATCAAAAAGGCCAAAATAAACTCTTCCTAAATCTCGGATAGGTAAAAGAGGCAAATATTTTCTTTGAGGGGCTAAATGATCAAAGAAAGAAGTAAGAAAATCGAGGTGCCTTAATCATCTCATAAAGAAGTATAAGACTTACATTGTGATTTCAACCTTCATTTTTCAATATGATTTAGATAAAACTTTCCCATTATGAAACTTGCAAGAAAATATAAACAACATACTCAATCTCTTTACAATTCATAATTCAATCAAGCATACAAATGTCATCAAAAACTCATTCCACCAGTAGATTCATCATAGAAATCATCTTTAATCTTAGAAGCACAATAATTTTTCAAAATTTTCAAAATTTTCAAGGATTTTTCAAAGCTTTTCAATGCAATGCAATAGTGAAACGTGTGACAAATAATTGAAAGATGCAAGTGTTCATGGAATTAAAAGCAAGCAAGTGTATCGAGTTAGTAAAAATGAGAGTCACACCCCATCCTATACTTGACTTACACAGTGTCCTCAATGTTCAAGAAAAATAAAGAAAAGAAAAGAAACAAAGAAAACTCACTAATGGCGGTAGAGTGGCTCAAAGCATCCATAGAGATCATTGTGAAGGAGGTGGCGGATATGAAAAGAAGTCGGAGCTGAAGACGCCCAAACTGCTGGCGGTATACACCTCGTAAGATCCTGGCGTTCTCCTGTCTCTCCACATCATGAGCCTGTTGGTTTATCTCCAGGTCTCCCACTCTTCTAGAAAGATCGCTCGCCCATGCCGGCTGCTGTCCGTACCAAGCGGGAGGCTGCTGCAACCACTCCGGCTGCTGTTGTTAGGTAGGTGTCGGTGCAACTGGTGGCTGATCATACCAAGGAGGTGGAGCTCCCATCCAAGATGGCTGTTGTCCATACCAAGCAGGTGGAGTCTCCATCCATGTCGGGCGCTCACTTACACTAGTCCGGCGTGAGGAAGAAGAACCGGAAGGTCTAGATTGGTTGGGAGATCTCCTAGGTGGCTCCGGGAAGTCGGCCGGCTGGTCCGGGAATGAGCCAAAGTCATGCTCAGCCCCTCCTGCATCTTCATAATCTCCTCCTCCCATCTCTTCATCATCCTCATCATCCTCAGCTGGAACCTCATCAGGCACATATGGAGGAGCTACTAATCTATTGTCATGCATTGGTACGAAAGTCTCCTTCCAGTTGTGACGGCCTAGCATGAGAGAGTACTCCGGAAGCCATGGAATGCCCCTACCAACTCTCTCCTCCCAAGGCATGGCGGCTGTAGGTGAAGCACGGTGGCGAGGAAAGATGAGTTCTCTAGTCATAAGTCCATTGAGACCCAAAGGTCTCGCAACTATCCTAGTGCAAGCGGAGTAGTCAATGCCCAACTGGTTGATGATGTGAGTCACCATACCTCCATAACCTATATTCCTGGCCTTTTTGTTCTTCACTTTACTTAGGGTAGAGGCAAGTAGAGTGGCACAATCTGCGGAAGTACCGGCAAGCATGCAATAGAGGAGGAAGAGTTCATCAGCCTAAATCTTTTGTGGTGTTTCAGTCCTAGGGAAAAGGCGTTCCGATAGGACTCTATGGGATATCTTTAAGGCTACGTGGTATATGAGTTTATCCTTAGTGTCGGCCGGTTTCCAACGAACCTTGCAAGCATAGATAATAACATCATCTCTCCAAAAGTCATTGGCATACACTCACCCAGGAAACCTTCCATTGAAACTCTCTTGAAACCTAAAGAAGGTTCCCTACTGCACTATTGAGAACTCGTAGTTTTGCTCCATCAACCTAAATGACACCGTTCAGCTAACGGCGCTATGCTCAAAGGAAGTTATAAACTCCCTTGTGATCTCCTCATAAACATCTTCTCTAATGGCGGAGAAGATGATCAATCCGGCTTTATCTGAAAGCCAAGTCAAGTTATTCACTACATTCAGCTCTTCAAGCTCCTCTAAGACAAGGTACCTAGGCCCTATTATCGGTCTCTTTGAAATCCTATCCATGGCTCTTTCATAATCCTCATGGATATTAGGGATTCTAGGGGGTGGTGGTGATGGTGGTTCACTAGGAGGGGGTTAGGAAGAAGAGGAACTATCACCTTTTTGCTTCTTATTTCTACTTGACTTCCTTCTCAACATTTTCACTCGAAACAGAGAAAACCTAGGTTTGGATTTGAAAAATCTAATTCCAATTTCGTCAATTTCCACGGCCGTGGAACTGTATGGAACCCGTGGAATTGATATGTTTCTCTCAAAATTCAGCAAATGCACAGCAAACTCCACAATCACAACCCTAAACTACTTCTAATTCCAATTTCGTCCAGTTCTCCTATAATCTTGCAAGAAACAAACCAAATCAACCAAGAAGAGAATAGAGAATAAAACCTAGGTTTGGATTTGAAAAATCTAAATTCCTTCACCAATGTAGATTGTTTGCTCAGTTTGTTGTTTGGATCTTGTATAGGATTGAAATTGCTCCAGTTTTGGTTGAAGAATCGCTCGAATCGCACTCCGAATGAAGGATTACGGGAGAGGTGAAAATGCCGGCAATCTTAGGCGTAATTTTGGGCGTGGTGATGAAGGTGAATGTGTTTTTGAGAAGGAAAGGGGATTATATAGTGGCCGTAAAATTTTTGAAAATCACGGTCAGTCGAGGTTTTCCACGGCCGTGGTTTTGGCCGTGGAATCCTCTGATTTGTTTCAAAAACTTGGAAAATTACGGCTAGTCGGGGTGTTCCACGGCCGTGGTTTTGTACGTACAACCGTGACACTCTCTGATCTATGCCAAAATTTCTAGTTTCGTCATTCTTTCCGACTTTTCCTTCCTTCCTTTGCTCATTCCTTATTCCTAACTTCCAATAACACAACATACCAGAAGGTATCGAGGGGAAAACAAACAAAAACGACATATAACCTAAACTAACCTAAGAAAGAAAGAAAGAAAACAAAAAATGATAATGCAATACCTTGGGTTGCCTCCCCATAAGCGCTTTGTTTTGGGTCCGTAGCAAGACCGTTCCTATGTTCAATTGAGGACAATCGGAGCGATTTCCTCAGCTTGGAGCTCCGGTTAGTTCTGTCACGCTAGAAACGTATAGCACAAAAGTCTTAAATTTATAACTCGATATAATTTCTAACTCCTAGCGAACACACAGTGTATGGGTCATTTTGTAGCAAGGATAGTATTCCGAGGTTGAACACAAAGACTAAGATGAAATCAAATGAAGCAAGTGATCATGGATAATGCAAATCTAGTCTAAGAAAATAGAAGGAAATAAAGAAATGAAAATCATGATGGTTTTGGGTTTGGTTTTGTGGTGATCAAGAAAAGATCACAAATCTTGCAAGGTCATAAATCAAACTAAAAATTAAAGCTAGCAACACAAACAAGCAATTCAAACACAAGATATGTGATCAAAGAGAGAAAAGCGGATTCTAGGGGTTAGGACTTCTGGTTATGGCATTGGACTCAAGCTTCTAATCAATCCTTGGATTTGCTATGTTATGTTGAGAAGGGTGTTTCTCAATTGGGATCAATCACCGGGTAGGTCTCATGGTCCACTAATCGCGCACCTAAGGTCCTATCACCGGGTAAGTCTCTAGGAGCCTAAGATTGAGAATTCTACACAAGCCAGATTGCTATCTAGGGGTCAAACCTCTCCTTACCGGGTAAGTCGTGGGAAGGCAAGTCCTAAGTAACAACCCTATCACACTCAGTTCAATAGTGGCTTATGAGGCTCACTACTACCTAGGGTTCATCATCTTGAGTATCTAAGATTGAGAATTACCGGGTAGGTCTCTTCCCTCACTTAGTTTTCTAGCATTAGGTCACCCTAGGCTAGATTTTGCTTAACAAACACTAGGAATTCAACAATCTAGCATCCTAACACTCAGATACATCAATACAAGCACAATAGAGAAACCCACGGGCGGATCATCCTAAACCACTGCCGTGGAAAGGCTTGAACAGGCCGTGACTCTCAACAGTGGTGAGGTTCGAGCAAGCAAATCATCCAAGGGCATATTCAAGTCTATTATATCATAGTCCAAGCCATAACCATCATTCCATTACCCTAAAATCACAACTATTTAGCCAACAACATGCATTTGAAGACTCAAACTCAACAAACAACCATTCATGGCTTCCATAGCAAGAAAATGAAATGAAAGAGAGAAGAAACAAGTAGAAACAAGAAAACTCAGCTGAATATAAGTTTAAGTAAGACTTACAACCCTTCAAAAGAAGGTCCAAAACGTTCCTTACAATCCTTGCAAATGTCTTCAACCAAGGTCACTCAAAAATCACTCAAAAGCTATGAAAACATTAAGATAAATGTTGTTCTTCTTCTTCTTCCCAAGATGAGAGTGTTTTTCCTCTCCACCAAGTCTATCCTCCAATGGAATATGAAGTGTGTAAGAGAGTATCGGAGAGAATGTGTGTGAGCCTCTCCTAGCAACAGCCTGCAGGACCACTTATATTCTCCATCAAGGACAAGAGTCGGGCATGGAGATCATGGGACAGCTGTCACAACTGTCCAGAGAAAACCACGGCCAAAATTACGGGCCTGGTTCTTGGCTCTGGGCCGTGGTTTTGCTTGTTCAGCTTTCTTCGGATCATTAAGCCACGAGTTGCTGCAAGACATGCACCAACAAGGTCCTATATGTTCTCCTTTGCTCCTAGCTTGCTTCTTAATGAGTCCGGAAGTGTGTCATCACGAAGAATGATCCTCGAATGTATCGATTAAGCTCCAAAAGCTCCCCAAAATACCTACAAAACCGAAAAAAGTTCGTGCAGATGTCTATTTCGATAATATGCATGAATTAAGCGTAAACGTCATGAACTAATTCCAAACCATGCATGAATAACGGGAAAAACTATCTAAATGGATGCCTAAACTAACGTCATAAATTGTGTTATCAAAATACCCCATGCTTAAGACTTGCTCGTCCCCGAGCAAGGTCCAACTATAGGCTAAGAGATGACATGATTTATGAATGCAGAAAAAACATAAAATCTTATTGGGATTGTGCTTCATAAGATGGATCACCTTCATTGTCATGTTTCATAGCAATAAACAAGAAATCATGTATCAAATGAATGAAGGCATAGAAAGACAATTATACTTAACTCGAAAGCATGCATGAAGGGTTAGAATGAAGAAGTCAAGACGATCATGAGTATATCCAATCTAGATCCTTAAGTCTTGCACACATCCAAATAGGTCACAAGGACTTATGAAAGAACCGGCCAAGAAACGTTGTGATAAGGTGGAATTTTTCTAGGTCATGTGATGCTAATCCGGGAAAGGAACTAACTCCACAATTTCATTTTTGATTAACTTCCCGCAAGTGTATATTTTTCTCCATCTTTTCTTTCTTTTCTTTTCTTTTTCATTTTTTTTTCTTTTTCTTTCACTTATTTTTGAGACAATCGCATTGGTGTACAAAAGCCGAAACCTTGATGATTAGCGGACCCCGGTATTTTTCTGAGGTGCCTCACACCGGGCACACATACCAAGGCTCGTTAGGACATTCGGTTTATCCAACTTTGGCAAGGCACGAACACCCGATTATAAGAATGGTGCCGAGTTACTCGTCATCAAAACCAAAGTCCCCAAACCTATATTTTTTTTACACTTTTCAAAATAAATTCAGCACTTCATTCACAACAATTATTCATCAACAACTTCACCCCACACTTGCTTTTCACACACTCAACACACTAGCATGCTCCTATACCCGGATGGGTCACAAGAGGTCAAATTTTCATATCAATGTAGGTGCTCAAACAACATGATCAAGATGAGAAGTAGAGGAAAATGAATTGCCTTAATCATTCCTAAATGATGTGCAAAAACTAGCATGTAATTTCAACCATCAATCCTCAATCCAATCAAGGCAAACATCATAATCACAATTCATACATGGGATTCAAGATAAATATTTCAAGTCCACATATGCATACAACTATTCAACACATAAGGCCATCCATAGCTAATTCACAAAACAATCTCATCATAAGGGTCATATTCAAACTTAAAAGGACTAAAATTTTTTAAATTTTCTGATTTTTTTTTGGATTTTTTGAAATATATATGTACAATGCAAAAGCTAATAAAACATGTGACAATATGAAACTATCGTAGATGCAATCATGAAAATGATCATGAAAACCCCACCCCATACTTAGAAACACATTGTCCCCAATGTGCAAAATAAATAAAGAAGTGAAAGAGAGTCCTCACAATGTAAAAGTGGTGGTTTCGGTATTTTGGTTCACTCATGTGAAGTGATGGTGGATGATCAATCAAAGGTGGTAGAGAGCTCTTGATGTTCATTATGGCGTCGGGACCCGCGCTAAGCACCGCTAGCCGTCCAAGTCCCACGTCCACTCCACCCACATTTGATGCGGGATCATCATCAATATCATCCTCATGCCTTGCAAGGCTTCCATGCTACTTAGACTCCAACACACAAACACCAAATACACAAACACACCAAAACAAAGACAAAAGCAAAAATCAAAAATGAAAAACGAAAAGGGAAAGACATGTACCAATGGGTTGCTTCCCATTAAGCGCTTCTTTAAGGTCATTAGCTTGACCAAATTCGGGGGCGTTTCACTCAAGGTGAAGTGGGGCAATCATATCCACCGGAGCTTCCGGGATGTACTTCTTGAAACGGTGCCCATTCATCTTAAAATCTCCACAATGCTCCCCAACTATCTCAACCGCTCCATGGGGGAAGACCTTCCTAACCACATAAGGACCCGTCCATCTTGACTTTCGGTTTCCGGGGAAGAGCCGCAGCCTTGAATTGAAGAGAAGGACTAGGTCACCTTCACCCAATGCTTGGTCCTTTCCGTGTAAATCCGGGCATTTTCATAGGCATCCAACCGGATCTCGTCAAGAGCGTTAATGTTTAGCAACCTCTTCTCACCGGCTTCCTTAAGGTCAAAATTCAGCCACCTTATTGCCCAATACACCCCATGCTCCATCTCCACCGGAAGGTGACAAGACTTCCCATAAACTAGCTTGTAGTGAGTGATGCCAATCGGTGTCTTGAAAGCGGTTCTATAAGCCCACAAAGCATCATCAAGCTTCATAGCCCAATCTTCTTGTCCTAGAAACCGTCTTTTCAAGTATTCCCTTCATCTCCCGGTTGGAGATTTCCACTTGGCCACTACTTTGGGGATGGTAAGGTGTGGCAACCTTATGAGTCACCCCATAGTTAGCCAAAAGTGTGCCAAAGTTCCTATTGGTGAAATGCTTCCCTCCATCACTTATGATCACTCTTGGTGTTCCAAACTTAGGGAAGATGACTCGGTTGAAGAACCGCACCACAACTTTGGCATCATTTGTGGGAGAGGCGATTGCTTCTACCCATCTCGACACATAGTCCACCGTCAAGAGAATGTAGAGGTTGCCACATGAAGAGGGGAATGGCCCCATAAAGTCCACACCCCAAACATCAAATATCTCAACCTCTTGTATGTTGTTCAAGGGCATCTCATTCCTTCTTGAGATGTTGCCCGTCCTTTGGCAAGCGTCACAAGCTACCACAAAATTCAGCACATCCTTAAACAAGTTAGGCCAATAAAAACCGCATTGCAATACCTTTGCACACGTCTTGTGTGAGCTAGCATGGCCTCCACATGACAAGGAGTGACAATGGCGGATCACACTCTCCACCTCATCCTCCGGAATGCACCTCCTAAAGACTCCATCCGGTCCTCTCTTGAACAAGAGAGGTTCGCTCTAATAGTAATGTCTCACATCCTTGAAGAACTTTTTCCTTTGGGCATATGATAAACTGGGTGGCACCTCCTCACACAAAAGGTAGTTCACTATATCCGTATACTATGGCTCACTCCCTCTAGACACTTGAAGTAGGCACTCCTCCATCATTTGCAATTTCTCATCCCGGAATGAGTCATCAATCGGGATGTCATCTCTTTCAATCTCCAATGGTGGTAGCCTACTAAGATGGTCCGCTACTGAATTTTCGGAACCTTTCTTGTCCCGAATTTCCAAGTCAAACTCTTGGAGGAGAAGGATCCACCGAATGAGGCGAGGCTTGGCATCCTTCTTTGTGAGGAGATAACGGATCGCAGCATGATCCGTGTACACAATGACCTTGACTCCAACAAGATATGACCGGAACTTCTCAAAGGCGTACATTATTTCAAAAGGTACGCTCCAATCCGGAGGTTGCATGATAGGGGCGGAGATCAAAGCATCCTTCAACCAACAAAATGCTTCAAGGCAATCTTTGAAGAAAACTAACTCAACATCCTTCATTAGTAGGTTAGTGAGAGGCTTAGAAATTTTAGATAAGTTTTTTATAAACCTCCGGTTAAAACCGGCATGCCCTAAGAAACTCCTTACCCTTTTCACCGAGGTAGGTGGTGGCAACTTCTCTATCGTTTCTATCTTTGCCTATCAACCTCAATGCCTAATTGGGAAACCACGTGTCCCAACACTATGCCTTCACTCACCATGAAGTGGCATTTCTCCCAATTCAAAACAAGGTTAGTTTCCTCTCATCTCTTCAACACCAAAGACAAGTTAGCAAAGCAATCATAAAATGAAGATCCATACACCGAGAAATCATCCATAAATACCTCCATAATATTTTTAATATATTCAAAAAAAATAGCCATCATACACCTTTGAAAGGTGGCGGGTGCATTACACAACCCAAATGGCATCCTCCTATATGCAAATGTTCCCCAAGGACATGTAAATGTTGTTTTCTCTTGGTCATCAGGGTGAATAGGGATTTGGAAATACCCACTATAGCCATCTAAGTAACAAAAGTGTGAATGTTGAGCTAATCTCTCTAGCATTTGGTCAATGAAGGGAAGAGGGAAGTGATCTTTCCTAGAGGCAACATTAAGCTTCCTATAGTCAATACACATTCTCCACCCCGTAACCATCCTAGTTAGGATTAGTTCATTGTTCTCATTAGTTACTATGGTCATACCACCCTTTTTAGGAAAAACATGTACGGGACTAACGCATTTACTATCCGAAATCGGGAAAATTGTTCCCGTATCTAGCAATTTAAGGATCTCTTTCTTGACTACCTCTTTCATTATAGGATTCAATCTTCTTTGAGGTTCAATTAAAGGTTTATGGTTATCTTCCATCAAGATTTTATGCATGCACAAGGAAGGTTTAATGCCAACTAAGTCATAAATGGTGTATCCAATAGCTTTCCTATGCAATTTCAACTCATTCAACAATCTATCAAGCTCATCATCATTCAAAGATGCATTCACGATCACGGGTAAAGTAGAATTTGAACCAAGGAAAGCATACTTTAAATGAGAAGGGAGAGGTTTGAGATCATGTTTTGGAGGACCTTTATCGGTTGGAGTCGATCCATACAATGTAGGTTGAGATGATTCCAAAGCCATGGAAGACTCTCTAAGACTCCTTGAAGCTTGATCAACAACTAAGGGACTTTCTGGAGAAACCACGGGCAAAACCACGACCTCTGGCACAACCACGGTTGTGGAATTGGAAGAGCTGGCACTTCTGGACATTATAAAGAGTTCAACGGGTGAAACCACGGGCGTGGTTCTTGCCCCCTGGCCGTGGTTCCTACAATGATTCAACACTACTTTGTGAACTACAAATTCAGCACTTGTCTCCTTTTCTAATGCATCCAAGGCTTGGATTTCTTCATTGCAATCATCCTGAACCCCTTCCTCCATGATACTCAAGCTAAGAACCTTCTCGAGAGGATCCTTTATCAAGTTTGAGCTCAGAACTTCTCTAGACTCCTCTTGCTAAACAATGTTGAAGACATCTTCACCAAAGGCTAGCCTCTTCATCATTGTGGACAACTTGAACTTGATATTCTCTTCTCCTATGTTGAAGGAGAGGATTCCATTTTTGCAATCCGCTAAACATCCGGATGTGGCTAAGAATGGCCTTCCCAAAATGATAGGAACCGGGTAGTCCGCCGGAATGTCCAAAACAACGAACTCTATTGGCACATTGAACTTCCCATGCTGAACCGGTATGTCCTCTAGGATTCCCACGGGGTGAGTGATCGAACGGTCCGCCATGTAGAGGGTCTTCTTGACCGTATTCGGCTCTCCTAGCCCAACCTTATTGCAACGTGCAAGCGGGATAATGCTTACACTTGCTCCAAGGTCACATAGAGCTTCATATTGCACTTCTCCAACCCCAATTGGCACACAAAAAGATCCCGGATCTCGCAGCTTAGGAGGCATCTCCTCCGTCATGGTTTGTATCAACTCGGAAGATCTCTTTGTCATCCTTCATTCTCCATACTCCTCCAACTTCCTCTTATTGGAGAGTATCTCCTTGAAAAAATTTCCATAGGCCGGCATACCTAGAATAGCATCCATGAATGGAATATTAATATGAAATTTAGACATAAGTTCAAGGAATTTACTGAAATGTTTGTCCAAACGAGCTCTTGCTCGTGATTGTGGGAACGGTAGTGGTAGCTTGTGTGGAGGTGGTGCCACATATGTTGGCTCATCATCCTTGCTCTTGCCTCCTTCTTCTTGCAATGGCCCTTCCTCTACTACTACTTGATTTCCCTTGTCATTCCCCTTAGGTAAGGGATCTTTCATGCTCAGCCCACTCCTTTTGCTAATGGCCAACACTTGGCCTCTTGGATTGTCCTCGGTCCTTCCGGGAAGCTTTCCCGGATCCCTTTGTGCTTCATCCGCCTTTTGGAACAATTGTGCTTCTAGCACCTTTTGATCTTTTGAAATGTACGTCACCGTGCTCTCAAATCCACTCAAGCAATTGTTCAAACATCATTTCCGTTCTATCCTTTGGAGGTTGAGCAAACCGGGTGGAGGCTCTTGTGAAGCCTTAGGTTGTGGGGCTGCGCTTGTGGAAGCGGGAGGGTTCAAGACACCATCTGGGTTAGAATAGGAGAACCCGAGATGGTTGTGATTAGGTCGGTAATTGTTGTATTGCCGGCTGTTACTGTTGAAGTTCCTAGGGTCTTGATAACTGTTGAAGTTACCCCTTCCCATGTAGTTAATGTCCTCCTCTTTGGAAGCCAAGTTGGCTTGAACTTGCACTTGAGGACTTGCTTGATTCTTGAAGGTTGTCTCACACAACACCCTCAAAGACTTAAGCTCATTGTTGATTGCATTAAGTTTGTAGTTGTTCATGGTGACTTCACTCACTTCATATACTCCCAGTTTCCTCCCATAACTCTTCTTATGGGAGTACTTATCTATCACCAAAGCTTGCTTCTCTACAAACTCTCAAGCCTCATCCACATTCTTCTCCATGAATGTTCCTCCGGAAAGCGATTGGAGCTTGAATTGACAATACTCATCAAGCCCCTTGAAATAAATCTCCAATAGCTTTATCTTCGGTATCCCATGGTGTGGACAATCTAGGAGAAGGTCTTTGAACCTCTCCCAAGATTTGAATAGGCTCTCTCTATCGTTCATCACGAAGGCATTGATCTTCTGTCTTAACTCGGTTATCTTGGAAGGTGGGAAGAACTTTGTCAAGAACTCAGTTGTCATCTCCTCCCAAGTACTCACACTTCCTAGTGGAATGGGTTGGTACCAAGACAAGGCCTTATCCTTAAGAGAGAAGGAAAAAACCCTAAGCTTATGGTTGTTGTTCTCCAATCTAGGTGGCGTTAGAGTCTCCATCAAGATCTCATAATTCATCAAGTGTTGATGAGGATACTCTCCTTGCATCCCTTCAAATTAATTGTGCTAGATCATTTGTAGCACTTGAGGGCGGAGCTCGTTGTCATGGGCAGCGGGATCTCCAAAGTTTACACCCGGAAGGTGCACTCTGTGGGCTACATCCATACATTGCCCTAGCATTTGTGGCTCCTCAATGATGATCGGCTCAAACCGAACATTAAGCGCCGGCTGCAATGGTGGTGGTGGAGGTTGTTGACGATTAAGCTCCCTTTGCATAAGAGCTTGCCTAATCTCTTCAATTTCCCTCCTGGTTACTTGTTGCCTCTCATTGGCAAGTCTCCTCTCATTCTCCAAGGCTTCATCCCTTAGCCTAAGTTACTCTAAGGCCTCATTTAACTCAGCTTGAAGATCTCTTCCGGCCATCTCCTTCTTCTTCTTAATGCTCTTGGATCTAGTCTTAAGGGTTTTCTCCGGTTCGGGATCGAATGGAGCTAAATCCTTGCCACGAGATCTTCTCATGCACCTAAAGAGTAAGAGATGTCCTGAAAATTCAAAGACACAAACCAAACAAGATCAAAAGCAACAAGAAAGACCTACACTATAAATAATCACACAAAATGATTCAATCTAGACCTACTTCCCCGGCAACGGCACCAAAAACTTGTCACACTAGAAACGTATAGCATAAAAGTCTTAAATTTATAACTCGATATAATTTCCTAACTCCTAGCGAACCCAGAGTGTATGGGTCGTTTTGCATCAAGGATAGTATTCCGAGGTTGAACACAAAGACTAAGGTGAAATCAAATGAAGCAAGTGATCATGGATAGTGCAAATCTAGTCTAAGAAAAGAAAAGGAAATAAAGAAATGAAAATCATGATGTTTTTGGGTTTGGTTTTGTAGTGATCAAGCAAAGATCACAAATCATGCAAGGTCATAAATCAAACTAAAAACTAAAGCTAGCAACACAAACAAGCAATTCAAACACAAGATATGTGATCAAAGAGAGAAAAGCGGATTCTAGGGGTTAGGACTTCCGGTTATGGCCTTGGACTCAAGTTTCTAATCAATCCTTGGATTTACTATGGTATGTTGGGAAGGGTGTTTCTCAATTGGGATCAATCACCGGGTAGGCCTCATGGTCCACCAATCCCGCACCTAAGGTCCTATCACCGGGTAAGTCTCTAGGAGCCTAAGATTGAGAATACTACACAAACCGGATTGCTATCTAGGGGTCAAACCTCACCTTACCGGATTGCTAGCATTAGGTCACCCTAGGCTAGACTTTTCTTAACAAACACTAGGATTTTAACAATCTAACATCCTAACACTCAGATTCATCAATACAAGCACAACAAAGAAACCCACGGGCGGATCATCCTAAACCACGGCCGTGGAAAGGCATGAACAGGCCGTGATTCTCAACAGTGGTTAGGTTCGAGCAAGCAAATCATCCAAGGGCACATTCAAGTCTATTCTATCATAGTCCAAGCCATAACCATCATTCCATTACCCTAAAATAAAAACTATTTAGCCAACAACATGCATTTTATGACTTAAACTCAACAAGCAACAATTCATGGCTTCCATAGCAATAAAATAAAATGAAAGAGAAAAGAAACAAGTAGAAACAAGAAAACCCAGTAGAATATAAGTTTAAGTAAGACTTACAACCCTTCTAAAGAAGGTCCAAAACGTTCCTTACAATCCTTGCAAATTTCTTCAACCAAGGTCACTCAAAAATCACTCAAAAGCTATGAAAACTCTAAGATAAATGTTGTTCTTCTTGTTCCCAAGATGAGAGTTTTTTTCCTCTCCTCCAAGTCTATCCTCCAATGGAATATGAAGTGTGTAAGAGAGTATGTGAGAGAATGTGTGTGAGCCTCTCCTAGCAACAGCCTGCATGACCACTTAGATTCTCCATCAAGGGCAAGAGTCGGGCATGGAGATCGTGGGACAGCTGTCACAGCTGTCCAGAGAAAGCCACGGCCAAAATTACGGGCGTGGTTCTTGGCTCTGGGCCGTGGTTCTGCTTGTTCAGCTTCCTTTGGATCACTAAGCCACGAGTTGGTGCAACGCATGCACCTACAAGGTCCTATGTGTTTTCCTTTGCTCCTAGCTTGCTTCTTAATGAGTCCGGAAGTGTGCCATCACGAGGAATGATCCTCGAATGTATCAATTAAGCTCCAAAACCTCCCCAAAATACCTAAAAAAGCGACAAAAGTTCGTGTAGACGTCTATTTCGATAATATGCATGAATTAAGCGTAAATGTCATGAACTAATGCCAAACCATACATGAATAACGAGAAAAATTATCTAAATGGATGCCTATAGTAATGCCATAAATCGTGTTATCAAGTACTTCTTAAGTCGTTGACCATTCACCTTGAAACTTCCGCACTTCACACGCCAAACTTCAAGTGCGCCATGGGGAAAAACACGTTTAATCACATAAGGTCCAGTCCAACGAGATTTAAACTTACCTGGGAAGAGTCAAAATCGAGAATTGAAGAGGAGAACTTGATCTCCTTCTTTAAGATCTTTGGGAATGATATGCTTATCATGCCAACGCTTCGCCCTTTCCTTGTAAATATTGGCGTTCTCATAGGCGTTCAAGCGGAGTACTTCTAGCTCGTTAAGGTCTTAGAGGCGCTTCTCGCCCGCTTCTTTCATGCTGAAGTTCAACCACTTTACAGCCCAATACGCCTTGTGTTCCAGATCTACCAGGAGATGACAAGACATCCCAGACACAAGGTTGTATGGTGTTGTATCTATGGGAGTCTTTTAAGCTTTCCTATACGCCCATAAGGCATCATTGAGCTTCAAAGACCAATCCTTCCTTGTCTTTGACACCGTCTTCTCAACGGTTCGCTTGATCTATCTATTCGAAGTCTCTACTTGTCCACTTGTTTGTGGATGGTAGGGAGTGGTGTTCGCCCCAAAATGTGCGTGCAAATAAGTTTTAATTTATAAAACTGAAACAAAAGCAAGCGAACCCGCATTGTACAGAACGGCGTAGTTAAGCAAGTATTCCAGAGTATCGAACTCAGTGATTTTGTGAAACAAAATCAGTTCACAAATTATCGAGCGAATAAAGTATAGAAGCTTTGCAAATATTGGGAAAACAGCAATCCTAAAGATCCAAGTATCCAATTGTGGCAATCGATTCAAAAAATTCTATAGATTTAAAGACAGAGTTAAGACTTCCAAAGGTATAACTAAACTAAGGTAATGTACGGTGAAGTTCCAAAACCTTATATATCTAACCCAAAGACTCTCTCTATAAAGGTTGTTGAGGCTGCATTATAGAAAGGATCTAAAGGTAAGAATTAATCTCAAATACCCATGCCCAAACCCAAGGAATCAAATATAGGCTAAAACGGTTAGGTTGTGACACTCGAAACCAAAGTAGGTGATGTTGAGTCTTACTACTACCTAGAAAAGGCAAGCCAAGGCTAGGTTAAAGCTAATCTTTAACTTTGGATTATAGCAAAAGAAAAGTTCGTAAACCAGGGAAAATCACGGCTAGATCTTGAAGAACCACGGCCGTGGAACTCAAGAACAGGCCGTGATTTAGGGTGTCGACGATGTTTCTCACACTCTCAGGGTCCAATCAATTAACGATCGATCTATCATTATCTAAGCCACAACTATCAACCCTTCACCTTAGAATTGCTAAAGGGTTTTAGCCAATAATCATCATTATGATATCAATAATCAAATTACGAAGAATGAAAGATGAAAACCCTCAAAAACTCAATAATAACTCAAAGTCAATCTCCAAATCAGAACACCTAGTAGTTTGTTTATAAATTCAGAATATTAGGAATAGAAGTCTTCACAATGATCTAGAGAAACCACAAAGAACGGGATGTCAATCCATTCTCCAATGAAAACCCTAGAATATCTCGAAAGTACACAATCTCCGAAATCACGTTCTTCACGAACCCCAATCCTCAAGGTCGAAATGAAACCCTAAGGCTGTCTCCAAAGCTCTAAGCAAAACTTTAAGCAGGGGATCCCGAAAACTCCTTTCTCAAGCCTTTATATAGGGAGAAGTAGGGTTACGAGAAAGCCCAATGACGTGGTTGACGTGGCAATAATGACACGTCACAAAATCACCAAACTCACGGTCATGAACAACTTTCCACGATCGTGGTTTAGAGCGTGGAACTCAATTACGGCACCAATATGATTTCCACTGCCGTGGTTTTGGCCGTGTAACTCTCTATTTTGTTCATAACTCACGTCCACGATCATGTCGCCAAATCCACGGTCGTGGTTTAGAGCGTGGACTTCAAATTCATTTTCCACGACCGTAATTCAGGGCGTGGTTCTTCAAACTCCTTGTTTTTGTCTTTGTTTCGTGACATCCTTCATCCATGCTCCTTCCTTAGCCTCTCCAATGCATCTCCTTGCCATCAAGCATGATCAAACATTCCTTTCCTTCCACATTTTGCTCCAATCCAAGTCTTTATTCACCTTAAAACAAAACAAAGCTAGTGTAGATCTCTATATCGACAAAGTGGGTGAACTAGCTCACAATTGCTTCAAACTCATATCTAAGAACACAATAAAGAGGGAAAAACAACTAAAACAAGTGCCTAAAATATATTAATATTTCATGCTTACAAAATACCCCATACTTGCCACTTGCTTGTCCCCAAGCAAGGTTTTCAAAAGCTTAGAACATAAGGTAGAATGAAATATGAATGCAAAAGAATCTTTTTGGTTAATGTGCTTCTAATCAATAGATCATCCTCGAACCTTGCTTCATTCATCCTTGAAAACGTTATACACACAAACCAAAGTATGCAAAGCAAAGAAACTTCATAAATTGCAAATACTTCAAGACAAACATCATAACCTTCAAGCATTGTCAAAATCAAGCTTATGAAACTTCAATTTAGATCACCAAGTCAAATAACACTCTTATGATCTCAAGGGCTTTCAAATAAGGCCGAGAATGCGGAAAAGGTGGGAAACATGTAAACAAATGTGTTGTATAAATCCGGGAAGAAGGGACAACACAAACTCTTTTCTTTTCACCATTTGAACTAACCACCAACTTAGATCTTTGCTATAGACTTTTGTACTTAATTTTTCGACTTTACTTTTGGAGTTATGGACAACGGTGCACAATAACCGAAGCCTAAGAGATTGGTGTTTCTTAATTTCGAGATGCCTCAAACCTTTGATGCACATATCATAATCCGTTAGGAATATCGCTCAATCCGACTTTGGCAACACACAAACACCCGGCTATATGAATGGTGCCGAGTTACTCATCGTCATGGTTGACTTCCCCAAACCTAGAATTTTCCTACACTTTGAAAACAATTGCTTTCATGGCCCTCCCACATCAAACATGCCAAAACAACTCTTCCTAAATCCCGGATAGTTAAAGTAGGCAATTATTTTCATTAAGGGGCTAAATGATCAAAGAAAGAAGTAAGAAAATCGAGGTGCCTTAATCATTTTATAAAGAAGTATAAGAACTTATATTGTGATTTCAACCTTTGTTTCTCAATATGATTTAGATAAAAACCTTCACATTATGAAACTTGCAAGAAAGGATAACCAACATACTCAATCTCTTCACAATTCATAATTCAATTTAAGCATACAATTGTCATCGAAAACTCATTCCACAAGTAGTTTTCATCATAGAATTCATCTCTAATCTTAGAAGCAGAAAATCTTTTGAATTTTTCAAATTTTTATGGGTTTTTCAAAGCCTTTTTCATGCAATGCAATAATGAAACGTGTGACAAGGAAAGGAAACATGCAAGTGTTCATAGTCATGAAAAGCAAAGTGAGTAGAGTTATTACAAATGATAGTCACACCCCACTCAATAATTGAAACATACATTGTCCTTAATTCTCAAAAGATATAATGAAAAGAAAAGAAAAGAAAAAGGAACTCACTAATGGCGGTTTGGTGGCTCAAACCGGCGGTCAATCAACATCATCACTATGGAGGAGGCGGTGGTGGATATGGAAAGAAATCCTAGCTAAAAGGCCGCCCAAACTGCTGGTGGTAGACGTCCCTCAAGATACGGTCGTTCTCCTGGGTTCGTGCGTCACGAGTCTCCTGTCGGATCTCTAGATCTCCCACTATCCTGGAAAGATCGGTGGCCCATCCCGGAAGCTGCGAGTACCAATCTGGCGGCTGTCCATACCATGCTGGAGCGTCTTGAGGAGGAGGAGTCGGTGCCACCGGTGCCTGCTCATACCATGGAGGAGAAACTCCTATCCATGATAGATGTGCTCCATACCATGTGGGTGGAGTCTCCATCTAAGTCGGCCTCTCACTCACGCTAGCCCTGCGTGAAGAAGAGGAACCGGAAGGTCTAGAAGGTCGGGGAGATCGTCTAGGTGGGTCCAGGAAGGTGGCCGGCTGATCAGGGAATGTACCAAAGGTATTTTCATCACCTCCTACATCATGGTCATCACCTCCTCCCATCTCCTCATCATCATCCCCAGCTGGGATATCATCCGGCACATACGGAGGAGCTACAAGGCTATTGGCATGCATGGCCGCAAAGGTTGCCTTTCAATTGTGGCGGCCCTGCATGATGGAGTACTCAGGAAGCCAAGGGATACCTCTACCACCTCTCTCCTCCCATGGCATGGCTACGGTAGGTGGAGCTTGGTGGCGGGGAAAGATAATGCCTCTAGTCATGAGCCCGTTGAGATCCAAAGGTCTCGCCGCTATCCTCGTACAAGCGGTGTAGTCTATCCCCAACTGTTTGGCTATATGAGTCACCATACCCCCATAACCAATGTTTCCGGCTTTCTTGCTCTTCAATTTACTCATGGTGGACGCAAGGAGGGTGGCACAATCGACGGGTCTACCGGTAAGCATACAATAAAGGAGGAAGAGCTCATCGGTCTTAATCTTTTGTGGGGTCTCGGTCTTAGGGAAAAGACACTCCGAAAGGACCCTATTAGCTATCTTCAAGGCTAAGTGGTAGATGAGTTTAGCCTTGGTGTCGGCCGGTTGCCAATGATCCTCACTAGCATATATCATGGCAATCTCCTCCAAAAAATCCTTAGCATATACCCCACTAGGAAACCTACCATTTAAGCTCTCATGGAGCCCAAAGAATGCTCCAAACTAAACGATGGAGAACTCATAGTTCTCATCCATCAACCTAAAAGAGACCGTGCGGTTCACATGGCTATGCTCAAAGGAAGTCACAAACTCCCTTGTTATCTCCTCATAAGCTTCCTCTCTAATAGCGGAGAAGACGATCAATCCAGTTCTGTCCAAGAGCCATGTTAAGTCATTCACAACATTGAGCGGCTCAAGCTCCTCTAGGAGAAGGTATCTAGTTCCTATGACTGGCCTCTTCTCAATCCTTTTTAAGGCTCCTAGGTAATCTTCATGGATAGTTGGGATTTTAGGAGGTGGTGGTGATGTTGGTTCACTAGGGGGATGTTGGGAAGAGGAGGAACTATCATCCTTTCTCTTCTTGTTCCTGATAGACTTTCTCCAAACCATTTTTCTCAACAACAGTGAAAATTACGGTATGTTTTTGGCAAACCACGGCCGTGGAACGTACAAAGACCGTGGTTTTGGTCTGTTTTTCTCAAATCACAACAATTTCACACCAAACTCAGCAATCACTGTCCTAGACTAATCCAATTCCAATTTCATCCAGTTCTCCTAAATTCTTGCGAAGAAATTGAACCAAATTGACAAAGTAGAGGAAAGGGAGAAAAACCTAGGGTTTGGATCTTTCAAATCCAAATTTCTTCTCCAACGTGGATTGTTCGCTCAATTTGTTGCTTGGATCGTGTAGATGATCGAAAATGCTCCACTTTAGGCTCAAGAATCGATCGAATCAGACTCCGAACGAAGAATCACGGGTTAAGGAAGGTAGTCGGCGATTTTGGGCGTCGTTTTGTGCGTGAATTTGGGTTTTGGATGTGTTTTTGTGAAGGAAGGTGGTTTATATAGTGGCCGTAAAATTTTTGAAAATCACGGTCACTCGGGGCATTCCACGGCTGTGGAAATGTACGGAACCCGTGGTCTTGATGAATTTTGCTAGATTTTGGGGAATTACGGTCACCTGTTACTTCCACGACCGTGGTTTAGGGCGTGGAAGTCTCTGTTGTGTGCCAGCATCCAAGTTTCGTCAATTCCTTCCAACTTTTGCTTCTTTCCTATGCCCAATCCTTATTCCTACATCCAAAAACATAACATACCGGGAGGTATCGAGGGAAAAACAAAGAAAAAACAACTAAACTAAATTACTCTAAGAAAGAAAAACAAAAACGTAAGTGCAATACCTTGGGTTGCCTCCCAAGAAGCGCTTGTTTTGGGTCCGTAGCTAGACCGTTCCTGTGTTTATTCGAGGACAATCGGAGCGATTTCCTCAACCGGGAGCTCCGGTGAATACTTCTTAAGACATTGACCATTCACCTTGAAACTTCCGCTCTTTTCACCCCATAATTCAACTACGCCATGGGGAAAAACACGTTTGATTAAATAAGGTCCAGTCCAACGAAATTTAAGCTTACCTGGAAAGAGACGAAGTCTCGAATTAAAGGGGAGAACTTGATCTCCTTCTTTGAGATCCTTTGGAATGATATGCTTATCATGCCAACGCTTCACCCATCTTTTTAAATCTTGGCGTTTTCATAGGAGTTCAAGCGGAGTTCTTCAGGCTCAACAAGGTCCAAGAGGCGTTTCTCGCCCGCTTGCTTCATGCCGAAGTTCAACCACTTCTCAGCCTAGTACGCCTTGTGTTCTAGCTCAACTAGGAGATGACAAGACTTCCCATACACAAGTTTGTATGGTGTTGTACATATGTGAGTCTTGTATGAAGTCCTATATGCCGATAATGCATCATCCACTTTCAAAGACCAATCCTTCCTTGTCTTTGACACCGTCTTCTCAAGGATGCCCTTGATCTCTCTATTCGAAATTTCTACTTGTCCACTTGTTTATGGATGGTAGGGAGTGGCGATCTTGTGAGTCACCCATACTTAGCTAGTAGAGCTTCGAATCGTCGGGCAATGAAGTGTGAACCTCCGTCACTAATGATGGTCCGTGGTGTCCCAAACCTTGGGAAAATAGTTCTATTAAAAAACTTAACAACAACCATGGCATCATTAGTTGGAGAGGCAATAGCTTCAACCCATCTCCAAACATGATCTACAGCTAGAAGTATGTATTGGTTTCCACAAGATGATCGGAAAGGTCCCATGAAGTCGACTCCCCAAACGTCAAAGATTTCCACCTCCTGAATGTTGTTAAGGAGCATCTCATTCTCCTAGAGATATTTTTTGTTCTTTAACAAGCATCGCAACAAGAAACAAAGGTTTGCACATCCTTAAATAAAGTAGGCCAAAAGAATCCAGATTGCAATACCTTAGCGCTAGTTTTATTGGAATTAGCGTATCCTCCACAAGGTAGTGAATGACAATGACGAATGACACTTTGAATTTCGTCTTCCGGCACACATCTCCTAATGATGCCGTTGGGACCTCTCTTGAAGAGTAGAGGTTTATTTCAAAAGTATTGCCCGACATCCCTAAAGAATTTCTTCTTTCGTGCGAAGGATAATCCGGGAGGTATTTCCTGACAAACCAAGTAATTTACAAAATTAGCAAACCAAGGTTTGTTAACTCTAGATATCTTGTCGATGCACTCCTTTATGATGTGTAAGTGCTCATCCGGGAAGGAGCCATCTGTAGGTAAATCGTCGTCTTCAATGTGCGGTAGACGACTCAAACGATCCGCAACAGAATTTTCCGAGCCTTTCTTGTCGCGGATCTCTAGATCGAATTCTTGTAGGAGAAGAATCCATCTAATCAGTCTTGGTTTCGCGTCCTTCTTGGCGAGTAAATACCGGATCGCTGAATGGTCCGTGTATACAATTACCTTCGCACCTACAAGATAAGAACAGAACTTTTCAAATGCATATACAATAGCTAAATATTCTTTCTCAATTGTGGCGTAGTTGAGCTGCGCTTCATCTAGCATCTTGCCAGCAAAATAGATAGCATGGGTTCGGCCTTCCTTCTTTTGTGCTAGCACAGCCCCAACAGCTACGTCACTTGCATCACACAACCTCGAACAAGAGATTCCAGTACGGAGGTTGGATAATCGGGGCTGAGATGAGAGCTTCCTGGATCTTGTAGAAAGCATCTAAACAATCCTGTGAGAAATCAAAAACTTCATTCTTCATCAAAAGATTAGTAAGCGGTTTCGATATCTTAGAAAAGTCTTTGATAAAACGTCTATAAAATCTAGCATGTCCTAGAAAACTTCTTATCCCCTTCACTGAAAATGGAAGAGGAAGTTTCTCTATAGTCTCTATTTTAGCCTTGTCTACCTCAATCCCTCTACTAGAGATTAAGTGTCCTAACATAATGCTTTCCTTAACCATGAATTGACAATTCTCTCAATTAAGAACTAGGTTAGTGTCTTCACACCTTTGCAACACAAGAGATAGGTTAGAAAGACAATTTTCAAATGAGGAACCATAAATAGAAAAATCGTCCATAAAAACCACCATTATTTCCTCAATGTACTCCGAGAAGATGGCCATCATGCACCATTGAAATGTTGCTGGGGAGTTGCAAAGCCCGAATGGCATCCTTCTATATGCAACCGTACCTCATGGGCACATGAATGTGGTCTTCTCTTGATCGTCGGGATAGATCGGAATCTGAAAGAAACCACTATAACCGTCAAGATAGCAAAAATAGGAGTGTTGCGCTAACCTCTCAAGCATTTGATCAATGAATGGTAGCGGGAAGTGATCCTTCCTAGTTGCATTGTTCAGCTAGCGGTAATCAACGCACATCCTCCATCCCGTCACGTTGTGGGAATGAGCTCATTGTTCTTGTTAGTGTTAACCGTCATTCCTCCTTTGTTCGGGACAACTTGAACGGGGCTCACCCACTTGCTATCGGAGATAGGATAGATGATACATGCGTCATGCAACTTAAGAATTTCCTTCTTAACAACCTCCTTCATGATCGGATTTAACCGTCTTTGAGGTTGTCGCGAAGGCTTAAAATCTTCCTCCATTAGAATCTTGTGCATGCATAATGAGGGTTTAATTCCTACAAGATCCTCTATGGTATAACCTAAGGCTTTCCTATGTTTCCTTAGAACAACCATTAGTTTCTCAAGTTCATCTTCACTTAATTCAAAACTAATAATTACGGGAAAAGTAGAATTAGTTCCAAGAAATGCATACCGAAGATGTGTGGGAAGTGGCTTCAATTACATAGCTATTGATGCCTTTGATGAGTCTTGAGATGTGTCCGATGCTTCCTTAGAAGTCTCTAAGGGTGTATGAGTGATGGAAGAAGACTCAAGAGTATTTATGGAAAGAACAGAATTGTTCTCAGAAATACCCAAAATTACGGCACCATTGTTACTTCCACGGCCGTGGTTTAGGGCGTAGTTCTCAATTACGGCACCAATATGAATTCCACGGCCATGGTTTTGGCCGTGTAACTTACTGGTGCTCTCAGAATAGCTGGTTACGGTCATCTTGGGTGAAACCACGGCCGTGGAATAGCACGACTGACCGTGGTTTCTCATGATTTTTGAGCCATCGTAGAGTTTTCAAACTCTTCCTCTTGCACCTCTTTGAGCTCCTCCAAGGCTTCAATCTCCTCATTGCAATCCTCTTCTTCTCCTTTTTCCATGATGCTCATGGTAATGACCTTTTGCAATGGATCTTTGAATAGAATAGAGCCTACTTCTTCTCTAGACGATTCCTCTTCATAGATATTTAACATGTCCTCTCCAAGAGCTAGCTCTTTCACCAAAGTTGAGAGAACAAACTCAACCTTCTCTTCTCCTATGTCGAAGTCCAGTCTAGCATTCTTGCAATCAACTATACAACCGCATATTGCAAGAAACGGTCTTCCGAGCATGATCGGAACCGGAGAATCTGTAGGAATGTCAAGCACAACAAAATCAATTGGAATGTAAAACTTACCGAGCTTGACTGGGACGTCATCAATGATACCGACGGGACGAGTTATGGATCGATCCGTCATGCATAACGTCATCTTCACCGGTTTAGGTTCACCTAAACCGATCTTCCTACACAAGGCAAGAGGAATGATGCTTACGCTTGCTCACAAGTCAAAAAGGACGTCACATGTGACTTCTCCTACTCCAATTGGAATGCAAAATGACCCTTGATCTCTCAACTATGGGGGCATCTTTTCAGTCATTGTTTTGATGAGCTCCGAAGATTCCAAACTCATCTTGACTTCTCCAAAGTCTTCTAGGTACCTCTTGTTAGAGACGAGCTCTTTCAAGAATTTCCCATAAGCGGGCATACCTACAATCGCATCAATGAAAGGTATATTAATGTGCAGTTTGCTCATGAGTTCAATGAACTTACCGAATTGCTTGTCTAGACGTGCTCTTACTCTAGATTGTGGGAATGCTAAAGGAGGTTTGTAAGCTGGGGGAGGAACATAGATGTCTTCCTTCTCCTTATCTTTTTCCTTTCTTTTCTCAGCTGGGACTTCCACAAAATTGGGCTGTGGGTCGGTGGTTGTCGCACCACTCCTAGTAGTGATAGCCATCACCGTTCCCATTGGGTTGTCCTCCGTTTTCCCCGGGAAGCTTTCCTCAATCTCTAGGAACTTCTCCGGCCTTGTTAAACATATCGTTTTCTAAAGCTTTGTGAGCTTTATCAACCGAAGTTATGTAACTCTCCAACCCTTGGAGCTTTCCTAAGATTGTCTCCAACATAGGATTGGGCTTTTACTTCTCCTTATTATTTGAACCATTTGATAATTGTCCCTGGCTTTTCAAAGGGGTAGAAGAAGAGGGAGATGTTAGTGAATTTCTAGAATTTGGATAAAAATTACAAGAATTTTGTTGTTGGTTGGAACGCCAATTGTTGTTGGAATTTCGGTTGTTGTTGTTATTCCAATTGTTTTTCCAATTGTTGTTCCGGTTGTTGTTCCTATTCCCTTGGTGGTTGTTGTTGTTGTTGTTGTTGTTGCTTCCTAAGTAGCCAACATCTTGCTCCTTTGGCTTTTGAAGGCCAGCTTTAATGATTTCCTTCAACTCCTTCATTTCGGTGTTGAGGGAGAATATTTAAGTTTGTGCAGCTTGTGTTAGCTTGACTCCCGGCTCTACCTTCCGGTGGGAATACTTCTCAATCACTTGGGCTTGCTTCTCAATGAAGTCTCAAGCATCATCCTCTCTCATGTCCATGAATGTACCACAAGAGAGAGATTGGAGGTTGAATTGTGTGTTCACATCTAACCCCTTGTAGTAAATCTCCAATAACTCCAGCTTTGAAATGCCATGGTGTGGGCAATCCAATAAGAGGTCCTCAAAACTTTCCCGTGATTGAAACAAACTTTCGTTAGCTTTCATAGAAAATACATTAATTTTACCTTTCAACTCCTCCGTCTTAGATGGCGGGAAGACCTTGATGAGGAACTCCGAAGATAGATCCTCCCATGTGTTAAGCTTTCCAGGTGGAAGAACTTGATACCAAGATAGAACCTTGTCCTTTAAAGAAAAGAAGAATGACTTGATCTTGTAGTTGTTGTTGGTAGCCCTCTTCGGCTTCAATGTCTCCATGAGAATCTCAAAATTCTGCAAATGTTGGTGTGGAGATTTAGCACTAGTTCCACCAAATCGACTTTGGCGAACCATGGTGATAACTTGCGGGCTAAAACTGAATTCCTGGATGTCCTCAGCTCCGAAATTCACACCTAGACGGCGTGGTTGCTGAATTGGATCCATCCTTTGCCCAAGAGTTCGTGGTTCATCCCCTCCATTAGCAACTCTCACATCTCCAACGGGAATGCGTGGAACAACCGGTGGTTTAGGGTTGTTACGAACGAGATGAATCACCGGTTTAATATCCTCAATCGGTGGCGTATCATCATCCTAATCATCGGATGATTCAACTCTAAAGGACTTAGTTGGTTTCTTGACCTTCTTCTTGGCGTCATTTAGCTCCAACTTCATGTCCAACATCATAGCTTTGAGTTCATCAATTTGGAATTGATGACTCGTTAACTCGTCCAAACGAGCTTTCTCACTCAACTTAAGTTGAAGTTGATCTTCATCCAACTCCGCTTGGATGTTTCTCTCGTTGTTTTCAGCCATATTTTTCTCTTTCAACTTTCTTCTCAAAGTTTTCTCAAGTTCTGGATCGAAACGAACTAGATCTTTGGTAGATCTAGTCTTTCGCATATACCTAAAGGATCTACAAAAATCACTCACAAAGATATATCAAATAACAAGAGCAAAAGCTCCCAAGCTCGACAACCGAAAACCGGAATTGGTCTAGACCAAATCCCCGGCAACGGTGCCAAAAACTTGTTCTTTGGCAAAACTCAGTTCCGTTGCCGGAACGAGAACTTCGTATGTACGTAAGATCACAAACCTGCAAGAAAACTCAAGCAGAAAGATCAATAATAAAAGCAAGAACGGTCCCCGGCAACGGCGCCAAAAACTTGTCCGCCCCTAAACGTGCGTGCAAATAAGTTTTAATTTATAAAACTGAAGTAAAAGCAAGCGAACCCGCAGTGTACGGATCGGCGTAGTTAAGCAAGTATTCCAGAGTCTCGAACTCAGGGATTTGGTTAAACAAAATCAGTTCACAAATTATCGAGCGAATAAAGTATAGAAGCTTTGCAAATATTGGGAAAACAGCAATCCTAAAGATCCAAGTATCCAATTAAGGCAATCGATTTAAGATATTCTATAGATGTAAGGACAGAGTTGAGACTTGCAAAGGTATAACTAAAGTAAGGTAATGTACGGTGAAGTTCCAAAACCTTATATGTCTAACCCAAAGACTCTCTCTATAAAGGTTGTTGAGGCTGCAGTATAGAAAGGATCTAAAGGAAAGAATTAATCTCAAATACCCATGCCGAAACACAAGGAATCAAAGATACACTAAAACGGTTAAGGTTGTGACACTCGAAACTGAAATAGAGAATGTTGAGTCTCACTGCTACCTAGAAAAGGCAAGCCAAGGCTAGGCTAAAGCTAATCTTTAACTTTAGATTAAAGCAAAAGCAAAGTTCGTAAACTAGGGGAAAATCACGGCTAGATCTTGAAGAACCACTGCCGTGGAACACAAGAACAGGTCGTGATTTAGGGTGTCGACAATATTTCTCACACTCTCAGGGTCCAATCAAGTTACGATCGATCTATCATTATTTAAGCCACAACTATCAACCCTTCACCTTAGAATTGTTAAAGGGTTTTAGCCAATAATCATCATTATGATATCAATAATCAAATTAAGAAGAATGAAAGATGAAAACCCTCGAAAACTCAATAACAACTCAAAGTCAATCTCGAAATCCGAACACAAAGTAGTTTGTTTATGAATTCAGAATAGTAGGAATAAAAATCCTCACAATGATCTAGAGAAACCACAAAGAACGGGATGTTAATCCGTTCTCCAACCAAAACCCTAGAATAACCCGAAAGTACACAATCTCCTAAATCACGTTCTTCACGAATCTCCAATCCTCAAGGTCGAAATGAAACCCTAAGGCCGTCTCCAATGCTCTAAGCGAAACCGTAAGCGGGGGATTCCGAAAACTCCTTTCTCAAGCCTTTATATAGGGCGAAATAGGGTTACGAGAAAGACCAATGACGTGGCTGACATGGCAATAATGAAACGTCACAAAATCACCAAAATCACGGTCATGAACAACTTTCCACGACCGTGGTTTAGAGCGTGGAACTCAATTACGGAACCAATATGATTTCCACGGCCGTGGTTTTGGCCGTGTTATTCTCTTTTGTGTTCCAAACTCACGTCCACGATCATGTTTGCCAAATCAACGGTCGTGGTTTAGAGCGTGGACTTCAAATTCCTTTTCCACGACCATAATTCAAGGTGTGGTTTATCAAACTCCTTGTTTTTGCCTTTGTTTCGTGACATCCTTCATCCATGCTCCTTCCTTAGCCTCTCCTATGCATCTCCATGCCATCAAGCATGATCAAACATTCCTTTCCTTCCACATTTTGCTCCAATCTAAGTCTTTATTCACCTAAAAACAAAACAAAGCTAGTGTAGATCTCTATATCGACAAAGTTGGTGAACTAGCTCACAAATGCTTCAAACTCATATCTAATAACACAATAAAGAGGGAAAAACAACTAAAACAAGTGCCTAAAATATAGTCATATTTCATGCTAACAAGTGGTGATCTTGCGAGTCACCCCATACTTAGCTAGTAGAGCTTCGAATCGTCGGGCTATGATGTGTGAACCTCCGTCACTAATGATGGTTCGTGGTGTCCCAAACCTTGGGAAAATAGTTCTATTAAAGAACTTGACAAAAACCATGACATCATTAGTTGGAGAAGCAATAGCTTCATCCCATCTCGAAACATAATCTACAGCTAGAAGTATGTATTGGTTTCCGCAAGATGATGGGAATGATCCCATGAAATAAACTCCCCAAACGTCAAAGATATCCACCTCTTGAATGTTGTTGAGAGGCATCTCGATTGTCCTAGAGATATTTCTTGTTCTTTGACAAGCATGGCAACAAGAAACAAAGGTTTGCACATCCTTAAATAAAGTAGGCCAAAAGAATCCGGATTGCAATACCTTAGCGCTAGTTTTATTGGAACTAGCGTGTCGTCCACAAAGAAGTGAATGACAATGACGAATTACACTTTGCATTTCGTCTTCCGGCACACATCTCCTAATGATGCCGTCGGGAACTCTCTTGAAGAGTAGAGGTTCATTCCAATGATATTGGCGGACATCCCAAAAGAACTTCTTTCTTTGTGCATAGGATTTTCCTAGAGGTATTTCCAGACAAACCAAATAATTTACAAAATCAACAAACCAAGGTTCGTTACCTCTAGAAATCTTGACGATGCACTCTTCCATGATGTGTAAGTGCTCATCTGGGAAGGAGTCATCTATGGGTAGGTCGTCTCCATCGGTGTGTGGTAGACGACTTAGATGATCAACAATAGAATTTTCGGAACCTTTCTTGTCCTGAATCTCTAGATCGAATTCTTGAAGAAGAAGAAGAAGAATCCATCTAATCAGCCTTGGTTTTGCATCCTTCTTGGCGAGCAAATACAGTATTGCTGAGTGGTTCGTCTACACAATCACCTTCGCTCCTATAAGATAAGAACGAAACTTTTAAAAAGCATATACCATGGCTAATAATTCTTTTTCAGTTGTGGCGTAGTTGAGCTGCGCTTCGTCTAGCGTCTTGTTAGCATAGTAGATGGTATGAGTGCGGCCTTCCTTCTTTTGTCCAAGCACCGCTCCAACAGCTATGTCGCTCGCATCACACATAACCTCAAATGGGAGATTCCAATCCGGAGGTTGTATTATCGGGGCTGAGATGAGAACTTCTCTAATCTTATAGAAAGCATCTAAACATTCATGCGAAAAGTTAAAAACTACATCCTTCATCAATAGATTAGTTAGCGGTTTCGAGATTTTCGAAAAGTCTTTGATGAATCTCCTATAAAATCATGCATGTCCTAGGAAACTTCTTATCCTCTTCACTGAAGATGGAGGAGGAAGCTTCTCTATATTCTCTATCTTAGCCATATCAACTTCGAGCCCTCTATTAGAGATCAAATGTCCTAGAACTAGGTTAGTGTCTTCACACCTTTGCAAAACAAGAGAAAGGTTAGCAAGACAATTGTCAAATGAGGAACCATAAACTGAAAAGCCATCCATAAAAACCACCATGATTTCCTCAATATACTCCGAGAAGATGGCCATCATACACCTTTGAAAGGTGGTTGGAGCGTTGCAAAGTCTGAATGGCATCCTCCTATAAGCAAACGTACCCATGGGCACGTGAATGTGGTCTTCTCTTGATCGTCCGGGTGAATCGGAATCTGAAAGAGACCACTATAACCGTCAAGGTAAGAAAAATAGGAGTGTTGTGCTAACCTTTCAAGCATTTGATCTATGAATGGTAGTGGGAAGTGGTCCTTCCTAGTTGCATTGTTCAGCTTGCGGTTGTCAATGCACATCCTCCAGCCCGTCACGGTTCTTGTTTGAATAAGCTCGTTGTTCTTATTGGTTACAACGGTCATTCCTCCCCTCTTTGGGACGACTTGAACGGGGATCACCCACTTGCTACCGGAGATAGGATAGATGATACCTGCTTCAAGTAACTTACGGATTTCTTTCTTCACGACCTCCTTCATGACCGGGTTTAACCGTCTTTGAGGTTGTCGTGAAGGCTTGTAATCCTCCTCCATTAGAATCGTGTGCATACATAAAGATGGTTTAATTCCTACAAGATCCTCTACGGTATAGTCTAAAGTTTCCTATGTTTCCTCAACACATTCATAAGTTTCTCATGTTCATCTTCCTTTAAATCAGAACTAACAATAACGGGAAAGGTAGAATTGGTTCCAAGAAAAGTATACCGAAGATGTGTGGGAAGCGGCTTCAATTCCAAAGCAATTGGTGTCTTTGATGTATCTTGAGGCGTGCTCGATGCTTCCTTAGAAGTCTCTAATAATGTGGGAGTAGTGGAAGAAGGGTCAAGAGTGGTTGTGAGAAACACGGAATTGTTCTCTGAATTTCCCAAAATTACAACACATCTGTTACTTCCACGGCCGTGGTTTAGGGCGTGGAAGTCTCTATTGTTCTCGAAATAACACTCTATGGGTTGGATTTGAGGAACCACGGCCGTGGAATAGCACGATTGACGCTGGTTTCTTCTGTTTTCCGAGCCATCATAGAATTTTTCGAACTCTTTATTATGTACCTCTTTTAGCTCCTCCAAAGCTTCAATCACAGCATTGCAATCCTCTTCTTCTCCCTTTTCCATGATGCTTATGGTTATAACCTTTTGCAATGGATCCTTGATAGCATGAATTATAGTCTATATTTTGGGGTTTATTTGGACGTTTTATCCTCAATAATCTGCATGTTTGTATGTATAATATGTGATTATATTACCATTTCATCTACCTTTGCGAGAATCGAGGTCTACACCTAGTTTTGTTGTAATTGTAGGTAAAATGGCACGTTTTCCCCGGGAAGCTTTCCTCGATCTCTAGGAAATTCTCCGGCCTTGCTAAACATATCGTTTTCTAAAGCTTTGTGAGCTTCATCAACCGAAGTTATGTAACTCTCCAACCTTGGAGCTTTCCTAAGATTGTCTCCAACAGAGGATTGGGCTTTTCCTTCTCCTTATTATTCAATCCATTTGATGATTGTCCTTGGCTTTTCAAAGGGGTAGAAGAAGAGGGAGATGTTAGTGAATTTCTAGAATTTGGATAAAAATTACCAGAATTTTGTTGTTGGTTGGAACGCCAATTGTTGTTGGAATTTCGGTTGTTGTTGTTATTCCAATTGTTTTTCCAATTGTTGTTCCGGTTGTTGTTCCTATTCCCTTGGTGGTTGTTGTTGTTGTTGTTGCTTCCTAAGTAGCCAACATCTTGCTCCTTTGGCTTTTGAAGGCCAGCTTTAATGATTTCCTTCAACTCCTTCATTTCGGTGTTGAGGGAGAATATTTAAGTTTGTGCAGCTTGTGTTAGCTTGACTCCCGGCT
Source organism: Fagopyrum homotropicum (assembly GCA_033239125.1). NCBI lineage: Eukaryota > Viridiplantae > Streptophyta > Magnoliopsida > Caryophyllales > Polygonaceae > Fagopyrum > Fagopyrum homotropicum. The sequence goes on from BSWB01000002.1 coordinate 52,236,798, forward strand.
CTACCTTCCGGTGGGAATACTTCTCAATCACTTGGGCTTGCTTCTCAATGAAGTCTCAAGCGTCATCCTCTCTCATGTCCATGAATGTACCACAAGAGAGAGATTGGAGGTTGAATTGTGTGTTCACATCCAACCCCTTGTAGTAAATCTCCAATAACTCCAGCTTTGAAATGCCATGGTGTGGGCAATCCAATAAGAGGTCCTGAAATCTTTTCCGTGATTGAAACAAACTTTTGTTAGCTTTCATAGAAAATACATTAATTTTACCTTTCAACTCCTCCGTCTTAGATGGCGGGAAGACCTTGATAAGGAACTCCGAAGATAGATCCTCCCATGTGTTAAGCTTTCCAGGTGGAAGAACTTGATACCAAGATAGAACCTTGTCCTTCAAAGAAAAGAAGAATGACTTGATCTTGTAGTTGTTGTTGGTAGCCCTCTTCGGCTTCAATGTCTCCATGAGAATCTCAAAATTCTGCAAATGTTGGTGTGGAGATTCAGCACTAGTTCCACCAAATCGACTTTGGCGAACCATGGTGATAACTTGCGGGCTAAAACTGAATTCCTGGATGTCCTCAGCTCCGAAATTCACACCTAGACGGCGTGGTTACTGAATTGGATCCATCCTTTGCCCAAGAGTTCGTGGTTCATCCCCTCCATTAGCAACTCTCACATCTCCAACGGGAATGCGTGGAACAACCGGTGGTTTAGGGTGGTTACGAACGAGATGAATCACCGGTTTAATATCCTCAATCGGTGGCGTATCATCATCCTAATCATCGGATGATTCAACTCTAAAGGACTTAGTTGGTTTCTTGACCTTCTTCTTGGCGTCATTTAGCTCCAACTTCATGTCCAACATCATAGCTTTGAGTTCATCAATTTGGAATTGATGACTCGTTAACTCGTCCAAACGAGCTTTCTCACTCAACCTAAGTTGAAGTTGATCTTCATCCAACTCCGCTTGGATGTTTCTCTCGTTGTTTTCAGCCATATTTTTCTCTTTCAACTTTCTTCTCAAAGTTTTCTCAAGTTCTGGATCGAAACGAACTAGATCTTTGGTAGATCTAGTCTTTCGCATATACCTAAAGGATCTACAAAAATCACTCACAAAGATATATCAAATAACAAGAGCAAAAGCTCCCAAGCTCATCAACCGAAAACCGGAATTGGTCTAGACCAAATCCCCGGCAACGGCGCCAAAAACTTGTTCTTTGGCAAAACTCAGTTCCGTTGCCGGAACGAGAACTTCGTATGTACGTAAGATCACAAACCTGCAAGAAAACTCAAGCAGAAAGATCAATAATAAAAGCAAGAACGGTCCCCGGCAACGGCGCCAAAAACTTGTCCGCCCCTAAACGTGCGTGCAAATAAGTTTTAATTTATAAAACTGAAGTAAAAGCAAGCGAACCCGCAGTGTACGGATCGGCGTAGTTAAGCAAGTATTCCAGAGTCTCGAACTCAGGGATTTGGTTAAACAAAATCAGTTCACAAATTATCGAGCGAATAAAGTATAGAAGCTTTGCAAATATTGGGAAAACAGCAATCCTAAAGATCCAAGTATCCAATTAAGGCAATCGATTTAAGATATTCTATAGATGTAAGGACAGAGTTGAGACTTGCAAAGGTATAACTAAAGTAAGGTAATGTACGGTGAAGTTCCAAAACCTTATATGTCTAACCCAAAGACTCTCTCTATAAAGGTTGTTGAGGCTGCAGTATAGAAAGGATCTAAAGGAAAGAATTAATCTCAAATACCCATGCCGAAACACAAGGAATCAAAGATACACTAAAACGGTTAAGGTTGTGACACTCGAAACTGAAATAGAGAATGTTGAGTCTCACTGCTACCTAGAAAAGAAAAGCCAAGGCTAGGCTAAAGCTAATCTTTAACTTTAGATTAAAGCAAAAGCAAAGTTCGTAAACTAGGGGAAAATCACGGCTAGATCTTGAAGAACCACTGCCGTGGAACACAAGAACAGGTCGTGATTTAGGGTGTCGACGATATTTCTCACACTCTCAGGGTCCAATCAAGTTACGATCGATCTATCATTATTTAAGCCACAACTATCAACCCTTCACCTTAGAATTGCTAAAGGGTTTTAGCCAATAATCATCATTATGATATCAATAATCAAATTAAGAAGAATGAAAGATGAAAACCCTCGAAAACTCAATAACAACTCAAAGTCAATCTCGAAATCCGAACACAAAGTAGTTTGTTTATGAATTCAGAATAGTAGGAATAAAAATCCTCACAATGATCTAGAGAAACCACAAAGAACGGGATGTTAATCCGTTCTCCAACGAAAACACTAGAATAACCCGAAAGTACATAATCTCCTAAATCACGTTCTTCACGAATCTCCAATCCTCAAGGTCGAAATGAAACCCTAAGGCCGTCTCCAATGCTCTAAGCGAAACCGTAAGCGGGGGATTCCGAAAACTCCTTTCTCAAGCCTTTATATAGGGCGAAATAGGGTTACGAGAAAGACCAATGACGTGGCTGACATGGCAATAATGAAACGTCACAAAATCACCAAAATCACGGTCATGAACAACTTTCCACGACCGTGGTTTAGAGCGTGGAACTCAATTACGGAACCAATATGATTTCCACGGCCATGGTTTTGGCCGTGTTATTCTCTTTTGTGTTCCAAACTCACGTCCACGATCATGTTTGCCAAATCAACGGTCGTGGTTTAGAGCGTGGACTTCAAATTCCTTTTCCACGACCATAATTCAGGGTGTGGTTCTTCAAACTCCTTGTTTTTGCCTTTGTTTCGTGACATCCTTCATCCATGCTCCTTCCTTAGCCTCTCCTATGCATCTCCTTGCCATCAAGCATGATCAAACATTCCTTTCCTTCCACATTTTGCTCCAATCTAAGTCTTTATTCACCTAAAAACAAAACAAAGCTAGTGTAGATCTCTATATTGACAAAGTTGGTGAACTAGCTCACAAATGCTTCAAACTCATATCTAATAACACAATAAAGAGGGAAAAACAACTAAAACAAGTGCCTAAAATATAGTCATATTTCATGCTAACAAGTGGTGATCTTGCGAGTCACCCCATACTTAGCTAGTAGAGCTTCGAATCGTCGGGCTATGATGTGTGAACCTCCGTCACTAATGATGGTTCGTGGTGTCCCAAACCTTGGGAAAATAGTTCTATTAAAGAACTTGACAAAAACCATGACATCATTAGTTGGAGAGGCAATAGCTTCATCCCATCTCGAAACATAATCTACAGCTAGAAGTATGTATTGGTTTCCGCAAGATGATGGGAATGATCCCATGAAATAAACTCCCCAAACGTCAAAGATATCCACCTCTTGAATGTTGTTGAGAGGCATCTCGATTTTCCTAGAGATATTTCTTGTTCTTTGACAAGCATGGCAACAAGAAACAAAGGTTTGCACATCCTTAAATAAAGTAGGCCAAAAGAATCCGGATTGCAATACCTTAGCGCTAGTTTTATTGGAACTAGCGTGTCGTCCACAAAGAAGTGAATGACAATGACGAATGACACTTTGCATTTCGTCTTCCGGCACACATCTCCTAATGATGCCGTCGGGAACTCTCTTGAAGAGTAGAGGTTCATTCCAATGATATTGGCGGACATCCCAAAAGAACTTCTTTCTTTGTGCATAGGATTTTCCTGGAGGTATTTCCAGACAAACCAAATAATTTACAAAATCAACAAACCAAGGTTCGTTAGCTCTAGAAATCTTGACGATGCACTCTTCCATGATGTGTAAGTGCTCATCTGGGAAGGAGTCATCTATGGGTAGGTCGTCTCCATCGGTGTGTGGTAGACGACTTAGATGATCAACAATAGAATTTTCGGAACCTTTCTTGTCCTGAATCTCTAGATCGAATTCTTGAAGAAGAAGAAGAAGAATCCATCTAATCAGCCTTGGTTTTGCATCCTTCTTGGCGAGCAAATACAGTATTGCTGAGTGGTTCGTCTACACAATCACCTTCGCTCCTATAAGATAAGAACGAAACTTTTAAAAAGCATATACCATGGCTAATAATTCTTTTTCAGTTGTGGCGTAGTTGAGCTGCGCTTCGTCTAGCGTCTTGTTAGCATAGTAGATGGTATGAGTGCGGCCTTCCTTCTTTTGTCCAAGCACCGCTCCAACAGCTATGTCGCTCGCATCACACATAACCTCAAATGGGAGATTTCAATCCGGAGGTTGTATTATCGGGGCTGAGATGAGAACTTCTCTAATCTTATAGAAAGCATCTAAACATTCATGCGAAAAGTTAAAAACTACATCCTTCATCAATAGATTAGTTAGCGGTTTCGAGATTTTCGAAAAGTCTTTGATGAATCTCCTATAAAATCATGCATGTCCTAGGAAACTTCTTATCCTCTTCACTGAAGATGGAGGAGGAAGCTTCTCTATATTCTCTATCTTAGCCATATCAACTTCGAGCCCTCTATTAGAGATCAAATGTCCTAGAACAATGCCTTCCTTAAACACGATATGACACTTCTCTCAATTAAGAACTAGGTTAGTGTCTTCACACCTTTGCAAAACAACAGAAAGGTTAGCAAGACAATTGTCAAATGAGGAACCATAAACTGAAAAGCCATCCATAAAAACCACCATGATTTCCTCAATATACTCCGAGAAGATGGCCATCATACACCTTTGAAAGGTGGTTGGAGCGTTGCAAAGTCTGAATGGCATCCTCCTATAAGCAAACGTACCCATGGGCACGTGAATGTGGTCTTCTCTTGATCGTCCGGGTGGATCGGAATCTGAAAGAGACCACTATAACCGTCAAGGTAAGAAAAATAGGAGTGTTGTGCTAACCTTTCAAGCATTTGATCTATGAATGGTAGTGGGAAGTGGTCCTTCCTAGTTGCATTGTTCAGCTTGCGGTTGTCAATGCACATCCTCCAGCCCGTCACGGTTCTTGTTTGAATAAGCTCGTTGTTCTTATTGGTTACAACGGTCATTCCTCCCTTCTTTGGGACGACTTGAACGGGGCTCACCCACTTGCTACCGGAGATAGGATAGATGATACCTGCTTCAAGTAACTTACGGATTTCTTTCTTCACGACCTCCTTCATGACCGGGTTTAACCGTCTTTGAGGTTGTCGTGAAGGCTTGTAATCCTCCTCCATTAGAATCTTGTGCATACATAAAGATGGTTTAATTCCTACAAGATCCTCTACGGTATAGTCTAAAGTTTCCTATGTTTCCTCAACACATTCATAAGTTTCTCATGTTCATCTTCCTTTAAATCGGAACTAACAATAACGGGAAAGGTAGAATTGGTTCCAAGAAAAGTATACCGAAGATGTGTGGGAAGCGGCTTCAATTCCAAAGCAATTGGTGTCTTTGATGTATCTTGAGGCGTGCTCGATGCTTCCTTAGAAGTCTCTAAGAATGTGGGAGTAGTGGAAGAAGGGTCAAGAGAGGTTGTGAGAAACACGGAATTGTTCTCTGAATTTCCCAAAACTACAGCACATCTGTTACTTCCACGGCCGTGGTTTAGGGCGTGGAAGTCTCTATTGTTCTCGAAATAACACTCTATGGGTTGGATTTGAGGAACCACGGCCGTGGAATAGCACGATTGACGCTGGTTTCTTCTGTTTTCCGAGCCATCATAGAATTTTTCGAACTCTTTATTATGTACCTCTTTTAGCTCCTCCAAAGCTTCAATCACAGCATTGCAATCCTCTTCTTCTCCCTTTTCCATGATGCTTATGGTTATAACCTTTTGCAATGGATCCTTGATAGCATGAATTATAGTCTATATTTTGGGGTTTGTTTGGACGTTTTATCTTCAATAATCTGCATGTTTGTATGTATAATATGTGATTATATTACCATTTCATCTACCTTTGCGAGAATCGAGGTCTACACCTAGTTTTGTTGTAATCGTAGGTAAAATGGCACGTTTTGCATCAAAAAGGAGCAAAAGGAGCTATGGAGTCATTGGACCTACATTCAGGAACATAAGGAACTATCCAGGAAGTACAACCATGGATTAGAGATTCACTTTGGACCAGATTTGAGAGATTTCACATTCAGTTGTGACTCACCTCGGTTGACTACAGATTTACCTCGACCGAGGTGATCCAGAGAAGTCTATTCGACCGAGGCGAATACCTGGGGCGCGGCGAGAATATTTTATTCTTGGCTGAGATCTTTTATCTTTGGAAAGAGATCTTATATTTTTGAGCTTGGCTCCTGGAAGGAAGAAGATATGTTGGATCATATATTTTACCTATTTTTATGGGAAGAGATCTTTCTAAGATATCTTATCTTTGGAGAGTAATTTTCCTATAAAAAGGGTCGGATTTCCCACAAATCTGACATCCGCTATCACCTTGCTTACACCTACTACACCGCTGCAGCCATACTCCAGTTGGGAGATTTGAAGAACCTTTTTGAAGGTTGAAGAAGGAAGATTGTAGCTTTTATAGCTTTTGAAGGGTTTTTGTAAGATCATCTTAGATTCCCTTCCTTGTTGTCTTGTCTTGTTGGATTTCTATCCAAGGAACGCTTTGTTGTGATATTTGATTCAGTTATTGAAGTCTTTTTATTAAATTCTTCTTGTTTAAATATTCACCTTCTTCCCATATATTTGATTATTGCTTTCATGATGATGAATGGCTAATTTCCTTGTGTGATTCTAGGGTGATTGGCTAAAGGTTGTGGGAAAAACAATGATAGAATGATCTTAATCACAGTAGGACCTTGAAAGTTCGAGTCTTTAACCTTAACCCTAAGCATCTCGCTTAGTCGATGAACATCTCGGCCGGGGTGGAATTTGGCTGACCGAGGTGACTTATCTGATCCGAAACTGAGAGTTAAGTGTTAGAGTTTGCCAAATCCTATTCTTATTACACCTTTCCTGGTTCAATGCAAGCTTAGGATGAGACTTACCCGGTAATTCCTTAGTTTGTGTACCTAAGATCATAAGTGTAGGTAATAAAGGTTTATCCTTTATTGGGGTTTGAGTGTGCTTTCATCCCATCTTTGTGAGGTAGCCTGAGACTTACCCGGTAAAGGTTGATTCTATTCCCTTAGATGGTATGTTAGTTTGAGGTTATAGTTCTTTATCTTAATTCCTTGAGACTTACCTGGTAATAGGAGTTACGGTTTTGGATTAGTGAGTAGTGAGACTTACCCGGTGATCTATTCCACTTTAGTAACACCTTCCCCATGCAAAAAAATCTCAGCTTTGTCCGGTTATCTTTAGATCTTGAGTTGGAACCACAACTAGATGCTTTAATCCCTAAAATTGCATATTTCCTTTATTGACTTCTATATCATCTTTGATTGTTTTGATCACCTTTTGTGGTTAGTAATTACTAAAGCTTACCGTGATTGGACTTTCTTTCACTAAGTCCCTGTGATCGACCCCTGGAATTCCTTGCTTTTTACTACGATTGACCCGTACACTGCAGGTTCGTATCCTTGTTTTAAGCTTACGTCTAGGGTTATAAATTTAAAGCTTGCACACACCGTTTGGAGCGAACAATCCTTGAATAGGATCGAACTTACTTCTTCTCTAGACGCTGAACATATCCTCTCCAAGTGTAGGCTCTTTCATCAAAGTTGAGAGAACAAATTCAACCTTCTCTTCGCCTACATCGAAGGCTAGTCTTGTAACATCCCGAATCCGCGGGACTCGGAATGCTACATTGGGCTAGGATCTCACAATGGATCCTGACCCTAGCCTGACAACAAGTTTATTGGATCTTACAACAAGGCACAAGTAGAGTAAAAACAAATACATAAAAGCTATAAGATACATCAAAAGAGTTTACAAGCTCAAAGCCGAGTACAAAACCATAACAACAACAACATCTGATACAAAGATCCCAACCCACGCATCCTAAAGTATAGAAATCCTCGGCTGGTCAAACCATCTGGCTCACTCTGCAGTCTTCCTAACTTGCAGATCATCTACAACACTGTATACACTGTTAGCTACAACATTAGAAAAGCATGATAGTAATAGCACAAACACACATCAACATCTCATACATGCAATGTCACACAGATTCATTTATTATCTTCAATTACGTTATTCCATTACTAATTCAACTTCTTTTGTAACACGAGGAGGCTAAAGAACCCCGTCTCTTCCCCCTTTAATCCAGGTGTTGCATGGGGATCTACCTCCCCCCTGAACTACTAGCTTCCGAGCAACTCCTTCCACTCTCGGCGAGCTTCAGGCAAGTAGTTACCGCCCGTTATAATACACTTCGGCCAAATAAATGTAATATATGGTCGTCCTAGTCCGGTTTAGGTTATAAATGCACAATCATATGAACATAGACAACCATCACAATCATACAAATCCATAACTGAACGCTAAGTCCTATGGACTTACCTGATACACTCGTATCCTCTACCACGTCACAGCTTCCCCTTGGGCAAGAAACCAACGAATGCAATAGCAAGGCACACAATATCACAACCTGAAAGGGTTAGTAGACTCGTCTCCATTACCAGAACCAACCTATAACCTCAAGATCATAACAAGCTCACATATGCCTATGGCATAATCTCAGCATCAACACAAGTGCCTAAGGCACATCTCTAACATAAAACTCATTCTAATCATCCTAACCAAGCTATCAACTAAGCCAAGGTCAAAGGAAAGGAAGGAAAGAAGACATACCAATAAGGTATGCACCAACAGAAGCAAGAACACACGGCTGGTCAAGTGAGACGCAGGGGCGGCTCACCAAAGGCGCAGGGGCAGCTCCAAACAAGGTGCAGGTGCAGCTTAGGACAGGCGCAGGGGCGGCCAACTGTGCAGAGAGTTGGTCCCGACTTCTCTTCGATCCTCTTCTCGACTCTCTTCACGTCTTCAACATACCACATCAACATATATGCACATATACACATATATGATCATCAAAACGTCCAGGAAAGATCCAACACAAGTCAGAACTTGTGATTCCTAAGCTAAAGAGGAAGATAAGAAGCAAAGGAAGAAGGAAGAAAGAGAGATGAAGAGAAATGCTTACCACACAAACCCTAGGCTGCAACTATGGAGCATCAGCTTGTCTATCACCTCCACACAACTCCAACAACCTTCAGCAACATCTACAAGAGCATCCAAGGCCATGAACACACTCAAACTCTCAAGAACTCACTCACACAAGCAAGGAGAGATCAAAGAAAATCAAATGAGAAGAAAGGAGAAGAGGAAAAATGTGGAGGGGAAGAAGAAGATGGAATGAGGTAGCAAACCCTCCATCTGAAGTCTAAGGAGACTTATAAGAGAAGCCAGTCGCAAAGCACGGTCAAGATTCAACAAAAGAGGTTGCACCAGCCACAGAGCCGCAGGGGCGGCTAGCCTAAGGCGCAGGGTTGTCTGGACGCAAGGGCGGCCTCCCTGGTCCGCTGGGGCGGCTGACTGGTCAAGCTAAAACACACTCTAGCTCATCTAGGCTCTAAAGACTAAGACTCTTACATCTCACCCCCCTAAAAACAAGTTTGGTCCCGAAACTTGCAAAATCCCAAAGCCTCTCGGACTTGTAAGCCGAGGTAAAACACTCTCCTCAAGAACGTCAAGTCATAACCTATAACATTCGATATCCTCAACACAACATGGAGGTATCACAACTCCAACATAACAACTCTACATAAGGCCTAGAGGAAGATCATCTCTAGCCAAACACTAACCACATCACACTAGCATGGAGGAAAACCGTCTCTAGCCACAACGTACACATAACACTACTATGTGGAGGAAAACCATCTCTACTCACACTATGTCCATCAAAGGTAGCACGGAGGAAAGAACCATCTCCAGCTAATCCTAACACACACCAAAGCATGGAGGAAAGAACCATCTCCGGCTATAACTATCTCGTACTAGCAACCAGATTTAACAAATCATATGCACAAATCACAGCTTGCACGAAAGCACAGTATATCACGTAAGCATATAACAAGCACTCACCAAGAAGGCGCTAAGATCTACTCGTGGATCCTATGGGTGCATCTAACTCAGCATAAAACTCTCAATAGTTCCTTTGGATACTATCCTCTGTCTCCTAGGTAGCCTCATCTGGTCCTCGTCTAGACCACTGTATCCTCAACATAGGAATGTCCTTCGAACGCAAGCGTCTCATAACTCACGATGTGCCTCAAATCTCGTATGTACTCCCGTAGCTGAGACACATGAAATACAGGGTGAACACCCTCTAGCCTCGGAGGCAAAGCTAATCTGTAAGCTGCTCGTCCAACTCTGTCTAGTATCTCGAAAGGACCGACATATCGGGGACTCAACTTCCCCTTTATGCCAAAGCGTATGACGCCTCGCGTCAGAGATACTCTTAGTCAAACATGAGCTCTTATTCTAAACTCTAGAGGCCGGTGCCTCTTGTCTACATACGACTTCTGGCGACTCTATGCCGCCATCATCCACTTCCTAAACAACGCTACTCGAGCCATAGCATCTTGAATCTTCTCTGGTGCTATCCCACTAGTACTGCTAGACTCCTCTCAACATAAAGGTGTACGACATCTAAGCCCATACAATGCCTCATAAGAAGCCATCCCAATAGATGTGTGTCAGCTGTTGTTGTATGAGAACTCAACTATTGGGAGGTAATCTGACCATCCTTGTCCCCAATCCAACACATCAACTCACAACATATCCTCAAGGGTCTGGATGGTCCTCTCTGAGTGACCATCGGTCTGGGGGTGAAACGTAGTCGTCAAGTGTAGACTTGTCCCCAAAGCAGTCTGAATCTGTTGTCAAAATCTCGAGGTCAAAATCCTAGGTTAGCTCATACCATCTACGTTGGTGGTTATTCAATTCCCACTACGTAAAACTATACTTCAGACTATTATGGTCTGTGAAGATCTGGCATGTAGCAACATACAGGTAATGTCTCCAGATCTTCAAAGCATGAACTACCGCTGCTAACTCCAGATCATGAGTCGGGTAGTTCTCCTCATACGTCTTCAACTAGCGAGACGCATATGCAATCACTCTGCCATTCTGCATTAAAACACATCCCAAACCTAGCTTAGATGCATCACTGTAGACCACGAAATCATTAGAATCCTCTGGCTGTGCTAGAATAGGAGCAGAAGTCAAACGCCTCTTCAACTCCTCAAACTCTAGGCACACTAATCAATTCACACAAATTTGGTAGTAGTGGACGGTGATCATAGAAAATCCTTCCACAAAGTGTCGGTAATAATTGGTTAAGCTGAGAAAGCTATGTATTTCCTTATTGTTCATCAATATCGTCAATGTTGCAACATACTCAATCTTCGCCGGATCAATCTTGATCCCACTGGCAGGTACTATGTGGCCTAGAAAAGCAATCCTCAGACATCCAAAACTCTCACTTAGAGAGCTTGGCATACAACCTTCTATCCCTCAATATCTGTAAAACTTTCCTCAGATGACCGGCATGCTCCTCTCTACTAGGAGAGTATACCAGAATGTCATCAATGAATACTACCACAAACTAATCAAGGAAGTCGAGGAAGATATTGTTTATCAACACCGTGGAGGTAGCAGGGCATTCGTCAGCCCGAATGGTATCACTACATACTCTTAGTGTCCATAACTGGTACAAAATGCCATCCTATGCACATCCTGCTCTCCCCCCTTAACTGGTGATATCCTGAGCGTAAGGAAGTCTTGGAACACATAATCGCTTCTTGAAGCTGACACAACAAGTTGTCAACACGACACAATGAATACACTAGGGCGAATGAAGCCCTTCTCTACCCATTCCTTAAGTTGTCTCTTCAGCTCTAACATCTCAACAGGCGCCATACGATATGGGGCCTTTTAAATCAATCTCATACCACACTTCAACATAATATCAAAGTCCACACTCCACTGAGGCAGCAAACCAGACGGCTCGGTAACACGTCTCTAAGCTCATAAAGCACTAGAATATATTCCAAGCTTGAACTCTCTTCCTCCTTCAAGGCATAATGTCAAAAGGCGTGACATGCTTGTGCTATAAGCCTTGTTGCCCGTATGGCACTAATAACAAACCCGTCTCTTCATAGGTCTTAACCTCGGAAGACCTCTATCTAATTTATCTCAGTATAGACTATAACAGTCTTCCAATTGACATCTAACACAACATGATATCTATCCGTCTCATCCATACACATAATGACCTCCTCATGCACCTATGACATGACAAAGAAATCTGCAAGCAACACACAAGTCCCTTCATAAAGGGGACAATCACAAATCTCGCGGGTACCTCAGACCCCTAACTGGTATCCCTATCAAGGAAGGTGTACCCTTTATTGTATCTAAAATCAATCTATACATGCATCAAAAGAGAAGAGTGCATAACACCCATATCAAACAATACTCTACTAGGTAAACCATTAATGAGAATGGTACCTGTAACACCTAATGCCAATATCTCCGTTGTATATCATCACTCAAACCTCGGACCTATGCTCCTCAGGTATCACTTAGGTCATCATCATAGCCTCCACTTCTACTCTTTCTGCACCGGAAAGAGGAAGGTCTTGCTGAAAAGAAACACTACCTTGCTGACAAAAAGGGGCCAAATGGCCTAGTTCACCACATGTAAAGCACGTTATCGGTGCCAAGGAATACTCAGGGTGCAAATGATCTAGATCGCCATAGCTGAGACACAGATGTCCCATCTCTACTATTGATATGGGTGACTCCTCTGCACTTCTCAGCTCAAAGGCTCTACCCTGAGCTCCTCTAGAGTCTGTGGTACTTCCACCACGACCTCTACCTCTACTCGACCCGGGAACAGATCCCTAAGTAGAAGGACAAATTAAAGCTCTCTATTGTCTCTATGTTTGCTGTTGAGGTGTCATCTGACCACCTCCCGCCACACTGGCAAGGGAAGATCCCTACTGTTACGCAACTCTACCTTGCCAACATAAGGCAACTCTATGACCTGGTCTACCACAGGTGTAGCAAGTCACTGGTGGACTCGTACACTTTGGTCGCAAATGTCCAGACTTCCCATAGTTATAACAAGATCTCATCTCACCAGCAGTCCGTGTAGAACGGGGATCACTCAAATTTTTATGTGCTAGACTGATAGCATGAATTATAGTCTATATTTTGGGACTTGTTTAGACGTTTTATCTTCAATAATCTTCATGTTTGAATGTATATTATGTGATTATATTGTCGTTTCATCTACCTTTATGGGAATCGAGGTCTACACCAAGTTTCGTTGTAATCGTAGGTAAAATGGCACGTTTTGCATCAAAATGGAGCTAAAGGAGCTAACGAGTCATTAGAGCTACATTCAGGAGTTTAAGGAAGAATCCAGGAAGCAAGGAATTAACAAAGAAGATTTACTTTGGACCAAATTTGAGAGATTTCAGCTTCAGCTGAGAGTCACCTCGATCAGCTAGAGTACCATCTCGACCGAAGTGATCTAAGGGAGTGTCTCGACCGAGGCGAATACCCTGACGCGGCGATATCGTTTATTCTTGGCTGAGATCTTTTATTTTTGGAAGGAGAGATCTTATATTTTTGGGCTGGATTTCTGGATGGAAAATTATATATTTTGGAGATCTATTTTAGAGACTAAGATATATTTAATTAGGAAAATATCTTTTCAAGATATTTTATCTTTGGAAGATAGTTTTCCTATATAAAGGGTTGGATTTTCCACAAGTTGAACAATGCTTATACATGCCTAGAGGGCTGATAGCATCCAGCAATTAAGGGATTTTCTCCAGGGTTTTGAAGGAAGGAAGATTGAAGGAAGGATTGATAGCTTGTTATAGCTTTTGTGAAGGGTTTTGTAAGACTTTCTTAGATCCCTTTTTTGTTGATTGTCTTATTGGATTTGTGATCCAACGAACGCTTATTTGATTGATATTTGATTAAGCTATTTAAGCCTTGTTCTTAAGGTTTTTGTGTTCAAATATTCACCTTCTTCCCATATATTTGATTATTGCTTTCATGATGATGAGTGACTAATTTCTTTGTGTGATTCTAGGGTGATTGGCTGAAAGTTGTGGGAAAAACAATGATAGAATAATCTAAAATCCAGTAGAACCCTGAAAGCTCGAGTCTTTATCTTTATCCTTAGAACATCTCATTCAGTCGATGAACATCTCGGCCGGGGTTGAATTCGTCTGACCGAGGTGACCCTTTTCTGATCCGAAACTGAGAGTTAAGTGTTAGAGTTTGCAAATCCTATTCTTATTACACCTTTCCTGGTTCAATGCAAGCCTAGGATGAGACTTACCCGGTAATTCCTTTGTTTGTTTACCCATGATCATAAGTGTAGGTAATAAACGTTTATCCTTTATTGGGGTTTGAGTGTGCCTTCATCCCATCTTTGTGAGTTAGCATGAGACTTACCCGGTAAAGGTTGATTCTATTCCCTTAATTGAAGTGTTGGTTTGAGATTATTATTCCTTTCCTTAGTACTTTGAGACTAACCCGGTAATAGGAACTTTTGGTTTGGAGTTAGTGAATAGTGAGACTTACCCGGTGATCTATTCCACTTTAGTAACACTTTCCCTTTGCAAAATCTCAGTTTTGTCCGCTTATCTTGAGATCTTGAGTTGGAACCACAACTAGATGCTTTAATCCCTAGAATTGTATATTCCTTTAATTGAATTTTTATCATCTTTGATTGCTTTAATTGCTTTTGTGGTTAGTTGCAATATTGACAACTAGATGCTTTAATCTCTTGATTGGCCATCTTGCTTTGTTTCACCTAAGTTCCTGAGATCGACACACCGGAATTCTTGGTTTTACTACGATTGACCCATACACTGCGGGTTCGCATTCTTGTTTTAAGCATACATCTTGGGTTATAAATTTAAATCTTGCACACACCATTTAGAGCGAACAAGTTTTTGGCGCCGTTGCCGGGGACTTGGTCTTGACCGAGCTGGTTGCGGTTGTCTTTCGGGGCACTTGCCCCTGTTTCTACTAACCACTCTACTTGAGTGACTTTCGCAGGCTCTTTCTTGTAGGTTTATGCAAAGAACCCGCGCTAGGAAGGAAATCGTTCCTTACGATCCCGAACCAGAAAAGACATACAAAAGACGCTTGAAAGAAGCTAAGATGGCCAATCAATAGAATCGCGATCTTGAGGCCAAATTGAAGAAGGCTTTGGAAAAACTACACCTCAGTAAAGAAGAACTACGACTCGAAAAGGAAGAAACTCGCGCAAGGACGGAAGCGATCAAAGCAGATATGGCAACTTTACGGGACCAATATCTACCTCGACCAGTTCCAGACCCTCGACCGAGGCAGGACCCAGTTCCAGCTGCCCCGGCCGAGATACTTCCACCACGGATGCCAGTCCGAGATGTTCTTTTTGCAGGTATTCCACAGACCCTAGGACAGAGGATGGACCCCAACCAGCAATTGAGGCGTCTAGGAGTCAACCTAGGTGATCCAGCGGACCATGACTATGAGCTTCGACCGCAAGTTCTTTCCATGATTCGCCAATGCAAGTTTGGAGGGCTAGAGAGGGAGTCTCCGCATCAACATCTGCAAAACTATGAGATCTTGATGGAGACCTAGAGACCTTCAAGGCTGGAAAACAATAATTACAAGCTAATGTCTTTCTACTTCTCTTTGAAAGATAGGGCGCTTACTTGGTATCAATCTCTTCCTCTAGGAAAAATCAACACTTGGGAGGAGATGACGACGGAGTTCTTAACTAAATTCTTTCCCCGGTCAAAGACCGCTGAAATGAGAGGGAAGATCAATGCATTCATCATGAAGGACAAGGAGAGTTTGTCCAAGTCATGGGAGAGATTTAAAGACATCCTTTTGGATTGCCCACATCATGGGATTCCAAAGATAGAGTTGTTGGAGATATACTTCAAGGGACTAGACGGAAACACCCAGTTCAACCTTCAACTACAATCCGCTGGCACGTTCATGGACATGCCGATTGACGAAGCTTGGGAGTTCATAGAGAAGCAAGCTTTGCACATGGAGAAATACTCCCACCAAGGAGCTGAAAGTGGAGTTAAAAGAGTCAACTTCCAAGAAGCTCCATCAAACAATGATCAACTCACCTCTTTGAAGAATGATGTGAAGCAATTGAAAGACCTTTTGGTTGCTCAAACCCAAAAGGAAGAGGGAGGATATCAAGGGTTAAGGAACAACAATCAAGGTTCCCGAAACAAAAACTACAACAACAATAGAGGATCCAACAACAATAATTGGAGATCCAACAATCAAAAATCGGGTAACTCTTACTCTAACTCAAATTCAAACAATTTTTCTAATCCTTTCCTCTCTTTATCTTCTTCTACTCCATTGAAGAGTCACGAACAAGGATCAAGTTTGTCCCAACCAGAAAAGAAAGATGAAGTGTTGGAGGCCATCTTGATCACACTAAACTCGATGGAGACATCCATGACTTCATTTTCGAAGGCACAAAAAGCCTTAGAACAACAATTCTTTAACAAGGCGAATGAAGCGCCAAGAGATCCAGGGAAGCTCCCAGCAAGGACAGAGAGCAATCCCAAAGGACAGATCATGGCAATAACGACGAGAAGTGGACTGAAAACTGCAGATCCAGTGCCTCGGTTGATGCCAGTACAGACAAAGAACACCTCGGTCCAGGCACAGTCGAAGAACACTTCGGCCGAGGTGCCAACCGAAGTGGAGCATCAGAAAGCGGAGTAGAAATCTGAAGTTTATGTCCCAGCTCCTGCATATAAACCACCACTTCCATTCCCCTAGTCAAGGGCTAGGGCACATCTAGACAAGCATTTTGGTAAGTTCCTTGACTTGATGAATAAACTACATATTAATATCCCTTTCCTTGATGATATTCTAGGGATGCCCGCCTATGGGAAGTTCTTGAAAGAAATTCTATCAAGGAAGAGGAAGTTGGAAGACTTTGGTGAAGTAAGGATGACATCTAAATCCTCGGAGCTCATTCAATTCATGAAGGAAAAGATGCCACCCAAGTTGAGAGATCCCGACTCATTTTGCATTCTCACTTAAGTTGGGGATATCACTTGTGAAGCGTTGTGTGATCTAGGAGCCAGCGTGAGCATCATCCCGCTGGAGCTATGTGTAAGGATCGGACTTGGAGAGCCCAAGCCGGTGAAGATACGGTTGTACATGGCGGACCGCTCCATTACCCATCCCGTGGGCATTTTCGAAGACGTTCCGGTTAAGTTAGGTAACTTCTATTTACCTATAGACTTTGTTGTGCTTGACACTGTAACACCCCAAATTCTGAGATCTCGAGGAACTACTGGTCAGGATCTCACAATGGGTCCCGACCTTAGTTTGACAACAATTCAACTAGGATCTTACAACAAGGCACAAAAGTATTTAAAACATTTGAAAACTTTAAACAATATATACATGAAGAATATGTATCAGGCTTACAAAGTAAAGGTACCAAAACGACACATATGAAGAACAAAAGACATCCCCGTCCCCAACTAAATGAGTACGTGGACCCGGCTGACCATTCCCTCCGGATCTCTCTACATCTGTATTAACCTGCAAGACATCTACAAGCGGTATAAAACCGTTAGCTAACATTCTATGCATAAGTATAAAGGTAAAAGCACAAACATACAACATACACAATCAACATGCAACACTCAATCCTTTTATTATCTTTAATTAGGTGATAGGTCATTACTAATGATACTTATTTTGTGACACGAGGGATTCCCAAACCTCGCCCCTGTCCCCGTTTACGAACGCGGAATAATGCATCTGACCGTCTACCGGACTGGGCTGGTCGCAGGGAACCTCCTAGACTCTTGCAAGAGCTAGACAGATGATGTCACAGCCCGTTATCATACACTTGGGTGAATTACGTAAATAATAAAGTCGGCCTAATCCGGTTTCGTTGTTTATCATAACTAACAAACACCACTCATACACATTACACTCATACAAGAAGCCAGCTAAGTAAGTCCGTGGACTTACCTGAATCAAATCTCGACTCTCTTAATCACAACTCAATCTGTAACTGTATAACTCGGTTGCCTGTCAAAGGAGGCAAGTGTGTCACCACACTTTGTTGGTAATTAGAAGTATAAGACTTCTAAGGTAGTAGATCCTATTAGAACATAATTTAATACAGAACCAATTTATGGTAAATGACTCTTTTACCCTTGGTCCCGAAATTTCCAAAAATTCCATAATTCAAGCCTAAACTCTTATTTGAGACAAAAAAAAAGTCATATTCTAACTCCTAACGATGATTTTGGTTACAAACTGGCAACTTACCCATTTTCCTATTTTCCGAAAGATCGTTAAGGTCCAACTTCGGCATCAAATAAGAAATTCGAATAAACTTATAAAAATTCCGAAATAATTCCCTAGATCATCTATGATATCCCATCTACTCATAGGAGAAAGAATTTCTTAAAACTGTTAAAGCATCACTTCTACAAAAATTTCTAAAGTTGGATACAACACTTAACAAACAGCACTCTGTCTTAACTTTGAAAAATCATAACTCCTAAACTACTAGCTGGATTTATCCCAAATTTTGTTATGTTCTACTATAAAATCTTATCTATAATAAATCCAAAATTCAGCCGCAAAGGAGATCAAAATCCTATTTAAAACTATCTCACAAAACCGAATTTCAGCACAACAGAAAAACTGCTTACGACTCAATCTTTGAAAAATCATAATTCCCAAACCACTTGCTGGATTCCTCTCAAATTTTAATATGTTCTACAAAAATATGTCAAATATATCATATCCAAAATTCAAGACCGGCGGAGGTCAAGAGCTTATTCAAAACCATCTCACAAAACAGCATCACTTGCTGTTTTCCCCAACACTCAGCACATATATAAAAACTGCATGAGGCGTCAACTTTGGAATACCATAACTCTCAAACCATAGCTGCGATTCCTCTCAAAATTTACTATGTTATACTATACAATATCGACTAAAACATATCCAAAAATCAGCAGTAAAGGTGGAGTCTAACCTACCCAAAACTGGAGCCGAAGTTGACTGTTCTTCTCAGTTTCTGGAATTCAAACTGAACATGCAAATTGTCCAAGGTTCGGAACTCACCTATGTCGTTTTTTACCAAGGTAGGGAAAGTCACATGCTGCAAGTTTGATTCTCTGTACATGACAAAACCTTGATCTAAATCTTCCTTCATGTACAACTATAGAGAGAAGGGAAGAATGGTTTGATCTCTTACCAAAGGAGGCTTGTAGAGGGTTGCTACTGTTGTCAAGGGTGTAGGAAAGTTGCTAATTGTCACCACAGGAGGGGAAAGGAGATGCGAAGACTCACCACTGCTGCACTCGTCTACTAGCTGTGCAGAAGGGAGGCGTCGAAGCTGGGGATCCATTGCTGCGTCCGAGGCTGTTATTGAACGTGTGCAGGAAGAGGCGTGATCTAGTGAGAATGGAAGGTATCAGAAGAGAGCAAGATGAGGCGTCATCGGCGGGGAGTTACGATCTTTGAGATGCCCAAAACGTGTGTGCTCTTGGGCTGGAGGAGAATGTTGAACGGCCTGCAAGAAGAGGGAGTTACGGCTGGCATGTAAGCAGGGTTGTCATGGGCTGCGGCTGGGCCAATACAAGCAGTCCGGGAATGGGTCACAAGCAAGTAAGGAGGAGAAGTTGGGGTGTGGTTGTGTGGGCTGAAGATCATAGTCATAAGGTTGGGCTGAAGCAAGGTAAGAAAGAATGGGCTGAGGTTGTCCAGCCTTGTCAAAACCTTGTCAACAGCCTGTCGGGCTTTGTCATGACCTCGTCTCAGCTTTGTCGTGATCTCGTCACAGCTTTGTCGTGATCTCGTCACAGCTTTGTCGTGATCTCGTCTCAGCCTCGTCATGATCTCGTCTAAAGTCGTCGTTAAGAATTAATTATAAGAATTAGGGTTTGATATAATTCTATCATTTTATGTGAATTAAATTCTACATTAAAACATAAATAATTATAAGAATTAGGATTTGATATAATTCTATCATCTTATGTGAATTAAATTCTACATAAAATGATAAATAATTATAAGAATTAGGGTTTGATATAATTCTATCATTTTATGTGAATTAAATTCTACATAAAAAAGATAAATAATTATAAGAATTAGGGTTTGATATAATTCTATCATTTTATGTGAATTAAATTCTACATAAAATGATAAATAATTATAAGAATTAGGGTTTGATATAATTCTATCATTTTATTTGAATGAAATTCTACATAAAATGATAAAATTTGTGGAGAAAAAAATACTAGATAGAATGGAAAACCGTCAACGGCTCGAAGTCCGATTTAATTCGGAATTAAACGGAATAAAAATTCCGGATATTACAGACATTCCCGCAGATTATCTCGTTCCTATCATTCTCGGGAGACCATTACTAGCAACTTCGGGTTGCAATGTGGATTGTAAGAACGCCAAGTTGCAATTCAACATTGGTTGTGATCAAGTTGAGTATGCTTTGCTTGCGGCGATAAAGGGAGAGCAACTGGAAGATGATATCTTCAACATCTATGATGAAAAAGAATTAGGAGAATTGGTGAGCTCTATCCTTATTAATGATCCACTTGAGAGAGTTATTAGTTTTAGCTTAATGGAGAAGGTATAGATGTTTCTTGTGATGCAGATATACGGAGCCTAAAAGCACTGGAAGAAGATCCAGGAGCTAATGTTGAAAAATCAATTCAGGAGAAGAAGATCTCCAGTTTCGGTCCCAGTTGCAGTACCTCGACCGAGGCGCTTTCTGGACCAAGCGAGGTGTTCTTGACTGAAGAAAATCTCGGTCACCCACTCTGCACCTCGACCGAGGTCGCAAGCGAGATGATGTCAACTGAGAATAACAAACTTCTTACTCCCTTTTCTTTCAGTCATCCTCAATTGGTGGAACACTTTCTCCACTAAACTTTTGATAATAAAGGGTCTTGGTATGCTGACATTGTTAATTATCTTGTTTGTCAGGAAATACCACCAGGATTGACGTACGCTCAAAGGAAGAAATTCTTCAAGGATGTATGCCATTACTATTGGGATGAACCTCTACTATTTAAGAGAGGTCCGGATGGAATGCTTCGTAGATGCATTCCGGAAGATGAAGTTACTAGTGTCATACGGCATTACCACTCGCTTCCTTGTGGAGGGCACGCTAGCGCTAACAAAACGTGCGCCAAGGTATTACGTTCCGGTTACTTATGGCCTACATTATTCAAGGATGTGCAAACGCTTGTTGTATCTTGTGATGCATGCCAAAGAACAGGGAATTTATCAAGGAGGAACGAGATGCCACTCAATAACATACAGGACGTTGAGATCTTTGATGTATGGAGAGTTGATTTCATGGGACCTTTCCCATCATCCGGAGGAAACCTCTACATCCTTGTAGTTGTCGACTACGTCTCTAGATGGGTTGAAGCCATTGCCTCTCCCACTAATGACACCATGGTGGTTGTGAAGTTCTTTAATAGGACTATCTTTCCATGTTTTGGGACTCCACGCATCATCATCAGTGATGGAGGGACACATTTCATCAACCGGAAGTTTAAGGCACTTCTATCGAAGTATGGGGTAACCCACAAGGTAGTAACCCCTTGTTACCCTCAAACTAGTGGAAAGGTCGAGATCTCAAATAGAGAAATTAAAGCAATCTTGGAGAAGACCGTCTCTAGGAAGAGGAATGATAGGTCCATGAAGTTGGACGACGCTGTTTGGGCCTACATGACCGCATTCAAGACTCCCATAGGAACCACCCCTTAAAATTTAGTATATGGGAAGTCTTGCCATTTGCCCGTTGAGTTAGAACACAAGGCGCATTGGGCGATCAAATGGTTGAACTTCGACATCAAAGAAGCCTGTGAGAAGCGGCTATTGGATATCAATGAGCTGGAGGAGTTGCGTTTGAACGCTTATGAGAATGCCAAGATCTACAAGGAAAGGACAAAGAAATGGCACGACAAGCATATCATCCCTAAGGACCTCAAAGAAGGAGATTTAGTTCTACTCTTCAACTCCCGCCTTCGCCTCTTTCCAGGTAAGTTAAAATCTAGATGGACAGGACCTTATGTTGTGAAACATGTTTTCCCTTATGGTGCAGTTGAGATTTGAGGGGAGACAAGTGGAAGATTCAAGGTCAATGGTCATAGAGTTAAGAAGTACCAACCAGAAGTTCAGGTTGAAGAGATTGCACCACTATACCTTGTTTAAGGACACCGTATGGTCCAGCTAGCGACCTTAAATCAAACGCTTCTTGGGAGGCAACCCAAGGTATTGCTTTTTTCCCTTTCCTAGTCTAGCTTTAGATAGTTTGCTTTTGCTTTTGTTTGGCTTTGTTTTCTTTTTTTTTGGGTCCTAGACAAACAACAGGTACTCTCTAAGGAAGGAATACAACCTAGGAGCAACACTGGAAGCACAGAGGTTCGAGAATTTGAGAAGACGGAGTTTGACTGAGACACATCTCGGTTGCTGTCACAACACCTCGACCGAGATAATTCTTGAGCAACCGAGGCGACTAGGGTTATTGAAGATCCACCTCGGTCCGTATCACCTCGGTCCGGTCGAGATCATCTCGACCGAGGTGACAGCAGTTCCAGAAAAGGGTATAAAAGGGAGATCAATTTCTCTATCTTCCCTCTCTCACCTTCTCGACCACGGCTCACCAATTCATCTCGTTCCCCGTTTTTCGACCGTTTTCGACGATTCTTGCTTCCAAAATGCAAGGAAAGAGTAGACGAACAGTTTGCAAGCGACAATCTGCAACAAAAACGCTCCGAATCGACCGAATCTGGGGTAAATCAAAAAAACCCTAACACCCTCTTCTTCCACTGTTTCGATCAAATTGTGCTTTGGTTGCCCCTGCATTGTGTTGAAAAAGGATTAAGTACCCTATAGGAACAATTGGTTGTGATATTGGGGGAAAATAATTGGATTTCTGAGAGTTACGATCGAACAACCTTTTGCCTCGGTCTAGTCGACCTGCGTCTCGACCGAGGTGTTCTTGAGATTTGACAACCGACCGAGGTGGTCTGGCAGTAAGGGAAAATGAGTTCTGATAGACAGCTGGTTCTGAGGGATGGATCCCCTTCTCCTTCTTCTTCTTCTCGCCGATCCATACCGGTGATCCATGAGCGTCACCGGGTAGATTATGACCAGATTGTTGCGCGTCCAGTGATCGCGCCGCGGTTCCTAGATATTGCTGCGTTTGATTGCCTCTATGTGGATGATGATTTGAGGCGGATGATATTTATGGTAGGCCTGGAGCAGTTTACTGAGATTAGAGCTCCAGCCTACCTTGAGCCGACTTTGGAGTTTGTGAGCTCCGTGACTTGCTTGCCTATAGAGCGTGCCATCAAGTACCGGTTGCTGAACCGGAACTACTTAGTCCCGATGGATCATTGGAGGGAGATCTTTGGCTTCCCGAACCCCACAGTTTCTGATTTTTCTTCTCGATCCGTGGCTCGAGAGTTCTGGGGACAGATACCTCACATAGTTGAGCATGCTGACAGGTGGAGACCTGGAGATTCCAGGGAGCGGATCATATTCCACCTTGCCTTCAGACTCGCTCACCACATTTTTGGCGAAACACTTCTGGCGCGTACTGAGACGCCCTAGAAGATTAGACAACGGGAGCTTCTGAACTTATATTGTATGGTGACCGGAGGAGTTCCTGACTTCGGAGTGATGCTGGCTGAGGATCTCCATAGGGTCAAGGCAAAGGAGAAGGGAGATATTTGCTGCGGCGGTCTAGTGACTCACATCGCGAGTTACATGGACTTAGATTTGAGTGCTTGCACTATTGTGGCGGCTGCCAAGCCTCTTGGTCTGTAGGAGATGATCACGAGGAGGATTCTGGTTCCTCGTGGACTTACTACGCCATATGTGGCGATGCCCTGGGAGCAGACTGCACCTCAGGGTATTAGATGGTCATCTCAGTTCTCAATATTTTACCCTCAGTACTGGTACACCGCGTGGATTCCTCTTATTGAGGACGCTAGAGACGCAGCAACAGTAACCCAAGAGGAGGCTAATGAGGAGGGTGATGAGCATGATGATGGCGATGCTGCCGTGGATACAAGGACAGATACAGCTGGTCCCAGTATACCAATCATCGATCTAGACGACGAGGAGATAGAGGACGAGCCAGTTGCAGCACCAACACGACCTGCCAGGCGTAGAGTTCGGAGGCAGAGGGATCCCGTAGCTCACCGCCGGATTGACGATCTGACAGATCAGATGATTGACTCCTACGCAGCCATGACCGTCGATCTAGGCAGACGTTTGGATGACCTTCACCGAGAGTTGGATAGCCGGATTCATCAGATACTGGAGAGCCAACACTATCAGCGCCGGATGATGGAGATCAAGTTCTAGCATATGATGGGACATCCATTCAACCCGTCCCAGAATCCGTATATACCATATCCACCACCACCGCCAGCAGATCAGGATTAGAGCTTGCAGGGATTTATTTTCTTTATTTATTATGCAGCTCAGCTTTGTCCGGTGAGTTTTTCTGTTCTTATGATTTATTTGACTCCTTGGGACAATGTGTCCCAAGTATGGGGTATGCGGATATGTATTTGACATTATGTGGATGATTGTATGACTCTTGATGGATATTTATGATTTTATCCTACTCTATATACTTATCTGAAACTACATGCATGCATACAGGTTATTTGATTGAGAAAAACGTCACAAACTGGGATGATTAAGGCAATTCATTCTCTTCTCTTCTTCTTCTTGATCATGCTTAGCCCCTCATATACATATTTGCCTCCCTTTACCTATCCGGAAATTTGGAAGCAAGCAAGTGAAAAGCAAGTGAAAGAAAAGTTGAGATGTTGGCTAAAAGTTAGATAGAAACAAATAGGTTTGGGGACGTCAATCATGATGATGAGTAACTCGGCACCATTCACATAGCCGGGTGTTTGTGTCTTGCCAAAGTCGGATTGAGCGATATTCCTAACGGGTCATGGTATGTGCATCAAGGGTTTGAGGCATTCGAGAAATTGATGATTGCTGATCTCCTAGGCTTCGGTTATTGTGCACCTTTGTCCATGCATCTCAAAAAGTAAAGTAAAAAGTAAATAAGCAAAACTTATTGGTGGAAGATGTTGAAGTTCAAAGCGAGTGAAGTAAAGATCCTTTTCCCGGACTCTAGCACCACATTCCCTATATACATCCCACCCTCACACGTTTCTTGACCTTCTCTTGAAAAGGCCTTGAGACCTCGAGCTTGTTGATTGACTTGGTGGTTTAAACTGGATTATACATGATTAATTTCAATAATTATGATTTATTATGCATTCTATGATTTTATGCAAAGATGAACAACTTTCTTATATTTATATAAATGTTTTAATCATGTTTTGATTTTATATTCCATGAAGCATTCTCTTAGAGTGATCTATGAGCGGAGCACACCACCAAAAATGTTTTGAAAAACTTTTCATTGATCTTTTTGACTAATAATTCATTCTATCTTGTACTTAAGATTTGGAACTTGCTTGGGGACAAGCAAGGGACAAGTATGGGGTATTTTGATAGCATGAATTATAGTCTATATTTTGGGACTTGTTTAGACATTTTATCTTCAATAATCTGCATGTTTGAATGTATATTATGTGATTATATTTTCGTTTCATCTACCTTTACGGGAATCGAGGTCTACACCAAGTTTCGTTGTAATCGTAGGTAAAATGGCACGTTTTGCATCAAAATGGAGCTAAAGGAGCTAAGGAGTCATTAGAGCTACATTCAGGAGTTTAAGGAAGAATCCAGGAAGCAAGGAATTAACAAAGAAGATTTACTTTGGACCAGATTTGAGAGATTTCACATTCAGTAGAGAATCACCTCGGTCAGCTACAGTACCACCTCGACCGAGGTGATCTTGAGGAGCGTCCCGACCGAGGCGAATACCCAGCCACCGGCGAGACATATATTTTTGGTTGAGATCTTTTAATTTTGGAAAGAAGATATCTTATATTTTTGGACTGGATTTCTGAAAAGAAAATATTTTTTTTGGGAGATCTATTTTAGAGATATGGATATACTTTATTGGAAATTATCTTATTAAGATATTTTATCTTTGAAAGATAATTCTCCTATATAAACGGTTGGATTTTCTACAATTCAGGGATCTTCGGATCATCACATGCTTACATGCTGAGAGCATCCAGCAATTTAGGGATTTTTCTGGAAGCTTTGAAGGAAGCATTGAAGGATTGAAGATCAAGGAAGGAAGGATTCATAGTTTGGAGTTAGCTTTTGAAGGAGTTTGTCAGACTTTCTTAGATTCCTTTTGGTTTGTTGTCTTTGCTGATTTGTGATTCGAGGAATGCTTGTTGTTTGATATTTAATTCAGTTATTGAGACCTTTTTCTTAAGGTTTTCTTGTTCGAATATTGATTCCCTTTTCATTAAATTGATTATTGTTATCATGATGATTGTTGGCTAAGTTTCTTATGCGATTCTAGGGTGATTGGCTGAAGGTTGTGGGGAAGACGATGATAGAGTGATCTTAATCCCAACAGGACCCTGAAAGCTCGAGTCTTTACCCTTAACCCTAGAACACCTCGCTCAGTCGATGAACATCTAGGCCGGGGTGGGATCTGACTGAACGAGGTGACCTTTTTTTGAACCTATTTTGAAGTTAAGAGTTTCAATTTGCCAAATCCTATTCTTATTACACCTTTCCTGGTTCAATGGAAGCCTAGAATGAGACTTACCCGGTGATTCCTTTGTTTGTTTACCTAAGATCATGAGTGTAGGTAATAAAGGTCTATCCTTTATTGGGGTTTGAGTGTGCCTTCATCCCATCTTTGTGAGTTACCCTGAGACTTACCCGGTAAAGGTTGATTCTATTCTCTTGGGTGGTGTGTTGGTTTGAGATTATAGTTCCTTTCCTTAGTACCTTGAGACTTACCCGGTGATAGGAGCTTTGGTTCGGGATAGTGAGTAGTGAGACTTACCCGGTAATCTATTCCCACCTTAGAAACACCTTCCCTTTGCAAAACTCAGCTTTGTCCGCGTTATCCTTTGAGATCTTGAGTCGGACCACAACTTGATGCGTTAATCCCTAGAATCTGCATTTCCCCTTACTTGACTTTATATCATTTTTTTTTGCTTTAATTGCTTTTTGTTAATTGCAATATTTGACAACCGATTATGTGCTTTGTTTCACCTAAGTCCCTGTGATCGACCCCTGAAATTCTTGCTTTTTATTACAATTGACCCGTACATTGCGGGTTCGCATATTTGTTCAAGCTTACTTCTTGGGCTATAAATTTAAAGCTTGCACACACCGTTTGGAGCAAACAATTGGTCTGCCCACTTCTTTGTCTACATGTTGGCCTTAACAAGGCATGCTTGTGTCAAGTCCAACTCTTCTTGTCAACCTTTGGAAAAATTGTACGTCTCGGGTGTCGTTCCCTTGTATCCCATGACGATGGTACTCGGTGTGCATGGTTGAAATCCCATGACTATCTCGAACGGACTATTACCCGTCGACTCGCTCCGTTGTAGGTTGTAAGAGAATTGAGCGATGCCGAGGAGCTTGGGTCAATCCTTCTTGGAAGCACTCACATAGTGTCGTAGGTATACCTCGAGCAAACAGTTTGCCCTCTCGGTTTGTCCGTCTGTCTGGGGGGTGGAAAGCGGTGGTGAAATTGAGGTCGAACCCGAGCATCTGGAATAACTCCGTCTAAATCTTGTCTGTGAATCGTCTGTCCCTATCACTAGTGATAGATTGAAGCCCCAGTACTTAACCAAGTTCTTCATGAATAACTTGGCCGCCTCCTCGGCCGGGCATTCCTTTGTCGCGGGTATGAAGGTGGCATACTTCGAAATTCTATCCACGACAACCTTGATGCTTCCATAGCCTTCTGCCTTAAGGAATCTCACGATGAAATCCATGTTGTTGCTTTGCCAAGGGTGCTCCGGTATTGGCAAAGGCTCAAGTAGTTCCGCTTGTTGTCTCTGCTCAACCTTGTCTTGTTGGCACACAAGACATGTCCGCACACAGGCTCCACGTCGTCCCACATTTGTTGCCAGTAGTAATGTTCCTCAATGAAGGCTAAGGTGTGATGTACTCCTGGTTGGCCCGCCCACTTGGAGTCGTGGCATTCGCGCATGACCTCCTTCGTTAGTCCCCGTAGAGGGCAATATACAACCATTATCCCTTTTTATAGATCAAGCTGTCTTCGACCCAAAACCGCCTCGTCTTGCCTTCCTTGATGAACTCCTTTAGGTTCTGGGTTGTTGGATCGTGGTCAAGTTCGATCTTGATCTTGTCCTCCATGGCCCCTTGGGTTCGACTTATGGCGGCTAGCTCGAGCTTTTCGACTTAAGGAATCGGCCACCACATTAGCTTTGCCCGGTTTATACTCTAACTCGTAGTCAAAATCCGCGAGAAAGTCCTGTCATCTCGCTTGTTTGGATGTAAGCTTCTTCTGAGTCAGGAAGTAACTCGTAGCAACATTGTCCGTCTTGAACACAAAGTTAGAGCTTAGGAGATAGCGCCGCCAAGTCCTTAGGCAATGATTGATGACGGTCATCTCCTTCTCTTGGACGGTGTAACGCCGCTCAGTGTCGTTTAGCTTGCGACTCTCATAAGCGTCCGGATGGCCCTCTTGCATCAGTACTCCCCCAATGGCAAAGTCTGAGGCACCGGTGTGGACTTCGACCGGCTTCTCATAGTCGGGCAATGCGAGTACGGGTTGCTTTCATGATGATGAGTGGTTAATTCTTTGTGTGATTCTAGGCTGATTGGCTGAAAGTTGTGGGAAAAACAATGATAGAATAATCTTAAATCCAGTAGGACCCCGAAAGCTCGAGTCTTTATCCTTTACCTTAGAACATCTCGTTCAGTCGATGAACATCTCGGCCGGGGTGGAATTCGTCTGACCGAGGTGACCCTTTTCTGATCCGAAATTGAGAGTTAAGTGTTAGAGTTTGCCAAGTCCTATTCTTATTACACCTTTCCTAGTTCAATGCAAGCCTAGGATGAGACTTACCCGGTGATTCCTTAGTTTGTTTACCCAAGATCATAAGTGTAGGTAATAAAGGTTTATCCTTTATTGGGGTTTGAGTGTGCCTTCATCCCATCTTTGTGAGTTAGCCTGAGACTTACCCAGTAAAGGTTGATTCCATTCCCTTAGTTGGAGTGTTCGTTTGAGATTATTATCCCTTTCCTTAGTACCTTGAAACTTACCCAGTAATAGGAACTTTTGGTTCGGAGTTAGTGAGTAGTGAGACTTACCCGGTGATCTATTCCACTTAAGTAACACTTTCCCTTCGCAAAATCTCACCTTTGTCCGCTTATCTTGAGATCTTGAGTTGGAACCACAACTAGATGCTTTAATCCCTAGAATTGCATATTCCTTTAATTGACTTTTTATCATCTTTGATTGCTTTAATTGCTTTTGTGGTTAGTTGCAATATTGACAACTTATACTTGCTTTGTTTCACCTAAGTCCCTGAGATCGACACCCCGGAATTCTTGTTTTTACTACGATTGACCCATACACTACGGGTTTGCATCCTTGTTTTAAGCATACATCTTGGGTTATAAATTTAAACCCTGCACACACCATTTGGAGCGAACATAGACTTTGTCTACCTCCTGAAGGGTCTACTTCCTCATTCACTAGCTCGATCCGTTGTTTCTTCTTTAATCTGGAAGCTTCAGCTGATACCACAGATGTTGGTAAGCACGGTGTAAGTTTACCCGCTCTTGCAGCTTCATATACTTGGCGTATATATTCTCGAAACTCGAGTCCACTCATCGAGACGTAATCAAGCTCTTCATGGTCATCCTCTTCTATAGACGATACAACAGCGGAAACTGGTCCCTGACCTATCACTACTAGAGGAAGAGGGGACATATTCCCACCTCGTTCCACTACAAATGTTGCTCTAGTCTGAGCCATCTGCAGAGTATACGCACCTAATCTTATAAGGCTATATATATGCCATATGTATAGGTATACATGTATATAACACATCCACATAATCCATAATACACACACACACACACACACACATATATATATATATATACATATCTATGCTGCAAAGATCCATGGCAGAGGTGACGACTTCTCGTACATTCTAACCTAAACCACACTAGCTTAAAACCAATAATCATTTTGAAAACGTCTAACCCCTTTTGGGTTCTGTTTATTGTACCTATCAAACCTCATTGCAGGTAGCAAGTGTCATTGTTGTCAACCTAAGGCTCTGATACCAACTCTGTAACACCCCGAATCTGCAGGACTCCGAATGCTACATTGGGCTAGGATCTCACAATGGATCCTGACCCTAGCTTGACAACAAGTTCACTGGATCTTACAAAAATACACAAGTATAGTTAAAACAAATACATAAAAGTTGTATGATACATCAAAAGAGTTTACAAGCTCAAAGCCGAGTACAAAACCATAACAACAACAACATCTGATACAAAGATCCTAACCCACGCATCCTAATGTAGAGAAGTCCTCGGCTGGTCACACCATCTGGCTCACTCTGCAGTCTTCCTAACCTGCAGATCATCTACAATACGGTATACACCGTTAGTTACAGCATTAGATAAGCATGATAGTAATAGCACAAACACACATCAACATCTCTTACATGCAATGACACACACATTCATTTATTATCTTCAATTACGTTATTCCATTACTAATTCAACTTCTTTTGTAACACGAGGAGGCTAAAGAACCCCGTCTCTTCCCCCTTTAACCCAGGTGTTGCATGGGTATCTACCTCCCCCCTGAGCTACTGGCTTCCGACCACCTCCTTCCACTCTCGGCGAGCTTCAGGCAAGTGGTTACCGCCCGTTATAATACACTTGGGCCAAATAAATGTAATATATGGTCGTCCTAGTCCGGTTTAGGTTATAAATGCACAATCATATGAACATACACAACCATCACAATCATACAAATCCATAACTGAACGCTAAGTAAGTCCTATAGACTTACCTGATACACTCGTATCCTCTACCACATCACAGCTTCCCCTTGGGGAAGAAACCAACGCCTACAATAGCAAGGCACATAATATCACAACCTGAAAGGGTTAGGAGACTCGTCTCCATAATCAGAACCAACCTATAACCTCAAGATCATAACAAGCTCACATATGCCTATGGCATAACCTCGACATCAACACAAGTGCCTAAGGCACATCTCTAACATACAACTTATCCTAACCTAGCTATCAACTAAGCCAAGATCAAAGGAAAGGAAGGAAAGAAGACATACCAACAAGGTATGCACCAATAGAAGGAAGAACACACGGTTGTTCCAGTGAGACGCAAGGGCGGCTCACCAAAGGCGCAGGGGCGGCTCCACACCAGGCGCAGGTGCGGCTCAGGGCAAGCGCAGGGGCAGCCAACTGTGCAGAGAGTTGGTCCCGACTTCTCTTCGATCCCTTTCTCGACTCTCTTGGCGTCTTCAAGATACCACAGCAACATATATGCGCATATACACATATATGATCATCAAAATGTCCAGGAAAGATCCAACACAAGTCCAAACTTGTGATTCCTAAGCTAAATAGGAAGATAAGAAACAAAGGAAGAAGGAAGAAAGAGAGATGAAGAGAAAAGCTTACCACACAAACCCTAGGCTGCAACTATGGAGTATAAGCTCGTCTATCACCTCAACATAACTCCAACAACCTTCAGCAACATTCACTAGAGCATCCAAGGCCAAGAACACACTCAAACTCTCAAGAACTAACTCACACAAGCAAGGAGAGATCAAAGAAGATCAAAGGAGAAGAAAGGAGAAGAGGAAGAACGTGGAGGGGAAGAAGAAGCTGGAATGAGGTAGCAAACCCTCCATCTGAAGTCTAAGGAGACTTATAAGAGAAGCAAGCCGCAAAGCACGGTCAAGAGTGAACAAAAGCGGCTGCACTAGCCACAGAGCCGCAGGGGCGCCTGGACGCAGGGGCGGCCTCCCTGGTCCGCTGGGGCGGCTGACTAGTCAAGCTAAACCACACTCTAGCTCATCTAGGCTCTAAAGACTAAGGCTCTTACAAGTCTAGCGTTCTTGCAATCCACAATACAACCGGAGGTTGCGATAAATGGTCTCCAGAGTATGATCAGGACCGGACAATCTACAGGAATGTCAAGCACAACAAAATCATTGGGAATATAGAACTTACCGAGCTTGACTAAGACGTCTTCAATGATACCTACGGGTCGAGTTATGGTTCGATCCGCCATGTACAATGTCATCTTCACAGGTTTAGGTTCACCTAAACCGATCTTCCTACATACAACAAGCGGGATGATGCTTACGCTTGCTCCTAAGTCACAAAGAGCATCATATGTGACTTCTCCAACTCCTATTGGAATACAAATGACACCGGATCTCTCAGCTTTGGGGGCATCTTCTCCGTCATCGT
Source organism: Fagopyrum homotropicum (assembly GCA_033239125.1). NCBI lineage: Eukaryota > Viridiplantae > Streptophyta > Magnoliopsida > Caryophyllales > Polygonaceae > Fagopyrum > Fagopyrum homotropicum. The sequence goes on from BSWB01000002.1 coordinate 52,269,166, forward strand.
TTTGATGAGCTCCGAAGATTCCGAACTCATCTTGACTTCTCCAAAGTCTTCCAACTTCCTCTTGTTAGAGAGGAGCTCTTTCAAGAACTCCTCGTAAGTGGTCATACCTACAATTTCATCAATAAAAGGTATGTTAATATGCAGTTTGCTCATTAGTTCAATAAACTTACCGAATTGCTTGTCTAGACGCGCTCTTGCTCTATATTGTGGGAACGGTAGAGGAGGTTTGTAAGCTAGAGGAGGAACATGGATATCTTCCTTCTCCTTCTCCTTATCCTTTCCTTTCTCAGCTGGGACTTCTACAAACTTGGGCTGCGGATCGGTGGTTGTTACGCCACTCCTATTAGTAATCGCCATCACCCTTCCTTTCGTGTTGTCCTCCGTCTTTCCGGGAAGCTTTCCTTGATCTCTACGAATTTCTCCGGCCTTGCTGAACACTTGGTTTTCTAAGGCTTTTTGTGCCTTATCAACCGAAGTGATGTGATTCTCTAATCCTTGGAGCTTTCCTAAGATTGTCTCTATCATGGCATCATTCTTATCCTTCTTCGGCTTGCCCGAACCATTCGATGTTTGACCCTGGCTTTTCAAAGGAGTAGAAGGAGAAGATGGAGGTGTTACTGAATTGTTATTTTGCGAAAAGTGTTTACCGGAGTTTTGTTTGTTGGATCTCCAATTGTTGTTGTTGGAGTTCCTATTGTTGTTGTTACAGTTGTTCCGATTGTTGTTCCGATAGTCATTCCTATTGCCCTGGTTGTTATCCCTCCCTAGATAACCAACATCTTGCTCCTTCGTCTTTTGAAGGCCAGCTCTTATGATTTCCTTCAACTCCGTGATCTCGGTGTTGAGCGAGAATATTTGAGTTTGTGCAGAATGAGTTAACTTAGCTCCCGGATCTCCTTGGTTCTGGTTATTCGGATCCACTTTCCGGTGGGAATACTTCTCAATCACTTGGGCTTGCTACTCAATAAAGTCCCAAGCGTCATCTTCTCTCATGTCCATAAATGTACCACAAGAAAGAGATTGGAGCTTGAATTGTGTTTCCACATCCAGCCCCTTTTAGTAGATCTCCAATAATTTCAGCTTTAAAATGACATGGTGTGGGCAATCCAATAAGAGATCCTGAAACCTTTCCCAAGATTGAAACAAACTTTCATTAGGTTTCATAGAAAAAGCATTAATCTTACCTCTCAACTCCGCCATCTTGGATGGCGGAAAGAACTTGGTGAGGAACTCCGAAGATAGATCCTCCCATGTGTTTAGTCTCCCAGCTGGAAGAGGTTGATACCAAGATAAATCCTTGTCCTTCAAAGAGAAGAAAAACGGCTTGATCTTGTAGTTGTTGTTGACGGCCCCTTCTTCGGCTTCAATTTCTCCATAAGAATCTTGAAATTCTGTAAGTGTTGATGTGGAGATTCAGCACTCGTTCCACCAAACTGACTTTGGCGAACCATGGTAATAACTTGCGGGCTAAACCCAAAATCCTGGACGTCTTCACTTCCGAAATTCACACCTAAACGGCGTTGTTGCTGAATTGGATTCATCCTTTGTCCAAGGGTTCGTGGTTCATCCCCTCCATCAGCAACTCTCACATCTCCGATGGGAACGCGAGGATTAGCCTCTGGTCTAGGATTATAATGAACTGGACTGACTAGTGGTGTAATATCCTCTAGGTCCGGCATGTCATCATAGTCGGATGATTCAACTCTAACGGACTTGTTTTTCTTGACTTTCTTCTTCTTAGAATCATTCATCTCCAGCTTCATGTCTAGCATCATAGCCTTGAACTCATCTATTTGGAATTAATGACGCTCTAGTTCTTCCATACGAGCTTTCTCACTCAATTTGAGTTGAGCTCGAGCTTCATCCAACTCCTCTTGGATGTTTCTCTCATTATATTCAGCCATCTTTTTCTCTTTCAACTTTCTTCTCAAAGTTTTCTCAAGTTCTGGATCAAAAGGAACTAGGTCTTTAGTAGATCTAGTCTTTCGCATATACATAAAGAATCTGCAAAAATCACTCAAAAAGACTAATCAAATCACAAGAGCAAAAGCTCTCATGCTCGGCAACCGAAAACCGAAATTGGTCTAGATCAAATCCCCGACAACGGCGCCAAAAACTTGTTCGCCTCAATGTGTGCGTGCAAATAAGTTTTAAATTATAAAACTGAAATCAAAGCAAGCGAACCCGCAGTGTACAAATCGGCGTAGCAAAGCAAGAATTCTAAAGTATTGAACTTAGGGATTTGGGGGATCAAATTTAGTTCACAAATTATCGAGCAAGTAAAGTATAGAAGCTTTGAAAATATTGGAAAAACAACAATCCTAAAGATCCAAGTATCCAATTGTGGCAATCGATTAAAGATATTCTATAGATATAAGGACAGAGTCGAGATTGCAAAGGTATAACTAATGTAAGGTTGAGTACAGTGAAGTTCCAAAACCCTATATATCTCACCCAAGGATACTCTCTATAAAGGTTGTTGAGGCTGCAGTATAGAAAGGATCTAAGGACCAGAATTACTCTCAAATTCCCAAGCCCAAACCCAAGGAATTAAAGATAAACTAAAAGAGTTAAGGTTGTGACACTCGAAACCGAAATAGAGGATGTTGAGTCTCACTACTACCTAAGAAAGGCAAGCCAAGGCTAGGTTAAAGCAAATCTTTAACTTTGGATTAAAGAAAAAGCAAGGTTCGTAAAACAGAGAAAATCACGGCTAGATCTTGAAGAACCACGGCCGTGGTTTTCAAGAACAGACCGTGGATTAGGCTGTCAATGAGGTTTCTCACACGCTCAGGGTCCAATCTATTACGATCGATCTATCATCATCTACGCATCAACTATTAACCCTTCACCTTAGAATTGCCAAAGGGTTTTAGCCAATAATCATAGTCATTGAATCAAATATCAAATTAAGAAGAGAAAACGATAAAAACCCTCGAAAACTCAATGAACAATCAAAATCAATCTCAAATCCGAACAACAAAGTATTGTGTTTAATGAATGCAAAATAGAGAATAGCAATCCTCACAACAATCTTAAAGAATAACGAAGGACGTAGTGTCAATCTATTTCCAAAGGCAAACCCTAAGAAAATCTCGAAGTACACAATCTTCAATATTGCGTCTTTCTCAAGCCACGATCCGAACTCTCCTATCCTTCGTATCAACCCTAAGCGCGGAATTGTAAGTGAAGGTAAAATGAAACCCTAAGCGACCGTCCACGAAACTCCCTTCTCAAGCCTTCTTATAGAGCGAAATAGGGTAACAAGAGAAGCCCAATAACCGTCGCTGACATGGCAAATATGACACGTCACATCGTAATGGAAATTACGGCCTAGTACAAGATTCCAAGGCCGTTGTTTAGGGCGTGGAATCCTTTGATGTGCTCCAAAATCACTCTCCACGAACTCCATGCATAACCACGGTCGTGGTTTAGGTCGTGTAACTCTCCGACCTTTGTGAAAGCCTTCATTTTGCAAACTTCTTCAATCATGCTCCTTCCTTAGCTTCTCCAAAGCATCTCCATGATATTTAGCATGATCAAATACTCCTATCCCTCCATATTAAGCTCCAATTCAAGCCTTTATTCACCTATAAACATAACAAAGCTTGTGTAGATCTCTATATCGATAAAATAGGTGAATGTGCTCATAAATGCTTCAAACTCATATCCATGTACACATCTAAGAGGGGAAAACAATCAAAACAAGTGCCTAAAATATAGTCATATTTCATGAAATCACCGATTGTATGTCCTCTCGATTTTTGGATCAAAAGGAGAAAATTCGGAGTTAGTAGCACGGGTTTCAACCATGAAAATGGTCCAAACCAATAATTGATAATAAAACGTAAAAGAACTTTAAACACTTAAACTCCCCAGGAATGGCACCAAATTTGACAAGCGTTTTGATTGCATGAAATATGGCGTAAGTTTAGATGTTCATATAGGTATTTTTTCCCTTTCTTTTGTGTACATGGACATATATTCGTAGCATTGATGATCATATTCTCCTATTATGTTAGAATGGAGATCTACACAAGCTTTGTTGTGATTTTAGGTGAATTGGCGCTGATTTGGAGTGGAAAGAAGCATTCATGAGGTGTTGATCGAGGTGGACCTCAATAGGAAGCATTGGAGAGCCAAAGGAGAAGTATCAAGTCAAGTCTTGGAGGAAGCAAAGAGAAAACACTTCCAAAAGGAAGAACCACAGCCAAAGAAACACTTTCACGGCCGAGGTTTTATAAATTCCCTGATTAAAACCCGTGGAAAAAGAGGTTGAGAGGCTCCACGGTATAAACCACGACCGTGGTTTTGATGACGTTCCCTGAGATTTTCTTCGGAAAGATCCGTTCCGTTATTGTCATATCATCAATTGAAAATGAGATCTTTCAAACCCTAATTTTATTCTATAAAATAGGGCGACGGCTGCGATATCGGGGATCTCGCTTTGAGCCCGCTTTACAATGCTACACCATGCTTTAGAGCGTGCTATACCATTCGGAATATGTAAGACGACATTGAAGAGTTTTTTTGGATTCGCATATTTAGAATGAATTGACAACCCGTACTTGGAGATTAGAGATACTCTTGTGAGATTTTCTGGATTTTCATTTTCCCTTCTTTGAACATAAAAATGGAGATTATTTGTTGATTGATTTGTTTAGAGATTTAGTATTTGGAGATTATTGAGTTTTCTTGCTTTTATTCCTTCTCAACCTCTTTTGTGATTATTGATATTGATATGATGATTATTGGCTAAACTCCCTGCGATTCTAGGGCGATAGTTTGATGGTTGTGGTTTAGATGATGATAGATTAATCCTTATAAACAGATTGGACCTAGAGAGTTGCATTTTAACCACCACAGAAGAGATTACACGGGTTGCTGTTGAGAATCTCGGCTGAGATTCACCAAGATCCTCCCGTGGTTTTCTCTATCGTGCACGTTTTGCTTTGTCCTTTAACCAAATTTAAAGATTTCCTAAACCCTAGCCTTGTTGAACCTTTCTAACCCATATCCTTTCTTGGGAAGAGACTTATCCGGTGATTCTCTTGTTTGGTTACAAACGATTACAAGATCAAGGTAATAGAGGATTCAAAACCTTTTATTAAGGTTAAGTTTGCCAAGCCTTTACCTTTGTGCTTTCATTTGATTCCCTTGAGTTTTGGTGTTTTTTTGAGAGTATAATCCTTCCCTTAGATCCTCTATCTTATCGAGACTTAACATCCGTTAAGAGAACCTTTGAGTTGAGACAGGTGGGTATTCTAACTTCACCATACACTATCCTACCTTAGAACATGTTTCTTTGCAATCCTATCTCTGTCCTTTGCACCCTTAGACATTTGAATCGACAACCACAATCAGATACTTTGACCTCTAGAATCCGTGTTCCCAAATTATTCTTATATCTTTGTCATTGTTATTGATCTTTGCCATTCCATGCTTTCAAAGTTGGATTAATTCATCGATTTTGTTCTCACTGAATCCCTGAGATCGACTCCAGAATATTATCCCTTACTACGATAGATCCGTACAATGCGGATTCGCTTATAGTTAGGCATATTTCAGGATATAAGTTTAAAGCTTTTTAAGCACACACCTTTGGAGCGAAAAAGTTTTTGGCGCCATTGCCGGGGATTTGGTCAAGACCAAATCCAGTGTATGGTTGTCTGACTTGGAAGCTTCTTGCTTTGCTACTGATCATTCTATCTGAGTGTTCTTCAGGATCTTTCCTTAGGTTTATGTGGAGAACAAGAGCTGGTAAAGAAATCATTCCTTATGATTCTAACCCAGAAAAGACATACAAGAGAAGGTTGAAACAAGCTAAAATGGATGCTGCCAATAATGGAGGAGAAAGAGATCTTCAAGCTGAATTGAATGAGGCTCTTGATCGAGTAAGAGAACAGGATGATGCTCTCGTCAGAGAGAGAGCTAAAGGAATTGCTAGACAGGAACAACTTCTAGCCGACATGGCTGAATTAAGATAATCCGTTCGACGGATTAATGAAGAAAGGGTTAGATATGCTAAAGTTGTAGTTAACCCGTCGGCACCTCTTGTTTTGCCACCTCCTGCACCTAACTCACCAAGGGCTGAGAGAGTTGATGCACTTGTGGGAATACCACAAAAATTGGGTCAAAGGATGGATCCCGTTCAACAAACGCACCGTCCGGGCATGATAGTCGATCCAGATGAGCATGACTATGGGTTTCGACCCCAAGTTATTACTATGATCCATCAAAGTTAGTTTGGAGGATTCGAGAGGGAATCTCCACAGAAAAATTTACAAAACTATGAAATTCTCATGGAGAATTTGAAGCCTACATGAGTGGGGAACAATAATTATAAATTGCAACCTTTCTATTTCTCTTTGAAGGATAGGGTGCTAGCATGGTATCAATCTCTTCCATCCGGAAGAGTGAGCACATGGGAGGAGATGTCTTCAGAATTCCTCACCAAGTTCTTTCCACCATAAAAAACAGTAGAGTTGAGAGGCAAAAGGCCAAGTGATGGAAATTACCACAAGTAGTGGTGTGAAGACTACCGATCCTACACCAAGGACGGATGACAAGGTCAAGCAGCCCATAAAAGCCGAGGTAAACGCCGAGAAAGAGAGGGAGAAGGTCGATGTTTAAGAACCTCCTCAAGCTTGCAAACCTCCGCTACCGTTTCCACAGTATAGAGCGAGAGCGCATCTAGACAAACACTTTGGTAAGTTTGTTGAACTTATGAGCAAACTGCATATTAACATACCTTTTATTGATGCAATTGTAGGTATGCCCGCCTATGGAAAGTTCTTAAAGGAGATTCTCTCTAACAAGAGGAAATTAGAATATTTGGGTGAGGTAAAGATGACTTCCAAGTCATCGAAACTCATCAAGACCATGACGGAAAAGATGCCACCCAAGCAACGGGATCGTTTTGCATTCCAATTGGAGTTGGAGAGGTCACATACGATGCACTATGTAATTTAGGAGCAAGTGTGAGCATCCTTCCACTTGTCTTGTGTGAGAAGGTTGGTTTGGGAGAGCCTAAACCATTGAAGATGACATTATACATGGCGTATCGATCTATCACTCGACCCGTTGGGATAATGGAGGACGTCCCCACAAAGCTTGGTAAGTTTTGCGTTTCTATTGATTTTGTGGTGTTGGACATTCCTGCATATTATCCAATCCCAATAATACTTGGGAGACCGTTTCTAGCAACTTCTGGTTGCTTGGTGGATTGCAAAAACGTCAAAATGTCTTTCAATATATGAGAGGAGAAAGTTGAGTTTGTACTCTCAACTCTTATCAAAGAACCAGCTTTAGGAGAAGACGTCTTCAACATCTATGATGAAGAAGATTCGAGAGAGATAGTAAGTTTTCTTTTGCTCAAAGTTCAATTACAGAAAGTCATTAGTATGAGCAATATGGAAGAGGAAGTCGAAGAAGACTGCAACTCCGAAGTTAAAGCTTTGGAAGAACCAATAGAAGCATTTGAAGAATTGTAAAAGAAACTCGGAAAATGGCCAAAACCACAGCTAAAGCCAAAATTCCACGGGCGAGATTTTAATTAATTTAATTAAAATCCCCGTGGAAACACATGTCGAACACCACCACGGCACAAATCTCGGCCATGGAAATACCTTTCAGGCTGTGGAATCTCAAAATTCTAAGACTTCTTCGTTACTTCTCAAAAATATTCTTTGATATTCCCCTACATCTTCTACACCCTTGGAAGCATCTAGGGACGCTTCAGAAGGTCTCAACACATCAGCAAAGCCACCTCCTATCTTGGAGTTGAAACCTCTTCCTACTCACTTAAGGTACAATTTTCTAGGACCAAACTCTACATATCCGGTCATAGTTAGTGCTAGCTTAACTGATGATGAGCATGATAGGCTTATGAGTGAATTGAGATTACATAAGAAAGCCTTGGGATATACCATTGATGATCTAGTAGGCATCAAACCTTCTTTGTGCATGCATAAGATACTAATGGAGTATGACCATAAGCCGTCACGTGAACCTCAAAGACAATTGAATCCGATCATGAAAGCGGTTGTGAAGAAGGAAATCCTCAAACTACTGGATTCAAGTATCATTTTCCCAATTTTTGACAGCAAGTGAGTGAGCCCCGTCCACGTAGTACCGAAAAAGGGGGAATGACCATTATAAACAACAAAAACAACATATTACAGTTTCAGGATGGCGAGTGTGCATCGATTACAGGAAGCTAAATGTTGCCACTAAGAAGGATCACTTTCCCCTAGCTTTGATTGATCAAATGCTTGAAAGGTTAGCACAACTTTCTCACTTCTGTTATCTAGATGGATACAGTGGTCTCTTTCGGATTCCCATCCACCCCAACGACCAGGAGAAGTCCACATTCACGTGCCCTTGGATACGTTCGCTTACAGGAAAATGCCGTTCGGATTGTGCAACGCTCCGTCCACCTTTCTAAGGTATATGATGGCAATATTTTCTAAGTATATTGAAAACATCATGGAGGTTTTCATAGACGATTTCTCTATACATGGCTCTTCTTTTGATAATTTTCTTGCAAACCTTTTCTTAGTTTTACAACGATGTGAAGACACTAACCTTGTGTTAAAATGGGAAAAGTGTCATTTTATGGTGAATGAAGGAATTGTATTAGGTCACTTGGTCTCAAATCGTGGCATCGAGATTGATAGGGCCAAAATAGAGACGATAGAGAAACTACCTCCACCATCATCGGTGAAGGCGGTAAGGAGTTTTCTTAGCCATACTGGATTTTACACGATAAAGGAAGCCTTAATCTCAGCCCCCATCATTCAACCTCCGGATTGGAGTCTTCCATTCGAGGTTATGTGCAATGCAAGTGACGTAGCGGTAGGAGCGGTACTAGGACAGAAAAAATATGGACGCACTCATGCACTCTATTATGCTAGCAAGACGTTAGACGAGGCTCAACTTAACTACGCTACGACGGAGAAGGAACTTCTTCCTGTTGTATATGCTTTTGAAAAATTTCGTTCTTATCTTGTAGAAGCGAAGGTGATTGTCTACATTGACCATGCAGTTATATGGTATTTGCTCACCAAGAAGGATGCAAAACCGTGGCTTATTCGGTGGATTCTCGTCCTCCAAGAGTTCGAGCTAGAGATCCGAGACATGAAGGGATCTGAGAACTCCGTGGCGGACCACGTAAGTCCCCTTCCCCACATAACAAAGGAAGATCTTCCTATAGATGACTCGTTCCCTGACGACCAGCTGCATATGATGGAGGAGTGTCTTCATCATATTTCTAAAGGTAACAAACCTTGGTTTGCTGATATTGTAAATTATTTGGTTTATCAGATGATACCTCCCGGACTATCCTACGCTAAAAGGAAGAAATTCTTCAAGGATGTCCGACATTACTTTTGGAATGAACCTCTACTCTGCAAGAGAGATCTTGATGGCATTATCAGGACATGTGTACCAGAAGACGAAGTGGAAAGTGTTATCCGCCATTTCCATTCTCTACCTTGTGGAGGACATGCTAGTTCTCACAAGACTTGTGTTAAGGTATTGTAGTTAGGTTTCTTTTGGCTAACTTTATTTAAAGATGTGCAACACTTTGTTTCTTGTTGCAATGCTTGTCAAAGAACAGGAAATATATCGAGGAGGAGTGAAATGCCACTAAACAACATTCAAAAAGTTCTAATCTTTGATGTATGGGGTGTGGACTTTATGGGACCATTCACATCCTCTTGTGGTAACCAATACATTCTTCTGTCTGTAGATTATATTTCAAGATGGGTTGAATCGATTTCTTCTCCCACTAATGATGTTATGGTGGTAGTGAATTCTTTAATAGAACAATATTCCCAAGGTTTGGGACGCCCCGAACCATCATTAGTGACGGAGGAACGCACTTCATAGCCCGTAAATTTGAAACTCTACCAGCCAAGTATAGGGTAACTCACAAGATTGCTACTCCCTACCATCCTCAAACGAGCGGGCAAGTGGAAATCTCTAATAGAGAGATAAAGGCCATTCTAGAGAAAATTGTCTCTAAAACAAGAAAGGATTGGTCACTAATGTTGGACGATGCACTTTGGGCGTACATGACGGCTTTCAAGAATCCCATTGGCACCATACCATACAATCTTGTGTATGTGAAGTCTTGTCATCTTCCAATTGAGCTAGAGCACAAGACTTACATGACGATGCACTTTACGTTAATGAGTTATAGGAAATCCACTTGAATGCATATGAGAATGCGGGGATTTACAAGGAAAGGACGAAGACGTGGCATCACAAGCACATAGTTCCAAAGGATTTGAAAGAAGGAGATCTTGTTCTTCTCTTTAATTCCCGACTTTGACTATTTCCCGGAAAGGTTAAATCCCGTTGGACAAGACCTTTTGTTGTTAAACATGTTTCCCCCATGGTGCAGTAGAAGTATGGGGTGAACAATGCGGAACCTTCAAGGTCAATGGCCACCGCCTTAAGAAGTACACACCGGAGATTCAAATTAAGGGGATTGCACCTATCCTTCTCACATGAGCAGCACCAACAAGGATTGGTCTAGCTACGGACCTTAAACAAAGCACTTCTTGGGAAGCAACCCAAGGTATTGCTTTCTTTCCCTTTTTCATGGAATAGAGTAGAGTAGTTTGTTTGTCTATTTCATTGGTTCGTTCCCGATTTTTCTTGTGTCTTTGGATGGTAGGAACTAGGAAATCTTCAAAAAGATTCAAAAATACAAAAGCAAAGTCAAGTTGTCAATTTTGAACGGAAAAGAGCATTCCACGGGCGAGATTCTTGAATTAAATTGGTGGAAAACCATGTCGAGAGCAAAAATTAAAGAAACCACGGGTGAAATATCGGCCGAGATTTTCTGAAATTTCGCGAGGATATAAAAGCGACACTTCACATTTTGCTGCACACAACCTCCCCAATACCACGCCCAAACCGCCGAAAATAGCGAAAACGGTTCCCCGGTGCCCAATTTCGCGTTTGTTCATCATTTCGCACGATTCTTACTCCCAATCTCAAGCAATCTGCATTCTCTTGAAGACTACGAGCACAAACGGCACGGAAAATCAAAAAACCGAAGCACATTTGGATTTTTCAATCCAAACCCTAGGTTTTCTTCTCTTCCTTCAATCTTGGGTTGATTTGTACTGTTTTGCTAGAGAACTAAAGGAATATAACTTAGAAAGAGATTAGGACTGTTGATTGTGAGAAACCAATGCTAAATTGTTGATTTGCTGAAAAACGCAAGAAACCACGGTCTGCTCTTGAAAATCACGGCCGAGATTTCTCCTGATCCACCCGTGGAATTGCCATTTATGGACAAACTGCTTCGTTTAGGTCGAAAGTTGATTACTAGAGGTAGAGGATCCTCTTCTCAGCCACTACAAGAGCCACCACAATAATCACCACCCCCTCCTAGACTTCCTTGCATCCTAGAGGAACATATGGAAACCTATAATTGAATTCAACCCCGCACCATTATAGCTTCTAGGTACGTTGTACTTGATGAACTCCAATGCATGAATTTGGTTGATTATTTACAATTTATGATTGATAGAGCTAGCCTTGGAAACTTTATTGGCATTAGGGAACATGCATATGAAGAGCTAACAAGGGAATTCTTAAGCCCATTCGATCACGATCCTAGGGAGAGAACGGTGAAGTTTAGGATGATGAATAGAGCATAACCTTGACCATAGTGCAGTTTGCTAGGTTGCTTGGTTTTGGTGAGACCATGCATGGGACCTTACCTAGGCAAACCCGTCCTAATGCATTTTGGGAGAGTATAGCTATGGTTGAATGCTTCAATGATAGGTGGTAACCGGCGGACTCGAAAGATAAGTTGATCAATAACTTATCTTTCAAGCTTGCATATCGGATTATGTCGAAGAGCCTCTTTCCCAGGACTGAGACACCTTAGAAGGTGAAGGCAGATGAGCTCTATATTTTGTTTTGCATGGTATCCGGTACTACCTCGGAATGTGCCACCATGCTTGTTGATTGTCTGAGGAAGATCGGGAACAAGTCCTGAGGAGATATTTGTGTTGGTGGGATTGTGACCCACATTGCTAAACAGTTGGTAGTGAGTTTTTCTACATGCGAGCTAGCAAATGAGGCTAGACCTTTGGGCTTACAGAGATTCATCACTAGGGGTATTCTGATCCCCCGCACTCAAGGTCCACCATTTGTATCCATGCCTTGGGAAGGCAAAGGCGCTAGAGGGATTCCATGGAGTTCTGACTACTCTATTAGGAACACCCACAACTGGAAGCACACTTTCATCCCGATGCATGCAAAAAGAGTAATTCCAGAGGACTTTGATGAGGCTCCCATTGCTGATGCGGATATTGGACAGGACGCAGAGGACATGGACATTGGGATTGATGCTGATCCTAGTGATTTCCATGATAAGGCTGATTTTGATGGCTTTCCGGAGCAGCCGGTTGATTTCCCTCCTATGGGAGAGTTCCGTGACCAGCCTAGGAGATCGACAACTCAGCGACCCCAAGCCCGCCCGTCACAACAACATGCTAGTACTTCTAAGCACCCTACATGGTATGATGAGCCACCTAGCTGGGTCACCGGTCTTCAATCGAGCATGAGCGGTCTGACAGTCGATATGGAGCGTATTGATCGATGCCTCGACACTTTGGGGGAGGAGCACCGTCAGGATGCACGGCTGATGCGCAACATATACCAACAACAGTTTGGGAGGCCGTACGATCCTACTTGGTTTCCATTCCACCACCGCTACCATGATGACTTCCACTTCTTACCGTTGGTTTTATCAAACATTGTGAGTTTCTTTTTCTTTTCTTTCTTTTTATTGCAGATTAGGGACAATGTGTAATTCAAGTATGGGGTGGATTCGAGACTTGGTCTGTAATAACTATTTTGATACTTTGCTTTGATTGTATGTCCATCGGACTTTGCATTTTCATTTTCTTGTCACATGTTTCGATATTGTCTGCATTATATAGCTTTGAAAATCAGAAAAATTGAAAAATTACAAAATTTTGTGCTTCTAGGATTGGAAAAGACCTCGATGATGATACTACTTGTGGAATGGATTTTGATGATTTTTATGTGTTTAAATTGAAATATGGATTGTGAAGGATTTGAATGTTTTGTTGGAATTTCATGCGAGTTTGATATTTTGGAATTTTGTCTAAATCATGTTGAGAATTGAAGGTTGAAACCGCTGTATAAGTTCTTACGCTTCTTATTGATATGATTAAGTCACCTCGATTTTACTCCATACTTCTTGATCACCTTTTAGCTCCTCATGTATATCATTGCCTCCTTTTATACCTATCCGGGAATTAGGATGCAAGTTTGTGAAATTTGTGAAGTTTTAAGTTGAAAGTGATAAAGTGTGTTAGAAAATAGGTTTGGGGAAGTCAATTATGATGACGAGTAACTCGGTACCATTCACATAGCCGGGTGTTTGTGTCTTGCCAAAGTCAGATTGAGTGATATTCCTAACAAGTCATAGTATGTGCATTACGGTTTGAGGCATCTCGAGAAATTGAGATATGATGATTTCCTAGGGTTCGGTTATTGTGCACCTCTGTCCTTGATCTCAAAAGTGAAAGTAAAAGAAAAAAAAATGTTGAAAAAGAAGAGAAAAAGAGCTTATCAGTTGATGTTGAAGTTTCCTTGGTAAAGTTGTGATGTTATCTTCCTTTTTGCCGGATTTTGCACCACACATCCTATACACATCCAACCCTAACACGTTTCTTGGCCTTTATTTGAAAGACCTTAAGATCTTTATGTATTTTCTTTGGCTTTGTGGTTTAAATCGGATTTTACATGACTGATTTTGATTTGCTTCAATTTATGATGCTTGTTTTGAAACTTTTGCAAGGTATGATGATTCTTTTCAGGACATGAGTCTTTTTGCTGATATAACAGTTTTCGGAAGCTATGAAACAAGTGTGGAGAGTGATCCTTGAATAGAAGCACGAAACCAAAAAAATATTGTGTTTTTCCTTGTCTTTGCATTCATAATTCATACATCTTTGTATCCTAGATTTGAACCTTGCTTAGGCACAAGAAGAGGCAAGTATGAGATACTTTGATAGCATGAAATATGGCGTTAGTTTACATGTGTATTTAGGTAGTTTTTCCTTTTCTTTTGTGTACATGGACATATATTCGTAGCATTTATGATCATATTCACCTATTATGTTGGAATGGAGATCTACACAAGCTTTGTTGTGATTTTAGGTGAATTGACGTTGATTTAGAGTGGAAATGGAGCATTCATGAGGTGTTGATCGAGTTGGACCTCTATGGGAAGCATTGAAGAGCCTAAGGAGAGGTATGAAGTCAAGTCTTGGAGGAAACACGTCCAAAAGGAAGAACCATGACCAAAGAAACACTTCCACGGCCAAGGTTTTATTAATTCCCTAATTAAAACCCGTAGAAAAATAGGTCGAGAGACTCCACGGTATAAACCACGGCCGTGGTTTTGATGACGTTACCCGAGATTTTCTTCGGAAAGATCTGTTCCGTTATTGCCACATCATCAACTGAAAATGAGATCTTTTGAACCCTAGTTTTATTCTATAAAATAGGGCGACGGATGCGATATCGGGGATCTCGCTTTGAGCCCGCTTTAAGACGCTACACCACGCTTTAGAGCTTTCTACACCATTCGGAATACGTAAGATGACATTGAAGAGTTTTTTTGGATTCGCATCTTTAGAATGGATTGTTAACCCGTACTTGGAGATTAGAGATACTCTAGTGAGATTTTTTGGATTTTGATTTTCCCTTCTTTGAACATAAAAACGGAGATCATTTGTTGATTGGTTTGTTTGGAGATTGATTATTTGGAGATTATTAAGTTTTCTTGATTTAGTCCCTTCTCAACCTCTTTTGTGATTATTGATATTGATACGATGATTGTTGGCTAAACCCCTTGCGATTATAAGGCGATAGGTTGATGGTTGTTGTTTAGATGACGATAGATTGATTCTTATAGAAAGATTGGACCCTGAGAGTTGCATTTTAACCGTCACATAAGAGATTATGCGGGCTGTTCTTGAGAATCTCGGCCGAGATTCACCAAGATCCTCCCGTGGTTTTCTCTGTCGTGCATCTTTTTTTTTTGTCCTTTAACCAAAGTTAAAGATTGCCTAAACCCTAGCCTTGTTGAACCTTTCTAACCCTTATCCTTTCTTGGGAAGAGACTTACCCAGTGATTCTCTTGTTTGGTTACAAACGATTACAAGATCTAGGTAATAGAGGATTCAAAAACCCTATATTAAGGTTGAGTATGCCAAGGCTTTACCTTTGTGCTTTCATTTGATTCCCTTGGGTTTTGGTGTTGGTGTGAGACTATAATCCATCCTTTAGGTACTCTATCTTATCGAGACTCAACATTCATTTAGAGAACCTTTGAGTTGAGACAAGTTGGTATTGGAACTTCACCGTACAATATCCTACCTTAGAATATATACTTTTGCAATCCCATATGTCCTTTACATCCTTAGACATCTTGAATCGACAACCACAATCAGATACTTTGACCTCTAGAATCTGTGTCCCCAATTATTCTTATATCTTTGTCATCGTTATTGATCTTTGATATTGCATGCTTTCGAAGTTGGATTACTTCATTGATTTTGTTCTCACTGAATCCCTGAGATCGACTCCGGAATATTAGCCCTTACTATGATAAGTCCGTACACTGACGTTTGGCTTATCGTTAGACATATTTCAGGATATAAATCTAAAGATTTTTACACACACACCTTTTTGAGCAAACACGTATTTCCTTAGGTCGTTATTTAAACTTATTAAAGTAAATCCGAACTTAGCACTAACCAAAGTATATCAAATAAGTAAGGGTCGAACCCAAGAGAGTGAGAAGTGATTAAATCACAATTAAGATTCAATTATCAATTAATAGTAACCAAGGAGGGGTTTTGGATTGCAATAGTTGACAAGACAAAAGCATATAACAACAAAGCAAAGATGGTGATAATGATGTTAAGACAGGCACTACACTAGGTTAGATTTCCGCTTTCGTATACTTGGTTGGTTCTTTTAGAAGCTTTAAACAATTGTTCTTATCTTGATCATAATTATGCATTAAGCCAACCGGTATTAACACAACTTAACAAGTTATCGATCCGTAAACCTACAAGACCAAACAACAAGTTAGCATTCATACAAAGATAAAGAGATACATAAAAGAGAAACAACCCATTAATCTTGTTATGTAGCTATATTCCCTTACACATAGATAATCACAACTTGTTATTACCTAAGAGTTTGCTACTGGATTAATGACCCGAACCCGGAACCAATTAAACTTAGCCTTTTGCATGCAATTATAGCTGATCAAACTAAGTAGAAAACAATCATGCAAACATTAGTTAAACACAAGAAATATAACACAATCGTTTACTAAATAATACTTCGATTGAAAAGAACTTACAATCAACTTATAGGAAGCTTCAATCAATCCAATGTAGCTAGGAGACTTAGCACTCCATACAAATGACAACTAAACAAAGAGAGGTTTGTGGGAAAATGAGGATGATTCTAGCAATAACCTAGGACCTCTATTTATACTAGAAATGACAGTAAATGAGAGTAAATAGGTTGTGTAAACAACCACCCTAATGGCCATAAAGGTGGGTATTCGCCCAAAAGCGTGCGTGCAATCAAGTCTTAAATTTATAAAACTAGAATAAAAGCAAGTGAACCCGCAGTGTACGGATCGACGCAGATTAGCAAATATTCCAGAGTATCGATCACAAGGATTTGGTGAAACAAAATTCAGTCTCAAGTTATCGAGCAAATAAAGATATAAAGCTTTGCAAATATTGGGAAAACAACAACCCTAAAGATCCAGGTATCTAATTGTGGAGATCGTTTCAAGATATA
The DNA here is from genome assembly GCA_033239125.1 of Fagopyrum homotropicum. Taxonomy (NCBI): domain Eukaryota; kingdom Viridiplantae; phylum Streptophyta; class Magnoliopsida; order Caryophyllales; family Polygonaceae; genus Fagopyrum; species Fagopyrum homotropicum. The sequence goes on from BSWB01000002.1 coordinate 52,286,059, forward strand.
CTAAAGAACTAAGGACAGAGTTAAGAGTTGCAAAGGTATGCTAAAGAAAAGCAATGTACGGTGAAGTTCCAAGACTTTATATCACTTATCTAAACACACTCTCTATAAAGGTTGTTGAGGCTTCAGTATAGAAAGGATCTATGAATAAGAATTAATCTCAAATACCCAAACTTGTAACCCAAGGATCAAGACGAGCTAAAACGATTAAGGTTGTGACACTCGAAATCGAAGTAGAGGGTGATGAGTCTCACTACTACCTAGAAAATGGTAAACCAAGACTAGATTAAAGCTAATCTTTAACCTTAGATCAAAGTAAAAGCAAAGTTCGTAAACTAGGGTAAATCACGGTCAGATCTTGAGAACCACGGCCGTGGAAATTCAAGAACAAGCCGTGATTTGGGTTCGTCGACGAGATCTCTCTAACTCTCAGGGTCCAATCAATTTACGATCGATCTATCATTATCTAAGTCACAACTATCAACCCTTCACCTTAGAATTGCTAAACGGTTTTAGCCAATAATCATTGTCATGATATCAATATTCAAATCAAAGGGAATAAAAGATAAAAACCCTTGAATACTTAGTAAAACTTCAAAACCAATCCTCAAATCTAAACACAAGAAGCGATAATCAATGAATTCAGAATATAGAACACAAAACTTCACAATGATCTAAGGTAAATATGAAGAACAGGTTGTCAATCTGTCTTCAATATCAAATCCTAAGAAAGAGGTTAAAACCTTCGGCGATCTTCAATCAACCCTAGGCAAGAATGCTCCAAGCAAGGTAAGCGGCCGTCAGCGTCTCCGCGAGATCCAACGCAAATGTAACGGGAATAAGCCGTAAGCGTCGATGCCCAAAACTCTCTTTTCTGACCTTTTTATAAGACGGGGTAAAAGTAACCGTCCCCGGCCTATCACGTAAATAATGTGGTAAATGAAGACTCGTCAAAAGATCGCCTAAATCACGGTCTCAATGGTTTCAATGACCGTGGTTTAGGGCGTGGAATTGGATTACGGTCTCTTATGACTTCCAAGACCGTACTTTAGGCCGTGTAACTTACTGGAATGCTCCACGCTCATGATGCCAAGATCCACGACCGTGGTTTAGGGCGTGGACTCTTCTACGGCCGTAATTCAGGGCGTGGAAGTGTAAAATGCTTGTAGTTTCCTTTGTGTCGTGACATCCTTCATCCTAGCTCCTTCCTTAGCTTTATTGATGTGTTCCTAATCCTCGAACATGATCGAATCCTTTCTTTTCTCTCTCAATAGCTCCCATTTAGCTCCTTTTCGCCTACAATCAACGCGAAGCTAGTGTAGACATCCATTTCGAATATAATAGAGGAATAAGCTAACAAATGCTTCTAAACTTCATCCATGTACACAATAATGAGGGAAAAACAACTAAAATAGGTGCCTAGAATATCGCAATATTTCATGTTAACGAAATACCCCATACTTGTTACTTGCTTGTCCTCAAGCAAGGTCTTTGAAAGAACTAAAATACAACTTAGAATGAAATATGCATGCAATCTCAAAACAAAAACATCCTTTAGGTAAATGTGCTTCTAGTCAATAGATCATCCTCAAACCTTGCTTCATTCATTCTTGAAAACACTCGTATACATAAACCAAAGAATGTAAAGCAAAGAAACATCACAAATCGCTTAAACTTTGAGACAAACATCATAACCTTCAAGTATTATCAAAATCAAGCATAAGAAACTTCAATTTGGATCACCAAGTCAAATAACATTCTTTTGATCTTAAGGACTTTCAAGTAAGGTCTAGAATGCGGAAGGGAGGGAAACTTATAAGGGATGTGGTGCATGAATCTGGGAAAATGGATAACCCAACTCTTTTTCTTTTTTTTTTCTTTGAATTGCAACACCATCAACTTTGAGCTTTGCTCTCTTCTTTTTCACATTATTTTTCGACTTTACTTTTTTTTTAAAAGATGGACAGAGGTGCAAAAAAACCGAGGCCTAGGAGATTGGCGTTTCTCAATTTCGAGATGCCTCAAATCCTTGATGCACATACCATAATTCGTTAGGAATATCGCTCAATCCGACTTTGGCAAGACACAAACACCCGGCTATGTGAATGGTGCCGAGTTACTCATCGTCATGATTGACTTCGCCAAACCTATTAGTTCTATTCTTTGAATGCAAAATTTTGCTTTCATGGCCCTCCCACATCAAACATGCCAAATATCAACTCATCCAAATTCCCGGATAGGTAAGGGAGGCAATTACTTTTATTGTGGGGATAAGTGATCAAAGAAAGAAGAAGGAAAATCGAATTGCCTTAATCATTTCATAAAGAAGTATAAGAACTCATCATGTGATTTCTCTATATGATTTAGATAGAACTTTCACATTATGAAACTTGTAAGAAAGGATAAACAACACATTATATTTCTTTTCAATTTATTGTTTCGTTTAAGCATAGAATTGTCATCAAAAACTCATTCCACAAGTAAGAACTATCATAGAAGTCATCTCTAATCTTAGAAGCACAAGAAATCTTTCAAATTTTTCAAATTTTTGCAAATTTTTATGGGTTTTTCAAACTTTTTCATGCAATGCAATAATGAAACGTGTGACTATGAAAATGAAACATGCAAGTGTCATGAATAGAAGCAAGCAAGCAAATGTAGTAGAGTTATTACAACACATAGTCACACCCCACCCCATACTTAGAACATACATTATCCTCAATGTTTGAAAAACAAATAAAGAAAATAAGAAAAGGAAAATGAGCTCACTAAGACGGTGGCGGGGCGGCTAAACTGTCAACCTCGGGGCTCATCACTGTGGTGGTCGTGGTGGTGGAAATGGATGGAAATCAGAGCTGAAATGCCGCCCAAACTGCTGGCGGTAAATGTCCCTCATCATATGATCATGCTCATCAGCTCGTACGTCGCGAGTGTCCTGGCGGACTCCAAATCACCGACTCTCCTAGAAAGGTCGGTAGCCTAGTCCGGTAGCTGCTCATACCAAGCCGGCGGCTGGCCATACCATGCTGGTGCATCCTGTGGTGTCGGTGCTGTTGGTGCCTGACTGTACCATGGTGGTGGAGCTCCTATCCACTCCGGTTGTGCTCCGTACCAAGTGGGCGGAGTGTCTATCAATGTCGGCCTCTCACTCACGCTAGCACGGCGAGAGGAAGAGGCTCCTGAATGTCCAGCTGGTTGTGGTGAACGCCTGGGAGGGTCAGGGAAGTGTGCCGGATGATCGGGGAAAGTGCCAAAGTCATGCTCCTTACCTCCTCCCTCAAAGCTATCACCTCCTCCTATCTCCTCCTCCTCCTCATCTGCAGCCGGTACCTCATCAGGGACGTAGAGAGGTGCTACTAACCTATTCGCATGCATAGGAGCGAAGGTTTGCTTCCAATTATGGCGTCCAACCATAATGGAATACTCAGGGAGCCATGGAATGCCTCTACCTCCTCTCTCCTCCCAAGGCATACCAGCGGTGGGTGGACCGCGGTGCCTAGGGAAGATGATACCCCTCGTCATCAAACTGTTGAGACCCAAAGGTCTCGTTGCAATCCTAGTACAAGTAGAAAAATCTATCCCCAACTGCCTAGCGATGTGGGTGACCATACCACCATATCCAATGTTCCCGGCTCTCTTATTCTTGAGCTTACTCATTGTGGAGGCTAAGAGAGTAACACAGTCAGCAGGTCTACCGTACAGCATAGCATAAAGAAGGAACAACTCATCTGTCTTAATCTTCTGAGGGGTCTCGGTCCTAGGGAAGAGACACTCAGAAAGGACTCTATGTGCTATCTTCAAGGCTAAGTGATAGATGAGCTTAGCCTTGGTGTCAGCTGGCTGCCAGCGGTCCTCGTTGGCATAGATCATGGCAATGTCCTCCCAGAAATCCTTAGTGTATACACCGCTAGGAAAACGACCATTGAAGGTCTCTTGGAACACAAAGAAGGTTCCGTACTACACGATCGAGAACTCGTAGTTCTCCTCCATCAACCTAAAGGAAATTGTCCTATCCATGGCACTATGCTCGAAAGAAGTCACAAACTCTCTAGTTATCTCCTCATAAGTGTCTTCCCTAATGGTGGAGAAGATGATCAAGCCGACTCTATCTAGAAGCCAAGTAAGGTCATTCACTACATTCAGCGGCTCTAACTCCTCAAGAACGTAGTATCGCGGTCCTATGACCGGTCTCTTCTCGATCCTTTCTAAGGCATCGAGTTAATCCTCATGGATTTTTGGAATTCTAGGGGGTGGGGGTGATGGTGGCTCGTTAGGGGGTATTTGGGAGGAGGAGGAAGCATCACCTTTCCTCTTCTTGCTTCTAGTGGACATTCTCCTTATCAAATCCATCTCAGAAAGAAAACCACGGTCTGTTCTACAAAAACCACGGCCGTGGAACCTACAAGGACCGTGGTTCGACACTGTTTTGCTCAAATCTCAAAAAATCAATCACCAAACTCAGCAAAGCCTGTCCTAGACTAATTTCAATCTCAATCCTATGCAATGCCTCTAAGTTCTTGCGAGAAATAAATCCGAATTGACAAAGTAGAAGAATAGAAGAAAAACCTAGGTTTTTGGATCTTTGAATCCAAATTCGGTCTTTTACAGGGATTGTCCACTTGATTTGTTGATTGGATCTTGTAGATGACCGGAAATACTTCACTTTAGCACCAAGAATCGCTCGAAACAGTTTCCGAACGAAGAAATGCGAGATGGGGAGGATTTTCGGACTTTAGGTCGTGGAGAGGGCGTGGAATTGGGGAATGGGGTGTTTTTGTGAAGGAAGGTGGTTTATATAATGGCCGTAAAATTTTTGGAAAATCACGGTCACTCGGGGTGTTGCACGGCCGTGGTTTTGTACGGAACCGTGGTTTTAGTGAATTTTCTCAAACTTTTTCAATTACGGTCACTGTAGCTTCCACGACCGTGGTTTAGGGCGTGGAACTCTCTGTAATGTGCCAAAATCCAAGCTTCGTCAATTCCTTCTAACTTTTTCCTTTCCATTGCCTATTACATTGTTCCTACATCCAAAAAACGACATACCGGGAGGTATCGAGGACAAAAACAAAGCAAAAACGATTAAACTAATCTAATCTAAGAATGATAAACAAAAGCATAAGTGCAATACCTTGCGTTGCCTCCCAAGAAGCGCTTATTTAAGGTCCGTAGCTAGACCGTACTTGCACCTATTCGAGTGCGGTAGGCGCGAACTCCTCAGCTTGGAGTTCCGGTGAATACTTCTTGAGTCGTTGACCGTTCACCTTAAAACTTCCGCCCTTTTCACCCCATACTTCAACTGCGCCATGGGGAAAAACATGTTTGATTAGATAAGGTCCAGTCCAACGAGATTTAAGCTTACCTAGAAAGAGGCGAAGTCTTGAATTGAAGAGGAGAACTTGATCTCCTTCTTTGAGGTCCTTTGGAATGATATGCTTATCATACCAACGCTTAGCTCTCTCCTTATAGATCTTAGCATTCTCATAAGCGTTTAAGCGAAGTTCTTCAAGCTCATTAAGGTCCAAAAGGCGCTTCTCGCCCGCTTCCTTCATGCTGAAGTTCAACCACTTAACCGCCCAATATGCTTTATGTTCTAGCTCTACCGTTAAGTGGCAAGACTTCCCATACACAAGGTTGTATGGTGTTGTTCCTATGGGAGTATTGTATGCAGTCCTATATGCCCACAATGCATCATCTAGCTTCAAAGACCAATCTTTTCTTGTCTTCGAAACTGTTTTCTCTAGTATTCCTTTAATCTCCCGGTTCGAAATCTCCACTTGTCCACTCGTTTGTGGATGATAAGGGGTGGCGATCTTGTGAGTCACCCCATACTTAGCTAGTAGAGCTTCGAATCGTCGGGCAATGAAGTGAGAGCCTCCATCACTAATGATAGTCCGTGGTGTCCCAAACCTTGGGAAAATAGTCTTGTTAAAGAACTTAACCACAACCATGGCATTATTAGTTGGAGAGGCAATTGCTTCAACCCATCTCAAAACATAATCTACAACTAGAAGTATGTATTGGTTTCCACAAGATGATGGGAAAGGTCCTATGAAGTCTACTCCCCAATCGTCAAAGATCTCTACCTCCTAAATGTTGTTAAGAGGCATTTCGTTTCTCCTAGATATATTCCCTGTTCTTTGACAAGCATCACAGCAGGAAACAAAGGTTTGCACATCTTTAAATAAAGTAGGCCAAAAGAATCCAGATTGCAATACCTTAGCGCTAGTCTTGTTTGAGCTAGCGTGTCCGCCACAAGGTAGTGAATGACAATGACGGATGACGCTTTGCATCTCGTCTTTCGGCACACATCTTCGAATGATGCCGTTAGGACCTCTTTTGAAGAGTACAGGTTCATTCCAAAAGTATTCCCGGACATCCTTAAAGAACTTCTTCCTTTGTGCATAGGATAGTCCGGGTAGTATTTCCTGACAAACCAAATAGTTAACAAAATCAGCAAACCATGGTTCATTATCTTTAGTAATCTTATCGATGCACTCCTCTATGATGTGTAAGTGCTCGTCCGGAAAGGAGTCATCTATAAGTAGATTGTCGTCCTCTAGATGTGGTAGACGACTCAAATGATCCGCAACTGAATTTTCCGAACCCTTCTTGTCACGGATCTCTAGATCGAATTCTTGTAGGAGAAATATCCATCTAATCAGCCTTGGTTTCGCATCCTTCTTTGCAAGTAGATACCGGATCGCAGGATGATCCGTGTATACAATCACCTTTGCACCTACAAGATAAGAATGAAACTTTTCAAATGCATAAACAATAGCTAGAAATTCTTTTTCAGTAGTGGCGTAGTTAGGCTGCGCTTCATCTAGCGTCTTGCTAGCGTAGTAGATAGCATGGGTTTGTCCTTCTTTCTTTTGCCTAAGTACAGCTCCTATAGCTACGTCACTTGCATCACACATAACCTCGAATGGGAGATTCCAATCCGGAGGTTGAATGATCGGGGCTGAGATTAGAGCTTCCCGAATCTTATGAAACGCATCTAAGCACTCCTGCGAGAAATCAAAAACTGCATCCTTCATCAATAGATTAGTAAGCGGTTTTGATATCTTAGAGAAATCCTTTATAAAACGTCTATAAAATTCAGCATATCCTAGAAAGCTTCTTATCCCATTCACCGAAGATGGAGGAGGGAGCTTTTCTATGGTTTCTATCTTAGCCTTATCTACCTCAATCCCTCTACTAGAGATCAAGTGTCCGAGTACAATGCCTTCCTTCACCATAAATTGACACTTCTCCCAATTAAGAGCTAGGTTAGTATCTTCACACCTTTGTAGCAAAAGAGAAAGGTTAAAGAGACAATTATCGAAAGAGGAACCGTAAACAGAAAAGTCATCCATGAAAACCACCATGATTTCCTCTATGTATTCTGAGAAGATAGCCATCATGCACCTTTGGAAGGTGGCTGGGGCATTGCAAAGTTCGAACGGCATTCTCATATAAGCGAACGTACCCCATGGGCACGTGAATGTGGTCTTCTCTTGATCGTCAGGATGAATCGGGATTTGAAAGAAGCCACTATAACCGTCAAGATAGCAAAAATGAGAATGTTGTGCTAACCTTTCAAGCATTTGGTCGATGAAGGGTAATGAGAAGTGATCCTTTCTAGTTGCATTGTTTAGTTTCCGGTAATCAATGCACATCCTCCATCCAGTCACGGTCCTTGTAGGAATGAGCTCATTGTTCTTATTGGTGATAACCGTCATTCCTCCCTTCTTTGTAACAACCTGTACGGGACTCACCCACTTTCTATCGGAGATAGGGTAGATGATACCTGCATCAAGTAGTTTAAGAATTTCCTTCTTGACAACCTCCTTCATGGTCGGATTTAACCGCCTTTGAGGTTGTCGTGAAGTTCGAAAGTCTTCTTCCATTAGGATCTTATGCATGCACAATGAAGGCTTAATTCCTACTAGATCCTCTATAGTATAGCCTAAGGCTTTCCTATGTTTCCTTAGAACAACCATAAGCTTACTATGTTCATCTTCACTTAGATCGGAACTAACAATTACCGGAAAAGTAGAATTAGTTCCTAGAAATGCGTACCTTAGATGTGTGGGAAGCGGTTTCAATTCCATCACTATTGGAGTTTCTAGTGGCTCTTGAGGAGTGTCCAATGCTTCTTTAGAAGCCTCTAAGGGTATAGAAGTTGTTGAAGAAGACTCAAGAGCATTGGTAGAAAGAACATAATTGTCCTCAGATTTTCCCAAAATTACGGCACCCCTGTTTCCTCCACGGCCGTGGTTTAGGGCGTGGAAGTCCATTACGGCACCTATGACAGTTCCACGGCCGTGGTTTTGGACGTGTAACTTACTAGATTCCTCTGAATAGCTAATTACGGTCATGTTGGTGGGAACCACGGCCGTGGAATAGCACGACTGGCCGTGATTCCTTACGTTTTATGACCCATCGTAGAGTTTTTCAAACTCTTATTCATGCACTTCCTTTAGCTCCTCCAGAGCTTCAATTTCCTTATTGCATTCCTCTTCCTCTCCTTTCTCCATAATGCTCATAGTGATCACCTTTTGCAAAGGATCCTTGAATAGAGTTGAGTTTACTTCCTCTCTAGATGCCTCTTCGTCATGGATGTTAAACATGTCCTCTTCAAGAGCTGGCTTTTCACCAAAGTCGAAAGAACAAACTCTACCTTTTCCTCTCCTATGTCGAAGGCGAGTCTAGCATTCTTGCAATCCACCATACAACTGGATGTTGCAAGAACAAAATCTATTGGAACATAGAACTTACCAAGCTTGACCGGGACGTCTTCAATGATACCGACGGGACGAGTTATGGATCGATCCGCCATGTATAACGTCATCTTCACCGGTTTAGGTTCGCCTAAATCGATCTTCCTGCACAAGGCAAGCGGAATGATGCTAACACTTGCTCCTAAATCGCATAATGCATCATATGTGACATCTCCTACTCCGATAAGAACACAAAATGACCCCCGATCCTTCAGCTTTGGGGGCATCTTTTCCTTCATCGTTTTGATGAGATCCGACGATTCCGAACTCATCTTGACTTCTCCAAAGTCTTCCAGTTTCCTCTTGTTAGAGAGGATCTCCTTTAAGAACTTTCCATATGCTGGCATACCTACAATTGCATCAATGAAAGGTATATTAATATGCAGTTTGCTCATGAGTTCAATGAACTTACCGAATTGCTTGTCTAGACGCGCCCTTGCTCTAGATTGTGGGAATGGTAGGGGAGGTTTGTAAGCTGGAGGAGGAATGTAGATGTCTTCCTTCTCCTTTCCCTTTTCTTTCTCCTTTTTGACGGGAACTTCAACAAACTTAGGCTGCGGATCGGTGGTTGTTGCTCCGCTCCTAGTTGTGATAGCCATCACCCTTCCTTTCGGGTTATCCTCCGTCTTTCCTGGAAGTTTTCCTTGATTTCTAGGAACTTCCTCAGCATTGCTGAACATTTGATTTTCTAAAACCTTTTGAGCTTTATCAACCTTAGTGATGTGACTGTCTAGCCCTTGAAGCTTTCCTAAAATCGTTTCCAGCATGGGATCGGGCTTCTCTTTCCCCGAAGTGCTTCCACTATTAGATGTTTTCCCCTGGCTTTTCAAAGGAATGAAAGAAGAAGATGGTGGAGTTAGTGAATTTCCAGAATTGGGATAAGAATTACCGGAGTTTTGTTGTTGGTTGGAACGCCAATTGTTGTTGTTTGAACTCCTATTATTGTTCCAATTGTTGTTCCGGTTGTTGTTGTTCCAATTGTTCCGGTTGTTGTTCCGGTTGTTGCGATTGATAATCTCACCCACATTATGGTTATTGTTGTTTCCTAAATAACCAACATCTTTCTCCTTAGGCTTTTGAAAGCTAGCTTTGATGACTTCCTTCAATTCCTTAATCTCGGTGTTGAGAGAAAAGATTTGAGTTTGAGCAGCTTGTGTTAGCTTTGCTCCTGGCTCTACTCGATTAGCTACCGCCATTCGGTGAGAGTACTTCTCAATGACTCGGGCGTGCTTTTCAATGAAGTCCCAAGCGTCATCTTCCCTCATGTCCATGAATGTGCCACATGAAAGGGATTGGAGCTTGAATTGTGGTTCCACATCCAGCCCCTTGTAGTATATCTTCAGTAATTCCAATTTGGAAATGCCATGGTGTGGGAAATCCAATAGTGAATCCTAAAATCTTTCCCAAGACTGAAACAAACTTTCATTAGATCTCATAGAAAAAGCATTAATTTTAACTCTCAACTCCGCCGTCTTGGATGGTGGAAAGAACTTGGTTAGGAACTCCGAAGATAGATCCTCCCATGTGTTGAGTCTTCCATTTGGAAGGGCTTGATACCAAGATAAAGCTTTCCCTTTCAAAGAGAAGAAGAATGGCTTGATCTTGTAATTGTTTGTGGTTGCATTCTTTGGCTTCATTGTCTCCATCAAGATCTCAAAATTCTGTAAATGTTGATGTGGAGATTCAACACCCGTTCCTCCAAACTGGCTTTGGTGAACGATGGTAATAACTTGTGGGTTAAAGCTAAACCCCTGAATGTCATCAGCATCAAAATTCACACCTAGACGGCGTGGTTGCTGAATCGGATCCATCCTTTGGCCAAGAATTCTTGGCTCTTCATCTACACGAGCGGCTCTCGTACCCCCAGCTGGGACACGAGGAATAGCGGTTGGTATTGGATTAATCTGGACTGGATTGATCGTTGGATCAATCTCCTCTAGTGGTGGCATATCCGGATCAAATTCCTTATCATCGGATGATTCCACTCTAATGGACTTAGTTGGCTTCTTGACCTTCTTCTTCTTTTTAGACTCATTCAACTCCAACTTCATGTCCAACATCATAGCTCTGAGTTCATCAATTTGGAATTGATGAATCGTTTCCGCATCTAGACGAGCTTTCTCACTCAACCTAAGTTGACGTTGAGATTCGTCTAATTCCGCTTGGACATCCCTCTCTTTATTTTCAGCCATTTTTCTTTCCTTGGCTTTCTTCCTAAGAGTTTTCTCAAGTTTTGGATCAAAAGGCACGAGGTCTTTGTTGGATCTAGACCTGCGCATATACCTAAAAGAACCTACAAATAATACTCATAAGAGATATCAAATAACAAGAGCAAAGCTCCCAAGCTCGACAACCGAAAACCGAAGTTTGGTTTAGAACAAATCCCCGGCAACGGCGCCAAAAACTTGTTCGCCCAAAAGCATGCGTGCAATCAAGTCTTAAATTTATAAAACTAGAATAAAAGCAAGCCAACCCGCAGTGTACGGATCGACGTAGATTAGCAAATATTCCAGAGTATCGATCATAGAGATTTGGTGAAACAAAACCCAGTCTCAAGTTATCGAGCAAATAAAGATATAAAGCTTTGCAAATATTGGGAAAACAACAACCCTAAAGATCCAGGTATCTAATTATGGCGATCGATTAAAGATATACTAAAGAACTAAGGACAAAGTTAAGAGTTGCAAAGGTATGCTAAAGTAAAGCAATGTACGGTGTAGTTACAAGACATTATACGACTTATCTAAAGACACTCTCCATAAAGGTTGTTAAGGCTTCAGTATAGAAAGGATCTATGAATAATAATTAATCTCAAATACCCAAACTTGTAACCTAAGGATCAAGACGAGCTAAAAGGATTAAGGTTGTGACACTCGAAATCGAAGTAGAGGGTGATGAGTCTCACTACTACCTAGAAAAGGGTAAACCAAGACTAGATTAAAGCTACTCTTTAACCTTAGATCAAAGTAAAAGCAAAGTTCGTAAACTAGGGTAAATCAGGGTCATGTCTTGAGAACCACGGCCGTGGAACTTCAAGAACAAGCCGTGATTTGGGTTCGTCGACGAGATCTCTCTAACTCTCAAGGTCCAATCAATTTACGATCGATCTATCATTATCTAAGCCACAACTATCAACCCTTAACCTTAGAATTGCTAAAGGGTTTTAGCCAATAATCATTGTCATGATATCAATATTCAAATCAAAGGGAATAAAAGATGAAAACCCTCGAATACTCAGTAAAACTTCAAAACCAATCCTCAAATCTGAACACAATAAGCGACAACCAATGAATTCAGAATATAGAACACAAAAATTCACAATGATCTAAGGTAAATATGAAGAACAGGTTGTCAATCTGTCTTTAATATCAAAACCTAAGAAAGAGGTTAAAACCTTTGGCGATTTTCAATCAACCCTAGGCAAGAATGCTCCAAGCAAGGTAAGCGGCCGTCAACGTCTCCGCGAGATCCAACGCAAATGTAACGGGAATAAGTCGTAAGCGTCGATGCCCAAAACTCTCTTTTCTGACCTTTTTATAAGACGGGGTAAAAGTAACCGTGCCCGGCCCATCACGTAAATAATGTGGTAAATGAAGACTCGTCAAAAGATCGCCTAAATCACGGTCTCAATGGTTTCCACGACCGTGGTTTAGGGCGTGGAATTGGATTACGGTCTCTTATGACTACCACGGCCCTACTTTAGGCCGTGTAACTTACTGGACTGCTCCACGCTCATGATGCCAAGATCCACGGCCGTGGTTTAGGGCGTGGACTCTTCTATGGCCGTAATTCAGGGCGTGGAAGTGTAAAATGCTTGTAGTTTCCTTTGTGTCGTGACATCCTTCATCCTAGCTCCTTCCTTAGCTTCATTGATGTGTTCCTAATCCTCGAACATGATCGAATCCTCTCTTTTCTCTCTCAATAGCTCCCATTTAGCTCCTTTTCGCCAACAATCAACGAGAAGCTAGTGTAGACATCCATTTCGACTATAATAGAGGAATAAGCTAACAAATGCTTCTAAACTTCATCCATGTAGACAATAATGTGGGAAAAACAACTAACATAGGTGCCCAGAATATCGCAATATTTCATGCTAACAGTGGGTCTAAACAGCCGGAGTTATGTCGTCTATTACTAAACCGCAAGCGCGGGCTGAGGGCCGCATGGACGGTTTGGTACAAAATGCTCCATCTTCAACTTAGCCATGGGAACGGTGTGGAAGGCTGCGGGGGTGGCGTATTTAATGCTTTGGAACGCTTGACGATTGATCTTCTTGACGTTTCTGTTGTCAATCTACACGGGCGGCTAAGTGTCACCGTGGGGCGGTGACATTCACGCTTGGGCTTTGTAGGTCCTCTGGCATGGGCGTAGGGGCGCCAACATTGGTCTTCAAAGGGTGTCACCGCAAGGGCGACTGAAGGTCGCCGCAGGGGAAGTGGTAACCTAGCTCTCGGGGCGTTGGGTGCGGCGCCGGAGGCATTAGTCAATGTTGGGGCGGTGACATAAGGCTGTAGGGGCGGTTGAACGACAAAAAGCCGTCTTGGTTGTCTTCTTTGATCTTCTTTGTCTTCCAACTGTTGCTAAACCTTTGGATTTCTTCAATGTGGATTTCTTCATCCGCATGTAGGTATTAGCAACTACAAACAACCAATATACTCTTTATACATGCTAAAACAACCGAGATATAATAGTGATTCTATCAACTATCAGTAGCCGTAATTCATGCATTAACCTATTATGTTCATCTTCAAAAATAAATTAGCACTAACTATGGCCGGATATGTTGAGTTTTGTCCTACAAATGCGTACCTTAAGTGTGAAGGAAGATGTTTCAACTCCAAGGTAGGAGGCTCTTTGATCGATCAGTTATGTCCAAGCAAAGTGATTGGAGGTGCTTATGAAGTTGAGGGAGGTGTGTTATTGAATCCCAGAATGCTTATATTTGACTTCGGAGAATTTTGCAAAGTATCAGGAAAATCGCCCCTATTAGGTTAAAATCGGTCGATTTTTTGGTCGATCTCACAGTCGACATGGAAAAAATCGGGTGAATTAATTAGATTAATATGAAAAATCGGCCGATTTTTTCAGCTTTTTGAGTAGCTTCTTCTAGAACTTCAAACTTCTCTTTGTGGTCTTCCTCCAACGTTCTTAATGCTCGGATTTCAATGTTTCAGTCTTCTTATACTCCTTCTTCAACAATGCTCAAGCTTATCACTTTTTCAAGTGGATCTTTGAGTTAGATAGACCTCACCTCTTCCCTTGATTCTTCTTCATCATAAGTGTTGAATATATCTTCTCCAAGAGTTGACCCATTGATCATCGCAGCCAGCTAGAACCCTATACTCTCCTCACAGATGTTGAAAGATAGTGTGGTATTCTTGAAATCCACCATGCAACCCGAAGTTGCAAGGAAAGGTCTTCCAAGTATATGATTAGAATTGGATGATCTGCAGGAATGTCTAGAACCACAAAATTAATGGGATTGTAAAACTTACCTAGCAATACGGAAATGTCTTCGAGACTTCCTACGGGATGTGTTATGGACCTATCCGCCATGTAGAGTGTCATCTTGACGGGTTTCGGCGCTCCAAGTCCAGCTTTCTCGCACAATACTAGAGGTTTTATGCTCACGCTTACTCCAAGATCACATAGAACTTCATAAGTCACCTTCTCAATGGCTATGGGAATGCTAAAGGATCCGGGATCCCTTAGCTTTGGCAGCATCTCCTCTCCCATTGTTCGGATTACTTCGGATGACCTCTTGGTCATCCTTACTTCCCATACATCTTCAAGTTTCCTTTTGTTGGAGAGTATTTCTTTTAAGAACTTCCCATATGTGGGCATACCTGCGATGACATCCATAAACGGAATATTAATATGTAATTTACTAATGAGTTCAAGGAACTTACTAAAGTGTTTCTCGAGGTCCGCTCTAGCTTTTGATTGAGAGAATTGAATTGGAGTTTGTTAGTTGGAGGAGGTATGTAAACCGGCTCCTTCTCCTTCTTGCTTGGCTCCGGATCCTCCTCGATCATGACTTGCTTCCCTTTATCAACGTTTTTTGGTAATGGCTTATTGATCTTTGTTCCGCTTCTAGTAGTGATTCATTCCTTGCCCCTTCAATAATCTTAATTCTTCTGGGATGCCTTTCTTGGTCTTTAGGAACTTCTCCCGCCTTGTTAAGAACCTGATTTTTCAAGGCTTTTTGAGCCTTGGAGAGGGAATTCATGCCGTATTTCATCTCTTTCATTTCTCTTAATAATTTTTCCAATATCAGCTCCATCTTATCCTTTAGAGGTTGGTTGAATCCCGGTGGGGAATTTTGCGGCCTTCGGGGTGGAACATTGCTAGAGGATGTGGGTGGATTGAGTGCGCCATCCTGATTCGAGTATGAAAATCCGGGATGACTATGATCGGGATGCCATCCGTCCCCTCTTTGAGAATTTATTTTGTGGTAATTGTTGTTCCGGTTTCGTTGATAATTTTCTCGCCCCGTGAGATTCACATCTTGCTCTCTAGGAGGTAAACTTGCTTGTGCTGGTGCTCGATATTTCTACATTTCTTTCATTTGATTTTTAAGAGTATCAACTTCAGCAGAAAGCTTGGTAGTAGTACTTACCTCATGGACTCCGGGTCACGGGAGTCTATCATCACTTCTTCTTTGGGAGTATTTCTCTTGCAACAAAGCTTTCTTTTCAATAAACTCTCATTCGTCATCAACGTGTTTATCCATGGAAGTAACTCCAGAGAGGGATTGAAGTTGGAATTGAGTTTCCTCATCCAAGTCCTTGTAATAGATCTCTAGAAGCTCTATCCTTGAGATTTCATGATGAGGATAATCAAGTAGAAGGTCCTTGAATCTCTCCCAAGACTCGAACAAGCTTTCTTGTCTTTCATAGAAAAAGAATTGAGTGTCTTAATCCAAGCCCTTATAAAGATTGACGCCATGTTTGCACCCTGACTTTCAAAGAAAAAGAAAAACCTCACAATTTTTTATCGTTAGTTTCTAATCTAGCGGGTCTCAATGTTTCCATAAGAATTTCATAGTTTTGTAAATGTAAATGTAAATGAGGATACTCCCCATGGGATCCTCTAAATTGACTTAATCATGGTCAGCTAGGTTTGCGAAATCTATTCCGATAGCGCATACATTGTGTTTGATCCATTCTTTGTCCAAGCGTTTGTGGTTCTTCCACAATTGGTATAACTCTAATGTTCTTCACCGGAGGGTGAGGTGCGGTGGCATGTGGATGAGGATGAGCCGCATTAGGAGGTAGAATCTCAACGCGGACGTTTCATCCTCGTTGAAGGAGTTAGTTTCTCATATTGTTGTTGTTGTTCATCTCGTCTAGTTGTGCTTGAAGTGCTTCCTCCCTCTCGTGAGTTGCTTCCTCTCCTTCACGTGATTGTTCATCCGCATCATGTGCTTTTTTATTTTTAAGCCTCACTTGTTCCAAGGCTCGTTCCAATGCCTTTTGGGCATCTACTTCAGACATTCTTTTTTGACTAGCCTCTCCTAGCCTCCTTCGGATGGTTCTTTCCGGTTCGTGATCGTAAGGAAAGAGCTCTCTACAGTCGCGAGTTCTTCGCATAAACCTAAAAGGAAAAAGAAAATTCCTGCAAGCAAAACTACTCAAAGCAAAAGGTCAATTGAAAAAGTAAAAGTTTCTAAGCTAGACAACCAAAATACCGACTTGGTCTTGACCAAGTCCCCGGCAACGGCGCCAAAAACTGTTCGCTTTAAAACGTGCATGTGTATGAAAGAAAATAGCTTTAAATTTATACAGATAAAAAAAAGCAATAGCGAACCCGTAGTGTACGGATCAATCGCATTGTTAGCAAACCACACATGTCACCGCGGGGGCGGTGACCCGGAAAAACCAGATTTTACATCAGATCTCCCTAAAAAGAAGTTTCGTCCGGAAACTTGGAGCAAACCACACATGACCAACTCAAAGATGTAGCTTGAACACCGATCATCACTCATACTACCTTACAGGGCAGATAAATCAATTCGTCGCACATATGTAGACGAAGCACAACAAGAAGAAAACGGGATCTCAGACGTCGATACCATAGGTATATCTAGCTCAGCATAAAGTTCTGGATAGTTCTCTAGATAGTATCCTCTATCTCCCAAGTAGTCTCATCAACTCCTTGCATCGAACAATGTACTCTGATTATCGGTTTGTCCTTCGATCGCAAGCGTCTCGTACTATGTTGTAGGACAACTACCGGGTACTCGACGAATGTATGGTCTGGTTGGACCACTAAATTATCATGGCTGACGATGTGTCTCGGGTCTGGTAGGTAATCCTGTAACTACGACACATGGAAAACCGGGTGAACACCCTTTAGTCTCGGTTGCAAAGCAAGTTTGTATGCTACCTCTCCAACTCGCTCAAGGATATTAAAGGGTCCGACATATCTGGGACTAGATTTCCCCTTGATGTCGAAGCGTCTCACGCCTCGTGTCGGGGATACTCCCAACCATACTTGAGCTCCCACTCTAAACTCCAGACTTCTGCGCCTCTTATCAGCGGAGGACTTTTGACCATTATTTGCTGCCAACATTCGCTCTCGGATCATTTCCACTAGGGCCATATCATCTTGTATATGCTCGGGTGTTGTACAACTAGCACCACCCGGCTCTTCCCAGCATAGCGGGGTACGACAACTTTGTCCGTGGTTTAGGGCGTTGTACAACTAGCACCACCCGGCGCTAATGGAGCCATCCTGATTGATGTCTCAGACTGACCATCTATTTGAGGATGATAGGCGGTCGTGAATTGTAGACTCGTGCCTAGGGCGGCATGCACTTGTTGTCAAAACCTCAGAGTGAACCTTCTGTCTTTGTCAAAGACTATGCTACTAGGTACTCCATGGAGTCTCACTATCTTCCTAGTGAATTCCTCTTCTAATCGACTTACAGGCCACGTCTCCTTGATAGGAATAAAACGTCCGGATTTTCGTCAATCGATCCACTATAACCTAAAAGGCGTCAAAACTACGGGTCGGTCTCAAACCGGTAACCAAAATCCATCGAGATATCTTCCCACTTCAATTGGGGAAGTAGGAGTGGGTGTACATCTCTATTTGACCAGTGATGCTCAATCTTGACATGCTAACAGGTCGCACATTGGGCTATATACTTCGCCACATCTGGCTTTAGCCCGCCCCACCAGAAGGAGCATTTGATGTCCTGATACATCTTACTTGCACTGGAACATACAAAGTAAGGTGTTACATGAGCCTCCTGTAAGATCTATTGTCTCAGCTCTTGGTCAGACGTCATACATATGCGCTTCTAGCGTCTCAAGACTCCATCAGCGCCGACCACAAACTGTGATGCCTCACCTCCAGACATCTTGTATTGGATCCGTGTCAAAGTCGGGCAACTCTCTTGTTTCTGTCGGATTTTTCCCAGCAGATCAAGTAACATCTCCAAAGTGGACAAGTGGGTGTCAGTATCCGGGAAGTGGATGCCCATCTCTAGCCAGACCAAGTCTCGTTGTAACTGATGTTGAGCTGTCAACCGAGCGATCGCCATCTCCCGAGGAGTCTTTCTACTGAGGGCATTGGCGACCACATTCACCTTCCCCAGGTGGTATAAAATCTCCAAATCAAAGTCCTTAATCAACTCCAATCATCTCCTCTAGCGGTTATTCAACTCCCGTTGAATGAATATGTACTTCAGACTCTTGTGATTTGTGAAAATCTGACACGGAGCACCGTACAAATAATGCCTTGAAATCTTCAAATCATGAGCCACGTCAACCAACTCAAGATCGTGGTAGGCTAATTCTCCTCATACGTATTTAGTTGTCTTGACGTATATGCCATAACCTTACCTCTCTGCATCAGAACACACCCTTAGCCTAGCTTGGATGCTTTGTTGTAAACCACGAAATCCTCAATGCCCTCTGGTTGGGGTAGGATAGGAGAGGATGTTATCCTCCTCTTCAATTCCTCAAAACTCTGCAGGCACGGCTATGACCACACAAATCTAGTAGACTTCCTTATAAAGGAAGTAAGTGGTCGGACGATAACCAAAAATCCCTCCACGAACCTACAGCAGTAGCCAGCCAATCCTAGAAAGTTGCATACCTCCTTAACGTTCCTAGGAGGCGGCTAGGATACAACAGACTCAATCTTCTCCGGATCTACCTTGATCCCCTCAGCGGAAACTATGTGATCAAGAAAGGTCACCTCACATATCCAAAACTCGCACTTAGAGAGCTTGGCATAAAGCTCTCTATCATGCAGGACTTGAAATACGATCCTCAAGTGTCCTGTGTACTCCTCTTTGGTCCTAGAGTATACCAGAATATCATTGATGAAGACCACTATAAACTGGTTTAGGATGTTGATGAAGATATTGTTCAACAAGTCCATGAACACGGCGGGCGCATTTGTGAGCCGGAATGGCATCATTAGAAACTCGTTGTGGCCATACCTGGTCCAAAATGTCTTCTTAGCTATGACATGCTCTGTTACCCTCACCTAGTGATATCCTGATCTCAAATTCATCCGACTAAGCACCGAAGCTCCTTGTAGTTGACCCAAAAGATCGTCGATACGGGGTAGTGGGTACTTATTCTTCATTGTCACATTATTTATCTCTCGTTCGTCAATACATAACCTCATAGACCCGTCTTGCTTCCTAACGAAGAGCACTGGTAAGCCCTAAGCAGATACACTAGGGCAGATAAAGCCCTTCTCAGCTAACTCCTCGAGTTGCTTCTTCAACTCAAGAATCTCAATAGGCGTCATGCAGTAGGGCGCCTTCGAGATCGGTGCCATCCCGGGCTCTAGCTCAATTCCGAAATGAACAATTCGTTGTGGTGGAAGACCTGGTGGATCTCCGAACACATCGGTAAACTCGTTTGCTACGAGAATCTCCTCTAGTGTTGGATTCGCACTATCCTTCATGGTATAGCACCAAAAACCCTCGCAACCCTATCCGATAAGTCTCGTAACTCGGACTACGTTGATGATTGTACCGGTCTTTCCGAGATCCCATCCTCGGAAAATCTCTACATTGCTTGACTCCGTAGTCACCGTCACAGTCCTCTTGCCGATGTCCAAACCCATCTGATGTCGATCCATCCATTCCACGCCTAAAATGACTTATTCATGTACTAAGTACATAACAAATAAAGCAGTTAGCCTAGCATGACCTCCTAACCGGATAGGGAAATTGCAAACCTCCCGAGTACCTCTAATTTTACCCCCATCGGGTAACCCTATAATGAAAGGTCTCCCCTCTACACTAACTAAGGCAAGTATATCTACACATGCATCAGATATAAAAGAAAGTGTAGCACCCGTATCAAAAAGAACTTTGATATGAAAATCATTAATATGAATGGTACCTATGGTCGCTGGAGCTGCCAGCTTTGGCCGAAGCACCTCTCGTGTCAGAAGTACTACCACCACGTCATCTACCCCTCCCTTGTCCCTGAATGGAGCCTTGAGGAATGGGGTATCCTTAGGCTCTTTGGTGCTGCCTTGTGAGTGGTACTAAGGTGGCCTCTACCTGCCTCTAGCAATGCTAGCACGTGGCAAACCCTACTGCGATGGTGCCTAGCCCGATCAGCAAAACGCAGCTCGATGTCCGGGCTTATGATAGGTGATGGAATCACTATCATATAGGTTAGTTTTTGGAGTCTTTTTTTACATTTGTGTCGGTTTATGCTACCAACTCCTTGGTCCAGAAGAAGAAGACTAAAAGAAGATAAAGAAGGCGTTATAAACACTTAGAAGTGAAGATCATTCACGAAGCAAAGCTTTTGTTGCCCCACCGCCCCCGCGGAGCAGTGTCACCACCCCTGCGGGTGACACCATATTCCGGAGCGCAGCCTGCGCCTTCACTAGTGCCAGGAACAAAGACTGTCACCGCCCCTGCGTCAACCCTTGGCACCCCTACGGTGACATGCCCTTAAGAAGCAAAGACCAGCGCCCCCACGCCTCTGCCTGTACCTCTGTCTGCGCCTCAACCTCGGAGTTGGAAGATAAAGAGTCAGTGTCACCGCCCCTGTGTTGACACTGGGACGCCCCTGCGGCTCAACATCTGAAGCGACAGAAGGTTGAAGAGTTAGACGTTCGAAGAGCATTAAAGATCCGCCCCTGCGGAATTTGCCTAGCCGCCCGTGCGGCCACGAAGAAGATCAAGCGTTTTCGCCTGCATTGCCCCTGCGGATCTGGAGGCTGCTCCTGCAGTTCAACGACAAAAGCTTTACTCCGGTTGTTTACACCACCTTTATGGCATTAAAGGTGGTTGTTTTGGGCCGGCCATTTAATCCTATTTAGTGTTATTTGTAGTATAAATAGTCCTTGGTTGATTGCTAGAATATTCCACTTATCATCCAATTTAGAATTCACTTTTTCCATTAAAACTATCTTTCTACCTTTGTAATGAGTTGCTAACTCCCTTGCTACATTGGGTTGGTTTGAAGTTGCATTGTTACTTTGGTTGTAAGTTCTTTCTAATATAGTTTTCATTCAGTAATACTTTGTATTTCCTTGATCTTCATTGTCTAAATTGCATGTTTTACTATCACTTGAGATTGATCACCTTAGGTTCCAAAGTGCATGCAAAGAACTAGGATTAATAGATTATGGGTTCGGGTCTTTTATCTAGTAGTAAACTTTAAGTAATAACGGGTTGTAATTGCTTAAAGAAAATGAACACAAATATAAAGATTAGTTTAACGGTTTTTAATCTTTTCTTTATATCCCTTAGTCTTTGTTTGAAAGCTAACTTGTTAATTGCTCTTGTAGGTTTACGGAACACTAACCTGTTAAGTTGTGTTGATGCCGGTTGGCTCAACAAATATATGATCAAGACGGGAGATTACTTGAAAACTTGTAAAAAGAACTCACCAAAGTAGCAATCGCATGCTTAGAATCAACCTAGTGTAGATTCACCCATCATTGTCTTACTTGCTGCGCTATTTGTTTTCATAAGTTTTGTGTGCATCAATTCAACCCCCCCCCCCTTGTTACTTGTTTCTATAATCAATAACTGAATTTAATAAAAATACAAAACTCTCTTTGGTTCGACCCTTACTTAACCACTATACTCATTTTAGTGCTAAGTCGGGATTAATTTTGATATGATAAAAACGACCATAGAATAAAGTCTTGTCAAATTTTGGCGCCGTTGCCGGGGAGTTTAGTTGTTTTTATTTTATTATCATTGATTATTGGTTTCCCGTGCTACTAACTCCGGCTTTGCTTCCTTTGACCGAGAAATTGAGAGGACGCACATCCGGCAACGAAGACAACAACAACTCCAACAAGAAATGGCCGATCGTACTCTCCGTCAACTCAAAACCCTCTTGCGGTTACTATACCGGCATTAGGGGAAAGAATCAACTTTGAGCTCAAGCCGGGTCTCATTCACTTGCTCCCATCTTTCCATGAGCTTAGTGGTGAAGACCCCATTAAGCACCTTGGGAAGTTCCATACCGTGTGTATGAGCATGAAGCCGGCCAACATTACCGAAGAGCAAATCAAGATGAGGGCATTCGGCTTCACACTCAAAGATGCAGCGGATGATTGGTATTACCACCTTCCATCCGGGAGCATCGACACTTGGGAGAACCTCCAAAAGGCGTTTGTGGAGAAATACTTCACAGCTAAGAAGGCGAATAGCTTGAAGAAAGCTATAAGCAACATCGAGCAAGAGGCAGACGAAACTCTCTATGAGTACTTTGAAAGATTCTCACGCCTCCGATCCAGCTGTCCTTTCCACGGATATTCGACTCAAGATCTAGTCTTGTACTTGTACAATGGCTTGCTAGACACTGAAAGGAGGATCGTCGATGCGGCTTGTGGAGGTAACATTCTTAACTCTACCCCTGACCTTGCTTTTGAAAAGATACAAGAACTAGCGGAAGGGACCCGGAACTTTGGAAGGACTCCTTCCAAGAGAGGTGTTCATGCTGTGAATTCCGGGAAGAGTGAGATCTCCACTGAGCTCGCGGAATTGAAGGAAATGGTGAAGAGATTAACACTTATGGGAACCCCATAGCAGCTGAAGGCATGTGGAGTGTATGCTGACTCATATCATCCAACGGACATGTGTCCCGAACTCCAAGATGGCGATGCTGAGGTGAATGCAATGCGTTATGGATAGCCACAACAACAAAGGCCTAGGAATGATCCCTATGCGCAGAATTTCATGCACAACTAGCATGACCAACAAGACTTTCGTTGGAGGGATCAACAGAACCAACAACAACAGCCCCGACAAGGTAAGTATCAAACAACTGAAGATATGTTCCAGGTTTTGACTAAACATTTTGCTACTCATGTCCAAACAACACAATCCTGTCAACTTACTATTCGCTCCAAATGGTGTGTGCAAGCTTTAAATTTATAACCCTAGATGTATGCCTAAAACAAGGATGCGAACCCGTAGTGTACGGGTCAATCGTAGTAAAAGCAAGAATTCCGGGGTGTCGATCTTAGGGACTTAGGTGAAACAAAACCAATATAGGTAGTCAATATTGCAACTAACCACAAAAGCAATTAAAGCAATCAAAGATGATTAAAAGTCAATTAAAGGAAATATGCAATTCTAGGGATTAAAGCATCTAGTTGTGGTTCCAACTAAAGATCTCAAGGTAAGCGGACAAAGCTGAGGTTTTTTAAAAGGGAAGGTGTTACTAAAGTGGAATAGATCACCGGGTAAGTCTAACTACTCACGATCCCAACCCAAAGAACATATCACCGGGTAAGTCTCAAGGTACTAAGGAAAGGAATTATAATCTCAAACCAACAAACCAACTAAGGGAATAGAATCGACCTTTACCGGGTAAGTCTCAGGCTAACTCACAAAGATGGGATGAAGGCACACTCAAACCCCAATAAAGCATAAACCTTTATTACCTACACTTATGATCATGGGTAAACAAACAAAGGAATTACCGGGTAAGTCTCATCCTAAGCTTGCATTGAACCAGGAAAGGTGTAATAAGAATAGGATTTGGCAAACTCTAACACTTAACTCTCAGTTTCGGATCAGACAAGTCACCTCGGTCAAACGAATTTCTCCCCGGCCGAGATGTTCATCGACTGAACGAGATGTTCTAGGGTTAAGGATAAATACTCGACCTTTCAGGGTCCTACTGGAACTCAAGATTATTCTATCATTGTTTTTCCCACAACCTTCAGCCAATCACCCTAGAATCACACAAAGAAATTAGCCACTCATCATCATGAAAGCAATGATCATATATATGGGAAGAAAGTGAATATTTGAACACAAGAACCTTAAGAACAAGGCTTCAATAACTGAATCAAATATCACAAATAAGCGTTCCTTGGATTACAAATCCAACAAGACAAATCAACAAGAAAGGAATCTAAGAAAGTCTTACAAAACCCTTCACAAAGCTATAACAAGCTATCAATCCTTCCTGCAATCTTCCTTCAACCTTCAAAAAATCCTTCCTAACTGCTGGATGCTCTCAGCCTCTAAGCATGCCCCATACTTGTGGAAAATTCAACCCTTTATATAGGAGAATTATCTTCCAAAGATAAAATATCTTGAAAAGATATTTTCCTAATAAAATATATCTTAATCTCTAAAATAGATCTCCAAAATATATGATCTTCATTCCAGAAATCCAACCCAAAAATATTAGATCTCTCCTTCCAAAAATAAAAGATCTCGGCCAAGAATAAAATATATCTCGCCGCGTCCAGGGTATTCGCCTTGGTCGAGACGCTCCTCAAGATCACCTCGGTCGAGATGGTACTGTAGCCAACCGAGGTAACTCTAAACTGAATGTGAAATCTCTTAATTCTGGTCCAAAGTGAATCTTTAATCATTTTCATGCTTCCTGGATTCTTCCTTAAGCTCCTGAATGTAGCTCCGATGACTCCTTAGCTCCTTTAGCTCCATTTTGATGCAAAACGTGCCATTTTACCTACGATTATAACGAAACTTGGTGTAGACCTCGATTCCCGCAAAAGTAGATGAAATGACAATATAATCACATAATATACATTCAAACATGCAGATTATTGAAGATAAAACGTCTAAACAGGTCCCAAAATATAGACTATAATTCATGCTATCCAAATACCCCATACTTGTCCCTTGCTTGTCCCCAAGCAAGTTCGAAATATCAAGTACAAGATAGAATGGATTATAAGTCATAAAGATCAATGAAAAAGTCTTTCAAAATATTTTTGCGGTGTGCTCGAATCATAGATCACTCTAAGAGAATGTTTCACGGATTTTAAAATCAAAACATGCTCAAAACATTTTATAAATATAAGAAAGTGGTTCATCTTTGCATAAAATCATAGAATGCATAATAAATCATAATCATCGAAATTAATCACGTATAATCCAATTTAAACCACCAAGTCAATCAACAAGCTCGAGGTCTCAAGGGCTTTTTAAGAGAAGGTCAAGAAACGTGTGAGGGTGGGATGTATATAGGGAATGTGGTGCTAGAATCCGGGAAAAGGATCTTTACTTCACTTCCTTTGAACTTCAACATCTTCCACCAATAAGCTTTGCTTATTTACTTTTTACTTTACTTTTTAGGATGCATGGACAGAGGTGCACAGTAACCGAAGCCTAGGAGATCAGCAATCATCAATTTCTCGAGATGCCTCAAACCCTTGATGCACATACCACGACCCGTTAGGAATATCGCTCAATCCGACTTTGGCAAGACACAAACACCCGGCTATGTGAATGGTGCCGAGTTACTCATCATCATGATTGATTTCCCCAAACCTATTTGTTTCTTTCTAACATCCAGCGAACATCTCAACGTTTCTTTCACTTGCTTTTCACTTGCTTGCTTCCAAATTCGCGGATAGGTAAAGGGAGGCAAATATGTATATGAGGGGCTAAGCATGATCAAGAAGAAGAAGAAAAGAGAATGAATTGCCTTAATCATCCCAGGAAGAAAGTGAGAGAACTCATCATGTGGTGTCAACCTTCAAATTCAACATAATTTGGATAAAAACAAAGTATTAAACATGCCACAAATTTCAAACAAAGCATTTAGCAACTTAAACATATCATAAAACCTTTCAAACATATAAAGATTTCAAAAGCAATCTGCAAACAAAATCTTCACTGAGGTCATATCTAGATAAGAAGCACAAAAATCGTTTTGAAAATTGTCTCAGTTAAACCACCTCAGTCGAGATGTTCAAAGTCAACCGAGGTACTGCACCTCGATTGGTCAGAATCACTTCGGTCGAGGTATAAAAATTTTTTTCTTTAACCAGTTTTTGACGTTTTTCTCAATCAAATAACCTGTATGCATGCATGTAATCTCAGATAAGCATATAGAGCAGGATAAAATCATAAATATCCATCAAGAGTCATACAATCATCCACATAAGTCAAATAATACATATCCTGATCTGCCAGCGGTGGTGGAGGATATGGTATGTACGGATGCTGAGACGGGTCCAATGGATGTCCCATCATATGTTGGAACTGGATCTCCATTATCCGGTGCTGATAGTGTTGGCTCTCCGGTATCTGATGAGTCCGGCTGTCCAACTCTCTGTGAAGGTCATCCAAACGTCCTCCTAGATCGACAGTCATGGCTGCGTAGGAGTCAATCATCTGATCTGTCAAATCGTCGATCCGGTGGTGAGCTATGGGATCCCTCTGCCTCCGAACTCTACGTCTGGCAGGTCGTGTTGGTGCTGCAGCGAGCTCGTCCTTTGTCTCCTCGTCATCCAGATCGACGACTGGTATACTGGTCCCAGCTGTATCGGTCCCTGTATCCTTGGCAGCACTGCCATCCTCATCCTCATCAGCCTCTTCCTCATCCTACTCCTGGGTTGTTGTTGCTGCATCTCGAGCGTCCTTAATAAGAGGAATCCACGCCGTGTACCAGTACTGCGGGTCAAATAATAAGAACTGAGATGGCCATCTAATACCCCGAGGTGCAATCTGCTCCCAAGGCATCGCCACATATGGCGTAGTAAGTCCGCGATGAACCAAGATCCTCCCGGTAATCATCTCCTGTAGCCCAAGCGGCTTGGCAGCCGCCACCATAGTACAAGCACTCAAATCAAGGTCCATGTAACTCGCGATGTGAGTCACTAGACCTCCGCAACAAATATCCCCCTTCGCCTTCGCCTTTATCTTGTGTAAATCCTCTGCCAGCATCACTCAGAAGTCCGGAACTCCTCCGATCACCATACAGTATAAGCTCATAAGCTCCCCCTGTCTAATCTTCTGGGGCATCTCAGTACGCGCCAAAAGTGTCTCGCTAAAGATCCGGTGGGCTAATCTGAAGGCGAGGTGGAAGATAATACGCTCCCTGGAGTCTCCAGGTCTCCACCTATCAGCATGCTCAACTACGTGAGCTATCTGGCCCCAGAACTCTCAAGCCACGGCTCGATAAGGAAAATCAACAACTGTGGGGGTCGGGAAGCCGAAGATATCCCTCCAATGGTCCATCAGAACTAAGTAGTTCCGGTTCAGCAACCGGTACTTGATGGCACGCTCTGTAGGCAAGTAAGTCACGGAGCTAACAAACTCCAAAGTCGGCTCAAGGTAGGCTGGAGCTCTAATCTCAGATTACTGCTCCAATTCTACCATAGCAATCATCCGCCTCAAATCATCATCTACGTAAAGGCAATTAAACGCAGCGATATCAAGGAATCGCGGTGCAACTACTGGACGCGCAGCAATGCGGTCATAATCTACCCGGTAACGCTCATGGATCACCGGTATGGAGCGGCGAGAAGAAGAAGAAGAAGGAGAAGGGGAGGACCTATCCCTCTGAACCAGCTATCTGTCAGAACTCATCTTTCTCTCACTGTCAGACCACCTCGGTCGGTTTTCAGATCTCAAGAACACCTCGGTCGAGACGCAGGTCGACTGGACCGAGGTTGAAGGTTGTTCGATCGAAACTCTTAGAAATCCAGTTATTTTCCCCCAATATCACTACCAATTGTTCCTATGGGGTACTTAAGCCTTTTCCAACACAATGCAGGGGCAACCAAAGCCCAATTTGACCGAAATAGTGAAGAAAAGCAAGTTAGGGTTTTTATTCGATTTACCCCAGATTTGGTCGATTCGGAGCGGTTTTGTTGCAGATTGTCGCTTGCAAACTGATCTTCTACTCTTTCCTTGCAGTTTGGAAGCAAGAATCGTCGAAAACGGTCGAAAATCAGAGAACGAGATGGATTGGTGCGCCGCGGTCGAGAAGGTGAGAGAGGGAAGAAAGAGAATTTGAAACCCCTTTTATACCCTTTTCTGGAACTGTTGTCACCTCGGTCGAGATGGTCTCGACTAGACCGAGGTGATACGGACCGAGGTGGATCTTTAGTAACCCTAGTCGCCTCGGTTGCTCAAGAATCATCTCGGTGAAGGTGCTGTGACAGCAACCGAGATGTGTCTCAGTCAAACTCCGTCTTCTCAAATTCTCAAACTTCTGTCCTTCAAGTGTTGCATTTGGATTGTATTTCCTTCCTTAGAGAGTATTTGTTTTCTGTCTAGGACGCCAAAGACAAAGCAAAGCAAAGCAAAAGCAAACTATCTAAAGCTAAGCTAGGGGGAAAAAAAAAAGCAATACCTTGGGTTGCCTCCCAAGAAACGCTTGATTTAAGGTCGCTAGCTGGACCGTACGGTATCTTCAAACAAGGTATAGTGGTGCAACCTCCTCAACCGGGACTTCCGGTTTGTATTTACTAAGTCTATGACCATTGACCTTGAAGCTTCCACTTGTTTCTCCCCAAATCTCAACTGCACCATAAGGGAAAACATGTTTCACAACATAAGGTCCGGTCCATCTAGATTTCAACTTACCTGGAAAGAGGCGGAGGCGGGAGTTTAAGAGTAGAAATAAGTCTCCTTCTTCAAACTCCTTAGGAATGATACGCTTGTCATGCCATTTCTTCGTCCATTCTTTGTAGATCTTGGCATTCTCATAAGCGTTCAAACGCAACTCCTCCATCTCGCTAATGTCCAATAGCCGCTTCTCACCGGCGTCTTTGATGTCGAAGTTCAACCATTTGATCGCCCAATATGCTTTATGTTCCAACTCAACAGGTAAATGACAAGACTTCCCATATACCAAATTATAAGGGGTGGTACCAATGGGAGTCTTGAATGCGGTCTTGTAGGCTCCAAGAGCGTTGTCCAACTTCATGGACCAATCCTTCCTCGTCCTAGAGACGGTCTTCTCCAAGATTGCTTTAATTTCTCTATTTGAGATCTCAACTTGTCCACTAGTTTGAGGGTGATAAGGGGTTGCTACCTTGTGGGTTACCCCATACTTCGATAGAAGTGCCTTAAACTTCCGGTTGATGAAATGTGTCCCTCCATCGCTGATGATGATGCATGGAGTCCCAAAACATGGAAAGATAGTCCTACTAAAGAACTTCACAACCACCATGGCGTCATTAGTGGGAGAGGCAATAGCTTCAACCCATCTAGAGACGTAGTCAACAGCTAGGAGAATGTAGAGGTTTCCTCCGGATGATGGAAGGGTCCCATGAAATCTACTCCCCATACATCAAAAATTTCAACCTTCTGTATGTTGTTGAGTGGCATCTCATTCCTCCTAGATAAGTTCCCTGTTCTTTGGCATGCATCACAAGAGACAACAAATGTTTGCACATCCTTAAATAATGTAGGTCAAAAGAAACCGGAACGTAATACCTTGGTGCACGTTTTGTGAGCGCTAGCATGCCCTCCACAAGGATTGAGTGACAATGCCGTATGACACTAGTAACTTCATCTTCCGGAATGCATCTTCGAAGCATCCCATCCGGACCTCTCTTAAATAGTAGAGGTTCATCCCAATAGTAATGGCGTACATCTTTAAAGAATTTCTTCCTTTGAGCGTACGTCAATCCGGGTGGTATTTCCTGGCAAACAAGATAATTAACAATGTCAGCATACCAAGGCCCTTTATTATCAGAAGTTCGGTGGAGAAAGTGTTCCACCAACTGAGGATTAATGTCAGAAAAGGGAGTAAGATGTTTTTTATTCTCAGTTGACATCATCTCGCTTTCGACCTCGGTCGAGGTCCAAAGAGGATGACCGAGATGTTCTTCAGTCAAGAACACCTCGCTTGGTCAAGAAGGTGCCTCGGTCGAGGTACTGCAACTGGGACCGAAATTGGAGATCTTCTTCTCCTGGATTAGCCTTTCAAATTTAGCTCCTGGATCTTCTTCCAGTGCTTTTAAGCTCCGTATATCTGCATCACAAGAAGCATCTATACCTTCCTCCATTAAGCTAAAGCTAATAACTCTCTCAAGTGGATCATTAATAAGGATAGAGCTCACCAATTCTCTTGATTCTTCTTCATCATAGATGTTGAAGATATCATCTCCTAACTGATCTCTCTTCATTGCCGCAAGCAATGCAAACTCCACTTCATCTCCGCCAATGTTGAATTTTAACTTGGCGTTCTTACAATCCACATTGCAAACCGAAGTTGCTAGAAATGGTCTCCCGAGAATGATAGGAACGGGGTAATCTGTGGGAATGTCAAGCACAACAAAGTCTATAGGTAAATAGAAGTTACCAAACTTAACCGGAACGTCTTCTAAAATGCCCACGGGATGGGTAATGGAGCGATCCGCCATGTACAACCGTATCTTCACCGGCTTGGGCTCTCCAAGTCCAATCCTCACACATAGCTCCAGCGGGATGATGCTCACGCTGGCTCCTAGATCACACAAGGCTTCACAAGTGACATCCCCAACTTTAATGGGAATGCAAAATGAGCTGGGATCTCTCAACTTGGGTGGCATCTTTTCCTTCATGATTTGAATGAGTGTCGAGGATTTAGAAGTCATCCTTACTTCATCAAAGTCTTCCAACTTCCTCTTCCTTGATAGAATTTCTTTTAAGAACTTCCCATAGGCGGGCATCCCTAGAATGGCATCAAGGAAAGGGATGTTAATATGTAGTTTATTCATCAAGTCAAGGAACTTACCAAAATGCTTGTTTAGATGTGCTCTAGCCCTTGACTGGGGGAATGGAAGTGGTGGTTTATATGCAGGAGGTGGGACATAAACTTCAGTTTTGTCCGACGCTCTCTAAGGCTCAACTTTGGTTGGCACCTCGGCCGAAGTGTTCTTCGACTATGCCTGGACCGAGGTGTTCTTCGTCTGTATTGGCATCGACCGAGGCACTGGATCTGCAGTCTTCAGTCCACTTCTCGTCGTTATTGCTATGATCTGTCCTTTGGGGTTGCTTTCCGTCCTTGCTGGAAGCTTCCCTGGATCTCTTGTTGTTCTAAGGCTTTTTGTGCCTTCGAAAATAAAGTCATGGACGTCTCCATAGAGTTTAGCTTGATCAAGATGGCCTCCAGCACCGCATCTTTCTTTTCTGGCTGGGACGAACTTGATCCTTGCTCCTGGCTCTTCAATGGAGTAGAAGAAGAAGAAGAAGAAGAGAGGAAAGGATTAGAAGAGTTGTTTGAATTGGAGTTAGAGTAAGAGTTACCCGAATTTTGATTGTTTGGCCTCCAATTATTGTTGTTGGATCCTCTATTGTTGTTGTAGTTGTTGTTCCGGGAACCGTTGTTGTTGTTCCGGTAGCCATTGTTGTTCCTTCAGCTTTGATATCCTTCATCTTCTTTCTTGGTTTGAGCAACCAAAATTTCCTTCAATTGATTCACTTCATTCTTCAAAGAGGTGAGTTGATCATTGTTTGGTGGAGCTTCTTGGAAGTTGACTCTTTTAACTCTACCTTCAGCTCCTTGGTGGGAATATTTCTCCATGTGCAAAGCTTGCTTCTCTATGAACTTCCAAGCTTCGTCAATCGGCATGTCCATGAACGTGTCGGCGGATAGTAGTTGAAGGTTGAACTGGGTGTTTCCGTCCAGTCCCTTGAAGTATATCTCCAATAACTCTATCTTTGGAATCCCATGATGCGGGCAATCCAAAAGGATGTCTTTAAATCTTTCCCATGACTTGGACAAACTCTCCTTGTCCTTCATGATGAATGCATTGATTTTCCCTCTCATTTCAGCGGTCTTAGAGGGGGGAAAGAATTTAGTCAAGAACTCCGTCGTCATCTCCTCCCAAGTGTTGATTTTTCCGGGAGGGAGAGATTAATACCAAGTAAGCCCCCTATCTTTCAAAGAGAAGTAGAAAGGCCTTAGCTTGTAATTGTTGTTTTCCAGCCTTGAAGTTCTCAAGGTCTCCATCAAGATCTCATAGTTTTGCAGATGTTGGTGCGGAGAATCCCTCTCTAGCCCTCCAAACTGGCATTGGCGAATCATGGAAAGAACTTGTGGTCGAAGCTCATAATCATGGTCCGCTGGATCACCTAGGTTGACTCCTGGACGCCTAAGTTGCTGGTTGGGGTCCATCCTCTACCCTAGGGTCTGTGGAATACCTGCAAAAAGAGCATCTCGGACTGGCATCCGAGGTGGAAGTATCTCGGCCGGGGCAACTAAAGCTGGTTCCTACCTCGGTCGAGGATCTGGAACTGGTCGAGGTAGATATTGGTCCCGTAAAGTCGCCATCTCTGCTTCAATCGCTTCCGTCCTTGGGCAAGTTTCTTCCTTTTCGAGTCGTAGTTCTTCTTTACTGAGGCGTAGTTGTTCCAATGCCTCCTTCAATTCGGCCTCAAGATCGCGATTCTCTTGATTGGCCATCTTAGCTTCTTTCAAGCATCTTTTGTATGTCTTTTCTGGTTCGGGATCGTAAGGAACGATGTCCTTCCCAGCGCGGGTTCTTCGCATAAACCTACAAGAAAGAACCTGCGAAAGTCACTCAAGTAGAGTGGTTAGTAGCAATAGGGGCAAGTGCCCCGAAAGACTACCGCAACCGGCTCGGTCTAGACCAAGTGCCCGGCAACGGCGCCAAAAACATGTTCTCTCCAAATGGTGTGTGCAAGCTTTAAATTTATAACCTTAGATGTATGCCTAAAACAAGGATGCGAACCCGCAGTGTACGGGTCAATCGTAGTAAAAGCAAGAATTCCGGGGTGTCGATCTCAAGAACTTAGGTGAAACAAAACCAATATAGGTAGTCAATATTGCAACTAACCACAAAAGCAATTAAAGCAATCAAAGATGCTAAAAACTCAATTAAAGGAAATATGCAATTCTAGGGATTAAAGCATCTAGTTGTGGTTCCAACTCAAGATCTCAAGGTAAGCGGACAAAGGTGAGGTTTTTGCAAAGGGAAGGTGTTACTAAAGTGAAATAGATCACCGAGTAAGTCTCACTACTCACGATCCCAACCCAAAAAACCTATGACCCGGTAAGTCTCAAGGTACTAAGGAAAGGAATTATAATCTCAAACCAACAAACCAACTAAGATAATAGAATCAAATTTTACCGGGTAAGTCTCAAGCTAACTCACAAAGATGGGATGAAGGCACACTCAAATCCCAATAAAGGATAAACCTTTATTACCTACACTTATGATCATGGGTAAACAAACAAAGGAATTACCGGGTAAGTCTCATCCGAAGCTTGCATTGAACCAGGAAAGGTGTAATAAGAATAGGATTTGACAAACTCTAACACTTAACTCTCAGTTTCGTATCAGATAAGTCACCTCGGTCAGACGAATTCCACCCCAGCCGAGATGTTCATCGACTGAACGAGATGTTCTAGGGTTAAGGATAAAGACTCGAACTTTCAAGGTCCTACTAGAACTCAAAATTATTCTACCATTGTTTTTCCCACAACCTTCAGCCAATCACCCTAGAATCACACAAAGAAATTAGCCACTCATCATCATGAAAGCAATGAACCAGGAAAGGTGTAATAAGAATAGGATTTGACAAACTCTAACACTTAACTCTCAGTTTCGGATCAGATAAGTCACCTCGGTCAGACGAATTCCACCCCAGCCGAGATGTTCATCGACTGAACGAGATGTTCTAGGGTTAAGGATAAAGACTCGAACTTTCAGGGTCCTACTAGAACTCAAAATTATTCTATCATTGTTTTTCCCACAACCTTCAGCCAATCACCCTAGAATCACACAAAGAAATTAGTCACTCATCATCATGAAAGCAATGATCAAATATATGGGAAGAAAGTGAATATTTGAACACAAGAACCTTAAGAACAAGGCTTCAATAACTTAATCAAATATCACAAATAAGCGTTCCTTGGATTACAAATCCAACAAGACAAATCAATATGAAAGGAATCTAAGAAAGTCTTACAAAACCCTTCACAAAGCTATAACAAGCTATCAATCCTTCCTTCAATCTTCCTTCAACCTTCCAAAAATCCTTCCTAACTGTTGGATGCTCTCAGCCTCTAAGCATGCCCCATACTTGTGGAAAATCAAACCCTTTATATAGGAGAATTATCTTCCAAAGATAAAATATCTTGAAAAGATATTTTCCTAATAAAATATATCTTAATCTCTAAAATAGATCTCCAAAATATATGATCTTCCTTCCAGAAATCCAGCCCAAAAATATAAGATCTCTACTTCCAAAAATAAAAGATCTCAGCCAATAATAAAATATATCTCGCCGCCTCCAGGGTATTCGCCTCGGTCGAGACGCTCCTCAAGATCACCTCGGTCGAGATGGTACTGTAGCCAACCGAGGTGACTCTAAACTGAATGTGAAATCTCTTAATTCTAGTCCAAAGTGAATCTTTAATCATTTCCATGCTTCCTGGATTCTTCCTTAAGCTCCTGAATGTAGCTCCGTTGACTCCTTAGCTCCTTTAGCTCCATTTTGATGCAAAACGTGCCATTTTACCTACGATTACAACGAAACTTGGTGTAGACCTCGATTCTCGCAAAAGTAGATAAAACGACAATATAAACACATAATATACATTCAAACATGTAGATTATTGAAAATAAAACGTCTAAACAGGTCCCAAAATATAGACTATAATTCATGCTATCACTTACCACATGAAAAGCAAGTCAACGTGGTCTTCTTACAATCAGTTGGCATGTGTCCAACACCTCTGCAATTGTGACACTGTCGTCCTCTCTTGGAACTCTGCATCACTTGATAGAACCCAAAGCGTCCCGGTGTCTGACTACGCCCAAACTAGAAGCTCTAGCTCCAATATTGGTTGGTCTAGTCCTTTGTCTCTTCTCAAGACCTCCTGCCTGAGAAACTCTCTTGGGACCCGGTCGGTCTCTCTCATAAGTTGAGGCTTTGTCGTGGAAATCCGTTAGAGAGTCACAACGAAAACCCGAAAGATAAGAATGGGTAGACTCTCAGCCTCCGAGAGAATAGATACACATGTTGATCCATTGTTGGTGCGGAGGGACCCATCAGTGATAACTCCTCTTGAAACTTGTTGATAGTGTCAGAAATAGTAGTATCCTCGAAACCATCCTTAAGGAAATCTTGTAGTCGATCTCTCCTCAGTTTTGCAGGGCAATTGAGATCCCTGATCATACTCCTCATCTGGTCATTACTCGTGACCTTGCTGCAAACGGTCCTCCTCTAATAGAGGGCCTAGTCTCGCAGCAACGTCTGCACTTTCTCCACATGTCGACTCTTTGGACAGCGAATCGACTCCAAAGCTGAGTTAACATGACCTAGCCATAACTCTACCTCTAATTCTTCCTTTCTTGTGAAATGAGGTATCTTCAACAAGTTGAAAGACTTCAACCAACAATCCGGTTTCGGATCTCTCGCCTCATCCTGAAATTTGACGTCCTCAGTAGTTCTCAAAAGTGCAGCCACCACTTGTTTCACTCTCTGCGAAACCTCAGCTGATCTCGCAGGTACCGGCGGCTCTGGGGCACGTCCCCCTCTTCTAATGTCCTCCTCGACCCTTTGGACGTAGTCACGATATTGAAAAACTCCGATGGACACTCGACCGGACTCGGTCGAATGTGCTCTCTGTGCGCCGGACCTAGCATAGGTCCTACTCCCTGCTTCAGAAACAACACTCTCATCAACCTCTTCAGCAAACACCACAGCGACTGGCGGGTCAGCAATGGGGAATTATCCCCGACCTCTAACTAGTGGAGGTCTTCCTACACGTCATATGCGATAGGGGTATATATATATATATATATATATATATGTATAAGACTATGTTGTCCACACTATACTACTGTAAAAAAATCCATGAAAAGCACACAACATGCCAAGATAAGATGCAAGAAAAACTAAGTTGCAAAGATCCGCATAAGTAGTGGTGGTTCCCCGTACATCTATCCTAGACCGACAACACAGTTAAAAAAAAGCTTTTAAAACTTAGACCCCTTGCGGGTTCTGTTTATTTATCAATTCGGCCTTTAGAAGATTATGAGTGTCATTGTTGTAAACCTAGACTCTGATACCATATTGTAACACCCTAATATCTAGGAACTCAAAGCATTACGGGATAGGACCTCACAATGGGTCCTGACCCTCAGAGTAACAACAGTAACATCGGATCTTGCAACAAGGCACAAATAAATGAAAAAAAAATAGACAACATGTCAAAAGGTATAACAACGGAAAAATGAAAGACTCTCACCCGAGTTCAACAACAAACTGAAAAGACGACAACTGAAATAATAAACCCCTATCCCATCCTATAATGTACGGGAACCCCGGCTGACCACTCCGTCCGGATCACTCAGCAACATCTGAATTCTGTAGGGCATCTACAATGACGGCATAAACCGTTAGCTAACATTCTAGATATTAGAAAGATAGTAAAGGCACAAACACATATAAAATATAAACACGTAGAATGCTCGCACACAACCGGTTATTATCTTAATAATACTTATCCATTACTAATTCAACTTCTTTTGTGGCCCGAGGATCTCCCGAAACTCGCCTTCGTTTCCAACCGACAAGAATAGATCAGATGCATCTATCCGTTACTTGTGGGCCTGGTCAAGAGAGCACCTCCCAGTCTCCTATAGAATTGGACAAGTGGTCACCGCCCGGTTATAATACACTTGGATCAATAATGGTATAAGGTCGTCCTAGTCCGGTTTACCGTTATAATGATAAAGTAAACAAACACCACCAATACGGTCAACTAATACACAGAATGCAGCTAAGTAAGTCCAAGGGACTTACCTGGATCAAAGCTAACTCAAACTCAGCTGAACTGCTCAACGTCCTGTAGGAAAAGATCTATTCCTGCTCAAACAAGGCATCACGAATCAGATTCTATCCAAATTCTAGAAGTCTATATACTTCTAGACTCATTGACCTCTACAAGGTCTACAGCACCATGCTAGTGACACGGGTTGAGTATTCTCGAACTCACAACCATGCGGCTCTTAGTCGTTGGCCTTGTCAAATAACTAAGTCTAGTCTTAACTCGAGGGACTTTGTTGCGGAAGGGCTTGCTAGCAATGGCTAAAAAGCTTAGAGCTTTTGTGAACAAGAGAACTTGATTGCTTTGAGAGAACTCTTACAAGTGTGCCTTGCTTGGATGGTTTGCAAATGAGTGGTGGCCTCCCTATTTATAGCCTTGTCCACCTCCTTAGCTGGGAAGGATCCGGATTTACACAATCCTAGAGGGATCCGAATCTTTCTTGTTGGAAGAAGACTTTAAGTTTCCATTCAAATCCGGAATATGCTCCGGCCTTGTCAAAACAATGCCTGGGTGGTCGCCGTGCTTCATGAACCTTCCGGAACTCGGTCCGTGTCATTCTCCCCCACTGAATCTCGCAATGTCCTCGTTGTGGTTGCCTCGTAGGCATCGATCTTGTCCCTGAATTGACATAGAAATTCTGATGGTCCCACGACATCTCGGTATTGGGAAGTCCTTCCATCGAACCAAATTTTCCAATCTTGGTCGTCGATATCATTCCCGTTGCACGCGGACGGACATAATCTCTTGGACTTGTTTGTCAAATGAGGTCTTGATCCCCAATGGTGCCCGTTGTGCTTGTCCCCTTCCTTGGTCTTCTTTGTCTTCGTGGTATGGCTTGAGCATCCTCACGTGGAAGACCGGATGTATCTTGGACTTGGGCGGCAACTCTAACTTATAAGCAGTGTGGCCGATCCTCTTAAGAACTCTGAAGGATCCCTCGTATCGCCGGACTAAGGCTTTATGTAGTCTCGTATGTCGCACGATGAAGTAAAGCTTGACCATGACTAAGTCTCCGACTTGATATTGCACGTCTTTCCGGTGTTGGTGATAGCATGTATTATAGTTTATATTTTGAGGCTAGTTTAGACGTTTTATCTTCAATAATCTACATGTATGGATGTATATTATGTGGTTATATTGTTGTTTCATCTACCTTTATGAGAATCGAGGTCTACACCTAGTTTCATTGTAATTGTAAGTTAAATGGCACGTTTTTTGGACTAAAATGGAGCTAAGGAGTCATTGGAGCTACATTTTGGAGCTTAAGGAAGAACTCAGGAAGCATGGAAATGATTAAGAAGATTGAATTTGGACCAGATTTGAGAGATTTCACATTCAGTTGAGATTCACCTCGGTCAGCTACAGTACCACCTCGACCGAGGTGATCTTGAGGAGCGTCCCGACCGAGGCGAATACCCTGCCACCGGCGAGATATATATTTTTGGCTGAGATCTTTTAATTTTGAAAAGAAGATATCTTATATTTTTTGGCTGGATTTTTGGAAAGAAGATATTATTTTTGGGAGATTTATTTTAGAGATATTGATATATTTTATAGGAAATTATCTTTTTAAGATATTTTATCTTTGGAAGATAATTCTCCTATATAAAGGGTTGGATTTTCTACAATTCAGAGATCTTCGGATCATCACATGCTTACATGCTGAGAGCATCCAGCAATTTAGGGATTTTTCTGGAAGCTTTGAAGGAAGGATTGAAGATCAAGGAAGGAAGGATTCATAGTTTGGAGTTAGATTTTGGTGGAGTTTGTAAGACTTCCTTTTGGTTTGTTGTCTTTGTTGATTTGTGATTTGAGGAACGCTTGTTGTTTGATATTTGATTCAGTTATTGAGACCTTTTTCTTAAGGTTTTCTTGTTCGAATATTGATTCCCTTTTCATTGACTGAACGAGGTGACCTTTTTTTGAACCTATTCTGAAGTTAAGAGTTTCAGTTTGCCAAATCCTATTCTTATTACACCTTTCCTGGTTCAATGCAAGCCTAGGATGAGACTTACCTGGTGATTCCTTTGTTTGTTTACCTAAGATCATGAGTGTAGGTAATAAAGGTTTACCCTTTTATTGGGGTTTGAGTGTGCTTCATCCCATCTTTGTGAGTTAGCCTGAGACTTACCCGGTAAAGGTTGATTTTATTCCTTTGGGTGTTATGTTTGTTTGAGATTATAGTTCCTTTCCTTAGTACCTTGAGACTTACCCGGTGATAGGAGCTTTGGTTCGGGATAGTGAGTAGTGAGACTTACCCGGTAATCTATCCCCATCTTAGAAACACCGTCCCTTTGCAAACCTCATCTTTGTCCGTGTTATCCTTTGAGATCTTGAGTCGGAACCACAACTAGATGCTTTAATCCCTAGAATCTGCATTTCCCCTTACTTGACTTTATATCATCTTTTGATTGCTTTAATTGCTTTTGGTTAATTGTAATATTTGACAACCGATTCTATGCTTTGTTTCACCTAAGTCCCTGTGATCGACCCTTGGAATTCTTGCTTTTTATTACAATTGACCCGTACACTGCGGGTTCGCATATTTGTTCAAACATACTTCTTGGGTTATAAATTTAAAGCTTGCACACACCGTTTGGAGCGAACAAGTTTTTGGCGCCGTTGCTGGGGACTTGGTCTAGACCGATCAGGTTACGGTTATATTTCGGGGCAATTGCTCGTTACTATTAACCCCTCTACTTGAGTGTTTTCGCAGGATCTTTCTCTTAGGTTTATGTGAAGAACCCGTGTTGGGAAGGAAATTGTTCCTTACGATCCCGAACCAGAAAAGACCTACAAACGACGATTGAAAGAAGCTAAGATGGCCAATCAAGACAATCCCGATTGTTCGCTCCAAACGGTGTGTGCAAGCTTTAAATTTATAACCCTAGACTTAAGCTTAAAACAAGGATGCGAACCCGCAGTGTACGGGTCAATCGTAGTAAAAGCAAGAAAATTCCAGGGGTCGATCACAGGGACTCGGTGAAACAAAGTCAATAACGGTAAGCTTCGTTAGTTCTAACCACAAGAGCGATTAACACAATCAAAGATGAATAAGATGTCAAATAAAGCAAGCATGTAATTCTAGGGATTAAAGCATCTAGTTGTGGTTCCAACTCAAGATCTATAGATAAGCGGACAAAGTTGAGATTTTTGCGTGGGGAAGGTGTTACTAAGTGGAGTAGATCACCGGGTAAGTCTCACTACACACTAATCCTAAACCGCAACTCCTATTACCGGGTAAGTCTCAAGGAATTAAGATAAAGAACTATAACCTCAAACTAACACACCATCTAAGGGGATAGAATCAACCTTTACCGGGTAAGTCTCAGGCTAACTCTCGAAGATGGGATGGAAGCACACTCAAACCCCAATAAAGGATAAACCTTTATTACCTACACTTATGATCGTTGATACACAAACTAAGGAATTACCGGGTAAGTCTCATCCTAAGCTTGCTTTGAACCAGGAAGGTGTAATAAGAATAGGATTTGGCAAACTCTAACACTTAACTCTCAGTTACGAATCAAATAAGTCACCTCGGTCAGAAGAATTCCACCCCGGCCGAGATGTTCATCAACCGAACGAGATGCTTAGGGTTAAGATTAAAGACTCGAACTTTCAGGATCCTACTGGAATCTAAGATTATTCTATCATTGTTTTTCCCACAACCTTCAGCCAATCACCCTAGAATCACACAAGGAAATTAGCCACTCATCATCATAATGAAAGTATTAAAATATATAGGAAGAAGGTGAATATTTGAACAAAGAAGAATTTAATGAAAAGACTTCAATAACCGAATCAAATATCACAACAAAGCGTTCTTTGGATAATAATCCAACAAGACAAGACAACAATTGAGGGAATTGAAGACAATCTTACAAAACCCTTCAATAAAGCTATAAAAGCTATGAACTTCAATCTTCCTTCAACCTTCAAAAAAAGGTTCTTCAAATCTCCCAACTTGGAGTAGGCTGCTGCTGCGTATTTTTCGGTGTAAACGGGGTCTAAGCACTCCTTTGATTTGTGGAAAATCCAACCCTTTTTATAGGAAAATAACCCTCCAAAGATAATAAATCTTAGAAAGATATTCTCCCATAAATATAGGTAAAATATATGATTCTGCATATCTCCTTCCTTCCAAGAGCTCAGCCCAAAAATATAAGATTACTTTCCAAGTTTAAAAGATCTCCTTCAAGAATAAAATATTCTCGCCGCGTCCTAGGTTTTCGCCTCGGTCGAGTCGGCGTCTCTGGATCACCTCGGTCGAGATGAATCTCTGGTCAACCGAGGTGAGTCACAACTGAATGTGAAATCTCTCAAAACTGGCCCAAAGTAAATCCTTAATCCATGGCTATGCTTCCTGGATGTAGCTCCAAATGACTCTTGACTTCTTTTGCTCCTTTTTGATGCAAAACGTACCATATTACCTGCAATTACAACGAAACTAGGTGTAGACCTCGATTCTCGCAAAGGTAGATGAAATGGCAGTAAAATCACATAATGTATATACAAACATGCAGATTATTGAAGATAAAACGTTCAAACAAACCCCAAAATATAGACTATAATTCATGCTATCAAAATACCCCATACTTAGCCCTTGCTTGTCCCCAAGCAAGTTCCGCATATAGAAGACGAGATAGAATGGATTATAAGTCAAGAAAAATCAATGAAAAAGCCTTTCAAAAACATTTTATGGTGTGCAACTACCATAGATCACTCTAAGAGAGTACTTCCTGGAATTTAAAAACTCAATATGCTCAAAACATTTTATAAATATAGGAAAGTTGTTCATCTTTGCACAAAATCATAGAATGCATAATAAATCACAATTATCAAAATTAATCATGTATAATCCAGTTTAAACCGCTAAGTCAATCAACAAGCTCAAGGTCTCAAGGGCTTCCCAAAAGAAAAGGTCAAGAAACGTGTAGGGTAGGGATGTATGTAAGGTAATGTGGTGCTGGAATCCGGGAAAAGGATGAACTTCACTTCCACTTTGACTTGCAACATCTTCCACCAATAAGCTTTGCTTATTTCGCACTTTTCTTTTACTTTACTTTTTGGGATGCATGGACAGAGGTGCACAATAACCGAAGCCTGGGAGATTAGCAATCATCAATTTCTTGAGATGCATCAAACCCTTGATGCACATACCATGACCCGTTAGGAATATCGCTCAATCCGACTTTGGCAAGACACAAACACCCGGCTATGTGAATGGTGCCGAGTTACTCATCTTCATGATTGACTTCCCCAAACCTATTATTACTTTCTAAACTTTCACTTCCACCCCACTTCTCAAACTTTAACTCCACTTGCTTTCACCACTTCGCTTGCTTCCAAATTCCCGGATAGGTAAAGAGAGGCAAAATGTATATGAGGGGCTAAGCATGATCAAGAAGAAGAAGAAGAGAATGAATTGCCTTGGTCTTTCCAAGAAGAAAGTGAGAGAACTTAACCTGCGGTGTCAACCTTCAAATTCAACATAATTTGGATAAAAACAAAGTATTAAACATGCCAATAATTTTAAACAAAGCATTTAGCAACTTAAACATATCATAAAACCTTTCAAACACATAAAGAATTTAAAACCAGTCAGTAAACAAGATCTTCACTGAGATCATATCCAGATAAGTCACACAAAATCGTTTTCGAAAACTTCTCAGTTAACCCACCTCGGTCGAGGTGTTCTTGGTTCAACCGAGGTGAATCACCTCGTTCGGCCAGAATCTCCCCGGTCGAGGTCAAAAAATTTTTTGGTTTCGACGTTTTTTTTTTTTTTTTTTTATAAAATATTTTTTTGTTTTTTTTTTTTTTTCAATCAAATAACCTGTAGGTATGCATGTAATATCAGATAATCACATAAAGGCAAATGAAGCATAAATATGAAAATATCCGATAAATATAATACATCAAAAGTAGTCGAATACATCACGTAGTCAAGTAGTCAAATAGCAAACACCCCATACTTGAGACACACTGTCCCAGTGGGTATAATAAAAGTCTAAGGACAGGATACTCACCGAACATAGCTAAACTGCATGAAGGAGTAAGAAACGGCTCCCAGAAATGACCATCTCGGTTGGCGAAGCACATCTCGGTCGAGGTGTTCTGAGAGTACCCGAGATGTATCTGAGTAAAGCTCGTTTCCTCAACTTCTCGAAATTTTGTTCTTCCAGTGTAGCTCCTGAACTGTGATCCTTCCTTTTGGAATACCTGGTTGTTGTCTAGAGGAAAACAAAAACAAAGCAACTATCTAAACTAAACTAGAAAAGGGAGAAGAAAGCAATACCTTGGGTTGCCTCCCAAGAAGCGCTTGGTTTAAGGTCGCTAGCTGGACCCTTCTCCATAGAATTACTCAATGTACCTTGAACACCATGGAGTGCTCATCACATCCATCATAAAATTCTTCCAAAAAGGTTTCGGCTCCTAATTTCACCGGCAAATGGTAAGATCTCCCACGTACATGCTTGTACGGTTTGATTCTCACCGGAATCCTTCTAGCTTTCCTGCACTTCAATGGGACATAATCTAGCTTGGTGTCCCATCCTTTCCTGGATCGAGAAAACAACTTCTCGAGAATCCTAGTAGCTTCCCCATCTTTAGCATGGGGATGGTACAGGGTCCTGAGCATGCGAGGGACCCCATACTTGAACAAGAGACTCTTCATCGCCTTAGCGGTGTAGTGCTTGCCAACTCCACTCCTCATGATCCGAGGAGCTTCTTCTTCCAACAATTTCAAGGAAGACTTCATCTTGATCTTTGGAGGTTCTTTCGGAAGAGACCTCCAACTCTCCGGTGCATTCCTGAAAAATTTAGAAATTT
This sequence comes from Fagopyrum homotropicum, assembly GCA_033239125.1. Taxonomy (NCBI): domain Eukaryota; kingdom Viridiplantae; phylum Streptophyta; class Magnoliopsida; order Caryophyllales; family Polygonaceae; genus Fagopyrum; species Fagopyrum homotropicum. The sequence continues at coordinate 52,329,674 of BSWB01000002.1, forward strand.
TAATAGGGATTTCAAATGAAGTAGGAGAATGTACCTCGTAAAGTTCTCCAAAGCTTGAGACAAGTTTCATGTTGGGTTGATATTCCACGCACGAAATCCCTCCCAACTCAGCTGATCTTTCTTCCACTCTGACCACAGTGTCAGTAATTTGGCCAAGGTTCTCCGTATCTTGCAGTTCTACAGATTTTTCCTCCACCTCGGCCGATCTTTCTTTCACCTCGGCCGAGGTCTCAACAGTTAGATCGAAATCTTCCAAATCTTCTTCTCCCTCAAAAGCTTCAGGAGAAACTTCTGGTTTGATTGGAGGGGTGCTTGGAACTTGCAGCACTTCCTTATGCTCCTCTTCTGGCTTAGCATAGGATAGGGTGCTTTCCTTGAGCTCCTCCACCTTCTTCATCAACCTCTCCCATCTTGATTCAAGAGAATCTTCAAGGGGTTGCTCACAAATCTTTTTAGGGACATTCAGTTCATCCCACATTGCAAGTTCATGCTTAATGGCCTCTTCTCTTTCCCATTCATTGTTGAACCAATAGAAGGAGTACTTCTCCTCCAAGTATTCATAATGGTCCGCCCTAGCACTTTGCCTTGCTATCCAGGCTGGATCAAATGTAGTCATCGGAAATCCTGAAAACTACAAAACTCATAGAAAGAGTAGTTAGTAGCAACAGGGCAAGTGCCCCGAAAGCAAACCGCAACCGGCTCGGTCTAGACCAAGTCCCCGGCAACGGCGCCAAAAACTTGTTCGCTCCAAACGGTGTGTGCAAGCTTTAAATTTATAACCCTAGACTTAAGCTTAAAACAAGGATGCGAACCCGCAGTGTACGGGTCAATCGTAGTAAAAGCAAGAAAATTCCAGGGGTCGATCACAGGGACTCGGTGAAACAAAGTCAATAACGGTAAGCTTCGTTAGTTCTAACCACAAGAGCGATTAACACAATCAAAGATGAATAAGATGTCAAATAAAGCAAGCATGTAATTCTAGGGATTAAAGCATCTAGTTGTGGTTCCAACTCAAGATCTATAGATAAGCGGACAAAGCTGAGATTTTTGCGTGGGGAAGGTGTTACTAAGTGGAGTAGATCACCGGGTAAGTCTCACTACACACTAATCCTAAACCGCAACTCCTATTACCGGGTAAGTCTCAAGGAATTAAGATAAAGAACTATAACCTCAAACTAACACACCATCTAAGGGGATAGAATCAACCTTTACCGGGTAAGTCTCAGGCTAACTCTCGAAGATGGGATGGAAGCACACTCAAACCCCAATAAAGGATAAACCTTTATTACCTACACTTATGATCGTTGATACACAAACTAAGGAATTACCGGGTAAGTCTCATCCTAAGCTTGCTTTGAACCAGGAAGGTGTAATAAGAATAGGATTTGGCAAACTCTAACACTTAACTCTCAGTTACGAATCAAATAAGTCACCTCGGTCAGAAGAATTCCACCCCGGCCGAGATGTTCATCAACCGAACGAGATGCTTAGGGTTAAGATTAAAGACTCGAACTTTCAGGATCCTACTGGAATCTAAGATTATTCTATCATTGTTTTTCCCACAACCTTCAGCCAATCACCCTAGAATCACACAAGGAAATTAGCCACTCATCATCATAATGAAAGTATTAAAATATATAGGAAGAAGGTGAATATTTGAACAAAGAAGAATTTAATGAAAAGACTTCAATAACCGAATCAAATATCACAACAAAGCGTTCTTTGGATAATAATCCAACAAGACAAGACAACAATTGAGGGAATTGAAGACAATCTTACAAAACCCTTCAATAAAGCTATAAAAGCTATGAACTTCAATCTTCCTTCAACCTTCAAAAAAAGGTTCTTCAAATCTCCCAACTTGGAGTAGGCTGCTGCTGCGTATTTTTCGGTGTAAACGGGGTCTAAGCACTCCTTTGATTTGTGGAAAATCCAACCCTTTTTATAGGAAAATAACCCTCCAGAGATAATAAATCTTAGAAAGATATTCTCCCATAAATATAGGTAAAATATATGATTCTGCATATCTCCTTCCTTCCAAGAGCTCAGCCCAAAAATATAAGATTACTTTCCAAGTTTAAAAGATCTCCTTCAAGAATAAAATATTCTTGCCGCGTCCTAGGTTTTCGCCTCGGTCGAGTCGGCGTCTCTGGATCACCTCGGTCGAGATGAATCTCTGGTCAACCGAGGTGAGTCACAACTGAATGTGAAATCTCTCAAAACTGGCCCAAAGTAAATCCTTAATCCATGGCTATGTTTCCTGGATGTAGCTCCAAATGACTCTTGACTTCTTTTGCTCCTTTTGATGCCAAACGTACCATATTACCTGCAATTACAACGAAACTAGGTGTAGACCTCGATTCTCGCAAAGGTAGATGAAATGGCAGTAAAATCACATAATGTATATACAAACATGCAGATTATTGAAGATAAAACGTTCAAACAAACCCCAAAATATAGACTATAATTCATGCTATCAAAATACCCCATACTTAGCCCTTGCTTGTCCCCAAGCAAGTTCCGCATATAGAAGACGAGATAGAATGGATTATAAGTCAAGAAAAATCAATGAAAAAGCTTTTCAAAAACATTTTATGGTGTGCAACTACCATAGATCACTCTAAGAGAGTACTTCCTGGAATTTAAAAACTCAATATGCTCAAAACATTTTATAAATATAGGAAAGTTGTTCATCTTTGCACAAAATCATAGAATGCATAATAAATCACAATTATCAAAATTAATCATGTATAATCCAGTTTAAACCGCTAAGTCAATCAACAAGCTCAAGGTCTCAAGGGCTTCCCAAAAGAAAAGGTCAAGAAACGTGTAGGGTAGGGATGTATGTAAGGTAATGTGGTGCTGGAATCCGGGAAAAGGATGAACTTCACTTCCACTTTGACTTGCAACATCTTCCACCAATAAGCTTTGCTTATTTCGCACTTTTCTTTTACTTTACTTTTTGGGATGCATGGACAGAGGTGCACAATAACCGAAGCCTGGGAGATTAGCAATCATCAATTTCTTGAGATGCATCAAACCCTTGATGCACATACCATGACCCGTTAGGAATATCGCTCAATCCGACTTTGGCAAGACACAAACACCCGGCTATGTGAATGGTGCCGAGTTACTCATCTTCATGATTGACTTCCCCAAACCTATTATTACTTTCTAAACTTTCACTTCCACCCCACTTCTCAAACTTTAACTCCACTTGCTTTCACCACTTCGCTTGCTTCCAAATTCCCGGATAGGTAAAGAGAGGCAAAATGTATATGAGGGGCTAAGCATGATCAAGAAGAAGAAGAAGAGAATGAATTGCCTTGGTCTTTCCAAGAAGAAAGTGAGAGAACTTAACCTGCGGTGTCAACCTTCAAATTCAACATAATTTGGATAAAAACAAAGTATTAAACATGCCAATAATTTTAAACAAAGCATTTAGCAACTTAAACATATCATAAAACCTTTCAAACACATAAAGAATTTAAAACCAGTCAGTAAACAAGATCTTCACTGAGATCATATCCAGATAAGTCACACAAAATCGTTTTCGAAAACTTCTCAGTTAACCCACCTCGGTCGAGGTGTTCTTGGTTCAACCGAGGTGAATCACCTCGTTCGGCCAGAATCTCCCCGGTCGAGGTCAAAAAATTTTTTGGTTTCGACGTTTTTTTTTTTTTTTTTTATAAAATATTTTTTTGTTTTTTTTTTTTTTTCAATCAAATAACCTGTAGGTATGCATGTAATATCAGATAATCACATAAAGGCAAATGAAGCATAAATATGAAAATATCCGATAAATATAATACATCAAAAGTAGTCGAATACATCACGTAGTCAAGTAGTCAAATAGCAAACACCCCATACTTGAGACACACTGTCCCAGTGGGTATAATAAAAGTCTAAGGACAGGATACTCACCGAACATAGCTAAACTGCATGAAGGAGTAAGAAACGGCTCCCAGAAATGACCATCTCGGTTGGCGAAGCACATCTCGGTCGAGGTGTTCTGAGAGTACCCGAGATGTATCTGAGTAAAGCTCGTTTCCTCAACTTCTCGAAATTTTGTTCTTCCAGTGTAGCTCCTGAACTGTGATCCTTCCTTTTGGAATACCTGGTTGTTGTCTAGAGGAAAACAAAAACAAAGCAACTATCTAAACTAAACTAGAAAAGGGAGAAGAAAGCAATACCTTGGGTTGCCTCCCAAGAAGCGCTTGGTTTAAGGTCGCTAGCTGGACCCTTCTCCATAGAATTACTCAATGTACCTTGAACACCATGGAGTGCTCATCACATCCATCATAAAATTCTTCCAAAAAGGTTCCGGCTCCTAATTTCACCGGCAAATGGTAAGATCTCCCACGTACATGCTTGTACGGTTTGATTCTCACCGGAATCCTTCTAGCTTTCCTGCACTTCAATGGGACATAATCTAGCTTGGTGTCCCATCCTTTCCTGGATCGAGAAAACAACTTCTCGAGAATCCTAGTAGCTTCCCCATCTTTAGCATGGGGATGGTACAGGGTCCTGAGCATGCGAGGGACCCCATACTTGAACAAGAGACTCTTCATCGCCTTAGCGGTGTAGTGCTTGCCAACTCTACTCCTCATGATCCGAGGAGCTTCTTCTTCCAACAATTTCAAGGAAGACTTCATCTTGATCTTTGGAGGTTCTTTCGGAAGAGACCTCCAACTCTCCGGTGCATTCCTGAAAATTTTAGAAATTTTAATAGGGATTTCAAATGAAGTAGGAGAATGTACCTCGTAAAGTTCTCCAAAGCTTGAGACAAGTTTCATGTTGGGTTGATATTCCACGCACGAAATCCCTCCCAACTCAGCTGATCTTTCTTCCACTCTGACCACAGTGTCAGTAATTTGGCCAAGGTTCTCCGTATCTTGCAGTTCTACAGATTTTTCCTCCACCTCGGCCGATCTTTCTTTCACCTCGGCCGAGGTCTCAACAGTTAGATCGAAATCTTCCAAATCTTCTTCTCCCTCAAAAGCTTCAGGAGAAACTTCTGGTTTGATTGGAGGGGTGCTTGGAACTTGCAGCACTTCCTTATGATCCTCTTCTGGCTTAGCATAGGATAGGGTGCTTTCCTTGAGCTCCTCCACCTTCTTCATCAACCTCTCCCATCTTGATTCAAGAGAATCTTCAAGGGGTTGCTCACAAATCTTTTTAGGGACATTCAGTTCATCCCACATTGCAAGTTCATGCTTAATGGCCTCTTCTCTTTCCCATTCATTGTTGAACCAATAGAAGGAGTACTTCTCCTCCAAGTATTCATAATGGTCCGCCCTAGCACTTTGCCTTGCTATCCAGGCTGGATCAAATGTAGTCATCGGAAATCCTGAAAACTACAAAACTCATAGAAAGAGTAGTTAGTAGCAACAGGGCAAGTGCCCCGAAAGCAAACCGCAACCGGCTCGGTCTAGACCAAGTCCCCGGCAACGGCGCCAAAAACTTGTTCGCTCCAAACGGTGTGTGCAAGCTTTAAATTTATAACCCTAGACTTAAGCTTAAAACAAGGATGCGAACCCGCAGTGTACGGGTCAATCGTAGTAAAAGCAAGAAAATTCCAGGGGTCGATCACAGGGACTCGGTGAAACAAAGTCAATAACGGTAAGCTTCGTTAGTTCTAACCACAAGAGCGATTAACACAATCAAAGATGAATAAGATGTCAAATAAAGCAAGCATGTAATTCTAGGGATTAAAGCATCTAGTTGTGGTTCCAACTCAAGATCTATAGATAAGCGGACAAAGCTGAGATTTTTGCGTGGGGAAGGTGTTACTAAGTGGAGTAGATCACCGGGTAAGTCTCACTACACACTAATCCTAAACCGCAACTCCTATTACCGGGTAAGTCTCAAGGAATTAAGATAAAGAACTATAACCTCAAACTAACACACCATCTAAGGGGATAGAATCAACCTTTACCGGGTAAGTCTCAGGCTAACTCTCGAAGATGGGATGGAAGCACACTCAAACCCCAATAAAGGATAAACCTTTATTACCTACACTTATGATCGTTGATACACAAACTAAGGAATTACCGGGTAAGTCTCATCCTAAGCTTGCTTTGAACCAGGAAGGTGTAATAAGAATAGGATTTGGCAAACTCTAACACTTAACTCTCAGTTACGAATCAAATAAGTCACCTCGGTCAGAAGAATTCCACCCCGGCCGAGATGTTCATCAACCGAACGAGATGCTTAGGGTTAAGATTAAAGACTCGAACTTTCAGGATCCTACTGGAATCTAAGATTATTCTATCATTGTTTTTCCCACAACCTTCAGCCAATCACCCTAGAATCACACAAGGAAATTAGCCACTCATCATCATAATGAAAGTATTAAAATATATAGGAAGAAGGTGAATATTTGAACAAAGAAGAATTTAATGAAAAGACTTCAATAACCGAATCAAATATCACAACAAAGCGTTCTTTGGATAATAATCCAACAAGACAAGACAACAATTGAGGGAATTGAAGACAATCTTACAAAACCCTTCAATAAAGCTATAAAAGCTATGAACTTCAATCTTCCTTCAACCTTCAAAAAAAGGTTCTTCAAATCTCCCAACTTGGAGTAGGCTGCTGCTGCGTATTTTTCGGTGTAAACGGGGTCTAAGCACTCCTTTGATTTGTGGAAAATCCAACCCTTTTTATAGGAAAATAACCCTCCAAAGATAATAAATCTTAGAAAGATATTCTCCCATAAATATAGGTAAAATATATGATTCTGCATATCTCCTTCCTTCCAAGAGCTCAGCCCAAAAATATAAGATTACTTTCCAAGTTTAAAAGATCTCCTTCAAGAATAAAATATTCTCGCCGCGTCCTAGGTTTTCGCCTCGGTCGAGTCGGCGTCTCTGGATCACCTCGGTCGAGATGAATCTCTGGTCAACCGAGGTGAGTCACAACTGAATGTGAAATCTCTCAAAACTGGCCCAAAGTAAATCCTTAATCCATGGCTATGCTTCCTGGATGTAGCTCCAAATGACTCTTGACTTCTTTTGCTCCTTTTTGATGCAAAACGTACCATATTACCTGCAATTACAACGAAACTAGGTGTAGACCTCGATTCTCGCAAAGGTAGATGAAATGGCAGTAAAATCACATAATGTATATACAAACATGCAGATTATTGAAGATAAAACGTTCAAACAAACCCCAAAATATAGACTATAATTCATGCTATCACCGATCTTGAGGCCGAATTGAAGGAGGCGCTGGAACAGCTATGCCTCAACCAAGAAGAACTGCAGCGAGAGAGAGAGAGAGAGCAAACTCGCGCAAGAACTGAAGAGATCAAAGCAGATATGGCCGCTCTAAGGGCCCAGTTTCTGCCTCGACCGATCCCAGATCCTAGACCGAGGCAAGACCCAGTCCATGTTGCCCCGGCCGAGATACATCCACCTCGGATGCCTATCCGAGATGTTCTTTTTGCTGGAGTTACACAAACCCTGGGACAGAGGATGGACCCTAATCAGCAAGTGAGGCGTCCAGGAGTCAACCTAGGTGATCCAGCTGAGCAGGATTACGAACTTCGATCGCAAGTTCTATCTATGATTTGCCAATGCCAATTTGGAGGTTTCCGCACTAGCATTTGCAAAACTATGAAATTCTAATGGAGACCTTGAGACCTTCAAGGCTGGAAAACAATAACAACAAGTTAAGGCCTTTCTATTTTTCTTTGAAAGACAGGACGCTTACTTGGTATCAATCTCTTCCACCCGGAAAGATCAACACTTGGGAACAGATGACGACGGAGTTTCTAATAAAGTTTTTTCCTCCCTCCAAGACCGCTGAAATGAGAGGGAAGATCAATGCATTCATCATGAAGGACAAGGAGAGTTTGTCCAAGTCATGGGAGAGATTCAAAGATGTTTTATTAGATTGCCCACATCATGGGATTCCAAAGATAGAGTTGCTGGAGATATACTTCAGGGGATTGGATGGAGCTACCCAATTCAATCTCCAACTACTTTCCGCCGGCACATTCATAGATATGCCGATAGACGAAGATTGGGAGTTCATTGAAAAGAAAGCTTTGCATATGGAGAAGTACTCCCATCAAGGAGCCGAGAATGGAGCAAGGAGAGTTAGTTTCCAGGATACTTCATCAAATGATAAATAACTCATCTCCCTTAGAAATGATGTAAAGCAATTGAAGGAGCTTTTGGAAGCTCATGCAAATAAGGAGCGAGATGGAGGATATCAAGGAAGAAACAACAATCAAGGGTCACAGAACAACAATTACAATAACAATAGAGGCTCCAACATCAACAATTGGAGATCTAATCAACAAAATCCGGGTAACCCTAATTCTCATGCTAATAACACTTTTAACCCCTGCTCCTCTTCTTCTACTCCATTGAAGAGATAGGAGCCTAGATCAAGTTCGTCCCAGCCAGAGAAGAAAGATGTAGTGCTGGAGGCAATCTTGATCAAGCTCAACGCTATGGAGACATCAATGACTTCATTCGAAGGCACAAAAAGCCTTAGAACAACAATTCTTTAATAAGGCAAATGAAGCGCCAAGAGATCCAAGGAAGCTCCCAGCAAGGACAGAGAGCAACCCTATAGGACAGATTATGGCAATAACGACGAGAAGTGGACTGAAAAGTGCAGATCCAGTACCTCGGTCGATGCTAGAGCAGACGAAGAACACCTCGGTCCAGGTGCCGACGAGGAACACTTCGGTTGAGGTGCCATCCGAGGTGGAGTCCCAGAAAGCGAAGGACAAATCTGAAGTTTATGTCCCACCTCTTGCTTATAAAACACCACTTCCATTCCCCAAGTCAAGGGCCAGAGCACATCTAGACAAGCATTTTGGTAAGTTTCTTGACTTGATGAATAAACTACACATTAATATCCCTTTCCTTGATGCTATTCTAGGGATGCCCGCCTATGGAAAGTTTCTGAAAGAGATTCTACCAAGGAAGAGGAAGCTGGAAGACTTTGGAGAAGTTAGGATGACATCTAAGTCCTCGAAGCTCATTCAAATCATGAAGGAGAAGATGCCACCCAAGTTGAGAGATCCCGGCTCATTTTGCATTCCCATTCAAGTGGGGGATGTAACTTGTGAGGCATTGTGTGATCTAGGAGCCAGCGTGAGCATCATCCCGTTGGAGCTATGTGAGAAGATCGGACTTGGAGAGCCCAAACCCGTGAAGATAAGGTTGTACATGGCGGATCGCTCCATTACCCATCTCGTGGGCATCCTGGAAGACGTTCCCGTCAAGTTAGGTAACTTCTATTTACCTATAGACTTTGTTGTACTTGACATACCCGTAGATTATCATGTTCCTATCATTCTCAATAGACCATTTCTAGCAACTTCAGGTTGCAATGTGGATTGCAAGAACGCCAAGTTGAAATTCAATATTGGAGGAGATCAAGTGGAATTTGCATTGCTTGCTGCAATGAAAGGAGAGCCGCTGGAGGATGATATCTTCAACATCTACGATGAAGAAGAATCAAGAGAATTGGTGAGCTCTATCCTTATTAATGACCCTCTTGAAAGAGTTCTTAGTTTTAGTTTAATAGAGGAAGGTATAGGTGTTTCTTGTGATGCAGATATACGGAGCTTAAAGGCATTGGAAGCAGATCCAGGAGCTAAGATTGAGAAACTAATCCAGGAGAGGAGAAAATCAAGTTTCGGTCCCGGTTCCAGTACCTCGACCAAGGCACTTTCTGGACCAAGCGAGGTGTTCTTAACTGAAGAACATCTCGGTCACCCACCTTGGACCTCGACCGAGGTCGCAAGCGAGATGATGTCAACTGAGACTTGTGAAAGTCCAGTTCTTCGATTTAACTCTACTTCACTGGAAGGAGGAAGCACGGATCCCCCTCATAAAGCACCCCCAATTGTGGAGCTTAAACCACTTTCAAGTCACTTGAGGTATGTTTTCCTTGGACGGGATTCTACGTATCCCGTTATCGTAAGTACTTTCCATTCAGAAACTGAATTGTCTAAACTTATGCATGTCCTGAGGAAAAATCGAAAGGCTTTGGGATATACTATTGATGATCTTATTGGTATTAAGCCTTCTTTCTACATGCATAGAATACTAATGGAAGATGATCATAAGACTTCACGGGAACCTCAAAGACGGTTAAATCTGATTATGAAAGAGGTTGTGAAGAAAGAAATTCTTAAGTTGTTGGATGCAGGTATCATATTTCCTATCTCGGATAGCAAGTGGGTGAGCCTAGTGCATGTAGTTCCGAAGAAAGGAGGGATGACCGTTGTGACGAATAAGAACAACGACTTGATTCCAACTAGAACCGTTACAGGCTGGAGGATGTGCATCGACTACAGGAAGCTGAACGTGGCCACTCGAAAGGACCATTTTCCACTTCCCTTCATCGACCAAATGCTAGAACGGTTTGCCCAGAATTCCCATTTTTGCTATTTAGATGGTTATAGTGGCTTCTTTCAGATTCCTATCCATCCGGATGATCAAGAGAAGACCACTTTCACTTGTCCATGGGGGACGTTCGCTTATAGGAGGATGCCATTTGGATTATGTAATGCACCCGCTACCTTCCACGCTGTATGATGGCTATCTTCTCCGAGTACATTGAGGAGATCATGGAGGTATTCATGGATGACTTTTCAGTATATGGTTCCTCTTTTGATAATTGCTTGTTCCGTTTTTTAAACCTACTCAGAACAACCATAAGTGAGTTGTACAGATTCAAGCGTTTTCCTGAGTTTTCGTAAGTGAAAAACAGTCAACTTCGGGTCCAGATTTGGGTAAGTTAGAATTCTTCTTTTGGCTTAATTTTGGATATGTTGTATTCAGTAGTACATAGTAGATCATACTAAAATTTGGGAAGAATCCGAGCTACGGTTTGAGAGTTATTGTGTTCCAAAGTTGACGCCTCATGCAGTTTTTTTTTTATAAATGTGCTGAGTGTTGGAAAAAATAGCAGGTGATGCTGTTTTGTGAGATGGTTTTGAATAAGCTCTTGATCTCCGTTGGGATTGAATTTTGGATATGATATAGTTGACATATGGTTGTAGAAAATATTAAAATTTGGGAGGAATCCAGCGAGTTGTTTGGGATTTATGATTTTTCAAAGATTGGGTCGTAAGCAGTTTTTCTATTGTGCTGAAATTTTTAAGTGTTGAGGAAAGGTGCTTGTGATGCAGTTTTCTGAGATAGTTTTAAATAGGCTTTTGATCTCCTTTGCTGATGAATTTTGGATATATTATAGATAAGATTTCATAGTAGAACATACTGAAATTTGAGATGAATCTGAGTTGTAATTTAAGAGTTTTTCCAGCATTGATTTTGACTAAGTATAGGAACATTGTAGTGTAGTAGCCAACTTTAAGGAGTTTTGTAGAAGGGATGGTTGAACAGTTTTAGGAAATTCTTGCTCCTATGAGTAGATTAGATATCATAGATAATTTAGAGATTTATTTTATAATTTTAATAAATTTATTTTAATTTTATATTTGAAGGTGTAGTTGGACCTTAGTGACTTTTCGGGAAATAGAAAAGTGGGTAGTTTCTCTAGTTGTTACCTAAAATCATCCTAGGGAGTAGAATATGGTTAGTTAGCATCAAATAAGAATTTAAGTACGTATTCCGTGTTTTTGGAAGTTCCGGGACCAAGGGTAAAATAGTCATTTTACCATAAATTGGTATTGTATTAAATTTTGTTCTAATAGGATTTACTACCTTAGAAGTCTTAGCTTCTAATTACCTAGAAAGTGTGCTGGCACACTTGCCTCCTTTGACAGGCAACCGAGTTATACAGTTACAGATTGAGTTGTGATTAAGAGAGTCGAGATCTGATTCAGGTAAGTCCATGGACTTACTTAGCTGGGTTCTTGTATGAGTGTGATGTGTATGAGTGGTGTTTGTTAGTTAAGATAAATAACGAAACCGGAATAGGCCGACTTTAATATACTGTATAATTGACCCAAGTGTATGATGATGGGTCGTGACATCATCTGCTTGGCTCTTGCGAGAGTCTAGGAGGTTCCCTGCGACCAGCCCAGTCCGGTAGACGGTCAAATGCATTAGTACCATTCCGCGTTAGTAAACGGGGATAGGGGCGAGGTTTGGGAATCCCTCGTGTAACAAAATAAGTATCATTAGTAATAACCTATCACCTAATTAAAGATAATAAAAGGATTGAGTGTTGCATGTTGATTGTGTATATTGTGTGTTTGTGCTTTTACCTTTATACTTATGCATAGAATGTTAGCTAACGGTTTTATACCGCTTGTAGATGCCTTGCAGGTTAAGACAGTTGTAGAGAGATCCGGAGGGAATGGTCAGCCGGGTCCACGTACTCATTTAGTTGGGGAAGGGGATATCTTTTGTTCTTCATATATGTCGTTTTGGTACCTTTGCTTTGTAAGGCTGATACATATTCTCCATGTATATATTGTTTAAAGTTTTCAAATGTTTTAAATACTTTTGTGTCTTGTTGTAAGATCCTAATAATATTGTTGTCAAACTAAGGTCGGGACCCATTGTGAGGTCGGGACCTATTTCTCGTACACAGCTCAACCACAATAACCTCCAATCGTGAGAGATGGGCACTGCCTAATAACAAGGCATAAAGATATATCAACCTCTATTCATCAAAGGGGTCACACCTAGACCCAAAGGGATCCATAGGGATCATACTCAACCTCACAACCTCAATCAACATCAACCTAAGTCCTTAAAGCCGTGCAAGGCATAAACCGATCATAACCTCAACCAAACACATCCTCACACATCTAGCATGATCCTATACACTCATACTAGGAAAGGAGGGAACAAAGGCATCCTAAGGAAGGCCTAGAAGAAACACACACCTGCAGAACCAAGTACAACACCAAGCTGGTGTAGGTGGCCGCATGAGCAGCTAGGGAATGGCGCAAGGGCGGCTCACTGCTGGCGCAGGGGCAGTCCAGAAATGGCGCAGGGGCGGCTGGTGTGCAAAGACACACCACTTCAACTCCTTCTTCACTCCTTTCTTCGATTCTCCACTCTTCTTCACTCCAGCAGCAACATACACATATCACATACATATATATACATCAACACAAGCCAAAACATGGCTGAACAAGATCCAATCCTAAGGAAACCCTACTAAACTAAGAAAAGGATGGAAAAGATGAAGGAAAGAAGGAAGGAAGAGGAGAAGCCATGGAACTCACCAAGTTGAGCTCTCTAGAGGATCAACACCATACCAAACAACCTCAAGATGGCTCCATAAGGCACAACAACATCAGCATCAACAAACCACAAGCAAAGTCAAGCACAAAACTCATAAAACTCACACATGGATCAAGAAGAGATCCAAAGGAGAAGAGAGAAGGAGAAGAAGAAGAAGAAGAAGAAGAAGAAGAAGAAGAAGAAGAGCGTAGGGAGAGAGAGATGGAGCAGGAAAGAGATTAAGGAAACCCTCATCTGAAGGAAGAAGGAAATATAAAGGAAAGAGGGGTCAAAAAGCAAAGCTCGGTTCAAAGAAGACGGCTGCAGCACATCACAAACCGTAGGGGCGGCTGGCTTGGTCGTTGGGGCGGCTCACAAAACCGTAGGGGCGGCCAGCCTGGGGCGCAGGGGCGGCCCTCTGCAGCTCCAAAGAGGTAAAGCAGCTGCGTCTCGGCTGAAGCGCAGGTGCGGGATCTCTCGAAGACTAAGGCTCTTGCAATCTCAGTACCCCTACATCCCACATCCACCACCACCGCCACCAGCTGACCACGATTAGAGCTTGCATGGATTTCTCTTCTTTATTTATTATGTAGTTCGGCTAAGTCCGGTAAGTTTCCTATTTTCTTTAGACTTATTTTGACCCATTGGGACAATGTGTCCCAAGTATGGGGTATGTGGACGTACTTATTTGACTATGTGTGTACGTTTGTATGACTCTTGATGGATATTTATGATCCTATTTACCTCTATGTGTTTATCTGCCATTACATGCATACATAAAGGTTTTTGTTTGAGAAAAACGTCGAAATTTGGTTTAAGAAAAAAATTTTATGACCTCTACCGGGATGATTCTGGCCAAACGAGGTTGAACACCTTGGATGACTTAGAACACCTCGACCGAGGTGGCTTAACTGAGAGATTTTCGAAACATTTTGTGCTTCTTCTCTGGATATGACCTCAATGATGATTCTGTTTGCAGATTGGTTTTGAAATCTTTATATGATCGAAAGGTTTTATTATATGTTTAAGTTACAAAATGCTTTGTTTGAGATTTTGGCATGTTTAATACTTTGTTTTTATCAAAATGATGTTGAATTTGAAGGTTGACACCACATGATGAGTTCTATCACATTCTTCCTGGGATGATTAAGGCAATTTATTCTCTTCTCTTCTTCTTCTTGATCATGCTTAACCCCTCATATACATATTTGTTTCCTTTTACCTATCCGGGAATTTGGAAGCAAGCAAAGAAAAGCAAGTGATAGTGAAGCTGAGATGTTCGCTGAAAATTAGAAAGAAATAAATAGGTTTGGGAAAGTCAATCATGATGATGAGTAACTCGGCACCATTCACATAGCCGGGTGTTTGTGTCTTGCCAAAGTCGAATTGAGCGATATTCCTAACGGGTCATGGTATGTGCATCAAGGGTTTGAGGAATCTCGAGAAATTGATGATTGTTGATCTCCTAGGCTTCGGTTATTATGCACCTCTGTCCATGCATCCCAAAAAGTAAAGTAAATAAGCAAAGCTTATTGGTGGAAGATGTTGAGTTTCAAAGAAAGTGAAGTAAGATCCTTTTCCCGGATTCTAGCATCACATTCCCTATATACGTCCCACCCTGACACGTTTCTTGACCTCTTTTGGAAGCCGTTGAGACCTCGAGCTTGTTGATTGAATTGGTAGTTTAGACTGAATTATACATGATTAATTTCGATACATATGATTTATTATGCATTCTATGATTTTATGCAAAGATGAACAACTTTTTTATATTTATAAAATGTTTTGATCATGTATTGATTTTATTTGCCATGAAGCATTCTCTTAGAGTGGTCTATGAGTGGAGCACACCACAAAAATGTTTAGAAATACTTTTCATTGATCTTTATGACTTATAATTCATTCTATCTTGTATCTAAGATTTGGAACTTGCTTGGGGACAAGCAAGGGACAAGTATGGAGTATTTTGATAGCATGTATTATAGTCTATATTTTGAGGCTAGTTTAGACGTTTTATCTTCAATAATCTGCATGTATGGATGTATATTATGTAGTTATATTGTTGTTTCATCTACCTTTACGAGAATCGAGGTCTACACCTAGTTTCATTGTAATTGTAGGTAAAAAGGCGCGTTTCTTGGACTAAATAGGAGCTAAGGAGCTAAGGAGTCATTGGAGCTACATTCTGGAGCTTAAAAAAGAACTCGGGAAGCATGGAAATGATTAAGAAGATTGACTTTGGACCAGATTTGAGAGATTTCACATTCAGTTGAGAATCACCTCGGTCAGCTACAGTACCACCTCGACCGAGTTGATCTTGAGGAGCGTCCCGACCGAGGTAAATACCCAGCCGCCGGCGAGACATATATTTTTGGTTGAGATCTTTTAATTTTGGAAAGAAGATATCTTATATTTTTGGACTGGATTTCTGGAAAGAAAATATTTTTTTTGGGAGATCTATTTTAGAGATATAGATATATTTTATTGGAAATTATCTTATTAAGATATTTTATCTTTGAAAAATAATTCTCCTATATAAAGGGTTGGATTTTCTACAATTCAGGGATCTTCGGATCATCACATGCTTACATGCTGAGAGCATCCAGCAATTTAGGGATTTTTCTGGAAGCTTTGAAGGAAGCATTGAAGGATTGAAGATCAAGGAAGGAAGGATTCATACTTTGGAGTTAGCTTTTGAAGGAGTTTGTAAGACTTTCTTAAATTCCTTTTGGTTTGTTGTCTTTGCTGATTTGTGATTCGAGGAACGCTTGTTGATTGATATTTAATTCAGTTATTGAGACCTTTTTCTTAAGGTTTTCTTGTTCGAATATTGATTTCCTTTTCATTAAATTGATTATTGTTATCATGATGATTGTTGGCTAAGTTTCTTACGCGATTCTAGGGTGATTGGCTGAAGGTTGTGGGGAAGACGATGATAGAGTGATCTTAATCCCAGCAGGACCCTGAAAGCTCGAGTCTTTACCTTTAACCCTAGAACACCTCGCTCAGTCGATGAACATCTAGGCAGGGTGGGATCTGACTGAACGAGGTGACCTTTTTCTAAACCTATTCTGAAGTTAAGAGTTTCAATTTGCCAAATCCTATTCCTATTACACCTTTCCTGGTTCAATGCAAGCCTAGGATGAGACTTACCCGGTGATTCCTTTGTTTGTTTACCTAAGATCATGAGTGTAGGTAATAAAGGTCTATCCTTTATTGGGATTTGAGTGTGCCTTCATCCCATCTTTGTGAGTTACCCTAAGACTTACCCGGTAAAGGTTGATTCTATTCTCTTGGGTGGTGTGTTGGTTTGAGATTATAGTTCCTTTCCTTAGTACCTTGAGACTTACCCGGTGATAGGAGCTTTGGTTCGGGATAGTGAGTAGTGAGACTTACCCGGTAATCTATTCCCACCTTAGAAACACCTTCCCTTTGCAAACCTCAGCTTTGTCCGCGTTATCCTTTGAGATCTTGAGTCGGAACCACAACTAGATGTGTTAATCCCTTGAATCCACATTTCCCCTTACTTGACTTTATATCATCTTTTTTTTTGCTTTAATTGCTTTTTGTTAATTGCAATATTTGACAACCGATTATGTGCTTTGTTTCACCTAAGTCCCTGTGATCGACCTCTGGAATTCTTGCTTTTTATTACAATTGACCCGTACATTGCGGGTTCGCATATTTGTTCAAGCATACTTCTTGGGTTATAAATTTAAAGCTTGCACACACCGTTTGGAGCAAACAATTGGTCTGCCCACTTCTTTGTCTACATGTTGGCCTTAACAAGGCATGCTTGTGTCAAGTCCAACTCTTCTTGTCAACCTTTGGAAAAATTGTACGTCTCGGGTGTCGTTCCCTTGTATCCCATGACGATGGTACTCGGTGTGCATGGTTGAAATCCCATGACTATCTCGAACGGACTATTACCCGTCGACTCGCTCCGTTGTAGGTTGTAAGAGAATTGAGCGACGTCAAGGAGCTTGGGTCAATCCTTCGAGGAAGCACTCACATAGTGTCATAGGTATACCTCGAGCAAACAGTTTGCCCTCTCGGTCTGTCCGTCTGTGTGGGGGTGGAAAGCGGTAGTGAACTTGAGGTCGAACCCGAGCATCTGGAATAACTCCGTCTAAATCTTGTCTGTGAATCGTCTGTCCTTGTCACTAATGATAGATTGAAGCCCCAGTACTTAACCAAGTTCTTCATGAATAACTTGGCCGCCTCCTCGGCTGGGCATTCCTTTGTCGCGGGTATGAAGGTGGCATACTTCGAAATTCCATCCACGACAACCTTGATGCTTCCATAGCCTTCTTCCTTAAGGAATCCCACGATGAAATCCATGTTGTTGCTTTGCCAAGGGTGCTCCGGTATTGGCAAAGGCTTAAGTAGTTCCGCCGGTTGTCTCTGCTCAACCTTGTCTTGTTGGCACACAAGACATGTCCGCACATAGGCTCCACGTCGTCCCACATTTGTGGCCAGTAGTAACGTTCCTCAATGAGGGCTAAGGTGCGATGTACTCCTGGTTGGCCCACCCACTTGGAGTCGTGGAATTCGCGCATGACCTCCTTCCTTAGTCCCCGTAGAGGGCAACATACAACCATTGTCCCTTTTTATAGATCAAGCCGTCTTCAAACCAAAACCGCCTCGTCTTGCCTTCCTTGATGAAATCCTTTAGGTTATGGGTTGTTGGATCGTGGTCAAGTTCGATCTTGATCTTGTCCTCCATGGCCCCTTGGGGTCGACTTATGGTGGCTAGCTCGGCTTTTCGACTTAAGGAATCGGCCACCACATTAGCTTTGCCCGGTTTATACTCTAACTCGTAGTCAAAATCCGCGAGAAAGTCCTGTCATCTCGCTTGTTTGGATGTAAGCTTGTTCTGAGTCAGGAAGTAACTCGTAGCAACATTGTCCGTCTTGAACACAAAGTTAGAGCTTAGGAGATAGTGCCGCCAAGTCCTTAGGCAATGATTGATGACGGTCATCTCCTTCTCTTGGACGGTGTAACGCCGCTCAGTGTCGTTTAGCTTGCGACTCTCATAAGCGACCGGATGGCCCTCTTGCATCATTACTCCCCCAATGGCAAAGTCTGAGGCACCGGTGTGGACTTCGACCGGCTTCCCATAGTCGGGCAATGCAAGTACGGGTTCCTCGGTCATGGCCTTCTTCAGCTTGGTAAACGCCTCTTGACTCTCCGTACTTCAAACCCAAGATGACCCCTTCTTGAGCATGTTTGTGAGAGGGGTCGTAATGTGGGAGTATCCATGAATAAAGCTCCGGTAATAGATGGCTAGTCCCAGGAATGAGCAAAGCTCGATTAC
This sequence comes from Fagopyrum homotropicum, assembly GCA_033239125.1. Classification (NCBI taxonomy): domain Eukaryota; kingdom Viridiplantae; phylum Streptophyta; class Magnoliopsida; order Caryophyllales; family Polygonaceae; genus Fagopyrum; species Fagopyrum homotropicum. Next base: position 52,348,169 of record BSWB01000002.1, read on the forward strand.
CTTTGTCGACGGCTCCCAATCGGCAATCGCTTTCACCTTGGCCGGGTCCATGCGAATCCTTCCCTTCCGACAATTTGCCCCAAGAACAGCACTTCCCTTTGGGCGAAGGCACATTTCTCCCTCTTGATGTACAACTCATGCTTCCATAGTACTCGGAAGAGTGGTTGACCATGACCGCTAGCCACTAGAGGTAAGGCGTGGCCGTGGGTGAAAGGAGGCGCAGTAGCATGCAGCCGCAGGGGAGGTAGGGTGATAAAGGCAAACTCGAAGCTTCCTTCTACTGCAGAACAACTCCAGGACGGCTTGGCTTTCCTTTGTGATTCTCACACGACAAACTCAACCGCAAGAGCCTGGATACAAACATACATCAACCAAACCATGACAACACTAGAATTAAGACTCGATCTTGATTCTTGCCAAGAGAGAATAAGAAGGAGAAAGGTCTAGAATGAATAACACATGGGAGAGCAAAGAACGAAGAGAAGGAAGACTTATTGGGATCTAAAGAGTCAATCACGGAATGAAGGCTGCAGCTTGAGGATCAAGGTTAAAGGAGACAAGAAGGTAGAAAAAGAGGAAGCAAAAGGGAAAAGAGGCGGTATGTGAAAAGAGGAAAGTTGGGGAGTGGACAAGTATAAAACTAGGTTTAGAGATAGAGAAAGATGACCCATGAGATAGAATATCGGATCTTCTAAGAAAGAAAAGAGGATAAAAACAGATTGCGCGAGATCTAGGGTCAGTTGCAATCGCGGCTAGACCACGCCGCGACCGCGGACCATCGTCACCGCGGGGGCGGTACATGAAAAACCGGGTGTTACATGATCTGTTGTAAAAACCGCACCAATGGCAAGATTCTGTCGCGACCGCGGCGATCTGGTCACCGCGCCCACGGGCCTTGGGCCGCAGGTGCAGAGACCCCCTATCGGTACCACTTAAGTGGTTCCGAAAGAAGTCTCAAAGGACCAAATCCGGAATAAAAATTACTATTGTTACAATCTTCTATTGCCACATTTTGAGGCCCGTTCCATTTAACTTCTTAGGTTTGAGTCTTGCGTTCAAGGAACCAAACATCGTTAATGTCTGTGGGAATGGGGCACGGTTGACATTTCTTCCGAGACCCGAGTTTTCCAAGTTAGTCGTTGGCATACCCCTCCCAAGCTGAATTTGGTACATTGGATCAAGTCGGTTACCATCATTTGTATCTGTGACATTTTGAGCTTCAAGTTCAGGTCTTAAGTCAATTCCGTTAATTATCTTATTGACGAGGGCAATGTCGCTTGCACTAGTTCAGCCATTATGAAATTTTTGTTGCGCTGAAAAATTAAGCATGAGAATTAGTGGGTCGTTTTATTGTAAATTCTTCAAATCAGATAAAATTACAAACAAAACCGAATATTTAATAATTTTAAAAATGCGTAAAAGAACGGACTGTATTTGATTATAAAAAAAATTGAATGTTGGAGAAAAAACCGATTTAGTTTTTTAAAAAAATAAAAGTCGAATTTTATTTCTTTTGATAAACCGAAATGTAAAAAATAATCCTGATTGCAAAGGATCCTGCACGGAAATTAATAGTTTTCCGAAAAAATTCGGAAAAACTTCTTCGAATTATGAATTTGCAAAACTCAAAGAAATGTTAGTGCATAACAGTTTTACGAAATAAAGTTTTGTTTTTCGGAATTAAGATTGTAGGAACGTCTTTTTCGAAACTTCTTCCATAAAAGTGTAAGAACATTAGAGTTAAGGAAAAAACTTCTTCCATAAAAGTGTAAGAACATCAGAGTTAGTGCACAACAGTTTTACGTCAGTTTGAATAGCGTTTCAAATCCCAAGATTAAACTGCACTAGATCCAACACCCGTAATGGTTTGGAAATCTGGCAAACCGCTTATACGTTGCACTATCGAGTTTGAAGAGAAATGAGGGGAAAAAGATGTTTGTCTTAGCTTTTGTTGTGTCTTGGAATGAGAAGATGAGACCCCCTTTTATAGGCGAGCTCATTAGACGAAGGAGATGAATACTTTAAATCCGAGTAAATTCATATATTCCATTAAAAAAAATCAGAATTTTCATATTTATATTCAAATAAAAATTCTTGTTTTTTTATTTGTGTAGCTTGATGCTTAATTTGACCAAGCTTTGGGCCAAAACCATTTGTATTGTGCAGATCATTACGATATCGGGCCAAAATGATAGCCTTGAGAGGCCAACCCAACACCATCAGTCCGGTTTGTTATCGGTATGGCCCAACCTGAGCCTCCGGCTCGGCGCGTCCGTGTGGTCGGTTAGCTAAGCCCGCTCCCATTGAAAATGGGTAGCGATTCAAAGGCCACGACCTTTAAGCGTTTTTCCTCCTTATATATTATAAGGATTCTACTCCTTTTAGTCGATGTGAAATAACCACATTTTTGTTCCTCTTCTCAAGTTTTGTGTTTCGTACACATAACTTCAAGCACCATTATCTCATTCACTCGGAATCCAATTTCTACAAATAAGTATACTACGATTCAGTGCTCGCGGAAACGAAGTCAATGTTTCTGTTTTCTAGTGTTGACGATAGCCGGATTCAACCGGATATTTGTCCGGAAAAACCCGTCACACTATTTATTAAAATATTGGTTCCTAGAGAGAATGGACCAAAGTATTTGCATGAAACTTGTGAAAGACAAATAGCAGCAAATAAGATTTTAGGGGCATTAGAATGCTTAATTGTGTTGTAAGTCCATCATCCAAGAATGAGTAAACCATAATTCTCCTCGTTTTTATTTTCTAAAGGAAAAATAACCCAAAATAATACCAACTACCAACATTGAACCGAAAATAATACGAACTTTGAAAATTACTAGGAACGATACAAACTATCAATGTATTTACCAATACTAATACGCCATACTTTTCCGGCAAAAACTCTAGCTCCGGCGATGACGTGGCAGTCGGAATGTTACATGTCATCAAATAAATGGATTAAATGTGTGAGGTGGATTTTATTTTTCAAAAAATTAATTTAATAATATTAAAAATATTAAAAAATAAAAAATTTAATAATTTTAAATTTTTAAATAATATTTTTTGTAAAAATATTTGTACAAATTTTTTTAAAAAAATATTTTTTTAAAAAAAGTTTGAAATTTTTTTAAATGATTTGTAATAAAATGTAATAATATTTATTTTTCCAAAAAAATATAAAAATATAATATTTTTTTAATTAAATTTTTTTTTGGATTTTTGTATAAAATGAAAATTTTAATCCTAAAAAAATAATTTGTAAAAAATATATTCGAATTTTTTTTTAACCTAATTCCTAAAGTTTTTTTTCCGAAATTTTTTGTAAAATTATTTTTTTTTCTAAAAAAAATATTCAAATTTTTTTTCGGATTTTTTAAAAAGTTTTTTACAAAAAATTATTATTTAAAATTTTAAAATGTTCAAACGTTTTTAAAATTGTTTTTCTACAAAAAATATTTTTTTAAAAAAATTTGTACAAATGTTTTAAAAAAAATATTATTTAAAAATTTAAAATTATTAAATTTTTTATTTTTTAATATTTTAAATATTATTAAATTATTTTTTTGAAAAATAAAATCCACATCACACATTTAATCCATTTATTTGATGACATGTAACATTCCGGCTGCCACGTCATCGCCGGAGTTAGAGTTTTTGCCGGAAAAGTATGGCGTATTAGTATTGGTAAATACATTGATAGTTTGTATCGCTCCTAGTAATATTCAAAGTTCGTATTATTTTCGGTTCAATGTTGATAGTTGGTATTATTTTGGGTTATTTTTCCTTTTCTAAATAAACGTTTTTTAAGTTTTTAAAAATATATTTACATATTTTTTCATCTCCTCAATTTGAGATACAAAGTCCAGTACAATTTATAAAAGCTTTCATTATTGGATTCATTTGAGAATTGACACAATGGGCAACAATGCCGGAGTTATCACACAAAAACAATAATATCTGACACAAGAAATCCACCATCAAGCCTAAACATAAAGGATACCTTCATAAACTGAAACAAAATTATTCCATGTTCTTGTATAATCAAGGACTCCTTGTAGACAACCTTAGTAGGATTCTTTACATATATCATGAAATTTAGACATTTTAGTTCATATGTATTCTTAGGTTTTTACGTATATCATGAAATTTTATTTCGTTACGTATATCATGTTCTTGTATAATTAAGTTGTGAATTGTTAATGAACATCAGAAATCGCAAAATATAACAATAAGTCACTTGTTATAAGCAACAAGATGGTGCTAATTAGAGTCGTATTAATATCCAGAAGATAAGCTAGAGAAAAGGTGGCAACTATGAAAATGAGAAACAAGAAAGCGTTATGTGGAGAATCCAGAAGCAATGGTCTAAGCTAAGCAATGAAATTGAAAAACAAATAAGATGACATAGCACAACATCATTTCAGAGCAAAGTTAATACATCTAAACTGCATGCCCAATCTCTGAACATTCAAAGAAAAGAAGTGCAAACATAAAAATAAGAAATATCCTAATAGAATCATGAATTTAAGAAAAAAAAAGATTCATGCAAATTAAGAAGACTCAATTATTTTCACATACATATGGAACATGAAGGATTCAATATTATCATTACAGGAATGAGGAATGTGTGAAGACCAAAGTTATAGGAATGTGTAACAAGAAAAAGCAAATAGTTTCCCAAACTCAACTGCTTAAGGGAAACCCGAATGTAAGCTCTAACTACTGGATTTGGTTCATTTTTTAATTAAAAAAAATGATATGAAATTTAAAATCATAAGAAGTTTTACTTCCTATAACCATAGGGGTGGTTTTAATTGATTTTTTTCATGGGTTTTTAAATCATTCATTAACTAAGTACTAATTACCATTATTTTTATGACAATACTAAAATAAGTTTTTTTTTTTTTGAAATTTTAATATATTAGAAAAGAAGGATATACAAGGGTCATCTTGACCATAAGAGCAAATACAAAGAGAGGAGAGGAGGTGAGGAGAGGGAAAGCTAATCCAAATGGATGCCTAGGATGTTAGCCCACATGAGCGAGTTTTGGGAGCGGTCCTTCCAATTACTGGATGCGAAGTTCTTGATAGAGTTGATGATGTTTTGAGCACATTGGGTGGCATGTGTAAAGCAATTGTTGTAGATGATGTCATTCCTTACTTTCCAAATGAAGTAGATGAAGCCGGTGATGGATGAGATGCGGATATGAGTTGTTTTTGTGAGGTTTTAGGGAGCTAAGCCATTGCCAAAGGTTGTTGCTGTAGGGGTAAGAGGGAGGGGTTTTGGACCATCTTGAGATGAGATCAAGGGTAAGGGAGGAGTAACTACATTGGTTAAAAAGGTGGTCTTCATCCTCGGTGTGGGTGGAGCAAAGTTTGCAGGTGCTGTCATGGGTGAGGTTCCACTGCGTAAGCTTGCATAAGGTTGGGAGACGTTGGTGACTGGCAATCCATGATATGAAGCTGCATTTTGGTACATTCAAGGCTTTCCAAATGATGTTTGTCATATATGGAGAGGGAGGGGGAGCAGGCTTCCAGACCAGGTTGTAAGCAGAAGAGTTGGAGAATTTTCCATTAGGACCAGACGCGAGTCGAACGAAATTAGGGCCGCTCATGGTGTCAAGAATGTCGTCCCTAACCTTAAGTATCATGCACCAAGCAAAGTTGTGCTTGTAAGATGCCGGGTAGTTCCAGACGGACTGATCTTTTAAAATATTTTTGTTGATCCATTCAGTCCAGAGATTTTCTTGATGGTTGCATCGGTCAAGGTCATAAAGTAGCTTAGAGATACAAGCTTTGTTCCATGAGAGCAGCTCTTTAAATCCGAGACCATCAGCAGTGGTATGGCAGATCGTCTTCCAGGACACCAGAGCACGCGAGCTAGAGGCGGTGCCGGACCACAGGAAGGAGCGGAGCAGCCCACGTATTTTAGTGATGATCGATTGAGGGATGAGCAGCACGTTACACCAGTAGAGATTAAGGGACATAAGGATTGAGGAAATGATCTACTTCCTGTCAGCATATGAGAGGTTTCTGGCACTCCACGAGTTGATCCTGTTAGTGATTTTGGTGATGAGAGGGAGGTACTCCCTGGAGCAGAGTCGCTTGCTACCCACCGGTAAGCCCAGATATATGAAAGGAAGGGAGCCTAGAGGGAGGCCAGTAGTGTGGGAGGTGAGATCACAGTCCTGAGAGGAGAGACCCCCAAGATAGAGGGCAGACTTAGCAGGATTGAGAAGCAGTCCAGAAAATTGACCGAACGAGTCCAGAGTGTCCTTAAGAATGTTTATAGAACTAATATCTCCCCTACAAAACAGCAAAATATCATCAGCAAAACATAGATGGGTGATGCGTGGGGTAGCACATTTGGGATGGATGTTCAAATCCGGGTTGGTAGTGTTGGCTTTGATCATCGAGGAGAGGACCTCCATAGCGATGACAAACAGTGGCGGAGATAAAGGGCAACCTTGTCTCAGCCCACGTGATCCTTTGAAAAACCCCTTAAGAGACCCGTTTAGGTTGATAGAGTATGTTGGGGTGGTGATACATTTCTTGATCAGGTTGATGAAAGGCTCAGGAAACCCCATTCTTCTAAGGCAGTTCAGAATAAACTGATGGTCAATAGTATTGAAAGCTTTCGATATATCAACTTTGATAGCTCATCTAGGTGAGATTCTGCGTTGGTTATATTTTTGAAGAGCTCTTGACAGATCAGTACATTATGCTTGATGGATCGACCTTTGATAAATGCACCTTGATAGTTACCAATGATGGATGGAAGGATGGCGTTGAGCTTCGAAGTAAGAATCTTTGCTATCACCTTGTACGATGTATTGCAGCAGAAGATTGGTCTGAAATCTGAAGCCATCATGGGGTTTTCTTTTTTTGCTATTAACGATATTGAGGTATGATTTATTTGGTGTGGAAATATGCAAGTTGAGAAGAACTCCAGGATGGCTTTGGTGAAATCATCACTAGTGATCGCCCAGGAAGCCTTGAAGAAATAGGCGTTGTAGCCGTCGGGACCTGGAGCTTTTTGATTTCCCATGCTGAAGAGAGTGTTTTTTATATCGATGGGCGAGATATCACAGGTAAGGAGGTCTTTGTTTTCATTGGTTAGCAATGGGAGAGGGAATCTGGAAAAGTATGGCAGTTGTGATTTGAAGGAGGGTTGAGGATATTGGAAAAATGTTTCACCAAAATAGATCCTATTTTCATGGGTTGTGGATGGGCCCGGAATCAGGATCATGGGGGTCAAGGATGACCTTGATATCATTTGTGACTCTCTGGTGGTGATACTCTTAAAGAAGAAAGCATTGCATTGGTCACCATGCTTGGCCCAGGATTTTTTATCGAGTTGGGTGAGGGATACTCTAAGCATATCCAGACTCTTGTTTAGTAGGGAAGATATATTGCGCTCGGCTGCAAGGAGATCATGGTCGAGAGGAGAGGCTTGCAGGTTTGATTGGGTATTGGATAGGGACGTTTTGAGCATTTCAACAGATGAATATAGGTCCTCAAGTTTTATGCTTGGAAATTTTTTCAGAGATGGCTTCAATCGCTTGAGTTTCTGGATCAAGGAGAGCATGCTGCTGTTGTTATTTTCCTGGGTATGGAGGGACCAAGATTGGGAAAGGGTTGAGGTGAATGATTCATGGGTAGCCTAGTTGTTGTTGAATCTGAATTGTCGGTTTGGTGGGGTGAGCTTTGGTTCAAGGGAAACAAGAGTTGGAGAGTGGTCAGAGATGTAAGGGTTGTCAAATAGGGCTTGTGAGTTTAGAAAAGTCGTAGACTAGGATGGGTTGATGAGGATTTGATCGAGCTTGCACCAGATTCTAGATGTGATCTGTTTATTGTTCCAAGTGAATTTACAACCAGAGTAGGCATGATAATAGAGAGCATTGGTGGAGAGACAGCCAGCCAGCTCTGGGGAAGTTAGTTTGCACCAAGGTATTATTCTTCCGTAGAAACTTAGCTAGTTCCTAGAAATATTAATTCCTACATTTAGGGTGCGTTCGGCACTCCAATTTTAAGGGGTTATTGAAGGAATTATTGCGGTCAAGATTATTTTGGGATTATTTGACAAAAAATATTCATCCTCTAACACATACATTATCGATTATTTGAGAGATTATTAAAAAATTTTCATCCCTCTAAATAATCTCCAATTTGTGCCGAACGGACCCCTAATCAAATGAGGATTATGTAAAATCACAAAATGGAAGATTTAAGGGCTCGTTTGGTACGATTCTCATGGAATCACGAATCGGAGTCGGAATGAGTCATATCAATACGTCGTATTCGGCAAGGCTTGTAATCGGAATGAGAATGATTTCATGGAATGGCTCATTCCAACTCTAGAGAAGGAGTTGATTCCAAAAATTAAAGGTGGGTATCATCCATTCTAACGTAAACTCGTTTCAAATATATATATATATATATAGTTAGTTCATTAAAGCATTTAAAAATCAGCAAAATAGTTGGCAAGGTTTAACCGAAAAGCAACAAGCTAGTTAGTTCATCAAAGCATTCCTATTAAACAACAAGCTACTGAATTACCAATTGTAAGCTCTAACTAATGGCTCATTTAGAACGTTTTTTTAATCATTTTAAGGCCATGAATGCCTCAAATCATACCTAAAGAACAACACAAAGGAAGTAGACATTCAATTGACAATATATTTTCATATTGGAATATATAGATGCCTAGTTCATGCAAAACTACATTAAAAGTAAGCTAAAATACATTTAAAAAACTAGCATGAATACATGATATCAAAATACCTCATACTTAGTTCTTATTTGTCCAAGTAAAAACAAACACAATGCATTAAGAAGGGGAAAAAAGTAGACAAAGAAAATATTTTGGGAGCATGCTTCAAGAATTGATCACTTCCATCATTAATTGCCATTACAAGGTTAAAATTATGTGATGAACAAACAATAAAGAAAATAGTTAATTTTCACACAAGAAATATATACTCAAGTTTCTTAAGTTATAACAACTTAAACTTGCTACGTACTTAAAGGTTTAAAGATGTTTTCACTTTGTTTGTATTGATTCACCATATGAGTATAAAGACATAGTTCATACACCAAAGCAAATCTGATGTGTGATTGGTGTGTTACAATGTTTTTCTATTAATACTTGACCAAACACAGAAAAATTTACAATGTACTTTGGCATGATTACATTGATCAAAATTCATAAATATATCTTAGAGATTCCCGATTTATATCATCTTTACTTTATATTTTGATATTTGTATCAACTACAAATTTATAAATCTTCAAAAGAGCTTCCTAAGTAGTAATTGTGGGTCTCGTATTCCAACTAGAGCACCGTAAAAGTCTGTTTTATTGAACTACGGAAAAGTTGTCAAAAGTTGAGACGGCTTGCCATGTCATTCCAAGCATGTCTCTGCTCGTGTCCTTTATTTCTTCAAAGTATTTTTCCTTGAGACAACATCTACACGGGGTAGGCACGTTCTGCTAACCCGCGCCTTGCCCGTGTCTTGCTCATGTCACTTGTATAGTGATTTCCAAAGATAGATTTGTAATCCTATATTTTATTTGGCCCTTTTCTAAATGTTTTATGGGCTGATTTTGGGTTGTATAAGTAGATTGTTTTCGGATATTAGAAGGGTTTTTTAGTTAGGTATTCACAACCCAACTTGTGGCTTTAGTTTGAAGTGTGGACTTCCAAAGAAGTTTTGGGCAAATGCAATCAACAATCCTGCATTTTTTAATAATGAAGGACCATCAACTCCCTTAGATAATTTCCCTTAGATAATGGCATCCCGGAAGATTTATGGTGCGGCACAAAGTTAAATTTTTCCTTCCTTCGGAAATTTGAATGTTTGACATATGTTCATGTAGTTGATGTTAAGAGAAGCAAACTAGATGTTAAGTCTATTAAATCCATGTTTATTAAATATGAGATAAATGACTTTGGATATCAGTTATTGGATGAACAAACAAGAATGTTATTCATAGTTAAGATGTTGAGCTCAACGAAGAGATTTTGTACAAGGATATGCAAAGTACATTAGAAGTTACCAAATTTGAACCTGAAGTGATGGAGTCAAGCATCTTCTACTCAAGTGATAGTAATGAGACTATTAAGGAAGAACCGAACACACCGGAAATTTCATTGCATAAGACACCGTGGAACGCTTGATATGTATACTCACTCTAACTTTTATTTGTTTTTCCCGATAGTAGTGAGCTTGAAAGCTATACAAATGCATTTTACAATGAGCATGTAAGAAAATGGAGGTTTGCAATGGATTATGAGATGGACTCAAAAGGTAAGAAAACATTGCTCAACAAGTGGGTTTATAAGATCAAGGAGGTTGATAGAAGCAAACATTACAAGGCAATACTAGTGGTGAAATGCGTTTCCTCCAAAATATAGTATAGACTATACTGATTTTACTCATGTGGTTAAACTAACAACTATTTGTATAGTGTTGAGTGGTTGTAAGAAATTTAGAGTTATAATAGTTGGATGTAAAAGCAACCTTTCAACACGTTCATTTATATGAAGAGATATGCATGAGGCAACTAGAGGGCTATTTGTATGAGGGTAACAATGAGCATGTGTGCATATTAAAGAAGAACTTGTATGGCTTGAAACATGATCCTAGACATGTGGTACAAGAAGTTTGATGAGTTCATGCATGAAATTGATTTTGTGATGAGTGAAGAAGGTCATTTTACTACTTTAAGAAGTTCGACAACGAGTATATCATATTGTTGTTATATGTTGATGACATGTTAATAGTAATCTTCAATGCTCGAGAAGTGAGCAAGTTAAAAAGAAATTGTTTGAGCAGTTTTCATTGAAGGGTCATGGTGACTTGGCGAGGCTAAGCATAATCTGCGTATGATGATTGATCGAGATAGAAGGTACAAAAGTTGTATCTTTCGTAGGCTAAATACATTAAGAAGGTTTTGAAGAGATACATTATTCAAGATCCTAAGCCATGTCACGTTCCACTTGGTAGCCACACTTCAAGTTGGCTAATAGTGACTTATTACCGTACTAGAGAGAAAGTTCCCAACTATAGAGAATTGGTATAATTCAATAATTGGTAGATTGATTAACAAAATGGTATGCACAATGCTTGTCATTGCACATATGATGATAGTTGTTAGTCTTTTCATTGACAATTTAGAAAAACAATGTTGGGAAGCGATGAAATGGATCCTGAGATACATTAAAGGTACAATTGAGCATGTCTTATATTTTTAAGGAAGATGGTCGAGTAAGTAGGATATGTTGATGCAGATTTGAGATCACGTGATCTTGGTAAGAGGAGTACAATCGAACATGTTTTAGCACTTGACTAAACAATTCATTTCTGTGTTTCCTTTTCACTCTTGACTGCATTGTAATCCTAACACGATGTTGACAGTCAGTTTACTCAATTCTTTGTATCAGAATTTGATCTAGCTACTCACGAGAAAAATAATAAGGGAAATTTGTTTTCGAGTTGTTTTTCATTTGATGGTAGCTAAGTGAGGTTTCCACCAAACCTTCCGTATCTTGGCTCTTGTCAAATGTGAATATAGTTTCAGAATTAGCCATTATCATAAAAGAATAAAGTTTGATTATGGTTCATTATTGAGGCAATAATGTGACGCTATTGGATGTCTCCACATTTTATAGTGCATAGCCCTTTAAAGGGCATGATAATTGAAAAGGGTTAGGTCTAATTTAATAGCCCCCACCTAACTTTTCAGAATTCCAACAACAAAACAAAGAAAACTATTCAACGCACTTTCACAAAAAAAGTAATGAAACTCCAAATGAAAGAGGGTTAAGTTTAATGATAATATCTATTTTAATATTTTCATTTTCTTGGTTATTTTTAGAATTTATCAGTAAATAAGTATTACATTCTAATTTTCTTACAAATTTTATCTGATATTTACTTAAAAATAAATATTATTAAAACATTTTTTAAGATTGACATAATAACCCCAAAAAATATGAAGCTAATTAGTTATTAATATTGAAGGAATTTGGTGAAATAGGTTTTTGTATTTCTATTAGGTTTGTGTACCGTCAATTTTTGCCACTTTCATCTATATATACTACTAAAGCAGCACCCATTTTGTCCACATGTCAATCTCTAAGGCTGTCCACGTCAGCTTTTTTCCAATTTATTTATAGATTTGCCACAACGTATTTACAGATTTGCCATTAATTATTTTATAAAAAAATTTTTTTATCAGAATTTATAAACAGTCATCATGCCACGTCAATTTTATTAAAATAAATAATTAAAAAAATAAATCTACCTATCTACTAATTAAAATTAACAAACTGATATATTGTAACTCGATTTGTTAAAAAAATCTAACGCAAATCTTCAAACAAGATTTGACACATTTGTTTAATTTAAAACTAAATCAAATTTTGCTCCTCTATCTAAATCTAAGTAAATGTGATAATATATTAAGGTATAAATATAATATTCGAATAATAATCTTTGTAATAGAATTTTAATTATGTTCTTTTATTTATTTTAAAAAATTAATCCTCATATATTAGTCATATTAATTAATAAAAATAATTTTTACTATAAATTGATATCAAATATATGATGCATGAAAGTGAAAATATATCTATTTAGACAATCCCGCACAAGGTGCGGGCACTAAACTAGTTAAGTTAAAGTTAAAAGGTAACGGATTTGATTAGTGATACATTTATTAAAACATATTTATACCATAAACTTAGTTAAGATAAATCTAAAAAATACTTACTTAGTTAATTTTACCTATAATATTTGCAACAAACTATATTTAAATGATTAATTTTTACGAATATCGAGAATTTTCCTCCTATTGACACCCCTAATGGTTCTTTATAATAGATGGATGACCCTAAAGCATTTTATTTTGCTTATTTCATCTTCTTTGTTCTTCCACAATGGCGATTCGGTTGCTTCATGGATCATTGGATAACATTGGAACCCAAAGAGTGATGGCTTCCCTCTTTGAGCACCAGCTTCACTTTGAATTTGTTCCCGTCACTCTCCCTTGCTCCAATTCCTTTCTATCTCTCAGTGTAAGTAAATAAAGAGATAATCCATTTTTTACATCACTGTAATTGTCTCTTCATAACTTGCTCATGATAATCGACAGCCGTTTGGCGAGATCCCGGTCCTTGAAGATGGAGACCTGATACTATTTGGTATTTTTCTTTTAATTTTATTTTTATTAATCATGCATGAATATTGAATATCAATATAATATGTTGCTTACTGAATGTTACAGAATCAAGAGCAGCCATGAGATACATTTCACACGAGTACGCGAGCCAGGCAATTCAGCAAGTGTATATTACACCTTTGATGCAAGGAGTAGTAGCCACGTGGATTGATGTGGAGACTCACCAATTCCATCCTCCGGCGGTGACTCTCATATCCGAGCTCATCGAGAAGCCTCGCTCAGACGAGGCGGCTGTGGCGGCAGCAGAGGAGAAGCTGGGACGAGTGTTGGACGTGTACGAGGAAAGACTGACAACCTCGGAGTACCTAGGAGGAGATAAGTTTACAGCGGCTGACCTGAGTCACTCGCCGTACCTTCACCGGCTCATGCAGTGCAGCCGTACCAAGCAGCTTTTCGAAAGCCGGGAGCGCGTCGCCGCCTGGTGCTCTATGCTCCTCTCCAGGCCGGCTTGGGCTATGGTTATGGATTTTGTCGCTAAGAAGCGTCGAGTTTAGTGTCAAACGGAATAAATCGATCTTTTTATTTTGCATATCTCAGAGATTGATTTTCTCGAAGTTTGTCGTCATAATAAGTAAGCGTCAAGTTTCAGGGACTAGATCATTTATTAACTCCATTTGACCGGAACTCCGGCAGATCTTTCATTTTCACTCAACTTCACATGGGTCTTGTTCCATTTCTTTCTCGACAAATGATCATATTTAATATTATCAGTAGTGTAATACCCATATCTTATACAGAATTTTAATAATGATATACATCAATTATTGTGTTACTTTGTATATATATTGTTATTGTTTTGTTGTAATTTACATCGATTGGTAATTATTTTGTTGGTTCTCATGAAAAATTCACATTAATATTGTAGTTCGGAAAAGTGGAGATGTAACATCATTGTACAAATATGAAAAACTTATGGTTAGCAAATAATTTGACGGTTAATATTATCAAATTAACTGTTAATAAATAAAAGAAGAATGTTTAAGAAGATTTGTATCACAAACAATATTCAAGTTATGGGTCTATTTACTAGTTTAATATGAAATTTATAACAAAAAAAATGATATTTCAAACTGATATAACTATGTTTTATAAATGAACATTGGATCGAATTTGTGGGAGCTTTGAATTCCTTAATTTTGGTATAAAAAAAATATCCAATTTGGATAAATGAAAAATTAGTGACAAAAAATTAATTCGTGTGTACACGCACAAATATCTATACTATATTAAAAGAGGGACTTACCCCAATAAATAGTTGATTTCCGTCTTTACCCTTGAACTTTTTATTTCCCTTTATGCCCTTGTTGTTTTGCCGAAATTGAAAATTTGTACTTCTTTCCTTGTACGTAATGGTATGGCCCGGTTATGCTTTACAGTAGGCCTGCATTATACGTGTCATCTTCATCTTCCATTCTACTGATATGTGCCTTCTTCTTCCACAACGACTCACCTTCTGCCTTTCTCATTCTCAATCTACCGCTTCAATATCTCCATCCAACAAGCACTACAGATCTAAGATTTCTCCATACAACAAGATCTACATAATTTCAAGATAATCCACTTTTTTTTCTTTGCCGCTTGAACATATTCGATCTATAGTGTCCACCATGGCTTTCTCAAAGCTCGACAACAAGCCTTCATGGCGATCAACTATTCCCGATGTTCTTCTTCCGATTGTTGATGCTCTTCCTCCTTTTGCCCGGATCGTGTTTAATCTCCGACGGTCGATCTCAAGCACTATTTGTGGTACGGGGTCGTTTGTGGGCCCAAACGTAGGGTTTTGGCCCTTACACTTGCCGGCGGCGGGAATCGAGGGTTTGGATGGTAACCGTTAAAATTTGTGTTTCTCTTTTATGTTCCTCTATCTAATTTTTCATTTCTAATTTTTCATTTGTTTGGTTCTGAAATTGTTGCTTCTTCTTCCTCTTTTGAAGGTTAGATCACCGAGGAGCCCTAACAATTTGGGGTTTAATCTTCTTCCTCGTTTAGGAAACAACTCTACCACACCTTCCATCCCCCCTTTAGGTTTGCAAAATCAAAACCGCATATGAAATTGGGGATTTCAACAATTCAATCAAAACCCTAATTTTCTGGCTTCGGTCAATTTGAGTTGTTGCTTGTGTAATTTCAGGTTGTATTGCAATTGAAGATGGTGGAGGAGCAACTAGAGTAATGAGATTAGTGAAGATCATGGAGGAGCAGTTGGAGTAAACTTATTATTATTCAGTAAACTTGCTTTTTGGTCAATTTTTTGTTCTAATTATTGATGGACTACATTGTGTATCCTTTTGTTACTTCTATGGATAAATAACCTAGAACTTTTGGTATCTGTAGTTGAAAATTTTGGCATCTCACATCTTAAATTGAAGGTATTTAGTCTCTATAACCACTACTCGGTGTTCTCTTTTCTATTTTATGTAATATGCTTTATTGAGATCTCTGTTACTTTTGAGTATCCTTATGTTACTTATAATGGATGTATTAAGCTCATTGAATTGGTGTTCATAGCCATCCTTCCCATTTTTTATTGTTTCTTCAACATTGAATTGAGTTATATCATACCAAAGCTTTGTTTTTTTAGAATTTTGAGACAGTAATAAAAGCTACCAGCCATGGAAAGAGCATTTCTTTGTTAGTTCATATTGGTAATTTTGTTTGAATAGCTCAGACTCATCAATGTTGAGTAGCTTTTAATTACAATTTTATTTTTTAAAAATTTATGAACTTGAGTTATAAGGATTTCTAAAATGCTCTATTTGACTGACAAACACGGTAGTATTTTATACTAAAAAACTCGTCGCATGACGTCGCTTCGCCTCCAATAGGCGATTCTCCTAGTCTCTCTAGGGTTCTCCTTCTTCCTCAATTTCAGTGCCCCTGTAATCATCTCCAATCTCTACCCCATAACAAACATCACATCTGTCCCAATCTTCATCTACCTTTTCCCCCATACTCCTTTTACCCTAATTATGTGCCCTAACCGTTTCACAATTTTATCGGTTACACCATGGACGACTTAGGGCTGAATATTGTCAATCTCCGGCTATCTGAGGATGAATAAACGGCAGTTCCGGTGGACGGCATCGATGACGATCTTCATCGTCTCAATCTCTGCTTGGCCGGAAAACTACTCTCCACAAAACGGTTCAATTCTACTGCTCTGATGAACACATTCAGAACTGCCTGGGCCCCAAAACATGGCCTTGCCTCCCGAGCGATCAACAACGACGTCTTTATATTCCAATTTTTTGATGAAAGCGACCGACAGCATGCTCTTACCAAGGGCCCGTGGTGTTTTGATGATGCCCTACTTATCCTCCAGGAACTACCACAGGGCACACCGATCTCTGAACTGACTTTTACACACTCCGCTTTCTGGATTGTGGCCCGTGACATTCCGCTGGGTTGTGCAGTCCTTCCACTTGCGCAGACTATTGGTAACCGAATTGGTCGCTTCCTAGCATGGGATGATTTTGATTTCTTGGGCCTCGGTGGTGCCCTCCGTATGCCTGTTGAAATCGACACAACTAAACCTTTGTGGCGCCAGATTGTTGTTCTCCTACAGGGAACGGCAATAACCCTAAAACTCCAATACGAGCGTCTCCCCATCTTCTGCTTTGGTTGCGGTCACATTGGACATCTTATGAGTAATTGCACCCTTTCAGATCCTCCAACTGACCAACCACAATTTGGCGCTTGGCTGCGTACTTCTCCACCCAGAAACAGGTCACGAGTGAGACAAGATGTAGCTGACAAAGAGCGCGAATGGTTTAACAAATTTAAGCAGAAAACACCAACTCCTGCAAAACCTACTTCTACAAAGTCAAGGTCATCTCCTCCCCATGAGGCTCACAATGCACCATTGGTCGCTAATACCAGGATCTCAGTCGCTTCTGCTTCCTCTACGGGCACCCCATGCATTGTAAAGAGCAGCCGGAAAACGGTGAGTATCAAACAGCGAGCCCGTCGCGCATCTACACATCCATTAATTGTTAAAAATAAGAGGAAAACCATGGGGGATTCTCTGGTTGACCCGAGTAAGAAACACCGAATTCTCCCTACTAGCACACCGATGATTGTAGACAATCAAGTAGCGCGCATGGTGGCAGACCATGCCCGCGAACAACAATGAAAATCTTCAGCTGAAACTGTTTGGGGTTGGGCAATGCCCCAACAGTTCATGCCCTCCAAGATTGGTCTTGGAAACATTGTCCGGACTTGGTTTTTCTCATGGAAACCAAGATTTCAAGTCAGAATCTGGAATCAGTGAAACGAAGATGTGGTTTCACTCAGGGTTTGTGTTTGTCATCTACTGGAAGGTCGGGAGGCATGGGCCTATGGTGGCGGAACGTTTCTGTTTCAATCATATCATTATCCGATCACCACATACTTGCAAAAGTTCAAAACCAAGATGATATCACTTAGAGCATTGCTTGTGTCTACGGATGGCCTGAAGCATCTAATAAATCGCTTACAGGGGACTTGCTACGTAATCTTCGGGCACATGTTGGAGATTCACCTATTCTCTTTGTCGGAGATTTTAATGAGATATTGTACTCTTCTGAGAAAGAAGGTGGCCCCCCACGTGCACAATCCGCTATGGACAATTTTCGGAAAGCCATTGATGACTACGGCATTATGGATTTAGGATGTAACAGGGGTCCGTTTCTTACTTGGGAGCGCGGCCTCAATAACCGCACTAGTATCCGGGAACGCCTTGACCGATTCCTTGCCTCAACCGATTGGAGTCTTATTTTCCCAAATACTCATGTAACTCACTTCCCACGGTACCGCTCGGATCACTCTCTTATATTGCTGCAAACAAACTTCTCACAAAACTCCACCATTCACCGCAAAAAACGCCTTTTCAGATTCGAACCTTTGTGGCTCTCTCACCCCGACTGTCGTGATATTGTAGCTACTGCTTGGACCTATGCAGGGGGATCAGCTCCGTCCAAAGTTTCTGCTTGCACGGGTGCACTTTCTACTTGGTCACATAATGTCTTCCGGGAACGTAAAGCAAGGATTGCTAAGCTAGAGGGAGAACTCCATCTCCTACAATCCTATGCTCCGAGTGCCAATGATCTATCTAGAGGGGCTGACATCTCCAACCAACTGGATGAATTACACAAGCAAGAAGCATCCTACTGGCTTACACGGTCCCGTGTTACCGAACTGACGGAAGGTGATCGTAACACCAGCTACTTTCACCACAAAGCTTCTCAGCGCAAAGCCACCAACACAATTCATTCCCTTATCTCATCAGTCGGATTTGTTTGCATTTCTCATGAGGCCATTACTGAGACGGTGACGGGCTTCTTTCAGGAGTTGTTCGCATCTTCTCACCCTCAGGAAGGGGATATTGACGACCTCCTGGAGGGCTTACCTATCCGGGTCACTGATACTGACAACCTGCTGCTCACACTCCTCCTCACTCCTGACGAAATCAAAACTGCGCTATTCCAAATGCATCCGAGTAAAGCGCCGGGAATTGACGGTATGCATGCACGCTTCTTTCAGACTTTTTGGACTATTATTTGTGCGGATGTCATCTCTTTTATTCAGGCCTGGTGGCAGACAGGCTTCCCTCTTGATGACATCAATGCCACTATCGTCACTCTAATTCCAAAACTAAAGAACCCGACTCGGATTGAGGAGTTCAGACCAATCAGTTTATGTAATGTCATATACAAACTCATCACTAAGGTCATAGTCAACCGCCTTAAGCATCTCCTTGACAAGGTAATCTCCAACTCGCAAAGTGCGTTTATTACAGGGAGGTCGATCACTGATAATGCTCTAATTGCTATGGAAATATTCAATTCCCTGAAAAATAGCTCGAATAAGTCTGAGGGAGGCCTAGCACTTAAACTCGACATGAGTAAGGCATTTGACCGTATGGAGTGGCGCTACTTGGAAAAAATTATGTCTTGCCTCGGTTTTTCGTCTGCATGGATATCTAAGGTAATGAGTTGTGTTCGGGGAGCGAATTACTCATTCAAAATTAACGGTTCAATTGAAGGTTGTGTTACTCCAACGCGTGGCCTCCGACAAGGAGATCCTTTGTCTCCTATCTTGTTCATTTTGGGGGCTGAGGGGTTATCCCACATTATTACTCGAGCTGTTTCTTCTAGAGCTCTCCATGGTATTTCTGTATGTCGTGGTGCTTTTGTTGTGTCTCACCTGTTTTTGGCTGATGACAGTTTGCTGTTTGCTAAGGCTAATTTGATAGAATGCTCTATGATAACTGAGTTACTCAGTCAGTATAAGAGAGCTTCCGGCCAGAAAATTAATATGCAGAAATCGGAGGTAGCCTTTAGCAAGAACACTGATGTGCATCAACAAGCACTCTTAGCGGCTTGTCTGGGTGTTGGAAGAGTGGATCGTCATATTAAGTACTTGGGTCTCCCGTCGGTTATTGGCCGGTCAAAAAGTCCATTTTTGTTTTTCTTAAGGAGCGTATATGGAAAAAGGCACATGGTTAGAAGGAGAGAGGCTTTTGTCTTCCGCTGGCAAGGAGGTAATGATCAAATCGGTTCTCCAAAGCATTCCAACATACATCATGTCTGTCTACCGTCTTCCTGATGGTCTTATTGACGAGATTCACTCGCTCCTTGCGAGATTCTGGTGGGGTTCCTCCGAATCATAGCGGCGGATTCATTGGCGATCTTGGAATGACTTATGTGTACCAAAAGGTCATGGTGGTATGGGATTCCGGGACTTAAAGGTTTTCAACGATGCTCTGCTAGCACGACAGGGGTGGCGTATTCTCACCATGCCTGATTCCTTGTTACACTCGATTCTGAAGGCTAAATATTTTCGTTATACTTCCTTCATTCACTCCATGAGAGGATGGAGACCGAGCTTTACATGGCGGAGTATTTGGGGCGCCAAACCTCTTCTCATGGAAGGCCTTGCATGGTTAGTGGCAAATGGAAGATCGATCCACGCAGCTTCGGACCGTTGGGTGCTGAATGACTATGGCTTCAGTAGGCCGTCACTAACTCCGGGTATGAGTTCAGATATCATGGTTTCTGAGTTCATAAACGAAGCTACTCTTGAATGGGATGAGGGTGCCCTCATTGCCGCTTTCCACCGGGATGATGCACCAACATATTATCCATCCCTCTGCTTGTTCCAGGGCGCCATGATCTCTGCATATGGGGAGCTTCTCAGTCCGGCATCTTCACTGTGAAATCAGCATATTGGCTCGGTAAGCTTGATTCCCTCTCTATCTTACACCCGCCGGTTTGGGGTTCTATTTGGAATTGTAGCCTCCCGCCAAAGGTTTTGCACTTCTCCTGGCGTCTCTGTAATGGCTTCCTTAGTGTCCGTCAAACATTGTATAACCGTCACGTTATTGCATCACCAATATGTCATCGATGTGAGGTTGATAACGAAATACTCTGGCACGCTATGATCCACTGCCCTTGTGCCTCGGAGGCTTGGATTGGCTCAACATCACTCCCTACCTTCTTGACATCCTCCCAAACTGACCCACTTATTGTGATTTCCGAAATCAAACATATTGGGGGATCATCTGCTATTTCGGACTTCCTTACGAACTATTGGATTGCCTGGTCCATTCGGAATAAGCTCCTATTTGATGAGTCGCCTTTCTCCTCTGTCTTGCTCCGCGATGGGTTCAGATGCATGGTTCGTGACTTTATTCAGCGTCCACCACCACCCAGATTCATAGTGCCCCCTCAATCACACCAGTCTGATCGTAACTGGACACCACCCCCTGCTGATGCCCTCAAGCTTAACTCCGACGCAGCTGTCCTGGAAGATTCTACCTACTTTGGCGCGGTTCTTCGTGACTCTTCTGGTACGCTGCTAATGGTGGCTTCCAAACGGATTCATAGACACTACTCACCGGCAATTGCTGAAGCCATGGCTACTCACTTTGCACTGGAGGCTTTTACTGAATACTCTCACGCAGGCCACGTCATTGTCGAGTCAGATGCATCCAATATCATCAATCAATTACTCCTAAAGAAGCTCAACCAGGCTCCGACTGCTACATCTTATATTTCCTTTATTTGCAACAACATTTTTACTTTTATTACTGATCCTTCCGTATTTTCTTTCCGGCATGTTCGCCGTTCAGCTAATACTGTTGCCCATCATGCAACCAGACTTTTGCACGATGATGCTTCACTTGTACTGTTTGATCATTTTCCACAAAGTATTTCTACTCTTGCGGAAATTGATATGATCTAAAACACGGTAGTATTTTGATCCTTAATTTAGGAAGGTCCTTATATGGTTCTCTATTTGAAAACGGATGTCTGATTACTTTGTTTTTGGTATGGCATCACCGGTGGCATTTTTCCTTTCTGTGTTCATTGCTCAATCAAGATCTTATGATCTTGTGTTAGATATCTATCAAGCTCTTTTGATCCTATGTTAGATATATTTTAAGTTGTTGTGTTTCTCCTTTCGCTTATGAACACCAATTAAATAAAGCCATCATTTATTTAACTTGACTTATCGTATGGAATTTGTGATCACTGTGCATAAAAAATTGAATAAGATAGTTTGTTCAGATTGTATGTGTATTTGGCCTATACCTACGGTTTAGGTTTGGCCTAAACTGGCACATGCCCAAACCGTCGATACAAAAAAATTTAACCGGTTTACATCTAGTTTGCAACTTTGCATTAGTAGCTTATTTAAAATAAAACCGAGTTTGCATTAGTAATATTTTATTTTACATAAATAATTTAATTAAAAAATGAGAACAAACTCGTTTTTTTAAATAAATAAAATTACTAACTAAAAAACCGAGAGCAAACTCGTTTTTTTTAGGTTAGTAATTTCATTTTTTTTTTAAAAAAAATCGAGTTTTCTCGCTTTTTTCATGTAACTTAATTAAATTAGTAATTATATAAAAAACGAGAACAAACTCGTTTTTTTAAATAAATAAAATTACTAACTTAAAAAACGAGAACAAGCTCAGTTTTTTTTGTAAGTTAATAATTTCATTTATTTAAAAAAACCGAGTATGCTCTCAATTTTTTGTAACTTAATTAAATTACTAATTGAATTAAAAAAAAAAAGGAAAGGACTTGAACCGGTCTCCCGGTTGCCTACGTATCCTCTTGGGGTTTAAGAGGAATCAAAACCTACATAGTTCTCTTACCTTTGGTTACCTTTTTTCGAACTTCTGAGTTGTTTTCGTTACCCCCTTACCTTTTCACCTCGGACTCGGAAGTGGTGCCCGGATAATCGGAGTTGGAATCCGATCTTGAGTCATAAACGAGGGCATTCCGTTATTTCCGCTTCTCTGCCCTTATCCAATCTTGTATACATACTTGAACCTTCAATTTCTCAGGCTTCAATTGACTTCTCTTGTAACTTAGCATGTTTTCTCCTTGATTAAAAGCTTGCTCCACAGCCACCGTTGATGCGGGCACGACCATGATTTGTTGCAAAATCTTGGTCAATGTTGGATACTTCGGGGCTAACTTCTTCCACCAATCCAAAACTTCAAAAGTTTCACCATCAAAATTAAAACAAGTTATTAGATAATCTTGAAATTCCGCATTTGCGGATGAATGCCTTGGTGTTTTTGTTCTTTTAGCTAAAATTTGTTTAGCTTTTGAAAGAATATAAGATGGAGAAGAAGAAGAGGGTGAAGGAGTCGATTTGGTGGAAGCATGATGACATGAATTATAACCTATTTTTAGGCATGTGTTTACCCTTTATTTTGCATGCATAGAGATACATTCTTGACATTTATGGTTATATTCACCTACTTTGCGAGAATAGAGGTCTACACAGAGTTTTATTGCATTTGTAGGTAATTTGGCGAATTATAGAGCGAAATGACATATTTTATGGATCAAGTCTTAAAGCGGGACAAAAAGGAGCATAAAAGGAAGCTAGGACGCGCCAAAGTATCTTTTGATACCGTCTGACGCGCCAAATTATTCTCTGATACCGTGTGAAGTGCCAAAGTATTCTGTGATACCGTCTGACGCGCCAAAGTATTTTCTGATACCGTCTGACGCGGCCCAAAGTATTTTCTCATACAAGCGGGCTCGACTTCTTTCAGCCCAAATATTTAGGGTTTTATCTTTAAACCCTAGATTTATTTCTACAAATATCCGATAGCCTTCGGACTTGGAGCCCCGACGTTAGGGAGAAGTTGAGAACGGCTTGCATCTAGCGCTTTTCGAGGGCATTGCTTAGGAAGATCTTATTGCGTACATGGAGGATTTTGAGAATGGCGCATTTTGAGATTGCGTATTTGGAGTTGGAAGATCTTACGGTTTTCATCTTGAAGGTGGATTGACATCCCGTTCTTCATTTGTTCCTAGAGATTTTGTGAGGTTTTTCTAATTCTTTGATTCTACATTCTTTGAACACAAGAACGGATTTGTTATGTTGATATTTTGAGGATTGAGATATTTGACATTATTGAGTTTTCTAAGTTCCATTTTTTTATTCTCTTCTTAATTTGATTGTTGAATTGATGACTATGATTGTTGGCTAAAACCCTTAAGCGATTCTAAGGTGAAGGGTTGATAGTTGTGGCTTAGATGATGATAGATCGATTTTAAACAGATTGGACCCTGAGAGTGTGAGAAACTTCGTCGACAGCCTTTCCACGGTTTGTTCTTGAAAACCACGGCCGTGGTTCTTCAAGATCTAGCCGTGATTTTCTCTATTTTACGACTTTTGCTTTTGCTTTAATCCAAAGTTAAAGATTTGCTTTAACCTAGTCTTGCCTTGTCTTTTCTAGGTAGTAGTGAGACTCAACATCCTCTATTTTGATTTCGAGTGTCACAACCTTAATCGTTTTAGTTTATCTTTGATTCCTTGGGTTTGGGCATGGGTATTTGAGAGTAATTCTTGTCCTTTGATCCTTACTATATTGCAGCCTCAACAACCTTTATAGAGAGAGCCTTTGGGTGAGACATATACGGTTTTGGAACTTCACCGTACAATTCCCACCCTAGATATACCTTCGCAAACTCGACTCTGTCCTTATATCTATAGAATACCTTGAATTGACTGCCACAATTGGATACTTGGATCTTTAGAATTGTTGTTTCCCCAATATTTGCAAAGCTTCTATACTTTACTTGCTCGATAATTTGTGAACTGAATTTGATCCCCCAAATCCCTGAGTTCGATACTCTGGAATTCTTGCTTTACTACGCCGATCCGTACACTGCGGGTTCGCTTGCTTTGATTACAGTTTTATAAATTTAAAACTTATTTGCACGCACACTTTGAGGCGAACAAAAAAATAGCACTTGTTTCAGATAAAGTAAGCAATTTACCAATTTCAAGACGAACATGAAGAATAATGGCATTAACGTTCATATAAGAAAATAAACCTAAACATTCAAAATAGGCATTTAACAATTGGGTAAAATGGTTAAGTAGACACTTTTTGCATCAATGTGTACAAAGTAGGTAGTTTTGTGTTTTAATTAACAAACTAGGCCCCTCCAATTACCAACAAAAAGATTTATTATTTATAAAAATAAAGATCCTATAATCTTTCTCTCTCATCTTCAAAAATATTTATTTCCTTTAATAAAAATGGTAATTGCTGCTAACAACCATTATTTAAGGAATCATTCAATAACCTTCAACCACGTTTGTAGCTGGTTGTTCATCGTCATCCTCCTCCGAAACAGAAGATGGCGGTTTCCATATACTGGTGTTTGATTCCGCCATTGATCCTGGGCGATTTGATCTCGATTTTTGTTCGCGTCGACATAACATCCACTTATTGGTAAGGTTTTTTCAAAAATTTTGATCGATTCGTTATTTGTTCTACTGTAACTGCTTCAATGGCGTGATGTACTCAACAAACTAGTATACGTGTTTATGTACGTAATCTCGTGTGCGAGATACAGAATATGTAATCGATTGCATATGTTATGTAATCGATTGTGGTGAAAACAAGTATGTACTACTGTGTAGAAAATATGTACATAATGTTTATTTTGATTTACTTAATTTTATGTTTATGTGGATGTGTACGTTTGTACTGTTCAATTCATGCACACAATTTGTAATAGTTCGCATAAAATATGTACAAATTGTTTGTGTTGCTTCACTTAATTTTATGCTTCGGTGTTTGTGTATGTTTGTATTGTTTAATTCATGTACACAATTTGTGTGTTGTTGAACTCATAATTTTATGTTTCGGTGTTTGTGTATGTTTGTAATGCTTCACTTAATTTTATGTTTCGGTGTTTATTTTTTGGTGTTTGTGTACGTTTGTATTGTTTAATTCATGTACACAATTTGTGTGTTTGTGTACGAAATGGTGCTAATGGCGACGGCAACGATGGCGATTTGCAGTTGGAAAGACGGCGGCAATGGCAATACGTGAAGATAGATTGCTAATGGCGACGGCGAGAAGAACGAAGAAACGATTGTGTGCGTGAATGGACGTTTGGAAGATCTTCCACAATCTTTGATATACAATTTCCTTTTATTTTTAGCTGTTTTGGTAGTTTCTTTTAATAAATGATAGCAATTACCATGATTTATTCCTTTAAATTAAAATCATCTTATTTATTTTATTTTTCATTGTAAAAAAGGAAGGGACCTAGTTAGTATTCTCCAAACAAAAATTACCCTAATAACTAAAACTTCTCTTAACAATTCGGTAACACCGTCAAGTTTAAGTCTAGGATCAAAGCAACAAGATAAACTTCGGGAATATCTTTATAATATTTTAGTCATTTTACTTTCATTTTGGTTATAGCATCTACAAGTGATTCATAATTTAAAAATCGGTTTGTAAGGCCTCGACAACATTTATGGCTATTTCTAAAAAACTATAAGAAGTGGGTGTGTAAACAAAACTCATCATATTAGTTGAATCACTAAAAACTTTTAAAATATTACAAATATCATAACATTTTTGCCAAATATTTTCATCATCTAACATAGACCAAGAAATGTATTGTGCGAAAAATGATTATAAAACATCTTTGTAACAAAGAGCATGACTAAGTAGTTTGTAGGTTGAGTTCCAACGAGTTCCAATATCTTTTGAAAAAGCAATAGGATGAACATTATTTCTAAACACGTTGATCTCCATTTTTTTCTTAAATCGGATGAATGCCAAATATGTTCAATTACGTTAGTGATAGGCGTTAACAATTCACATAAAACTTATAGTCCATCTTGAACACATAAATTTAAAATATGTGTTGTCAAGTATATGTTTTGATATGTGACGTCTGTATAGACGTATGTTTTATGAGTTATGGGCCTTGACCTGATTGTTGTTTTACGGATTAGTATCTTAGGAAGTTGCGACTTCCGCGAGAGTTGTGACAGGTTCTAGAAGTTCTAGATGTGAGGATCCTTGGGTCTAAGTTTCGGGCCGAAACTTGTTTTTAGGGGGGTGATGTAACACCCGGTTCTTCAGAGGCCCTTAGGATAGGTATCAGGTAGAAGAACCGCAGGAACGGCCTCAGACAGCCGCAAGAGCGTCGCCCGCAAGGCCGGCATCGTGATTGTTTGATTGAGTAGACTTGTCCGGAACTACACTGGGTTGCAGAAGTAGTGGAGGAAGAAGATCGATCGAAGAAGAGAAGACGGATTTTGTTGTTGACAGTTCCGCCCCTGCGCCTGCACTCTCCCCGCGACTGCGCCTCACCGCCCTTGCCGGCCTCCCTTGCCGCGGGTGTGGCTGTTGTATCTTTGCCGCCCCTGCGCCACTTCACCACCGCGGTTGCGGTTTTCCTCTGATGAGACACTTAAGTCGTTCTTCCAACTTAAGTGTGATCTTGTGGTATGTCTTTCCTCCTCTCTTGTACCCTTTTGAACATGATGTAGTATTATGATAGGTAGCCTAACAGACCGTGAGTAAATCCCATGTAGTGGGCTAGTTGTAGGTTGTGTTCCGAGTGCGTGGAGATGGATTTTGATAGGAAACTACTTAGATGCAGTTTCATATGGTGGTACTATGGTTGTAACTCATTGCCTTGATCTATATCAGGCTTTGAGGAGTGAGCTTAAATCGAGTTGGGAAGATAGTTGAGAGTGATCGATTCTAGGTAAGTCCGAGTGTTGAGGAGAACCCCGTAGCGAGTGAGTTTGCGGATGTGTTTGGGGATCCTCCAAGGTTATCACCCCAAAGGGATGTAGATTTCAGCATTGAGCTAGAGCCTACGACGAGACCGATCTTGAAGGCGCCTTACCATATGGCGCCTATTGAGATGTTGGAGGTGAAGAAGTAGCTCAAGGAGCTGGCAGAGAAGGGCTTCATTCACCCTAGTGTTTCACCTTGGAGAGCACAAGTCTTGTTTGTGAGGAAGAAAGACGGGTCGATAAGACTATGCATCGACTACCGGGAGCTAAATAAGGTGACGATTAAGAACAAGTATCCACTACCTCGCATTGATGACTTGTTAGACCAACTGCAGGGAGCGACCGTGTTCTCCCGGATTGACTTGAGGTCGGGGTATCACTACCTTAGAGTGAGAGACCAGGATGTGCCGAAGACGGCATTTCGGACCAGGTATGGCCACTACGAGTTTGTAATGATGCCATTCGGACTGACGAATGCGCCTGCCGTGAGCATGGAGTTGATGAATGGTACTTTCATTGAATTTTGGACCACTTTGTGAAGGTATTTATCGACGACATCCTAGTATACTCTCGTAGAAAGGAGAAGCACGTCCGATGTGGCATTCTTGGGTCATGTAGTGACTACTGAGGGGATCAAGGTTGATCCGTCCAAGATTGAGTCTGTAGCTAATTAGCCGCCTCCGATGAATGTCAAGGAGGTACGGAGTTTCTTGGGGTTAGCAGGATACTACCGTAGATTCATAGAGGGATTTTCAATGATAGCCCGACCGCTCACCGGCCTTCTGAGGAAGACCGTCCGGTTTACGTGGTCGGAGCACCGTCAGCACAATTTTGAGGAGCTGAAGAGGAGTTTTACTTTTGCTCCTATTTTGACACAACCCGAGGGAGTGGAGGACTTTGTAGTCTACAACGATGTATCCAAGCTAGGCTTGGGGTGTGTGCTGATGTAACGTGGGAGAGTTATAGCGTACGCATCGAGGTAGTTGAAGACCTACGAGGAGAACTACCCAACGCATGACTTGGAGCTGGTTGTGACAGTTCATGCCCTGAAGATTTGGCGTCATTATCTTTATGGGGCGACATATCAGATCTTCACTGATCACAAGAGCCTTAAGTATATATTCACTAAGAGGGAGTTGAATAACCGCCAAAGGAGATGGCTGGAGCTGATTAAGGATTTTGACTTGGAGATTCTGTATCATCCGCACAAGGCGAACATAGTCGCCGACGCCCTTAGCCGGAAGACGACTCGGGGGAAGGCAATAGCTAGGTTGACCGCTCAGCCTCAACTACAGAGAGACCTAGCGGATTGGAGATTGAGATCTAGTTTCCGGATACGGATAGTCACCTAGATACCCTAAAGGTGTTACGTGATCTGTTGGGTGAGATCCAACAGAAACAGGAGAGGTGCCCTACACTATTGAGGATTCGAGACCGGATGCCTCGAAGTGAGGCACCACAGTTTCATGTGAGTGCCGATGGAGTTTTGAGACACCATGGGCGTGTGTGTGTAACGGCCGACCGAGAGATGAGGTAGAGGATTTTAGAGGAGGCACACGCTACCCCTTACTCCGTGCACCCAAGTGCGAGTAAGATATACTAGGATGTGAGACGATCCTTCTGGTGGGGCGGGCTGAAGCCTGATGTGGCTAGGTACATGGCCCAGTGTGCGACATGTCAGCTAGTCAAGATTGACACCGCAACACTGGAGGAGATCTCCACCCATTACCGATTCCGCAGTGGAAAAGGGAGGACATCTCCATGGATTTTGTTACCGGTCTTAGGCCGAGCCGAGGTTATGACGCCATCTGGGTGATAGTAGACCACTTAACCAAGACCGCACGTTTCGTTCCCATCAAGGAAACATGGCCGGTGAGTAGATTGGTTGAGGAGTTCACTAGGCTGATAGTGAGACTCCACGGGGTACCAAGGACCATTATCTCGGATAGAGATGATCGGTTTACCTCCAAGTTTTGGCATTATGTGCATGCCGCCTTGGGCACTAGTCTGCACTTCACGATAGCATATCTTCCGCATATGGACGGACAGTAGAAAAGGACTATCCAGACTTTAGAGGATATGCTGAGAGCATGCGTGCCGAATTGGGGTCAGTGTGGCACGATCACCTTCCTCTGATAGAGTTCTCTTATAATAACAACTAACATGCGTCGATAGGGATGGCTCCATATGAGGCTTTGTACGGACGGAAGTGCCGTACACCATTTTTTTGGGAGGAGTCGAGTAGCGATAGCAAGGTCGCACTAGAGTAGGTACTAGACGACATGGCCCATGTATCTTTCATACGGGAGCGTATGCTAGCAGCGCAGAGCCGCAAGAATTCCTACGCGGACAATTGACGCCGACCCTTAGAGTTCAGAGTTGGGACTCATGTTTGGTTACGGGTATCATTGACGCGGGGCGTTCTACGTTTCGGCGTCAAGGGGAAGCTAAGTCCCCGGTATAATGGACCATTCGAGATTTTAGAGCGAGTTGGAGAGGTGGCTACCGATTAGCCTTACCACCGAGACTGGAGGGACTTCACCCCGTATTTCACGGGTCTCAGCTGAGAGAATACATACCGGACCCGAGACATGTCCTTAGTCGGAGAGGTGGAGCTAGACAACATCTTTGTGGACCATCCGATAGCGGTCTTGGAAAGGAATACGAGAGGATTACGCTCCAAGGAATACCGATGATTCGAGTTCAGTGGTCGAGACGAGGAGTTGACGAGGCTACCTGGGAGACAGGGGATAGTATCCGGAGGAACTATCCAAAGTTCTAGGCTGAGTTATCCGTCGAGAGAGGAGCATCGGGTTAGTTTCAGACCCGGATTTTGTTATGTGTTGTCTTGTATATGTTATGATATGTGACGTCTGTATAGATGTATGTTTTATGAGCTATGGACCTTGACCTGATTGTTGTTTTACGGATTAGTATGTTAGGAAGTTGCTTCTTCCGCGAGAGTTGTGACAGGTTCTAGGAGTTCTAGACGTGAGGATCATTGGGTCTAGGTTTTGGGGCGAAATTTGTTTTTAGGGGAGATGATGTAACACCCGGTTCTTCAGAGATCCTTAGGGTAGGTTTCAGGTAGAAGAACCGCAGGAGCGGTCTCAGACAGCCGCAAGAGCGTCGACCGTGGGGCGGCATCGGGGTGCCGCAGGTGGGCCCTCTCGCGGGACATCCATTGTTCACCGCGGGGGCGGCAAGACAGTGGGCCGCGTCATTTTGATTTGTAACCTTCGACGGTTACAAACCCCGTCCTTCCATTTTTATTCCAGAACCATACCTTCTTCTTTTTCCTTCTAAAACCTGCCGCCATTCCTAGAGCTTCACCTTGGAGAACTTACGTAAGTGAGAATCCTTCTCCTTCTTCCTCTTCCCTTCTTCTCATAATCTATTCTTCATCCGTCCTTCATTTCCTTATTTTCTTCTAGTTGTCGTCATAACAAAGCGGTGTTGTTTCCCTTCACCGGACAACAGCAAGTACCAGTAGAGGTCGTCTGTGTGGATTCTAGAGGAAGATCTCATTCATTCGATTCCGTTGTTAAGGAAGGGTAAGCCTTTCTTCCTTTCCGCTCCTTTGATCACCTAGAGGCTACGTGATGGTCTGATTGAGTAGACTTGTCCGGATCTATAGTGGGTTGCAAAAGTAGTGGAGGAAGAAGATCGATCGAAGAAGAGAAGACGGAGTTCGTTGTCGCCAGTGCCTCCTCTGCGCCTGCACGCTCCCGCGACCTTGCCTCACCGCACAAAAAAGATAGATGCCTTGCCTCATGTCCCTTGAAAATTTTCAGTCATTTGAAAATGATCTTCCTGGAAAAGATGGGAATTGTTCCTGCCTCGTGTCCTTGAGAAATGTTAGTCCATTCCTGATATTTGAAATTTGAAGATGATTTTTCTGAAAAAAGAATGTTGCCTTGTCACCTACTGAAGTTTGGGAGTGAATTATCTATAAAAGATTGATGCCTTGCCTTATGTCCATGAGAAATTTTAGCCGAATCCTGATATTTAAAAATATATTTTAAAAAAAAAGGAAATTGTCACCTACTAGTGTTTTGAAAATGATCTATCTAAAATGAGATAGATGGAAATTGTTGCCTACTAATGTTTTGAAATTGTCACCTACTAATGTTTTAGCCGAATCCTAATATTTGAAAATGATTTTCAAAAATGATTTGTCTGAAAAAGATGGAAATTGTTGTCTCACTTCCCTTGAGAAATTGATCATTTACCTGATATTTGAAATTTTAAGTTACTTACCCCATAGTTGGAAATGATTTATCTATAAAAAGATTGATGCTGCCTCATGTCCCTTGAGAAACTTTAGTTGATTTTTTAATATTTGAAAGTGATTTTTCTGAAAGGGAAGGAATTGTTGCCTCACTTCCCTTGAGAAGCTAAATAGTTTACCTTATATTTTGAATGTGACATCTGAAATAGGATGGAATGCCTTGTCTCATGCCACTTGTGATGTTTTAGTCATTTATCTGATTCTCAAAAATGACGAGTTTGAAAAAGCTGGAAAGTGCTACCTCACTTTTGTGAGAAGTTAATAATTTACCTGATACTTGAAAGCAATACTTGAAAAAAGATGGCTCACTTGATGCATCCCTCTTGAGATATTTAAGTTACTTGTTGTATTTGAAAATACTTTATCTATTAAAGATTGATGCCTCATGTCCCTTGAGAAAGTTTAGTCGATTTTTGATTTTTGAAAGTGATTTTTCTGAAAAAGAAGGAAAGTATTGCCTTAAGATGGTTGCATTGTTGTATGTCCCTTGAGAAGTTTAAGTTATTTGCTGATATTTAGAAATGGTTTATCTATAAAAGATTGATGCCTCATGTCCCTTGAGCAAGTTTAGTCGATTTTTTTAAAATTGATTTTCTGAAAAAGAAGGAAATCGTTACCTCAATTCCCTTGAGAAGCTAAATAATTTACCTGAAATTTGGAAGCGATATCTGAATTGGACACGATGCCTTGTCTCATGCCCCTTGAGATATTTTAGTCATTTACCTGTTTCAAAAATGACCTGTTTGAAAAAGATGAAATTGTTGCCTCACTTTCCTTGAGAAGTTGATAATTTACATGATATTTGAATGCAATATGTGAAAAAAAAAAGATGGTTACCTTGTTGCATATCCCTTGATGTAACACCCCAAATTCTGAGAACTCGGGGAGCTACTGGTTAGGACCTCACAATGGGTCCCGACCATAGTTTGACAACAATTTTACTTGGATCTTACAACAAGGCACAAAAGTATTTAAAACATTTGAAAACTATAAACAATATATACATGGAGAATATGTATCAGCCTTACAAGAAAAGCTACTAAAATGATGCATATGAAGAACAGAAGACATCCCCGTCCCCAACTAAATGAGTACGTGGACCCGGCTGACCATTTCCTCCGGATCTCTCTACAACTGTCTCAACCTGCAAGGCATCTACAAGCGGTATAAAACCGTTAGCTAACATTCTATGCATAAGGATAAAGGTAAAAGCACATACACACAACATACACAATCAACATGCAACACTCAATCCTTTTATTATCTTTAATTAGGTGATAGGTCATTACTAATGATACTTATTTTGTGACACGAGGGATTCCCAAACCTCGCCCCTGTCCCCGTTTACCAACGCGGAATGGTACTAATGCATCTGACCGTCTACCGGACTGGGCTGGTCGCAGGGAACCTCCTAGACTCTCGCAAGAGCTAGGCAGATGATGTCACGACCCGTTATCATACACTTGGGTCAATTACGTAAATAATAAAGTCGGCCTAATCCGGTTTCGTTGTTTATCATAACTAACAAACACCACTCATACACATTACACTCATACAAGATGCCAGCTAAGTAAGTCCGTGGACTTACCAGAATCAAATCTCGACTCTCTCTTAACCACCACTCAATCCGTAAGTGCAGAACTCAGTTGCCTGTCAGAGGAGGCACGTGTGTCAACACATTTCCCTGGATACTTATAAGTCTAAAACTCTTAAGATATACGATTCTATGTGTAGAAGTTATTACAGTGTTTATTTAAGGTAAAATGACTATTTTACCCTTAGTCCCGGCACTTCCAAAGACTCGGAATATGTACTTAAATTATAATTTGTGGCTAACTAACCATATTCTACTCCCTAGGATGATTTTAGGTAACAACTAGAAAAACTACCCATTTTCTATTTCCCGAAAAGTCACTAAAGTCCAACTACAGCTTCAAATATAAAATTCGAATAATCTTATAAAAATTCCGAAATAATTCCCTAGATCATCTATGATATCCCATCTACTCATAGGAGAAAGAATTTCTTAAAACTGTTAAAGCATCACTTCTACAAAAATTTCTAAAGTTGGTTACAACACTTAACAAACAGCATACTGTCTTAACTTTGAAAAATCATAACTCCTAAACTACTCGCTGGATTTATCCCAAATTTTGATATGTTCTACTATAAAATCTTATCTATAATATATCCAAAATTCAGCTGCAAAGGAGATCAAAATCCTGTTTAAAACTATCTCACAAAACCGAATTTCAGCACAACAGAAAAACTGCTTACGACTCAATCTTTGAAAATTCATAATTCCCAAACCACTCGCTGGATGCCTCCCAAATTTTAATATGTTCTAGAACAATGTATCGACTATATCATATCCAAAATTCAAGCCCAACGGAGATCAAGAGCCTATTAAAAACTATCTCACAAAACAGCATCACTTGCTGTTTTCCCCAACACTCAGCACATATATAACAACTGCATGAGGAGTCCACTTTGCAACATCATAACTCTCAAACCGTAACTCCGATTCTTCCCAAATTTTAGTATGATCTACTATATACTACTGACTACAACATATCCAAAATTCAGCAACAAAGGAGGAGTATAACTTACTCAAATCTTGACCCGAAGTTGACTGTTTTTCACTTCAGAAAATTCAGAAAACTGAGAGATGTAACAGCTCTCTGAAGTTGCTCCATTGGGCTGAAATGTATGGGTTTAAATGTGATTTAGAGGTACCCATTGACACATAAACATGGAGGGAAAGTAAGGGGGTAGATGTGGGTCTTACCCGACTCTAAAACTCGAAGGGATGCTTGTCCACTGGTGACAGCCGGTTGAAACGTTCCTTAATGTCACTACAGGAAGGGGAACCGACTGAGGCTGTTGTGGCTACGTTGCTGCACACTGCTGCGTCCTAGGCAGTTGCTGGTTGTGTGCAGGAGCAGATCCAGTGTGAGATGTAAGTAATAAGCAAGGAAACAAAAGGGGGCAAGGGAGGGCATTTACCTGGTTGAACACGTGCACAGAGGGTCGCTGCATCGTCCTTGTTTCTGTCGAGTAGGCTAACGTCCAGGGTTGTAGATGTACTGAAGGGGTTCCTCCACTTGCTGGCTCCTTTCCTGGTGAGTTTTTGTGCTTGAGGACAGTGCTGAACGTATGCAGAAGGGGAGGTGTCGTGCAAAAGGCGGAAACAGAAGGGGGTAAGAAGAGGCGTTCGGGAGTTACCAATCTTGTAGCGTCTGACGGCTGCTCTTCCAGGTGGGCTGGAGTGAAACGCAACAAGGCTGGGCCTGTACAAGGGAGGAAGTGGAGGCTGGGCTCGAAGTGCCACTGGGCCTGTGCAGCTGCGAGGACAAGCTGGGCTGGAGCAGGGCTAGAATACTGGGCTGAAACTAAGAAGCAAAAGTGGGCTGAATGGATGAATGAGGTTGTCCTGGCCTTGTCACAGCCTTGTCAAAACGTGTCATGGTCTCGTCTCAGCCTTGTCACGATCTCGTCTAAAGTCATCGTTACGAATTAATTATAAGAATTAGGGTTTGATATAATTCTATCATTTTATGTGAATTAAATTCTACATAAAATGATAAATAATTATAAGAATTAGTATTTGATATAATTCTATCATTTTATGTAAATTAAATTCTACATAAAATGATAAATAATTATAGGAATTAGAGCTTGATATAATTTTATCATTTTATGTGAATTAGCTTCTACATAAAATGATAAAATTTGTGAAAAAATAATTGCTAGATAGAATGGAAAACCGTCAACGGCTCGAAGTCCGATTTGATTCGGAATTAAACGGAAATAAAAATTCCGGATATTACATCAGTACCCCCTTAAAATAAGTTTCGTCCCGAAACTTTAAACAAGGTACTTAATTAAACGACTTCCATAAATAAACTGGTTTGTCCTAGTGTCACTATATTTTTATTCGTTTCCTAAACTTCTCTAACCCTATCAAAGCGTAACGGAAAAAAAACTGGTCGTTACATCAGATCCCCCTCAAAATAAGTTTTGTCCCGAAACTTAGGGTAAGACAATCCCGATCGGCCTTTAAGACACCAAATGGGTGTGTTTGATCACTACACAAAACTCTCGTCGTTTCCACATCTAAGTATCCCGCACATCAAGGTTACCAAAAGAACACATCACTAACTAAACACTAAGTCATGAAATAAACAAGCAGTCAAACAATATCACACATCCAAGGTCAAGCCCTAACTCGTCACTCTCGAGGTTACAACTATCACTACATAGGTCTTTGAAAGGTTACGTCTCTTAAAACCACTAAATCTTAAATCTTTTCAGGTATTTAGATCACAAGCGCCTGCTACCACGTTCTATAGTGGTTATCGGATATCTCACCGGTATCATCTGGCTTAACTGTCTGATCCTCTAATCTGATGACCTAACTCGTGTCTGGTAGGTATCTCTCCAATTGAAATTCTCAAACTCAGTTCCCAAATTTAGTCTCTGTGGAAAACTGAAGCTGCACTCTCCAATAGGGCGAGGAATATTAGTCCATCAGTCACTTTTAAACCACTTTAATGGTTGTCTTACACAACTCACTTCTAGATCCTTTGATGACCCTACGGAAAATAATCTATTCAACTTTCTTTCCTTCGTTATGACCACTTGCTTCGGGCCGTCTGAAAATGTTCTGTCTACACAATCAGGTCAAAGGTCTTGGATATCCACCAACACTTGCCAAGTGCTCAATGCCCTTCGTATCATGACCCACTTGGTCTTCTCTTTTAATATTACTCAGTCATCTTATTCCTCAGGTAAGGAATCGTCACTTTTACCTTTTCAGGTCTAACACTCGAGACAACAAAAAAAAATCAAATCTATTGGTCATCTTCTCTGTTCACTTGACATTATTATATTATTTATAGATCTCTAATATATCGTTAACTCGAACCTAGGCTTCTCACGCATTTTCCAAGATCTTAAGTGACATAGAATATGTCCGGAATGACGGTATTAGATACAAAGTGATCTCATATCACCGTTATTTGATCATAACTACTCAATAAATGTTAACATACCATCAGCAGTGCGCTCTTTTGTCCACCGTTGTTACTAGCCCGATAGTATCCGTCTAACTCAAAATGCAACTCGGGTCCGTTCCGATATAACATTACACATAAAATTTACTCCGAGATTATGCTTTCTTTAAGCACGGTTTCTAGGTTGTAAGTATACTCCTGTCGCTTCTCTTTCTTATGTATCTTTGACTCAGAATGGTAGTTACTCACTTTGAGCTTTCTAGTGTAGACCATGCACAATACTTTTATTACATCGTAAATTCTTCTCTCCATCCATCGAGAAAACTCACTCTAACGTACTCCGTTAGGTATAGAATTCTAAAACTAATTGTCTGGAAACATGTAACGAAGCCATCACTCTTCACTCGGATCCATAATAGGGTACCAGTCTCTTTCTATTACCTCTACATGCACATACGTTTCCGTACAACATTTCCAGTCACTCACATAACCTACCTCACGTTTCTTCCAACTAGAATGCATTTTACCAACTATCACCGTCTTTAACTCGACACGACATCCATCAGTACCCTTGAGCTTCTTGCTTTGTGGGTTAGGACCCACCACGCTTCCGCTGCGCTACTCTGATTATCCTGTTGTCACTCATTAAGAAAATAAAACAACGATTGAAAAACAACTTCTTCCGCTTACTTTCTTAATTCTTCTACCACGGATCCAAACTCCCTGACTTGACCGGAGTTTGATCTTAACTACCCAAGAAGTAACTCTTAAAACGTTTCTCTTTATACCCTTAATTCATCCAAGAAGGTTGTCGTTGCCTACTTAAGGAAATCCTCTAAGGCGTCGGTAAAGCTACTCCATAGATCCACAGTCACAAATATCTCTTCTTAACGGCACATAACTCGTCAATACCAAACAATACTTGCACGCCCTTGGTTGACATCGGTCAGTCTATAATTGACATATCTCAATTTCATACCTCTATTGGTATTAAACTTTTGGTGCACATTACCTACTAGATTAATCCTTTTATCCTTCTTTAGTTCGTCTTATCTTTCACTCTTCTGCTTCCTTTGGGACAACTCTCTTTCTCAAGTCTCACTGTGCCATTCACTTGACGTCAAAAGTCGTTCCTAACACTCCACGATAGATGGTAAGCGTCTTGTAGTTCCGATGACTTTTAATTACCTCCCAATTGTAGTCCCTTTATAGGGACCGTCGGTGTTGATGACCTATGTTCTGTTATAAATGGCGGTTACCCTATGCTCTTGAGTCCCCCACACGATTTTCTCAAGCACAGGTTCCTTAATTGGCGTTGTTTGTAATATTTCTTTCCAAATCTCTATTGACTATGTTCTGTTATAAATGGCGGTTACAGGGCTTCAATCCTTTCGATACTGGCGTTGTGATTCTGTTTAGAATTCTTATCTTTAAAGAAGACAAAATGTCTCCAGGCTTGTGAAGTCTAGCCTTCGCTCTTACATTAAGTTGTATCTCTCCATTCCGTGTAAATTGTGATCTGTCAAAATTTCCTTAGCTAGTAGGTAAACAGTTGCTCACAACAATCCTTTTATACTTCTTTAGTTCGTTCAAACTTCCACCCTTCCGCTTCTTATAGGCTAACTCCATTTCTCTAGTCCGATTGTGTCATTCCTCTGGCATAAATAGTCGTTTCAAGTTTTCACGATAGCTTGCAAGCGTCTTCGAAATTATTATGGCCGAAATGATCTTCCACTTGCAGTTCCTTTTTCATGGACCATCTGTGTTGGTGGCTAAGGTCCCGTGATAATTCGGGTTACCCTGGATTCTCGAGTGCAGCAAGGACGTTCTCCCATACCCCTTTTCTTCACTGATGTTGGTGGTAATATCAACTTCTTACATCTTCGAGGAGGTCAAAACCTCTCCACATTTATGGGGTCTGCCTTTTCGCTTTTACACTCAATGGTAGGTCTTCATTCCGTGCACCTTAGATTCTCACACCCGGATTGATACTTTGTCTCTTCTGGTTTCTCATGCCCCTAATGGTCTATGGGGCATCAACCTCGGTTATGATGTCCTTGATGCCGCAATATTGGTTGTACTCAATTCTAGTTGTCCTGTTCCAATATCATTATCTCTATTCCACACTCTTGTAGTCTCTTGCATGGTTCTTCTTAATTCCGCCTCTCGGCCTCGTATGCCCGAGTTCCTTGTACGACCTTCTATTCCTTCTAACTGAACTACCTCGGGGATTTCTTCCTCATTTGATTGTGCATGTGATAAAAATTATCTTAACAACTTCACTTTCTTGCCCACTTGTTCTTTGGTTAATTTGTAAGGATCACCAAGCAGTCTACCTGAGTATAATACTCAATTCAAGGTCCGATTCCATTGCATCATGTTGG
This sequence comes from Fagopyrum homotropicum, assembly GCA_033239125.1. Taxonomy (NCBI): domain Eukaryota; kingdom Viridiplantae; phylum Streptophyta; class Magnoliopsida; order Caryophyllales; family Polygonaceae; genus Fagopyrum; species Fagopyrum homotropicum. The sequence goes on from BSWB01000002.1 coordinate 52,387,185, forward strand.
AGATTCTTCAAGTCCGTAGTTGATTTATCATGAGGTGATAATCGCTTCGTGATATCACGGCTAAAGGATATAAAATATCCTTTAGGATACTAACAAGCTAAGCCTACACATGTATATAACATATTATAATAACCATCATAAAAAGTCTATAAGCTAACTCCTATCGATCCAAGTTGCAGAGATCCACGGAGAGCGATGGTGGTCCGACGTACTACTAACCCAATAACCCGACTATGCGCATGTGTAAAAACAGCAATTCATTTTGAAAATCTTAGACCCTTTTTCGGGTTCAAGTTATTTTATACATTCGGTCTTTCAGAAGATTTCGAGTGCCATTGTTGCCAACCCAGAGCTCTGATACCATATTGTAACACCCCAAATTCTGAGAACTCGGGGAGCTACTGGTTAGGACCTCACAATGGGTCCCGACCATAGTTTGACAACAATTTTACTTGGATCTTACAACAAGGCACAAAAGTATTTAAAACATTTGAAAACTATAAACAATATATACATGGAGAATATGTATCAGTCTTACAAGAAAAGCTACTAAAATGATGCATATGAAGAACAGAAGACATCCCCGTCCCCAACTAAATGAGTACGTGGACCCGGCTGACCATTTCCTCCGGATCTCTCTACAACTGTCTCAACCTGCAAGGCATCTACAAGCGGTATAAAACCGTTAGCTAACATTCTATGCATAAGGATAAAGGTAAAAGCACATACACACAACATACACAATCAACATGCAACACTCAATCCTTTTATTATCTTTAATTAGGTGATAGGTCATTACTAATGATACTTATTTTGTGACACGAGGGATTCCCAAACCTCGCCCCTGTCCCCGTTTACCAACGCGGAATGGTACTAATGCATCTGACCGTCTACCGGACTGGGCTGGTCGCAGGGAACCTCCTAGACTCTCGCAAGAGCTAGGCAGATGATGTCACGACCCGTTATCATACACTTGGGTCAACTACGTAAATAATAAAGTCGGCCTAATCCGGTTTCGTTGTTTATCATAACTAACAAACACCACTCATACACATTACACTCATACAAGATGCCAGCTAAGTAAGTCCGTGGACTTACCAGAATCAAATCTCGACTCTCTCTTAACCACCACTCAATCCGTAAGTGCAGAACTCAGTTGCCTGTCAGAGGAGGCACGTGTGTCAACACATTTCCCTGGATACTTATAAGTCTAAAACTCTTAAGATATACGATTCTATGTGTAGAAGTTATTACAGTGTTTATTTAAGGTAAAATGACTATTTTACCCTTAGTCCCGGCACTTCCAAAGACTCGGAATATGTACTTAAATTATAATTTGTGGCTAACTAACCATATTCTACTCCCTAGGATGATTTTAGGTAACAACTAGAAAAACTACCCATTTTCTATTTCCCGAAAAGTCACTAAAGTCCAACTACAGCTTCAAATATAAAATTCGAATAATCTTATAAAAATTCCGAAATAATTCCCTAGATCATCTATGATATCCCATCTACTCATAGGAGAAAGAATTTCTTAAAACTGTTAAAGCATCACTTCTACAAAAATTTCTAAAGTTGGTTACAACACTTAACAAACAGCATACTGTCTTAACTTTGAAAAATCATAACTCCTAAACTACTCGCTGGATTTATCCCAAATTTTGATATGTTCTACTATAAAATCTTATCTATAATATATCCAAAATTCAGCTGCAAAGGAGATCAAAATCCTGTTTAAAACTATCTCACAAAACCGAATTTCAGCACAACAGAAAAACTGCTTACGACTCAATCTTTGAAAATTCATAATTCCCAAACCACTCGCTGGATGCCTCCCAAATTTTAATATGTTCTAGAACAATGTATCGACTATATCATATCCAAAATTCAAGCCCAACGGAGATCAAGAGCCTATTAAAAACTATCTCACAAAACAGCATCACTTGCTGTTTTCCCCAACACTCAGCACATATATAACAACTGCATGAGGAGTCCACTTTGCAACATCATAACTCTCAAACCGTAACTCCGATTCTTCCCAAATTTTAGTATGATCTACTATATACTACTGACTACAACATATCCAAAATTCAGCAACAAAGGAGGAGTATAACTTACTCAAATCTTGACCCGAAGTTGACTGTTTTTCACTTCAGAAAATTCAGAAAACTGAGAGATGTAACAGCTCTCTGAAGTTGCTCCATTGGGCTGAAATGTATGGGTTTAAATGTGGTTTAGAGGTACCCATTGACACATAAACATGGAGGGAAAGTAAGGGGGTAGATGTGGGTCTTACCCGACTCTAAAACTCGAAGGGATGCTTGTCCACTGGTGACAGCCGGTTGAAACGTTCCTTAATGTCACTACAGGAAGGGGAACCGACTGAGGCTGTTGTGGCTACGTTGCTGCACACTGCTGCGTCCTAGGCGGTTGCTGGTTGTGTGCAGGAGCAGATCCAGTGTGAGATGTAAGTAATAAGCAAGGAAACAGAAGGGGGCAAGGGAGGGCATTTACCTGGTTGAACACGTGCACAGAGGGTCGCTGCAGCGTCCTTGTTTCTGTCGAGTAGGCTAACGTCCAGGGTTGTAGATGTACTGAAGGGGTTCCTCCACTTGCTGGTTCCTTTCCTGGTGAGTTTTTGTGCTTGAGGACAGTGCTGAACGTATGCAGAAGGGGAGGTGTCGTGCAAAAGGCGGAAACAGAAGGGGGTAAGAAGAGGCGTTCGGGAGTTACCAATCTTGTAGCGTCTGACGGCTGCTCTTCCAGGTGGGCTGGAGTGAAACGCAACAAGGCTGGGCCTGTACAAGGGAGGAAGTGGAGGCTGGGCTCGAAGTGCCACTGGGCCTGTGCAGCTGCGAGGACAAGCTGGGCTGGAGCAGGGCTAGAAAACTGGGCTGAAACTAAGAAGCAAAAGTGGGCTGAATGGATGAATGAGGTTGTCCTGGCCTTGTCACAGCCTTGTCAAAACGTGTCATGGTCTCGTCTCAGCCTTGTCACGATCTCGTCTAAAGTCATCGTTACGAATTAATTATAAGAATTAGGGTTTGATATAATTCTATCATTTTATGTGAATTAAATTCTACATAAAATGATAAATAATTATAAGAATTAGTATTTGATATAATTCTATCATTTTATGTAAATTAAATTCTACATAAAATGATAAATAATTATAGGAATTAGAGCTTGATATAATTTTATCATTTTATGTGAATTAGCTTCTACATAAAATGATAAAATTTGTGAAAAAATAATTGCTAGATAGAATGGAAAACCGTCAACGGCTCGAAGTCCGATTTGATTCGGAATTAAACGGACATAAAAATTCCGGATATTACATCAGTACCCCCTTAAAATAAGTTTCGTCCCGAAACTTTAAACAAGGTACTTAATTAAACGACTTCCATAAATAAACTGGTTTGTCCTAGTGTCACTATATTTTTATTCGTTTCCTAAACTTCTCTAACCCTATCAAAGCGTAACGGAAAAAAAACTGGTCGTTACATCAGATCCCCCTCAAAATAAGTTTTGTCCCGAAACTTAGGGTAAGACAATCCCGATCGGCCTTTAAGACACCAAATGGGTGTGTTTGATCACTACACAAAACTCTCGTCGTTTCCACATCTAAGTATCCCGCACATCAAGGTTACCAAAAGAACACATCACTAACTAAACACTAAGTCATGAAATAAACAAGCAGTCAAACAATATCACACATCCAAGGTCAAGCCCTAACTCGTCACTCTCGAGGTTACAACTATCACTACATAGGTCTTTGAAAGGTTACGTCTCTTAAAACCACTAAATCTTAAATCTTTTCAGGTATTTAGATCACAAGCGCCTGCTACCACGTTCTATAGTGGTTATCGGATATCTCACCGGTATCATCTGGCTTAACTGTCTGATCCTCTAATCTGATGACCTAACTCGTGTCTGGTAGGTATCTCTCCAATTGAAATTCTCAAACTCAGTTCCCAAATTTAGTCTCTGTGGAAAACTGAAGCTGCACTCTCCAATAGGGCGAGGAATATTAGTCCATCAGTCACTTTTAAACCACTTTAATGGTTGTCTTACACAACTCACTTCTAGATCCTTTGATGACCCTACGGAAAATGATCTATTCAACTTTCTTTCCTTCGTTATGACCACTTGCTTCGGGCCGTCTGAAAATGTTCTGTCTACACAATCAGGTCAAAGGTCTTGGATATCCACCAACACTTGCCAAGTGCTCAATGCCCTTCGTATCATGACCCACTTGGTCTTCTCTTTTAATATTACTCAGTCATCTTATTCCTCAGGTAAGGAATCGTCACTTTTACCTTTTCAGGTCTAACACTCGAGACAACAAAAAAAAATCAAATCTATTGGTCATCTTCTCTGTTCACTTGACATTATTATATTATTTATAGATCTCTAATATATCGTTAACTCGAACCTAGGCTTCTCACGCATTTTCCAAGATCTTAAGTGACATAGAATATGTCCGGAATGACGGTATTAGATACAAAGTGATCTCATATCACCGTTATTTGATCATAACTACTCAATAAATGTTAACATACCATCAGCAGTGCGCTCTTTTGTCCACCGTTGTTACTAGCCCGATAGTATCCGTCTAACTCAAAATGCAACTCGGGTCCGTTCCGATATAACATTACACATAAAATTTACTCCGAGATTATGCTTTCTTTAAGCACGGTTTCTAGGTTGTAAGTATACTCCTGTCGCTTCTCTTTCTTATGTATCTTTGACTCAGAATGGTAGTTACTCACTTTGAGCTTTCTAGTGTAGACCATGCACAATACTTTTATTACATCGTAAATTCTTCTCTCCATCCATCGAGAAAACTCACTCTAACGTACTCCGTTAGGTATAGAATTCTAAAACTAATTGTCTGGAAACATGTAACGAAGCCATCACTCTTCACTCGGATCCATAATAGGGTACCAGTCTCTTTCTATTACCTCTACATGCACATACGTTTCCGTACAACATTTCCAGTCACTCACATAACCTACCTCACGTTTCTTCCAACTAGAATGCATTTTACCAACTATCACCGTCTTTAACTCGACACGACATCCATCAGTACCCTTGAGCTTCTTGCTTTGTGGGTTAGGACCCACCACGCTTCCGCTGCGCTACTCTGATTATCCTGTTGTCACTCATTAAGAAAATAAAACAACGATTGAAAAACAACTTCTTCCGCTTACTTTCTTAATTCTTCTACCACGGATCCAAACTCCCTGACTTGACCGGAGTTTGATCTTAACTACCCAAGAAGTAACTCTTAAAACGTTTCTCTTTATACCCTTAATTCATCCAAGAAGGTTGTCGTTGCCTACTTAAGGAAATCCTCTAAGGCGTCGGTAAAGCTACTCCATAGATCCACAGTCACAAATATCTCTTCTTAACGGCACATAACTCGTCAATACCAAACAATACTTGCACGCCCTTGGTTGACATCGGTCAGTCTATAATTGACATATCTCAATTTCATACCTCTATTGGTATTAAACTTTTGGTGCACATTACCTACTAGATTAATCCTTTTATCCTTCTTTAGTTCGTCTTATCTTTCACTCTTCTGCTTCCTTTGGGACAACTCTCTTTCTCAAGTCTCACTGTGCCATTCACTTGACGTCAAAAGTCGTTCCTAACACTCCACGATAGATGGTAAGCGTCTTGTAGTTCCGATGACTTTTAATTACCTCCCAATTGTAGTCCCTTTATAGGGACCGTCGGTGTTGATGACCTATGTTCTGTTATAAATGGCGGTTACCCTATGCTCTTGAGTCCCCCACACGATTTTCTCAAGCACAGGTTCCTTAATTGGCGTTGTTTGTAATATTTCTTTCCAAATCTCTATTGACTATGTTCTGTTATAAATGGCGGTTACAGGGCTTCAATCCTTTCGATACTGGCGTTGTGATTCTGTTTAGAATTCTTATCTTTAAAGAAGACAAAATGTCTCCAGGCTTGTGAAGTCTAGCCTTCGCTCTTACATTAAGTTGTATCTCTCCATTCCGTGTAAATTGTGATCTGTCAAAATTTCCTTAGCTAGTAGGTAAACAGTTGCTCACAACAATCCTTTTATACTTCTTTAGTTCGTTCAAACTTCCACCCTTCCGCTTCTTATAGGCTAACTCCATTTCTCTAGTCCGATTGTGTCATTCCTCTGGCATAAATAGTCGTTTCAAGTTTTCACGATAGCTTGCAAGCGTCTTCGAAATTATTATGGCCGAAATGATCTTCCACTTGCAGTTCCTTTTTCATGGACCATCTGTGTTGGTGGCTAAGGTCCCGTGATAATTCGGGTTACCCTGGATTCTCGAGTGCAGCAAGGACGTTCTCCCATACCCCTTTTCTTCACTGATGTTGGTGGTAATATCAACTTCTTACATCTTCGAGGAGGTCAAAACCTCTCCACATTTATGGGGTCTGCCTTTTCGCTTTTACACTCAATGGTAGGTCTTCATTCCGTGCACCTTAGATTCTCACACCCGGATTGACACTTTGTCTCTTCTGGTTTCTCATGCCCCTAATGGTCTATGGGGCATCAACCTCGGTTATGATGTCCTTGATGCCGCAATATTGGTTGTACTCAATTCTAGTTGTCCTGTTCCAATATCATTATCTCTATTCCACACTCTTGTAGTCTCTTGCATGGTTCTTCTTAATTCCGCCTCTCGGCCTCGTATGCCCGAGTTCCTTGTACGACCTTCTATTCCTTCTAACTGAACTACCTCGGGGATTTCTTCCTCATTTGATTGTGCATGTGATAAAAATTATCTTAACAACTTCACTTTCTTGCCCACTTGTTCTTTGGTTAATTTGTAAGGATCACCAAGCAGTCTACCTGAGTATAATACTCAATTCAAGGTCCGATTCCATTGCATCATGTTGGAGATTCTTCAAGTCCGTAGTTGATTTATCATGAGGTGATAATCGCTTCGTGATATCACGGCTAAAGGATATAAAATATCCTTTAGGATACTAACAAGCTAAGCCTACACATGTATATAACATATTATAATAACCATCATAAAAAGTCTATAAGCTAACTCCTATCGATCCAAGTTGCAGAGATCCACGGAGAGCGATGGTGGTCCGACGTACTACTAACCCAATAACCCGACTATGCGCATGTGTAAAAACAGCAATTCATTTTGAAAATCTTAGACCCCTTTTCGGGTTCAAGTTATTTTATACATTCGGTCTTTCAGAAGATTTCGAGTGCCATTGTTGCCAACCCAGAGCTCTGATACCATATTGTAACACCCCAAATTCTGAGAACTCGGGGAGCTACTGGTTAGGACCTCACAATGGGTCCCGACCATAGTTTGACAACAATTTTACTTGGATCTTACAACAAGGCACAAAAGTATTTAAAACATTTGAAAACTATAAACAATATATACATGGAGAATATGTATCAGTCTTACAAGAAAAGCTACTAAAATGATGCATATGAAGAACAGAAGACATCCCCGTCCCCAACTAAATGAGTACGTGGACCCGGCTGACCATTTCCTCCGGATCTCTCTACAACTGTCTCAACCTGCAAGGCATCTACAAGCGGTATAAAACCGTTAGCTAACATTCTATGCATAAGGATAAAGGTAAAAGCACATACACACAACATACACAATCAACATGCAACACTCAATCCTTTTATTATCTTTAATTAGGTGATAGGTCATTACTAATGATACTTATTTTGTGACACGAGGGATTCCCAAACCTCGCCCCTGTCCCCGTTTACCAACGCGGAATGGTACTAATGCATCTGACCGTCTACCGGACTGGGCTGGTCGCAGGGAACCTCCTAGACTCTCGCAAGAGCTAGGCAGATGATGTCACGACCCGTTATCATACACTTGGGTCAATTACGTAAATAATAAAGTCGGCCTAATCCGGTTTCGTTGTTTATCATAACTAACAAACACCACTCATACACATTACACTCATACAAGATGCCAGCTAAGTAAGTCCGTGGACTTACCAGAATCAAATCTCGACTCTCTCTTAACCACCACTCAATCCGTAAGTGCAGAACTCAGTTGCTTGTCAGAGGAGGCACGTGTGTCAACACATTTCCCTGGATACTTATAAGTCTAAAACTCTTAAGATATACGATTCTATGTGTAGAAGTTATTACAGTGTTTATTTAAGGTAAAATGACTATTTTACCCTTAGTCCCGGCACTTCCAAAGACTCGGAATATGTACTTAAATTATAATTTGTGGCTAACTAACCATATTCTACTCCCTAGGATGATTTTAGGTAACAACTAGAAAAACTACCCATTTTCTATTTCCCGAAAAGTCACTAAAGTCCAACTACAGCTTCAAATATAAAATTCGAATAATCTTATAAAAATTCCGAAATAATTCCCTAGATCATCTATGATAAGAATTTCTTAAAACTGTTAAAGCATCACTTCTACAAAAATTTCTAAAGTTGGTTACAACACTTAACAAACAGCATACTGTCTTAACTTTGAAAAATCATAACTCCTAAACTACTCGCTGGATTTATCCCAAATTTTGATATGTTCTACTATAAAATCTTATCTATAATATATCCAAAATTCAGCTGCAAAGGAGATCAAAATCCTATTTAAAACTATCTCACAAAACCGAATTTCAGCACAACAGAAAAACTGCTTACGACTCAATCTTTGAAAATTCATAATTCCCAAACCACTCGCTGGATGCCTCCCAAATTTTAATATGTTCTAGAACAATGTATCGACTATATCATATCCAAAATTCAAGCCCAACGGAGATCAAGAGCCTATTAAAAACTATCTCACAAAACAGCATCACTTGCTGTTTTCCCCAACACTCAGCACATATATAACAACTGCATGAGGAGTCCACTTTGCAACATCATAACTCTCAAACCGTAACTCCGATTCTTCCCAAATTTTAGTATGATCTACTATATTCTACTGACTACAACATATCCAAAATTCAGCAACAAAGGAGGAGTATAACTTACTCAAATCTTGACCCGAAGTTGACTGTTTTTCACTTCAGAAAATTCAGAAAACTGAGAGATGTAACAGCTCTCTGAAGTTGCTCCATTGGGCTGAAATGTATGGGTTTAAATGTGGTTTAGAGGTACCCATTGACACATAAACATGGAGGGAAAGTAAGGGGGTAGATGTGGGTCTTACCCGACTCTAAAACTCGAAGGGATGCTTGTCAACTGGTGACAGCCGGTTGAAACGTTCCTTAATGTCACTACAGGAAGGGGAACCGACTGAGGCTGTTGTGGCTACGTTGCTGCACACTGCTGCGTCCTAGGCGGTTGCTGGTTGTGTGCAGGAGCAGATCCAGTGTGAGATGTAAGTAATAAGCAAGGAAACAGAAGGGGGCAAGGGAGGGCATTTACCTGGTTGAACACGTGCACAGAGGGTCGCTGCAGCGTCCTTGTTTCTGTCGAGTAGGCTAACGTCCAGGGTTGTAGATGTACTGAAGGGGTTCCTCCACTTGCTGGCTCCTTTCCTGGTGAGTTTTTGTGCTTGAGGACAGTGCTGAACGTATGCAGAAGGGGAGGTGTCGTGCAAAAGGCGGAAACAGAAGGGGGTAAGAAGAGGCGTTCGGGAGTTACCAATCTTGTAGCGTCTGACGGCTGCTCTTCCAGGTGGGCTGGAGTGAAACGCAACAAGGCTGGGCCTGTACAAGGGAGGAAGTGGAGGCTGGGCTCGAAGTGCCACTGGGCCTGTGCAGCTGCGAGGACAAGCTGGGCTGGAGCAGGGCTAGAAAACTGGGCTGAAACTAAGAAGCAAAAGTGGGCTGAATGGATGAATGAGGTTGTCCTGGCCTTGTCACAGCCTTGTCAAAACGTGTCATGGTCTCGTCTCAGCCTTGTCACGATCTCGTCTAAAGTCATCGTTACGAATTAATTATAAGAATTAGGGTTTGATATAATTCTATCATTTTATGTGAATTAAATTCTACATAAAATGATAAATAATTATAAGAATTAGTATTTGATATAATTCTATCATTTTATGTAAATTAAATTCTACATAAAATGATAAATAATTATAGGAATTAGAGCTTGATATAATTTTATCATTTTATGTGAATTAGCTTCTACATAAAATGATAAAATTTGTGAAAAAATAATTGCTAGATAGAATGGAAAACCGTCAACGGCTCGAAGTCCGATTTGATTCGGAATTAAACGGAAATAAAAATTCCGGATATTACATCAGTACCCCCTTAAAATAAGTTTCGTCCCGAAACTTTAAACAAGGTACTTAATTAAACGACTTCCATAAATAAACTGGTTTGTCCTAGTGTCACTATATTTTTATTCGTTTCCTAAACTTCTCTAACCCTATCAAAGCGTAACGGAAAAAAAACTGGTCGTTACACTTGAGATGTTTAAGTTACTGATATTTGGAAATTATTTATATTAAAGATTGAAGGTGCCTCATATCCCTTGAGAAACTTGATTCGATTTTTGATATTTGAAAGTGATTTTTCTGAAAAAGAGGATCCCTTATAAATACTTTTACAGTTCAAAGTTCTGTCTCAATCTTTTTGCTACTTGAGAAACCTTTTCCAGTTCATTTTTTTCTCCAATTGATGTGTGTAGTCAAACATTGACTGAGTTGATCAACATTTTGTTTCTAAGATATCTTACAAAAAAGGAAAGAAGGATCTTGTAGATATGCCCGGTTTTGATAATAAACGATTGGTCAAAGTTCTGCCTCAATCTTTTTGCTACCTGAGCTGGGTAATTTTTACACTAATTGAGAGCTGAGATGTCAACCTGAGGGTTTCTCCCTTACATTGGTCAAAAACGATGGGTCAAAGTTCTACCTCAATCTTTTTTTCTCCTTGAGTTGGGTAATTTGTACACTAATTGAGAGTTGAGATGTCAACCTCAAGTTGGGTAATATAGTTGCTATATTACCATGGACTTTTGCAAACTTTTGAGCTTTGACCGGCTAATACACTCTTTCCAGGATACCGTTTTTCAAAATTATAAACTATTTACTTACCGGTGGGACGATCATAGTCAACAATGACGGTGGTGCTTTTACACTGTGATTCTCTCTAGTTATTGCTCTGGGTAATTGGCAGTAAGCATCGTTTTGTAGCATCAAATTTGTTGGAAGAAGTAGACATTTTCTGTTGAAGTTGACAGTTGATGTTATTATTAGGTTGAATGACGGTGGTTAAAACTTCGTTGTGCTAACTGCTAGCTCAAGAAATATTTAATATGGGTTATGTGCCTTCATCAAGTTTCAGCATGTCTCTCTAGACTCAAAGTAACATTCAAGTAGCTTTGGATTATAGCTAGAACACTTGTAAGGTTGTTTTGTATTTACCTTGAATCGTATGTTTGTTTTGGATGTTTGGGGATGTCATTCTTAGCTCTCACTTTTATGTCAGTAATTTGAAAAGAAGGATATATTTGTGGGACCAGAATGTACAGTTTTGCAATCCTGGCTGGAGTGTTGTGCTTTTGACCCCAATGAGTGGTGGAAGCGTCTTAGGTCATCAAAAATATCCTGAAACTGCTGCAATGAGTAAAGTGGACCAAAACTTGCAGTGTTGTGCTTTTGACCCCAATGAGTATTGAATCCGTGGCTGACAAGTTTGTTTCCCCTGAATACAAGCCTTTTTCCTTGTTATCCTGTCTGTTTAGACAACAAGAAGATGTTTAAATTGGATGAATTATCTACAATCTTCACATGTCCCAATCTGAATGCAAGTATATTTTAGAATTGTTGTGTATCGAGTCCATAGATGTTTATGTCGATAGACAAGTTTTTATTGTTGTCCCTTGTAGTTGTTAGCAAGAGATGAACTTCAACCTAGTGGCTGGACTTGGTCTAGTGTCCCTTGTAGCTAGCAAAGTCCGAACTTGTCTTAATCAGGATTTGTGCATGATCATTCTCTGGAACTCAGTATAAGATCATCATAAAAGGGAAATCTAATAAAGATTTGTCCCAATCTGGTTGCAAGTATAAATTATATATGAAGTTGGTTAATTTGAGAGAACCCTGTATTTGTTAATTTGTATTTTAATAAAAGGAAAAAAGAAGAAAATGATTTTTATGTATTGAATTGTCATGATCTTTTATTAATGTCTTCGTGTCAATTGTATTAGAAGCATATGAGACCAATTATATAAGCAAAGTCTTGAATAATTCATATGATTGATTATTTTATTGTTCTCCCTTTTGAATATGAAGAGAAGCCTAATAGCTTAGGATGTGTTGCTCTTGACATTTTTCTGTTTGGGTTATGTGCTTTGTTGATGCCTTGATTATAAGTTGTTGAGTTTGTGTATTAAAAATTGTTCATACTAAATATCACTTCAAAATACATCCCATGTGCTTGAAAAAAATGCTCATTTCAAATAAAGCATAAACACTCACAATTGCAGTGGTGAGGACTCATTTAATGGGTTCTTGGTCTTGTTATGCTGCTTGGATTTGGTACTAAGGAAAAAGCTTCTTAGTTGATTGTTTGCTTAGTAGACATACAAGATGCTTATTGGTATCGACTTTCTAGACTTTGGATAACCCAACACACTCCTGCATATACATTCTTGCTATGAAATTTGCGTAACTAACCCTTTACATTGGTAACAAACTAGGTGAACTACTATGACTGAAAATAAGGTTATCGAATATTGCATTGGAGAAGCAAAAGCTTGCTTGGGCATTAACAAGTTTGTTGACAACTCTTTACGTTAATTAACAGTTTGTTTATTGTGGAGGTTTTTATTCTTGCTAACATAGCATCAAGTGAGTTTGATCTTCTTCCTTGAAAATTTGATTTTTGCAGGTTGCAGCTCTTGCGAACCAGAAACTGCTTCGCTTTGATTAGGTTGTAGTGATGGTGGGTTTAAACATCGAAGAATTGAGAATGGGATGCATTTCACTCACCATATAAAAGTAATTTCACCTTGTGAGGATCTTATTTTGACTAATATGTATATATGGTTACCTTCACATCAATCAAGAAGATATCATGAGTTACAGCGATGACGGTGAGATTGTCCATAAAAGGATGCAAATTTTTGCAACAACCTTCATTTTGTTTGCTAGTGGGAGCTTAGTAAGCTTAAGCGCGTTTCTACTACTGAGTATTTACAAGAAAAGGCTAGAAATGATCCTGCTTCATTTTGTTCAGAGAATGGGATATAAATGATCTTGCTTCCAGCTGAAGGATTCACTGTCATCTTCAATAAGGCTAGAAATGAGAAAAAGACAGGTGGGATTCAGCAGAACAAGTCCCGGTCTGTAAATTCTATGTTGATTCTCTTTCACTCTTAATTCAATAAAGTTCTTTTTGTTGTCTAGTTTGAATTTCGCTTTTTCTGGTTGGTACTAGCTTTGATGAGCAGGGAATGCGTTGTGGTCTGAATAGGAAGTAGGTTTTTCTCACTTGGTTTATGCCCTTTTAGTTTGATGCTTATTTGATAATTGTCTCATAGGCCGTAGTTTTTGTAGATCAATTTAGATGTAACAACCGGGAATTTTGATTCCAGTTGGTGACGTGAGTCTCCGCGGTCACATCCGCAATCGCGCCATCGCGGTCGCACTAAAACAGCAGATCGGGGCTTTTCTGTTTCGTAATTGTTGGGATTGTTAGTGTCATGTTAGGGTGGAGCCTAGCAGAACTAGAGTAAATCTCAAGTAGTGAGTTGGAAGTTAGAATCGTGAGAGGATAAGACTTTAGGATGATGATGATACGTTAAGAGTAGGAAAACTGCTAGAATGCAATTTTCGGACCTTGATATGGATGATAGATTATTGAAGTTCGTACCTTTGAATATAATAGGCTGTTGAGATTTCTATTACGGACCAAGAGTTGTGATTTGCTGGACTTATCTTGTTACAAGTAAGTTCTTTGGACTTACTTAGTTGCAATCTGTGTATTGGGTGGATTACATTAGTGGTGTGGGTATTTTATGTTCCATAACTATAACCTGAGTAGGACGACCTTATTAATAATTGACCCAAGTGTTAGTGTGGCGGGCGCTGACATCACTGTCCAACTCCGACGTGAGACTGAGAGGTTCTTCGCGACTAGCCCAAACATGGTATACGGGGAGATGCATTGAACCACCCCTGTTAGTATATGGGGATGCATGCGAGAGTTGAGGGACTTTTCGTGCCACAAGCATAAGTTGAATTAGAAGTGAATAACCTAATGAAGATATAAAATGAGTTTTTGTGTAAGCATGCTACGTGTTTCATTACCGCATTGTTGTGTGTGCTTTTATAATTCTTCTAATATGTAAGTTGTTAGCTAATGGTTTATCCGGTATCGTAGATGCTTTACACGATAGGGTAATTGCAGAGTTATCCGGACGGAGTGGTCAGTCGGGTTCCCGTACAATGACACTAGCAAATTTGTTAAAGGGTTGAATAGATAAACAAAATCCGAAAGGGGTTTGAGTTTTCAAAATGAATTTCGTTTTCAAAATCCTCTGCAGATCTCGGAAACTTAGTTTGATATGTTAGACTTCTATTTACTGCATGCCTTAGTCAACATTATCTTATACCTTAGTTATGACAATTCTCGCAGACGACACGTACTAGAGAGACATATAATGTAGGACGAGATAGAGGTCGTTCACCTCTTCCTCCTGCTGGGTGGGGTAGGGGTGATAGGACTCCTACAATCTGGAGAAGAGGCCGTGGATGTAGACCTCCTATAGCGAGAGGTTGGGGTCAAGTCCCCATAGTTGAGCCACCGGTAGCTAGAGTGGATGATGATAGATCGGAAGAGATTGCTGAGAGTGTAGTTTCTGATGTTTGGAATGAGATTGTTGCTAGATCAGGAGCACAGAGAGCGCAATCAGCCGAGTCAGGTCGTGTCTCGATGGGAGAGACCGAGTTTAAAGAGTATGTCCAGTGTGTTGTAGATGCAACTAGGACGGGGGATGTGCCCCAAATCATCAGTACCTACGCGATCGGTTGAGGTATCGTAGAGAGTTGGTGACTCAGGCGCTAGTTGCACAAAAGAGAGAGGCTGAGATTGTCAAGGCTCGGAATGAGCAAGGACATCGATGCCGGATGCGTGGTTAAAGACTTTCAACCATATGCGAGTACTCCCGTTTAACGACATGTTAAGTAGAAGGATTAGGAAATTGGGAAACAGGGTCAGCATCAGACATAGCGTCGTCCTCAACCTCTCGGGCATGAGCCTATTAGATAAGTCGAATAAAAGGCTTGACCCAGTTCCTTGAGTCCTAGATGGTCAAGGAAGGGTCATGCAGTGGTCATGTACAACAACAATTAGGCCTCGGGTGGATCTCAAGAGATCAATGTGTCGCACAATGGAAACAAAGATGTAGAATGGTTGGTCTCTAATGGAACAAGTCCAAATAAGTTGTGTCTCAACCGACAAGCAATGAAAGTGATAACAACTCCGCACATTAGTGTGTCAACCTTCTTCTAGGAGGCCTTTTGTAAATAGCGGGCAAAGAAGAAACTCATGTTGGGGCCTTTATCCATCAGCAATAACCATAACATACAAAGCTCCTCACTAGTGAAATCACCATAAGAGTCATACCTCAGTAGAAGGCCTTCAAATAGGTAACGGTGAAGAATGGAGATCGTTGGGTGCAAAATCTAGGAAACCTTCGTGTTTAAAAGCCACCAAATCTCTCCTGGGCCAACAATGGCCTGTTAGAAAGTTGTGGCATCATATGGGTGAGCTTTTTCATTTCTGACACCACCCACAAGGAAACCGAAAAGGGCGCCAAACTGTGCTAGTGAAAATTTGTGCCGGGTCCCCTTTATTTGGAAAGAGATAAGGCCTCCCTCTCCAAACTCATGAACGTCGTGGGGAATGTGTGGGGAGAATCTCCAATGATATCTCGGGATAAGATAGTAGTTGCATCTTGAGCAAACGGTCCAAGTGGGCTCGCTCAACAATCCACCTAAAATCATCATCCATCCTCAACTCAAACAGAAGACTCTTGTCAAGGAATCTAGTTTCCTGAAACTCGAGTGCAGCTAGTTTAGTGCAGGTGGGGGCATGGATGGAGGGGATGGAAGGAAGAACAATGATGGGTGCAACAGTAGACTCTCGAAAGCAAGGTCTAAAATAGGTTGCTTTCGGCGGTTTGATGAAACGTCATAGTAACTACAAAAACATATGTAAGAATGTAATAATAGTAGGCATGACCAATGGCGTGCAACAATTCATCAATAAACCTTAGTGAACTCTCAAAATTTCAACAATTTTCACAAAAATATCCAAAACGCCTAATGACAAAAATCAACCAAAATGCGTGAATTGTCGTAGCAAGACATCAATAAACATCATTTAATATATTTAAACATATTCCAAGCAAAATGGCTCAAAGAAAGCGCTCCAACGAATATAATCTTACAAAAAGCATTCGTAGGGACCAAAACGAGCAAAATATGCATACGGGCATGTAAAACGATGAAATCAAAATACAAACATCGATGAAAATTGTTCATAATAGTCAATAATCATCATATCAATCATAAAACAATTTGAGCCAAATCAGTCCACAATAGAAAAGCACAAATTCTAGGGATTTCGGGAATTTTTGGGTGGAAAAATCATCAAAACTTCAATTCTGAGGATAAATCATTCAAGAATGGAGTTAGGAACGAAGATAAGAGCAAGAAAACATACCTTTGGAGTTATTGAATGAGTAGTAATGGAGAGTTGAGAGTAAGGAGAGATGAGAGATCGAGTATACTGAAGAGGAGACGAGAATAAGTGGCTTCTTGTCGGCTTGTTTTTATAGGTATCACTGGTGGAAAAATACGGCTAAAGGCAAAAAAAATATACGGCCTAGGAAAGCCGTATTTGCATATGCGGGTTAAGGAAAAAAGTTTATGGATCGTATTTCTAATTCAGCATACGTATTTCCTTGGCTTCTCCTTGGTTGGATTGGACAAAATACGGTCTAAGGCAAATCCATGTATACAGGCAAGGTGAAAACAAAATATGGTCTATTGACTGTATAATTTTCCACACAACCTGTATTTTGATTTCTACATAGGCCGTATAAGCTTGGATTTTCCTCTAGTTTAGAGGGAAATGCCACTTAAGGAAAATACGTATATACGGTTTTAGTGCAAAACATATACGGCTTAGAGACCATATAATATTTACACATTAGAGCCTATTGCATTTCTTCTTCAACCGTATTTCATGTTTCTTCATAAGCCGTCTTTTGTAAACTCTCTTAGAATTTGGAGTGAAATGCGGCCTAAGGACAAAGGCAAAATACGGTCAATGGAAAAATGCTATATGGTTTATAACTCGTATACCATTTGCACATAAACCGTATAATATTTGCAAGCATGACGTATTTCTCCCCGTATTTTCTCTCTGGATTATTTCTCGGCAATTTCTTCTTGCATTGTAGAGACTTCAATGTTGGGTTCCTATAAGATAATCAATGAAATTCTTAGGGCAATAGAGTGTTCCTAAAAAGAAAAACTGAAAGAAAAACAAAAGACGATAAATGAAATAACGAGCAAACCCATGGGATGCATCCCATGAAGCCCGTGTTTAAGGTCTATAATCTGAACTAATTCCGGTCAGTCTAGATGTTCCGTAGTCCGATACTTTCAATGTCGAGACTTGTACAGTCGTGTCATTGGCTTTCCATGACATACCCCATACTTATAAATGAAGATCGAGGGGTCTTTAACTTCATCAACACTAGTTCTTCTATGATTACACCTTTTAGAAAGGGAATATGGCTTATGACCAAGGCAAATACGGTCTTAGGAACAACATTATATGGTCTGCAAGATGTATAATATTTGTGGTTAAGCTGTATTTGGGTGATTGTTGAAGAATACGGCTTAAGTTGTAGAGAAATACAACTTACGTGTAAAGAAAATACGATCTGGAGGGTGTATATGTGGAAGCCAGGACGACGAGAAATGTTCCACGGTGGGAGTCACGGCAAACCGGAGCCGGGGAGGATGAGAGATACGCAGTGAACTTAAAAAGGAGAAAACGCGCATAACATGGGAGAAAACAATGGGGGAACTTGGAGATGTGTATAATTGTGTAACAAAAATTTGTGGAGAACTGAAGTTCGTAGTTTAATCAAGATTGCTATTCGAGTGGTAAATATAGGTCAAGCATATAAAACGTCGTACAAATCTCGAGTATATATATATATATATATATATATATATATATATATATATATATATATATATATAATCATATTACTCTTTACAGTTTAAATCACAATTCGCATCTCAAATCCGTAAACGTTCGTACAAATGTCGACATTTTTTGAAGAAGCTGATGTCGAATCCGACGGTGAAAGCATAAATATCTCGATCGATGTACATAAATATAGTGATCCGGAACAACTTGTCACACATATCGAAGTGAGTCTATTATTGCATTTAATGGGGTTGATGTTATAATAGAGAAGCGAAATTGTTGAATTAGTTTAAACATATTACAATAGAGAACCGAAATTGTTGACTTAGTTTTAGACATTTTTTTTATACAAGGGTAAGCAAAAGGGGGAACGGACTCTGGAGACCGGTAACCCCAAAGCATCCAAACGGAGGTGGTCTTCAACATCTTCCGGTAGCACCTCGTCACTAGCTGCTGACGTGAAACCATGCAACGCAAGTCTATCTGCTACAGTTTTGAATTCCCAAAAAAAAGTGGTGAGCACAAAACTGATCAAAATCGGAGATCAAGGAGGAGACGTCCGAGAAGATCATAATGGAGACAAAGAGACGAAGGATGAAACCGGAAGAGGATCTTATTTCATTTCAAGTACCGGAATTGTGTGAATTTTAGAATTAATTTTTTATTTCAATTCAACGAGGATCTTACAGAATATTCCCGTGAACCGATACCGATTTTTCGTTCAAGTTTGAGTTCCATGGATATTATAAAGAAAATTAATTGGTTGGGCTCGATATGTGACGAATTCAATGAATATGGTGTTGGTCATAAAAAATTATGATTGGATAGACAGGGTCCGCATCTTACAATTGGCATGTGATAGACACGGAGCTCTTAGAAAGGAAAAAGATGTCAATCTCATTCAAATACCATCCGGGAAAAAATCGTTGAAGTGTATGTGCAAGTTTCAATTTGAGAGGGCACAAGCTGAAGAAGAATATTGGACATTGAGGGTTGTACGTGAAGTCCACAACCACATAATTCTCTCAGTTCTAAGGGGTATGCATATACCGGACATTTGTCTCTCATTCAATCCCGAAAGGTGGAGCGTGAATTGGGGTTTGGGTTGCACACAAGGTATATTTTGAAATTTGTGCAATTAGACGATCTTGACAATGTCACAACCATCCGACAAGTTTACAATGCCAGTTTGAAATGCGGATGAAACAAACTGAAGGAAGAGAGTCATTGCAATAAGCACTTTGATACGGGGCATTCACACGTGTAGTTTGGTCCGATCTTTCGAAACCTAAACACTCGAAGAAAAGACAATAAAAGAAAGAGATATGAAAATAACATGATCCGATGGTGGGAATGGATCGGTAGTTGGATAGATCGAGGTCGAACCCTAAGCAACGACCTAGAAGCACAAAAGGCGTTCTAAAAGAACCCTAAAGCACCTAGAGGATTGTTTGTGGCTATTTGAAGCACTCCACTCTACCGTGGCAAGTAGGACACACTCAAACAAGTCCAAGCGAGTTACGAGCAAGACGTCTCTTACTCAGGTTGCTCTCCACATGCGGAGACGACGGTAGACACTGCAAAGATAACACAACGTGTTAAACGAAATGTATTTAATTCAAGATGATAAAATAAGAGGCACGACCTCCCTATTTATAGAATAAGGGTTGGCCGAATGGGCTTTATGGGTTGGCCGAATGGGCCTCGTAATCTAGCCCGTAGAATCGTATCTTATTTAGAATAAGATATGATCTCAATCTAAGAAAATAATAAAATAAGATCAATCTTCTAGTAAAATTAGATTTTCTAAGACTTGGGCATCAAGTATCTCTAAAGATATGATTTTCAAATTTATCTTTAAGCTTCCCTACTAGAGGACTTAAATTATTTGACTTAAATTATTTGCAAATTAAATAAATAACTTGGGCCGAAAGTAACTCATAATTAAACATGCCTTTATGAGCTAAAAATTATAACACTCGATCAAAATATTAGCCACATTTATAGCCCACACGTGTGTGGTTTTTATGTGTGCATGACCGACCTATGTCTCCTGCATGGATACATACGTCCTTCGTGCATGGTTGCGTACTCATATGTGTATGTGTGGATGTGCTCGAGTGTTGAGGTAGTCTTGCATATGGATCCCGGTCCTCTATTGATGAGGAGCATGATTCTTCTTATAGGCTTCTCTTCTCTTTATGTGTGTTGCAAGATCCGGTAAAGTTGTTGTCAAACTATGGTTGGGACCCATTGTGAGGTCCTAACCAGTCGCGCCCCGAGTTCCGAGAATTTGGGGCGTCACATTTGCTATTAGAGAGTGCATTCTCATGTATTGACGCACTCGGGACCTCCTTGTTTGATAAGCTTTATGGCACATCATCTTCCTCCTTCGTCTGGATGGCATGTAGACCCTTCCTCCTTCTGCTTGAGTCTCATTTGATCATACCATCTTTATCATTGGCGTCCTCCTCTTCCTTAAAGGCCTTTAGGACTCCTTGCTCTCAAGTTGCTTTCAAGTTAAGTTTTGGTCCTAGTGTTCTTATGGATGCCTCAACATCAACCAACTCTTTAGTTGCTTTTGTGTTGAGTCCTCCTAGCTTCTAAGTTGCTCATGTGATGTGTCCACGTCCCGGAGGTGCTCCCGAGGATGCTCATGCATCACCCCTCCTCCTTTAGAAAAATTCGACCTCAAATCCAAATCTCCTTGAATTGTCTCGTCCTGGGATGGTTCATTATAAATTATTTGATGTAATTTTAATTAGTATAGGGTGTTTAATTGAATATATTCTAAATTAAGGGTGCTTGCATGGTAATAAATTATAGAGTGATTTCTTGTAAAAGAGTGATTATTAAGGGTAGTTTTGTATAGTTTACTCACCTTTTTTTTCACCCGGGATTGGTGCATTGATCTCGGTTATACATTTCGGGAAGGAAATAGAGTCGCAGATTCGCTTGCAAATCTGGTTTTCTCTTATGATGTGGGGGTGTTTAAGTTCGATGTTCCGCCTCCTTGTGTTTTTGCTTTCATTATTGACGATCTCAGGGGGGTTTGTTTTCCCCGATCCTTTCGCTTGTTTAATCCTTCTTTCATTATACGAGTTAGTCTGGAGTAGTGTACTCCTTTACCAAAAAAAATATATATATATTTACCATATTGACCGAATATCGTTATAACACCTTAGAGGGTGTATTCAATTAATCCCCCATTTGGTTAGAAGTCCGGAAACAGAAACGGAATGGAAATTAATCTAGTCCATATGTTTACCTTATTCATGAATATTTGAATCGATCCTTGTGGTTGCATGTAAAATGTAGTTGTTTTCCCTATTTTGTTTTCCTATAGGGTATCAACACTAATCAAATTTTACTATAATTACTTAAAACCACAAGGAATGATTCCATAAAATTTCATGAATAATGACATACATATGGACTAAATTCGTTTCCATTCCGTTTCCGTTTTTAGAGTTGGAACCAAACGGGCCCTAAGAGTTTACAAGAATTTTTGGAGTTTAAAAGTCTATGGGTATTTAATATAGATTTTTAAAAGTCCATATAAATCTTTTGGTATTCAATTAGGATTTAAAATTTTCCATAAAATTCCTATGGTATTTAAAAATTTGTTGATTTTAAAAGAATCTATTATTTCATTGATTTTGTAGAATTTTTTATTACTTTTGTACATACCTAAACTCTATAGAAGTCTTTCCCCAACCCATAAGATTTTCACAAAATCTGTATTGATTCTGTTTAGAATTAAAATATTTCATAGAATCAGCAAATTCTATGATTATTAAGAATCAATTAAAATTTTTAAAAGTTTGGATTGAATACACCCCCTAATTATTTAATATACTTAACTTTACAATACTTTTTTTTCTTTCTAAAAATAGTTCACATATTGAATAATTGAGGTACTTTAAATAATATTGTAGAAAAAAATTAATTTTTAAAACTATATTAGAATAAATAATTGACTATAATCAGAGTATTTAGATTTAGATGGTGTAATGTTTTACTAGAAAATGATAAAATTAATATATGTGATTTAGTTTTACGAGGTAAACTTTTATAAGGTAGTTTTATCCATAGTTTGTTGAAAGTTTAATTTATTAAATTTGTATACAGATTTCAATACAAGCTTCAAAAAAACATTTAATAAAATAGAATTATACTAATTTAATTATGAAAAGATATGTTCGATAATCTTAAGAGTATTTGATTATATTCTTAATAATTTTTTACAAATAGAACATGGATTTTTTAACAAGGTTAAAATAATTTGTGATGATTTAAGTAAAAAAATTATCCTTTATATGATTTTTTTTGAAAGGATCAAACAAATTAGGAATCAATTTTATTTAGTTAAAAAAATATTGTTATATCAAACAATCAACTATAATGAGAGTATTAAGGTTAAGATTGTGGAATGTACTATTACCAATTGATAAAAATAATATATATGATTTAACTTAATGAATTAAATTCTTTAAAATATTTTATATATTTTTTTTTCTTAAATTCATACAATAATTTTTCAAAATAATAATTTAAATTCATATCCTCGATGCATATTGATTTTACTATTTACATGATAAAGAGATATTTTCCATAATCTTAATAGTATTTGACTATATTAGTTTCTTACAAATAACACTAGGATTTACAAATAAATTGTAATGATTTAAATAAAAGAATTGTATTGTTAATGACTATTTTTATTTTAAAAATATAACAAAGTATCTGGTTACAAAAATCCTTAAATATTATTATTCACAAGTCAGATCTTAGACAGATTGAGTAGGTTATAATAGAGACGGAAGAAATCGAAGGGAAGAGAAGCCGACCGAGCACGATGTCTTCGTCTTCCCCAACTGTCCAAAGGGCGTTTCTATTCCTCAAGGCTGTTGCAGAGAATTTGACTTAAAGAAATCGTAAATCGAATTGCGTATGTCCTATTAACTCTCCGTCTTTTGGTTTCATCAAGATTCCGTATGTCCTATTAACTCTACATCTTTGTGGTTTCTTGTTGTTGCAATTGTTTTGATTTGCATTATGTTAAAAACAAAAGATTTTGGGGGAAAATTGGTGTTCACATTTAGCAAAAGATTTTGGGATGTTGCTATTCACCTTTGGAAAAAGATTTTGGGGAAAACGATCTAGTTGTCACACTTTCCTCCTCCTTTATTATGATACTTTTAAAGGTTCCTCTCTTTATCTTTTCTTGATGTGTAACTGAAGAAAGAGCGAAACCTGAACTAGTTGTTGCTATAGAGAATTTGACAGAAAGGAATTATAAATCGAATTCTTCGAATTGCATATGTCTTAGGGCCTATTCATTTCCCATATCTCATATCCTGATATGAGATATGGGTATGGATATCACATATCCGATATCCATGTTTCGTAATTGAGCATATGGATATCAAAGTGATATCCTAGATATCAATACTTTACTTTTTTATCGTTTTTGATATCTTAAAAAATTGAGAGATATCACATTCATTTTCTCTCACATTTCCCTCAAACTTCTCCCTCCCCAGTCTTCCTCATTTGATATACCTCACCATCTTGCCAAACACAAGTATCAGATATGAGATATCAATCTCATATCCATATCTATGATATCTATACCGATACCGATATTTGATATACTCATATTTGATATGGAAAATGAACAAGCCCTTAATAACTCTCCATCTCGGGTTCAGTATCCCAATTTCTAGGTTTCTTTTGAGGAATTTTCTAGACTTTTGAGTTGACTATCTAATCCCTTCTCCCAGTCAACCGTGTCCGAGTACTTCGATAAAACCTCTTCCAACGGACAGCTCGTGCCGAAGATGCGAATAGTGGGGCTGACGGGTGGGATCTCTTCAGGGAAGAGTACCGTCTCCAATATTTTCAAGGCCAATGACATCCCCGTCGTTGACGCTGACATTGTCGCTCGGGTAATCACTCCCTTTTCAATCTGATTCTGCAATTGGTATGTGTACTTGTGAGATTTGATTTAGATCATAATTTCTTAGCGTTAATTGAGTGTCTCTGATTGAGGTGTTCGACTGATGCTTAAAAAGTGGTCGATAGATTAGTTGAATTTGAAGAGTTTGAGTCATGCTTTAGCCAATTGAATTCTCCTCTTTGGCAGACTTGGATCAAGTTTGAGAATAAACTGGGACTTAGTTTGTGCTGTATAAGATGGAAAATCCGATCCTTTCTTCCCGCTATCTGATATAATTTCATTGGTGAGATAGCGTTTATGGGAATTACGTTCTATCTTAATATTCACAGTTGAGGGATTGTGATAGCATTTCTAGCAAGATATGATTGCGCTTCCCAAGATGACGATACTACGTGATTGGCTTTAGGAAGACTGTTGGATGGTTTAGGACGATTTTTGGATGATTTTAATGAAGTATTATCATTTACAAGTTGAAAATATCTTATCTTTAATCAATTTTGATGGGCTTGGTTTGATATTTCTTGAGATGCCAATTTTGATGGGCTTAGTTGAATGACCTTTTGAGTTTCGCTCATTTACAAATTCTGGAAAATTTTGAGGGTAAGTTGAATCTGGTATCTTAGCCAGGCTATTAAGTTTTCAATAGTTTCAGTTCCAAGCTGAATGTTTTCCCAACGTGCCCAGGTTATCAATAGAGGACACATTTTATAAGAAACTTATCATTTTCATTAAATTTTGTGTTCATTTTCTATTTCTTATTGTATCATTATGTTTTTGTTATCATCTATCATCTATGAGTTATGATTTGTGATTCATCACCCAACAAACATAATGTGAGCTGTGTTTTTGCAGGATGTTTTAAAGAAGGGCACAGGTGGCTGGAAGAAGGTTGTAAAGGAATTCGGAGATGGTATTCTTCAACCTAATGGAGAGGTCGATAGGCCAAAGCTGGGGCAAATTGTATTTTCTGATCCATCAAAGAGACAACTTCTCAACCGGTATAAATTTCCCTAGTGTGCTATATGATTTGAATTATTGGATTTTATTTCATTAGTGATTTTAAATCAATGAAAAATGGGTTCCAATAAACTTCATAGGCTTAATAAGCTCCTATAAGCTTGTGAAATGGGGTTCCCAGATGCACCCTTTTAATTATCTAGTTCCCTGTAGTGAAGAGAGTGCTTTTGCTATGCCCAGACCCCAAAAGTAGAGCCAGTCAAATACTTTCTTACAGTATAGCTAGCCAGTTTTTTTTTGGGTGGTGGGGTGAAACAAAAGAGCTGTTCCATACATTCGAATTTGTGGTCTGCTATCTTAACTCACATTCGTTGCAATAGAGTTCAACAGAATGGTGATGTAAATCTCTTTGAGTTATCCGAGAAAGTTAAATACACTGGCGAGTGTCCTACTATGTTGACTAAGTAATTGCAGCTTATGAGCAGCAAACAGGCATGAACAATGTGAATGGAAAAACAAACTTATTGAACTTTTGGGGGCCAGAAACTATCAAGCATTCACAAATTTTTCATGAATGTTTTTCAATTCACTTACATTTTCTTCAAGCTTAATGCTAATAAACCCCTCAGATGCTCTTGTGTAGTAAGTACTAGACATTTGGGATAACTTATTCTTCTGACTGTGAGTGTGACATCAGGTTTTCACTTTAGATTGGTTATTGGATCCAATTTTTGCTCAAATTTCTACTGCATGTGATTCTCTAATCACCTCATCTCAAAATTTGTTGCAGGCTACTGGCACCTTATATTTCCTCTGGCATTTTTCAGGAGGTTTTCAAGTTGTGGCTCAAGGGATCAAAGGTTATAGTTCTAGATGTTCCTCTGCTATTTGAGGCCAAACTCGACAAATGGACAAGCCCTGTTGTGGTTGTATGGGTTGATGACAACACACAGCTTCAAAGACTGAAGGCTAGGGATGGGATATCAGATGAAGAGGCAGTGAACAAAATTAATGCTCAAATGCCCCTTGATTTGAAAAGAAGCAAGGCAGACATTGTGATTGATAATAACGGAACACTGGAGGACCTAAACGAGCAAGTTAAGAAAGTATTACATTTGGTGACAAGACCGTTAACATGGGGCGAAAAAATGCGATCTAGGGAAGGTGTTCTGTTGGCTATTGCTTCCATAGTTGCAGGCATTCTGCTTTGTAAGAAACTCTCTGGTGGTAACAGCTTGTAGAAGTCTGGTAAGAAAATCCTAGAATTGTGTTGCGTGAAGACCTTTCATGTGAGAATTGTTGAGTTATTGCAGGTTCATTTGGTGAATGACATTCTTATGTGAAGTTTATATTTGTGAATTTTCATTAAAGCGTATGAAGTAAGAAACTAACTGAATTTATTTTTGGAGGTGCATCTTAGTAGTTGCTATAAAGTACTGAGTTTTGCACCAACAACATCCAGATGTAAAACAATTATTGGGTTGCTATTCGATCAGACACGAGAAATAATATGGACGCATTATAGATATGTCTTCTGAGCGCATCAAGCCTCTGGGGCGCATCCAGAGTGTGCCTCTGGGACGGATTCAGGATGTGCCCCGGAGCCGACTTATGCATGTGTCCCGTTTCCAGCTTTTATTAATTTTGAATTATTTATTTAAAATTCCGATTGAAAAAATTGGTTATGATGTAAAATTTTTTTTTAACCTCAAAACTTTACAAATTTATTTTTAATTTCTTAGAATTTTTTAAATGCCGATAATTATGTTTACATAACCTTCTTTTATTAAATCTTTAATTCCATCTTTAAAATTCTGAAAAATATACATTTTTTTACTTTGCTAGCTGTTTCATCAAAAACTTTAAAAAATTATTTTTAACATTAATATTTAAAAATAATTTCTTTTGGATAATTAGTATAACTTCATTAATAAAAAATAAAATAAAATATAGGCTTATAACAATAATAATACTTAATAATGTTTTAAAATTCTGAAGACCGTTTAGTATCCGTGGCGATATCTTGTGCTTTCATTTATATGTAACTAGTTTAGTACCCGCACCTTGTGCGGGGTTGTCTAAATAAAAAATATTATATTTTTATTTTCATGCATCACATATTTGATATTTATCTATAAAAAATATCTTTTATTAACTAATATGACTAATATGTGAGGATTAAGTTTTTTTAAATAAATAAAATAATATAATTAAATTTTATTATAAAAATTATTGTTCGAGTATTATATTTATACCTCAATATATTATCACTTTTACTTATATAAAGCTAGAGGAGCAAATTTTGATTTAGTTTTAAATTTAATAAATGTGTCAAATTAGAAGATTTGCATTAGATTTTCTCAACAAATCGAGTTAGAATATGTTAGTTTGTTAATTTTGATTGGTAGATAGGTAGATTTAATTTTTTAATTATTTATTTTAATAAAATTGACGTGGCATGATGATTGTTTACAATTCTAATAAAAAATTTCTTTATAAAATAATTAATGGCAAATTTGTAAATACATTATGGCAAATTTGTAAATAAATTGGAAAAATGCTGACGTGGACGGCCTTAGAGGTTGACACGTGGACAAAATGGGTGCTGTTTTAGTAATATATATAGATCTATTATTAAAAATACTAGGTTTTAATATATATTTTTCTTAAATATATACAAATATAGGCTTATAATAGTAATTTTAATAATTTTTTATATATGTATTTAACATTAATACCTTTATGATATCCTTGTTAAAAAAATACTTTTATGATTAAATATAAATTTAATTAAAAAACAATTGATATTTAGAATACTATAACTTGAAGTTATAAAATGTATATGGTAAATGTTTAATTTTTATTTCTTAATTTAGTCTATATATACTTGATTAACTGTATTTATGCTCATTCATTTTTTTGCTATCGGTTTAGTAGTAGACTATTAATTTAGTCATTTATAAAAACTACGAATTATATATTAATTTCAATTAATGTGATAAATATAATCTACTATTAATTTGTTAGGAACTTTTCTTTATCTCTATAAAAATAATATATATTAATATTATAAAGAGAAATGCGCACTATCTACAATGAAACTTATAAAATTAAAATTTTTGATTAGCATAATATATCACATATTTTTCTAATATATATTTGTTTTTATTCTCAGCTTTCTACTGCTCCCGAGACATGGATCATAACAAGAAAAAAAACACCTCAATTGGCGATAATACTATCGTTGTGGATCTACAATATTCGAGTTTTGATCCATATTCTTGGTTACGATATTCTCTAAAACATTTTCATTTTCTTTGTTAACGTCACTCTATATCCTAACTAGTCATCTTGAACGAGACCAAGTACTTGTAAATCAATTTCTCTCGACACAACAAGTCTAAAATGATTTCACTGTCTTCGAATGAACAATTTCATTGTGGGCATAACGATTTCACTGTGGACAAAACAAAGACAAAGACAATGAATGATTTCTAAGCTCCAAACTCTGTCAACACCTGAGCCAAAAACCAAAGACGGTGAATGATTTTGATTCTCCCGTCGGCAATGAGGAGATTGGCCGACACTTTCATAAGACAATATGAATCAAATGATTTGAAACAATTTCATCAACATGGACCTTGAGTGTTGATTGGATGGAGCCTCATCCTGAGATCAATTGATGAAGGCAAAATAAACATTCATCAACATCTACCTTATGCATTAAGTCTTCGTCTCTTTATGTATGATGAAGCCAACTGTCAGAGTAGACAATATGAATCACATGCTTGAAACATAAAGATAAAATTGGTAAAGAATGCTATAAATTGAACTCACTTGGCAGAGAGGTCTTCTTCACTCAATCAGATCCTTCAAAGCAAATCAGAAAATTAAAAAGATACTCATAAATAATGAAAATTGAGAAATATATGTAACAATTCATCACAAGTCCTAGTAATTAAGGTTTAGTTGGTGAGGTGACAGTGAAGTATGCACATGTCCTTCGGTGCTTCTTATAGAGTAAATAAAGAGTTGTAAATAAGCAAATAAGCTCCTAAATCCAGATGTAAATACTAGCAGCAATTTAAGTTAGTAATAATGTTCTAACAGGTTTCAGCTTACAATGAATAATATGAATCTTTTCAATCTTCCCTCATATACTTTAAAAGCGATCACCATGAGAAGTTGAAAGTATATCTCAAGTTTGAAAACGCACAATAGACCATAGTAAATTATAATACACAGATGATTTACATGACACAAACCTGAAAGTATATTTCAAGATCGAAAACGCACTAGAAGAGATCGAATTTCACGGGAATAAACGAATCCTCGCCGGTGGCTACTGGGTGCAAGACGGGCAGTTGGGAATATCTTGCAACCTGTATCTGAAGTCAAAATCGCAACTAATCACAGTGTTTAACAATGAAATAAACAAAAATGCAAAAAAAATCACGAAGGAGAAGAAGGGTTTAAGAGCCTAGTTGCTGAGTTGCTGAGAGTGTGAGCTGAGGACTTGATTTTAGCCTGGACCGCCCCTACGTGACCTAGTGGCCGCCCCTGCGGTTTGCTTGGGTCGCACCTGCGTCTCACAGGGTCCGCCCCTGCGGCTCTGTGTGGCTGCAACCGTCTTTGTTGACCCTTTGACCCGTGCTTTACCCTTTACCTTCCTTTATAAGCTTCTTCTCTTTCCTGCTGATGAGGGTTCTTCATCTAAAGCTCCATCTCTCTCCCTACGTTCTTCTCCTCCTCTCATCTCTCCTTGGATCATCTTAATCTTCCTTGAGTTTTGTGTGAGTTTGAGAGCTTATGCTTGGCTTTGCTTGTTGTTTGATGGTTGTTGTTGTTGAGCTTTGTGTGAGCCAGCTTGAGGTGTTGTGGTGTTGTGTTTGATATCCTGGAGAGCTCAGCTTGGTAAGCTTCCATGGCTTCTTTCCTATCTTTTTTCTTTCCTTCATCTTTTCCTCTCTTTTCTTAGTCAGCTTAGATTCCTTTAGGATGGATCTTGTTCCAGCATGATTGGCTTATGTTGATGTATATATATGTATGTTTCTGTATGTATGGTGTTGGAGTGAAGAAGGAGTGAAGGAATCGAAGGAAGAAGTGAAGAAATGGCTGAAGTGGTGTCCTTTGTTGTCCAGCCGGCCCAGCTCCACCTTGTAGCCGCCCTTGCGCCGGCCAGAGTCCACCCCTGCGGCCACCTGCACCAGCTGGTGTTTCCACTTGGTTTTGCAGGTGTGTGTTGCTTCTAGGCTTTCTTTAGGATGCCTTTGTTCCCTTCCTTCCTAGTGTGAGTGTATATGATCATGCTAGATGTGTGAGGATGTGTTTTGATAAGGTTATGATCGGTATATGCCATGTATGGCCTCTAAGGTTTATTAGGTTGTGAGGTTAGCTTGAGGATGATCCTATGGATCCCTTTGGGTCTACGTGTGACCCTTAAGTTGATAGGATGTTGATATATCTCTTTATGCCTTGTTTATAGGCTGTGTTGTTCCTCTAGAGTTGAGGTGATCGAGTTGTGGTTGAGTGATACACACGGTTGAGGTAAGTCCATAGGACTTACTTAGCTATCATCCCTATATTGGGTGTCTGCATGAGTGGTGTGTGCGTTATATACTTGCTATGATAGCATGATATGTCGTTTATACCGACCTATGTTTTATTGATTGCCTCGTTGTGTGCCTGTGATAACCTTTCCCTTTCATCCCGCCGTGGAGTCTGGGAGGTTCTCTGATGTCAGGCCAGACTGGCTTTACAAGAAGGGCGCAATCCACTCCCATAGGGTACACGGATTGTGTGACCGATACTCGTACAGCTGGCTATCAAGCTCAAAGGCGATGATGTATCGGTCCTTGTGTCACATACTTTCATCTATCCATATATACACGATTTGAGTGAATGACTATTATATAAAGATGATAAAATGGGTAAATGTGTGATAGCATGCTGATGTGTTTATCTTACCATGATTGTGATTGTGCTTATACATTACTCTATATATGTATGGTTAGCTAATGGTTTATTACCATGTTGTAGATGCCCTATATGATAGGCGTGCTGCTAGGTGATCTAGCAGAGTGGCAGGCCGAGGACCTCTCGTACATAGGATGGTTGTGGTCTTTTGGGGTTGTTTACTCTTCCCTTCTGCGTGAGGATGATCTTTTGTTACCTCCTGTGTGAGGATGTTGTTGTTTATACTCGGCTATGTTGATGTTACCTTTTGGTTGTACAATTTATACAGTTTTATGCATTTGTTTTTATATCTGTCAGTGTCATGTTCTAAGGTTTAGTGAACTTGTTGTCAGGCTAGGGTCAGGATCCATTGTGAGATCCTAGCCCAATGTGACACTCCGAGTCCCGCGGATTCGGGGTGTTACAAAGGGTTGGAGGCGACGACTTCTAGATGCGAGGAGGGCGAGGGGTAGAAAACCTTCGCCCGAGGCGCAAATGCAATGCGCCCGTGAGGCGTAGCCGTGTTGCGCTAGCGCCCCCTCCTCGCAATATTTTTGCACCTCGTAGTCTCGATCTGATTACCCTAACTCGATTGTAATTTTCCGTCTGACCCGATAAAAGTCTTTCATATCAAAGAAAGAAAATAAATGCTCGTATTATCAAGGCACCGGGAGTAATGTTCTCATAATTTAAGGTATTCATAATATTTTCAAAATTCCGCAAATGTTGTTGCGGATTCTCGGTGATCTTGAATTTTAATCATTTGAATGAGCCTTATAGTATCCATCTTGAGATTGAAATCTCGAGCTCCTAGTGCAAGGAGGATAAAAGCATGATGAGGAACCCTTTGTCTTGGATTCATCCTAGCGTCCAACGTTTGTGGGTGACGAGCCCTTTAAACAATCAACGCAACATTCAACCTAACAAATTTAGCTTGTAGATCGACAACAAGAAGTTTGTTGTTCCTATTTTGATCATGTCCTTCGACATTCTCTCTTCCTAAACCGGCCATGTCATGACTTGTAGCGGATTTCTTTGTAGATTTTTGTCTATGGAGAGTGCGCTCAATCTCGTTGTCTAGAACGACAAGTTTGTTTGGGTCGTGAACTCTTTGCATTCACCAATCTAGCCTACGAAGCAAAGACAAAAGGGAGAGAATAAAATCAACATTAAAAGAAACTTAAAATAACAAAAATATAGATATCAACAAATTCTATCGGTAATCCCGGAAACATCGCCAAAAACTTGATGGTCCTAAAACCTACCCGCAAGGATGACGGGGTCAGTTGTAGTAAATTGAGTGTATTCACAAGGATTACGTTAGACTTGGAAACCACTAATAATTACTTATTCACGTAAAGGGAGAACAGAAGAAGGAAAGGAAGAGGAAAAATATGTCTTTCGTAGAAGAGGGAAAACGGGAAAATCAATGGTTGATTGTAGGCAAATATTGGAGGGAGTTGATCTAAGGAAACAAGAATCCCCACTATAATGAATTAAAGTAGTGTTGCATATATGCGACTCGTGAACATTGATATGTGAGATTGTATGAAACTATCGAAAATAGCTTTTGACATAGACAGACAAAGACCCTGTTATCCAATTTGATAGTGCTCTCAATCTAGTGGTTGTGTCAAGTAAAAAGGAAAATCTATCAAGAACTTAGAATTTCAGAAAAGACCAAGAAAAACCTCACTAGTTAGCGCAAGTTAGAATAAGGTATAAAGATCAAAACTTTCTACGATAATTAAAAAACCTCAAAGTAAAAGGTAAGCTCTAATCCCTTAAACCAAATACTTTTCAATAAATCCAATAAAATAACCTTGTCGGTTAGCGCCGAGTCTTTTTTCTAAACCAATTATAAATGCCTCTTCTTTTGAATGCAAATAAAAGGTGAAACACAAAGAGCTTTGAAAAGAAAAAAATATCACAATCTTAATTCACAAACATATATGCAATAATAAATCAAACCATTATAGGGATCATCCAATCCTTGGATCATGATGATGATTAACTAGACATTATTAAATACAAAGCAAAGTCAATATATAAAATCAGAAAGGCATAAACTCATAGTTGTTTGGTTCCAACACAACAAGGTGAACCTTCTATTCTAATGCTACTTGATGGATACGTGAATTAGAGCAAGAGAGTGCAGAGCGTGATGTTCAAAATATCTAACCCTAGGGCACACATATTCTTATATAGGGTCTCAAAGGACAGAGTCTAGGGTTATAAATTATATCTTTTCTAAAAATATGATCTAAATATATGAATTCCTTCCACTGCGTAGTCGACACGGCATAGAAACGGCCTGAGACGGCATGGCTGCCGTCTGGGCCTTGACATATATGGGCTTGATTAGGTCCAATAGCAGTGATGCTGTGTGCTCTAGATGGATTGAGACAACTTGAGATGTCATCTCATAAGCCGTCTGGCTTGCGATGAAGCTTTGATCTCTTGATCTTGTTTCCGGTTTTGGTCGGGGAATTTTTGTTGCAGTTCCTCGGTCATGAAAGGCCTTCTCTTCGGCTTTGACTTCAAGGAGGACCTACATTTGGAACAAGTGATGCTGGAAATGACTGAAATATAAAAAGGTCAAAGTACATGGATACCAAAATATGAAAAGTTGAAGACAACCACGTGGCAACTTAGAAGCCACACATTTATCATAACACAATTTGTAACATAATGATACTCTTGTATGAATACTTTGTTTACATTCTGGAATATACAACAAACTTTCTTCTCTCATTACTCAGCTACATTCTCTCTTTCTTTGTTCATGGCTGTCACTGTGAGATTCCATGGTTACTCATTGTAACATGGTATCAAAGGTGCCATGGCAGCTCACTCTGACGCTCGTGATTCTCCCCTCACATCTGATACTCGAGATCCTCTCGTTTCCGATAATCAGAATCATTCTAATTCCAGTGCCAATGGCAATTTATCCCAAATTTATTCAGAAACTCCATTTTTCAATCAAATGTTCCTCCACCATTCAGACCCCCTTCCTCAAACTTGCTACGACATTAGTGAGTGAAACAAACTACACACGCTGGAAGCGTTCAGTTGAAGTCTCACTACTTGCAAAGATCAAGTTAGGTTTTGTCAATGGAAGTTGCAGACACCCAGACACAGATGCCAAATCCATTGCCAGATGGGAGTAGTGCAATAACATGATTATTTCATGGCTTCTACATACTGTAGAACGAGAAATTGCTGAATCGGTCCTCTATTGCAAGATTGCAGAACAGATCTGGCGAGAGCTCGCTGCAAGGTATGACAAGACTACTAGAACCAATCTATTTCAGATCCAAAAAGAATTGAGTTCAATTTCGCAAGGCAATACCTCTATTACCTTGCGCTTCACTAGACTGAAAAAGCTTTGGGATGAGTATATGTTAGCAATAGAAGACAAAGTTTGTTTCTGTGGTTCTAATGAAGTTGCAGGTTCGATTCTCAAGGATCAACAAGTTATCCAATTCCTTGTTGGTGTCAATGACTCCTTTAACATGATGCGCTCAAATATCCTTATGATGCAGCCTTCTCCTAATCTTGATGAAGTCTACAAAATTGTTCTTCAAGATGAAGCACATCGAGACCTTCACAGTACATCTTCTATTGATGAAGAAGCCACTGCTCTATATTCTCATAATAGAGGCTATTCTTCTCAACGCTAGAATTCTGCCAAAGGACAACAATCTTTTCACAAACCTATGTTTTGTGATCACTGCAAGGCCAAGAACCATAATATTGATAAGTGATGGAAGCTCCATGGTTATCCGACTGCAGCTGCTCCAGGAGTATTTTTTGTTACCATTGTAAAGTTGCAGGCCATGTTCTTGCAAAATGCTGGAAGGTGAATGGTTATCTAGCGGGACACAAATTGGCTGCTACTAGTCTTTCTCAAGAACATGGCCTAACTTTATAAATTGTTCAGATTTAATTAAAATATGTTGAATAAATTGTTCAGATTTAATTGTTAAAAATAATTCATAATATCCTAACTAAATTTATTGTTAAAGATTTAAATTAGTTTGTAAGTTGGAGCTATTTAAAGTTTGTATCATACTTTATTCATAATTTTAGATTGTAGCTTTTAAAATCAATTTTTTTTATTTCAACAACGAGTTGCACAAAGAAATAATTATTTCAAACGGATATTTCAAACGATTGTATTGTTCTTCATTCTTTGAGCTATTTAATAGGTATATTATTCTTCGTTTATCTATTTATATGATCCAATATCATCAGTTTGTATGTTTTTTGGGTTGATTGTTCTCCGGATAATATAGTGATCAATGACGACATTTGCTCCAACTCGAGGATAAACCTCTAATGCACGCAAAAATGATATACCATGTCGTATACTTTATAAATTTTCTTAAACAATCTTCTTTTAATTATAATATTTGATTTGAAAAAAACCTGAAACATAACACAAAAACCCTTTTCTGCTTGGAGAACGCGCTCCAACGCGCCACCCTCCCCCAGCCCAGCCCTACCCCATCCTATCCCTCCACCCCTTCCCTTTCGACATGGGCGGCTCGAAACGCTCTCGGAAACTGTCCATCAAACTATCCGACCTTGCCCCACCATCTTCGCGCACCACCAAACCTAAACCACCAGCAAGCTCATCCCCTACCAGTCCTTTCGAAAGTATCCCTGAGGAGTTCATCCGCTCGAACAACCACCGCCTCTCAAATTCTTCGTCCGCTCCCCCCCCCCCCCTCCTATCATATCAGAGGAACTCTTTCCCCCTCTCCCCACTCAAACACCTAACCCTCCTCCACCCAAAGCACTTGAGCCCATACAACCTACCTCCCCCTCTACTGACACTACCTCGCCATCCCCCTCCGCTCCTACCCCAGTCCCTGCTATTGCCACACCACCTCCCATTCCTATCATTTGCCCTGTGCAGACTGCTGTCGCCCAGGTCTCATCCCCTAGCAAGGCCTCCGAGCTCCTTCCTCACCCTCTCATGCCCAGTAATGTGGGAACCATAGGAAACATTTCATCTTCCTCCATGGGCTTGCATGCTGAGCATTTACTGCCCGTCATGCAGACGGCCCCACCTCAAACCCTTTCATATGACCCCTCGCACGTTTCTCCTTCCTCCAAGTGCATGCATGCTGAGCAGTTACTCCCGGCCGTGCAGATGGCCCCACCTCAATCCCCTGCACATGACCTCTCGTACGGGGACCTTATCCAAAAAGCTACTGCTTTAAAGCATATCCCTCTTCCCTATGTCCCTGGGCTCGAGGAAGGGATTATCCCCTTCACCATGGATGACGTTTCAGAAGCTATTAACAAATGGAGCTTGTCGCTAATAGGATTCCCGATTTGCCGTCCTATTTCATTCTCCAAGATGACTGCTTTCACTTCGCTGGCATGGAACTCTATCAAACAACCAAAAACTCTTCAGAACGACGATGGGATATTCATCTTCCACTTCGAGTCTGAGTCGGACCTTAATATTGTCCTACTTGGTAGCCCATGGATGCTGAATGAATCTTCAACCCTCTTGCTCAAACGTTGGCACAAAGGAATCAAGCTGGATTATCTAGTCTTACATCCATCCCCATATGGGCTACCTTATATGATCTTGATTTCCGCTTCTGGTTGCCAGGCATGCTTGCCAAGATCGGTTCTGCCATCGGAACCCCTCTTCTTACAAACTCCAACTCGGCTTTCCACGACAGACTTGGCTATGCCCGCATCCTCGTTGATGTTCATGCCTCCAAACCTTTACTCCGGGAGGTTGTCTTGAAAGGCCTTGAAAATGAGTCTATCACCCAAAAGATATCCTATGAATGGATCCCTCCGCATTGTCCTAAATGTCTCACCTTCGGCCACAGATGCCTGACGATTCCTTCACCCACTCCCAAACCCGTTGCTCCACAACCGAAGGCATTCATCCGTCACAAGGCTCGTAATTTACGACCAGCTCCCCCACATTCCCTCTTGGAACCTATACTGCCAACTCCCGACGATTCACATCGTCTTCCTTTACCAAACTTCCCCCAATTGAAACCCCTTACCTCAACTCAACCATCCCCCCATGAACAAACCGTCCCCACCATTCTCGCAACAGCTACCGTCTGTCCCTCTACCCTCCAAGTTACTCCCTCTTTCTCCCCAAACAACCTATCTACCACTCCCACAACCACTCCTGATGGTAGCCTGCCTCCTGCTAAACATTCTGACCTACCCCCCTCTTCTTCCCTACCAGTAATCAAGGATTGTCTGGTACCAGTTCTGCAACCTCAATGAATGCACACATTGGTGCTTGGAATATCTGTGGCCTCAAACATCCAAACAAACAAAAGGCCATTCAGAATCTTGTCAAGAGACACTCCTTGGATCTCATTGCTATCCTCGAAACTCGCCTTAACAAGCAAAAGATGGTTTCACTCTCCCGTAACCACCTCCCTGGTTGGAAGCATGTTGCCAATATTGCTCACGCTCACAACTGCCGGATCTGGCTATGGTGGAACCCTCTGTCCATCCATGTAGTTCCCTTCCTTACCACCAATCAACTCATCCACTGTCATATCTCGCTTCCACTTAATCACCCGTCCAACCATTTTTTCCTCAACTGCACCTTCATCTATGCAAATAACCTCCCTAATGAGAGAACTAGCCTATGGGACTCAATCTCTACCTTGAATCTCCTCAATCCTACTCCTTGGGTTTTGCTTGGAGACTTCAACGTGACCCTTTCTCCCGACGAGAAACTGACCAATGCTGGTCACTCTTTTGCTCATACATCTACAGAACTTGCCGACTGCTTTAGGTCTAACGACTTGTCGGATTACCCTTTCTCCGGCAGCAACTTCACATGGTACAACAAACAGGATGATAATCCCATCTGGTGAAAACTTGATCGGATCGTTGTCAAGGAGGGTTGGCTCTCCTCCTTCCACAATTCTTCTGCATTGTTTAATATCCATTACCTCTTGGACCATTCTCCTTCTATCTTGACCCTTAACTCAAAAATTCCTGCTCCCAAGGCTCAGTTCCGGTTCAATAACTCATGGGCCGGCCATGAATACTTCCTCAATACCATTGAGGACGTTTGGTGCAAACCACAGTATGGTCATCTGATGCATCAGCTGTATACGAAGCTCAAAGTCATTAAGCCTTTGCTCAAGAAATTCCCAAGTCAAAAAGTTGAAGACCTTTACTCTGTCATTAATGATACTAAATCGAAGCTAACTGCCCTTCAGCATGACCTCCAGGATAACCCCCTGGACCACGTCCTCTTGTGTGCTGAGCGTTCCACTATCTCTACTCTCACATCCCTCCTTAACCGCCTTCAGGCTGACCTTGCTCAACTGTCTAAAGCTAGATGGATCTCTTATGGAGACCAATGTACCTCTTACTTCTTCAAATCAATCCAAACCCGTCGGTGTGCTAATTCCATCTCTACTATCACTACCTCACTCAACACCATCTCCCACGACCCTTCTACAATTGCTTCAACCCTTATAAACCATTTCTCCTCCATCCTTACCTTCTCCTTATCACCCAGACCTCCTCTTCTGCCTTTCTCGCTTGGCTCAACCCTTACCGTTCCTGATCTCCAGAATTTAAACAAGGCCTTCACTGAGAATGAGGTCAAGTCCACCATTTTCAATATGGGTATTAACAAGGCTCCGGGGCCAGACGGGTACAATTCACACTTTTTCAAGTCCTCATGGGCTATTACTGGTACTGACTTCTCCAAGGCAATCCTGGACTTTTTCCAGTCGGGCCAGCTCCTTAAGCAGATCAACCACACTTCCCTAACCCTCATTGCAAAAAACCCTAGCACTACCCTCTCCTCCCCTCCCACTATCGCCCGATCTCCTGTTGTAATGTGGCATACAAAACCATTGCTAAAATGCTTGCCTCAAGGTTAAACTCTGTCCTGCAATCCATAATTGGTAGCTATCAGAGTGCATTTGTGAAGGGTCGATCGATAAAGCACAATATACTACTATGCCAGGAGATCTTCCGGAGGTATAATCAAGCCCACATCTCACCAAGATGTGCCTTCAAAGTCGACATCTCCAAGGCCTTTGACACCATTGAACATGATTTCATCCTGCATTGCCTTGCTATGTACGATTTCCCTCCGCCCTTCATCAACCTTATCAAACAATGCATTTGTACGGCCACTTATTCACTGAACCTCAACGGAACCTTGAGAGGCTTTTTCAAGGGGTCTCGTGGTCTCCGACAAGGCTGTCCCCTTTCCCCTCCTCTCTTTGTAATATGCATCGAAGCCCTCTCCCACATGATCCAAAATGCCACCACCAACCCCGACTTCAACCATCACCCCAGATGTCATGACCCATCCCTTACCCACCTATGTTTTGCTGACGATTTGCTTCTCTTTTGCAGGGCTGACTATACTTCCATCTCCATTTTAAAAAATACTCTCGATGCCTTTGGTTCTCTCTCCGGTCTAATGATCAATACCGACAAGTCCCATATTTTCCTTGGTGGGCTTCCTCAAGCCGATAAAATCCACATCTCTGTTGGTCTCAATCTCCCCTTGGGTACTCTCCCTTTCATGTACCTCGGTGTCCCTATTGGCAGCAAACGTCTCAATGTTCGTGACTACCAAACCCTGATCCACAAGATTACATCCAAAATTAACTCTTGGCACGCTAGGAACCTGTCCTATGCGGGGCGTAAGCAAGTCATTACCTCCATCCTCTTTGCTATTCAGAACTACTGGAGTGCCGTCTACCTCATCCCTTTTACTGTCTTGAACAAGATCGAAGCTCTCCTCAGGTCCTTCTTTGGTCGGGAACTGATTGCAGCAGTCGGGCTCTTATTGCGTGGAATACCATCTGCACCCCATTGGCCTCCGGAGGACTTGGCTTCAAGGAGCTCTTATCCTGGAATAAAGCGTGTATCTCCAAGCTTTTATTTGAGATCGCTCTTGGCTCGCCTAACATCTGGAGCGCCTGGATCCGCGGTAACCCTCTCAAGAATCACTCAATCTGGAATGTGGTGGACAACCGCCGCTATAGCCACTCTTGGAGCATGATCCTTAAGGTTTGGGATGAAATTATGCTCTCTCCCCGGACTGGATACCCCCTTCCCCTTTCTCAACCTCACTACAACCTTCAATACCACCCAAGTCTACAATTTCTTCAGACAACCTACCCTCCCCACCTATTCAGCTAACATTGCTCATCTTTGGACTGGCCTTAACATTCCCAAATGTAGTTTCATTTCTTGGATTGCTTTCCACAATAAGCTTCCAACTCTTACAAAACTCTTCAAATGGAACCTGGTCCAAAATGAAACGTGTATCCTCTGCGGTCTCCACCCCGAAACCATCTCCCACCTTTGGAACTCCTGTAACTACTCCAGCTTGGTTCTCGACATCATTTCTCGCTGGACTAGATTGCACCCTCCCTACCCCTACTCTGATGATATCTGGTCCTGGATCTTGAATGTTAAGCCACTGAAGAAAGATCTACTCATGAACATCCGCCTTACCACTATCACAACATACATCTACTTCATCTGGATTACTCGTAACAACCTTGTCTTCAACGGTCAGTTTGCAACCCCTATTGTCTGCGCCAACAACATCATTAATGCGGTTAAGCTTCAAACTTCCCTGAAATGGCGCAACCGCTCCTCCTCTTCGGTCTCATGGGCTCGGCTTCTTAGAATTCATTTTATCTAAATCTCTCCTTCTCCTTCTCTCTACATTCTGCTTTGTGTATATGTAACTCCTGACTCTCTTTTGTAACTCTTCTTTCTATATATACTTAAATTTTCAAAAAAAAAAAATATTTGATTGAAAGCGTTTTTTTGCCATATGTCCTCCCAGAAATTAGTCTCAGTAAAACTTTTTTTTTATTTTAATCAACAATATTTTTCAGCAATTTAAATTAAATTTTTGCCGCAAATTTTTTGTTACGGAATTCTCTTTGAATTAGAAGATATCTCCGTTTAAATAGAATAAGCTAAATCTTAGCTCTTTTTTTTTTGTTAGTTTTTACCATTTTTAATTATCAACTGTATAGTTTTTTTGCAATTTTGTTTTACGAAATTATCTATTTTTAAATTATAAATCATAGATAATTGTGAGATAAGATCAAATTTTTTGAAAAAGTATTTTAAAAAATTATATATTTCTCTCTTTTTAACTATTGATATTATTGTTAGGTTGTTAGCTGAAGGATTTGTTTCACAATTTACTTTTTAAAATATGATACTAATACGAAAATGTGTATCTTTTACATAAAATGACAATTTTTTTTATCTAACAACACTTATTTTTGGATATGTCTTTTAGATTTTTTGCTCTCTAGAATAATTTAAATTCAACTGTAGATTAATTTGGTATATTGCTTAACGATCTCGACTAGGTAGTTGAATTGAGAAATTTTAGGGGAATTTCGACCTAAAATTTTGATGGGATTATTCACACCAGAAATTTCCTTGGAAAATTATCACCAGTAAATTCTGATTATTTCATAATGATCAGGGTTATTTTCAATTAGGATTTTTTTTAAAAGAGGTTTATAATATATGATATTCCGATTATTTTATTTTATAACGTACATGTTAATGTTTTATAATTATTATTTTAGTAATTTTATTTATAAATATATACTTAACATGATTTATTATCACGTATAACTGCATTTTATAATCACCGCATTCTATATATTTTGGCAACCAACGCTTTTGTCATTTTCATTGTACAATATATGTCTTTTTTTTAATTGATGTAAAACTATGTGTGATAATGATAATAACATACCTAAAAATGAATACAATAGAGAATATATATATATAAATATACTACTTATAAATCAGATAATTGAACTGAATGCCTGAATACTATTACACATTTAATATTTTATTGTTGTATTTGAACCTTATATTTAACATATTATAATATGTATTATAAAATTTAATTTAAAACGCAAACACGCACAAGGTGTGGGTATTACACTAGTATCTATTAAAGTAGAAGACTCTATTGCCACGTGTCAACGCCAGGTTTTTCGAAGCTTAAAAAATTATTTTAAAAAGTGATTTCTAAATGTTAATATAAATTGAAAATTGATTTCTAAATTTTTTAAAAATATTTAATTAAATATTTTAATAAAAATAGTTTTTAAATTTTACGAATTTTTTTTACCAACAAGCATATCTTAACAAATCAATTTAAAAATATAATTAATTAGAAGAGATTAATACTTAAAAGATAATTAAAAATCATAATATTGATTATAATTTGATTTTTTGGATTTTTATTTTACAAAAATAATTATAAATTTATAAGTATTAAAACTGAAGCTGCACAAAGTGCGGCTAATACACTAGTTATTTTAATATTTACTAACTAAATTATATTGGAAGGACATATGATATAAAAAAAAAAAAGAAAGGAAAATCAATTTGTACATCTAAATAGTTCGTCAAATATGTCACTGCTTTTGATGTAAGAATTTTAGTTCACCACTAATTACCATCATTAACATCTCATCCGTCTTGTGGTAAACATTTAAAAAAGTGACTTTGTGAAAGCTTCCTCAAAAGAAAATGAAATGTGAAAGTGGTCTAATCATGCAAAATCACTTTATTTTCTTTTATTGCATTTAAAGTCCTTTTCTGTGTGGTAATTATTCAATTTATCCACCTTTATTGTTTTACCTCAATCGACCCCTTTAATCATTATCCTTCACCATTCAAAGTAGAAATCAAAAGCAACGCCATACCCTCCTTCGCTCATTATATTCTCCCTTCTCATATTTTCACATTCTACTTTTTCATTTTATCTTTCTTGTTCCCATTGCTTTATAATACTTGTTGTTGGCCTTGTTGAGATTTTTCTTAGTCTTGTCGTTTGATAGCATGTTTATATATATATCCTTGTAGATGTTTTTTCCTTAGTTTTGCATAAAATAGACATCTACATCTTAGCTTATGCCTTAAATATCAAAGAATGTCTACTCCCGTTGTGTTTTGTGTTTATAGGTGTTTTTAGGTCTCAATTGAAGCTTAATGGAGCATAAATGATAATCACATGCAAACATAAGGAACATTCATCAAACCATCATCGTCATCCATAAGCAAAGGAGGAAAGGAACCAAGCATCAATACTTGCAAGAAGCCAAATGAGCAAGGAAACCTCAAGGAGGGAACCTCGAATGAAACCTTACTCGAAGTAAGAAGAAGTGCAAAACCCGGAGTAAGAGTAAAATTTATCAACTAAGGTCGAGTGAAACCATAAAACCTAGAGTAAGAAGAAAATTCACTCGACCTAAGAAGAACAAATCACTCGATCTAAGAATAAAAACTGTCAACATAGCTGGAGTGAGCATCGAGCTTGACCTTAGTGTCCCAATCCACTCGATGTTAGTGCATAAGACATGCACATACCTCGAGTGTAATGACATCACTCGAGGTAAGAAGACCCCGAAACCCGTATGGTGGTGGTATAGTGGCCTTTTGGTTCCAATTTTTTGGAGTCACCGTAATCTGCAGACAACAAATGGGAAAGTTGGTCGCAGGCTTGGCCGGAGACGGCCGTTAGGTGGGCGTAGACGAGGC
The DNA here is from genome assembly GCA_033239125.1 of Fagopyrum homotropicum. Taxonomy (NCBI): domain Eukaryota; kingdom Viridiplantae; phylum Streptophyta; class Magnoliopsida; order Caryophyllales; family Polygonaceae; genus Fagopyrum; species Fagopyrum homotropicum. The sequence continues at coordinate 52,430,813 of BSWB01000002.1, forward strand.
GTTTGAATTAATACCGTGGCTACAAATTTTCAAATTAATTCCAAAAAAATTATCGGAATTAAACGAAACGGTCACCGTGTGGGCATCTATACGGCCGTTTGTTTGGCCATTTGAGGTGGTAGGTTGGCAGTTTGGTGGTCGTTTCTACTTGCGTCTTTTTGCACTTATTTCCGCTTAATTATTTAAATTCAGTCTTAATTCAACTTTTTCTCCTTCAAAGGCCAGAGCGTCTAGTTTCTCAATAGCACCTTCCAGGATGATATCCATGTATTCTAGGTGACCAATAACTTCCTGACGGGTCTCTTCTAAAGCAAAATTTTGATTTTCCAAGAATCCAGAGCTATGATGGATTTCTCTGAGGTCTTGTTGCTTTGACATGGTGAATTCTTTCAACTTTTCTTTACATGTAGAGACATCCACCGGAGTATCCAAATATTCTTCAATATCAACCGTGAATACCTCTAATGTGTGCAGGGGTTTGAAGACTGTCTCAAGATCTTCTTTCTTATTGGGCAGGTCGTACATTATTGAAAGAAGCTTCCCAAACTACTCATCCAGTATAGCTTTGTTTCTTCTTTATGGGAAGGAAGGGTTGAATGGTGGAGGAGGAACATAGGGTGGTTCCTTTTCAACTGGCTCTTCCACTGGTTTCTACATTTGAGACGGAGGAGGAGTACAACAACTGGTTATTTGGTTACTTTCCCACTTCGTAAGGTGACTGCATTAGCTTCCAATGATTTGATGGGGTAACTTTGCGCTTGCAAAGTCACACTTTGTGCTTGCAATGTCCCCCTCATTTCCTTCATCTCCGTCTGAAGGGTTTTCATCATTATCTTCGTGGGAGTCTTGGTGGGTGGAGATATGCTTTTTTTTTATCTGTGAGAGCGGGGCATTGAGGGGCTTTGTGTCCTTCTTCTCCGCACAACTGACACAAGCTAGTTAGTGTAACTGGGGCAAGGTCAAGATTATTGGTACTATCTTTTTCTTTGCACGCTTTCATCTTCTTAACTTTCCTTCGCGAAAGGTACTTTCCCACATGGAGAGCCGTCTCCTCTAAGTAATTTCAAACTTCTCCGATGGACAGCTTAGAAAAGATGTGATGATTTGCGATGTCTAACATGTCTCTAGTCCTATCATTCAGGTCATAATAGAAGAATTCCAATAATACATCTTTTGCATTGTCATGATGTGGACACTTGTTTATTAACCTTGTAAATCTTCTCCAAGCCTCGTGTTGTAAAGTGAACAAGAGCTTCTCGGTATTTTTGAGTCCTTCTTGGAGGAAAGAAAACACTTAGAAATTCAACAGTAAAGTCCCCCCAAGTAGTATATTTACTTGGTGGTTCTTGGTAGAACCAACTGCAATCTTTGCCAGCTAGAGAGAATATGAATGCTCGCCGCCTTATAGTGTCATCGTACACATTTCGGAATCTGATGGTATTTGTTATATCTTCATAAAAGCCTCAAGTGTTGACATTCATTTGCTTCGCCGTCAAAAGTGTTTTGTTGAATCAACTCTATAAATTCAGCACTCAAGGCAAATTCTTCTTCGTCGTCTTTTGAAAGAATCCAAGCATTAGTGGGAACCGATTATTTAGGATCCATCCTTGCTTCCAGTTTGCGCAATTGATCATCCCAATCCATTTTTTTTGTTCGAACCTGTGGCACAAAAACAAAAAGAAAAGCAAAAGTAACAAGAAACTTAGAATAAGCGACTATTAGAAACAAGCAAAACTATCTACAGTCCCCGACAACGGCGCAAAAAACTTAACCGTGAAAGTTTTCCGAATGGTAACAACAACCTCACCCACAAGGAATCAAGGATTCAAGATCAAATGTAGTATATTCAGGTGCCGAATTGATAGGGACGTGTTTGTTTTGGATGTAAATAATAGACAATTATGCTAAGTAAAAGAAGGAAGGGAGAAAACAATATATTTCGGTGAAGCATTGATGAAAGGGAAAAGCAAAGATTGTTATTGACAAATAATGGAGGAAAGCGAGCTAAAAAAAACATGAATCCCCACTACAATAAATTAAGATATTCATGCATATATATTTCATGAACATTGATATATGACAATTGCAGGTAACCATCTAAAATAGTATTGGGCAAGACAAACCAAGAGCGTGTTTTCCAACTCACGTAGCTCTCAATCTAGTGGTTCGGCTGTATAGGAAAACCCGTGAAACATTTAAAAATCTGAAAACGAACAAGAAAATCTTTGCTTATGGCCCTTCATCTTAAAAAGGTACAAAGACCGGACTACGATAGTTATAAATCCTCGAAGCTTTAATACACCGGTTCTCTCAAAACCAAGTTTTATTTCAATCAATCCAAAAAGGCAAACTTTGTTTTTTCCCCTTCACTTGTTTTACTAAAGCACTTATTTCGAAGGTATTTAAATGGTATGAATAAAGCGCTTTGAAAAGAAGCAATATCACAATCTCAATTCACAAACATATTTGCAACAATAAATCAAGCCATTAGAGGGATCATCTAATCCTTAGACTAAGAGAAAGTTTAGCTAGACATGATAGAAAATAAAGTAAAAACAACATATTGAATCAGAAAGACAAAAACTCACAATTGTTTGGTTGCAACAGGGGACAAACCTTCAAGAAAAGCTAAGAACTACTTGACGGCTAAAATAAGGAGGAATCAGAAGACTACTGAATTCAGGAGGAATCGACGTATCTAATGTAAGTCAACTTTGTAAAACATTTTATAGACAAAGGAGAAGGAAGGGAGAAAGTTTGGATATTTGGAACGTTTGAAATTGGATAGGAGAGAAGATAGAGGCAAATAATGAGTATCAATCACATAAAGCAATTCCAAGATCCAGATCATCATAACATGCACATAACAGATTTTAGTTGGCAATTTCAAATTATCAAATGTAAGTCAAATTTATGTAAAATGCAACTTTGTCCAATGTTGTGTGGTTAGGTCTTTACTCGGCATACATCAATGTGGTCATTCATTGATCGTCACCTACCCAAGACGACACTTACTCTTCACATTGAACTCGGCATGGAGGTATAAGGGCTAAATTGTCACATGAAGCTAACATTACCTTGACAACCATATAGCATAGTAGAATTCAATACGACCATAACTCATAGACAAACACTTAATACATAGATTGAATCCAACATCTTAGATCAATGTAGTTGAGCTCACCATGACCTAGGAAGGATGGAAATTAGCAACACATACCTTAAACAATCTATAAAACTTTATTTATGATCGAAAAAGAGGATTCGTAGAGCGACATAGGGCAGTCGAGCGGCATCAAAAGAACAAGTGGCAAAAGCGAAAGTAAATAGAGGAGAAGATATCCGACCTAATGGTTGAAAAGCCTTATTTATAGGTTCAAGGGATGACATAAATACCCTAGATCTCTGTGATTTTATCTTCGAACAAGATAAGATCATATCTAAACGTCCAAGTGGACGGGTTAGAAGTACAACCCAAATAAAATAGACAAGGGAAATAAAATTAGACGTTGAAGGAAGCAGGTGAGCGGGTCGTCGAGCGAACTCTTGGGCCTAAGTTGTGGATCTGGTCTAAAATTGCTCTAGGACAGTCCTTGCGTCAACAGGAGATCATTTTGCGGTCACGTGCAAAGGATGAGGGGGGATGTTGAGAGACATCTAGTCATGGAAGAGCATTTATGCACGTTTCGTGATGTTCTTCACTTTACTCTTGGATCTTAGTCATTTCCGTCTTGACCTTGACTCATTTGACCGTAGGAAAATCCTTAGAGTGTATCAGACCATTCTGCTATAGATGTATCATTTGTACTCCGCAAATGCCTAGAATACTTGCAATCACATAAATCAACCGATAGATCTCCATAATACTAATATGAAGAAAATAAACCAATAAAATATGTTATATAGCCCAAAAGAGGTTGAAAATGAAATAGAACGACGATGGAGAAAAATGCTAAAACAAGTGCTATCACAATTTTACATGTTTATGGAATCTTAATAAGCTCATGAAGTTTATGTGAAAAAATATAAACTATGAAATGAGTGTTTGAGAGTCAATTTTTAAAAGCGTATGTTAGCTTTTGAAGTTCAAACTTTTCTTACTTCATTAACTATATAGAAGAAGCTTATTAAAATTATTGTAGCTTATTGAATGATGTATTACAATTATAGTCTTACAAAAATTTATATTTAAATAAAAAAATGGTAATTTTATGCTCTTGTCGATTTCAATAAGCTTTGTACTCTCGAACACCCATTAAACTTTTACAAAAAAAAGTTTTTTTTTTAATATACTATTCATTTCATTTAGTCAATAAGCTTCGGTAAAAAAAAAAAAGCTGCGTAAAAGCTCATCAAAATGCTCTCTACTGTAGAGCATGAGGAAAACCCTCATTTTCACCCATTACGGCAAATATATCACCGCTAGATGAAAATCTGGATGACAGCCGAAGGTTGAACACCGATAGGCTGACCGCCACTAGGGAGCTTCTCCCCTTCCTCCACATCTATTCCTAATCTCTTACCATCCAGATCTACAAATCTCCATTTATGAACATCCTTGCATACCAAATCTTCCATTCCTCTGGCAACTTTTCTGCTTGGTGGTTGATTTCAAGGGGAGCTCACGGTCGATCCGTCTTTTACCCTTCTTCACCATTGGACTACGCCCCTCTGTCTTCCACAGACAAATCCTCGACACCTCATCTCCGTATCTGATTTTCACCCGTCACCTTTATGGTCCTTGCTTCGCCGGTGGTTTCGAGGGTTTCTTGGTGCTTCTTCCCCTCCTCATCTCTTCCGTCGATTTTGTGTTCCATGCTTCACTGCAAGCCCTCGATTCGCCTACCATACCTCATTAGCAAACTGCCGTCTCCCACTCTATGACGGTCAAAGCTCCTTTTTTTCCGTTTACAATTTGGGGCTCATACTCTTATGAAAAAAAAAAATCAAACAAACATCTTTTTTACGGCGCAACCCGCCTCCAACTTCGTTGGAAAATTCTAACACTGATTATTCACCGAAACGAGCTTAAAAAAAATACACACTCTTAAAAAATGCTCTTAAAAAAAAGAGAGGAAAAAAATGCTTTAATAACCAGTTTCTTTATGTGATGGGTAGATTTATTTTTAAAATTGGTTTTTGTTCCTCTTTGAGAGGCTTTACTTTGAATGCGGAGGTTAATTTCGTTCATAGGGCACCAATATAGTGGCTCAACAACATCGATCATGGCCTAACGACACCTTTTGTACAAAATTTGATCAACATAATCATAATTAAAATTCGATCGGGTTTTGTCTCAATTCCTTTTTCGCCCATGCTTATAAACGTGTTATAATCAAAATTGATCTTATCTCGATCATTCATAACAAGAGCTCTTCTTTAACAATTTTCTCCTTATAAATCATGACTCTTTTTACCATCAAAGTAACACACATTTATATACCATGATACCCGTGTTCTGCTACATCGTCTTCTCAGTTTTGATATATTCGATCATTTGGTTGCGGTTCGAGTGGTTTGTGGAGAAGGTAGTGTGGATTTGTGATCGACTCCTGACGGTTTTGTTGCATCCCAAATATGAGGTGTCCACAGTTGTTCATCAGGCTCCTTACCTGTGTACTTCCTTCAAGATGAACGTTGTTGCTCGTCGCTACCTGTTGACTAGATCAGTCTGCTTTCCTCTGAAGATCTTTTAGCTTTCGGGTCATTTTGATATATTTTTGTGTGTTTCTCTTCTACTTTGTTGTGTACTTCTTGACGGTTAGTCCGCCTGTCGATCTTTTTCGGCATTTCGATCCATTAGGCGGCATATCGTCTAATGTTTCGAACCGCTTTCCTTTTTCTAAAAAAAAAAAAAAAAAAAAGCTTCGGTCAGATCTCCAAGCGGTTTTCAAATGAAGCTTAATTCTTCTAGTCAGAAATGAAAGTAAACCGAAAAGAAAGTTCCAAATCTTAGTAGTAGGCCAAGATCTAAGGACTACTGCAATAACACGTGATGTTGGTCATGGAATACAAGCATATCCAAATCTCTTTTAAACCCTAAAATGTTCTTGCATAATAATAATAATAATAGATCACTATCCAACTGGGGTACTACTGGACCCCAATTCATTATCATCTAAGCTGTGTTTGGTAGCACAAATTTTGTTTCTAGCTTATTGTCTTTTGATTTAACAGCCTTTACTAAGACTTTTGTAAAATATGAACATTTAATTAAAAATTCTTTGAAAAGGAACATTTGTAGTTAGTTTTAATAACTAAAAAAAGTAAATTTTACAAATATGGAATAATTTTCCATAGTTTAATGAAAAAGCTAATGAAATCATCAATGTGCCAAAGTGCATACTTGTCCTTTAAAAAATTGTTGAGCATATTTAATTTGTTCCTGAGGCTGGGCAACAACTATACACTCTTTTCCCTCTCTCAGTATTCATCAGTCTCTACATGGCAACACCTCCAGAGAAGAGTGTAGCACCTCTGAAGTACCAGGCAAGTGCTTATATACATATCACATAATCCATACTTTCCTTTTTAATATCATCCTCAACTACCTCCTCTTTATTTGCAGACATGGTTCTTGAGAGTACCCATCCACTGTGAAGGTTGCAAGAAAAAGGTCAAGAAACTCCTCCACAGCATTGAGGGTAACGTTCCCACATCGATCGATTTCTCGTATACTTGAATACTTTTTCGAATGTGATGAATTGGACGTTGTTTTGAAATTTCAGGGGTTTATACGACAGCAATAGACCCTCAGCAACAAAAGGTCACGGTCACCGGAAACGTGGAAGCCGATACGTTGATCAAGAAACTTATTAAGTCAGGAAAACATGCTGAGCTTTGGCCGGAGAAAAAACCCGACAAAAAGCCCGAGGAACCGAACAAACAAAAATCCGATGGGAAAGGTGGTGAGAAAACTATGAAGGATGCACCCAAGAACCCGGAAAATAGCTCCGATCAAGGTGGAAAGACACCGGAAAACGAAGGTAAGAAGAAGAAGAAGAAGGCTGAAGATGGTGAAACCACGGAAGGAGAAAATGATGCCAGGTCAGCGCCACCTGTCGAACCCGTGAACCCGAATCCAACTCAGGTTATGTATCCAAACCTACCAACCAACTTGTCACAACCTATGTACGAGGTTTGTTACAACATGACGTCACAACCTAGTATTAGTACCTCACACTTGGCCCCTCCGGTGTACGGCGTTGAACCGATGAACAACTACGATTACCATGAGTATGAGGACGAAGATCGCGGTTGCTCTATCATGTAATGATCGAGTTTGTTGAGATGTTGGAGTTTATTTTTGTTTTACGTGCATTAATTGCATGGGGTAGAATGGAATCTTCAAATTACAAGATCCATAGTTTTTGTTCATTTTGTGTTTCTTAATGCCCGTTAAGTTTGTTTGTATTAGAGATTGGTAGCTTTACGTACTTGGTAGTGTGGTGGTAATAATGTATGTAATGCTTAGTTGTATAAAGGGTCTGCAAATCTCCTTTTCCTCCTCATTCTGAGTTGTAAAGGACTTTCTCTTGTGGTCACACTACTTCTCTTTTGTTCCTAAAGCCAGTTACAGGAAAAGGTAAAACACAATTATACCCACTTAACCTAACAGAATAAAGGGCTCATTTGATACTAATCTCATGAAATACAACACCATTGTAGTCCAAGGGATAATCTAGCGATTATAATTCGATTAAAACAATTTCAGACAATTTTTTTTTTATTCTGGCAGTTTCATGCATGTTCAAATTAATCATATTTTCAGGAAAATCAATGACGATGCCGATAAACTTGCAGCAATTGATCACAATACCCCTGCTGTTGGTTTAACAATTCCGACAGAAGTTAATATCATCGTTTGGAATATTGATGCTATAGAATGGGTAACCAACATATGGCGACAATTCCTAATACCTTATCCGCTCGGTCAAAAAAAAAATCTTATAAAAATAGATTTTGATATCGAATGAATCATACTCATATATTGTATTTGGTAAAAGTCGAAAATATTTGTAACGTTAATTAACGATTTCGATTTTTATATAAGCAAAGGCTTTGAGTTCTTCCAAAGACTAGACTACTCTAAGGGCCCGTTTGGTTTCAACTCCGGAAACGGAAACGGAATGGAAACGAATTTAGTCCATATGTATATCATTATTCATGAAGTTTTGTGGAATCATTCCTTGGGGATTAATGCAAAATGTATTTGCTCCCTCACATTTTGTTACCCTATAGGGTATCAAAATAATCAAATTCTACTCCAATTCCTTCAAACCACAAGGAATGATTCCACAAACTTTCATGAACAATGGTATACATATGGAATAGATCCGTTTCCATTCCGGAGTTAAAACCAAACGGGCCCTAAAAGCATACCAAACACTTTTTTTTTATTATTAAAAATGGATTATGTCTCTTAATGTCAATCCAATTGTATATTCTAAGTAGGTTTTTAGAACACGTCAAAGTTGCCCTAAAATGTGTATCTAGAAAATGTCAAGGACAAATAAACAGACATGTCTTGTAACCGGTAAAATACAAACCGCATTACCTATTTCAATATAAGAGAACATTATCACAACTCACATTGATGAGAATCAATAGTTTTCAGCAAGTAGCAATACGTTAGTACATCGTTTTCCTTACTTTCTATCCCTACATAGAACATTCATCACATAGTGGAAGATATACTATTTTATTTCCTCGGGCTTTTCTATTGAATATATAGTAAACGAAATACATTCAGATCTATGTGGAATTGTTATGAGAATTATTTCTGAAAACGAAATATTATCGAATTAATAAAAAATTATATTTGTTTATTTACTAAATTAGAATGTTAGATAGTTTTAGCTCATACAAGTAACATAATTATTTTTATTTTATTTTATTCCCTTTAATCGTTTTCATTTCATCCTTCTAGCCAAACGACCATTAGGTATATTGTTCGTGTATCAAAATATCAGGATGGACATGAATGGAAGAAGCTACACAAACATCAAAACTAAGTTTACTACTGTCCGTCATGAACACTAGTGAACCAAGAAGAAGTTAATTGTTTGTTCGCTTTATCAATAATATTGTTTTTCTTCTCCATTGGATTAAATTGTGGACAACTCTCATAAATCAGGATATCCCAACTAGGTTTACTAGTGTTCGTGATGAACGTGAAGCCTTTGTACTGTGAGGACAATGAAAAAGACGAGGATGAAAAATCCATACAAGATTTAATTATCAATTTTGAAACTCCAATCTGAGTTTTTGGAGGTCAAATGGAAGAGAAATCAAGACAAAGAGTAGATGATGGAGGAGAAAAATGGAGGATTCTCCCTAAGCAAGGGAGAGAAGATGAGGTTTTTTAGGGTGGTCAAGTTGATGGTCTATTCGGATCAAAAGTAACTATTCAACCATTATAGGGGTCGGGGTCGTTTAGTATCAATATAGTAATTAAAGGTATTAGGCATGAGTATCAGATATGGGTATCAGATTAATTTTTGATATGCTTGTTTGGTATGTTGTAGTATTAGATATCATATTTTAATTTCAATATTACTTGTATTTTGAAAAGGAGAACTTATTCAGATGTTTGGGTGGCAATGGAGGTTACTTGTAGGCTGAAGAGGAACTTCTCATTTTTGCCTTCAACAATGTCAAAACAAATTTGCAAATCTGTCTTCCAGGAGACAATGAACCAAACCATTTGACAAAGAGGCTTACAGGTTGCACAAGAAGGGCTGCTAAGAGCTCAAATGTGTAACAATGATGTCGCTCCCATTTCGTTTCACGGCTCAGTTCCATGGTTTGGAATTGGAAGGGGTAAGGAAATCAAAGGGGAAAAAATTGGCCGATCAAACGGGGAATCAGACTTGTTCTCTCCATGAAATCTCGCTGAATCAGTTGAGGGGAAAAGAGAGGATAAGCACAAGTCAACGACCTAGACTGCCCATGATCTTGGACAAAAGACTTTCGGCCCCAAATTTGTTTAGTAGCAGCAGACTCCTTTCTCCGGTCCGATCGACAATAGAATAAGATGGCGGTGGCAGGAGGAGGGAGAAGCGAAGGATTGTCGAGAGAGAAGCCGATACCTCCACAAAAATAGGTATATAAAACTGGGGTATTAGAGATATCATGTATCATTTTGATATCGATACCCTGAAATACCAAACATCGAATATGGATATGCGTGATACTAATACCAATTAATTTATTCACGGTATCGATATCAAATGACATCAGAATCATGTTCTACAACATCCAAGAAATAAGGAACTCAAATAAGTAATTGAAGAGAGGAAATATGTGAGGAAAAGGCAAAGGTATAACAAGATCAATCCAAAAAACTGAAGGTGACAACGATCCTCATTTTGCACTCCTAGTCATACAAAGCGAAGTGGTATCGGAGAGCGGAGTATGCACAAGCTTCACATCCGGATATAGAAGAACAACGGATCGACGAACACCGTAAGCACGCAAGAAACGAGGAAAATGAAATTCCACATCAAAACGACCTCGCTAGGAGGGTCGAGGATCTTGTTCCACCATTTTTGGTTGTTCAATTCGTTGTAGAGTGATTCAATGGGGGAGATTTGAAGAAGACTATAATTGGGGATCTATGCATTCATTTTAGAGGAGTTGGTTCAAGGAATTTTATTTTTAACTAAAATCCGGTTCGGTTCAATGTTAAATAAAATAAATTCATTGGTTCATAGCTCAGAGAAGGATATTATTAAAATATTAAAAAGTGGGGGTCCTTTAACAAAAAATTGGACGGAATAGTAGCGGTTGACGGAACCCTTTTAAAGGGTGATTTCTAATAATATCGAATTTTTTGAAAAGTTAGTGCAAATAACCCTATATAAAAAGTGATTTTTCGTGATTCACCCTCTAACTAATATATGAATTAACCATTTTAATAAAAAAATTTACAGTATTTATATGTTAAATAAATATCAGTTATCATTACACGGACTTTGGTTTGAATCAGAAGAATTTATAAAGATTTTGATTAGTATATTGAAATGAAAGCTGATCTTTCCATTAAAAGCGTCTTTATGAGGATATGGAATTAATGTCTCTTAGCTATTGGGCTCTTCTTTTTATTGTTAAAAAAACAAAGTCTATTTGATAATGATCACAAATATCGGTTCTTTTCATTGTGTTGTCAAGGGGTTTATTACCATATACTATTTGGATTATAGACTTTGACACCATAATGGATATAAATGGAATGAATATAATCCGGATTATGGAACTAGACACTACGTATACATTGTTCACGAAAAGATTTGAGTTAGAATTTCACAAATAGGTTCTTTTCTATTTTTTTTAAGTGTATCCCTTTAATTTTTATTATTTTATTAATGGTAGATAAAATTAATTAATTAATTTTTTTTAAAAAAAAAGAAGCATATATGAATTTGGCCAAATTTGTTACGTAGAATAAATTCTGACTTTTGTTTTTATTTTATTTTGTTTGTTTTGCCTTTTTTTTATTTTCTGGTATAAATTTCATGCTAGAATTTTCATACCAGAATTTATATTAGAATTTTCATACCAGAATTTATACCAGAGTTGTCATTCCAAAATTTTTAAACCATAATTTTCATACAAAAAGATTCATACTAGAAAATCTCATACCAAAAATTTTCGTACATGGCACTACTACAAATTTTGGCTACTTTGTTATGATGATCTATTGCAAATAAGATTGCGTATGAGACGTTGAGGAGACCTGTAAAGGGTTTTTTCATCTTGTTTGGCGATCACACGAGAATAACATCGATCTTTGAGGAATCTTCACATCTTAATACAAAACCCTCGAGACTGGCAGGTAGTATGCACTTGCAACACTATCATCCTGTTGGGAATGGCTCGGGTGGAGGAACGATCATTAGCACATTGTCATTTCGCTGAACCACCCCCATGACACTCACGGTGTTGCCTTCTTTGATGTAACTACATACGTTTGAATGTGAACCATATAAGATTGTGAATGCTTAAAAACGGTAATTATGCGTTATAAAATGAAAGTATTCACCACTGCATATCATATCATCACAATCAATGGGGTGCAGTTGAGGCAACATAATGAAAGCTAAGGAGCTTTGGTATGGATACTAATTGCAGGGTGTTCAAAGATGGGAAATGTAATGACTAGTGAACCAGTTTCAAGCAATACCCGGATGCCAGAAACGCAACAAACCACTCCCATTTTTGCTTGTGATAGCACCAGTGAAGTAACTGAAGACAATAGTGTGTTTAAAGGTGAGATTAGCTTATCAAAACAACTAGTTTAAAGGTGAAACATCATAGGCTGAGGAGATATGCTTTCAATTCTAAAAAGAAGAAAATTAAATATACCCTAAATTTCTCATACCCAAAAAAGACGTCCTATCTCCCCACAAAATGAAAGAGAAAGTGAAAACAAAAACACGAAGCACAAAATAAAGCAAGCAACGTAAAACCTAGCAGAATGGAGGCGTTCTTCGTTCTCCTTGTCGTCATCTTCCTCCTCCTCTAGATCAGCGTCGAGAAGTCCGCGACGATGGTCAGCCTTCCAGGCAAGGGCAAGATGGTTTCTGGCGGCGATGTAACACCCCAAGTTCTAGGAACTCGAAGCGTTACAGGCTAGGACCTCACAATGGGTCCCGACCCTCAGAGTAACAATGACACAACGGATCTTATAACAAGGCACATACAAATGAAAACCAAAACTCAATATAAAACCAAAGGTTTAAACAAAGGAACGTAAAAGACTCGCAGTAGAGTTCAAAACAGAAGGGAAACAATAACTGTAATATAAACCCGATCCCGTCCTATAATGTACGGGAACCCCGACTGACCACACCGTCTAGATCACTCAACAACACCTATATCCTACAAGGCATCTACAACATCGGTATAATTGGTTAGCTAACATCCTAGATATCAAAAAGAAAGTAAAGACACAAACACACAAAAGGTAAAGTAAACACATAGCATGCTCGCACTCAGCCGGTTATTATCTTCCATTAGGTTATCCAATTACTAATTCAACTTATGGTTGTTACACGAGAATCGTTGGGATCTCACCTCCGACCCCTTTCATCAACAAGAATACAACATATGCATCCTTCTGTCACTTGTTGGACTGGTCGCGAAAGCACCTGCCAGTTTCCCCTTTCTAAACTAGACAAGTGGTAATCGTCCGGTTATAATACACTTGGACCAATTAAGGTATAACAAGGTCATTCCTCATTCCGGTTATCAGTTATAACGATAAACAACAACACAACAAGCCAAAAGAATCAAACGGATATACGGAATGAAGCTAAGTTCAAGGGACTTACCTCACTCGAAGGTAACGCAAAGCTCAACAAAAACTCAAATAACCTCATGAAAGAAGAACATAAAGCCTATTTACACAAGCCAACACGAATCAGGAACCGAAACGATTGCTAGAAGTCTATAACTTATACTCTCCATGATCTCTAAGAGATCTCGACAAGTTAGAGTCACAAACCTTAGTCTTACAAATGACCAAGGGTCAACAACATCCAGAAGAGCCAAGGAAAGGAACGAGGAAAACAGGGAAGGAAGCAACTCACCAAAGACACGAAGATTACAGAGGAAACCGCAGGGGTGGCTAGAAGAGGCGCAGGAGCGGCAATGTGATAAAGGCGCATGGGTGGTTTTGTGCAGGCGGGGGGGGGGGGGTGCAGATCTTCAATAGAAGCGACTGTCGGCTTCGATGACAACATAACTACGACAAAGGCCAAAACTTGCTCTTTCAACACTCTCATACTTCACAACTCAATCAAGGGAGCCTGTGAACGTCAATATATCAACAACGGAACGCTCCACAAGAATCAAGGCTCAAACTTGATTCTTGGAGAAGAAGAAAAGAGAAGAACGATTGAAGGAAACAAAACAGAAGGGAACGGCATGAAGCAACACGTGAACGTGAGGGAGAAACAAAGGAAGATGAACTTACACGTTCAGCAAGATCGCAGGAAGCAAGGGCGACGGTTGCAGCTCTCAGGGTTGAAGAAACGTATGCAAGAAACACGAAAAAGAGAGGAAAGAAGGGGATTTATAGGAATGGGGTGGAAGATAGAAGGAAGGACGTTCTAGGGTTAGGAATAAGATAGGAAAACCGGCCCACAGGATAGAAGATCAAATCTTTTATTTATGGAAGAAAGATAAAACGAACGAAAACAGATTGGGCGCGATCTGTGGCAAATCCGCAGGGGCGGCCAGCCGCTGGGGCGACTCACTATCACCGCGGGGGTGGTGACATCCAAGGCTTGCCGCTGGGGCGGCCTTCTTCACCGCGGGGGCGGTGAAGGTAGAAATTGGGGTCTTACATCAAATCCCCTAAAAACAAGTTTCGTTCCGAAACTTATAACAGCCCACAAGATAACACAACACAACACATAAACGCTGAACTCAACTTATATATTCCCACACGGGGCACATAACTTAAAACGTCGCAAAATCGTACAAAACTCAACAACTATAAAACCAAAATACAACGGCTACGCTAAAGGTGCATCAAGCTCAGCGTAAAATTCCATTTATAGTTCCTCTGGATACTATCCTCTGTCTCCCAAGTCGCCTCATCAACTCCTCGCATCGACCATTGTATCTTCATCATCGGTATGTCCTTGGAACGCAAACGTCTTGTACTACACTCTAAGATAACTACCAGGTGCTCGACGAACGTGTGATCTGGCGCAACTGCTAAATCCTCATGACTGACAATGCACCTCAAATCTGGTTTGTACTCCCATAACCGAGACACATGGAAGACTGGGTGAACACTGTTCGCTCAAAAGTGTGCGTGCAAAATATTAAATTTATAAAATCTGAAATCAAGCGAGCGAGCCCACAATGTATGGATCGGTATAGTAAAGCAAGAATTCCAGAGTCGAACTCAGGGATTTGGGGGATCAAATTCAGTTTGTAAAATCGTCTGGCAAGTAAATAAGCTTTTGTAAAGGTTAATGGGAAACAACGATTCTAAAGATTCAGGTATCCAATTGTGTAAATCGATTCAAGATGTTCTAAAGATATAAGAACAAAGTTAGGAATGTAAAGGTATAGAACTAAGATAGGGTGTTGTACGGTGAAGTTCCAAACCCATATATCTTATCCAAAGGCTCTCTCAATAAAGGATGATGAGTCTCGTTATAAAGAGGTTCTAAAGAAAAGATTAAACTCTCAAATACCAATATCCAAACCCAAGGAATCAAAGATAAGCCAAAAAGGTTAAGGCTATGACACTCATAACCTAAGTAGCGGGTGTTGAGTCTCACTACTACCTAGAAAAGGTAAGTCAAGGCTAGGTTAGGGCCAATCTTTAACTTTGGATTAAAGCAAAAACAAAGCATGTCAAACAGGGTAAACCAGTGTCAATTCTTGAGGAACCCCGGCCGTGGAACTCAAGAACAGGCCGTGGAAAAGCACGACGGTGTGGTTTCTCGCAACTCTCAGGGTCCAAACTATTTTGGTTCAATCTATCATCATCTATGCCACAACTATCAACCCTTCACCTTAGAATCGCTTAAGGGTTTTAGCCAACAATCATTGTCATCAAATCAATAATCAAATTTAGAAGAAAGAAAAGATAGAACATTGAAAACTCAATAATGAATGAAAACCAATCTCAAATAATTCAAAATCAGTGCTTGTATTCAATGAATACAGAATAGAGTCAGAAATCTCTCACAAATCTTAAAGAACTAGAAGAACGGGATGTCAATCCACCTTCAAAGTGCAACCCTAAGATCTTCCAACTCCGAAATAGAAAAGTGCGTCTTTCCTCAAATCTTCCTCCAAACCTTCAATCCCAAATCTCCTCTTACGATGTGTAAGTGAAGATCCAAACGCGTAACCTTGCGAATGGTCAAGAGCGAACCCGTTTCTCTCTTTCTTTAGCCTTCTTATAAGAAAAACTAGGGTTACAAAAGGGCCTGCAACGAGCGCTAATGTGGCAAAAGTGCCACGTGACAAAAGTGCCACGTGGCAGTCGTTGGAAACCACGGTCTCTCAGATTTCCACGGCCGTGGTTTTGACCGTGGGTGCCTACGACATGACCTTCCACGCCCTTAATTAAATTAAATACCAAAACCACGGCCGTGAATTTATGTACTTGGCCGTGGAAATCCTAAAATAGGCGTGCAAGCCTTTGTTCTCCAAAGCTTTCCAGTTATGCTCTTTCCTTAGCTGCTCTAATGCATCCGTTTGATGTCTAACATGATCAATCACGCCCACATGCTCTATTTATGCTCCATTCCAAGCCTTTATTTACCTATAATCACAACAAAGCTCGTGTAGATCTCTATACCAACATAATAGGTGAATGTGCTTGTTCGCCACTTAGCGTGCGTGCAAATAAGTCTTAAATTTATAAAACTAGAAATCAAGCAAGCGAACCCGCAGTGTACGGATCGACGTAGTTAAGCAAGAATTCTAGAGTATCGAACACAGGGATTTGGGGGGTTAAATCCAGTTATAAATTGTCAAGCAAGTAATTGTATGAGCTTTGCAAATATATTGGGAAAACAGCAACCCTAAAGATCCAGGTATCTAATTGTGGCAATCGATTCAAGATATACTAAAGAACTAAGGACAGAGTTAAGAGTTGCAAAGGTATACTAAGGTAAAGCAATGTACGATGAAGTTCCAAGGCTTTATATGACTTATCTAAAGATGCTCTCTATAAAGGTTATTGAGGCTTCAGTATAAAAAGGATCTAAAGACAAGAATTAATATCAAATACCCAAACTTGTAACCCAAGGATCAAGACTAACTAAACCGATTAAGGTTGTGACACTCGAAATCGAAGTAGAGGTTGTTGAGGCTTCACTACTACCTAGAAAAGGCAAGCCAAGACTAAGTTAAAGCAAATCTTTAACTTTGGATTAAAGTAAAAGCAAGGCTCGTAAACTGACATAAATTACGGGTGGATCTTGAGTTCCACGGCCGTGGAACCTCAAGAACAAGCCGTGATTCTGGCTCGTCGGCGAAATCTCTCTAACTCTCAAGATCCAATCTGTTTACGATCAATCTATCATCATCTAAGCCACAACTATCAGCCCTTCACCTTAGAATTGCTAAAGGGTTTTAGCCAACAACAGTCATTATGATATCAAATTCAAGATTAAGAAGAATGAATGATGAAAACCTTCGAAAACCTTCAATAAACTTCACAATCCTTAATAAGAACGAAGAACGGGATGTCAATGCGTTTTCTAATCAAACCTAAGGACAAAGCGCAACTTCCAAATCTTCAAGCCTTCGAAAATCTCCGTTGCAAAATGGCAATCTCCGCACGTCCAATGAAACCCTAGGCACGTGCAAGTAAGCGTAAGCGAAGCTCCCGAAATCTCTCCCCTTTAGTCCTTTTATAGGGAAAGATAGAATAAACATCCGGCCCATGTGCGTAGACAATGTGTCTATATTTTATTCGTCAAAAGATTGCCTAAATCACGGTTTCATGGAGTTCCACGGCCGTGGTTTAGAGCTTGGAAGTGGATTACGGTTCTTCATAACTTCCACGACCGTACTTTATACCGTGTAACTCTCTGGAATGCTCCACGTTCATGTTGCCAAGTTCCACGGCCGTGGTTTAGAGCGTGGACTTCATTACGGCCGTATTTTAGAGCGTGGAAGCATAGGTTGCTCGTAATTCCCTTTGTTTCGTGCCATTCTCATCCTAGCATCTTCCTTGGCTTCTTTGTGGTATCCTCAATCCTTGGATGTGCTCAATTCATCTCCATCCTCTCTGAATTCGTTCGGTTTTAGCTCTTATTTGCCTATATCGACAATATAGACAAAATAGCTAACAATTGCTTCAATTCTTAATCAATGAACACTATAATGGATGAAATACATCTAGAAAACGTGCCTAAAATATCACAATATTTCATGCTAACAAAATATCCCATACTTGCCACTTGCTTGTCCCCAAGCAAGGTCTTTCAAAAGCTTTGAAACTCAAGTTAGGATGAAATATGGATGCACTCTCAAAAACAAAACATATTTTAAGTAAATGTGCTTCTAGTCGATAGATCATTCTCAAACCTTGCTTCATTCATTCATAGGACTCTCATATACATAACCAAAGAATAAAGAGGAAAGAAAACTCATGAATTGATCAAACTTCCATGTAAGCATCATAACCTTCAAACATTATCAAAATCAATCATAAGAAACTTCAATTTAGATCACCAAGTCATATAACATTCTCTTGATCTTAAGGAATTTCAAGTAAGGTCTAGAATGTGGAAAGGGAGAGGAAATTATAAGGAATGTGGTGCATGAATCCGGGAAAGTGGATAACTAACTCTTTTCTTTTTCTCTTGCGGTTTTGCAACACTTTCAACTTAGAGCTTTGCTCTCTTCTCTTGCACATAATTTTTTGACTTTACTTTTGGAGTTATGGACAGAGGTGCACAAAAACCGAAGCCTAGGAGATTGGCGGTTCTCAATTTTTGCAAGATGCCTCAAACCCTTGATGCACATACCATAATCCGTTAGGAATATCGTTCAATCCGACTTTGGCAAGACGCAAACACCCGGCTATGTGAATGGTGCCTAGTTACTCATCGTCATGATTGACTTCCCCAAACCTATAAGTTCCTTCTATTCTTTGAATGTAAAGATTTTGCTTTCATGACCCTCCCACATTAAACATGCCAAATATCAACTCCTCCAAATTCCCGGATAGGTAAGGGAGGTCATTATTTCATTGAGGGGCTAAATGATCAAAGAAAGAAGAAAGAAAATTGAATTGCCTTAATCATTTCAACAAGAAGTATAAGAACTTATCATGTGATTTCAACCTTGATTTCTCAATATGATTTAGGTAACATTCTTCACATTATGAAACTTGCAAAAGAGGAATAATTAACTCATTCAATTTCTTTTCAATTCACTATTTGTTTAAGCATACAATTGTCATCAAAACTCAATTCACAAGTAGTGATTATCATAGAAATCATCTCAATCCTTAGAAGCACAAAATTTTCAAAATTTTTCGATTTTTATGGGTTTTTCAAAAGCTTTTTCATGCAATGCGATAATGAAACGTGTAACAATGGAATGAAACATGCAAGGTGTTCTCGATCAAAGCAAGCAAAGTGAGTAGAGTTATTACAAACGAATAGTCACACCCCACCCCATACTTGAGACAAACATTGTCCCTAATGTTCAAAAAGAAATAAAGAAAGGAAGGAAATAAAATGAACTCACAAGACGGTGGTGGAGTGGCTAAGGCGGTAGATCATCATCGTCCTCAGTGGGGTGCCGGTGGAGGTGGAAACGGGAAGAAGCCGGGATCATAGTTCCGCCCAAACTGCTGGCGGTAAATGTCTCTCATCATCCGGTCATGTGCATCGGCTCGTGCATCCCTAGCATCCGCGCGGATCTCCAAAGCTTGAACCCTACTGGAAAGGTCGGTGGCCCACTCCGGCAGCTGCTCGTACCATCCCGGCGGCTGGCTATACCAAGCTGGTGCATCTGACGGTGCTGGTGCTGGTGGTGGCTGGGCGTGCCAAGCTGGTGGAGCTCCCATCCAATCCGGCTGCGTGCTATACCACTGAGGAGGGGTCGCCATCCATGTCGGCCTCTCACTCACCCTGGCACGGCGAGAGGAAGAACCAGAAGCTCTAGCGGGGCGGGGAGAGTGTCTAGGGAGGTCGGGAACTGCATCCGGCTGATCTGGGAAGGTACCATAATCGTGCTCCTCTCCTCCTCCCTCAAACTCATCACCTCCTCTCATCTCCTCCTTATCTACAACGGGTGGCTCAGGGGGACGTAAGGGGGTGCTACTAATCTATTCGCATGCATAGCAGCGAATGTCTCCTTCCAGTTATGGCGTCCAACCATAATGGACTACTCGGGAAGCCATGTAACCCCTCTACCTCCTATACCCTCCCAAGGCATGGCAGCGGTAGGTGGACCTCTATGTCTAGCAAAGATAATGCCTCTAGTCATGAGGCTCTGAAGTCCTAGAGGTCTAGCAGCTATCCTGGTGCACGCGGAGAAGTCGATGCCTAGCTGTCTAGCAAGGTGGGTGACCATCCCACCGTATCCAACGTTGTCGGCCCTCTTATTCATTAGCTTACTCATAGTAGAAGCTAAGAGGGTGGCAAAGTCAGCCGGCCTACCATGCAACATGTAATAAAGCAAAAGCAACTCATCAGTCTTGATTTTCTGAGGAGTCTCCGTCCTAGGGAAGAGATACTCAGAAAGCACTCGGTGGGCAATCTTCAAGGCTAAGTGATAGATCAACTTAGCCTTGGTATCAGCAGGTTGCCAGCGGTCCTCGCTGGCGTACACCATAGCAACGTCCTCCCAAAAATCTTTGGCATACACGCCACTAGGAAATCGACCATTGAAGGTCTCATGGAACCCAAAGAAGGCTCCAAACTCTCGAATCGAGAACTCATAGTTCCTCTCTATCAGCCGGAAAGAAACCGTCCTATCTACATGACTATGCTCAAATGAGATCACAAACTCTCTAGTGATCTTCTCATATGCATCTTCCCGAATAGCGGAGAAGATGATCAATCCTACTCTATCCAACAGCCAAGTAAGATCCCCTACCACATTCAGTGGCTCTAAGTCCTCAAACAGTAAATATCTTGGTCCTATGACCGCTCTCTTCTCGATCCTTTCTAAGGCATCGAGATAGTCCTCATGAATCTTAGGGACTCTAGGGAATGGTGGTGAGGGTGGTGATTGTGGCTCAGTAGGGGGTGCCTAAGAGGAGGAGGAAGCATTACCTTTCCTCTTCTTGTTCCTAGCTGACATTCTCCTAACAAAATCCATCTCAGTTCAAAAATTACGGCATGTTCTAACAATTCCACGGCCGTGGTTCTTCCAGAGACCGTGATTCGGCTCTGAATTTCTCAAAACTCAATAGATTCACACCAAATTCAACAGAGGGCAGCCCTAGACTAATTCCAATCCAATTCTAATCAGTTATCCTAAAAATTCTTGTAAAAACTGAGGCAAATCGACAAAGTGAGAGAAGAGGTAAAAACCTAGGTTTTCGGATTTTGAAATCCGAATTCTGTCTTCTCCGGTGATTTGCTGCTCGAATCGTTGCTTGGATCTTGTAGGTGATTGAATTTGCTTCACTTTTGGTCAAAGAATCGTTCGAAACGATTAACGAACGAGAATTTGAGAGAGGGGGACGATTTCGGCGTTTTTGGGCGTGGAGTTGGGGATTTTGGTGTGTATTGTGAAGAAACGTGGTTTTTATAGTGGCCGTAAATTTTTCGAAAATTATGGTCACTCGGTGGTTTCCACGGCCGTGGAATTGTACGGACCCGTGATTTTGGTGATTTTTCTCAGGCCTTTTGCAAATTACGGTCATTGTAGCTGTCACGGCTGTGGTTTTGGCCGTGAAACTCTCTGTAATGTGCCGAAGTCCAAGTTTCGTCAATTTTGTTCAAACCTTTCCTTCTCCCTTTCTCTTCCACTGATCCTACATCCATAAAAACGAACATACCGGAAGGTATCGAAGGCAAAACAAAACAAAAACGTCTATACTATTCTTATCTACGAATCAAAAACAAAAACGTAAGTGCAATACCTTGGGTTGCCTCCCAAGAAGCGCTTGTTTAAGATCCGTAGCTAGACCAAATTTGAACTTATTCGAGTGTGGTGGGCGCGAACTCTTCAACTTGGAGTTCCGGTGTATACTTCTTGAGTCGTTGACCGTTCACCTTAAAGCTTCCGCCCTTTTCACCCCATACTTCAACTGCACCATGGGGAAAAACACGTTTGATTAGATAAGGTCCAGTCCAACGAGATTTAAGCTTACCTGGAAAGAGACGAAGCCTTGAATTGAAGGGGAGAACTTGTTCTCCTTCTTTGAGGTCCTTTAGGATGATGTGCTTATCATGCCAACGCTTCGCTCTTTCTTTATAGATCTTGGCGTTTTCGTAGGTGTTCAAGCGAAGTTCTTCAAGCTCGTTAAGGTCTAAGAGACACTTCTCTCCCGCTTCCTTCATGCTGAAGTTCAACCAGTTTATTGCCCAATACGCTTTATGCTCCAATTCTACCGGCAAGTGACAAGAGCCATACACAAGGTTGTATGGTGTTGTTCCGATGGGAGTCTTATATGCAGTCCGGTATGCCCATAATGCGTCATCTAGCTTCAAAGACCAATCCTTCTTTGTCCTTGAAACCGTCTTCTCTAGGATCCCTTTAATCTCCCGGTTTGAGATCTCCACTTGTCCACTAGTTTGTGGATGGTAAGTGTTCGCCCCTAGAGGTGTGTGCAAATAAGTTTTAAATTTATAAAACTAGAATCAAGCAGCGAACCCGCAGTGTACGGATCGATATAGTTAAGCAAGAATTCCAGAGTATCGAACACAGGGATTTGGGGGGAACGAATTCGATTGCAGGTTATCAAGCAAGTAAATATGAGAGTTTTGCAAATATTGGGAAAACAACAATCCTAAAGATCCAAGTATCCAGCTGTGGCAATCGATTCAAGATATACTTAATGATGTAAAGACAGAGTTGAGATATGCAAAGGTATACTAATGTAAGGTAATCGTACGGTGAAGTTCCAAAAACCTTATATAACCCACCTACAAGGCACTCTCTATACAGGTTGTTGAGGCTCAATATAGAAAGATTCTAGAGACGAGAATTAGTGTCAAATACCCAAACTTATAATCCAAGGATCAAGACTAACTTAACCGATTGAGGTTGTGACACTCACAATCGAGGTAGAGGTTGTTGAGGCTTCACTACCACCTAGAAAAGACAAGTCTAAACTAAGCTAAAGCAAATCTTTAACTTTAGATTAAAGTAAAAGCAGGTTCGTAGACTTAAGGGAAATCACGGTTAGTTCTTGAGGTTCCACGGCCGTGGACTCAAGAACAGACCGTAATTTAGGGTTGTCGGCGACAATTCTCTAACTCTTAGGGTCTAATCTATTTGCGATCGATCTATCATCATCTAAGCCACAACTATCAACCCTTCACCTTAGAATTGTTAAGGGTTTTTAGCCAATAACAGTCATATTGATATCAATTCAAGAATTAAAAGATAAAAAGATGAAAACTTTCAAGAACTTTCAATAATCTTCAATTCAATCTCAAAGTCACAAAGAGAATAAGCAATGTCAAAAGATTCACAATAGAACACACAATCGTAATCCTAGGAAAAAAAAAGAAAACGGGATGTCAATCCGTTTTCCAAATCGAACCTAATCAAGAAGAGAGATCTTCTTGCAAAATCTTCCAAGAACTACGATCTTCCGCAAATTCGGAGATCTCAACAGCAATCTCCACCAAAAGTGCGAGATTAGATGAATTCCAAACACGAACTTCGATCTCTTCAAAGAGATGTCAATTGCTTCCAAGCAAGCTATCCCAAAAATGTCCTCGTGTCTAAGCGGCGATCAATGAGGGTAAACGGGGTAGCCAAGGTGACGGAATCTTGCTTCGTCCGTCTTTTTATAGTGTAGGGCAAAATGTCGGCCCAACCCAATCTTTAAAAGATCGTGGCTTCAAAGTGTGGCGAAAAGATTCGCCAAGATCACGGTCGTGGAAGTGTTCCACGACCGTAATTTAGAGCGTGGAAACAAATACGGTTTGCAACATATGTTCCACGGCCGTGTAATCCCCTGGAATGAACATGGATTTTTGACTCCAAATCCACGGCCGTAATTTAGGGCGTAATTTAGGGCAAGAACGTGATTCTTCCCTAAACTCGTGCATTCCTCAAACTAAGACTCCAAATTGCTTCCAAAGAATGTCCTCAATCTATGGACATATCAACTCAACTCTCCTTTGCTCGTTTCCGTTCGGAAATAGCTCCAAATCACCTATAATCAACATAGAACTAGTGTAGACATCCATATCGACAATATAGGTAATACTAGCTCACATATGCATAAAGTTCAATCAAAGACTATCAATATGAATCAAATACGTTTAGAAAACGTGCCTAAAATATCACAATATTTCATGCTAACAGTAAGGGGTGGCGATCTTGTGAGTCACCCCATACTTAGATAAGAGAGCTTTGAAACGTCGGGCAATGAAGTGAGAACCTCTATCACTAATGATAGTCCGTGGTGTCCCAAATCGTGGGAAGATGGTCTTGTTAAAGAACTTAACCACAACCATGGTATCATTGGTGGGAGAGGCAATTGCTTCAACCCATCTCGAAACATAATCCACGGCAAAAAGTATGTATTGGTTTCCACAAGATGATGGGAAAGGTCCCATGAAATCTACTCCCCATACGTCAAAGATCTCCACCTCTTGAATGTTGTTAAGAGGCATCTCGCTTCTCCTAGATATGTTCCCTGTTCTTTGACAAGCATCGTAGCAGGAAACAAAGGTTTGCACATCTTTAAATAAAGTAGGCCAAAATAATCCAGATTGCAATACCTTAGCGCTAGTCTTGTTCGAACTAGCGTGTCCTCCACAAGGTAGTGAATGACAATGACGGATGACACTTTGCATCTCATCTTCCGGTACACATCGCCGAATGATGCCGTCCGGACCTCTCTTAAATAGGAGAGGTTCGTTCCAAAAGTATTCCCGAACATCCTTAAAGAACTTCTTTCTTTGTGCGTACGATAATCCGGGTGGTAATTCCTGGCAAACCAAATAGTTAACAAAATCAGCAAACCATGGTTCATTACCTTTGGTGATTACATCGATGCACTCCTCTATGATATGTAAATGCTCGTCCGGAAAGGAGTCATCTATAGGTAGATGGTCGTCCTCTAGATGTGGTAGACGACTCAAATGATCCGCAACAGAATTTTCCGAACCCTTCTTGTCACGGATCTCTAGATCGAATTCTTGTAGGAGAAGAATCCATCTAATCAGTCTTGGTTTCGCATCTTTCTTCGCAAGCAAATACCGGATCGCAGCATGATCCGTGTACACAATCACCTTAGCACCTACAAGATAAGAGCGAAACTTTTCAAATGTATATACAATTGCTAAAAATTCTTTCTCGGTTGTGGCGTAGTTGAGCTGCACTTCGTCTAGCGTCTTGCTAGCGTAGTAGATAGCATGGGTTCGTCCTTCCTTTCTTTGCCCAAGCACAGCCCCCACGGCTACGTCACTTGCGTCACACATAACCTCGAATGGAAGATTCCAATCCGGAGGTTGGATAATCGGGGCTGAGATTAGAGCTCCCCGAATTATATTAAACGCATCTAAGCATTCCTGCGAGAAATAAAAAACTGCATCCTTCATCAATAAATTAGTAAGCGGTTTTGATATCTTGGAGAAATCCTTTATAAAACGCCTATAGAATCCAGCATGTCCAAGAAAACTTCTTATTCCTTTCACCGAAGTTGGGGGAGGAAGCTTTTCTATAGTCTCTATCTTAGCCTTATCCACTTCAATCCCTCTACTAGAGATTAAGTGTCCTAATACAATGCCCTTTCACCATAAATTGACACTTCTCCCAATTAAGAACTAGGTTAGTGTCTTCACACCTTTGTAACACAAGAGCGAGGTTAGAAAGACAGTTATCAAAAGAAGAACCATAAATGGAGAAATCATCCATAAAGACCTCCATGATCTCCTCTATTACTCCGAGAAGATAGCCATCATGCACCTTTGAAAGGTGGCTGGGGCGTTGCAAATCCCAAACGGCATTCTCCTATACGCAAACGTTCCCCACGGACACGTGAATGTGGTCTTCTCTTGATCGTCCGGATGTATCGGGATCTGAAAGAAACCACTATA
This sequence comes from Fagopyrum homotropicum, assembly GCA_033239125.1. Taxonomy (NCBI): domain Eukaryota; kingdom Viridiplantae; phylum Streptophyta; class Magnoliopsida; order Caryophyllales; family Polygonaceae; genus Fagopyrum; species Fagopyrum homotropicum. Next base: position 52,456,546 of record BSWB01000002.1, read on the forward strand.
ACCGTCAAGATAGCAAAAGTGTGAGTGTTGTGCTAACCTCTCAAGCATTTGATCGATGTAGGGTAGTGGGAAGTGATCCTTCCTCGTTGCGTTGTTTAGCTTCCGGTAATCTATGCACATCCTCCATCCAGTTACGGTTCGTGTGGGAATGAGTTCATTGTTTTTATTGGTGATGACCGTCATTCCTCCCTTCTTTGGAACCACTTGTACGAGACTCACCCACTTGCTATCGGAGATAGGGTAGATGATACCTGCATCAAGTAGTTTAAGAATTTCCTTCTTGACAACCTCCTTCATGGTCGGATTTAACCGCCTTTGAGGTTGTCGCGAAGTTCTAAAGTCTTCTTCCATTAGGATCTTATGCATGCATAGTGAAGGTTTGATTCTACTAGATCCTCTATAGTATACCCTAAGGCTTTCCTATGTTTCTTAAGGACAACCATGAGCTTACTATGTTCATCAATACTCAAATCGGAACTAACAATTACCGGAAAGGTAGAATTAGGTCCTAGAAATGCATACCTTAGATGTGCATGAAGTGGCTTCAATTCCATCACTATAGGAGTCTCTAATGTCTCTTGAGGAGTATCCGATGCTTCCTTAGAAGTGTCTAAGGATGTAGAAGATGTTGGAGAAGAGTCAAGAGAAGTGGTGGAGAAGATACAATCTTCTTCAGATTCACCCAAAGTTACGGCTCCCCTGTTCCCTCCACGGCCGTGGTTTTGGGCGTGGAAGTCAATTACGGTGTCTCTGTTTGTTCCACGGCCGTGGTTTTGGCCGTGTAACTTATTGGAGTCATCTGAATAGCTGATTACGGTCATGTTAGTAGATTCCACGGCCGTGGAATAGCACGACTGGCCGTGATTTCGTACGTTTTCTGACCCATCGTAGAGTTTCTCAAATTCTTCTTCATACACTTCTTTTTGCTTCTCTAAAGCTTCAATTTCTTCATTGCATGCCTGTTCTTCCCCTATATCCATAATGCTCATAGAAATAACTTTTTGCAAGGGATCTTTGAAGAGAATCGAACTTACCTCCTCTCTAGATAGCTCTTCGTCATGGATGTTGAAATATCCTCATCGAAAACTGGTTCCTTCACCAAAGTGGAGAGAACGAATTCTACCTTTTCTTCTCCTATGTCGAAGGCGAGTCTAGCATTCTTGCCATCAACTATATAACCGGATGTTGCAAGAAACGGTCTTCCGAGTATGATCGGGACCGGACTATCTGCAGGAATGTCAAGCACAACAAAGTCTATAGGAACATAGAACTTACCAAGCTTGACCGGGACGTCTTCAACTATACCGACGGGACGAGTTATGGATCGATCCGCCATGTACAACGTCATCTTCACCGGCTTAGGTTCACCTAAACCGATCTTCATGCATAAGGCAAGCGGAATGATGCTCACGCTTGCTCCTAAATCACATAATGCATCATATGTGACATCTCCCACTCCTATGGGAATACAAAACAACCCCGGATCCTTTAGCTTTGGGGGCATCTTCTCCTTCATTGTCTTGATGAGATCCGATGAATCCGAACTCATCTTGACCTCTCCCAAATCCTCTAATTTTCTATTATTAGAGAGGATCTCCTTTAGGAACTTTCCATAAGCTGGCATACCTACAATTGCATCAACAAAATGTATATTAATATGCAGTTTGCTCATGAGTTCAATAAACTTACCGAATTGCTTGTCTAGACGCGCTCTTGCTCTAGATTGCGGGAATGGTAGGGGAGGTTTGAAATCTGGAGGAGGAACGTAGACATCTTCCTTCTCCTTCCCCTTTTCTTTCTCCTTTTCGGCGGGGACTTCTACAAACTTAGGCTGCGGGTCGATGGTTGTTGCTCCGCTCCTAGTGGTGATTGCCATCACCCTTCCCTTTGGGTTATCCTCCGTCTTTCCTGGAAGTTTTCCTTGATTCCTAGGAACTTCTTCAGCTTGACTAAACATTTGGTTTTCTAAAACTTTTTGGGCTTTATCAATCTTAGTAATGTGATCATCGACCTTAATGATGCGAGTCTCCAATCCTTGAAGATTTATCAAGATTGTTTCCAACATGGGATCGGATTTCTCTTTCCCCGAAGTGCTTCCGCTATTAGATGCTTGTTCCTGGCTTTTCAAGGGAATGGAAGAAGAAGAAGGTGGAGTTAGTGAATTTCCTGAATTGGAATAAGAATTACCGGAATTGTGTTGTAGGTTAGACCGCCAATTGTTGTTGTTTGAACCCCTATTGTTGTTCCAACCGTTATTCCGGTTGTTGTTGTTGTTGTTGATGTTGTTGTTCCAATTGTTCCGGTTGTTGTTCCGGTTGTTGCAATTTGTATTCTCATTCCCATTGTGGTTATTGTTGTTTCCCAGATAACCCACATCTTGTCCCTTTTTCTTTGGGAAATTTGTTTTAATGGCTTCCTTCAACTCTTTAATCTCGGTATTGAGAGAAAAGATTTGAGTTTGAGCAGCTTGTGATAACTTTGCTCCTTGCTCCACTTGATTTGCTTCTACTTTCCGGTGAGAATACTTTTCTATGACTCGGGCTTGCTTCTCAATGAATTTCCAAGCGTCATCTTCCCTCATGTCCATGAATGTACCACATGAAAGGGATTGGAGCTTGAATTGTGTTTCCACATCCAACCCTTTATAGTATATCTCCAATAAACCCAATTTTGAAATGCCATGGTGTGGGCAATCCAATAATAAGTCCTGAAATCTCTCCCAAGATTGAAACAAACTTTCATTAGATCTCATAGAAAACGCATTAATCTTACCTCTCAACTCCGCCGTCTTGGATGGCGGGAAGAATTTGGTGAGGAATTCCGCGGAGAGATCCTCCCATGTGTTAAGTCTTCCATTTGGAAGAGCTTGATACCAAGCTAGAGCTTTCCCTTTCAAAGAGAAGAAGAATGGCTTGATCTTGTAGTTGTTAGTGGTTGCATTCTTTGGCTTCATTGTCTCCATCATGACCTCAAAATTTTGTAAATGTTGATGTGGAGATTCAGCACTCGTTCCTCCAAACTGATTTTGGTGAACGATGGTAATAACTTGTGGGTTCAAGCTAAACCCTTGCATATCATCAACATCAAAGTTCACACCTAAGCGGCGTGGTTGCTGAATGGGATCCATCCTTTGGCCAAGAGTCCTTGGCTCTCCATCTACACGAGCAGCTCTCGCATCCCTAGCTGGAACACGACGATTTGCAGCCGGTCTTGGAGCAAATGGGTTCACATTGATCGTCGGATCAATGTCCTCTAGTGGTGGCATGGAAGAGTCGCTATCCTCGTCGGATGAATGGGCTCTAACTGATCTTGACGATTTCCTGCTCTTCTTCTTCTTAAGATCGCTTAATTCCACCCTCATTTGAAATATCATATCCGTTAGATCATCAACGTTCGATTGATGACGCTCTGATTCCTCCTTGTGAGTCCTCTCGCTCCATCTAAGTTGAGCTTCGGATTCCGCTAACTCCGTTTGGTAATCTCGTTCTCTTTCTTCGGCCATCTTTCTTTCCTTGAGCTTCTTCCTCAAAGTCTTCTCAAGTCCTTGATCAAGAGGTAAGAGGTCCGTGTTGTTCCTAGACCTGCGCATATACCTAAAGTAACCTGCAAATATCACTCACAAGAGATATCAAATAACAAGAGCTAAGCTCCCAAGCTTGACAACCGGCAACCGAATTCGGCCTAGACCAAATCCCCGGCAACGGCGCCAAAAACTTGTTCTTTGGCAAAACTCTGTTCCGTTGCCGGAACAAGAACTTCGTATGTACCTAAGAACACAAACCTGCAAGAACACTCAAGCAGAAATATCAATAGCAAAAGCAAAGCTCCCAAGCTTGACAACCGATATCCGAATTCGGCCTAAACCAAATCCCCGGCAACGGCGCCAAAAACTTGTTCGCCACTTAGCGTGCGTGCAAATAAGTCTTAAATTTATAAAACTAGAAATCAAGCAAGTGAACCCGCAGTGTACGGATCGACGTAGTTAAGCAAGAATTCCAGAGTATCGAACACAAGGATTTGGGGGGGTTAAATCCAGTTATAAATTGTCAAGCAAGTAATTGTATGAGCTTTGCAAATATATTGGGAAAATAGCAACCCTAAAGATCCAGGTATCTAATTGTGGCAAATGATTCAAGATATACTAAAGAACTAAGGACAGAGTTAAGAGTTGCAAATGTATACTAAGGTAAAGCAATGTACGATGAAGTTCCAAGGCTTTATATGACTTATCTAAAGATGCTCTCTATAAAGGTTGTTGATGCTTCAGTATAGAAAGGATCTAAAGACAAGAATTAATATCAAATACCCAAAATTGTAACCCAAGGATCAAGACTAACTAAACCGATTAAGGTTGTGACACTCGAAATCGAAGTAGAGGTTGTGGAGGCTTCACTACTACCTAGAAAAGGCAAGCCAAGACTAAGTTAAAGCAAATCTGTAACTTTGGATTAAAGTAAAAGCAAGGCTCGTAAACTGACATAAATAACGGGTGGATCTTGAGTTCCACGGCCGTGGAACCTCAAGTACAAGCCGTGATTCTGGCTCGTCGGCGAAATCTCTCTAACTCTCAGGGTCCAATCTGTTTACGATCAATCTATCATCATCTAAGCCACAACTATCAACCCTTCACCTTAGAATTGCTAAAGGGTTTTAGCCAACAACAGTCATTATGATATCAAATTCAAGATTAAGAAGAATGAAAGATGAAAACCATCGAAAACCTTCAATAAACTTCAAATCAATCTCAAATCCACAAACAAGAGTATGATGTATGTCAGATTTGGAATAACACAAACCAATGACAATCCTTAATAAGAACGAAGAACGGGATGTCAATCCGTATTCTAATCAAACCTAAGGACAAAGCGCAACTTCCAAATCTTCAAGCCTTCGCAAATCTCCGTTGCAAAATGGCAATCTCCGCACGTCCAATGGAACCCCAGGCACGTGCAAGTAAGCGTAAGCGAAGCTCCCGAAATCTCTCCCCTTCAGTCCTTTTATAGGGAAAGATAGAATAAACGTCCGGCCCATGTGCGTAGACAATGTGTCTATATTTTATTCGTCAAAAGATTGCCTAAATTACGGTTTCATGGAGTTCCACGGCCGTGGTTTAGAGCGTGGAAGTGGATTACGGTTCTTCATAACTTCCACGACCGTACTTTATACCGTGTAACTCTCTAGAATGCTTCACGTTCATGTTGCCAAGTTCCACGGCCGTGGTTTAGAGCGTGGACTTCATTACGGCCGTATTTTAGAGCGTGGAAGCATAGGTTGCTCGTAATTCCCTTTGTTTCGTGCCATTCTCATCCTAGCATCTTCCTTGGCTTCTTTGTGGTGTCCTCAATCCTTGGATGTGCTCAATTCATCTCCATCCTCTCTTAATTCGTTCGGTTTTAGCTCTTATTCGCCTACAACCAACACAAAGCTTATGTAGACCTCTATATCGACAATGTAGACAAAATAGCTAACAATTGCTTCAATGCTTGATCAATGAACACTATAATGGATGAAATACATCTAGAAAACGTGCCTAAAATATCACAATATTTCATGCTAATAGTGCTCATATATGCTTCAAACCCATATCCATGTATACAAAAGAAGGGGAAAAACTACCTAAATATGTGCCTAAATTAATGAAATATTTCATGCTATCAAAATACCCCATACTTGTCTCTTGCTTGTCCCCAAGGAAGTTTTTCAAAATCTAGAACACAAGGTAGGATGAAATATGAATGCAAACAAGGGAAAAACAAATCTTTTTGGTATTGTGCTTCTATTCAATAGATCGCTCTCAAATCTTGTTTCATGTTTCCTTGAAAACCTCTATGAACACAAAATGAATCATGTCATGCAAAAGAAATATCATACATCACAAAAGCTCAAAGTCAAACATCATAACCCAAAGTAATGCCAAAATCAATCATGTAGAAATCCGATTTAGATCACTAAGTCAAACAATAACCCAAAGATCTTAAGGTCTTTCAAGCAAAGGTCAAGAAACGTGAATGGGTAGGACTTTGTAAGGTAATACGGTGCAATATCCGGGAAAAAAAGGAACTACACAACACAAGCAAGAAGAACATTTGTTCCCAAACATGCTTTGCATGCAAAATTTTCTTTTACTTTACTTTTTGGAAATATGGATAGCGGTGTACATAAACCGAAGCCTAGGAAATCATCTATTCTCAAGTTTTCCGAGATGCCTCAAACCCTTGGTACACATAACATATCCCGTTAGGACTATCGTTCATTCGAACTTTGGAAAGACACAAACATCTGGTTATGTGAATGGTGCCGAGTTACTCATCCTCATGTTCGATGTCCCCGAACCTATTTTTCTCTAATTTGAATGAACACTTACCAAGGCCCTCCCACATCAATTATGCCATACATTACACACTTCCTAATTCCCGGATAGGTAAATGAGGCAAAAATTTATTGAGGAGCTAAGTGGATTAAGAAAAGGCAAGAAAAATTGATGTGCCTCAATCATTCAGAAAAGAGTGCAAGAACTTGTAATGCGATTTCAACTTTCATTCCTCAACATGATTTAGACAAGAATTTTTACATTATAAAACATGCAAGAAAGTCAAACAATATACTCAACTTCTCCACAATTCACAACTCATCTCAAACACACAAATGTCATAAAAAATTCAATCCACAAGAAATATTATCATTGAGGTCTTTTCCACTCCTAGAAGCACAATATTTCTCAAAATTTTTCAAATTTTTATGGGTTTTTCAAAGCTTGAAAATGCAAGACAAATAAGAAACATGTGACAAGAAATAAAAGTGCAAAAGTTCATGGATAATAAACGAAGCATAATGTCAAATTATTACAACACATTGAGAATCTTAATCCACCCCATACTTGAATTACACATTGTCCCTAATGTGCGATAAAAGAAAAAGGAAAAGGAACAAACAAACTCACATAGTTTATGAAGCAACTCAAATAAACTAACTCATCACATGGACGGCGGTGGTGGAAAAGGGAAGAAGTTCGGGTCGTATGGATGCCCAAACTGCTGCCTATAGACATCTCGAAGGATCCTTGCATTGTCGCGGCGCTCATCTTCATCTGCATCAAAACGGACCTCAAGTGCCTTCATCCGATCCTCAAGTCCGGTTACCCATCCAGGCTGCTAATCCATCCACGTCGGCCTCTGTGCCATCCACTCTGGCGGAGCTCCCATCCAAGCTGGCGGTGCATCCATCCATGTCGGTTTCTCACTAACGCTCGCACCCGGGAAGAAGAGGAAGCAGAAGGTCGCTGCTGATAAGTAGACCTCCTAGGTGGCTCTTGGAAGTCCTCCGACTGATCCGGAAAACCTCCAAAAGACTGCTCAACAGCCACAGCGTCCTAGTACTCATCTCCGCCTATCACCTGATCACCCTCCTCCTCAGCTACTGCAGGCTCATCCTCGGGATAATAGTCAAGAGGTCCAAGGAGATTAGCATGCATCGGGATAAAAGTTTCTTTCCAATTCTGCCGGTCCCGGATGGTGTAATCAGCGCTCCAAGGAATACCCCATCCTCCCTTGCTTTCCCAAGGCATGGAGACGTATGGAGGACCTCGATGGTGGGGAATCACGAGCCCCCGAGTCATAAAACCTTGAAGCCCTAGAGGCCTCACACATGCCGCTAACTCACAAGCTGAAAAGTCAATCCCCAACTTCCGTGCAATGTGTGTAATAATCCCTCCATATCCAATATTCCCTTTAGCTTTGTTCTTAATCTTGCTAAGGGTAGCAACAAGCATGGTGATGCAGTCCGGAGTGATACCGGTCTCCATACAGTAGAGAATATAAAGCTCGTCAGCTTTGAGTTTTTATGGGTTTTCAGATCTCGGAAATAAGCACTCAAAAAGGATCATATGAGCTATCTTAAAGGATAAGTTGTAAATCAGCTTAGCCTTTGAGTCTGCGGGTTGTCAACAATCCTCGGAACCTGTCACCATAGCTATCTCTTCCCAAAACTCGCGAGAGCGAGTGTTCCTAGGAAATGTCCCATTATAAGTCTCCCCAAAACCAAACAAAGCTCCAAACTGAACTATGCATAAGTGGTGGGTGCGGTTTATCAAACGGAAAGAAACCGTTCGATTCACGGCACTATGATCAAACGAACTCAAGAACTCCATAGTCATCTCCTCGTATGCATCCTCCTTGATTTCCACGAATGTGGTTAGCCCGGACCTATCAATCATCATCCTAAGGTCCTCTACAACATGCAGATCCTCAAATTCCTCAAGGACTTTGTACCTAGGTGCTATAACCAAGCGCTCATGGATTCTTAGGTAGTCTTTTTTGTGGTTCTCATGGACTGTAGGAGTCCTAGGGACCGGTTGAGGAGAGGGAGGGGGTTGGGAAGAGGAGCTAGCGCCTCTTGTGTTTTCTTTCGGCTTGATCTACGATTTCCTTCCATTATCACCAAAACCACGACCTTTTCTTGGCAAACCACGCCCGTGGAAAAGTACGACAGGCCGTGGAATCGCACGATTTTGAGCAAATCACAAAAAATCTCACAGCAATCTCAGCAATAATAGCCCTAGACTATTTCTATTCCGTTCAGTTCTCTTATATATCTTTGAAAAAATCGAAAGAAATCAACCAAAGATAGAGTTAGAGAAAAACCTAGGTTTTGGATTTGAAAAAAAATCCAAAATCTCGCTTGATCGTCGATTGTCTACGCTGTTTGTGGTCATAATCTTAGATAGGATGACGTTTGCTTCAACTTGGGATGACGAATCGTGCGAAACGGTTACCGAATGAAGATTTGGAGTTGGGGGATGAGAGGCGTGGAAGGAGAGGCGTGGAAAGGGGGAAAATTGTGTGGGCCGTGGCTTTTGAAAACCATGGCCACCTGGTACTTCCACAGCCGTTGTTTTGGCCGTGGCTTTTGTCAACCTGGTTCTCCATGGCCAAAAATTAAGAAACCACGGCCGTGTTTTCCTATTTAAACCCGTGGAATCTTGAATTTTTGCCAAAAATCCAAATTTGTCGTTCCTTTGTCTTTCTTCACTTCTCTTGGTTGTTCTCCAAGCCTAACATTCAAAGACACAAGACAAACCGGAAAGACACCAACAAAAACGAAATAAAAACAATCTACGCTAATCTATTCTAAAAAAGGGGAAAAAAACATTACCTTGGGTTATCTCCCAAGTAGCGCTTTGTTTTAGTTCCGTAGGTAGACCTATCCTTGTGCTTCAGTGAGGAGAATCGGTGCTATCTCCTCAGTTTGAAGTTCCGGAGAGTATCTCTTGAGTCGTTGGCCATTCACCTTGAAACTTTCACACTTTTCACCCCATACTTCAACTGTACCATGGGGAAAAACGTGCTTAATAACATAAGGTCCTATCCAACGAGACTTAAGCTTACTAGGAAAAAGTCGAAGTCTCGAATTGAAAAGAAAAACAAGGTCTCCTTCTTTGAAGTCCTTCGAAATGATGTGCTTATCATGCCAATGCTCAGCTCTTTCTTGGTAAATCTTGGCGTTCTCATATGCATTCAAGCGGAGTTCTTCCAACTCATTGAGGTCCAAGAGATGTTTCTCTCCCGCTTCCTTCATGCCAAAGTTCAACCACTTGACAACCCAATACGCCTTGTGTTCCAACTCCACCGGAAGATGAAAAGACTTTCCATACACAAGATTGTATGGTGTTGTTCCAATGGGAGTCTTGTATGCCATTTATACGCCCATAGTGCGTCGTCTAGTTTTAACGCCCAATCCTTTCTTGTTCTAGAGACAGTTTTCTCTAGAATTCCCTTGATTTCTTTATTGGAAATCTCCACTTGCCCACTTGTTTGTGGATGGTAAGCGGTGACGATCTTGTCAGTCACCCCATACTTAGCTAATAGAGCCTCAAATCGACGGTCAATGAAATGTGAGCCTCCGCCACTAGTGATGGTTCGGGGTGTCCCAAACCTTGGGAAAATAGTTTGTTTAAAGAACTTTACAACCACCATCGCATCATTAGTTGAAGAAGCAATAACTTCAACCCATCTTGAGACGTAATCTACAACTAGAAGTATGTATTGATTACCACAAGATGATGGGAATGGTCCTATGAAGTCAACTCCCCAAACGTCAAAGATCTCCACTTCTTGGATGTTGTTTAGAGGCATTTCATTCCTCCTAGATATGTTCCCTGTTCTTTGACAAACATTGTAACAAGCAACAAAGGTTTGCACATCCTTAAATAATTAGGCCAAAAGAATCCGGATTGTAATACCTTAGCACAAGTCTTGTGAGAACTAGCATGTCCTCTACAAGGAAGAGAATGCCAATGAGGAATGATACTTTACATTCCGTCTTCAAGTACACATCTTATAATGATACCATCTGGACCTCTCTTGAAGGGCAAAAGTTCATTCCAATAGCATTGGCGGACATCCTTAAAGAATTTTTTCCTTTGAGCGTAGGATAGTCCGGAAGGTATTTCCTAACAAACCAAATAATTTACAAATCAGCAAACCAAGGTTCGTTACCTCTAGAAATATGATCAAGATACTCTTCCATTAGATGCAATTGTTCGTCCGGGAAAGAGTCATCAATAGGAAGGTCATCATGGGTGACATGTGGTAAACGGCTCAAGTGATCCGCAACTGAATTTTTGGATCCTTTCTTGTCACGAATCTCAAGATCGAACTCTTGAAGGAGAAGAATCCATCTAATCAGCCTTGGTTTTGCATCTTTCTTGACAAGCAAGTACCGCATGGCTGAATGATCCATGTACACAATCACCTTGATAAGATAAGAACGAAACTTCTCAAATGCATACACAATAACAAGTATTTCCTTTTCTGTTGTGGCGTAGTTGAGCTGAGCTTCATCTAGAGTTTTACTAGCATCATAGATGGCATGAGTGCGTTCATCTTTCTTTTGTCCAAGCACTGTTTCCACTGCTACATCACTTGCATCGCACATGATCTCAAATGGAAGACTCCAATCCAGAGGTTGAATTATTGGGGCTGAGATTAAGGCTTCTTTGATCCTGTAGAAGGCATCTAAACACTCTTTTGAAAATTCGAAAAACCGCATCCTTTATCAATAGATTAGTCAATGGTTTAGAAATTTTAGAAAAATCCTTAATGAACCTCCTATAGAATCCAGCATGTCCTAGAAAACTTCTAATCCCCTTCACCGAAGATGGAGGAGGAAGCTTTTCTATTGTTTCAATCTTAGCCTTATCAACCACAATTCCTCTATTAGAGACCAAGTGTCTTAATACTATGCCTTCACTAACCATAAAATGACACTTCTCCCAATTTAAAACTAGGTTAGTGTCTTCACATCTTTATAGAACTAGAGATAGGTTAGCAAGACAATTATCAAATGAGGAACAATAAACAGAAAAATCATCCATAAAAACCTCCATGATGTCCTCAATGTACTCCGAAAAGATGGCCATCATACACCTTTGAAAGGTGGCTGGAGTGTTGCACAATTCGAATGGCATCCTCCTATAAGCGAACGTACTCATGGGCACGTGAATGTCGTCTTCTCTTGATCGGAATCTGAAAGAAGCCACTATAACCATCAAGATACACTAGTAAAAATACCCCCTAGACCCCGGTTATTTTGTACATGGGAACCCGGTTAAGGAAGCGTGGTAAACGGGAGCGAGGTCCGACAGTTCGCACCCCGGTAAATGTCACCGAGTTAATATTTTTGGAGAAAAATCGGACCCTGGTTATTTAAAATAACCGGGGTAAAAGTCGGACCCCGGTTATTTAAAAAAACCGGGGTAAAATTCGGACCCCGGTTATTTAAAATACCCGGGGTAAAAAGTCGGACCCCGGTTATTTAAAATAATAATATGGTGCTAACCTCTCAAGCATTTGATCAATGAAGGCAGCGGGAAGTGATCCTTCCTCGTCGCAATATTCAGCTTGCGATAGTCTATACACATTCTCCATCCCGTCACTGTTCTTGTTGGAATGAGTTTGTTGTTCTTGTTGGTCACAACGGTCATTCCTCCCTTCTTTGGCACAACATGAATGGGGCTCATCCATTTGCTATCGGAAATAGGGAATATAATTCCTACATCAAGAAGCTTAAGGATTTCCTTCTTCACTACCTCTTTCATGATCGGATTTAACCGTCTTTGAGGTTCACGTGAAGGCCTATGGTCATCCTCCATTAGTATCTTATGCATACATAGTGATGACTTAATCCCTACAAGATCCTCTATAGTGTAACCTAAGGCTTTCCTATGTTTCTACAGGACAATCATAAGCCTATCAAGTTCATCTTCACTTAAACTAGAACTAACTATAACGGGAAACGTTGAGTTAGATCCAAGAAAAGCGTACCTTAGGTGTGCGGGAAGAGGCTTCAATTCCAAAGTTGTAGATGCCTTTGGTGTGTTGTGAGGGCTGTCCGAAGTCTCCCTGGATATCTCCAAGGATGTGTAAGTGGTAGAAGAAGGAGCAATAACGTTTGTAGAAAGAACGGAATCTCCCTCAGAATTTTCAGAAACCACAACACCTCTGATACTTCCACGGCCATGGTATTGGTTGTGACTGCTCTCAACATAGGTTTCCATGGGTGGAATTAATGAAACCACGACCCTGGAAAACACTTCCGACCCGTGGTTTTGTATATTTTCCGAACTATCGTGCAATTCTTTGAATTTTTCATTTAGCACCTCTTCTAACTCTTCCAAAGCCTCAAATTCAAGTTTACAATCCTCTTCCGCTCCTTTTTCCATGGTGCTCATGCTTATAACCTTTTGTAAAGGATCTTTGAACAAGATCAAACTTACATCTTCTCTAGAATCCTCTCCATCATATATGTTGAAAGCATCTTCTCCAAGTGATGTTTCTTTTGTTAAAGCTGAGAGTACAAATTCAACTTTCTCTTCTCCAATGTCGAAGGCCAATTTAGTGTTCTTGCAATTAACCATGCAGCCGGAAGTTGTAAGAAAAGGTCTCACAAGTATGATTGGGACCGGACAATCAACAGGAATCAAGCACAACAAAGTCTATAGGAATATAGAAATTGCAAGCTTAACTAGCACGTCCTCGATGATACCAACGGGCCGAGTAATCAAATCGATCCACCATGTACTACGTCATCTTCACCGGTTTAGGTTCACCTAAACCAACCTTCTCACACAAGCAAGTGGAATGATGCTCACACTTGTTCCCAAGTCACAAAGTGCATCATATGTGACTTCTCCCACTCCTATTGGTATGCAAAAATGACCCTGGATCTCGCAGCTTTGGGGGCATCTTTTCCGTCATTGTTTTAATGAGTTCCGACGACTCCGAAGTCATCTTAACTTCACCAAAATCTTCAAGCTTCCTCTTGTTAGAGAGGATCTTCTTCAAGAAATTCCCATAAGCGGACATACTTAAAATTGCATCAAGAAAAGGTATGTTAATGTGAAGTTTGCTCATGAGATCAACGAACTTACCAAAGTTTTTATCTAGACGCGCTCTCGCTCTAGATTGTGGAAATGGCAAGGGAGATTTATAAGCTGGAGGAGGTACGTAGACATCGTCCTTTTCCTTTCTCCTTCTCGACGTGAATCTCTACGAATGTGGGTTGTGGATCGGTGGTTGTTACACCACTTCTTGTAGTAATTTCCATCACCCTCCCTTTCGGATTGTCCTCCGTTTTTCCGGGAAGCTTCCCTTGATCTCTAGGAACTTCTCCGGCTTTGCTAAACACTTGATTCTCCAAAGCTTTTTGTGCTTTAGAAATCGAAGTGATGTAATTTTCCATTCCTTGCATCTTCCCCAAGATTGTTTCCATCATCGCTTCAAGCTTGTCCTTATCCGGCTGGCTTGAACTCGATGGAGTTTGTCCCTGACTTTTCAAATGTGTAGAAGAAGAAGAGGGAGATGTTAGTGAATTTTCCGCATGGGAATAAGGATTACCGGGGTTATGTTGATTGTATCTCCAATTGTTGTTGAAGTTCCTGTTATTGTTATTGTTATTGTTCCAACGGTTGTTCCGGTTGTTATTCCTATTCCCTTGATTGTTCTCTCCTCCTAAATAGCCACCGTCTTGCTCCTTTTTCGATTGAATATTGGGCTTCAAGAGTTCTTTCAACTCTTTAATCTCATTGTTGAGAGAGAAAATTTGAGCTTGACTCACTTGATTCAAATTCATCCCCGGATCTCCGGAATTTTGATTCCCACCTTCAATCTTCCTATGAGAGTACTTCTCAATCACTAGAGCTTGCTTTTCAATAAACTCCCAAGCATCATCATCTCTCATTTCCATAAAAGTTCCGCACAAAAGAGATTGAAGTTTAAATTGAGTTTCCACATCCAATGCCTTGTAGTATATCTCCAACAACTCAAGCTTTGAAATGCCATGGTGAGGGCAATCCAATAGAAGGTCCTTGAACCTTTTCCAAGATTTAAACAAACTTTCATTAGATTTCATAGCAAAAGCATTGATTTTACCTCTCAACTCCTCTGTCTTGGATGGCGGAAAGAACTTGGTGAGAAATTCCGAAGTCATCTCCTCCCATGTGTTAAATCTTCCAGTTGGAAGAGATTGATAACAAGCTAAGGCCTTGTCTTTCAAAGAGAAAAAGAAAGGTCTCAACTTATAGTTGTTGTTGGTTGCTCTTGGAGGTTTCAAAGTCTCCGTAAGAATCTCATAATTCTGAAGATGTTGCTCCGGAGATTCCATTTCCATTCCACCAAACTGACTTTGGCGGATCATAGTAATGACTTGAGGGCAAAACCCATAGTCATGCTCATCTGGATCTCCAAGATTCACGCCCAAACGGCGCGGTTGCTGATTCGGATCCATACCTTTCCCAAGAGTTCGTACCAACCAGATCTCCATGATAGGAGCAGCTCTCGCATCTCTAACTGGGACACGAGGATTAGGTGGTGGATTAGGTTGATGAATCTCTTCCAGCTCAAGCATATCATCATCGGATGATTCGTCTTTCTTAGCATTGACGGCTTTCTCCAAGTTTACTTGTCGTACCATCGCCCGGATTTCATCCATTTCAGCTTGCAATCGCTCTCTATAAGCACGAGCTACAACTCTCTCCTCAATAAGTCTTCCTTCACTTGTATTAAGGAGAGCTCGAGTTTCATCCAACTCAACTTGAAGGTTCTTTTCATTGTGTTCAACCATTTTTGCTTCCCTTGACCGTTTCTTGAGAGTCTTCTCAGGTTCAGGGTCAAAAGGAACGAGGTCTTTATCAGATCGAGACCTGCGCATATACCTAAAGAGAAATATGTAAAATCACTAAGTAGATAGATTAAATAACAATAGAGCAAGCTCCCAAACCAGACAACCGAAACGGAATTTGGCCTAAACCAAATCCCCGGCAACGGCACCAAAAACTTGTTCGCTCAAAAGTGTGCGTGCACAGTCTTAAATATATAAAATCTGAAATCAAGCAAGCGAATCCGCAGTCGGTATGGTAAAGCAAGAATTCCAGAGTCGAACTCACGGATTTGGGGGATCAAATTGAGTTCGTAAAATCGTCTCGCAAGTAAATAATCTTTTGTAAAGATTAATGAAAAAACAACGATTCTAAAGATTCAGGTAACCAATTGTGTAAATCGATTCAAGATGTTCTAAAGATATAAGAACAAAGTTAGGAATGCATAGGTATAGAACTAAGATAGAGTGTTGTACGGTAAAGTTCCAAACCCATATATCTTATCCAAAGGCTCTCTCAATAAAGGATGATGAGTCTCATTATAAAGAGCTTCTAAAGACAAGATTAAACTCTCAAATACCCATGCCCAAACCCAAGGGAATCAAAGGTAAGCAAAAAAGGTTAAGACTATGACACTCATAACCTAAGTAGAGGGTGTTGAGTCTCACTACTACCTAGAAAAGGTAAGCCAAGGCTAGGTTAGGGTCAATCTTTAACTTTGGATTAAAGCAAAAGCAAAGCACGTCAAACAGGGAAAACCACGGTCAGTTCTTGAGGAACCACGGCCGTGGAACTCAAGAACAGGCCGTGGAAAAGCACGACGGTGAGGTTTCTCGCAACTCTCAGGGTCCAAACTGTTTTTGTTCAATCTATCATCATCTATGCCACAACTATCAACCCGTCACCTTAGAATCGCTTAAGGGTTTTAGCCAACAATCATTATCATCAAATGAATAATCAAATTTAGAAGAAAGAAAAGATAGAACTTTGAAAACTCAATAATGAATGCAAAATCAATCTCAAATAATTCAATATCCATGCTTGTGTTCAATAAATATAGAATAGAGTTAGAAATATCTCACAAATCTTAAAGAACAAGAAGAACGGGATGTCAATTTGCCTTCAAAGTGCAACCCTAAGATCTTCCAACTCCGAAATAGGAAAGTGCGTATTTCCTCAAATCTTCCTCCAAACCTTCAATCCCAAATCTCCTCTTACGATGTGTAAGTGAAGATCCAAATGCGTAACCTTGCAAATGGTCAAGAGCGGAACCCGTTTTTCTCTTTCTTCAGCCTTCTTATAGGAAAAACTAGGGTTACGAAAGGGCCCGCAATGAGCGCTGACGTGGCAAAAGTGCGACGTGGTAGTTATTGGAAAACCACGGTCTCTCAGATTTCCAAGGCCATGGTTTTGACCGTGGGTGCCTACGACATTACCTTCCACGCCCTTAATTAAATTAAATACAAAAACCACGGCCTTGGTTTTATGTACTTCACCGTGGAAATCCTAAAATTGGCGTGCAATTCTTTGTTCTCCAAAGCTTTCCAATTTTGCTCTTTCCTTAGCTGCTCCAATGCATCCCTTTGATGTCTAACATGATCAATCACGCCCACATGCTCCGTTTATGCTCCATTCCAAGCCTTTATTCACCTATAATCACAGCAAAGCTCGTGTAGATATCTATACCAACATAATAGGTCAATGTGCTCATATATGGTTCAAACCCATATCCATGTACACAAAAGAAGGGGAAAAACTACCTAAAGATGTGCCTAAATTATTGTCATATTTCATGCTATCAAATACCCTCAAGCCTCACTGGCAAAGAAAGTATGTATGCTACCTCTCCAACTCGCTCAAGAATCTCGAAAGTTCCGACATATCTGGGGCTGAGCTTCCCCTTGACGCCGAAATGTCTGACACCTCGTGTCGGAGATACTCTCAGCCATACTTGGGCTCCAACTCGGAACTCTAGAGGTTTGCGCCTCTTATCCGCATAAGACATCTGACGACTCTGTGCTGCTAGCATCCTCTCTCGGATCACCGCTACTCTAGTTATATAATCCTGTATCTGCTCAGGTGATACTCTGCTAGCACTGCTCGGCTCATCCCAACACAACGAGGTACGGCATCTCTGTCCATATAAAGCCTCATAAGGATCCATCTTGATCGAGGCGTGCCAACTATTGTTATATGAAAACTCTACTAAGGGAAGATGATCTAGCCATACTTGTCCCCAATCTAACACGCAGGATCTCAACATGTTCTCCAAAGTCTAGATGGTCCGCTCTGGCTGACCATCGGTCTGAGGATGATAAGCAGTCGTGAACTGCACACTCGTACCTAAGGCAGCATGCACCTACTGCTAGAACCTCGAAGTCAACCGTCTATCTCTATCAAAGACTATAGTCTTAGGTATGATAACTCCACCTTGATTATGTGTTGGTTATATTTATGATGGAAGACTTAAACATGTATCTAGTGGTTTTATGAACTAACAAATATCGATCATATTTCTAGATTGTTTGGTTTGTGATTGTTAAATGTATGCAGGCTTTAGAAAGCATTTTAAGGGACAGAGCTGAAGCCTTGAAAGGAGTTTCAAGGGGCCTTGTACAAACAAGTTTGGATCAAGTTCCAAGGGACTAAGCTGCAGCCTTGAAAGGGTTTTCAAGGGCCTTGAAAAGCAAACAAGGAGAATTCGACTGAAGCAGTTTAAACGGGCAAAGACCTTGAAAGGAGTTTCAAGGGCCTTGAAAAGCAATACAAGGAGATTTCGGCTGAAGCTGGAGACATTTCAACACGCAAAAATTTGAACGGAATTCCAAGGGTTTTTGAAAAGCGTTTCAAGGGGCCTTGGAATGGATATCAAGGGCCTTGAAATACGATACAAGGACAAATTCGGATGGAACATTTTTCAACGACAAAGACTTTTCAACCAACGAGGATGCAAACCAAATCAAGCCTTATTACCATGGATTACAAGAAGATTTTCAAGATTCAACAAGAAGATTTGGACCAACAACAACAAGAACGATTGAATGGATTGAATGGCTCACGTTGAAGAAGATCTCAACAATACTTCTACACAAAGGATCTTGTTCAAGTAAAGATGAACAACGACAAATAAGATTTTAGCTCAACAAGAAGATCCTCAAATGATGCAAGATCTTAGCTAACTAGAAGAACATTTGATGCAAAGGGATGAGGTTGTTTCACGATAGAAGATCTCAACGTTCAAAGGGAAAAGCTTCAACTATATTCCAAGAAGGAGAAGATCTAGAAGATTTTCAAACAAAGGAAGAAGATCGAGGATCTCCAACAAGAAGGATCTTTGAACATCCCATTCAAGAGAGAGAGAGAGAGAAGATCAAGGATCTCCAACAAGAAAGATCTTTTAATGTTATAATCAAGGGAGTGAAGATCTAGGATCTCCAACAAACAAGATCTTCAACAACCAAGATATTCAACAACCAAGATCTTCAAACGGCATATCTTAAGAGAAGATCTAGGAATTCAACAAACAAGATCTTTAACCAACATGATCTTCAATGACCAAGATCTCATATCTTAAGAGAAGATCTAGGACTTCAACAAAGAAGATCTTTAACCAAAAAGATCTTCAACAACCAAGATCTCATATCCTAAGGAGAAGATCTAGGACTTTAACAACCAAAGATAACAAGAAGATCTCAGCACAAGATCTCATAAAGATCTTAACACATGAAGATAACAAGAAGATCTTGGCACAAGATCTCTAACGGATCTACAACAAGAAGATCTCAAATCTTAAGAGAATATCTTCAACGGCTGATTTCCAAAGAAATGATTACGGTGATGAAGATATTCAACGAGCGTTAAAAAGAAGAAGAAGAAAAAGAGAGAAGATCTTGGAGAATCTACATCAAGCGGCAATGAAGGGAAGCAAGAGAAGAACGACGACTACAACAACGGCTACTTCACCTTCAACAACTCACGTTTTCTATGGAGGAATTAGAACGTTGCAACAACCTTTTCAATGGCTACAAGACTCCTCACAGAAGACTATAAATGGAGATAGTGTTTGAAGACACACCACACCGAAAGCGATTAAGGAAACATATACGTCTTCAAGTTATCACCATCTTCATTCTTTCCACAAGCTTTCCTCTTCTTATACTCACAACGTCTACATTCTAGAGTGAGAAAAACACTTAGAGCTTCATTGGAATAACTAAAGAGTGTTATAGTCGAAGGTTTTGTTACTTTGTGAAGTAACTAGGCTATTATAGCAAGGTGAAGAGTTTAAGCTAGATCGTAGCGTTCGCTACAGTGAGAGAAGAAGGGAATTTCTTCTCGTTTGAATCTAGGACTCTTTGAAGCTGATAATAGATAGTTAGATCCTACGGATATACCCTAGGACGAAAAGTAGGCTATTTAGAGCCGAACTTCGTAAACATATCCTCGTGTCGATCTTTTACATTCCACACTTTATCTACTTTATTGTGACTAACTTTGTTTTACAGGTTAACAAAGTCAAGGCCCTTGAAATCAGTTTGAAAGCCCTTGAAATCAAAGTGTGTCACAAAGAGCTCAAATCGATATCAAGGCCTTTGGAATCAGTTTCAAAGCATTGAGATAGGTTTTGCGAAAGGTTCCCATACTCTATTCAACCCCCTTCTAGAGTATCTTTTATCCTTTATATTCACCTAAAGGTTCTTCAAGGTACTCCATGAAGTCTCACTATTTGTCTAGTGAACTCCTCTACTAATTGAATCACCGACTACGTCTCCTTGATCGGAATGAAACGTGTGGTGTTCGTCGTCGATCTACTACAACCCAAATAGCATCAAAGCCTCGACTTGGTCTCAAACCGGTAACAAAATCCATCGAGATATCCTCTCACTTCCACCGAGGGACAAGAATTGGGTGTAGCTCTCATCCTGGTCGATGATGCTCGATCTTGACCTGAAGATAGGTCGCACACTGAGCTACATATCTTGTCACATCTGGCTTCAGACCTCCCCACCAGAAAGAGCGTATGATATCCTGATACATCTTACTCGCATCGGGGTGCAATGAGTAAGGTGAAGAGTGAGCCTCCAGTAGGATCCGCTGTCTCAACTCTCGATCTGAGGGCACACATACACGCTCCTGGCATCTTAAGATCCCATCAGCACCGACTGCAA
Source organism: Fagopyrum homotropicum (assembly GCA_033239125.1). Taxonomy (NCBI): domain Eukaryota; kingdom Viridiplantae; phylum Streptophyta; class Magnoliopsida; order Caryophyllales; family Polygonaceae; genus Fagopyrum; species Fagopyrum homotropicum. The sequence goes on from BSWB01000002.1 coordinate 52,476,865, forward strand.
ACTATGGTGCCTCTCCTCGAGACATCCGGTCTCGGATATGTGACAAAGCTGGGCAACTCTCCTACTTCTGTCGGATCTCGACCAATAGGTCAGGTTATATCTCCAAGGTGGATAGGTGGATGTCAGAATCCGGGAAGTGAATATCCATCTCTAGTCACGCAAGGTCTCGCTGTAACTGTGGCTGAGCTATCAGCCTAACGATCGCCATCTCCCGGGGAGTCTTCCTACTAAGGGCATCAACTACCACATTCGCCTTCCCTAGGTGGTATAAGATCTCAAGATTAAAGTGCTTGATCAACTCCAACCATTTGCGCTGGCAGTTATTCAACTCCCATTGAGTGAATATGTACTTCAAACTCTTATGATTTGTGAAAATTTGACACGTAGCTCCGTACGGATAATGCCTCCAAATCTTCAAAGCGTGAACAACAACAGCTAACTCAAGATCATCGGTAGGGTAATTCTCCTCGTACGTCTTCAGCTGTCTAGACGCGTAAGCAATCACCTTACCCCTCTACATAAGAACACATCCTAAGCCAAGCTTGCATGCGTCGTTGTAGACCACAAAGTCCTCAATGCTCTCTAGTTGAGCTAGGATAGGAGCGGAGGTTAGCCTCCTCTTCAGCTCCTCGAAGCTCTATAGGCAAGGCTCGGACCATACAAATCTCGTAGACTTTCTCAACAAGGAAGTGAGCGGTTGGGCGATAATTGAAAAGCCCTCAACAAAGAGACGGTAGTAGCCTGCCAATCCTAAGAAGCTGTGTACCTCCTTGACGTTCTTAGGAGGCGGCCATGATTCTACTAACTCAATCTTCGCTGAATCTACCTTGATCGCTTCAGCTGAAATGATATGACCAAGGAATGCCACTTCGGACATCCAAAACTCACACTTAGAAAGCTTGGCATAAAGATCTCTATCTTGTAAGACATAAAGAATGATCCTCAAGTGTCTTGCATGCTCCTCTATGCTGCGTGAGTATACCAGAATGTCATCCATGAAGACAACTACAAACTGGTCTACGAAGTCGATGAAGATGTTGTTCATCAACTCCATGAAAATTGCAGGTGCATTCGTGAGCCCGAATGGCATCACTACAAACTCATAGTGGTCATACCTGATCTGAAATGCCGGCTTGGCTATGTCCTGCTCCCTTACCCTCAGCTGGTGATATCCAGATCTCAAATCGATCCATGAAAACACTAAATCTCCATGCAGTTGATCCAAAAGATCGCCGATATGGGGCAATGGGTACTTATTCTTGATCGTCACCTTGTTAAGCTCTCGGTAGTCGTTACATAGCGTCATTGACCCGTCTTTCTTCTTGACAAAGAGTACTGGTACGGCCCAAGGAGATACACTAGGGCGGATGAAGCCCTTCTCAACTAACTCCTCGAGATGCTTCTTAAGCTCAAGCATCTTGATATGCGTCATACGATAAGGAGCCTTCGAGATCGGTCTCGTTTCAGGCTCTAGGTGAATGCCAATGTCTACGCTCCTTTGTGGAGCTTAACCTGATGGCTCTCCAAAAACGTCGGTAAACTCGTAGGCTACCGGAATCTCCTCCAACACTGGACTCGTATTATCCTTCATGGAATAGCACCAAAAAGCCTAGCAACCCTGACCGATAAGTCTCATAGTTCGGACTACACTGATGATTGTACCGGTCTTCCCAAGATCCCATCCTCTGAAGATCTCAACATGGCATGCATCTGTAGTTACCGTCACTGTCCTCTTGCCGATGTCCAAAACGGCTCAATGTCGATCCATCCAATCCATGACCAGAATAACTTCTTCATGTACTAAGTATATGACTTTAGTGCATGACGAAGAATTCAGTTGACCAATCACGACCTCCCAATCTAATAGGGCCATCGCAAACCTCTCGTGTACCTCTAATCTTACACCCATCGGGTCTACCTTCTATGGCAACTAAGTCCAATCTATCTACACATGCATCATATGTAAGAGAATACGTAGCACCGGTATCTAAAAGAACTCTGATAGGAAAACCGTTAATATGAGTGGTACTTGTGGTCGCTGGCGCTGTCGGTTCTACAACACTCCGCAACTCGTAAACTCTGGCTGATGCATCTCTAGTGTCCGCAGAACCACCAACTCGTCCTCTACCTCTCCCATGTCCCTGAGCAGAACCCTGAGGAGTAGAAGAACCAGAAACTCTCTATTGATGTTGCTGATACTGAGGTCTCTACCCTCCTCCTAAAGCACTAGCAAGTGAAGAACCCTGCTACGATAGCGCCTTGCCCTGACGGTAAAATGCAGCTCTATGTCTGGGCTTGCCACATGAATATCAAGTCACATCAGCCTTCTTACAATCAGCTCTCATGTGTCCGAAACCTCCGTAGTTAAAGCACTGTCGTCCTCTGTTGGAACTTTGTACAAACTACTGGATTCCAGAACGTCCCGACGTCTGACTACGCCTAAATCCCGATGCTCCAGCTTTAGCACTGACTGATCTAGTCCTCTACCTCTTCTCAAGACCTCCTGTCTGAGAAGATCTCCTCTGACCCGGTCAGTCTCGCTCATAAGCAGAAGCTCTATCCTGGTAGTCCGTCAAAGAATGACAACGGAAGCCAGCAAGATAAGAGCGGGTAGAATCTCTCAATCTCCGAGAGAACAGACAAATATGTTGATCCTCAAGTGGTGCAGAAGGACCCAACAAAGACAACTCCTCCTGAAACTTGCTGACAATCTCAACAATAGACAAAAGAAACTAGCCTCGAGGAAATCTTGAAGACGATCTCTCCTCATAGTTGCAGGGCAGTAGCGATCCCTGATCATCGTCTTCATCTTCTCATAACTAGTGACCTTATTGCGAGCGGTCCTCCACCAGGAATGAGCCTAATCCTTAAGTAGTGTTTGTGCTATGTCGACTCGACATCCCTCTAGGCAACCGATCGCCTCCATAGCAGAATCTTGCTGTCCTAGCCACAACTCCACCTCTAATCTAGTCTTCCCTATGTAAGAAGGAACCTTCAGCTGGTTGAAAGCCTTCAAGAAACTGTCGGGCCTCGACTCTCTCGCCTCAACCGGCACTCTATCAACCTCAACAACTCAAGAAGACGGGGTAACGACATGTGTAACTCTTTATGAAACCTTAGCTGATCTTGCAGGAACTGGCGGTGTTGGTGCAGGTCCTCCAGTCCTAATAGCATCCTCAACTCTTTGCACATAGTCGCGATATGTAGAAGCTCCTATAGACACTCCACCGGACTCCATCGACTACGCTCTTTGTGCTCCGGACCTAGTGGTGGTCCCGTTTCCAGCCTCAAGAACAATGCTCTCAGTAACTTCCTCGACAAACGTCTCAACGATAGGCGGATTAGCAACTGGGGCTTGGCCCTGACCTCTAGCTAGTGGAGGTCTCTCTGCACGTCCTCGTCCATGGACGGCAGGTGGAAGAGGTGGTCGACCCCTTCTTCACCCCATAGCAGATGTAGCTCTAGTACACGCCATATATGATAGGGATATAGATATATAGGACTATATATAAGGCCACGCTACAACTAAAGCAGAAATCCAAAAAAAGCACATAAAGGACAACACAAAAGAAAACTACACTTTTGAGATCCGCAGAGGTAGTAGTTGTCGCCCGTACATCTATCCCAAACCGACAAGTTTAAAAACAAAACCCCCTTTAAAAACGTAGACCCCTTGCAGGTTCGGTTTATCCATCCAACCTTTAGAAGATTTCGAGTGTCATTGTTGTCAACCTAGAGCTCTGATACCATATTGTAACACCCGAAGTTCTAGGAACTCGAAGCGTTGCGGGCTAGGACCTCACAATGGGTCCCGACCCTCAGAGTAGGAACGACACAACTGATTTTACAATAAGGCACAAACAAATGAAAACCATAATTTAATATAATACCAAAGGTTTAAACAAAGGAATGTAAAAGACTCGCAGCCGAGTTCAAATTAGAAGGGAAACAACAACTGAAATATAAACCCGATCCCGTCCTATAATGTACGGGAACCCCGGCTAACCACACCGTCCGGATCACTCATGAAAACTCCACCTTGATTAAAATGTTTTACAGGTGTTGATGATGGAAGACTTAACACAAATGTAGTAGTTGGATATACTAACAATGTATTGATTATATTCTCTAGATATTTGGTTGGTTTGAATTCAGTGCAGATTTTATCTAAATGTCAAGGGCCTTGATATGAATTTCAAGGATCTTGAAGTATAACTCAAGGACAAAGAAAGATAGCGTTTATAGAGGGACGAATTCAAGGACCTTGGAGTTATAAATGCACGAAACAAGGATTCAAATGAGCTGAAGATTTTCCAGGAAGATTCTTTAACAGAAAGATCTCATCAACCGAAGAAAGATCTCAACCGAAGATTAGAGAATCTTTTCAGAAGATTTTCTAAACAAAAAGCTGCAATTATAATATCTTCCCTCTCTCTATTCAAAAGACGAGAAGATCAAGGAGCTAAGGACTCGACGTGTTCTCAGGAGCGAGATGAAGATTTGCAACATCTACCTTATCTCGAAACAAGAAATGATCTTCATGGAGAAGAAGATTCATCTTCAAACGGTCATCTCTACAACGGCTAGAAGACCTCTCCATAGAAGAGTGTAAATAAAGATGATGGTCGAAGAAGACAAATACACAAGCTTACACATGAAAACATCTTTACACTTTCTAGTAACCTGATCATCTTCATTCGTTGTTTTTCTTTCTCTCATTCACACTAAAGCTTTATCCCCTTAGAGAGAGAAAACATTAGAGCTCCATTGGAAGATCTAAATAGTGTTATACTAGAGTGTGTGTTACTTTGCGAAGTAACTAGGCTATTATAGCTAGGTTAAGAGTTGGAGCTAGATCGTAGCATTGGCTACAGTGAGAGAAGAAGGGGATTTCTTCTAGTTTGTATCTAGGACTCTTTGAAGCTGATAATAGATAGTTAGCTCCTAAGGTTATACCCTGAGACGGAGAGTAGGCTATTTAGAGCCGAACTTCGTAAACATATCCTCGTGTCGATCTTATCAATTCCGCACCATATATACTTTATTGTGATTAACTTTGTTTTGCAGGAGCAAGAAGTCAAGGCCCCTGAAAGGAGTTTCAAGGCCTTGAGATTTGGTTTGCGAAAAGTTCCCATACTTTATTCAACCCCCCTTCTAAAGTATCTTTTACCCTTTTATTTCACCTACCGGTTCTTCAACACAGCAGAACCTATATCCTCCAAGGCATCTACAACATCGGTATAAACTATTAGCTAACATCCTAGATATCAGAAAGACAGTAATGGCACAAACACACAGAAGGTAAAGTAAACACATAGCATGCTCGCACTCAAATAGTTATTATCTTCCATTAGGTTATCCATTTACTAATTTAACTTATGTTTGTTACACAAGAATCGCTGCGATGTCGCCTCCGTCCCCTTTCACCAACAGGAATAGAACGTATGCATCCTTCTGTCATATGCTGGACTGATCGTGAGAGCATATCCCAGTTTCTCCATTCTGAACTAGACAAGCGGTAACCGCCCAATTATAATACACTTGGGTCAATTAAGGTATAACAAGGTCAGTCCTAGTTCCGGTTATCAGTTATAACGATAAACAACAACCCAACAAGCCAAAGCAATCAAACGGATATACGGAATGAAGCTAAGTCCAAGGAACTTACCTCACTCGAAGGTAACTCAAAGCTCAGCAAAAACTCAAATAACCTCAAGAAAGAAGAACAGAAAGCCTGTTTACACAAGGCAACACGAATCAGGAACCGAAAAGTTTTTTCTAGAAGTCTATAACTTCTAGTCTCCATGATCTCTAAGAGATCTCCACAAGCTAGGTCACAAACCCTAGTCTTACAGATCACCAAGGGTCAACAACATTCAGAAGAGCCAAGGAAAGTAATGAGAAAAGAAAGGAAGGAAGCAGCTCACAAAAGATGGGAAGACTACAGAGGAAACTGCAGGGGCGGCTGGAAGAGGCGCAGGGGCGGCAACGTGACACAGGCATAGGGGCGGCTCTGTGCAGGCGCAGGGGCGGATCTTATAGGAACGGGGTGGAAGATAGAAGGAAGGATGTTCTAGGGTTAGGAATAAGATAGGAAAACCGGCCCATAGGATAGAAGATCGGATCTTCTATCTATGGAAGGAAGATAAAACGAACGAAAACAAATCGGGTGCGATCTGTGGTGAATCCGCAAAAGCAGATCACCCTTCCGCAGGGGCGGCTCACTGTCATCGCGGGGCAGTGGCAACCAAGGCTTGCCGCTGGGGCGGCCTTCTTCACCGCGGGGGAGGTGTAGGAAAAAACTGGGGTCTGACAGGCGACACGTTGGTTCTTGAGGGAAGCCGAGAACCTGTAGTTGGAGGATTCATGAGAGTGGTGAATCGGAGAGTAGTGGTAATGGTGAGCGACCGGAGAAGTGGCGGGGCTGGAACCGTAGGACATTTTTTCGAGGTCAGAATGGGAAGGGCTCTAAACGTAATAGAGAGGTCGACGGCGAGACATGGGAAATTAGGGTTGAGAAAGAGGGAAAAATCTATCGAATAGTAAAAAATACAATTTAGGGTAATCTTACCGAATATGAAAAAATAATGGGCTTCGTAAATAAAACAAAATCAGAAAAAGGCTTAGTTACAAAATTCAACCAAGATTTAACTAGAGAACATCACCATAACCTTTCAAGATTAGTAAATATCAATTTTTAAATTTAATAATAATTTTTTTATTATTTAGTTTTTTTCTGAGGATTCATTTACTCTTCTAATTCAAAAGGTCTTACAAAGTCTATATCCGAAGATCAAAATACACTCTTATCGAGATCCATCATACATACCCCTAATAGTTTGTATTTTCAAGTTATTATCTTTATGTTTTTTTTTATTATATGTTAGCTCAGTTAGACATCCTATTCCCTATAAACATAGGTCACTTGTCATTCATCCGATTAGATTAGAATTGAATTAAGATTGTGCAGGTAATATCAATATTATTCAATTAGCCCTGATTATCAACAAAATGTGTTGTTTGAGAATTTTGTTCCTTTAACTCGTGTTTCAACCATGCGTTCAAGCCTCCTTCTAGCTCTCAATTTGATCATAGTTCAACTAACCTAAGTTGAATTCGGTATTGAATCTCTTCTCCCTTTCTCTATTTGTTTCCATTAACGTTAGTGTTTGTAGTTGTAGATTCTTCTTCCCTTTTCCTCAATTTGATCATAGTTCAACTATCCTTTTTCGGCCTTTGAGAGTTGCGCTCATTGGGGGAATTTTAGAACTTTCAATCCATCACAACAATGTTCCTCATCAGAAATATCAGCATCACCCCAACTCTTCTAAGAAAGAACAACTTATATACGTTATCCATTCAAGTTGGTTGCCCCTATATTCTTTCTGGACGAACAATTGTGAAATATAGGTGTAAGATAGTGGATTTATGGACTGCTACAAAAGCATTGCTAAATACAAAACTTAGATATGCTGGAAGCTGAGATTATGTTGAAAACACTATAGCAATTTCGATTGTCTTAGTTATGATGTTATGAATTTAGTACTGAATGAAATTATAAAAAGGTTTATTCGATTGTCAATTAAAGCACAACCACTGCATAATGTCAACATTGATGCCTTCAGCATATTTTGTATTTTACCATAATGCTTTTCTGGAGCATCCTAGCTTTTGCATTTTTAACTACAATGTCGTGATTACTCAAACATTTAAATATGTTCATAAAGTATGTCACCTTATACTCCAAAGTCTTTCAGAGTATGTTGTAATCGAATGGAGAATTTACAAACACTAGTCCACATTTAATATTTAGAATGCATATTCATCAACTCTTTTCAATGTATGATATATACCCCTACTATCACATATTAATAACCAAAACAACAACAATTTTTCTTATTCATGACTCAAAACCCGTATTAAAGGCTTCAATTGAAATTCTCAAGACAAGGAGACAAATAAAAAAAGATTTAGCAATTTAGAGCCACAATCATTCAAGCAGACAAGATAAATAAAGAACAAATTGATGGTACATAAATTCTAAACTTTGATGTTAGAAAATAGGGGTGAGAGTGGTTATAACCTGTGGTATTTGAATTTAAAGCGGGTGAATATGGCTTCGTCTCTGGTGGTACAAAGGTGTTGTCTCCGACGGAGCTCTATGTGTTGCAATATGAGAGAAGACTCACTACTAGACTATACGTTGTCTAGTGGATCGAAAGGTCGAAAAAGATCGGCAGACGGACTAACTATCATGAAGGACCACAATAAAAGAAAAAAAGATACACACAAAAATACATCATAAAATCCAAAATCAAGAAGATCATCAAGGAAAAGTAGGATGATGTAGTCAACAAGAAGCTACGAGCACAAGCGTGCATCTTCGAAGGAAGTACACAGGTAGGAAGTTTAGGAAACAATTGTGGAAACCTCGGATTTGGATTCGCATCAAATTCGTCAGGAGTCGATCACAAATTCACGCCCCTTCTAGACAAAACACTTGAAACGCCGCCAAAAAAAGAACATCAAACTAGCATTGTGGGGTATTGAAATCCATCAGACTTTCTTGTGTCATGATATCGATTTGTTAAAGTGTACTCTTTTAGTATTGAAATATTCCCATAGATCTGGTGAAAAAGATTCATTCATATGCTATGCAAAAGCAATCAACACAGTGAGAGCATGTTAAAGTGTACTCTTTTAGTATTGAAATATTCCCATAGATCTGGTTATAGAAATTAGAATTATGGGGTATTGAAATCCATCCGACTTTCTTGTGTCAAGATATCAATTTGTTATGCTAATCTTGTAAATTGTGGTTATATTAGGCCTAGACATTTGCCTTGACAGACGTTTTGTGCATAAGAAGGTAGGAAGTAGAAGCTAGATTTTGGCAAAGACTAGATCAAAAAGCAAAAATCCAAGTCGGTTGAAAAACGGTACATGCAAGAAGACCACGAATCAAGTCTCGTTTCTTCCAACTTTCATGCATCAATAATGGTGACTTATTTTTATCACACGGTTTCGGGCTGAGAGAAATTTACTTGGGTAGACTTTGAGGGCCTTTTGGGGGCATTTCGGCTGGATTTTGTTTGTTTTTACCAAACCCGATACAAGTCTGTAAAGACATTGTTACAATTTTTTCACAATAAGAGGGTTTTTATCAACAAATGTGGAATTTTTGCGGATGTAGAGGAAAAGGTCAAGAAACCCTTAGGGAAAAGAGGGACATAAGAATAAAAGGTAGCAACAGAAGACGGGGAAGAGTTATTAGGATGGTAAATTGAGGACCACTAGTTAAGGGCAGATTTAATGCCTTTCTTCTTCACTTCATAGTAAAACACTCAATGAATGCCGGTACAGAGGGTTAGGTGAAGCCCAAGAAAAACCAAGCCAAACCACTGTCTCACTGTTTTAACAAGCAATCCAAACCTCCGCCAAGAGGGAAGAGAGCAAGGTTCTTCCTGGATCTTGTATACTGATAGATGATGGAATCATTATCAATTAGGATAGCTTTTAGTGTCTTTGAGTCAGTTTGTGCTACAAACACCTTGATCCAGATGAAGAAGTCCAAACGAAGCAAAAGAAGGTAGTAGTAACACTTGGGAGTTGAAGAAGATCAACGAAGACAAGTTTTTGGTGGCACACCACCCCCACGGAGTAGTCTCACCACCCCTACGGAGACACTCCACTCCGGCAACGCAACCTGCGCCTTCGCTAGCGCCCGAAACCAGAGTGTCACCGCCCTTGCGGCCGCCTCCGGCCGCCCCTACGATGACTCACCCTGAAGAAGTGAATCCGGCGCTCCTGCCTGCACCCTTGTCTGTGTGCCTATGAAGCCGAAGAGCTAGTGTCACCGCCCCTACGGTGACATTGGTCCGCCCCTGCGGATCATCATCAGAAGCGACAAAAACATGAAGAATCAGACGTTCAATAATCATTAAAGACCCGCCCCTATGGGATTGCTAGGCCGCCCCAGCGGCCAAGAAGAAGATCGAACGTTTTGGCCTAAACCGCCCATGCAACCCTGAAGCCCGCCCCATGGTTTAGCGCGAGAGGACTTTACGCCGGTTGTTTGCACCACCTTTATATAAATTAAGGTGGTTGTTTAGACAACCCATTTACTCCCTTTTATTGTAATTTGTAGTATAAATAGAGCCCTTGGCTGATTGCTAGAATGATCCATCATTTTCCCAAAAAACTCTATTTCCCTTAGTTCCTATTTGTAATGAGTTTCTAAGCTTCTTTTGCTACATTGGGTTATTTTGAAGCTGCATTGCTACTTGGTTGTAAGTCTTTTAATATAAGTTTTATTCAGTCCATTTGTGTTATATTCCTGGAGCTTTAACTTATGTTTGCATGTCTCTTATCACTTAGATTGATCACCTTAAGTGTCTAATGCATGCAAAGTACTAGGATTAATCGATTCCGGGTTCGGGTCCTTAATCTAGTAGTAAACCTTTAGGTAAAAGCTGGTTGTAATTACTTAAAGGAAAAGGAATATAAATATAAAGAAAGATTAACGGTATTTATTCATTCTTTATATCTCTTTATCTTTTCTAAAATGCTAACTTGTGCTTTGATCTTGTAGGTTTACGGATCAATAATCTTGTTAAGTTGTGCTGATGCCGGTTGGCTCAACACAACTCTAAGATCAAGATGAGACGTTGGTCAATAACTTATAAAAAGAACCAACCAAGTAGTATGCATGCTAAGATACAACCTAGTGTTGCTCTTCATTCCATATCTATTATCACCATCTTTGCTTAATTTCTATTTGTTTTTGTCTTGTGTTGTTACAATCCAAACCCCCCCCCCCCCATTGGTCACAATTCGGTAATTGAAACTAATCAAAACTTAACATAGACTCTCTTGGGTTTGACCCTTACTTACATTATACAATCCGGTTAGTGTAACGTTAGGTAATCTACTTTGACTAAAGCTAAAAGACAACGACCATAGGTTTTTAGCCTCGTCAAGTTTAGTGCCATTACTGGGGAGTCTTAGTTACTGTTTTGATTTAATTTTGATAATCGATTATTGGTTTGGACCATTTTCATGGTTCGAACTCGTGCTACTAACTCAGGTTTTGCTCCTTTTGATCCACAAATCGAAAGAACACACAATAAAAAACGTAGGCAACAACCAACCCGTGAAGAGATGGCCAACCGAACTCTTCGCCAACTCACGCAACCCGATTTGACTCAACACCCCCTTGCGGTCACCATACCGGCAATTGGAAAAGGAGTCAATTTTGAGCTCAAATCGGGGTTGATCCACTTGCTCCCATCCTTCCATGGGTTGAGTGGAGAAGACCCAATCAAACATCTTGGAAAGTTCCACACCATGTGTATGAGTATGAAGCCGGAAAACGTCACCGAAGAACAAATCAAAATGCGGGCGTTTGGCTTCACTCACAAGATGGGGCGGACGATTGGTATTACCATCTTCCGTCCGGGAGCATCGACACATGGGAGAACCTCCACAAGGCCTTCTTGGAGAAGTACTTCCCCGTGAAGAAGGCGAACAACTTGAAGACGGCAATAAGCAACATCGAGCAAGAGGCGGACGAAACTCTTTATGAGTACTTCGAACGCTTTGCAAAATTAAGATCAAGCTGCCCTTTCCACGGATATTTCACGCAGGAATTTGTGCTATATTTGTACAACGGATTTTTGGACAATGAAAGAAGAATAGTGGATGCCGCTTGGGGAGGTAATATTCTAAACTCAACTCCTGAAATTCTATGGAAAAAATGCATGAAATGGAGGAAGGTACGAGAAACTTTGGAAGATCTTCTACCAAGAGAGGAGTTCATGCCATCAACCCCAGCCGTCCAGAACTTTCACAAGAGATAGCTGAGCTCAAGGAAATAGTCAAACGACTTACGTTGATGGGAACCCCCCAACAACTCAAGCCTTGTGGAGTTTGTGCCAACCCTTTCCACCCCACGGACTTGTGTCCACAAGTCCAAGACGATGCTGCTGAGGTGAATGTTGTAGGATATGGTCAACAACAGCAATAACGTCAACGGAATGATCCATATACGCAAAACTACATGCCAAATTAGCGTGATCAACAAAACTACCGGTGGAGGGATCAACAAAACCAACAACAACAACAACCCCCACCAAGGTAAGTCTCAATCCACTAAAGATATGTTGCAGGTTTTGACTAAACACTTTGCTACCCATGTCCAAACCACAGAGTCTAGCATCAAGAACCTTGAAAAACAGATTGGACAAATGGCGGAGGCCATCACAAGGATCGAAGCTCAATCCTCGGGAAATTTGCCCTCCTAAACTGTCATAAACCCTAAGGAGAATGTTAGTGCTCTAACATTGAGGAGCGGGAGGCTAGTCCAGCCAAAGCCAACCTTGGAATCCAAAGAAAAACCCTTTGACGGTTTTGACGCCCCCACAGCCGCCCTTGTGGCTGCAACTGTGCCCCCCTCTGTACAGATGCCGCCCCTGTGGCTAGATGTCACCGCCCCTGCGGTAACAGCCTCTGAGCCGCCCCTACGCCAGCAAGCTGGCACCCCTGCGGAAAAGTCGACAGTGGGTTTTGCTGAAGAGGATTCTTAAATCCGTCCCAGTTTTCCCCCATTATATGCTGAGAAACCTCCGGCTCCCTTTCCAAAAGTACTAAAGGAGAGAAGGGTGATTGAGGATAAGGATCTCTTTGAGACCTTTTCCAAATGTGAGGTAAACATTCCACTTTTGAAACTTGTGAAGAGTATCCCTAAATATGCTCGGTTTTATTAAGGAACTTTGTACGATCAAGAGGAACCAGAAGCTGAAGAGAAAACAGAAAGTTCAAGTGAGTGAGCACGTGTCCGGTGTCTTCCAACGACGAATGCCCAAGAAATGTAGTGATCCGGGCATGGTAAGCATTCCTTGCGTCATTGGCGAAACTCGCTTTGATAAAGCGATGCTTGATTTAGGTGTGTCTATTAATGTGCTTCCTTATTCCATCTAACAATCTCTTGGCCTTGGGCCACTTCTTGAAACTCGGATTATTGTCCAACTAGCTGATAGATCTAATGTTTATCCAAAAGGAATTATTGAAGATGTGCTATTAATGGTTGATAATCTGATTTTTCCTGCTGATTTTTTCGTGTTGGATATGGAACATGATTCACATGCTGCACCTATTTTGTTAGGAAGAACTTTTCTAAAAACCGCTAGAACTAAGATCAATAATGTTAGCGGTAAACTGACTATGAAATTTGATGGAGAGGTGGTTGAGTTTAATATCTATGATGCTATGAAACACCCCATTGATGATCATTCTCTTTGTGTTATTGATGTGATTAACCCTATTATTCAAGATGTTTTTGACATGTCCGGCATTGATGAATTGAAAAGTATAATTAAAAATGATGTTGAGATTCATAAATCGGATTATGCATTAACATCTAACATGTAGGAAGTTCTAGCTCAATTGGATGGGCACAAAAGGCTCCCTATCTCATCTTTGGCCATTGGGCCTACATTGCTAACTCCAAGCGAAAAGCTTGTTCCTTCTATAGTGCAGGCTCCGGTGATAGAATTGAAAGATCTTCCCTAACATCTCAAGTACGCTTTTCTAGGGGAGAACGACACTTTTCCGGTGATCGTTTCTAGCAAGTTGTCCCCTATTCAAGAAGAGAAGTTGGTGAAGATCCTAAAGGAGCACAAGACAGCTCTTGGTTGCACCATTGCGGACATTAAGGGGATTAGTCCCTCTACATGTATGCATAGGATCCTCCTTTAGGAAGAAGCAAAACCATCAAGGCAACCACAAAGAAGATTAAATCCGCCCATGATGGATGTGGTCAAAAAGGTCGTATTGAAGCTCCTCCAAACGGATATGATTTTCCCAATTTTGGATAGCAAATGGGTTTGTCCAACCCAAGTTGTTCCGAAAAAGGGAGGAATCACCATGGTGGAAAATCAATATGGTGAGGTGGTCCCAAGCAAAACTCAAACCGGATGGAGAGTTTGCATCGACTACCGCAAACTAAACACGGTAACCTGGAAAGACCATTTCCCTTTGCCTTTTATTGACCAAATGCTCGAACGTCTTGCAGGTCACACATATTATTGTTTCTTGGACGGATACTTGGGATACTTCCAAATAGCCATCGCTCCGGAGGATCAAGAGAAGACGACCTTCACTTGTCCCTTTGGCACTTTTGCGTACCGCAGAATGCCATTTGGACTTTGCAATGCCCCCAACACCTTCCAACGGTGCATGATAAGTATTTTTCGGAGTATATTGAAAACTTTATTGAAGTGTTTATGGACGATTTTACCGTCCATGGAGATAGTTTTGATGCATGTTTAGGACATTTAAAACTTGTTCTTCAAAAATGCGTAGAAACCATTTTATTTCTCAATTCTGTAAAATGTCATTTCATGGTTAAACAAGGAATTGTGTTAGGGCATGTTATCTCATCAAAGGGAATAGAAGTAGATAAGACTAAAATTGACGTAATTCAAAGTTTTCCGACCCTACTAATGTGCACAAAATTCGATCTTTCTTAGGTCATGCAGGTTTTTACCGGCGCTTTATCAAGGACTTCTCCAAGATTTCAGCACCATTGTGTGAGCTCTTGACGAAAGACGTGACTTTCATAATTGATGAAGATTGCAAGAAGGCGTTTGACACCCTGAAGGCTTGTCTCACAAGTGCACCCATCATCTGCTCTCCCAATTGGGAGAAGCCCTTTGAGATCATGTGCGACGCCAGCGACTATACTGTAGGAGCCGTCCTAGGAAAAAAGGACGGAAGATCATCACATGTAATCCACTACACATCAATGCCGTTGAACGGTGCTCAAAGGAACTACTCCACCACCGAGAAAGAGATGTTAGCGGTGGTGTCTACATTGGAGAAATTCCGGCAATACCTCCTTGGTGTAAAAGTAATATTGTTTACTGACCATGCAACACTCTGTTACCTCATGACCAAGAAGGAAGCTAAGCCAAGGTTGATCCGCTGGGTGCTCCTTCTAAATGAGTTCTACTTATAGATTCGAGACAAGAAGGGAGCTGAGAACCTTGTGGCGGATCACCTAAGTAGGATTGTGAAGGAGGAAGAAGATACAGCAGGAGGGAAGGCCATCCTAGGAAGTTTCCTAGACGACACCTTTTACACAACTCTCTGTTGTGTAACCACCCTTGCGGATCCAGAGCCCCGCACCTGCGCACATCCGCCCCTGCGGCTTAAGTCCGGTGCTTCTGCGCCTCCCTTGTCTGTGCCCCTGCGTGTCACTCTAGACGCCCCTACAGATTATATGAAAGAGGTATTGTATAGGTTGCATTCTTTTAAACCTTGGTTTCTTGACATTGTTAAATTTCTTGTTAGAGGTGAGTACCCTCCAGAATTCACCAAAGCACAAAGAGAGAAGGTGAAATCCGAGGCAAGGCACTATGTTTGGGATGATCCATACCTTTGGAAGCATTGTAGTGACCAAGTAATACGTCGTTGCATCCCGGATAATGAGGTACAATTTGTTCTCTCCTTCTGTCATTCGGAAGCATGTGGGGGACATTTTGGTGCAAATAAAACTGCTAGAAAAGTCTTGGATGCGGGGTTTTTTTGTCCACACATCTTTCGAGATGCTTTTGCGCTTTGTAAGATGTGTGATAGGTGTCAAAGAGTAGGTAATGTCTCTAGGAGGAATGAAATCCCTCAATCATCACTTATATTTTGTGAAATTTTTTACGTTTGGGGGATAGATTTCATGGGTCCTTTTCCTACCTCTTTTGGGAATACCTATATATTATTTGTGGTAGACTATGTTTCCAAGTGGGTGGAAGCAAAGGCCACCAAAACTAATGCTTCTAAAGTTGTGGCAGCTTTTCTTAAGGACAATATATTTGCAAAGTTTGGCATCCCTAAATCTTTGATAAGTGATAGGGGGACTCACTTTTGTAATAAGACAATCACCGTTCTCCTTAAAAAGTACCATGCATATCAACGAGTGTCCACGGCATACCACCTACAAACAAATGGGCAAGCTAAAGTATCAAATCGGGAGATCAAGACAATCCTTGAAAAGACGGTTTCCCCCGGAAGGAAGGATTGGAGGTTAAGGCTCAATGACGCTTTGTGGGCATACCGCACGGCGTACAAGACTCCCATTGGAATGTCCTCATTCCGACTTGTGTTCGGAAAGGCTTGTCACCTGCCGGTGGAGCTAGAACACAAAGCTTGGTGGGCGGTGAAGAAATAGAATATGAATGTGAATGAAGTAGGAGAATTACGGAAGCTTCAACTACAAGAGCTTGAGGAATTAAGGCTCGATGCATATGATCATGCCACAACATACAAGGAAAAGACAAAGGCGTGGCATGACCAGAACATCCTCCGGAAGGACTTCCAAGCAGGTCACAAAGTCCTTTTATTTCAATCATGTTTGAAACTTTTTGCTGGAAAGCTACGCTCAAGGTGGACAGGTCCATATGTGATAGCCGATTCCATCAACATGGTGTTGTGGATCTTTACGATCCACAAACACACAAGATATTCAAAGTCAATGGATAAAGGCTCAAGTCATACCATGAGGGAGTGAAGAATGATCCAATCGACGAGATGGTATTAGAGGAGGCCCAAGCAGAGGAGTAAGGTCCTTACGTCAAGCCAACGACGTAAAACAAAGGCGTTGCTCAAGAGGAAACCCGAGAGAATAAGAAGAGGATGCTTTTTCAAGAAAACTGCCCCTGCGGCCTTATGTCACCGCCCCTACGGTGACACTGCATTCCCAGCCCGCCCCCGGCCCTGGGCCTGCGCCAGCTCAAGAATATCATCGCCCCCGCGGTGACAACCCCCGCCCCTGCGGCTCTTTCCCTTGACAGATGCCCCAGTTCCGCCCCCGGCGCTGGGCCTGCGTCTCCTCTCCCCTTGTCACCGTCCCCGTGGTGACAACCCCCCACCCCTACGGATTTACCCAGAAAAGAAAAAAAATCGAATCTAGCAAAAACCCACTACGCCTACCCCATCCACCTCTCTCTCTTCCTTACCTACCACTCTCGCTCTCGATCGACCATTCTCTCATACAACAGCCCCCAAATGCCCTCTACGCTCCCCAATCTCCCTAACTCATGCCTCCACCACGCCCTTGTGCCACCACTACAACGCCCCAGCGACGCCATCCCCACGCCCCTGCGCCACAACACCCTGATAACACGATTTATGACTTAGGATTAGGCACTCATTTAGATAGTTTTTCCGCTCATGAATGCATGGTTTAGACTAGTTCGTGACGGTTTGCACTCAATTCATGTATTTTGTCGAGATAGACGTCTACACGGACTTTTGCATGCTTTGTAGGTATTTTGGGAGATTTAGGATCTTATTTGATACATTTGAGGATCATTCCTCGAGATGACACACCTTCGGACTCATTGGGAAGCAAGCTAGGAGCTAAGGGGGACACTTGGGACCTTGTTGGTGCATGTCATGCACCAAATTGTGACTTAATGATCCAAAGCAAGCTGAGGCGCCAAAACCACGGCCACTGGGACTTCCACGCGCGTGGAAATGGGCCGTGGTTTTGGCCAGACAGCTGTGGCAGCTGTCCCACGATCTTCATGGCCGACTCTTGCAAATTTGGAGGATAAAAGGTGGTCCTGCAAGGCTGTTATGGACATACCCCATCACTCCCATTCTCTCTCAACTCTCAACAACACATATTCTCTCATTGGAAGATTGGATTGGAGCTACTCTTGGAGGAGAAGAAAAGGGTCCATTGAAGAAGAAGAGAAGAACACACCATTGTTAGTCTATTTCATAGTTTTGAGTGAGTTTTGTGAAGACGTTTTGCAAAGGTTTTGTAAGAATCGATTGAACCTTCTTTTGAAGGGTTGTAAGTCTTTCTTAAACTCATATTCAGCTTGGATTTCTTATTCCACTTGTTTCATCTTCCTTTCATTTCATCTTCTTGATATGGATTCCATGATTTCATGCTTGATGATCTCGATTGTGATGATGCATGTTGTTGGCTAAGTAGACGTGATTCTAGGGTAAGGAAAAGATGGTTACGGCTTGGACTATGATGGAATGGACTTAGATGTACCTTTGGATGAATTGTTTGCTCGAACCTAGCCTCTGTTGTAAATCATGGCCTGTTCTAGTACATTCCACGGCCGTGGTTCTTGATGAACTACCCGTGATTTTGACTAACTTGCTTGTTTGATGAATCTAAGTGCTAGGATGTTAAATTGTTGAAATCCTAGTGTTTGTTGAGCTAAATCTATCCTAGGGTGACCTAGTGTTAGCAACTAAGTGTTAGAAGAGACCTACCCGGTGATTCTTGCTCTTAGATACCGAAGATGACGAACTCTAGGTAGTAGTGAGCCTCACAAGCCGCTATTGGACTGAGTGTGCTAGGATAGGTGTTTAGGACTTGCCTTCCCGAGACTTACCCGGTAAGGAGAGGTTAGATCCCTAGATAACCATCCGGTTTGTGTAGATATCCCTACCTTAGGCTCCTAGAGACTTACCCGGTAATAGGATCTTAGGAACGGGACTAGTGGATCATGAGACCTACCCGGTAGTTGACCCCACTTGAGAAACATTCACTCCCAACAAACTATAGTTAATCCAAGGAATGATTAGATAGCTTGAGTCCTATGCCATAACCGGAATTTCCAACCCCTAGAATCCGCTTTTCTCTCTTTGATTACATATTTCGTATTTGCTTGTTTACTTGTGGTGTTAGCTTAGTGATTGTTGATTTCGCATGATTTGTGATCTTTGATTGATCACCAAAAAAAAACCAAACCAAAAACATTGAGATTTTCATTTCTTTATTCCTTTATATTTTCTAACCTAGATCTTCACTATCCTTAGTCACTAATCGATTCAATCTCACCTCAGTCTTTGTGTTCGACCTCGGAATACTATCCCTACTACAAAACATCCCGTACACTATGGCTTCGCTAGGAGTTAGGAGAAATATAACGAGTATAAATTTAAGACTTTTGCGTGCATCACTTCCTAGACGTAACAAGTTTTTGGCGCCGTTGCCGGGGACTAGGTTAAGATTGAGTCGTAGTTTGTGATTGTTTATAGTGTAGGTCTTTCTTGTTGCTTTTGATCTCGTTTGGTTTGTGTCTTTGCTCTTCAGGACATCTCTCACTCTTTAGGTGTATGCGAAGATCTCGTGGCAAGGATTTAGCTCCATTCGATCCCGAACCGGAGAAAACCCTTAGATCTGGATCCAAGAGCATTAGAAACGGAAAAGAGATGGCCGGAAGAGATCTCCAAGCTGAGTTGGATGAGGAATTAGAGCAAATTAGGTGAAGAGATGAGCTCTTGGAGAATGAAAGGAGACTTGCCAATGAGAGGCAAGAAGCAACTAGGAGGGAGATTGAAGAGATTAGGCAAGCTCTTGTGCAAAGAGAGCTTAATCGTCAACAACCTCCACCCCACCACAACCGCAGCCGGCGGCGGTTAATATTCGGGTTGTGCCCATTGCTATTGAAGAGCCACAAACGTTAGGGCAACGTATGGATCCGGCACAAAGAGCACATCGTCCGGGTGTGAACTTAGGAGATCCCGCAGCCCATGATTACGAACTCCGCCCTCAAGTTCTACAAATGATCCGGCATAATCAATTTGGAGGGATGGAAGGAGAGTCTCCTCATCAACACTTGATGAACTATGAGATCTTGATGGAGACTCTAAGACCGCCTAGATTGGAGAGCAACAACCATAAGCTTAGGGCTTTTTCCTTCTCACTTAAGGATAAAGCCTTGGCTTGGTATCAATCTATTCCACAAGGGCGAGTGAGTACTTGGGAGGAGATGACAACCGAGTTTTTGACTAAGTTCTTCCCACCTTCCAAGACTACCGAGTTAAGAGGGAAGATCAATGCCTTCGTGATGAAGGATAGAGAGAGTTTATTCAAGTCTTGGGAGAGGTTCAAAGACCTTCTCCTAGATTGTCCACACCATGGTATACCGAAAATTGAGCTGTTGGAGATCTACTTCAAAGGACTTGATGAAGATAGCCAATTCAAGCTTCAATCTCTTTCCGGTAGGACTTTCATGGAAAAGAATGTGGATGAAGCTTGGGAGTTTGTAGAGAAACAAGCTTTGGTGATTGAGAAGTACTCTCATAGAAAGAGTGATGGGAGGAAAGCGGGAGCATATGAGGTGAGTGAAGTCACCATGAGTAACTTCAAGCTTGATGCAATCAACAATGAGCTGAAATCTTTGAGGGAGTTGTGTGCTACAACTTTGAAGAATCAAGCAACCCCTCAAGTGCAAGTGCAAGCAAATTTGTCTTCTAAGGAGGAGGATGTGAACTACATGGGAAGGGGAAATTACAACAACTATCAAGGCCCAAGAAACTTCAACAACAACCGGCAATTCAACAATTACCGGCCTAACCACAACCATCCCGGGTTTTCATATTCTAACCCGGATTCACTCAACCTCCAAAGGATAGAACCGAGATGATGTTTGAGCAATTGCTTGGAAGGTTGAGTGGTCTTGAGAGCACGGTGACTTCCATTTCTAAGGCCCAAAAGGTGTTGGAAGCACAAGTGTTCCAAAAGGCGGGTGAAGCTCATAGAGATCCGGGAAAGCTTCCCGGAAGAACCAAAGATAACCCGAGAGGCCAAGTGTTCGCCATCACAACAAGAAGCGGGTTGAGCATGAAGGATCCCTTACCTAAGGGAAGTGACAAAGGGAAGCAAGTAGTGGTAGAGGAAGAGCCATTACAAGAAGATGGAGGCAAGAGCAAGGATGATGAGCCAACATATGTGGCACCACCTCTATACAAGCCACCACTACCGTTCCTACAATCACGAGCAAGGGCTCGCTTGGACAAACACTTTGGTAAATTCCTTGAACTTATGTCTAAATTGCATATTAACATTCCGTTCATGGATGCTATCTTAGGTATGCCGGCATATGGCAAGTTCTTGAAGAAGATACTCTCCAACAAAAGGAAGTTGGAGGAGTATGGAGAAGTGAGGATGACGAAGAGATCCTCGGAGTTGATTCAAACCATGCGGGAGGAGATGCCTCCTAAGCTAAGAGATCCGGGATCTTTTTGTGTGCCAATTGGAGTGGGAGAAGTAAAGTATGAAGCCCTATGTGATCTTGGGGTAAGTGTAAGCATCATACCGCTTGCACTTTGCAACAAGGTTGGGCTAGGAGAGCCAAAACCGGTCAAGATGACCCTTTACATGGCGGACCGTTCAATCACTCACCCGGTTGGAATATTGGAAGACATACCGGTGCAACTAGGGAAGTTCTATGTGCCCATAGACTTCGTTGTTTTGGACATCCCGGCGAACTATCCGATTCCCATCATCTTAGGGAGACCTTTCCTAGCCACTTCCGGATGTTTGGTGGATTGCAAAAATGGAATTCTCTCCTTCAACATTGGAGAAGAGAATATCAAGTTCAAATCATCCACAATGATGAAAGGGCCAGCCCTTGGTGAAGATGTGTTCAACATTGTCGAGCAAGAGGAGTCTAGAGAAGTTGTGAGCTCGATCTTGATCAAGGACCCCTTGGAGAAGGTTCTTAGCTTAAGTTTGATGGAGGAAGGAGTTGAGGAGGCCTGCAATAAAGAAATCAAGGCTTTGGAAGCATTAGAAAAGGAGACAAGAGCTGAGTTTGAGGTCCACGAAAGTGTGCTGAAAAGCTGTAAGAACCACGGATTGGGGGGAAGAACCATGCCCGTGGTTTTACCCGTGGAACCTACTGGAGTGCTCCGAAGTGCTAGCTTTGCAAGTTCCACGGCCGTGGTTGTGCCAGAGCCCGTAATTTTGCCCGTGGTTTCCCCATAAACTACATTGGTTGTTGATCAAGCTTCAAGGAGTCTTGAGGAGTCTTCCATGGCTTTGGATTCATCTCAACCAACGTTATACGGATCGTCTCCACTCGATAAAGGTCCTCCTAAACTTGAACTCAAACCCCTCCCCTCTCATTTGAAGTATGCTTTTCTTGGTGATGATTCTACTTATCCGGTTATTGTGAATGCATGCTTGAATGATGATGAACTTGCTAGATTGTTGCATGAGTTGAGATTGCATAGGGAAGCCATAGGCTATACCATTGATGATTTAGTTGGCATTAAACCTTCTTTGTGCATGCATAAGATCTTAATGGAAGACAATCATAAACCTTCAATTGAACCTCAAAGAAGACTAAACCCTATCATGAAAGAAGTAGTCAAGAAAGAGATCCTTAAATTGCTAGATGCGGGAATCATTTTCCCGATTTTGGATAGTAAGTGGGTTAGTCCCGTGCATGTGGTTCCTAAGAAGGGTGGGATGACCATAGTAACAAATGAGAATAAAGAACTAATCCCAACTAGAACGGTTACGGGATGGAGGATGTGTATTGACTATAGAAAACTAAATGTGGCCTCTAGGAAAGATCACTTCCCTCTTCCTTTCATTGACCAAATGCTAGAGAGATTAGCTCAACATTCCCATTTTTGTTATTTAGATGGCTATAGTGGATTCTTCCAAATCCCTATTCACCCCGATGATCAAGAGAAAACTACATTCACATGTCCTTGGGGTACATTTGCATATAGGAGAATGCCATTTGGGTTGTGTAATGCAGCCGCCACCTTTCAAAGGTGTATGATGGCTATCTTTTCTGAGTATATTGAAAACATCATGGAAGTGTTTATGGATGATTTTTCTGTTTATGGATCTTCCTTTGATGATTGTTTAGCTAACTTGTCCTTGGTGCTTAAAAGATGTGAGGAGACTAATCTAGTCTTGAATTGGGAGAAATGCCACTTCATGGTAAGTGAAGGTATTGTGTTGGGACACTTGGTGTCCAACCGTGGCATTGAGGTTGATAGAGCTAAGATAGAAACCATAGAGAAGTTGCCACCACCTACCTCGGTGAAGGGGGTAAGGAGTTTTCTAGGGCATGCCGGTTTTTATCGGAGATTCATTAAAGATTTCTCTAAGATTTCTAAGCCTCTTACTAACCTACTAATGAAAGATGTTGAGTTTGTTTTCTCCAAGGATTGCCTTGAGGCTTTTTGTAGGTTGAAGAATGCTTTGATCTCCACATCTATCATGCAACCTCCGGATTGGAGTTTACCGTTTGAGATCATGTGTGACACGAGTGATGTAGCCGTTGGGGCTGTTTTGGGGCAAAGGAAATATGGACGCACCCATGCCATTTATTATGCTAGCAAGACGCTAGATGATGCCCAACTCAATTATGCTACCACCGAGAAGGAGTTGCTAGCGGTTGTGTACGCATTTTAGAAGTTCCGCTCGTATCTTCTTGGAGCGAAGGTCATTGTGTATACGGATCATGCTGCGATCCGTTATCTCCTCACAAAGAAGGATGCCAAACCTCGTTTGATTCGGTGGATCCTTCTTCTTCAAGAGTTTGATTTGGAAATCCGGGACATGAAGGGGTCCGAAAATTCTGTGGCGGACCACCTTAGTAGACTACCTCCATTGGAGATTGGAAGAGATGACATCCCGATTGATGACTCATTCCGGGATGAGCAATTGCAAATGGTAGAGGAGTGCTTGTTTCAAGTGTCAAGGGGTAATGAGCCATGGTATGCCGACATTGTGAACTACCTTGTGTGTGAGGAGGTGCCACCCGGTTTATCATATTCCCAAAGGAAAAAGTTTTTCAAGGATGTGAGGCACTACTATTGGAGTGAACCGCTTTTGTTCAAAAGAGGGCCGGATGGAGTTTTTAGAAGATGCATACCGGAGGATGAGGTGGAGAGTGTGATCCGCCATTGTCACTCCTTGCCATGTGGAGGCCATGCTAGCTCACACAAGACATGTGCTAAGGTGTTGCAATCGGGTTTCTTTTGGCCGAGTTTGTTCAAGGATGTGCAGAATTTTTTGGTAGCTTGTGATGCTTGCCAAAGGACGGGAAACATCTCAAGGAGGAATGAGATGCCCTTGAACAACATACAAGAGGTGGAGATATTCGATGTGTGGGGTGTGGACTTCATGGGACCATTCCCCTCTTCTTGTGGCAACCTCTACATCCTATTGGTGGTGGACTATGTGTCGAGATAGGTGGAGGCAATCGCCTCTCCTACAAATGATGCCAAGGTAGTGGTGCGGTTCTTCAACCGAGTGATCTTCCCTAGGTTTGGAACACCAAGGGTGATCATAAGTGATGGAGGGAAGCACTTCATAATAGGAACTTCGGGACACTTTTGGCTAAGTATGGGGTAACTCATAAGGTGGCAACACCTTACCATCCCCAAACTAGTGGCCAAGTGGAGATCTCCAACCGGGAGATAAAGGGAATTATTGAGAAGACGGTTTCTAGGACGAGAAAGGATTGGGCTATGAAGCTCGATGATACTTTGTGGGCTTATAGAACCGCTTTCAAGACACTGATTGGCACCACTCCTTACAAGCTAGTCTATGGCAAGTCTTGCCACCTTCTGGTGGAGATGGAGCATAGGGCGTATTGGGCTATAAGGTGGCTGAATTTAGACCTCAAGGAGGCCGGAGAGAAGAGATTGCTTGATATGAACGCTCTTGAGGAGATCCGGTTGGATGCCTATGAAAACGCCCGGATCTACAAAGAAAGGACCAAACGTTGGCATGACAAGCGTATTATCCCGAAGGAGTTGAGTGAAGGCGACCTTGTCCTTCTCTTCAACTCAAGGATGCGGCTCTTCCCCGGAAAGCTTAAGTCAAGATGGACGGGTCCTTATATGGTGAAGAAGATCTTTCCCCACGGAGCGGTTGAGATAGGAGGGGAGCATTGTGGAGATTTTAAGGTGAATGGGCACCGATTGAAGAAGTATATCCCGGGAGCTCCGGTGGACATGATTGCCCCACTTCACCTTGAGTAGTACGCCCCCGAGTTTGGTCAAGCTAATGACCTTAAAGAAGCGCTTGGTGGGAGGCAACCCATTGGTAGGCATCTTTCCCTTTTCGTTTTTGTTTTTGTTTTGATTTTTCTGTTTTTGTGTGTTTGGCATGCTTTGCGTGTGTGCTAGAGTCTTGGTGGCATGGAAGCCTTGCATGGCATGTGGATGATGATGATGATGAGTCCCTCATCAATTGTGGGTGGAGCGGACGCGGGACTTGGACGGCTAGCGGCGCCTAGCGCGGATCCCGATGCCATAACGAACACTTTGAGCTCTCTACCATCGTTGATAGGATCATCCGCCATCACTCCACATGAGTGAACCAAAATACCGAAGCAAACCATTTTTACATTGTGAGAACCCTCTTTCACTCTTCTTTACTTCATTTACACATTGGGGACAATGTTATTCTAAGTATGGGGTGGGGTTTGCATGATTAGCATCTAGGGTAGTTTCTTTTAGTCGCATGTTTCATTATGTCTTGCATTGTACATACATATTTCGAAAAATCCAAAAACATCAGAAAATTTTAAAAAATTTTAGTGCTTCTAAGTTTGGGAATGACCCTTATGATGAAATTGTCTTGTGATTTGGCTATGGATGGCCTTATGTGTTGAATTGATGTATGCATATGTGGACTTGAAGTACTTATCTTGAATTCCATGAATGGATTGTGATCATGATGCTTGCCTTGATTGGATTGGGGATTGAAAGTCGAAATTACATGCTAGTTCTTGCACATCATCTAGGAGTGATTAAGGCAATTCATCTTTCTCTACTTCTCATCTTGATCATGTTGTTTGAACACCTCAATTGATATAAATTTGACCTCTTTTGACCCAACCGAGAATAGGAGCATGCTAGTGTGTTGAGTGTTTGAAAAGCAAGTGTGGGGTGAAGTTGTTGATGGATGAATATTATGAATAAAGTGCTGAATTTGTTGTGAAAAGTGTAGAAAAAAATATAGGTTTGGGGATGTTGGTTTAAATGACGAGTAACTCGGCACTATTTACATAATCGGGTGTTTGTGCCTTGCCAAAGTCAAATAAACCGATAGTCCTAACGAGCTTTGGTATGTGTGCCCGGTGTGGATGCACCTCAAAAAATAAAAAAGCCCGAGGAAGGCTAATCACCAAGGTTTCGGCTTTTGTACACCAATGTCATTGTCTCAAAAATAAGTGAAAGAAAAAGAAAAGAAAAGAAAGGAAAAATGGAGAAAAATATACACTTGTGGGAAGTTGATAGAAAATGTGAAGTTGTGGTTGTTTAGTTCCTTTCCCGGATTAGCATCACATGACCTTAAAAATTCCCACCTAATTACAACGTTTCTCGGCCTTTTATTTCACAAGCCCTTGTGACCTATTTGCATGTGTGTAAGACTTAGTGATCTAGATTGGATATGCTCATGATCATCTTGACTTCTTCGTTTTTACATTTCATGCATGCCTTCGAGTTAAGTATAATTGTCTTTCCGTGCCTTCATTTATTTGACACATGATTGCTTGTCCATTGTCATAAAACATGACTATGAAGGTGATCCAATATTAGAAGCACAACTCCAAAAAGATTTTGCTATTTTTCTGCATGAATAAATCATGTCATCTCCTAGTCTATAGTTGAGGACTTGCTCGGGGACGAGCAAACCTTAAGTATGGGGTATTTTTGATAACACGATTTATGACTTAGGATTAGGCACTCATTTAGATAGTTTTTCCGCTCATTCATGCATGGTTTGCACTAGTTCGTGACGGTTTGCACTCAATTCATGTATTTTGTCGAGATAGACGTCTACACGGACTTTTGCATGCTTTGTAGGTATTTTGGGAGATTTAGGAGCTTATTTGATACATTTG
Source organism: Fagopyrum homotropicum (assembly GCA_033239125.1). NCBI lineage: Eukaryota > Viridiplantae > Streptophyta > Magnoliopsida > Caryophyllales > Polygonaceae > Fagopyrum > Fagopyrum homotropicum. Next base: position 52,503,558 of record BSWB01000002.1, read on the forward strand.
AGGATCATTCCTCGAGATGACACACCTTCGGACTCATTGGGAAGCAAGCTAGGAGCTAAGGGGGACACTTGGGACCTTGTTGGTGCATGTCATGCACCAAATCGTGACTTAATGATCCAAAACAAGCTGAGGCACCAAAACCACGGCCACTGGGACTTCGACGGGCGTGGAAATGAGCCGTGGTTTTGGCCAGACAGCTGTGACAGCTGTCCCACGATCTTCATGGCCGACTCTTGCAAATTTGGAGGATAAAAGGTGGTCCTGCAAGGCTGTTATGGACAGACCCCATCACTCCCATTCTCTCTCAACTCTCAACAACACATATTCTCTCATTGGAAGATTGGATTGGAGCTACTCTTGGAGGAGAAGAAAAGGGTCCATTGAAGAAGAAGAGAAGAACACGCCATTGTTAGTCTATTTCATAGTTTTGAGTGAGTTTTGTGAAGACGTTTTGCAAGGTTTTGTAAGAATCGATTGAACCTTCTTTTGAAGGGTTGTAAGTCTTTCTTAAACTCATATTCAGCTTGGATTTCTTATTCCACTTGTTTCATCTTCCTTTTATTTCATCTTCTTGATATGGATTCTATGATTTCATGCTTGATGATCTCGATTGTGATGATGCATGTTGTTAGCTAAGTAGACGTGATTCTAGGGTAAGGAAAAGATGGTTATGGCTTGGACTATGATAGAATGGACTTAGATGTACCTTTGGATGAATTGTTTGCTCAAACCTAGCCTCTGTTGTAAATCACGGTTTGTTCTAGTACATTCCACGGCCGTGGTTCTTGATGAACTACCCGTGATTTTGACTAACTTGCTTGTTTGATGAATCTAAGTGCTAGGATGTTAAATTGTTGAAATCCTAGTGTTTGTTGAGCTAAATCTATCCTAGGGTGACCTAGTGTTAGCAACTAAGTGTTAGAAGAGACCTAACCGGTGATTCTTGCTCTTAGATACCGAAGATGACGAACTCTAGGTAGTAATGAGCCTCACAAGCCGCTATTGGACTGAGTGTGCTAGGATAGGTGTTTAGGACTTGCCTTCCCGAGACTTACCCGGTAAGGAGAGGTTAGATCCCTAGATAACCATCCGGTTTGTGTAGATATCCCTACCTTAGGCTCCTAGAGACTTACCCGGTAATAGGATCTTAGGAACGGGACTAGTGGATCATGAGACCTACCCGGTAATTGACCCCACTTGAGAAACATTCACTCCCAACAAACTATAGTTAATCCAAGGAATGATTAGATAGCTTGAGTCCTATGCCATAACCGGAATTTCCAACCCCTAGAATCCGCTTTTCTCTCTTTGATTACATATTTCGTATTTGCTTGTTTACTTGTGGTGTTAGCTTAGTTGATTGTTGATTTCGCATGATTTGTGATCTTTGATTGATCACCAAAAAAAACCAAACCAAAAACATTGAGATTTTCATTTCTTTATTCCTTTCTCTTTTCTAACCTAGATCTTCACTATCCTTAGTCACTAATCGATTCAATCTCACCTCAGTCTTTGTGTTCGACCTCGGAATACTATCCCTACTACAAAACGTCCCATACACTGCGGCTTCGCTAGGAGTTAGGAGAAATATAACAAGTATAAATTTAAGACTTTTGCGTGCATCACTTCCTAGACGTAACACACCCCACTGTCCTCCCTCTTCCACAAGTTGCTACAACCTCCCCCCCCCCCCCCCTCAACCTCTAAAATCAAACCCTAACCATCAACCACCAATCCCAACCACCAACAACCACTCTTCACTACCACCGTTGGCCACCAGAAGTCACCACCACCAGCCAGCAACGCCATAAAAGCGCCACAGCTCCACCACCAACGAAGTTGTCACAAATCGCCCTCACCACTTCGCCCGCCCCTGCGCCTGCAAGCTCACGCCCTTGTGCCAGCCCGCCCCTGCAGATCACCACCCACCCCGCGGAAAACTCAACGAAAATGTCCGGTTCTTTTAAATTTTTGGTTTTTTCTCATTCCTTTGCTTGAATCACTGCTAGAATAGAGCCACAAAGAAAATACAAGATGTCGGAGACCGAGAAGACACGGTATGAGATTGTGCAAGACCGAGTGGTCTATACTACTCAGTTCTTGCATGTCCTGACTTTGGGGAAGTTGGGCATGTTGGAAAGTATGTAGTCCTTCGTCGACAACGTTGGGCTTGGGGATTTCCTCGAGAAGAGTGCTCCCACATACACCGATCTCACTAGATAATTCATTGTCACCTTCAACATGGAGAAGGAGGATCATGTGTGTGTAGGCCTCACATTCAAATTCAACAAAAAAAGTACACGGTGAACTTTGCTTAGCTGTAGGAGGCCTTTGAGATTACTATTAACCCTTCTGACAAGTGGTGGGAATTCCCACCGTAACCGGACTTGGTGGAGTTTTAGCAAGCGGCTACCGGCTCCGAGTTTCATGCAGGAGGTGAGTACAATAACAAGTTCACTCACTCCTGTTTGAGGCTCCTCTCGAATATCATTATGTGTGTCTTATGTGGAAACAAGGAGGAGAACAAGGTTGCTATCAAGGACCTTCCATTGTTGTACTCTTGCATTCCGGCATATGATAACGTGCCGGGTTGGATCTCCCTCTTCCTCACCGCTTTGAAGCGGATTAGGAAGAACGAGCCGAGGGACATTGTTGATGGAGGGTTTGTCTCTTTGATTTTAGAGCAGGTCATGGATTTGGCCGAGTTGAAGGATGGGATGTTGATCCCGTTCTACAACGAAGGTATGCTACGGCGTTGCAAGCTCTTGAGGAGGGATGGTGAGAACCTCTTCTGGTTGTCCTTTGCAGATGGGAGTCATATCACCTACCACCCCCCGACTCTACCTTTTGGAGATGAGCTCTCCGAGCTTTATATTGTTGTTGATCTGTTAGTGTCGAGGTGGCCTCAGGTGGCCATTGTTGAGAGGCATGTGGCAAGCTCCATCCGGGCTCCGTATGAGGACCACATTCCTAATCCAGATGATGAGGAGATGCCCACAATGGTAGGAGAGGATGACCCGGCACTTACGAGTCTCCAGGCTCAGATGGCTGCTTTGACCACTCAACATCAGCAGTGGCAGACCGATTATCAACGGACTATGCTCGAGCAGCAACGGCCCTAGCAAGTAGGCTTTTAGGAGAGCATGACTGCCCACTTTGACCAGCGTCAAGACGCTTGAAAGGCGGCTCAGCAGCAGCGGATGGAGGCTCAACAGTTGGCTTGGCAAGCCAGCTTTGAGTCCTCTTTTGGAGCCCGGATAAACACCCAACAAAGTCGCATCGATGAGATCTACCGGAGGCAGGAGCACTTCTTCGGTCATTTTCCAGATCCACCGGAGTAGGGTCCGGTGGTCTAGCCGGACCATCCCACTAGTGAGCTTCTATTTCCCTTCTCCACGTTACCATATTTGCTTTCATTTCCACTTTGAGGGCAAAGTGTTCTTCAAGTATGGGGGAGGGAATACTATCATGCATGTAAAGTTTATTTGTGTGTTTGTTTTGAGAATTCTAGCTTGTAACTCATGTCTTAATTCAGTCCAAAAAAAAGAGAAAAAACCAAAGAAATTGAGAAAAAGGCAAGAAAATCCTGAGATAAACTGAAAACCTGAAAGGGCGGTTTAGGCAAAAAGAAGGTAGTCCGACCAACTCTAGGTTGGTGCAAAATTGGACTTGAGGGATGTGAGGATTTTTATGAGATTATCATGAAAAGAAGAAGAGTGGCAAGGTGAAAACCCGAAAGGGCTCCTTGGTAAAATGAGCGATACCGAGTGTAGGTTCTCCTTCCGGTGTTGGCGACATAAGAAGAGGAGTCATAAGGAGGATGTCCGGGTAGGTCACTCTTGGAGAAATAAAGATGGTAGTCTCTCACCCTTTCTCACTTTCTCTGTTTTCTCACTTTCTTTTGTTGGTTTTTCTCTTGCTTTCCTCATCTTGTCTTTTGTGCCATACTTCCTGAGACTTTTGTAGGCTGAACTGTTTGATATGTTGCTTACTCGGGACGAGTAAAGAGTCTAAGTATGGAGGAGTTTCATAGGTGATGGAATCACTATCAATTAGGATAGCTTTTAGTGTCTTTGAGTCATTTTATGCTACTAATATCTTGATCCAGATGAAGAAGTCCAAATGAAGCAAAAGAAGGTATCAGTAACACTTGGGAGTTGAAGAAGATCAACGAAGACAAGTTTCGGGTGCCACACCGCCCCCGCGGAGTAGTGTCACCGCCCCTGCGGCGACACTTTACTCCGGCAATGCAGCCTGCGCCTTCGCCAGCACCCGGAACCAGAGTGTCACCGCCCATGCGGCCGCCTCCGACCGCCCCTGAGGTGACTCACCCTGAAGAAGTGAAGCCGGCGCCCATGTACCCCTGCCTGCGCCCTTGCCTGCGTTCCTGTGAAGCCGAAGAGCCAGTGTAACCGCCCCTACGGTGACATTGGTCCGCCCCTGCGGATCATCATTAGAAGCGACAAAAAGATGAAGATTTAGACGTTCAAGAAGCATTAAAGACCCGCCCCTATGGGATTTCCAGGCTGTCCCAGTGGCCAAGAAGAAAATCAAACGTTTTGGCCTAAACCGCCCGTGCGGCCTTGAAGCTCGCCCCCACGGTTTAGCGCCAGAGGACTTTACTCCGGTTGTTTCACCACCTTTATGGCAATTAAGCTAGTAGTTTAGACAACCCATTTACTCCCTTAAAATGTAATTTGTAGTATAAATAGAGCTCTTGGTTGATTGCTAGAATGACCCATCATAGGTTTTTAGCCTCGTCAAATACTTTTCCTCATAGGCGATTGATAGTAGCAAGCCACCATTCCCTATTTCTTCTTATTGTAAAATTTTTGGTTCCTTTTTCGAGATCTATATTCCAAAGGACAAAAAACTTTTGGTCCCTACTTCTTCTGGATGCGTTGAAGGAAGGTAGACGCTGGCGGAAATGGTGCTTCCTCTAACGAGGTTCGGTACTATGGCGGTTCCGAGAGAAGACGGATCCCAAAGGAATCGGTTCTAGTCTTTGATTCCAACATAGAGGAAGAGACTCGTGGACCTGGTTCGGTGAGGAGGCAAAGGCGACTCGTGGTCTTCGCATTAGCGAGCTGCTTGTTACGACCAAGATTGTGGCGGTGTGGCTTCTCTGACCAAATGGTGGTTGGTAATGTAGATCCGGTTTGTTGTTAAGAAAAGTGCTGGGAAGAGGGATCGATTTTCTACTATGGTAGAAGTAGTGGAGGACAAGTGTGTTTGACTTAAAATGGTGTATTTCCGGTGGTGAATAGTAACAATGAAAAGAAGGGTTAAAAGTCCGGGAGAGAGAAAGGTATAGGAGAGAGTAAAAGTGGGAAGGACGGTGAATAGAATTTTTAGGGTAGGGTTGGGAAGAAGATGAATAGTAGCCTCGGAATGCTATCCCGTAATTGTATGATACTTGTTCGCTCAAAAGTGTGTGTGCAAACAAGCCTTAAATTTATACCAAGAATAAAAGCAATAACAACCCGTAGTGTACGGATCAATCGCAGTATAAGAAAATATTACAGGGTCGATCACTGGTACTTGTGAATCAAGTGGTAAAGAAATCTAGTTTAGACAAATATGCTAATAAAAGACAAATAACGAGTTGGTATGCAAGAATAGGGAAACGTAGATTTTAGAGATCAAAGTATCCAATTGTGATTTTCGATTCAAGACTTCTCAAGATCTATGGAAAAAGATGCGATTGCAAAGGAAAGGTGTTTTTAAGGTGGGATAGATCACGGAGGAGGTCTCACTATCCACCATCCCAAACCCAAGACTCCTAATAAGGGGTGTTTAGTCCTCTATTAGTTGAAGATCTAAGGAAAGGAACTATAACTAAACTAAACACTCAACCTAAGCAAATAGAACTAACCATCACCGGGTAAGTCTCATGTTAACTGTAATAACCGAATTTTTTTTTACTCCATTTAAATACCAGATCAAATCGGATTCCGATCCGCCAACCTCTATTCTTCTAGATAAGATTAAAATAATATTAATATCTATTATTTTATGTGACTTAATTCACATAAAATGATAATTTACGTAAACCGTAAATAATTCCGTTTCCGTACGAGTAACATTATCCGTTAGCCAATTGTTTTATGGATGAGCAGGCCCAACTAGTTGGCCCAATGGTCTTCGGCCGGCCCACTGGCCCATTACATAATCCTTTACTAATTTAACTTAACCTAATCTAATCCTAACCTAATGATCGGCATCTACGTGCCACTGCTTTACCTATCCCTCTCCCTACCGCAAACAACTCTCGTACATCTATCTCTTCTGCCTTCCTCGGTGAGAGTTTCCTGCAGCAGCAACTACAACCGCATCCTTCTTCCTCTCCTTCCGAACGATAGACAGCAGCCATACCCACCGACGCAACAACTACAACCGCATCATTCGTCCTCTCCTTCCGAACGATAGACAACAGCCATACCCACCGACGCAGCAACAACCACGTCAACCGTCCGACTCAGCCACAGTTTCACGCTCGTCTTTGCCGGGAACCGAAGGAAAGGACGCTGCACTCAGCCTTCTGCACTTGAACCTACTGCACGTCTCCAGCGGGAATAAGACCGAGGCCGATCGATCGGTAAGGACCCTCTTATACCTTGTCTTCACTGGTGCTCAGTAGCCAAAAGCAACTCACCTTACGCACTGTAATATTGCAGCACCCCGGACCACCTCGCTCTTCACTGTCGGCAGCCAAACGAACAGCAACCGTCCACGCTACCCCTATTCTTGCCCTCTAATTTGCGTGCAACACCGACCGTTTTGTGCCGCCCTTACTATGGTGAGTAGACACACCTTTCAATTGTAATAGCTTGCTGAAATAGAAGAGTGGGTTGTAGTGTTGAGCAAAAGTTGATAGCAATGTAGAGATTGATATAAGCTAGAATTTGAGTACACTAAAGAGTTTCAGTTGGGGAGAAAACCCACATAAAATGATCCAATAAGTCTTGCATAATTGGGTGCTGTGGGTTTCGATCCGGAGACCTCCAGGTAGAATTACAGGAAGCTTATGCAGTCAAGGAGAATCGAACTTAAGACCTTCTGCACACTCTTACCTTGAGCTTCAACCTGCTAACTTTAGAGCCTATTTTCTATAGCTTAAATCGAGAATCCACCGTTGAATTTTTAATAGGTTGTAGATTGAAATACATAGTTTACTGTGGAAAATTTTGAGAGAAAGTTAACGGTCGGATTGAGACTTACGAGGTCTTGAAGTAGGACAGTTGGACTCTTTTTGCAAAAGAGGAAGAAAATTTGACTAAGTATAGAATTCTAGTTTTATTCCAACTTTAGAGAATTTTATGGGAGAGTTATGAATAAGTATTTTTGAGAGATCTTTACCCCGATATTTAGTATGCATATCATAGAGGATCTAAGATTCTATTTTTGGAATTTTTATAACCTTATCCAAGCGGCGTTTATGAACCCAAAATCAGGCTTTAACGACTATGGTATAAATAAAGAATGTTCGATAACTCTTATAAAATCTTACTAAATCCTTACTAAACTTTTCAATGAGAACTAGATTATGGACAAAGGTTCTAAAAGAAAATATTAGAACTAAATGATAGACTTTGAGAATTTTCGGCACTAAGGGTAAAATGGTCTTTTACCGTAAGAGAGTTTTTTTTCCGTAATCCCTTCGCAAGAGGTTGGACATTTGGATGTGATTTTGATCCACATGCCTTATTTGACAGGCGTTTGAGTTACCACGGGTTCGGACCGAGTTGAGATTTGAGAAAGCGATTTTTTATCAAGGTAAGTCCATGCGACTTACTTAGCCGGTTTTTGGATGTTAGTTGTATGATAATGGTGGTGTGTGCGATGTGTGTTTATAATAACAACTTGTTAGGACGACCGTTGTTATTATGTGTTAAGGCCCAAGTGTATGTATAACGGGCTGTGACATCACTGCCCAGCTCTGCCAGGAGACTGGGAGGTTCTCTATACCCAGACCATACAGATACACGGTGAGATGCATCGGATCCACTCCTGATGGGTACACGGGGGCGGAGGCGAGGTTTGGGAATCCCTCGTGTCACAAAATAAGTATCATTAGAGTGAATGACTTAAATGAAGATAATAAATGGATTGTTTGAAAGCATGATGAGTGTTTATTGTTTTATGTGTGTGTGCTATTATTATTCTGCTAATGTTTAGATAACTAGCTAATGGTTGTTTTGTTGTGGTTTTAGTTTTACAGCAGGTTAGAACAGCAGCTGAGTGATCCAGAAGTAGTGGTCAGTCGGGTCTCCGTACTCTTTAGAGTGGGGGTCTGAGTTATCGCTTGTTGTCTTTCCCTTTTGTTAAGACAGTTAGTCTTTTCCGTTGTTTAAGTACAATAGGTTGTTAGACTTTGTTGCATTCATCCTTTTTCAAATACATTTTTATGAATTTCGGTTTTTCTTATTTGTGTCTTGTTGCAAGATCCTAGTAATATTGTTGTCAAACTGAGGTCGGGACCCATTGTGAGGTCCTAACCAGTAATGTTCCGAGTTTTGAGAATTCGGGGTGTTACATTAACTCACAAAGGCAAGGGAATGGCACACTCAAACCTAATAGAGGGTGTTGAGTCCTCTATTACCTAGAAGTCATCATCGTTGGCAACCAAGAAAGGAAATCACCGGTTAAGTCTCTTCCCACGCTTGGATATAGGTTAGAAAGGTTCAACAAGGTTAGGGTTTAAGCAATCTTTAACTTTGGTTTAAGGATAAAGCATCAAAGGTATGGCAGAAGAAAAATTGCCCTGTTCTTGAATAAAAATCGGTCGATTTTGTACCGAGAATAGCCCGATTTTTTGTTCTGTAAAGGTAAAACACACCTCTCAGGGTCCAATCTAAACGTGTGGTTCATTCTATCATCATCTTAACCACAATCTTTAACCAATCATCCTAGAATCGCAAGGGTTTTAGCCAACAACACACATTATTAGAATCAGGAAAGCAATTGAATCAAGAAAGTCAAGAAAACGTTGAATCTTGAAATAAAAGCAAACAATCCTTAACAAAGGTTCTCAATCTTTGAAAACGAACTAAAAATAAAGAAAAACTCCAAATCTTGTGTTCAAAAGACAAAAGATTAAAAAAACTAAGAAAAAAACTTAAAAGAACTTCACTATTTCTTCAATCTCGGATCTTGAATGCGTTTCTCCTTCTCCTTCCTTGTTGTTTCCTAGGGTTTCTTCAATGACTCTAGATGTTTTTTGGATGTTGCAAGGCGTCCCTTATTTATAGAGGGAAACTAGGGTTGCAATTCTTATCTTTTGAAGACGTCTTGATAGAGATCGGGTGATTTAAGATAGAAATCGGGTGATCTCATAAAAATCGTCAGAGTTTTTTTACAAGATAGACCGATTTTTCTCTTTGGCAGCATGTTATCTTTTTCCATCTTCTATCTTTATTTATGGTTTCTCTTCATATCTTTTCCTATCTTTTAGATTCCTTCCTGATCCATCATGATGCTAAGTCAGGTATTGATCCATTTCCATATCCAAACTCCATCAGTTTTCCTGCAATTAAATCTAGAACTCGTGTAGACCTCTATTCTTGAAATGTATATGAATATAGACTTAGAGGCTGTTGATTCCCGCCAAATGTATGTAAGACTGAGGTAAAATACTCACAATATGCATGATCATGATGACATATAATTCATGTCATCAATAGAGAAAATTTAGCTATTAGGGCAGTTTTTGTTTATTGGATACTAACTAGTCCCCTAGCTAATTTCAATATAAAATTAAAGATAAATTAAAAACAAAAGGCTGAATTATAGGAAGAAGTTATGGTAGTTAATATAATCTCATTAATTAAAAACTGCCTTAATTCAAAAAACCTATTAAGAAAAAATGGAAACTGTATAGAGAGATTTGCAGAATCTTTTCCAAATCATATCAATGGAAACTAGATCCCAATAATTCAGAACAAAGCGTCTTCTTCCCACATCCATATCGTCTCCTATGATTTTCGTCAACCAACTTTTGCCCTCGCCGCCCATCAACCCAAAAACTTCAAAGATCATCGGCTTCTTCTTCTTCGACTCTTCATCGTTTCTTATTCCCCCTACTTCGCACCTGAAAATAATATATTATGTACATAATTTTGTACAATCATGTACATATCACATACACAAATTACAATGCACATACATATACACATAAACATAAAATGTAACCAGTCACCAAACAAATGTCTACATTAACCAACTCACCCTTTAAAAAATTTGTCTTTTTAACGTGAGTGATTGATCCGTTATTTTGTTTGTAAATAATTAGCTCAAGTTTCAGATTTTTAATAATAAAAATACCGATTACTAAAAAATCGATTACTCTAACAAATTTTGCACATTTTGTGCTGACGAAAAATCGGCGGTCTCCAAAAAACGATTACAACACTTTTTAGTAACATTTTTTTGACAATTTTGTTTTTTTTAAATATAATCGAGATTTGTTTCTGTTTTCGGAATTCGAGTGTTACTCAAAAGTCGATTTGATCTGTTTTGCCTTTTATTTAAAAAAAAATATTGATTACTTTTATATAAAAAAATTTGAGATTTATTTTTGTTTTCAAAATATCAATTACAAAGCTAGAATTTTATTTAAACGAAAATCGGTTTACTAAAAAAAAATTTTCATTTAAAAAATAAATTTTCGAATATATTATGTTACTATTACTATAAAAATTTCTTTTAGCTCATCATATTTAAAAAAATGTTTTCACCATGAATTTGTTAACGTTTTCAAACGAAATTCGGTTGTTATAAAATTTGATTTTTTTTCTTTTGATCATCGTATTTAAAAAATTTATTTTTAAACAAATGTTTTTTAAATCGTATTTAAAAAAATTGTTGTTTTTATAGAAAACATTCTCAAATGAGATTCGGTTGTTATAAATCGGTTTTTAATAAGAACGAATTCGGTTTTGATCATCGTATTTACAAAAATAAATTTAAATCCATATTTTTATTTTCTGATTTTTTTAAAAACAAAATTCGATTACGATTCTTTTTCTAAAAATAAGATTCGGTTCTCACAAAATTTGATATATTTTTGCTTTTGATCATCATTGTAATGCCCCAGTTTTGATTGTCACCGCCCCGCGGTAACAATGGCCGCCCCTGCGGCTGACTATAGATCGTGCCCGATTTGTTTTAATTATGTTTTATTTTTTTCCATAAATAGAAGATCATATCTTCTATCTTATGGGTCGGCTGTCCTTTGATCTTCTAACCCTAGAGCAAACTTGTACCCTTTCCCTTGTGATCTTCTGCAGATGGTGTAAGTTTCCATCCCTTTGATCTTTCTACACGTTCATGAACCTGTTGTATGCTTCTTCCTTTTGTTTCTCTTTCTCTTTTCGTTCTTCTTCTTCTCCTTCACGAGAATCAAGATCGAGCCTTGATTCTTGTTGGCCTTTCTGTTGTTGATATGATGATGTTCACAAGCTCCCTAAGTTGAGTGTTGAAGTGTGTGGATCAAAGAATCGAGCTTTGGATCCCTTGATGTTGTTTTGCTGTAAAAAAAAAGTCCGACAGTCGCTTTTGTCAAGCGACCGCCCCCGCACCTGCACCTTCCCGCCCCCGCGTCTGCAACTTAGTGTCGCCCCGCGGTTCTGTCCGACGCCCCTGCGGTTCTTATGCAATGGCTTCTGTCTTTGGTGAGCTGCTTCCTTTCCTTGTTTTCTCGTTCCTTTTCCTTAAGCTCAGTGTCAATGTTGTTCCTTGGAGTGTCTGTAAGACTAGGGATCGTGTCCCTAGCCTATGGAGATCTCTTAAAGATCATGGAGACTAGAAGTTATCGACTTCTAGCAATCGTTCCGTTCTAATTCGAGTTGTCTTGTTTGAACAGGGTTACCCTTCTTCTTGCGGGAAACTGATTTGTAGTTGACCCTTGTGCTTAACTTCAAGTGAGGTAAGTTCCTTGGGCTTACTTAGCTGCGTTCCGTATATTGGTTTGACCGTATTGGTTGTGTTTGTGTTGTTTATCGTTATAACGGATAATTGGAATAGGATTGACCTTTGATACCTTAATTGACCAAGTGTATTATATCCGGGCAGAGACCGCTTGTCCAGTTCAAAATGGGGAAACTAGGAGGTGCTCTTGTGACCAGTCCAACAGGTGATAGAGGGATACATCCGCTCTATTCTTGTTGGTGAAAGAGGATAGAGGCGAGGGTAGTGATTCTCGTGTGACAACATAAGGCGAATTAGTAAATGGATTAACTTAATGAAAGATAATAACCGGTTGAGTGCGAGCATGCTATATGTTTATGTTACATTATTTGTGTTTGTGCCTTTATTGTTGATTTAATATCTAGAATGTTAGCTTACGGGTTATACCGATGTTGTAGATGCCCTGCAGGATAGAGATGTTGCTGAGTGATCCGGACGGTGTGGTCAGTCGGGGTTCCCGTACATTATAGGACGGGATCGGGTTTATATTTCAGTTGTTCTTTCTTTTTATTTTGAACTCGGCTGCGAGTTTTTGACGTTTCCCTTTGTTACAACCTTCGGTTTTTATTAAGTTTTTGTTTTAATTTATTTGTGCCTTGTTGTAAGTTCCGATGTTATTGTTGCTACTCTAAGGGTCGGGACCCATTGTGAGGTCCTAGCTCGTAACGCTTCGAGATCGCAGAACTTGAGGTGTTACAGTCGTATTTAAAAAACTATTTTTTAAGAAAATGTTTTTTTAAACCGTATTCAAAAAACTGTTTTATATTGAAAACGTTCTCAAATGAGATTCGTCTATTATAAATCAGTTTTTAATAAAAATGATATCGGTTTTGATCGTCGCATTTCAAAAAAACAAATTTATCAATATTTTCTTATTTTTATTTTCCAAATATTTTTAAAAATCAAATTCAATTACGATTCTTTTTCAACGAAATAAGATTCGGTTATTACGAAATCAAATTTTTCATTTTTGTTTTCAAATATTTTTTCTGATTTTTTCAAAAATTAATTTTTTTTTTTGCTAAACAAAAACTTGGATGTTTTATTTTCGCAAGCTCCTTTACTTAAAAGAGCTTTAGAAATATAATTTTTTTTTTTTTTTTTGGTAAAAAAATTTGGGTGGTTTTCAAATACCTTTTTACCGGTAGAAATACTGTTACTAAAAATGTTTAAAAAAATTAATTTTTGAATATTAACAAGAAAAATGTTTTTTCAAAAAAGTGTTCCTATTACTAAATAACGATTTCGGTTTTGATAATTGTATTTCCAAAACTGTTTTTTAAATGAGAAAATTGGATGAAATGCACCAATGACTAATTTTGTTTAGTAAATAACTTAGGCCTATAAATTTTTAAGTTAATAGCCTTATTTAATAAATAAGAAAGAATTTGGCTTACTAGGCTCTTTTTGGTTTTTGTTAAAAAATCTATACCCCATATTTTTTTTACCACTTTCATTTAATGATAGGTAAAACTAATTAACCCTTCTATTTAAAGAAAAAGTTGTTATTTCTTATTTAAGCGTAAGTTTTAATTTTAAAAAACTGAATTTGTTTTTTTATTTTCTTTTATGAATTTAATTCTCTTTTTTATTTTCTTTATTTTTTTATTTTCTAAAATGAAGAATTTTTCACATACTGAAATTTTCACATACCGGAAATTCCAATACCGGAATTTCACATATCTGAATTTCACATACCGGAATTTCACATACCGGAACTTCACTACCGGAATTTCACATACCGGAATTTTTGCATACCGGAATTTTCACATACCGAAATTTTCAATACCGGAATTTCACATATCGAAATTTCATATACCTGGATTTCACATACCTGAATCTCACATACCGGAATTTCACATACCGGAAGTTCACATACCGAAAGTTATCATACCGGAAGTTATCATATCATACCGGAAGTTATCATATCATACCGGACATTATCATATCATACCGGAAGTTATCATATCACACCGGAAGTTATCATACCGACTTTTTTTTTTATTTATTTTTTTGGAATGCATACTGGAGTTTCACATACCGAAGTTTCACATACCGGAAGTTCACATACCAGAGCTTCACATACCGGAAGTTCACATACCCGAAATTATCATACCGGAAGTTATTATACCGGAAGTTATCATACCAGAAGTTATCATAACATACCGGAAGTTATCATATCATACCGGAAGTTATCATATCGGAAGTTATCATACCGGAAGTTATCATATCGGAAGTTATCATACCGGAAGTTATACCAAACAAACTGATTTTATGTCATAGTTTAGAATTAAGAATTACATACCGGAGAATTACATACCGGAAGTTATAAAAAAGGTATGAGCAAAAACGCAACATTAAGGTATCAACCTTGAAGCAACAAAAATGTCTCTAAAAATGGTATAACCTTCTTCTTTGCCCAGAGACGATCAAGACACTGTCAGCATCACCCTGAGCGAGCAAATGTTGTAAATTCACCAGTGTAAACATCATTGGCATCCGGTATGAACATCCGGTATAAAAAATTTCGGTATGAACTTCCGGTATGAAAAATTTTGTTATGAACATCCGGTATAAACTTTCGGTATAAACTTCCGGTATGAACGGTATGAACTTCCGGTAGAAAAAATTTCGGTATGAACTTCCGGTATGAAAAACTTCGTTATGAACTTCTGGTATGAACTTTCGTTATGAACTTCCGGTATAAACTTCCGGTATGAACCTTTGGTATGAACTTTCGGTATGAACTTCCGGTATAAAAAATTTCGGTATGAACTTCCGGTATGAAAAACTTCGTTATGAACTTCCGGTATGAACGGTATGAACTTTCGGTATAAAAAATTTCGGTATGAAATTTCGGTATGAAAAACTTCGTTATGAACTTCTAGTATGAACTTCCGGTATAAAAAATTTGGGTATGAACTTCCGGTATGAAAAATTTCGTTATGAACTTCCGGTATAAAAAATTTCGGTATGAACTTCCGGTATGAAAAACTTCGTTATGAACTTCCGGTATGAACTTTCGGTATGAACTTCCGGTATGAACTTCCGGTATGAACTTTCGGTATGAAATTTCGGTATGAAATTCCGGTATAAAAAATTTCGGTATGAACTTCCGGTATGAAAATTTTCGTTATGAACTTCCAGTATGAACTTCCGGTATGAACTTTTGGTATGAACTTCCGGTATAAAAATTTCGGTATGAACTTCCGGTATGAAAAACTCCGTTATGAACTTCCGGTATAAAAAAACTTCGGTATGAACTTCTGGTATAAAAAATTTCGGTATGAACTTCCGGTATGTAAAATGTCCGGTATGTAAATATCCGGTATATAAATGTCCGGTATGTTAATGTCCGGTATGTAAATGTCCGGTATGAAAACAAAAAATAAAAGGGAAATATAATAAAAAAAATAAAAAACAAATTAAGTAATTAAAATCAAAATTTACATAACAAACATCAAATATTCTTTCTTTTTTAATAGAAGGGTTAATTAATTTTACCTTACCATTAGAAAGTGGTAAAAAAATCATCAAATATTCTTTCTTGTAAATTTATAATTCTTACAAGAAATACAAAAAATTAATAAACGAATGTAGTCACCAAGAATTGATCTTTGATTGGTTGCCCCTTCCTCCCACCCTAATACCAACTGCACAAGTTAGATTTCACGATTTATCTTCTTGTAAAATTTTCTTGTACACAATTAATTACTAATAGATTACGCTGATCAATTCTTGTAATTTTTTTGTAAAATTTTATCAAGAATTTTCTTGTACTCTTCATGATTTACATGAAGAGTACAAGCATGTAACATGCTAGTTTTATCAATTCACTTAAATTTTTTTGGTATTCTTTATGATTTACTAATTGATTACGCTGATTAAAATTGGTAACTTGTTCAAAATACACCTTCTTCAATTGGGATTGTAGGTCAATTAAAAGGTAATAATTAATTAGAAATTTTTTAAATTTTTATAAAAGGGTAAATTAGTCTAAATTATTTAAAAGAGGTCATATTCTAACAAAATTATTGAGCTTCACAATTACTAAACAAAATTAGTGAACTAAGACTACATAGCAAATTTACTCATTTTAAATCTGTATTTTTATTTTCATATTTTAATTTTTATAAAAAACAAAACTCGATTACGATTCTTTTTCTAATAAATAAGATTCGGTTGTTGTAAAATTTGATTTCTTTTTCCTTTTAAAAAAATATTAAGAATTCTAATATGAATTCTATTTTCTGAAAACCGGTTTTTAAAATTTTGTAAAAAGAAATAAAAAATTTTGTTTTTGTTTTCGAATATCGTTTACTGAAATTTTCTTAAAAAAATGATTTCTTTTTAAAAAAAATTGGCTTTTTTTTTCTTTTTTTTTTCTGCAGAAGCTCTTTTACTAGAAAAGATCTTTCAAAAAAATGATTTGCTTTTTTCTAAATGGGTGATTTTCAAATATCTTTTGTCAGTAGCATTACTATTAATAAAGATGTTTTAAATAAATAATTTTCAAATCATAACAAGAAAAATTTTAAAAAACCGTGTTTCTTTTACTAAATAACACAGTCTTATATTTTTTTTTGGGATCTTTTTATTAGTCGATACTTCAAAATTTACAAAAAGTTAGAAGGAAGACGGGCAACAAGTTGTGCCGCCAATCCTTTCTGGATAGCAAATTCGATCCTCCTAAAAACAACATCAGAAGACCTAGGAGACGTAACGTTGCCATGCAAAACCCGTTGCACCCTCTTCAGAATTTCAATAGCATCGGGCGCAAGAAAACCAAAGGTGTCGAAAGCGAACGGAAGAAACACATGTTGATTTTCAATACAAGCTTTCTCATGTTTGGCCACCTTAGCAGAAGCCGCATTAAGCGCCGCCTTACCCACCGCAAAAGGCCCACTACCCAAACAAACAAGTAGGGAAACTCCAGTCAAATCGATGCAAGCATGTTTTCCACCCGCCCATCCAAACACCAAGATATCCGCCGGCCTCAAGGTGGACTTCCCCTCACGTGGATCAGTTAAGAAGGACACAGGCGCCTCCTTCTTAGCCGATACCCCCGCCCTCCTAAACACATCACACAACACATCACGGACCAAATCATGCCTATATTTGAAGCCAGGAAGCTCTTTACAATGAACCGCATGCTCCCCAAAAGAATCTAGAATTCTCCGACAATTGGGCATAGGACAAATCTCATCGACCGGGTATAGAGGAATCATAAGGCGATACTTAAGAACCGAACGATACTCAACCGGGGACATACATTGCCCAAGTCCATCAATGGGTATGACAAGAAGGAAATCTTGGCTATGTGTGGATTGAAGACACTTGAAAACCGCTTTTTGTCTTAGAGTCAAATCAAAAGTAACTTCCATCTCCTGCACGGTCTTACCGAAAAGAGCACTCGCCAAAGCATGTTGGGCTTTAGAGGGGACGGTGTTCTTGACAGTAAAGACAGAAAGATCGAAACCAGGAATAGAAGTTTGAAGATTGCCCAAAGCTCCATAAAACTCAGAGCACATTTCTGCAACTCTATTGTCCCGTAAAATATGGTCTTGGAGCTCCCAAGACTGGGCCCTAGAGGCAACAAAAGTAAAGGAAGACGTCTCAATAGCAGAGTATAGCCCAAGCCCCCCAAATCGAATAGGCAAAGAAGCAAGCCGCCACTGAAGATCTCCAAAAAAAGGACCCCCACAAACCACAATATCCTCGACTGATCTACGGAGCTCGAAATCAAAATAAGCTGCTGCACTCTCCCAATGCTCCGGATGACAAGTCCTCAAGCCAAAATACAACTTAGCAACACCCATGCAAGAACGAAGGAGGAGAAGCTCACTCTGGGGGTCTCTCAACTGTGGAAGAAGATGCATCAACTCAACCGCCTTAACAGCTCTCTTCATGACAAGCTCTCTAACAAACTCCTCATCTCTACTCACTGCCCCACCTAGCAACTTAACACCCAACGCTGGCCTTGCAATGTCATGGGGAAATAGTCCATCTCTAAGTTTAGACCCATCACATGAAGGCCAGAAGAGCTTAGTTTTGCGAACATTCAACATGAGGCCTAAACCCGGACCAAACTCACGAATGATATCAAGAGCTCTAGCCACCTCCTCAGATCGACCAATAATGGTCCCATCGTCAAGATACCAAGCATGTAGAATAGTCTTGCAACTGTCTCTGATCTTATGCAGAAGCGGGTGCAAGACAAGAGAGAAGAGGAGGGGCCCCAAAGGATCTCCTTGTTGCACACTGTAATAACCGAAAATTTTAAGTTTTCGACGAATGGAAATTAACCAAATCCGATACGACAATCATAATTAAATAAATAAATAAGCTAAACAAAACGAGTTTAAACGTTATCATTTTATGTGACCTTAAATCACATAAAATGATAACACAAAATTTATTAATAAAATAAATATATAAATAATAAAAATAAAGATAATACAGAATTAATTCCGTATTATATATTTTCCGTACTTAACTAGAACCCGAGCGAGTGACGGATTCCTTTTCCGTGCTAATTTAAAAGCGGGCCGGATGTGGGCCACTGCGAGGCCCAATCAGCAGCCCACCTCCTAATTTAACCTAACCCTAAATTTTCCTAATCACCCTACTAATTAATATTTTTCTCCTAACCTACTGCCGATACACTCCTGCCGCTACCCTCCGTCACTCACCTTCTGAAGAGAGCGACCGCCGCACCTCTCCTGCGTTCAACCGGAGCTGTCCACCGGAGCCGACAGCGCCGTCCGCCGCGACCACCCAGAGCCGCCAGGTGAGCCGCTTCTCCCTTTCTCCTTCCTTCCGCCTCCCTCGTTTTCTTCTGCTTCTGTTCGAGCCGAGGACCCTAAACCGCCGCTTCTCTGCAGCCGCGCCGCGCCACCCAGTCGGCCTCCTGCCGCCTTCGGTCGACCGCCAGACCCCGCCGACCGCCGCAGTGGGTTGGTAAGTACATGCCTCCCTCTCTTCGCCCTTCTTTTCTCCGTTCCGGACCGCTGACCGCCTTGCTCCTGGCCTGCAGTAGCACCGACCGCGCCGCTCCCCGCCGGATCCATCGCCGCCGGAAACGCTAACCCCTTATCGCCGGACTGCAGTTCCGTAAGCTTGCTCCTCCTCTCTTCAACTTCACTGTCATCCATGTGTATGTGAACTGCTGTTGTTGAGCCCTAAGCATAAATAACATAACGTTAATGAGCTGCTGAATATTTTTCATAAAGTGGAAGGCAAAGGCTGCTGTAATTTTAATTTAAGTTCTTCAGCTTTAGGTTTCGAACAGCCCATCTTGTCGATCAATTATAAAATGTTTGGATAAAGATCCACCGTTGAATTTTGGATATGTTGTAGACGGATATATGTAGTTTATCATATTAAAATTTGGGGAGAAATGAACGGTCGGATTGAAAGTTACGAGCTCCCGAAGTTAGGTAGTTGAGCAGTTTTATTAAACTTATAAATTTGACTAAGTATAGGAAAGTAGAGTGAGGAACCGACTTTGGGAATTATTATAAAAATATCGGCTGAACAGTTTGGAGTAATTCCTTCTTCTAAGGCTAGATATAACCTCATAGATGATCTAGATTTTAATTCGGAAATTTTATAAGTTGTTAAGAATTTTATATTTAGAGCCGAAGTTAAACCTTTTTCGGTTCTTCCGGAAAATAGAAACATAGGAAAAATGTCAGTTTCACACCTAATAAAATTCTAAGAGTTAGGATATATTTTAGAACTTCAAATAGGAGTTTGGACATGAATTTTAGAGTTTTCGTGAAAATCGGAACCAAGGGTAAAATGGTCATTTTACCCTAAAACTAATAATGTAACTAGTACGTCTTAATACTTATTTGATCTTAGAAGTTTTAGACTTCTATCTACGTGAAAGTGTGCTAATACACTTATCGCCTTTAACAGGCAACTGAGTGGGTACAGTTACAGAGCAAGTGGTTATTAAAGAGTTGAGCGTTATAACAGGTAAGTCCTTTGGGCTTACTTAGCTGATTGCTAAATATGAGTATAAATGATGATGGTGGTGTGTGATTGACATGTTAGAGAGATAGGTTGTGATATATAAATACCGACCTGTATTTTTGGCCTAAGAGTAACGGGCGGTGGCATTCCGCTCAGTAGCTCGCAGGGCGCTGGGGGTTTCTTTCGGGACTAGTCCACACATGGTTTGTAGTGATGCTACCAAAGGAAGTCAGCTAGACCTACACCAGTTGGATAAGGAACGGAGGCGAGAACTAATAATAGTTCTCGTGCCACAACTTAAATTGAATAATGTGAATCACTTAAATAATAGATAATAATTGGTTGAGTGCCAGCATGATGTTTGTTTTTTTTTGTTTCTGCTTGTGTTTGTGCTGTTATCATTTTTGCTTATATTTGGATAGTTAGCTAACGGTTTATCCGTGTTGTAGATCTGTAGAGATAGACAGTTGTAGAGAGATCCGGAACGGATGGTCAGCCGGGTCCACGTACTCATTAGATGGGGACGGGGGAGTCTTCCATACGGCATGCATGTTATGTATCTTTATATATGTTTGTAAGGCTGTCACATGTGTACGTTTATACATTAAAAATATTATGTTTTAGAAATTGTTTTAAATACGTTTGTGCCTTGTTGTAAGATCCAAGTAATGTTGTTGTTAAACCAAGGTCGGGACCCATTGTGAGGTCCTAACCAGTAACTCCCCGAGTTCCGAGAATTTGGGGTGTTACACACACCAGTAGCCGACCAGATGAATCTATCTCCAATGTACAACCTGGCGGCTTGACCATACAAGAAATCAACCCATAAAGAGATAGACGGACATCTCTTTCTAACCTCCCTAAGCAAAATGGTCCTGTCAACCAAGTTGAAGGCATTGGAAAAATCCACTGTCAACATAGCTAGAGAACCATCGGTAAAACGATCACTCAGAACTCTATTAACACTATGTAGAATAGCCTTTACACCACCTGAAACACCCACTCCAAACTGGAAATCTCTCAAATATCCTCCCATATCCTTACACACACTCTTCATAGCAACTTTAGACACCAACCATCTCCATATAGTACCAACTGCAATGGGTCGGATCCCATTGTCAGGCTTCAACAGCGGCGTAAAAGGAGCTGAAGCCACAAACTCGGCCAAACTCAAGGGGCACCTGCCTCCCAACCATAGATTAACCACTGAGGTGATCGCTCTCAAAAAGACTCGTGGCAACAGAGGAACCCTCACCACACATAGCGTCTAAGATGTGTTGTGCCCTCAAGCCATCTCTACCGCAAGAAGTACTTTTGGGAAAGGACTTGATGCATTTAAATACCAAATCGATGTCAACAATGAGGGGTGATTCATGAAAGGTAGTGCAAGACTTAGAAGGTGGAGGTTTGTGGGGATGTTTAGCCTCTAACACCTTCAAAGTCTCCTCACTGTAAGATGCAACACCAGAAGAGCACAAAACCTTAACAGCGGCTGTAAAATGCCCATCCGAAACCTTGCGGAGGCATTTCTCGATATTAGAATTTCTCTCTAAACCCCCTCTATCACCATAGCCACCATCCACCATCCCAAAAGGCCTATGCTCCGAAGGGTCTAACAAGACTTCCACTAGACTCGAAACACCCTCAGCCTCACCCCAAATAGGCAATGCCTACAAAATCCGTTGATGTTGTATCGACTTTCTACTTCCCGATCTTTTGTCTCGTCTGCTCATAGGCCTGAATACCTGCAAAGTGCACCGAGGAAGTAAAAACAACATAACCCAAGCAGCTACACTTCCGGGCTCAGCTACCACCTTCAAGAGAACACTCAACGACGCTTGAGAGAACCTAAGACGACAGCTATGAGGATGCTTTTCACGGTAGAAATAGGAACTCGCATAAACCTCTCCAACAAATCTGCATCAAAACACATACTCGCATCGTCCACCCCAACTTGATCTCCAGCAACCGGCCTCGAAATACCCACAACCGGCCTCAAGATACCCACAATGTATCCACCCTCATCACCAAAAGAAGAAATAGAACCATCTGGGTGACGGCATTCACGACTCAGAGCATGAAGACTCATACACCTGCCACACAACCACATCCTGAGCGCAGCCAACACCTCCACAAACGCCGTAAAAACATCAAGATCACACTCAAGCAAGCCCCGAACTTCATTCTTGCGTTCAACCGCAAAGAGATGTTGCCTTTTCAAATGACTTACTAGGCAAGAGAAACCTTTACTTCCATCCCTTCCATCACCACACCCATGAAATGATCTAAGCGGACAATGACGGGAACCATTGCCCACCGGCGTCATAGAAAAATTCAGCTCACCAAAGGGAATTTTCTTTGGGACATAAAAACAAACACTTGGTGGGCATCATCCTTGTATCCCTAAAATTCCAACCCCTGCTAGATTTCCAGCAAAATCAACACTTTGCTAGCTTCGGAATCACCAGCTCGCTGAAACTGAACGAATTCACTAAAGCCACGGAGCAAGATATACGAGCGGATAATCGATGACGTGAGATTGATGAGAAATAAATCACAGGTTGGCAGTGAACAAGTACAGTTCCATGTCTTCCCCCTAAATCTGGTGGCCTTAAACCATTGAATCCGAATCAGTAAGCATCTCTTTACCAACAGTAAACAGCATCAACACCTCAATGTCTGAATCCTACTTACATATCAAAATTCACGAGCAACACAACCCTAATTTCACCCCAAAACCCTCTCAATTTCATCCAATCTTCACTAATCGATCATGGGGAAGGACAATGTCGCTCTCTGTGCTCCATGTGTCTCCTTGACTTCAATTTCTTGATCGCCTTCCAATTATCAAGACAGGGAATACGATCGACCGAATCCGAGCCCTCATAGCTCTCCCATCTCAATTTTGCCAGATCCTCAAACTCCTCCGATGAAGAAGGTGAAGCCGTGAAGGAGAGCTCAAATTCGTCGGTGATTGGGATGGAGAAGACGGTGACGGAGAGCTCAAAATCGGCGGTGTCGCTCTCTGTTTTCGATTTTGATCATCGTATTTAAATTTTTTTTTTTTGTTAATTCTGTATTGTTATTATTTTTTTCTTAGAAATAAAATTCAATGACGATTCTTTTTCTAACAAATAAGATTCGATTGTTACGAAATTTGATTTGTTTTAAAAAAAATGAATAATTTGAATATGAATTCTATTTTTTAAAAAACCGGTTTTTTAAATTTTGTAAAAAGAAATAAAAAATTTCGGATTTTTTGGTTAACGTAACAAGAAAAATGTTGAGTAAAAGGGGTAAGTAGACTTTTATTATATAAATGTAGATTAAGTAGGCTTTTATGTTTCAATGTATATTAACTAGACCCCTTATAATTTTGTGAAAAAGATAAAATCTAAAAAAATTTAAGATACTTTCAAAATTAAAAAAGAAAAATTAGAGTGGTCCCCTACAATTATTCAAAATTAAAAAGATTTTCTCCCTTAATTTTTTAAAATAAAAAAGGAAAATGAAAGTGGTCCCCTACAATTAAGGAATTAGTTTTAACATTAAAAATATTCTCTCCCTTAATTAATATTGTTTTTTTTTTAAAGAGTCGCTTATTTGTTGGCAATAAAATTAATTACATAATTTTATGTACATAATTTGCGTGCGAAATTATGTACATAATCTGTGTGCGAAATTATGTACATGGCGTGCGAAATTATGTACATAATCTGCGTGCGAAATTATGTACATAATCTGCGTGCGAAATTATGTACATGGCGTGCGAAATTATGTACATAATCTGCGTGCGAAATTATGTACATAATCTGCGTGCGAAATTATGTACATAATATGCGTGCGAAATTATGTACGTAAAATTATGTACAGAATTTGTGGGACCACTCTCATTTTTTTTATTTAATTAAAAAACAGCCATATTAATTAAGGGAGAGAATCTTTTTAATGAGAGTGGTCCACACAATTAATATTCACTTATCTTTTTAATTTAGTTTATTTTTTTAATTTTTAATAGTTATTTATCCTTCTTAATTAAGGAAGTGAATTTTTTTAATTAGAGTGGTCCCCACAATTAATAGCATCTTTATAATTGAATTTAATTTTATTTTTAGGGAGAAAATTGAGGGAGCCTAAATTGTATCATGAATAAAAAAGGGCTTTCCTACAGTAATTTTCTCAAAAATGTTTTTTCTAAACAAAAGGGATTCTTTTAAAAAATATTAAATCCAATTTTTAATTTTCGGAATTTTTAAAAACAGAAAATCGTTTATGATTCGGTTTTTAAGTAAATAAGAGTCCATTTTTACAAATTTTTATTTCTTTTTTAAAAAGAGTAATAAATTTGGTTATTGTTACCAAAAAAATCGATTTGTAGCACTTTTTATATGTTAGAATGTGTTTGCGCTAAATTAAGATTATTCGGTTTACCTGACCCATGACATATTACTGAAATGATTCAATCTATAAATATACCCGCACAACTATATATTAAACCACGAATCGTGCAGAGTACGGTACACTCTTGTGTGAGTTAGGCACAACTATATATTAAACCACGTGTCGTGCAGAGCACGGTACACTAGTTTAATTTTAACTAAGCAAATTGTCGAGAAGAGGTTTATGCGGATTGAATTTGAACTTATCTGTAAAAAAATATTTCCATTAATTACGTACATAAAATTTTGTTACAACTAAATAACTATTTAAAAAAATGACAAATTTAACAAAAATATAATTATTTTTGGCTATTTTTATAAACAAATTAACTTAGAAATTAAGATTATTAAAAAAAAAAAAAAGAAAGATAATGTATCGAAATCCGGTTTAAAAAAATCGTCAGAAACAATTAAAATAACTAGAAAAACAATCGCTAGAAGGAGGGGTCGAACCTCCGACCTTGTGGTTAACAGCCACACGCTCTAACCAACTGAGCTATTCCAGCATTTTTGTATAGTTTGAATTTTAGTGATACTAGATACATATACATATAAGACTATGAAGACAGAGCAAAATAACGCCGTTGCCGGGGATCGAACCCGGGTCACCCGCGTGACAGGCGGGAATACTTACCACTATACTACAACGACTTCGATGAACATTTTTTGTATACGCTTAATAAGACAGAAACGTAATATTTGAACACACTTGTATTTTGTTAAAATTTTCAAATCCTTCATAAACTTTTTCTTTTACTTTGTTAATATGAGCGATTAAACAGATCTAAGCATAACCTAAGGTATTTATACCCTATCAACAAACATCCTATTCTGAATACTAAGGTATTTATACTTAGATAAGTATTGATCTTTCCACCTAGCTATCAAATGTTAGAAGATTATTATCAAAGACACTATATATCGATAGTTCTTTGATGTAAATCATTATATTTACTACATCATCCAGTTCATGTTTATTTTAGAACTTGTGTCGTGCACGGATATTTATAAGATTTATATACTATGAAAAATACATATTATATATTAAATATTTTTAATGATTTGTATTGGATATTAATTATCAATAATACGATCCGAGATATGCCCATCGAGTCTTCCATGCCAACTTTGAACTTTCTCAATAAAATCTTACATGTTATTCCGGTCAGCCACCTTGACCCGGTGATTTGCTATTACAAGCCCCGTGTATCGAGATTTCTCGTCGGCCTTGCTATTATTAGACTTTTATTATTTTACGTATATTTCTATTTTAGTTGATTTATTTTATTTTTCAGTTAAGTTTATTTAATTCATAGACTAGTTTTTTTTTCCTTCAGATAATTAAGGTTTTTATTTATTTTTTATATTATTCCGCATTAGTTTAGATAGTTTATGTTATTTCTTATCTTATTCATTTGTAAATGCTATAAATTTAGGTGTCCACCTGATAATAACAAACTAAATTATTTAAAATAATAAGTGTATGTAGTCTTGTTAATTTGGTTCTTAGTTGAACCAATTAACAAACAATTATCGTTTAGTTAGTAGTAGAAGAAGTTGAACTCGACAAAACCTCATCTATATCATTAAGTGCTTGGATTTGCACTCATCTATGGGAACACAATGAACAATGAAAACTCCACCTCGATTATATATTTGCATATGTGATGATGGAAGAATTAACACAAATGAGCGGTTTTTATACTAACAAATATCGATTTTATTTGTTGATTGCTTGGTTTGTTTTTGTGTTTGTCAAATGTATGCAGGCCTTGGAAAGCATTTCAAGGGATGAATGAAGGCCTTGAAGTCGGATACAAGGAACAAGCGTAGAGATTGGAAAGCATTTCAAAGGTTCAATACGGAGGCCTTGAAAACCATTTCAAGGGATCAAAGTCGAAGGGATATGACAGCTCAAAGGAATTCAAATCAATCTCAAACAACCAAATCTTTCAAGGGTCAAGAGAATATATTTCAGGAAGATATCAAGATGATTTGTGCAACAAAGAGATCTTGACCAACAAGAAGATTTGGCCCAACAAAAATATCTTGCACAGATCTTATCCATCTTGACGCAAGATTTATTCTCAACGTGGGTTAAGGAGATGAAGAAGATAAGGAAAATATACAACAACTATCTCATCTCAACAAAGAAGCGTTTTCTGTAACACCCCGGATTCTTGGAACCCGGGATATTACTAGGATCTTGCAACAAGACACAAATAAGGAAAAACCGAAATTCATGAAAAAGTATTTTTATGGTAGTGAATGCAACACGGTCTAGCAGCCTATAGTACTTAAACAAGGTAAAAACAACAACTGTCTTAGCAAAAGAAAGAACGACAAACACAACCCCAACCCCCACTCTAAGGAGTACGGAGACCCGGCTGACCACTACTTTTGGATCACTCAGCTGCTGGTCTAACCTGCGGTAAATCTAAAAAGCACAACAACAGAAACCATTAGCGAGTTATCTAAACATTAGAAGAACAATAATAGCACACACACACACATAAAAGAATAAACACCCATCATGCTTTCAAACAAGTCCATTTATTATCTTAAGTTAAGTTACTCATTCACGCTAATGATACTTAGTTTGTGACACGAGGGATTCCCAAACCTCGCCTCCGCCCCCGTGTAACCATCAGGAATGGATCCGATGCATCTCACCTTGTACCTGCCTGGTCTGGGTATAGAGAACCTCCCACTCTCCTGTCAGAGCTGGGCAGTGATGTCACGGCCCGTTATACATACACTTGGGCCTTAAACATAATAATAACGGTCGTCCTAGCAAGTTATTATTATTAAAATCACACACATAGCACACACAACTACTATCACTCAACCAATATCCAGAAACTGGCTAAGTAAGTCGCAAGGACTTACCTGAGTCAAAACACACTCCAACACGTCTCAAAACAGTCTGTACTCATGGTAACTCAAACGCCTGTCAAATAAGGCATGTGGATCAAAATCACATCCAGATGTCCAACCTCATGTGAAGGAATTACGGAAAAAGCTCTCTTACGGTAAAAGACCATTTTACCCTTAGTGCCGAAAGTTTTCAAAGTTTATTCTTGAATTCTACTAATTTCTTTTAGAACTTGTTTTCAATAAATTGTTTGTCTCTGATAGTTTTTTTTTTTTTATAAGTTATAAGTTAAACTCGAAGCTACTCCTCCAAGAACAATACTCCTCTTCTTTCCCGATTAACAATCTACTCTTCCACATGTATATGTACGTATGTATATACTCTAACTTTTTTCTTCAACTCGTATAGTTCTGTGACTACTCGGTACTTATATATATCTACGTAATTTCATAACTCTCAACTCGTACTTATATACGTGACCCATATATCTATAAACACTATACTTATGCCTATAATTATATTCCTATATATACTTTACATACCTACTAATCTTATGCTTCTATATAACTTACACATACTCCCACTTATACATTAATATATACTCGTATCACTGTACATCTACAGGGTAACTCAACCATCCTCACATTCTCATCATCAATATATATATATATATATATATATATATATATATATATATATATATATATACTTATACAAACTCGCACTCTCACCATACTATCTGTATATACATATATACTCTATATTGTATTTCTCTATATACCATCATGCTCTTATACATGTGTATACGTATAAACTCAGCACCTTACTCCTCAACCATGCCTACCTCTCTCTCTCTCGATCATACCAGAATACTCATAGCCTTATACTTCTCTACATACCTACCCATTTCATACAAACATAGTGGAGTAAGGACGTTGGACTCACCTACAAACAGTCTGTAGTAGTTCCGTTTTTCTTCGATTAACGAGGGAGCCAGGCGTCCTGGACTGGTTTGTACATGGGTTCGAAAGGACTCCGCACGCCTTGGCTAGTCGTTGCAGCGGTACTGGTTACACGGTTGGTTCAAAACAGCAGCCATGAATAGGAGTGTGGGTTAGTACATGAGAACCGAATCGAAGGGAAGAGTACGGAGGCGGACGACTCACCATTGTCGGACTGCAGATCTTCGTTGTGGCGTCGGTCGGCGCTACTGTTCGGGTTGTTGTGTCACCGCTTGGCCGAAGAGAGCCGTCTGCGAGGCCCGTCGTCAGTTTCCGATTCGGCCTACAGTCGCCGGGGTCTCCTACAGTGGCTGGCGGTGTCTGGGTGGTCGACAGAGGCGACCGAGGGGCTTGGCGGCAGCTCCGGTGCTGGGCGCGAAGACGAAGGTGTATCGTCTTTTGGGACGAGAGCTTACGGTAGCGTAGCACCAGTTTCGGAAGGGTGAGTAGTAGCAGTTTAGGATTAGGGTTAATTAGGGTTAGAGTTAATTAATTAGAGGAGAAATTAAGTAGATGTTGGGCTGCGCTGAAAGGTGATACGGCCCAAACATCCATCTGGTCTACACACGATGTCGTAGAAAACTGGAACGAATTATAAAAATTCGTTCAGGATTTAATTGTGCGGAGTATTTTTCGGTTTATCAGATTTATCATTTTATGTGAATCCCGGTCACATAAATGTTAGAACTTAATTACTGTATCATTATATTTTGTTTTTAAGGGTACGGAATTATTTCCGTTACATTATGTATCATTTTATGTGAATCATGATCACATAAAATGATAGAAATTAAGATTAGTTTGATTTCATTTTAAAGGATGGAAGTTGACAGATCGGATTTCGGTTAAATTCATTCTTAACCGGAGTTTAAATTTTTGGATATTACACCAGTGACCTCTTATAATAAGTTTCGTCCCGAAACTTAAAATAATTCTTTTAATCACACGTTTCCTTTGGTATATTTTAGTTTTCTAAACATTTCCGTTTTCTACCATGCAACTACTCAAACATCACACAAAGACATGCATTACATAAAACGTAATCACCCAATCCAATATAAAAACATGAAAGGTCAAACCACACAACATCCGAGTACTAACTCGTCGATACAGGAGTAACCTCTAACCCCGAAAAGAACTCGGGGTAGTTACGTCTAACACTCTCCTCGGTCTCCCAAGTGGCCTCATCGGCTCCTCGTCTAGACCACTGAATCCTCAACATCGGTATCTCCTTGGACCGCAGATGTCTAGTACTGCGCTCCAAGGTACCTATTGGTACTCCAGAAAAGTGTGGTCGGGCTCAACTATCAGATTTTCATATCTAATGACGTGTGTCGGTTCCGGTAGGTATTCTCTCAACTGGTCATGTGGAACACTAGGGTACACCCTCGAGTAAGGGTAGGGTTGGTCGATAACTAACTTTCAAATCGGCTTTAAGATCTCAACGAGTTGCTTTACCAAACCCACTTCCAGCTCTTTTCATGACTCTACCATGACTGATTATAAAAACTTTATTCCTTTTGCTGAATTCCCTTGCTTTTGATCTTTGGAAAAAATCCCGACTATAATTTCTAAAACAAAGATCTAACATATCTCAGTACTTTACTAAGTGTCTAATGTTATATGTTAGACCGCTCGCTTGGTCTTGTCTTTCTAATATGACTCAGTCGGATCGTCTCTCCGTTAATGAATTGTTATATGCCTTTGGTCAGGCTTTCTACTTGATATAACCCAAAAGCACACTCTATGCGGATATTTTTCATATCAATCTATGATTCCTTAACTGGAGGGCATAACGGACATAACATTGAGTTTCATGTTCTATGGGTTATGGGCCCACCATGCTTCCGCTGCTCTACTCTGATCAATTTATTGTCACCAATAAATCATAATGGCGCCTTCCGTGAGTCATGATAATTTACCCAACTCTCTCACATGTAACTTCTCTTCTAATAACGACAAGATCCTCTTCCAACAGGCCTTCCGTCTACAAATGATTTACTATAGTAAAGGGAAGACTTGTACTCTAGTCTTGAGTACTGGTTGTCCAAAACCTCTAGATAAACCGTCCATATATATATATATATCAAAACTATGGTCCCTGACCCCCATACATTTTCACAATTAGTCTAGATAACCCTTCAGTAACTTAACTCCCTAGTCACGTCTCCTTAAAAGGATTGGAACGTGTGTCTATAGAACCTCCCGGAATTTACTTATGTCTAATCAAAACTCAACTTATTACTCGTTAGGACTACTCAATGTGGTGATCCTTCAACAGTCCTTTTGACCCCCAACTTAGGAGTACATCACGTTGGCTTACAAGTCATTACTCTAACCTATTTACCATCTTGACATGTAGTTTTCTGTGTAGTTCTCAATTCTGGAGGTGCGGTCACGCGCCTACTTCAAACACATCACAACAATAATACTAACTACAGGATGGTCTCTGATGCTTGCCTCGTCACCTATTCTACTAGGTGACTCGTCTTATAACAATTTTCTCCCCTGAATCGGTCTCAACTTTCAGTTGATCATTACTGCCCATTTCATGTTGGAACCTCAATTACGTTGTACTCTTGCATAGGTTCTACAAAGGCATCCTCACCTCAACACTTTATTCCAATTTAGCAAAGTCCGCCTTTTGATGCATGACTTTCCTTCTCACTGGTTAAGTTATCCTTTTGGTTTATACTTTATCCATCCTAGTGTTATCGGACCGATAGTATGACTTTTAATGACACCTATCGGTACCATTTGCATAAAAACCTCACTTGTATATGATTTTCTCAAAAATCAAAGTTCTTAACTCGCATTTATTATGTTTTCCTTATGCTTGTGTCGCTTTACCTTCTGTAAATCTTTACCCCCAGTAAGATAGTTACCCCTTGGAGTTTTCTCGTACTCGCTTTACGAACCACATTGATTGGTCTAATTACTTTCATCAACTCATATATGATTAGTCAGGAATGGACTTCTAGTACACCCTTTGTATGCAATCTCACTACTACTCCTCCATCTACATATTATTGGTTATCAGGGTTAACTTAAATTTTCATTGGAGTACCACCATTTTACTTTAAATTCTTTCTCATGTCTGCTCCAACAAAGATGTAGGTTCCATTTACAATCACCTCAAATTTGATAAGACTTTTCACCGCGACATTAATTTATATTTTCTATGTTTGTGCCGCCACTATAATTCCAATTATTATGTGTCACATCTTTAGTCATAGGGCTTCTTTTATAAATCTCGAAAATTGACCCCCAGTTTTTTTTTTTTTGAAAGTACACCATCAATCTCATTTGTGTGGTATACTACGTACGTACCCTCTGTCCGGACTGAGGTATCACTTGGTCAAAATCATCTGCTTCTACTTACCCCTCTAGTCCTTCTTATATGAATCCATCCGTACTAACTGTGATTTGTAACATTTTCCTTAGTTAGTAGACAAGCAACTGCTCACAATAATTCTTTTTATACCAATACTGATATAAGGGGTCATTTCAGACCGTCTATTCTCTTTAGAGTTACTGACTTGAACTTATTCAGTGTTACTAGCACTCGTATTGATTGACTTCACAGTTGCCGCACTTGGTCGGTTTAAGGATTCCTCCATATGTCGATAAAGTTCTTTTGTAACTCTGTGGTTATTCTTATTATCTGGCAACCAATCACCACTAGTTAACCCGCACGTGTATAGTCCTAGTTGTTACCAAGTAGTCTATAGTTGACCATCTACAAGATCATAGGCTTACTTTTCTTATATCTCTTTGAAATTTGATAAACCTGATGAAAATCTATCTTCTCCAGTTTCTCCGCTTGTACTTCTTTAACTCTTCTATAATCTACACTTCTCTTTCGCACTATAAGGGCGTTATACTCTTTCCGAGTTTAGAATTATCATTCCTCTATCATTAACAGACTCGTCAATTCTCCCACGATGGCTCGTATATGCATCTTCGCGATTTCTTTTATCTCAGCCATCAGCTGCTCGTGGCTCCCCGGGTAAATCGTTGGTGTTGAAAATTTTAAGTCCACTTGTGAGAGGGATGTTATTGTGGGCCTTCGGATACGCCAAGATCCTTCTCACAAACTCTCCTTCTTTCATTGGTATTATAATGCTGCCTTTATAGTGATCCCTTTGACTATGCTTTAAGGATTCTATGATTTGGATACTTGTATCACGACCCTTGTTGTCACTCACTTGTCTTTTAGAAAGTCACTCCGCTTCCATGTTGGTGAAATCTACTTTTCACTTGTTGGCAACGCGTAAGCTTCCAATTTACAGCTCTTTAATTCTTCATATTTGGATGAACAATGTATTTCGGGTTGACTTCTATGCTTTTGACTGTCTCGGTTATCCATCTTGATTGTGGTGTCAAGTAGATTGTCGAGGTGATCATATTCTGTTATGTTTGTGGTATCAACTTTCACCTTCTGGTCCGCCAGTGAGCTTGAATTCTATATCTCTTGTCTGAGTCCTTACCACCTCTCTTTGACTTCTACACCTATGCTTGTTTCTGCCGCCATCTTCTTTGTTTGTAACGTTGCTTTCCACCACACTTGAAAGAACTTATGGGTTGCCTCTCCTAATTTGTATAATTGCCGGTCAGCCAACGCTTTTCCGGAACTTCTCTCATGTATTTCCTTCATTTGACCCTGTTGAGTTGGTTATATCTCCTTCTTGCTATTGTCGTTGGCGTTGTCTTTTGGTCTTCACTCTTCCGTCTCAACATTCCTCAACAAGTTCGAAGGAGTTGTCCGGACGTTCGCCTACCCTAGTGCTCATAAGTTCACCATACTTACCCTTACGTTGAAACCTTTCAGATATACTTAGGTGTGTCAACGGAGTGAAGATCTCATTTAGTTATCTCCGTTAAGGGCATAATATAACTATAATTTCTACTAATCTTCTACATATACTTATCCATATCACATATCTTTATAATCACGCTAGTAAGTCAAAAGAGAGTAAAACCTAAAGTCCATACTAAGCATACTGAGATCCGCGGTAGCAGTGGTGGTCAACCGTACTTTCTATCCCAACCAGACTATGCATGCATTTGAAAACCAAAAGTTCTTTTTAAAACTCAGATCCCTTTTCGGGTTCTGCTTAAATACTTATTCGGTCTTTCAGAAGATTTCAAGTGCCATTGCTGCCAACCTAGAGCTCTGATACCATGTTGTAACACCCCAGATTCTTGGAACCCGGGATATTACTGGTTAGGACCTCACAATGGGTCCCAACCTCAGTTTGACAACAATCTTACTAGGATCTTGCAACAAGACACAAATAAGGAAAAACCGAAATTCATGAAAAAGTATTTTTATGGTAGTGAATGCAACACGGTCTAGCAGCCTATAGTACTTAAACAAGGTAAAAACAACAACTGTCTTAGCAAAAGAAAGAACGACAAACACAACTCCAACCCCCACTCTAAGGAGTACGGAGACCCGGCTGACCACTACTTTCGGATCACTCAGCTGCTGGTCTAACCTGCGGTAGATCTAAAAAGCACAACAACAGAAACCATTAGTGAGTTATCTAAATATTAGAAGAACAATAATAGCACACACACACAGATAAAAGAATAAACACCCATCATGCTATCAAACAAGTCCATTTATTATCTTAAGTTAAGTTACTCATTCAAGCTAATGATACTTAGTTTGTGACACAAGGGATTCCCAAACCTCGCCTCCGCTCCCGTGTAACCATTAGGAATGGATCCGATGCATCTCACCTTGTACCTGCCTAGTCTGGGTATAGAGAACCTCCCAATCTCCTGTCAGAGCTGGGCAGTGATGTCACGGCCCGTTATACATACACTTGGGCCTTAAACATAATAATAACGGTCGTCCTAGCAAGTTATTATTATTAAAATCACGCACATAGCACACACAACCACTATTACTCAACTAATATCCAGAAACTGGCTAAGTAAGTCGCAAGGACTTACCTGAGTCAAAACACACTCCAACACGTCTCAAAACAGTCCGTACTCGTGGTAACTCAAACGCCTGTCAAATAAGGCACGTGGATCAAAATCACATCCAGATGTCCAACCTCATGCGAAGGAATTACGGAAAAAGCTCTCTTACGGTAAAAGACCATTTTACCCTTAGTGCCGAAAGTTTTCAAAGTTTATTCTTGAATTCTACTAATTTCTTTTAGAACTTTTTTTCAATAAATTGTTTCTCTCTGATAGTTTATTTTTTTTTATAAGTTATAAGTTAAACTCGAAGCTACTCCTCCAAGAACAATACTCCTCTTCTTTCCCGATTAACAATCTACTCTTCCACATGTATATGTACGTATGTATATACTCTAACTTTTTCCTTCAACTCGTATAGTTCCGTGACTACTCGGTACTTATATATATCTACGTAATTTCATAACTCTCAACTCCTACTTATATACGTGACCCATATATCTATATACACTATGCTTATGCCTATAATTATATTCCTATATATACTTTACATACCTACTAATCTTATGCTTCTATATAACTTACACATACTCCCACTTATACATTTATAT
This sequence comes from Fagopyrum homotropicum, assembly GCA_033239125.1. Classification (NCBI taxonomy): domain Eukaryota; kingdom Viridiplantae; phylum Streptophyta; class Magnoliopsida; order Caryophyllales; family Polygonaceae; genus Fagopyrum; species Fagopyrum homotropicum. The sequence goes on from BSWB01000002.1 coordinate 52,538,368, forward strand.
ATACTCGTATCACTGTACATCTATAGGGTAACTCAACCATCCTCATATTCTCATCATCAATATATATATATATATATATATATATATATATATATATATATATATATATATATATATATATATATATATATATATATATATATATATATATATATATACTTATACAAACTCGCACTCTCACCATACTATCTGTATATACATATATACTCTATATTGTATTTCTCTATATACCATCATGCTCTTATACATATGTATACGTATAAACTCAGCACCTTACTCCTCCACCATGCCTACCTCTCTCTCTCGATCATACTAGTATACTCATAGCCTTATACTTCTCTACATACCTACACATTTCATACAAACATAGTGGAGTAAGGACGTTGGACTCACCTACAAACAGTCTGCAGTAGTTCCGTTTTTCTTCGGTTAACGTGGGAGCCAGGCGTCTTGGACGGGTTTGTACATGGGTTCGAAAGGACTCCGCACGCCTTGGCTAGTCGCTGCAGCGGTATTGGTTACACGGTTGGTTCGAAACAGCAGCCATGAATAGGAGTGTGGGTTAGTACATGAGAACCGAATCGAAGGGAAGAGTACGGAGGCGGATGACTCACCATTGACGGACTGCAGATCTTCGTTGCGGCATCGGTCGGCGCTACTGTTCGGGTTGTTGTGTCACCGCTTGGCCGAAGAGAGCCGTCTGCGAGGCCCGTCATCAGTTTCCGATTCGGCCTACAGTCGCCGGGGTCTCCTATATTGGCTGGCGGTGTCTGGGTGGTCGACAAAGGCGACCGAGGGGCTTGGCGGCGGCTCCGATGCTGGGCGCGAAGACGAAGGTGTATCGTCTTCTGGGACGAGAGCTTACGGTAGCGTAGCAGCAGTTTCGGAAGGGTGAGTAGCAGCAGTTTAGGATTAGGGTTAATTAGGGTTAGAGTTAATTAATTAGAGGAGAAATTAAGTAGATGTTGGGCTGGGCTGAAAGGTGATACGGCCCAAACATCCATCTGGTCTACACACGATGTCGTAGAAAACTGGAACGAATTATAAAAATTCGTTCAGGATTTAATTGTGCGGAGTATTTTTCGGTTTATCAGATTTATCATTTTATGTGAATCCCGGTCACATAAATGTTAGAACTTAATTACTGTATCATTATATTTTGTTTTTAAGGGTACGGAATTATTTCCGTTACATTATGTATCATTTTATATGAATCATGATCACATAAAATGATAGAAATTAAGATTAGTTTGATTTCATTTTAAAGGATGGAAGTTGACAGATCGGATTTCGGTTGAATTCATTCTTAACCGGAGTTTAAATTTTCAGATATTACACCAGTGCCCTCTTAAAAGAAGTTTCGTCCCGAAACTTAAAATAATTCTTTTAATCACACATTTCCTTTGGTATATTTTAGTTTTCTAAACATTTCCGTTTTCTACCATGCAACTACTCAAACATCACACAAAGACATGCATTACATAAAACGTAATCACCCAATCCAATATAAAAACATGAAAGGTCAAACCACACAACATCCGAGTACTAACTCGTCGATACAGGAGTAACCTCTAACCCCGAAAAGAACTCGGGGTAGTTACGTCTAACACTCTCCTCGGTCTCCCAAGTGGCCTCATCGGCTCCTCGTCTAGACCACTGAATCCTCAACATCGGTATCTCCTTGGACCGCAGATGTCTAGTACTGCGCTCCAAGGTACCTATTGGTACTCCACAAAAGTGTGGTCGGGCTCAACTATCAGATTTTCATATCTAATGACGTGTGTCGGTTCCGGTAGGTATTATCTCAACTGGTCATGTGGAACACTAGGGTACACCCTCGAGTACGGGTAGGGTTGGTCGATAACTAACTTTCAAATCGGCTTTAAGATCTCAACGAGTTGCTTTACCAAACCCACTTCCAGCTCTTTTCATGACTCTACCATGACTGATTATAAAAACTTTATTCCTTCTGCTGAATTCCCTTGCTTTTGATCTTTGGAAAAAATCCCGACTATAATTTCTAAAACAAAGATCTAACATATCTCAGTACTTTACTAAGTGTCTAATGTTATATGTAAGACCGCTCGCTTGGTCTTGTCTTTCTAATATGACTCAGTCGGATCGTCTCTCCGTTAATGAATTATTATATGCCTTTGGTCAGGCTTTCCACTTGATATAACCCAAAAGCACACTCTATGCGGATATTTTTCATATCAATCTATGATTCCTTAACTGGAGGGCATAACGGACATAACATTGAGTTTCATGTTCTATGGGTTATGGGCCCACCATGCTTCCGCTGCTCTACTCTGATCAATTTATTGTCACCAATAAATCATAATGGCGCCTTTCGTGAGTCATGATAATTTACCCAACTCTCTCACATGTAACTTCTCTTCTAATAACGACAAGATCCTCTTCCAACATGCCTTCCGTCTACAAATGATTTACTATAGTAAAGGGAAGACTTGTACTCTAGTCTTGAGTACTGGTTGTCCAAAACCTCTAGATAAACCGTCCATATATATATATATATATATATATATATATATATATATATATATATATATATATATATATATATATCAAAACTATGGTCCTTGACCCCATACATTTTCACAATTAGTCTAGATAACCCTTCAGTAACTTAACTCCCTAGTCACGTCTCCTTAAAAGGATTGGAACGTGTGTCTATAGAACCTCCCGGAATTTACTTATGTCTAATCAAAACTCAACTTATTACTCGTTAGGACTACTCAATGTGGTGATCCTTCAACAGTCCTTTTGACCTCCAACTTAGGAGTACATCACGTTGGCTTACAAGTCATTACTCTAACCTATTTACCATCTTGACATGTAGTTTTCTGTGTAGTTTTCATACTCTACTCAACCCCCCTTCTAGAGTATTTATATCCTTTATATTCACCTTACGGTTCTTCAGACAACAACTTTTTGAAAAAGAAAGTATGTTGTCGTCTTGTTAGATTGGTTGATACGAACCCGTCTAAGTCCACCCACGTTTACACTTTGACAAGAATAGTGTGATTGCGACGTGCTGTTTTGAAAGGTCTATACTTTGCCAAAAATATCAAGTTGATTCATCTAGTATCATATACTAAAATAGGCTATATAATTTAATCACACGTCGACTGCATATACTTCGATAATTTTATTTTTTATATTTCAATTAGGATTATTACTAACACTACAATATATGGTAATTACATTTTATTATTATTATTATTAGTTTTAAATTAAAATTACCATGCTAATATTATAGATGAATGCAACAATTGTATTCTTCTATTCTTGTTGTAAGTTTAATCATGTTAGTAGCATGGGAAACAATGTACGTGGCAACATCTCAAAGAACATACATATCTATGTACATGTCCAAAACTGGTAACAAATGTCTGATTTCATTCCTTATATCATCGTCGATAGTATTTAGGGTATGTTTAGAATTGTTAAGAATTATTTCTAGAAACAAAATATTACCGAAATAATCAAAAAACATGTTTGTTTAGCGATTAAGATAGAAATATGTCTTTTAACACATAAGTAACTTAACCAATTCCATTTTATTTTCTTTTCCTTAACCATTTTTATTCGGTTTTCACTCCACTTCTCTAACCAAATGGACACTCCATGTAAAAATATCTCTAAAATCTTGCAAAAGGAGAAACGAAAAGTACAAGAGTAAATGCCTGTGATTTTTTCCAATTTTAAATATACCCTTCCCGCCTTCCACAATAGTTTTGCGTGGAGTTGTCACGAGCTACACATTTTCACATGTACCAACCCTCTTGAAGGCAACCACCGTTCTTATCAACTGGGCAAGTTTAGGAGAGAGGGGGAAAATGAACACAACAATTGGTAACATGGCTTGAGAGAGGGGGAAAATGAACACAACAATTGGTAACATGACAAAAATATGATAATATACTTATCGTGTTGTCAATTCTCGTGTTCTTTTTTCCTCTCTCCTAACCTTACCCGCTGATTAGCTGAACACTTTTCGCCGGAGTTTTTCCATCCACCGGCTAGTACGGCGTCAATATATTCATCCAAATCATATTTTCTATCGCCGATCCCAAGTTATCATGTTTTAAATTTTCTTTGGAAACGAGGGTTTGCTTATTAAAATTTGGATTGGGCTTTTGGGAATTGTATGCAAAAATTAGTTTTTGGAGGCCCTCTCTTAGAGTATAAGTTTTCACTTGAAGGACAATTTATGCTCCATATTGTCCCATTCTTGTAACGAGTGTTATGTCATTATGATCACGAATGACAAAATCAAATGCACGTTGACCATTCGAGTTTCTAGAAGGATCAAAATTTATTTTGACATAGTTCAAGTTTGATCTCTTCCATTTAATGTTTTTTGTTTCCTGTTTCTGTTTTGGAGGTCTTGCATTACAGTTTGACGTTTTTAAAGTAGCTTCATCACAGTTGTTAATTTGTTTTTGGATCAATTGATTTAAATTTCATGACATTTTTTATGTTAAAAATTATTTGATTTCTTGTAAACCAGATGGTACACTATATAACCACTATTTATCATAATTTTTTTGAGTCAGAGGCGGAGTTGAGGGGGTAGGGGAGGCGTTGTTGGCCGTTTAGGGCTGAGCAGATTGCGCAGTTAATCGGTTCGGTTTGCGGTTCACAAGATTTTATTTTTTGCGGTTCAAACCGCAAAAAAAAACCCCGCAAAACCGCAAGGAAACCGCAAAAAACCCGTAAAACCACAACCAAACCAAAGAAACCGCAACCGTGCGGTTCACGTTTTCTGGGATTATAGTTCGGTTCGGTTCGAATTGGTTTGTGGTTTTGCGGTTTTGAACCGATGCTCAACCCTAAGGCCGTTGATGTTTTGTCTTGCAATTAGGGAGGAAGAGAATACCGGAGTCAACAACGATTACAATCTAGATTCTGAAAGTGTAGTGAAGACAACGTAATAAGAAGATAGATTAATTCAACCTATTTAATATGAATGAGTTGGTTAGGTAGGTACTTTACGTATATTTGTGCATAAAGTAGGTATCTTTTGTTTTATATTAACAAAGTAAGCACCATAATTTACGTAGAAAAAGATCAAATAGAAAATAATAAATGATATTACCATATAAGTGAATTTTCTCTCTCCTATAATAAATAACTAATTATTCTAATTAGACAATAAAAAAATTATGTTGCTACGTCAAATAAGGAAAGAGATACTAACAACTCCTAAATTATCTCCATAATTAATTACGGCCATTTAACAATATTCATCGTTTTACATTCTATTCTCCATTGCTCAGCGTAAAAGAACTCGGATCTTCAGTTCGAGAGCATCAATGAAGGGTTGTCGATGAAGATACGTCATACATAACTCAGCAAAATTATGTAGTAAATGTGTATTTCTTGTGGATCCGTTATGAATACATATTTTTTGTGCCTTTTTACATAATTGTTACAATTATGTAGTTAACGTGTATTCCTTGTGGATGACATACCTCGGAGTGTAGAATATGTATGCCAATGCATTTTATGTAGCTGATATTTGTGTTTTATGTATTAACATTGTGTAATTGAAATTGTGTACGGACATTGTGTAATTGAAATTATGTATTAAAATTGTGAATTAAATATTGTGTATCATCAAAAGAATACACAAAGTTTGATTAGTCTAACTCGTCCAGAGTTCAAATCCTACCTTTTACACAATCTTTTACTTATTATAATTAAGAAGAGAAATAAGAATACACAAAGTTTGGTTAGTCTACAAGTTACAAAAGGTGCCTTTTTTCACCAATCTTCTCATTTAATATAAATCTAATTTTTGACAAGAATTGACCTATTTAACAAATCATCTTCTTGTAATATATTTGACACAAAGATTAGTATAAATTTGTGTTAGTATATTAGACATACATTTGTTTGATTTGATGTAGATAATTTTTATTTTTATAGTTTCTATAAAATTTGGACAAATATATTTGTATTGCTAATTACCGTCAACTTTGTAGTATTATATTCAAGCATGTAGTAATGGACTGTAATACATTTATCATCTCATATTTTATTCCTACTTATATTTTATATCCACATACAGGGAAAAACGTTTTAAATAATCTCACCCATTGAGAAAAGTTCTTTAACTCCACCACTTCATGTCGTCCTACATCAAAAAGAGCATGAAAACAAATCTATCATATAGGATCTACCAATCAAATTTAATCAAATAAAAATTTAAATTTACAAATAAATTTTTTTTCTTAAAACCACAATTATTTTTAAAAAAATTACTTTAAGTAACGATTTTATGTTAAGTGGTTTCATATCCACTAATTAAAATAAATGATAATGAAGAATATAATATAATATGTTATTTTTTGTTGTTGTATAAATATACTTGATTTTGTGAATTTTTGTTAGTTCGCATAAATTTTATCATAAGTAGTTCAGTGTCCATGCCAAACACGGGTTGTTTTACTTTACTGAGCAAAAAACGATAAAAAAATGTCAATACATCGGTGTTTTTTAAAACTTGGATATTTGTACACATTAATTATAAAATAAAAAATCCAATTCTAACTATTATAAATATTAACAATATTTGATTTCTGGATATGTAATAAAATAATATTTTATATCCTATGAATGATAATGGAACTGTAACACCCCAAATTCGCGGGACTCGGAGCGCTACGGGTTAGGTACTCACAATGAGTCCCGACCCTTAGCTTTCCAACAATTTCACTGGATCTTGCAACAAGACACAAATAAAAGTAAAACTGAAATAGATTTAATGCAACAATGCCATAAACCGAAAACAACCGAAAGACCCACAGTCGAGTACTTACAACAACAAAGGACTTTCAAAAATGGCACAAAACCCAATCCCGTCCTATAATGTACGGGGACCCCGGCTGCCCACTCCAACCGGATCACTCGGCAACATCCCTAACCCGCAGGGCATCTACAACGACGGTTTATTACCGTTAGCTAATATTCCAAATATTAAAATTACAATAAAGACACAAACACACATACGGTAACATAAACACATAACATGCTCCTAGACAAGCCGGTTATTGTCTTTCATTTAAGTTATATCACTTACTAATTCACGTTATGTTGTGACACGAGAATCACCGTGATCTCGCCCCTGTCCCCTTTCACCAAACAAGTTTGGTCGAAATGCAAATCAACATCACCTGCTGAACTAGTTGTAGAGAACCTCCCAGTTTCCCCATTTTGAACTGGCTAAGTTGTCACCGTCCGATTATCATACACTTGGGCCAATTATAATACATAGTCCTCCTAGTCCAGTTTATTGTTATAACAACAACTAAGCACACACCACCATCATGGTCAAACTAATACACGGAAGCCAACTAAGTAAGTCCATGAGACTCACCTGTCTCAAAGATAATCCCGATATAGCCTGTACTCAGCTTCCCGCGGAAATTACCGGGTAAGTCTCATCCCTCACCTAGTTTACTAACATAGGTCACCCTAATGCTAGATTAGGCTCAACAAACACTAGGATTTCAACCCTCAAACTCCCTAACATGAAGATATAACACTATAGGAACTACAACTCACTCACCTCAGGTGGATCATGGGCATCTCGGACAAAATGGATGAAGAACAGGCCAAGATTGCAAACTAAGCTAGGTATTTTGAGCAAACAAATATCCTACGATACATCTAAGTCCAATATATCATTATCCTAGCCATAATCTTTCATCCATCTCCCTAGAATCACATGCTACTTAGCCAACACCTATCATCTTAAGTTCATTCATCATCAAAACAACAAACATGCATGTCATAGCTAGATGAAGGTAAAGGAAGCAATATAAAGCAAGAACTAGCTGAATAATAAGTTTAGAATAAGCTTACAACCATCCAAGAGTAGCTTCAAATCGAGCTCAACAATCTCTACAACTTTCCTCACTAGAAGTCTCTCAAAAACTCACTCTAAGACTATAAAATTGGTGTTCTTCTCTTCCCTTCAATGTAGTATCCTCTCTTCTCTTCTCCACATTTGGGATTTCAAAACTAAGGATTGTTTGGAGAATGGAAGCTCCCCTGCAAAAGTGTGTAGGGTGCAAACAAGACACCTCCCATCCATCATGGGAGCCAAAGATCATGGGTAGGAAGATTGTGCCAAGTGTTGTGGTGGTCCTGAAGGCGATCTTGGGATGGTCCAGAAAGCATCTCTGCCGAGATGGGTGAGGATTGGACCGAGATCAATGGCTACATGGCAAAAATCATGGCTAAACACAAGCCGATGCATGGCTCGTACCAACTAAGGTCAATTTCTTCTTCTTTTCTCCATGCTTGCTTCATTGGGACCTTGAATTCGGGCCGTCACGAGGCTTGAACCTCGGATATGATCAATAATGCATGAAAGCTCCCCAAAATACGTACAAAACCGACAAATGCTCGTGTAGACGTCTATTCCGACGAAATAACTCGATAAAGCATAAAACGGTCCGAACATGTGCAATACCATGCATGAATGAATGTAACCACTACCTAAAAGAGTGCCTAATCTAGTGTCATAAATCACGTCATCAAAATACCACATACTTGTCGCTTGCTCGTCCCCTAGCAAGGTCCAACTATAGGCTACGAGATGGCGTGAGTTATGAATGTGGAAAATTAAAAAATCTTTTTGGAATTATGCTTCAAGTCTAGATCATCTTCATAGTTATGTTTCATGGAAATGGATGAGCAATCATGCATTAAAAGAATAGAGGCACTGAAAGACAATCGTACTTAACTCGAAAACATGCATGAAAGGCAAAAATGAGAATGTCAAGATGATCACGAGAATATCCAATCTAGATCACTAAGTCATACACATATGCAAATAGGTTACAAGGACTTAGGAAAGAAGAGGCCAAGAAACGCGATGATAGGGTGAGAATTTTTCAAGTCAAGTGGTGCTAATCCGGGAATGGAACTAAACCACACCATTTTTGTTCTTCATCCACCAAAGTGTATTTTCTCCTTCTTTTCTTTCTTTTATTTTTCTTTTCTTCTTTTTCTTTCATTTTTATTTTTGAGACAATGACATTGGTGTACAAAAGCCTAGACCTTGGTGATTAGCGTTCTTTGGGATTTTTCCGAGGTGCCTCACACCGGGCACACATACCAAGGCTCGTTAGGACATTCCGTTTATCCGACTTTGGCAAGACACAAAAACCCGATTATGTGAATGGTGTCGAGTTACTCGTCATCAAAACCAAAGTCCCCAAACCTATATTTTTTCGACACTTTTCACAACACAATCGACTTCTTCATTCACCACATTCATTCACTTCACATCACCCCACACTTGCTTTTTTGCACACAACACACTAACATGTTCTGATTCCCGGATGGGTCAAAAGAGGTTATTGCCTTAATCATTCCTAGATGATGTGTAAGAACTACCATGTAATTTCGACTATCAATTTTCAAACTAATCAAGACAAACATCATCATCACAATTCATCCATAGGATTCAAGAGAAGTATTCAAGTCCACATATGCATCAACACACAATGCTATCCATAGCCATTCCACAAAACAAGATTCATCATTAGGGTCATATCTAAACTTAGAAGCATGGATTTTTTTTTAAATTTTTTGATTTTTTTGGAATTTTGACATGTGTATATACAATGCAAAACATGATAAGAAACGTGTGACTATAAAATGAAACTATCCTAGATGCGATCATGCATGGAATCATGAAAACCCCACCCTATACTTAAGAACCACAATGTCCCCATTGTGAAAGTTAAATAGAGAGTGAAAGAAGTCTTCATAATGTAAAATGTTGGGATGTCGGTACTCTAGTTCACTTGAGTGGAGATGAAAGTGCAAGCTGCATCCATGAAGTACGGGCACATATGAAGGCAAACATGGCTCAACACAGGGTTCTCGGATCACCAAGGCATCTAGACTGAGGTCCAGACTGAGGGGAGGTTCTGTTGAGTTCATCTCGGTTGGTTCAACACCATTTCGGTCGAGATGACCTTCAACACTTCCTTTGCCTTTGTGCTCGGATCTTGCACTTCACTCCAATGAATCCATAAGGTCCACAATGGCCTCCAATACCATCAACACTCATCACAACATCGACAACCTATCATCAAAGACAAAAGAAAACACACATATAAGCAAAAACAAAAACAAAAGAAAAATGAAAAGGGAAAGATTTCTACCAATGTGTTGCCTCTCACCAAGCGCTTCTTTAAGGTCATTAGCTTGAAATTGTGTACGAACATTGTGTAATTGAAATTATGTATTAAAACTGTGTATTAAATATTGTGTATCATCAAAAGAATACACAAAGTTTGATTAGTCTAACTCGTCCAGAGTTTGAATCCTACCTTTGACACAATCTTTTACTTATTGAAATTAAGAAGAGAAATAAGAATACACGAACTTTGGTTAGTCTACAAGTTACAAAAGGTGCCTTATTTCACCAATCTTCTTATTTAATGTAAATCTAATTTTTGACAAGAATTGACCTATTTAATAAATCATCTTCTTGTAATATATTTGATACAAAGATTAGTATAAATTTGTGTTAGTATATTAGACATACATTTGTTTGATTTGATGTAGATAATTTTTATTTTTTATAGTTTCTAAAAAATTTGGACAAATATAATTGTATTGCTAATTACCGTCAACTTTGTAGTATTATATTCTATCATGTAGTAATGGACTATAATACATTTATCATCTCATATTTTATTCCTACTTATATTTAATATCCACATACGGGGAAAAACGTTTTAAATAATCTCACCCATTGAGAAAAGTTTTTTTAACTCCACCACTTCATGTTGTCCTATATCAAAAAGAGCATGAAAACAAATCTATCATATAGGATCTACCAATCAAATTTAATCAAATAAATATTTAAATTTACAAATAATTTTTTTTTTCTTAAAACCACGAAATAATTGTTTTTAAATTAGTAACGATTTTATGTTAAGTGGTTTCATATCCACTAATTAAAATAAACGATAATGAAGAATATAATATAATATGTTATTTTATTTTTGTTGTATAAATATACTTGATTTTGTGAAAGTTTTGTTAGTTCGCATAAATTTTATCATAAGTAGTTCAGTGTCCATGCCAAACACGGGTTATTTTTCTTTATTGAGCAAAAAACGATAAAAAAAATGTCAATACATCGGTGTTTTTTTAAACTTGGATATTTGTACACATTAATTATAAAATAAAAAATCATTATTCTAACTATTATAAATATTAACAATATTTGATTTCTGGATATGTAATAAGATAATTTTTATATCCTATGAATGATAATTGAACTGTAACACCCCGAATCCGCGGGACTCGGAGCGCTACGGGTTAGGTACTCACAATGAGTCCCGACCCTTAGCCTACCAACAATTTCACTAGACCTTGCAACAAGACACAAATAAAAGTAAAATTGAAATAGATTTACTGCAACAATGTCATAACCGAAAACAACCAAAAGACCCACAATCGAGTACTTACAACAACAAAGGACATTCAACAATAGCACAAAACCCAATCCCATCCTATAATGTACGGGAACCCCGTCTGCCCACTCCAATCGGATCACTCGGCAACATCCCTAACCTGCAGGGCATCTACAACGACGGTTTATTACCATTAGCTAACATTCCAAATATTAAAATAACAATAAAGACACAAACACACATACGGTAACATAAACACATAGCATGCTCCTAGACAAGCCAGTTATTGTCTTTCATTTAAGTTATATCACTTACTAATTCAAGTTATGTTGTGACACGAGAATCACCGTGATCTCGCCCCTGTCCCCTTTCACCAAACAAGTTTGGTCGAAATGCAAATCAACATCACCTGTTGCACTAGTTGTAGAGAACCTCTCAGTTTCCCCATTTTGAAATGGACAAGTTGTCACTGCCCGATTATATACACTTGGGCCAATTATAACACATAGTCATCCTAGTCCAGTTTATTGTTATAACAACAACTAAGCACACACCACCATCATGGTCAAAGTAATACACGGAAGCCAGCTATGTAAGTCCATGAGACTCACCTGTCTCAAAGATAATCCCGATATGGCCTGTACTCAGCTTCCTGCAGGAAGACACCCAACGCCTGGTCAAACAAGGCACACGCTCAACAACTAACCGAATGCTATAAGTCCTCGGACTTCAAGTCTCCAAGATCTCTACAAGACCACAACCAAAACATGCTAGGACACCAACTCTTAGTCTCATTGTCCTTACTAGATCATATACCACAACCATGCTAAGATAACAAGTCCTAGCATCTAAGTCCTCCAAAGATCACACCGAAACATCTCAACCTCAAGTCATAAACCATCCAACAAACTCACCTAAGGTCCACAACCTCTAAGTGACATTCGCACTAAGTTATACTAGGTCTAACCTACATGATACTATTATAAAACATTACTAAGATAAAGGAAGGATTACGACAACAAGGAATCGGGCACTAGAGCAAATACACGATCACGGGGAGAAGCGCCGCGATTGCGATGACACTTCCCGAGATGCCGCGACCACGGAGGTCTAAGGCGCGGGGAAGCTGAGCTAAAGGCGCAATCGCGGTCAAAGAAGGGTGCGGCCGCGGGAGAACTCCAGTGGCGATCTTTGAAGGTCCTTCGTGCTCCTTGGTCAGTCTATCTTAGCCTCAAACGTCCAACACGTGAATCCACAACTCCCTTAGACCAGCTCAACCACAAGCCACACAACCAAGGTAAGGGAGAAGCACAAGGAGTGGGTCTTGCCCTAAGGCTCTCACAAGAAGAAGGAAGGAAGGAAGAAGGAGGAGAAACGAGAAGAGAACTTACTGTAACTTCAACAAGCTGCCCAAATATGCACTCCACAACCACAGAATGGATGACTCCCTTAATGAAGGAGAACAAGGAGTACCAAGTTAGAAAGATAGAGTTTGTTCTTATGAACACTACCTCCTATAATCCCACAAATAGTTTGTTCTTGTGAACACTTTCAAGCACATTCTTCTTCTCGAACTTCCTCATGTTAAACGCAATAAACACCTAATAAAGCATACACATATTGGACATCAATGTGTCCTTCACCTTGATAGCTTATTATAGTTGTGAGCTTTTAGTTTCAGAAAATATATAAGATAACAAAACTTTTCCAATAAGAATATTTTTTAGTGGGATTTCCAATAAGAATATAATTTACGTTAATATAAAAAATAGAAGACTATAACACAAATGATGCAACATAATAAATCAAAATAAAACATTACAATTTCGAAGAGTATCTCAGTAGATTTGAAAATGATATAAATATTTATTTTTTCTCTCCCAACACGTACACCTTGAATTAAACATGTCCACGGGTCACGGCTTACCCGTGACCCGTTGGGTCAGTGACCCGGCGGATCCGGGTCACGACGGGTTTGGGTTACGGGTGCGGGTAAGGGACGAGGTGATCCTTACCCGCAGACCTGTCCAATTTTGGAAAAAAAAATTTTCAAACCCAACGGCTATTTTAGCCGTTGGCGGGTCGACCCGCAAATTCTCCCTTTTTTTGAAAAAAATTTTGGGTTTAAAAAAAATACGCCAACCCGCCCGACCCGTGACCCGGGGGATCAGGGTCCAGGTCGCCCTTTGGAACACCCCGAATCCGCGGGATATCGGGATGCTACGGGCGAGACCTCACAATGGGTCCCGACCCTTAGCTTGACAATAATTTCACCAGACCTTTCCAACATGGCACAAATAAAGGCAAAAACCTAAATCAGTTTTAATGCAAATGATGAGAAACCCGAAAGAATGCAACAACAAACTTCAGCTAAGGTACAACTCAAACTAAACGCCAAACACGCGGCACACAAAATGTAATAACCAAAAAACAAAACACAAGACAACTCCAACTCAAAACCCTTCCTAAAATGTACGGACCCCGACTGTCCATCCTTCCGGATCTCTCGGCCGCATTCCTAACCTGCAAGACAATCTACAACATTCGGTATAAAACTGTTAGCTCATATTCAAAGCATTAGAATTAGAGGGAAAGACACAAACACAAGTAAATCATACAACATACTCAAAGCACACCAATCCGGTTTATTATCTTTATTATTATTAGGTCATATCCCGTTCTAATTCAACTTCTTTTGTGACACGAGAATCTCCCGAAACTCGCCTCGGTCCCTTATTCCGGCAATGGAACGGTGCGGATGCCTCCGACCGTCTAACCAACACGGGCCAGTCGCCGAGAACCTCCTAGCTCTTGCGAGAGCTAGGCAGTGGTTTCACCGCTCGTTATCATACACTTGGGCCAAATAATATAAAGGTCGGTAATCCTATTTCCGGTTTAGTTGTTATAAACATTAAATAATAAACACACACCACCCAACACACACCAATGCTAATACAAGGAATACGAGCCAAGTAAGTCCGGAGACTTACCTCGTCACCACACTCAACTCACAACACTCTCGCTTCCTTAGGGGAGGGAGACCATAACCTACTCACAAGAAGATAACTATATCAACAACAACCCACTCACAAAAGAAGTCTAAGACTTTCAAACAAATGATCTACGCAAGACCATTTGACTCTCACTTCTAGGACCGCGTCCTAGAATCCCTCATACTCACATCACACTTAATAGCAGCTAGAAGTCCTTAGACTTCTAGACTCTAAGATCTCACAAACAAAACCAATAACACATACTAAGCTAAACAAGCCTAGTCTCAACAACTCAACGGTAACCACTCTATGCTAGGATACGCATATCCTAGCCCACCACCTCACAACCATACACTCACAATATCACCCTGACAAACCTCACAAGGAACAACCTACAGTCATCCCATGTACCACTCTGAAAGATACAACCCTGAGCCCTCAAAACAAACCAACAATCTCTCCATACTCGCCTAGGGTCCACAAGCCACTACATGGCATTCCAACTAACCTAGGTCCAAACCTAGTATCCTTCTATCATCAACACACTCTAAGATCATCTAAGAATACATACTCAAGGTAGGGAACTCACCAAGCAAAGGCACAGAATCGGAAGGAAGAAAAGCAGCCGTGAAAGGGGAAAAAAGACCGGAAGGGAGGGCCGGCAGAGCCAGTGGCCGCCCCTGCGGCCCAAGCTAGCCGCACCTGCGGTTCAATGCTAAGGCCACCCCTGCGGCGCTGTCCAGCCGCGGGGGCGGTCGAACTCCAGTGGCTGATCCCGAACAGCTTCTTTGATGGTTCCTTGGTGTGCAATGGCCTCCTAGCTTCATTGCTTGGCTCCTGAACATCCCCCACTTCGATCCACACTCACACAATCATTCAAGACTCGATCCAACTACATGCAACACAAGAATAGGGAAGAACAAGGTGAATCCATGGCTTCCTCCATTGAAGCTCAAGGAAGAAGATGAAGGTGAAGGAATGAAGAAGGAAGTAAGAACTCACCAATATTAATCCGGATCTGTAGAACAACTCACCGTTGGACATCAAACAAGGAGAAGAGAGGGAAGGTCATCAAGGTGAGCTACCAAGTGCTTCCAAGCCAAAGGGAGAAGAAGGAGAGAAAGGGGAGAGAGTTTTCATGTGAAAGCAAGAATGAGAGGAGAGAGAGAGAGATTCAGCTGAAGTGATAAGTCAAAGAGAAGGAAACAAGGGGTCCACTTAGGAAAAACAAGGGGTTGGTTCCCTAAACGAAGGGTCGGTGCGGGATTTTGGAATAAATCCCGTTACTCAGCGCCTCGTTCCTGTGGGAAAACTGAGTGACGCTTGCGGAAAGGTCGGTAACTCGCTAACAATCCGGAATAAAAATTCCGGATGTCACAACTAATCCCCCTAAATACAAGTTTTGTCCCGAAACTTTGATAACACAAAACCATCACCCACTCATGTAGCCATGTCAAGACCTCACAAGGCCTGCATACGTACCCGTGTGAACCGCATAACACATAAAAACCAAAAGCTAACCAATCATACACACATTCCCGCTCGGGGCACCAAACACATAAAACACACATGCACCTAATATCTACCCCATCGGCCAACACGATGTAACTAGGTCATCGTGAAAACTCCAACAAAGATACTATCTCACATCCTCCTAGTAGCCTCATCGGCTCCTCGTCCACCACTAGGTCAACACGACTAATCCTATAACTTGAGTCATACATGTATTCCATCGATTTTCATACCAAAACTCTGATGAACCTCCTCCACTCTCAGTGGCCATGCCAACCGGTAGACCACTTTCTAACTTGCGTCAATATCTCCCAAAAGGTCCGATATATTGGAACCCAACTCCCTTCTAATGACCAATACGTATGACGCCTAGCGTCCGTGATACTCTTAACTCGACTCATCTCATATCCGAACCTAAGGCGTCCGTACCTCTTTCCGGTACGTACCTCCTCGTGACTTAGCTTATCTAGCATCTGCCTTTGGACCGCCGCTACCCAAGCGAGGTCATCACGTACCTGTTCGGCTAAACTTACATATACTCGCCAATTCTAACATCACAGGGTACTACACTTCCGTCCACAACTTGCTTCGAACAAGGCCATCACAACGGTGCCTCTCAACTGTCGTAACGATAGTTCAACCCAAGGGAAGGTACTAGGTCTACCTTTTACCCCCTTTACTCGCACACATACCCACTACATGGCACCGACTTGTCACCAAAGTCCTTTATACCCACCCAACTATCCAAGGGTGAAACTGTCATGAAAGACATATGACCTCTTATGCGGCATGATTCTGCCGCCCACACTTTCCCAAAACGAAACGCTCATCTCAATCCGAGATAACGATACTCGGTATATCAAAAATCTTGCTATCACATTAAGGACTCCCCAACTAGCCGACTCATCGACCTTGTTTCGTAATAGGGTGTAAATACATTATCTCCATAGGTTGGTCCCCAATGACCCAAACACGTCACAACCGTTATATGGTCCCGAACCAATAATAATTTCACTGGAGGTATTTTACCAATCCCATTGCATAACCCGCGGTGGGTGAAGTCTTCTTTCTCGTCCTATGGTGCTCAACCAGACCTGATGGTGGTTCACATAAGGGCTATGTACTTAGCCACCGTGGTCTGAACAACCATCAGCCCATAAAGGTAACTATGGGGTCTCTCCTTGTAACCTTCTATCTCGAATTCTTCCCAAAGCCCTTCAAAGACCATCTTCGACTACAGTCCATAACCATCCCTAACCATCGCTTCTGCTGGGTACTCACTCTTGCTGAATATACATACGTGTATCATACTCTTATTGTTCATACATGCCTGGCATGTTACTCCGTAGCCAAACCAACATCACGATAAGCACACACCCTAAAACGGCTAACTTTCAAACCTTAGTGAGGTCATCCTTCTTACATACCCGCAAATATCTATGTACAGACAAAACCTCTCTTGTTACCTCATGCACATCCCAAGCCCCGCTTGGATGTATCCATAATATCATACAATCCCCATAACTCAATGTTGGTGCAAAAGCAAACGGAGTAGAGGTCACTCACCTCTTCCGCTTCCAACATAACTCCACAGATACGTCTCGGATCCCACGATCCCACTGACTTCTTCAGAAAGGAAGGAAATGTCAAAACCATCCCGCAACTTGGCGGTTATGACCCACCAACTTATAAGCAACATATCTCCTCCACATACCTTGAAGGTGTTACCGAACTATCACCTCGTTCTCATCCAATCTACTAGATTTCCTCAAACCGCTATGTCTCTTAGGAGGTCGCCCCGGACGTCCCAACTGGCCTAGATAACTCTAGGCCGGTATCCTTGTCGTCCCATGTCAAGCTCGCTCCTCTCAATTCTGAGAGTACAACAAGGCATTATCCAATCTGACCATAAGAATCATTCATGGAACTCACGCACCAGTACTGTCATTACAATCCTTAGGTTAAGGTCCACCTTGGAACCCCCTAAAGCACCACGAAGTGTGCGACTTCATCGTAACTCGATTCCGAACCCGATGGGCACTCATCTATGTACTCCCAATTCATCAATCACACTTGTGATCTCAAATGGCTTCACTACACTTGTAGTGACCATATCGGCCCTAATGCCGCCTCACAAAGGTCCTTTCTTCTCTCCACCCCAAATTTGGTGACATCTCAACTCCAAGTCGATCCAATTAACATCGCAATCGCATGCAACTATTTTTAATGAGCCATCGCTACAAAGAAGATACCCTTCCTCGTCGTTCACTATACACATTGTTCGCCACTTAGCGTGCGTGCAAATAAGCTTTAATTATAAAACTAGAAATCAAGCAAGCGAACCCGCAGTGTACGGATCGATATAGATAAGCAAGAATTCCAGAGTATCGAACACAGGGATTTGGGGGGTTAAATCCAATTATGGATTATCAAGAAAGTAAATGTATGAAGCTTTTCAAATTATTGGGAAAACAACAATCCTAAAGATCCAGGAATCCAGCTTTGGCAATCGATTCAAGATATACTAAAGATATAACGACATAGTTGAGGTATGCAAAGGTATACGAAAGTAAGGCAATGTACGGTGAAGTTCCAAGACCTTATATGATTCACCTAAAGGCACTCTCTATAAAGGTTGTTGAGGCTTCAATATAGAAAGATTCTAAAGGTAAATATTAACGTCAAATACCCAAACTTGTAATTCAAGGATCAAGACTAACTAAACCGATTAAGGTTTTGACACTCGGAATCGAGGTAGAGGTTGTTGAGGCTTCAATACCACCTAGAAAAGGCAAGCCAAGACTAAGTTAAAGCAAATCTTTAACTTTGGATTAAAGTAAAAGCAAGGTTCGTAAACTGACACAAAATTACGGGTAGTTCTTGAGTTCCACGGCCGTGGAAGCTCAAGAACAGACCGTGGATTAGGTTCGTCGGCGATTCTTTCTAACTCTTAGGGCCCAATCTGTTTACGATCGATCTATCATCATCTAAGCCACAACTATCAACCCTTCACCTTAGAATTGCTAAAGGGTGTTAGCCAACAACAGTCATATTGATATCAAATTCAAGATTTAAAAGAATGAAAGATGGAAACTTCCGAAAACCTTCAATAACTTTCAAACCAATCTCAAATCCACAAACCAAGAACAATGGTGCAAATAGATTCAGAATAACACAAACAATCACAATCTTAGATAAGAACAAAGAACGGGATGTCAATCCGTCTTCTAATCAAACCTAAGGATAAAGATGAAATCTCCTTACGAACAATCTTCCAAATCTTCAACTCTTCGCAATTCTCCGTTTGCGAAATAGCAATCTCCACACGTCCAACTTGAAACCCTAGGCACGTGCAATAAGCGTAGGCAAAGTCTAAGCGAAGGTGACGGAATCTCCCTTCTTCCGTCCTTTTATAGGGTAAGATAAAATATGAGCCCGGCCCATTGTGTAAAAGTTCATGGCTTCAAAGTGTGCGTTAAAAGATCGTCAGAATCACGGTTATCCAGGATTCCACACCCGTGGTTTAGAGCGTGGAAACACATCACGGTTTGTCACAACTCTCCACGGCCGTGTAACCCTCTGGAGTGCTCCACGCTCGTCTTGCCAAAGTTCCACGGCCGTGGATTAGAGCGTGGACCTTGGTACGGTCGTAATTTAGAGCGTGGAACATCCATAGCTCGTAATTCCCTTTGTTTTTGTGTCATTCTTCATCCTAGCATCATCCTTAGCTCCTAGTGATGTCCTCAATCCTTGGACATGCTAAATCTAGCTCCATTCTTTCTCAATCCGTTCAGAATTAGCTCTTAATTGCCTACAATAAACACAAAGCTTATGTAGACCTCTATATCGACAAAATAGATAAACTAACTCACAAATACTTCAATGCTTCATCAATGACTACCATTATGGACAAAATACACTTAGAAAATGTGCTTAAAATATCACAATATTTCATGCTAACACACATCTCTTGGAAGTCAAAGTGCAACTTTTCTGACTTGTACATTTACTCAAAACTCATACCAGAATGCCTTGAGGGAAAGACCGGAAGAACTCTCCATTCCTACTTCAAAACTTCTGACTCATGATACCCAAGTTACTACCACCTTAAGCTTAAAGCCTACAACGCTACCATAGCTTCGGTCCCTCATTTCACACCGTAGCCCCCATGGCTCCTTTGGGTGAGTCTAACCCCTCCGACTCATTTCTTGTTCACGACAACTTATCATTTGTTCCATAAGGACAAAATACCATGCATCTCCTTCCCATATCTTCCTTTGCTCAAAGCAACTCGGGAACTTCACTTTCCTCTGGATCCCACTAGGTCTTTATGTGAGTAAATCCTTAAGGTTCTAATTCTCGTCATTCCTCCATATGCCAAAACTCGAGAGCTATAAAGGTCTCCAAAAAGGATCATTTCATCCCTCTGCGGGAGGTCTATTACTGTTACTTGCTTAAACCACTTAACGTTATATGCTCAAAACAATCACAATTCTGCTGATGTACTTCTTACCATTGACATCTAACCATAGGGAAAACTCCCAGTTTTGTTATTGTTCCTTTGTAGTCTCCACTTGAGGTTATACCTCCCGTCTATAACTTTTCCATGGTAACCCGCATTTAATGCGTTCTTAGTCATCACCGATAACCTTGTGGTTGGCCTTCTCTAAGATCAACGACTTACCAATTCTTAATACATTATGTCACTATTCTCATCATGGCTATCCTCCTTGGGGTATTCTACCTCAACTCCGTTAGCTCCTTCCACGTTCCGTGCTTTCTTCCTTTTCCATAATGTAATCATACTCTTCTAGGCCTCATGTTTGGTATAATTCGTCTTCATAGGCTTAGCCGCACCTCACGACATCTTGCAAGCGTGTCTTCTCCAAAAGCTCTAACGTAACTCAGCAACCGCTCGCGTATCTCTTGGTCGTCGTCTTAAGTCCATTCACAACTAGAGCTCCTTGTTGCGTCGCTTCTCTTCACGGGTTCACGTCTACTCACACTTCTATCTTCTTGGCATTTCTTAGCCTTATCACCATAACGGAAGTCGGTTAACTCCACGTGAATCCCAACATGCCATTTTTCTCATATATCTCGTAATGTAGACCCTTCCTTTAATGGTACTTCGTAAGCTTAGCTTACGGTATCTTACATCTTTCACGCCGGGTTCGATCACTCTTAACATCTCGACTCCAGAGCTTAGGAGCATCTAAGAGAAGCTTTACTTATCATAATGGGACACCGCCTTTAACCTTGTAAGAATGCTCCCATCTCTTCCTTGACTCGCATCTTTAGTGGTCCACGCATCTTCTTGAAAAACTTATATATGTTAACTCTATTGGTCTTGCTATCTTTCCATTTGCGCCTTCTTTGGTAACAACTTCCACATCTTCATGTTACTCTCTTAAGTTGTCTCGTTTTATTCTTTTGCATGGTTGTCCTTCATTGACGTTGTTTCCAATCCTCCTCTTCGACATCCTTTAAAAGGAATTCGAGAACGTTGTTGTGTTCGTTAGCACGAAATGCCCAACTCGATACTTAAGTGTCTTCTACTACTTATGAACGTCATCATAAGCTACATCATCGTCTTAAAGGTGATGACATCGTATCGTCATCTTAGCTCAAAGGTCCCATAAGTCCATACATTACTATAAGCATAAGGCTACATATACATAACTATATAAGTCCTAAGTCCATATCTCTACTAACATACACATCCAACATGCCATCACATTAATACAAGGTATAATACACATCATCGTCCACATATACAACTATACACATAAATCATGTCCATCATACAACTACAATCTCATATCCATAACTATATATATACATATATATATATAAAAAGTCCAATAAACTAAGCTGCCGAGATCCGCGGAAGGAGTGGTGATCCGTACATTCTACCCCGACTCATGCATGTGATTTTGAAAACGAAAACTCAGAACCCGTGGGGTTCTATTTATTCCTTATTCGGCCTTTAGAAGATTGCGAGTGTCATTGTTGTCAACCTAGGGCTCTGATACCACTTTGGAACACCCCGAATTCGCGGGATATCGGGATGCTACGGGCGAGACCTCACAATGGGTCCCGACCCTTAGCTTGACAACAATTTCACCGGACCTTTCCAACATGGCACAAATAAAGGCAACAACGTAAATCATTTTTAATGCAAATGATGAGAAACCCGAAAGAATGCAACAACAAACTTCAGCCGAGGTACAACTCAAACTAAACACCAAACACGCGGCACACAAAATGTAATAACCGAAAGACAAAACACAAGACAACTCCAACTCAAAACCCTTCCTAAAATGTACGGACCCCGGCTGCCCATCCTTCCGTATCTCTTGGCCGCATTCCTAACCTACAAGGCAATCTACAACATTTAGTATAAAACCGTTAGCTCATATTCAAAGCATTAGAATTAGAGGGAAAGGCACAAATACAAGTAAATCATACAGCATACTCAAAGCACACCAATCCGGTTTATTATCTTTATTATTATTAGGTCATATCCCGTTCTAATTCAACTTCTTTTGTGACACGAGAATCTCCCGAAACTCGCCTCGGTCCCTTCTTCCGGCGATGGAACAGTGTGGATGCCTCCGACCGTCTAACCAACACGGGTCAGTCGCCAAGAATCTCCTAGCTCTCGCAAGAGCTAGGTAGTGATGTCACCGCCCGTTATCATACACTTGGGCTAAATAATATAAAGGTCGGTAATCCTATTTCCGGTTTAGTTGTTATAAACAATAAATAATAAACACACACCACCCAACACACACCAATGCTAATACAAGGAATACGAGCCAAGTAAGTCCGGAGACTTACCTCGTCACCACACTCAACTCACAACACTCACGCTTCCTTAGGGGAGGAAGACCATAATCTGCTCACAAGAAGATAACTATATCAACAACAACCCACTCACAAAAGAAGTCTAAGACTTCTAAACAAATGATCTACGCAAGACCATTTGACTCTCACTTCTAGGACCGCGTCCTAGAATCCCTCATACTCACATCACACTCAACAAGAGCTAGAAGTTCTTAGACTTCTAGACTCTAAGATCTCACAAACAAAACCCATAATACATACTAGGCTAAACATGCCTATTCTCAACTACTCAACGGTAACCACTCTATGCTAGGATATACATATCCTAGCCCACCACCTCACAACCATACACTCACAATCTCACCCTCACAAACTGCACAAGGAACAACCTACAGTCATCCCATGTACCACTATGAAAGATACAACCCTGAGCCCTCAAAACAAACCAATAATCTCTCCATACTCGCCTAGGGTCCACAAGCCACTACATGGCATTCCAACTAACCTAGGTCCAAACCTAGTATGCTTCTATCATCAACACACTCTAAGATTATCTAAGAATACATACTCAAGGTAGGGAACTCACCAAGCAAAGGCACAAAATTGGAAGGAAGAAGAGCAGCCGCAAAAGGGGAAAGAAAGACCGCAAGGGAGGGCCGGAAGAGACATGGCCGCCCCTGCGGCGTTGTCCAGCCGCGGGGGCGGTCGAACTCTAGTGGATGATCCCGAACAACTTCTTCAATTGTTCCTTGGTGTGCAATGGCCTCCTAGCTTCCTTGCTTGGCTCCTGAACATCCCCCACTTGGATCCACACTGACACAATCATTCAAGACTCGATCCAACCACATGCAACACAAGAAGAGGGAAGAACAAGGTGAATCCATGGCTTCCTCCATTGAAGCTCAAGGAAGAAGATAAAGGTGAAGGAATGAAGAAGGGAGAAAGAACTCACCAATACCAATCCGGATCTGTATTAGAACTCACCGCTGGACATCAAACAAGGAGAAGAGAGGGAAGGTCATCAAGGTGAGCTACCAAGTGCTTCCAAGCCAAAGAGAGAAGAAGGAGAGAAAGGGGAGAGAGTTTTCACGTGAAAGCAAGAATGAGAAGAGAGAGAGAGAGAAATTCAGCTGAAGGGATAAGTCAAAGAGAAGGAAACGAGGGGTCCACTTAGGGAAAACGAGGGGTCGGTTCCCCAAACGAAGGGTCGGTGCGGGATTTTGGAATAAATCCCGTTACTTAGCGCCTCGTGCCTGCGGGAAAAGTGAGCCACCCTTGCGGAAAGGTCAGCAACTCGCTAACAATCCGGAATAAAAATTCCGGATGTTACACCCTTCCCGGACCCGTGACCCGTGGACATGCTTACCTCGAATTGCTTAAGGGAGGATGCTATCCAAACCAATATGTTAAACAACACAAGAGGTATTGTTAAACATCACACGTGCTATTATCATCAAATTTGTTCTTACAAAGTCGGCATAATTTATTCGTTACCCGTAACAAAAATGGGTCATCTCAAGGATATGCATCCAACTCAGCTTAGTCCTTTTAGTCCGCCTATGATCGGTTTTATTAACTTGGCTCCCAAAAGTTCATATACATGGCTTGTATGGGAGAATCATCGGAGCTGCCGATCTTCACCTTTAACCTCATTTCAACTATGATCTTAAGCCGACCAACCACATTGGAAAACTACGGCTATGCCGGTGATGAGGCGTTTTATAGAGGGTTGTGCAACTTTCCATTAGTCGGTGTGATGCGGCTACTCCGGCTTGAATGCTTGATTTCCCAACCTTATGTAAGCAATATCTAATACTTGGTTATACCTATTTCATGTACTCACGACATGAGAGTCGTGATTCCACGTCTCCATATTTTTCAAGTTTCTATCATACAACATTGCGATAGGGATGACAACGGGGCGGATAATTGTTAGGTGTTTTTTAGGATGTGATACTAAGCAAATCCGAGGCAAGAGTGACAAGAACTTGTTTTCCCAAATCATACACACAAAGTCTTAAAATTTATAACTCGATAAGATATCCTAGACTCCTAGCTAACCTGCAGTGTACGGATCGCATGTAGAAAGGAAAGAATTCCAAGGTCGAAAACAAAGACCGAGGTGAGATTAAATCATGCAATGATCAAGGATAGTTCAAGTCTAAGATAAGGAAAGAGATGGAAACAAAGAAAGAAAAATCATATATTTTGACTGGTTTTTGTGGTGATCAAGCAAAGATCACAATCAAGCAACAATGTCAATTAAACAATAAAACAAACGCAAGATGTAATATCAATGTATAGAAAGCAGATTCTAGAGATTCGGATGTCCGGTTATGGCAAGGACTCAAGATTCTAATCAACCAAGGAACAAGTTGCGACATGTTGGTAAGGAATATTTCTCTAATGGGATCAATCACCGGGTAGGTCTCATGGCCCACTAATCCCACACCTAGGTCCTATTACCAGGTAAGTCTCTAGGTATCTAAGGTTGGGAATTCTACTCAAACCGGATCACTACCTAGGGGCCAAGCCTCTCCATACCGGGTAAGTCTCGGGAAGGCAAGTCCTAACAAAAATCGTAGCACACTCAATCCAAAACCGGCTTTTGAGGCTCACTACTACCTAATGTTTGTCATCTTCTATACCTAAGAGCGGGAATTACCAGGTAAGTTTCATCCCTCACCTATTTTACTAACATAGGTCACCCTAATGCTAGATTAGGCTCAACAAACACTAGGATTTCAACCCTCAAACTCCCTAACATGAAGATATAACACTATAGGAACTACAACTCACTCACCTCAGGTGGATCATGGGCATCTTGGCTGAAATGGATGAAGAAGAGGCCAAGATTGCAAACTAAGCTAGGTATTTCGAGCAAGCAACTATCCTATGATACATCTAAGTCCAATCTATCATTATCCTAGCCATAACCTTTCATCCATCTCCCTAGAATCACATGCTACTTAGCCAACACCTATCATCTTAAGTTCATTCATCATCAAAACAACCAACATGCATGTCATAGCTAGATGAAGGTAAAGGAAGCAATATAAAGAAAGACCTAGCTGAATAATAAGTTTAGAATAGGCTTACAACCATCCAAGAGTAGCTTCAAATCGAGCTCAATAATCTCTACAACTTTCCTCACTACAAGTCTCTCAAAAACTCACTCTAAGACTATAAAAATGGTTTTGTTCTCTTCTTTTCAATGGAGTCTCCTCTCTTCTCTTCTCCACAATTGGGATTTCAAAAATAAGGATTGTTTGGAGAATGGAAGCTCCCCTTCAAAAGTGTGTAGGCTGCAAACAAGACACCTCCCATCCATCATGGGAGCCAAAGGTCGTGGGTAGGAAGATTGTGCCAAGTGTTGTGGTGGTCCTGAAGGCGATCTCGGATGGTCCAGAAAGCATCTCTGCCGAGATGGGCTAGGGTTGGACCGAGGTCAATGTCTGCATGACAAAAATCATGGCTAAACACAAGCCGGTGCATGACTCATACCAACTAAGGTCAATTTCTTCTTCTTTTCTCCATGCTTGCTTCATTGAGACCTTGAATTCGGGTCGTCACGAGACTTGAACATCGGATATGATCAATAATGCATGCAAGCTCCCCAAAAAACGTACAAAACCGACAAATGCTCGTGTAGACGTCTATTCCGACGAAATAACTCGATAAAGCATAAAACGGCCCGAACATGTGCAATACCATGCATGAATGATGTACACACTACCTAAAAGAGTGCCTAAACTAGTGTCATAAATCACGTCATCAAAATACCACATACTTGTCGCTTGCTCGTCCCCGAGCAAGGTCCAACTATAGGCTACGAGATGGCGTGAGTTATGAATGCGGAAAAACAAAAAATCTTTTTGGAATTAGGCTTCAAGTCTAGATCACCTTCATAGTTATGTTTCATGGCAATTGATGAGCAATCATGCATTAAAAGAATAGAGGCACGGAAAGACAATCGTACTTAACTCGAAAACATGCATGAAAGGCAAAAATGAGAATGTCAAGATGATCATGAGAATATCCAATCTAAATCACTAAGTCATACACATATGCAAATAGGTCACAAGGACTTAGGAAAGAAGAGGCCAAGAAACAGGATGATAGGGTGAGAATTTTTCAAGTCAAGTGGTACTAATTCGGGAAAGGAACTAAACCACAACATTTTTGTTCTTCATCCACCAAAGTGTATTTTTTCTCCTTCTTTTCTTTCTTTTATTTTTCTTTTCTTCTTCTTTTTCTTTCATTTTTATTTTTGAGACAATGACATTGGTGTATAAAAGCCTAGACCTTGGTGATTAGCGTTCTTTGGGATTTTTCCGAGGTGCCTCACAACGGGCACACATACCAAGGCTCGTTAGGACATTCGGTTTGTGTGACTTTGGCAAGACACAAAAACCCGATTATGTGAATGGTGTCGAGTTACTCATCATCAAAACCAAAGTCCCCAAACCTATATTATTTCGACACTTTTCACAACACATTCGACTTCTTCATTCACCACATTCATTCACTTCACATCACCCCACACTTTCTTTTTTGCACACAACACACTAACATGTTCTGATTCCTGGTGGGTCAAAAGAGGTCATTGCCTTAATCATTCCTAGATGATGTGTAAGAACTACCATGTAATTTCGACTATCAATTTTCAATCCAATCAAGACAAATATCATCATCACAATTCATTCATAGGATTCAAGAGAAGTATTCAAGTCCACATATGCATGTATTCATTCAACACACAAGGCCATCCATAGCCAATCCATAAAACAAGATTCATCATTAGTGTCATATCTAAACTTAGAAGCACAACGTTTTTTTAAATTTTTTTGATTTTTTGGAATTTTGACATGTTTATATACAATTCAAAACATGATAAGAAACGTGTGACTATAAAATGAAACTATCCTAGATGTGATTGTTCGCTCAAAAGTGTGTGCGTCAAAGTCTTAAAATTTATAAAACTGAAATTAAGCAAAAGCGAACCCGTAGTGTACGGATCGACGTAGTAAACCAAGAATTCCAGAGTATCGAACTCATGGATTTGGGGGGAACAAAATCAGTTCCCAAATTGTCGAGTAATAAAAATAGAAGCTTTGCAAATAATATTGGGAAAACAACAATTCTAAAGATCCGAATATCCAATTGTTGCAATCGATTCAAGATATTCTATAGATATAAGGACAGAGTCGGGATTGCAAAGGTATAACTAAAGTAAGGTAATGTACGGTGAAGTTCCAAAACCTTATATGTCTTACCCAAAGGCTCTCTCTATAAAGGTTGTTGAGGCTGTAGTATAGAAAGGATCAAAGGATAAGAATTACTCTCAAATACTCACGCCCAAACCCAAGGAATCAAAGATAAGCCAAAACGGTTAAGGTTATGACACTCGAAACCGAAATAGAGGATGTTGAGTCTCACTACTACCTAAAAAAGGCAAGCCAAGGCTAGGTTAAAGCATATCTCTAACTTTGGATTAAAGCAAAAGCAAAAGCAAAAGACGTACGATAGAGGAAACCACGGCTGGATCTTGAAGAACCACGGCCGTGGAACTCAAGAACAGGCCGTGGAAATCCTCGACGATGAGGTTTCTCGCAACTCTTAGGGTCCAATCTGTTTTTGTTCAATCTATCATCATCTAAGCCATAACGATCAACCCTTCACCTTAGAATTGATAAAGGGTTTTAGCCAACAATCTTTGTCATTGAATCAATAATCAAGTTTAAAAGAGAAAAAAGGGTAAAATCTCGAAAACTCAATAATACTCGAATAGTCAATCTCGAAAACAAACAACAAGTATATGTGTTCAATGTATTCAGAATAGGGAATATAAATCCTCACAACAATCTCTAGGAACAATGAAGAACTGGATGTCAATCCGTCTTCAAATGTAAACCCTAAGATCTTCTTTAAGTACGCAATCTCGAAATTGATCCTTCTCTGGATCTTCCTTGTACGCAATGGAATCTTCCTAGCAATCTTCCAAAATACTCCGCGTGGGATGTATGTAGCATATGCAGCCGTCCTTAATTTCTCCTTTCTTCAGCCTTCTTATAGGGAAAAAGTAGGGTTACGAAAAGCTCGATAACCGCTGTTGATGCGGCAAATATGACACGCGGCAACCGTTAGAAGAATCACGGTCTAGTGTAAACTTCCACGGTCATGGAACTGGTTGTGGAACCTTTCTGTTGCTCTCGACCTTGTTTTCCACGCCCTCAATGCCAAAACCACGGTCGTGGTTCTCTTGGTTTGGCCGTGATTTCTCAAATTCCTTTGTAAAAGCCTTTGTTTCGTAAAGTTCTCAAATCATGCTCCTTCCTTAGCTTCTCCAATGCATCCTCTTGATGCCTAGCATGATCAAATACACCCATTCTCTCATATATTCTCCAATCCAAGCCTTTATTCACCTAAAAACATAACAAAGCTTGTGTAGATCTCTATATCGACAAAATAGGTGAATCTGCTCATAAATGCTTCAAACTCTTATCTATGTACATAACAAAAAGGGAAAAAAAAATCAAAACAAGTGCCTAAAATATGGTCATATTTCATGCTATCAGCGATCATGCATGGAATCATGAAAACCCCACCCCATACCTAAGAACCACTAATGTCCCCATTGTGAAAGTTAAATCGAGAGTGAAAGAAGTCCTCACAATGTAAAATGTTAGGATGTCGGTACTCCGGTTCACTTGAGTGGAGATGAAAGTGCAAGCTGCATCCATGAAGTACGGGCACATATCAAGGCAAACATGGCTCATCACAGGGATCTCGGATCACCAAGGTATCTAAACCGAGGTCCAGACCGAGGTGAGGTTCTGTTGAGTTTATCTCGGTTGGTTCAGCACCATTTCGGTCGAGATGACCTTCAACACTTCCTTTGCCTTTGTGCTCGGATCTTGCACTTCACTCCAATGAATCCATAAGGTCCACAATGGCCTCCAATACCATCAACACTCAACACAACATCTACAACCTATCATCAAAGACAAAAGAAAACAGACATATAAGCAAAAACAAAAACAAAAAAATGAAAAGGGAAAGATGTCTACCAATGGGTTGCATCCCACCAAGCGCTTGTTTAAGGTCATTAGCTTGACCAAATTCTGGAGCGTCAATCAAGGTGAATCAAGGCAAACACATCAACCAGGGCTTCCCGACAGTACTTCTTGAACCGGTGCCCATTCACCTTAAAGTTGCCACAATGATCTCCTCCAATTTCAACCGCTTCATGAGGAAAGATCTTCCTCACCACATACGGGCCAATCCATCTTGACTTGAGCTTTCCGGGGAAGAGACGCAACATTGAGTTGAAGAGAAGGACCAAGTCTTCTTCACTTAACTCCTTCAGAATGAGGCACTTGTCATGCCAACACTTGGTTCTTTCCTTGTAGATTCGGGCATTCTCGTAAGCATCAAGTCTAAGCTCCTCAAGTGCATTGATGTCAAAAAATCTCTTCTCACCCGCCTCTTTAATATCAAAGTTTAACCACTTAATTTCCCAAAACGCTCTATGCTCCATTTTGACCGGGAGGTGGAAAGACTTGCCATAAACCAAGTTGTAGGGGGTTGTTCCAATTGGCGTCTTGAAGGAGGTTCTATATGCCCACAAGGCATCATCAAGCCTCATGGCCCAATCCTTTCTACCCCTTGACACCGTCTTCTTTGAAATCCCCTTGATCTCCCGGTTGGAGATCTCGACTTGCCCACTTGTTTGGGGGTGATAAGGTGTTGCAACCTGGTGAGTTACCCCATACTTGGCCAACGAAACTCCAAAGTTTCTAGGGGTGAAATGCTTCCCTCTATCACTTATAATTGCTCTTGGTTTTCTGATGACATGAAATATGACCTAGTTTAGATGTGCATATAGGTAGTTTTTCCCTTTCTTTTGAGTACATGGACATGCATTTGTAGCATTTATCGAGTATATACACCTATTATCTTAGAATCGAGATCTACACAAGCTTTGTTGTGATTTTAGGTGATTTGGAGATGAAATGGAGTGAAAAGGAGCCATTCACTGAGTGATGGTCCATGAGTATTTCATTGGGAGGCATTGGAACGTCATTGGAAGAAGTATGAAGTGAAGAAAGGATGAAAAGCGTCGAAAAGGAAGAACCACGGTCAAGAAAGGAGTTCCACAGCCGGGGTTTTGATAATTAATTGAATTTCACACATGGAAACGAATGTCGAGAGTCGCCACGAGAGAAACCACGACCGTGGTTTTGTGACGTCACCCGTGGTTTTCTTCGAAAAAGGTCGTTCCGTTAATTGCCACGTCAGCATGAAAGAGAGGAACCTTTTAACCTAATTTTATTTTATAAAAGGAGGTTGACGGCTGCATTTTCGGATATCTTGCTTTGGACGAAGATCACGCTTTAGGCCAGAAGGACGACGCTCTTGGATTCCATTTTTCCGTACATCGGAAAGGATTGCTTACTATTGGAGGAGATTGAAGAAGTAATTTGTTCTACTTTAGAGATTTGTGAGATTGTTCTAATCTTTGATTTTGTCTTTGAGAACACATTTTGGGAATATATTGTTTGATTCATTGATTTATTGATTTATTGAATCTTTGAAGATTGGTTTTATTTATCTTTGTGTTCTTGGTTGCATATCCTTCTTGATTTATATTTTTCATCTTTAACTGATTATGATGATGATTGTTGGCTAAACCTCCCTGCGATTCTAGGGTGAAGGGTTGATGGTTGTGGTATAGATGATGATAGATTGAGCTTGAACAGATCGGACCCTAAGCGTTGTGACACGAAACCCTCGAACGAGGATTTCCACAGGTTGTTCTTAAGGAACCACGACCGTGGTTTCCCAAGATCTGGCCGTGGTTTCTTTTATCTTGCACGTTTCGCTTTTTCCTTTATCCAAAGTTCAAGATTGCATAGATCCTACCTTTGTTAACCTTTTATGGCCTTAGCTTTGCTGATTGTCAGTGTTTACAAGCTGTAGGCGATAGAGGATTCAAACACCTCTATTAGGTGAAGAGGAGTGTCACGCCCTTTATCCTTTATCTTTCTTTTCTTGGGTTTTGGTTGGTGTGAGAATTTAGTCCTATCATTGTGGCCTCTTCTTGACGAGACTCAACATCCGTTAAGTAGAATCCTTTGTGTGAGACATAAAGGGAAGTCGGATCTTAAACCGGACGACATTCCTACCGAAGATATACATACCTTTCTATCCAGCTTTGTCCGAACACATCCTAAGGCATCTTAAATCAAATACCGCAACCGGATACTTGGATCTTTAAAATCTGCATTCCCATTATTCTTGCTTCTATATTCTTTATTGTGATCATTGCATTGCTTCCTACCCAAGTTGGATTACCTTTACTCCTTTGTTCTCACCGATTCCCTGAGATTGACTCCGGAATATTAGCCCATACTACGATTGGTCTATACACTGCGGGTCACTGCGGGTTCACTATCGTTAGGCTTAATTCTTGGATATAAAGTTAAAGCTTATTTTCACACACACCTTTTGGAGCGAATAAGTTTTGGCGCCGTTGCCAAGAAATTGGTCAAGACCAATCCAGTGCATGGTTTTCTAGCTTGGTAGCTTCTACCTTGCTACTGATTACTCCTGCTGAGTGTTCTTGTGGATCTTTCATAGGTTTATGCGAAGAACGAGAGCCGGTAAAGCAATCGTTCCCACGATCCTGAACCGGAAAAGACCTACAAAAAGAAGTTGAGAGAGACTAAGAAAATGGCCGCTAACAATGATCAAGAGATGGAGGATCTTAGAGCTGAATTAGCTGCAGCTCGAGATCAGATAAGGCAACAAGAAGAAGCCTTGAGGAAAAAGAGAGTTGATCAAGATACTCTAGAAGACCGACTTCGGGCCAATATGGCCGACATGATAGCACAAGCACAACTGGGACACCAGGAGAGAAATGAGGATGCTATAGTTGTGATAAATCCACCTCCACCAGCAACCGTTAACATCTTGCAACCACCAGCTTATGTGCCACCACCACCTCCACCAAGAGTGGAGTCAACTGATCCGTTTGTGGGCATTCCAGAAACACTTGGGCAACGTATGGATCCTGTCCAACGAACCCGCCCTCCGGGCGTGCATTTGATAGACCCAGCTGACCGTGACTTCGAGTTTAGACCTCTGATGATTACTATGATCCAACAAAGTTGCTTCAGAGGAATGGAAAGGGAGTCACCGTACCAAAAACTTCAGAATTATGAGATCTTGATGGAAACATTGAGACCTTTAAGGTGCGGAAATAATAACTATAAGCTGCATGCTTTCTTTTTCTCTTTGAAGGACAAGGCGCTAGCTTGGTATCAATCACTTCCCGCCGCACGAGTAAACACGTGGGAGGAGATGACCGCGGAGTTCCTAACCAAGTTCTTTCCACCATCTAAGACGGCAGAGTTTAGAGCTAGGATCAACACATTTGTGATGAGGAATGGAGAAAGTCTTTTCACCTCATAAGAAAGGTTAAAGGACCTCTTATTGGATTGCGCACATCATGGGATTCCAAAGATTGATTTGCTTGTGATCTACTTTAAGGGGTTGGATGCGGAATCGCAATTCAAGCTACAATCACTTTCAAGTGGAACTTTTATGGACAAGCCGGTAGATGAGGCGTGGGAATTTCTTGAGAAGCAAACTCTCACCATGGAGAAGTACTCACATAGAGGTGAAGAAGCGGGGAACGAAAGCTCACGAGCTCCGGTGTTGAATCTTACCGCCTCTAGTGTTAAGGAGCTGAACACTTTGAATAGCGAAATGAAGGCCTTGTAAGACCTTTTGATAGCTCATGTGAAGCAACCCAAGGAGCAAGATGTGGGCTATGTTGGAAGAGGAAACCAACAAGGGAATAGGAACAACAATTGGAACAACAACAACAACCGGAACTCTAACAACCATTGGAGATCCAATCAACAAAATTCCGGTAACCCTTATTCCCATGCTGAAAATTCACTAACTCTCCCTTCCTCCTCCTCCTCCTCTTCTTCTTCTTCTTCTTCTTCTTCTTCTTCTTCTTCTTCTTCTTCTTTTGAAAAGTCAGGCACAAGCTTCATCAAGTTCAAGCCATCCGGTGAAGGACAAGTTTGAAGCAGTGATAGAAACGTAACAACGTTGATGGGAAGATGCAAGGGTTAGAGAACCATGTAACTTTAATTTCTAAGGCATAAAAAGCCTTGGAAATCATGTGTTTAGCAAGGCCCAAGAAGCTCCTAGAGATCAAGTAAGACTTCCCGGAAAAACTTAAGACAACCCGAAAGGGCGAGCAACCTGTAGAAGTTGAGGTTCCAGTTGAGAAAGAAGAGGAGAAGGTTCCCGTTTATGTTCCTCCGCCGGCCTACAAACCTCCACTCTCGTTTCCACAAAAAAAGCAAGAGCACATCTTGATAAACACTTTGGTAAGTTCATTGAACTAATGAGCAAACTACATATTAACATACCTTTTATTGATGCATTTTTAGGTATGCCATCCTATGGGAAGTTCTTGAAGGAAATCCTCTCCAACAAGAGGAAGCTAGAGGATTTTGGTGAAGTAAAGATGACTTCCGAGTCATCTGAACTCATCAAAACCATGACGGAGAGAATGCCACCCATGCTGAGAGATCCGGGTTTGTTTTGCGTTCCACTTGGGATTGGAGAAGGTGTGTATAACTGTAATAGTTAGGATTTCCGAATTCTATTTAATGTTGATTAACTTAAATAGTGATAGTAACTGACATATAACTCGCGAATATTGCATAAGTGTTGAGTATAAGTCCCATCGTTATGTTCTTGGCATAATTTTGGGCTTATGGTGAAATTTTCACTTTTTCCCCCGGGTAATTATTTTTACCCTCCGGTATTATTTGGAGCATTTGGGAGCTCCAATTAATAAAAATGCAGTTGAGAGAAATGATCAGGACATCGGATGTCCTAGATATGAAATAACATGGAAAGGCAAAACGGCCAAAAGAGTTGCTATTTCGTTTCTTAACGGCTAAGAAAGACGGCTTAGGAATACACGTTTTCCGAGACAATTGTGGGATAATTATCCCTACAATATTCAAGATTTATTGTTCCAATTTCGAGAAGTTTGGAGAAGGGGGATCAACCCGCCATTGGATCGGTTAAAGGATAATTATCGACTTCGCTTAAGGATAATTATCGACTTCACTATAAATAGCGGAAAATCGTTTATTTATTCATTTCCTTTCACGTTTCCTCGTAAAAGCTCTAATTTCTCTCAAACTTCAAACTCAGATCTACTCTCCGTTTCTAATCCGATTTCAATTCCGTTTGAGTTTCGGGATTCCTCTCTTCATTCTCTTCATATCGGTACCAAGTTTCTGCATTTCCGAGCACATGAAGACCTGGTCGAGCATATATGTCACCAAGAGAGTTCTGTTGATCAGATTCCGGTGAATTTGATGTTGTACATGCGTAGCCTGTGTCGTTGATTCCGAATCTTCTTTCAGATCGTCAATCGGGTTAGTAACGAATAAGTTATGAATTTATTCGTTTTCCGTACTGCGATTTGGCCTAAATTGACCTTAGGCTTTTCAAAATGGATAATTATAAATTTCATTATGATCATTATGTTATTCTGGTGTCTATGGGTTGTTTGTTTGATGAAATCTCATGACAGGTGGGTTTAGAAATGGCCTGCGGGCAAAACGTTATTCTAGTAAAATTTAATTAATTAATTAAAGGTTAATTAATTAAATTAGGATTAAATTTGAGATTGAGGAATACTGATTAGATGCATGGTAGGTGTCAGAATGAGTTGAGGATCATGATGATGTTATGGATATCAGTTATGGCTTTAAGGTTTAGTATGTGTACGAGTATGAGGAGATGTTATGTTGAGGATATGCCTTAGGCATTTATGAATGTGTTGAGGATCTGAGGTTTATATTTGAGATATAGGTTGGTTGTGGTTAGTGAGACGAGTCTCCTAACCTTTGCAGTATGTGATTGTGTGTGCCTTGCTATTGCAGGCGTTGATTACTTCCCCAAGGGGAAGCTGTGACGTGGTACACGTTACGAGTATATCAGGTAAGTCCATAGGACTACTTAGCGTGCAGTTGTGGATTGTATGATTGTGATGGTTGTGTGTGTTCATATGTGTGTGCATTTATAACCTAAACCGGCCTAGGATGACCATTTATTACATTTATTTGACCCAAGTGTATTATAACGGGCGGTAACCACCGGTCTCCGCCTGCTGGTTAGGAGGAGGTGCCTGGAAGCCAGTAACACCGGGGGGACGAGTGACGATCTCCCCCAATGCAAACCCCTGTGTTAACGGGGTAATGGACGAGGTTCTTTAGGTTCCTCGTGTTACAAAAGAAGTTGAATTAGTAATGGAATAACGTAATGAAAGATAATAAATGAATGTGTGTGGCATTGCATGTATGAGATGTTGATGTGTGGTTGTGCTATTACCATTATGCTTTTCATTGCTGTAGCTAACGGTTTCATACCGTGTTGTAGATGATCTGCAGGTTAGGAAGACTGGAGGGTGAGACAAATGGTGTGGCCAGCCGAGGACTTCTATACATTAGGATGCGTGGGATATGGGATCTTTTGTATTAGATGTTGTGGTTTAATGTTTTGTACTCGGCTCTGAGTTTGTAAACTTTTTTGATGTATCATATACAACTTTTATGTATTTGGTTTTAATCTACATGTGCCTTGTTGTAAGATCCAGTGAACTTGTTATCATGCTAGGGTCGGGATCCATTTTGAGATCCTAGCCCAATGTGACACTCCAAGTCCCGTTGATTTGGGGTGTCACAGAGTTGGTATCAAAGCCTTAGGTTGACAACAATGGCACTTGCTATCTGCAACAAAGGTAGAGTGGATAAATAAACAGAACCCACATGGGGTCTGACTTTTAAAGGATTTTGGTTTTAAAGCGAGTACAAATGTTTTAAGATAGTATGTACAGAAGCCGTCACCCATGTGAGGATCTCGATAGTGTAGATATATATATATAGATATCTTTTATGTGCTGATGTGTATGCATGTAATAATATATATATATATATATATATATATATATATATATATATATATATATATATATATATATATATATATATATATATATATATATATATATCGATACATATGGCATATATATATAGCCTTATAAGTTAAGAGCGTATATTCTACAGATGGCTCAGATTAGAGCTGTATCTGTAGTGGGACGAGATAGGGTACACCCCCTCTTCCTCCAGTAGCGTAAAGTCAGGGACCGAAATCCGCTGCTGTGTTGCCTATGGTAGAGAATGAGTTTGAAGAGGCTGATCGTGTCTCCATGAGTAGATTCGAGTTTCAAGAGCATATGCAGCAAGTATATGAGGTGGTGATAGCG
Source organism: Fagopyrum homotropicum (assembly GCA_033239125.1). NCBI lineage: Eukaryota > Viridiplantae > Streptophyta > Magnoliopsida > Caryophyllales > Polygonaceae > Fagopyrum > Fagopyrum homotropicum. Next base: position 52,575,564 of record BSWB01000002.1, read on the forward strand.
GGTAGATCTACACCGGATTTACCAACATCTGTGAGATCGACTGAAGCTTATGGATTAGAGAAGAAACAAAGGTTTGAATCAGTGAAAGACGAGGTTGGATATCCGGGTTGCAAACCGAGCCCGACTTGTGGACGTTTGAGTACTTCTCGTTCACACGGATTTCTGGTGAAATGAGGACTTGTTACAATTATGGGAAGCCTGGACATGTACGACCACAGTGTCCAAGATCGCTAATGACTTGCTTTACCTGTGGTAGACAGGGTCATAGAGCTGTTTTCTGTAAGCAAACTGGAGTGGCATCACGACAGGGTTTTATTTCTACTAGTGTGACGGGAGGTGGTCAGAAGACACCTTAGCAGCAGACGCGGGAGCAACAGAGAATTCCAGATCATTCACCTACTCAAGAATCCGTTCACAGGCTGAGTATAGGTAAGGGTCGTGGTAGGAGTACCACAAATACTAGAAGAGCTAAAGGTAGAGCCCTTGAGCTGGGCAGTGCAGAGGAGCCACCCGTACTAGTGGAAGGGATGATACGTATATGTCTCAACTGTGGTTATCCAGATCATGTGCACTCTGAGTGCCCCATGACACCGATAGCTTGCTTCACCTGTGATGTACTAGACCATCTGGCCTCTTTCTGTCAGCAAGGTAGTGTTTCTTCTCATCAAGACCTTCCTCTTTCCGATGCAGAAAGTGTGGAAGTGGAGGCTATGGCGATGACCTCAGTTATACTTGAGGAGCATAGGTCTGAGATTGAGTAATGATATGCAGTAGAGCTTCGGACGTTAGCTGTTACAGGTACCATTCTTGTTAATGGTTTACTTAGTGGAGTTTTGTTTATTGTGAGTGCTATGCACCTCTTGTCTTTCGGTGCATGTGTTAATAGTTAACTGTGGATACAGTAGAAGATAGATCTTCCTTTATAGGATTACGAGTTACGGGTCTTAGGTACCCGCGAGATAATGTGGTTGTTCCCTTTGTTCAGGGACTTGTGTATGGCTTGAAGACTTCTTTGTCATGCCTTAGGTGCATGAGAAAGTCTTTATGTATGTAGTGGACGAATATATATCATGTTGGTTTAGATAGCAGTAGGAGGACTATTATAGTCTCTAGTGAGATCGACTAAGTAGAGGTTTTCCGAGGTTATGACCTTTTAGGAGGTGAGTTATCTTTAGTGCCGTATGAGCAGCGAGGTTGATAACACCAGAGGGTGATGTTTTTTTTAATGTTGTGCATGAAGGAAAGAGATAGTTCCACGCTGAAGAATATTCCAGTGGTATATGATCTTATAGACGTGTTACTGAACCGTCTAATCTATCGCCTCAGCGGAATGAGGAATTTGATATTCCGTTAAAGTATGGTACGAGACTGGTTAGGAGAAGGTCTATGAGGTATATGGCTTGTTGAGTTGTTAGAAATTGAAGAAGCAATTTGAAGAGTGGATTGAGACGGGCTTCGTTCGCCCTAGCACATTCATTGCTATGTATGAACGACTATTTAGATCAACTGAGAGAAGCAATTATGTTTTTAAGATTTCCGTATGCTTAGGATATCATCAGCTAAGTATGAGAGAGCAGCGTGGGTATAGGACAACATTCCATACCCGTTATGGACACTACGAGTTGTAGTGCTTACATCTGAGTTGAGGAACGTCCTAATAGTCGTTATAGGAGTTGATGAACAATGTCTTCATCTACTTCCTTGGTCAGTTGGTGGTAGACCTTATTGATGACGTTCGGTGTACTCTCACGACGGAGAGGAACATACCGGTTATTTGAGGACGGTTTTGCAGAATCCGAGGGATAGAAGCCAATGTGCTATGCTCCCTAAATGTGAATTGAGATGCTAGAAGTAACCTTAAAGGTCATGTTGTTCCGCCAGTAGAATCATGATTGATGTGATGAGGAGTAAGTATGAAGTCTTATGGATGATACTGATGAACGTTAACGGAATGCGTAGTTCTCGGCCCAGCCGATTGCTACCAATGCTTTGAGGAAGGATTCTATGTGACTGTGCATCCATTTACGAGTCTTATGAGGAAGACCACCATAATTGTGTGGTTGAAGTAGTATGTCGAAGCTCTGAAGAGTAGAGGAAGCATTTGACCTCTGCTTCTATTCGGTGATAATCAGAAGATTTTGGGAATCACGTGACTACGGTGCTGAGAACGTATGAGGAGAACTTCCCGACTCATGATTTCGAGTTAGTGGTGGTAGTTCAAGTTCCAAGATTTGAAGACAATACCTATGTGACATTTCGTGTCAGAGTTTCACAGATCATAGGAGGTTGAAGCATATTTTTATGCAATAAAGGTTGAATAACTGCCAGCATCGATGGTTTGAGTTTATCAAGGACGCTGACCTTGAGATTTGTACCATTCTGGCAAGGAGAATGTGGCCACTGATGCCTTGAATAAAAAGACGCCTCGAGAGAAGGCGATTGTTGGAATTGTTGTACAGTCTCGGTTTCAAAATGATCTAGCTTGGTTAGAGTTGGACCTACAACTGCTGATAAGGACTTTAGTTTCATGTTTAGGTATTTTACCTGGTTTGTTGGATGAGGTCCAACAAAAACAGGGGACTAGCCTTACCCTGAGGGAACTTGATGAAAGGATGCCTCATGGCGAGGCACCACAGTTCTTTAATGGAACATAAGGAGTATGAGGCGCCGCAACTGCGTCAGTATAACCACTTATGCGGAGTCGAGTGGAGAAGATTACAGTACACTCATAGTAGACCTTCTTTAGTACATCCATGTACGAATAAGAGGTACCACGAAGTAGTAAATCAGGTTAAAGTGTTACTGACCTGGAGATGAGCTCATCCACTACCAGTGTTGTAGTGGAAGTGAGAGGACTTTTTTGTGGACTTGTGATGGGATTGAGACCCAGTAAGAGTTTTGGTGTTATCCAGATTATTAGTAACAGATTTACGAATGCGACACGTTCCATCTCTACAGAGAGACGTGACCAGTGAATGAAGTAACAAAGGAGTACACTAGACAGATGACTCCATAAGTGTACCGAATACGATCGACTATGATTGTAGTAGACGGTTTACTTTGAGGTTTTGATAGCAGATTCAAACTGCTTGGGGAACGCGTCCACATATCATGATTGAGTTTTACCTCAGATAGACGGTCTGTCTGAGAGAACCCTCCAGACCGTAGAGGACATGTTGTGAGCTTGTGGGATGGATTAGGAACAGGGACGATCTGTTTATCTCCCACTCGTTGAGTTCTTATACCACCACCGTTGGTATGCATCTATAGGGATGGCCCCTATGAGGCGTTGTGTAGACATAGGTGTCATACACCTTTATGTTAGGAGGAGCCTAGCAGTACCAGTGGGATAGAGCCAGAACATATTCAGGATGATATTGCTCGAGTAACGCTGATCAGAGAGAGGATGCTGGCTGCATAGAGTCGCCAGAAGTTGTATGCAGATAGGAGGCGTCGACCTCTAGAGTTCAGGGTAGGAGCTCATGTCTGGTTGAGAGTAACTCTGACGCGAGGCGTCAGACGTTATAGCATAAAGGGGAAGCTGAGTCTCCGATATATCAGTCCTTTCGAGATACTGGATAGAGTTACGAGAGCAGTGCACATATTGGCTTTTCCACCAAAGTTAGAGGGTGTTCACCCTATGTTTCATGTGTCTCAGCTGAGGGCGTACATACCAGACCTGAGGCACATTGTGAGTTATGATGATCTAGTGGTTGAGCCGGACCACACTTTTGCAGAACAACCTTTTACAGTTCTAGAAAGAGAGGTGTGAGACGCCTGCATTCGAAGGATATTCCTATGACGAGGATACAATGGTCGAGACGAGGACCGGATGAGGCTACCTAGAAGACAGAGGATAGTATCCAGAGGAACTATCCAGAGTTCTATGCGGAGTTAGAGGCACCCTTAGGATCCACGAGCAGATCTTAGTGCCTTTTTGGTGAGTGCTTGTATGCTATGTGCTTATGTGATATGATGTGTTTTCGTGCTAGCTTTGATATGTGCATCTGATCCGTTAGATCTTGTTTCCTAGCACGATATAGGTATAACTAGAGATGGTTCTTTCCTCCATGCTATTGTAATATGTTTAGGATTAGCTGGAGATGGTTCTTTCTTCCATGCTATTATTGATGGACATAGTGTGAGTGGAGACGGTTTTCCTCCACATAGTTGTGTTACGAGTACAATTGGCTGGAGACGGCTTTCCTCCATGCCTTGTGACGTGGTTAGTAGTTGGCTGGAGATAATTTTTCCTCTATACCTTTGGATAGCGTTATGATCTTGTTGCTGGAGTTGGGTGATTCCTCCATGTTGTGTTTTGAGGTTATAGAGTGTTATAGGTTGATACGTTTGAACGGAGATGTGATACCTCCGATAGAGAGAGTGTCTATACCTCGGCGTATGAGTCCGAGAGGATTTGGGAATTGTTCAAGTTTCGGGACGAAACTTTTTCTTAAGGGGTGTGTGATGTAATAGTTAGGATTTCCGAATTCTAATTAATGTTGATTAACTTAATCAGTGATAGTAATTGACATATAACTCGCGAAGATTGCGTAAGTGTTGAGTATAACTCCCACCGTTATGTTCGTGGCGTAATTTTGGGCTTATGATGAAATTTTCATTTTTTCCCCCGGGTAATTATTTTTACCCTCTGGTATTATTTGGAGCATTTGGGAGCTCCAATTAATAAAAATGCAGTTGAGAGAAATGATCAGGACATCGGACATGTCCTAGATATGAAATAACATGGAAAGGCAAAACGGCCAAAAGAGTCGCTATTTCGTTTCTTAACAGCTAAGAAAGACGGCTTAGGAATCCAAGTTTTTCGAGGCAATTGTGGGATAATTATCCCTACAATATTCAAGATTTATTGTTCCAATTTCGAGAAGTTTGGAGAAGGGGGATCAACCCGCCATTGGATCGGTTAAAGGATAATTATCGACTTCGCTAAAGGATAATTATCGACTTCACTATAAATAGCGGAAAATCGTTTATTTATTAATTTCCTTTCACGTTTCCTCGTAAAAGCTCTGATTTCTCTCAAACTTCAAACTCAGATATAATCTCCGTTTCTAAACCGAATTCAATTCCGTTTGAGTTTCTGGATTTCTCTCTTCATTCTCTTCATATCGGTACCAAGTTTCTGCATTATCGAGCAGATGAAGACTCGGTCGAGCATATATGTCACCAGGAGAGTTCCGTCTCTCAGATTCCGGTGAATTTGATGTTGTACATGCGTAGCCTGCGTCGTTGTGATTCCGAATCTTCTTTCAGATCGTCAATCGGCTTAGTAGCGAATAAGTTATGAATTTATTCGTTTTCCGTACTGCGATTTGGCCTAAATTGACCTTAGGCTTTTCAAAATGGATAATTAGAAATTCCATTATGATCATTATATTATTCTGGTGTGTATGGGTTGTTTGTTTGATGAAATCTGATGACAGGTGGATTTAGAAATGGCCTGCGGCAAAACGTTATTCTGGTGAAATTTAATTAATTAATTAAAGGTTAATTAATTAAATTAGTATTAAATTTGAGATTGAGGAATACTGATAAGATGCATGCTAGGTGCCAGAATGAGTTGAGGATCATGATTATGTTATGGATATCGGTTATGGCTTTAAGCTTTAGTATGTGTACGAGTATGATGAGATGTTATGTTGAGGATATGACTTAGGCATTTATGAATGTGTTGAGGATCTGAGGTTTAGATTTGAGATATAGGTTGGTTGTGGTTAGTGAGACGAGTCTCCTAACCTTTGCAGTATGTGATTGTGTGTGCCTTGCTATTGCAGGCGTTGATTACTTCCCCAAGGGGAAGTTGTGACGTGGTACAGGTTACGAGTATATCAGGTAAGTCCATATGAACTACTTAGCGTGCAGTTGTGGATTGTATGATTGTGATGGTTGTGTGTGTTCATATGATTGTGCATTTATAACCTAAACCGGACTAGGATGACCATTTATTACATTTATTTGGCCCAAGTGTATTATAACGGGCGGTAACCACCGGTCTCCGCCTGCTGGTTAGGAGGAGGTGCCTGGAAGCCAGTAACACCGGGGGGACGAGTAACGATCACCAATACAAACCCCTGTGTTAACGGGGAAAGGGACGAGGTTCTTTAGGTTCCTTGTGTTACAAAAGAAGTTGAATTAGTAATGGAATAACGTAATGAAAGATAATAAATGAATGTGCGTGGCATTGCATATATGAGATGTTGATGTGTGGTTGTGCTATTACCTTCATGCTTTTCATTGCTGTAACTAACAGTTTCATACCGTGTTGTAGATGATCTGCAGGTTAGGAAGACTGGAGGGTGAGACATATGGTGTGGCCAACCGAGGACTTCTGTACATTAGAATGCGCGGGATATGGGATCTTTTGTATCAGATGTTGTGGTTTGATGTTTTGTACTCGGCTTTGAGTTTGTAAACGCTTTTGATGTATCATACAACTTTTATGTATTTGGTTTTAATCTACCTGTGCCTTGTTGTAAGATCTAGTGAACTTGTTGTCAGGCTAGGGTTAGGATCCATTGTGAGATCCTAGCCCAATGTGACACTCCAAGTCCCGTGGATTTGGGGTGTTACAATAACACACGTTGCGATCTTGGTGCAAGCGTGAGCGTCATCCTTGTAAGACCACAGTTTTTGCCTTCACCGCCCCCGCGGTGAAGAAGGCCGCCCCTACGGTTGAAATGATCCTCCCCTGCGTGTTTGCGACAGATCGCGCTTGATTTGCTTTCGTTCTTTTTATGTTCCTTCCATATATAGAATATCCGATATTCTATTTTGTGGGCCGGTTTCCTTATCTTCTTTCTAACCCTAGACGTCCTTCTTTCTATCCTTCCAACCCTTCTCTATATATTCCCTCCTTTTTCTCCTTTTCCCGTTTCTTGCTATCGTTGTTTCAAACCCTTGAGAGCTGCAGCCGTCACCTTGCTTCCTACGACCTTGCTGAACGTGTAAGTTCAATATTCTTTGTTCTTCCTTACGTTCATGTACTGCATCATGCTTCCTTCTTCTGTTCGTTTTCTTCTTCTTTTTATCCTTTTCTTCTTCTCCAAGAATCAAATTTGAACCTTCATTCTTGTTGCCTTCTCGTTGTTGATGTATCGTTGTTCTCAGGCTCTTTGGATTTGAGTCTTGACGTGTGTGAGCCAAAGGTTCGAGCTTTGGTTGCCCTTGCTGTGAGTTCTGTCGAAGAGAAGCCCGGCAGCGCTTTCTATCACGCAGCCGCCCCCGCGCTTGCACCTGCCCGCTCATGCGGCCATCTGCCCCTACGCTTGGTTCAGCCACCCCTGCGGTTTCCTTAGCAGTAACTCCCGTTCTTGTGAGTTACTTCCTTCCTTGCTTTCCTCGTTCCTTTCTTTACATCTTTTGGATATTGTTAACCTCCAATGAGTGTTGTAAGACTGAGGTCGAGCCCTCAACATGTGTAGATCTCTTAGAGATCATTGAGACTAGAAGTTTATAGACTTCTAGCAACCATTTCGTTCCTGATTCGTGATGCTTGTGTGAACAGGCTTTCCTTGCTCCGTTACTGAGGGAAACGGAGCTTTTTCCTGTGTTGTTATTGAGCTTTGAGTTACCTACGTGTGAGGTAAGTCCCTTGGACTTACATAGCTTCATTCCGTATATTGGTTTGAGTGTTTTGGCTTGTTTGTGTTGTTTATTCTTGTTATAACGGATAATCGGAATAGGAATCACCCTTTATAACCTTAACTGCCCAAGTGTATGATAACCGGGCGGTGACCACTTGTCTAGTTCTTCAGGAGACTAGAATGTGCTCTTGCGATCCAGACCCGTAGGTAATGGATAGTACTGATCTATTTCTATTGGTAGACGGAAGCGGAGGTGAGTTTCGGGATATTCTCGTGTGACAAAAGAAGTTGAATTAGTAATGGATAACTGATGACATGAATTATGTACCATCATATTCATGCATATTGTAGAAGATTGTCTCAGTTTACCTTGCATTTAGAGAGATTTTGTATGCCTTTTATGTCCTATTCAATCAATTGTCGGAAGTAGAGGTCTACACGAGATTTTGATGAATTGTAGGTAAATGGAGCGGAATTGGAAGCAAAAATGGAGCAAGAAGCATCTAAAGATGTTAAGGAAGCTAAAGGAGTCTTAGAAGGATCACAAAGAGCTAAGGAATTGCAAAGGAGAAGCATAGAAGACGAACCAAAGGAAGAGCACTTTCTGTTGAAGAAAATCGTGCCAATATATATATAAATCGGACGATTTTCATACCTTGAATTCGAACGGTTTTGCACCTAAATCGACTGGGTCGATTTTCTTCACGATTCGGCCAAATGAAAAGACGACACAAAGCCCAATTATTTTGGGCTAGAGGAGAGTTTTGCCAAACGGCCCATCTGCAAGAAACTATAGAAGAGAACCCTACGAACGAAGACGAGGAGGCCGCACTGGAAAATCTTTACACGTTTTGGAGAAATCAACGATTCTTGGAGAGAGATTGAAGAGCTTTTGCCGGAAAGTTATCCTTGATCTTGGATTGTGAGATTTCTTTATCCATTGCATTGTTTGTGGTTTGTGAACACGAAATTGAGTTGTTTGAGAGATACATTGAGTAGATTTGACAATTGTTTACAGATTTGAAAGTTATTGATTTTTTCATTCAAGATTTGGTTTCTTTGCGATATCTTTCTCAATAATTAATTTGATTCGATTTTGAAAATGGTTGGCTAAAAACCTTGTGATTCTGGGGAAGATAGTTGATGATTAAGGCTTAGATGATGATAGACTGAAATCATTCAAACATTAGGACCCTGAGAGTTTAGATTTTAGTTTTGCGACAAACAGGAAAATCGGACTGTTCTTGAGGAAAATCGGCCGATTTTCTTATGAACAGAGCGATTTATTCTTCTGACGAACTTTAATTGAATCAATCTTTAACCAAAACTAATCCTTGCCTAAATCCCAATCTTGATTAACCTTTTTACCCTCTAATTGAATGTATGAAGACACTTCAAACCTGATTCTACGTTTATTAGATTAAGATTTCAAGATTTGGGTAATAAAGAGACTCAACATCCTTTATTGAGATTTTAATTGTGCTTGCTATTCTTTACTTTGGAGAGTCATATCCTGTAGTTTTAGATAGTTAGTTTGAATATAATTCTTGTCTTTAGATCTTTCTATATTGCAGCCTCAACAACCCTTATAGAGAGAACCTTTAGATTAGTCATATAGGTTTTGGAACTTCACCGTACGAATCCTACCTTTGAGCAATTAATCTTGGCAATATAAACTCTGTCCTATATCTATAGAAGTGTCTTGAATCGAAAGCCGAAATCGGATACTTGAATCCTTGGAATCATCTCACTCTTATTTGATCACAAAAGCTTTTCGCACTTTTTGCTAGATAATTGAAATCGGAATTATTCTCACCAAATCCCTGAGCTCGACTCTGGAATTCTTACCTTACTACAGCTGATCCGTACACTGCGGGTTCGCTTTGGTTTTGAGTTCTAGATATAAATTTAAGACTTTGACGCACACACCTTTTGAGCGAGCAAGTTTTTGGCGCCGTTGCCGGGGATTTGGTCTAGATCAAATCCGGTTTTCGGTTGTCTAGCTTGAGAGCTCTTGCTCTTGTGATTTGATTTGTCTACTTGAGTGATCTTTGCAGGTTCTTTAGGTATATGCGAAAGACTAGATCCACTAAAGATCTAATTCCTTTCGATCCCGAATTAGAAAGAACTTTGAGGAGAAAGTTGAAGGAGAGGAAAATGGCTGAAAACGATGAGAGAAACTACAAGGCTGAACTGAACGAAGCTCAACGCCAACTCTAGTTGAGTGAGAAAGCACGAAAAGAAGCTGAAATAAGTCATCAATTTCAGATTGATGAACTAAGAGCTATGATGTTGGACATGAAGTTGGAGTTGAACGAATCCAAGAAGAAGAAGAAAGTCAAGACACCAACTAAGTCCATTCGAAATGACTCATCCGATGATGAAGAGATTGATCCGGACATGCCGGAACTTGAAGAGATTGATCCATCACTTCGTCCTACCCGAAACACCCCAACACCAAAGGTTGTTCCTCGCATACCAACTAGGAACGTTAGAGCTGTTAATAACGAAGAAAGACCCCGATCTTTGGGGCAACGGATGGATCCAATTCAGCAACCACGCCGTCTAGGTGTGGATTTCGGAGCTGAAGACATTCAAGAGTTTAGCTTCTCACCACAAGTCATCACCATGGTTCGTCAAAGTCAATATGGCGGAGCAAGTACTGAATCTCCACATCAACACTTGCAGAATTTTGAGATTCTCATGGAGACTATGAAGCCGAAGAAGGCTACTACAAGCAACTACAAGATCAAACCGTTCTTCTTTTCTTTGAAGGACAAGGCTCTAGCTTGGTACCAAACACTTCCAGCTGCGAAGTTAGCTACATGGGAGGAATTGTCTTCGGAATTCCTTACCAAATTCTTTCCGCCATCCAAAACGGCGGAATTGAGAGGTAAAATAAACGCTTTTTCTATGAAACCTAATGAAAGCTTGTTTCAATCTTGGGAAAGGTTTCAAGATCTATTGTTGGATTGCCCACACCATGGCATTTCCAAGCTGGAATTATTGGAGATCTACTACAAAGGGTTGGATGTGGAGACACAATTCAACCTCCAATCTCTCTCTTGTGGCACATTCATGGATATGAGAGAGGATGATGCTTGGGACTTCATTGAGAAGCAAGCCCAAGTGATTGAGAAGTATTCCCACCGGAAGGTGGACTCACATAGCCGTAATCAAGGCGATTCGGGAGCCAAGTTGAATCAAGCCGCTCAAACACAAATATTCTCCCTCAAAGATGACATCAAAGAATTGAGGGAAGTGCTCAAAACGAGTCTTCAAAAGACTAAGTAGCAAGAAGCCAACTACATGGGGCGGGACAACAATCAAAGGAATGATAATCGGAATTCCAATTGGAGCAACAACAACAATAACAACCGAAACTCCAATTGGAATAACAACAACAATAGGAACTCAAATAACAACAATTGGAGGTCAAATCAGCAAAGTCCAGGTAATCCTTACTCTTATGCTGAAAAGGCTCTAACACCTCCATCTTCCTCTACTCCTTCAACAAGCCAGGGACAATCAAGGGGATCAAGCAAACCGGATCCCATGCTAGAAACGATCCTAGGCAAGCTACAGGGATTGGAGAGTTACATAACTTCGGTTGACAAAGCTCACAAAGCTTTAGAAAACCAAGTATTCAACAAAGCAGGAGAAGTTCCAAGAGATCAAGGGAAGCTTCCCGGAAAGACAGAAGATAACCCAAAGGGAAGGGTTATGGCAATAACCACTAGGAGAGGAAAGACGACCACCGATCCTCAACCTAAAGTAGTTGATACCACCACAAAAGAAGGAGAGGCAAAAGAGAAGGAAGAAGTCTATGTTCCTCCTCCCGCTTACAAACCACCTCTACCTTTTCCTCAATCTAGAGCGCGTGCACGCCTAGATAAACATTTTGGTAAGTTTGTTGAACTTATGAGTAAGCTACATATTAACATACCTTTTATGGATGCAATTTTAGGTATGCCGGCTTACGGGAAATTCCTCAAGGAGATCCTCTCTAATAAGAGGAAATTGGAAGATATAGGAGAAGTCAAGATGAGTATGGAGTCATCCGAACTCATCAAGACTATGACGGAGAATATGCCACCCAAGCTCCGTGATCCAGGATCCTTTTGCATACCCATCACTTTGGGAGAAGCTACCTATGATGCTCTTTGTGACCTTGGAGCAAGTGTGAGTATCATACCTCTCGCTCTATGCAAGGCAGTTGGTCTAGGAGAGCCTAGACCGGTGAAGATCACACTCTACATGGCTGATCGTTCCACCACTAAGCCGGTGGGAATATTAGAAGACATTCCAGTAAAGCTCGGTAAGTTTTACATCCCAATAGATTTTGTCGTTCTTGACATACCTGCAGATTACCCGGTTCCCATCATCCTTGGGAGACCATTCCTTGCCACATCCGGATGCATGGTAGATTGCAAGAACGGCCAGCTATCCTTCCATATTGGCGAAGAAAAGATAGAGTTCATACTCTCTTCCTTAATCAAGGAGCCGGCCTTGAAGGACGATGCTTTTGAAATTGTTGATGAAGAGGAGTCTAGAGAGGTAGTAAGTTCGATCTTGATGAAAGACCCTCTCCAAAAGGTTCTTAGTATGAGCATCATGGAAGAAGGAGTAGAGCATGATTGCAATGAGGATGTGAGAGCATTAAACGATGTGGAAGAAGAACTAGAAGTAAAGATTGAAGAATTAGAATTGACTCCGGAAACTGTGAAGAAAATCGACCTGCCAGAAATAAATCGTCCGATTTATGAAGATGCAATCCGATTTTTCTCGACAGAAACAAAAATCGACCTGACGACATTAAATCGTCCGATTCACGAAGAGGTGACCCGATTTTTTCCGACAGAAAGAAAAATCGTGCAGCAGATCGACCGATTTATTACAGGGGAGGTCGATTCAATGGGTAATTCTCTGGATTCTCCAAACTTCACCGCAGCCGCTTCCGAATCTAATGATGAAGTACTCCCACCTCTAGAGACCTCTTCCACAACACCCGAAGGCCACGATTCATCATCAACCAAAGTACCTCCATCATTAGAATTGAAGCAACTTCCCACGCATTTAAGGTACGCATTCCTTGGCACTAATTCCACATACCCGGTTATAGTCAATGCGAATTTGAACGATGATGAACTAGAGAAACTCATGCATGTTTTGAAGCAACATAGGAGAGCACTAGGTTACACCATTGACGATTTAGTAGGAATAAAGCCTTCTCTATGTATGCACAAAATTTTAATGGAAGAGGATTACAAACCTTCACGCCAACCTCAAAGACGGTTAAACCCGGCAATGAAAGAGGTCGTGAAGAAAGAAATCCTTAAGCTACTTGATGCAGGTATCATCTTCCCTATTTCTGATAGCAAATGGGTGAGTCCAGTACAAGTAGTACCCAAGAAAGGAGGCATTACCGTTGTTGCCAACAAGAACAACGAACTTATCCCTACACGCACAGTTACAGGGTGGCGAATGTGCATCGACTACCGCAAACTGAACGTGGCCACAAGGAAGGACCACTTCCCCCTTCCTTTTATCGATCAAATGTTTGAAAGGTTAGCCCAACATGCTTACTTTTGTTATTTAGATGGATATAGCGGTTTCTTTCAGATTCCAATTCATCCGGATGATCAAGAGAAGACAACCTTTACGTGCCCATGGGGTACGTTCGCTTATAGAAGAATGCCATTCGGCTTATGCAACGCTCCAGCCACCTTCCAAAGGTGTATGATGGCAATCTTCTCCGAATATGTAGAGAATATCATGGAAGTCTTCATGAACGACTTTTCGGTATATGGTTCTTCCTTTGATAACTGTCTCTATAACCTTTCACTAGTTCTTAAGAGATGTGAGAACACTAACTTAGTCTTAAACTGGGAAAAGTGTCATTTCATGGTCACCGAAGGAATTGTGTTAGGTCACTTAGTGTCACAAAGGGGAATAGAGGTAGATCGATCAAAGATAGAAACCATTGAGAAGTTACCTCCCCCTTCATCAGTAAAAGGAATTAGAAGCTTCTTAGGACATGCGGGCTTCTATAGGAGATTCATAAAGGATTTTTCTAAGATTTCAAAACCTTTGACTAATCTTTTGATGAAAGATGCGACTTTCGAATTCTCGAAAGATTGCTTAGATGCTTTTTGCAGGATCAAAGAAGCTTTGATTTCAGCACCAATCATTCAACCACCCGATTGGACTCTTCCTTTCGAGGTCATGTGCGACGCAAGCGACGTCGCTATAGGAGCCGTTCTTGGACAGAAGAAAGATGGTCGCACTCATGCCATCTACTATGCTAGCAAAACGCTAGATGAGGCTCAATACAATTATGCAACTACGGAAAAGGAACTTTTAGCCGTAGTATACGCTTTTGAGAAATTTCGTTCCTATCTTGTAGGTGCGAAGGTGATAGTCTACACGGACCATTATGCAATTCAATACTTATTCACGAAGAAGGATGCGAAGCCAAGGCTTCTAAGATGAATCTTACTCTTACAAGAGTTCGATTTAGAGATCCGTGATAAGAAAGGATCGGAGAACTCCGTTGCCGATCACCTTAGTCGTCTTCCGCAACTCACCAGCGAGTCGGATGAACTTCCGATAGACGATTCCTTCCCTGACGAGCAGCTGCACGAGATTGAAGAATGTCTTCAACACATATCACAAGGTAATGATCCATGGTTTGCTGACATTGTAAATTACCTTGTTTGTCAAGAGATTCCACCCGGACTTTCATATGCTCAAAAGAAGAAGTTCTTTAGAGACGTCCGGCAATTCTATTGGAACGAACCTCTTCTATTCAAAAGAGGTCCAGATGGCATTTACAGGAGATGTATTCCCGAAGATGAGGTGGATAGTATCATCCGCCATTGCCATTCTTTACCATGTGGCGGACATGCAAGTTCCCACAAGACTTGTGCTAAGGTACTTCGTTCCGGCTTCTATTGGCCTACGCTTTTCAAAGATGTGAAAAAGTTTGTTGTTTCTTGCGATGCTTGTCAAAGGACAGGTAATATATCCAGGAGGAATGAGATGCCTCTCAACAACATACAAGAAGTAGAGATCTTTGACGTATGGGGCGTCGACTTTATGGGACCTTTCCCATCTTCATGCGGTAATCAGTATATACTTCTTGCCGTAGATTATGTTTCAAGATGGGTAGAAGCAATCGCTTCTCCCACTAATGATGCAATGGTAGTGGTGAAGTTCTTCAATAGAACGATCTTCCCAAGGTTCGGAACTCCCCGAACCATCATTAGTGACGGAGGAACGCACTTCATGGCCCGTCGATTTGAGACTCTATTGGCTAAATATGGGGTGACCCATAAGATAGCTACACCTTACCACCCGCAAACCAGCGGACAAGTCGAGATATCCAATAGAGAGATTAAAGGGATTTTAGAGAAAACCGTCTCTAAAACGAGGAAAGATTGGTCAATGAAGCTTGACGATGCACTATGGGCATACAGGACAGCCTTCAAGACACCAATAGGTACGACTCCCTATAATCTTGTTTATGGTAAATCATGTCATCTTCCTGTAGAGCTAGAACACAAAGCTTATTGGGCTATCAAGTGGCTCAACTTCGACATGAAAGAAGCCGGAGAGAAGCGGCTCTTAGACATCAATGAGCTGGATGAGATCCGGCTAAATGCGTACGAGAACGCAAGGATTTACAAGGAACGGACAAAGCGCTGGCATGATAAGCACATCATTCCAAAAGACTTGAAGGAAGGAGACAAAGTCCTCCTATTCAACTCAAGGCTGCGTCTATTTCCAGGTAAGCTCAAATCCCGTTGGACAGGACCTTATGTAATTAAACGAGTTTTCCCCCATGGTGCAGTTGAAGTATGGGGTGAACAAAGCGGAAGTTTTAAGGTTAATGGCCAACGGTTGAAGAAATACACACCGGAAGCTCCGGTCGAGGAGATAGCTCCTATCCTCCTTCATTGAACACAACATCATACACCGTCCAGCTAAAGACGATAAATAAAGCGCTTCTTGGGAGGCAACCCATGATAGTATAGTTTCCCTTCTTTCCATCACTTAGTTAGAGTAGATTAATTGCTTTGTTTTTTTTTCGTTTTTCGTTTTTCTTTTTGTTCCTCGATGCACTCTTGGTTTGTCGTGTCATTAATCGCAGGAAATTAGGTTCAAATGTGAGAGATTCATGGAGAATGGAGCACAAATGAGTTATATCTTCGAGATTCAAGAAAAACAAGGAAGGAAATCGAGTTACCATAAGTGAATCGTCCAATTCAGTAACAGAGCAAGTCGATTTTTTCCAACAGAAACAAAAATCGCCCTGGAGATCAACCTGTCAAAATAAATCGGCCGATTTTTTCCGACAGAAACAAAAATCGCCCCGACAAATAAATCGACCAGATAAATCGGCCGATTTTCTTCAGAAATTATCGACCCTATATAAGGACATTACACTCGATCTTCTTCATTCCAAAACCCCCAATTCTCGACTTCTCTCTCTCAAGAACGCCGAAAAATCGCCACACCCTACAATCCTCATTCCTTAACCATTTTGAGTGATTCTTGGCTCCAAACTGAAGCATTTTCAACAAGGAACAAGGATCTAACAACAGCACGCACGACAATCGACTCCTCCATAAGGAATTCAGGTTTTTCTTTCCAAAACCTAAGTTTCTCATTTGAAATTGAAGTTTGCTTAGGAAGTGTTTGTTTGTTGGAATTGATAGAGGAATCTGCTTAGAAATCATTGTAGGGAACTGTGTGTGGTGATAGATTGCACAGAACTTTACAGAATTGTGAGAATCATTGAAATCGAGATAAAAATCGACCCAGCCCAGATAAATCGGCCGATTTTTGTGAAGAACAGGTCGATTTTTAGGACTTAGAATGGATCTTGTAAAGAGGATAACTAGAAACACGGGGAAGAAGAAGGGATCTTCTTCCAAAGCCCCTGCCCCACCTCCACCACCACCTACCAACATCCCTAAGCTTCCCCCTCCCCTATCCAAGCACAAGAAACGCTATGAATGCATTGTAGATCACCCATTCACCCCTCCTCGCTACATAGTGCTTGATGACTTAGATTCGTTGTATGTTCGAGAGGATATTGATATGATGCTAGACAGAGCTGGGTTGAGACAGTTTGCTACGATTAGGGAGGATGCTTATAGAGACATCACCCTAGAATTCCTTAGCACGTTTGAGCATGACCCTAGGGAAATGATGGTCACTTTCCGCCTCATGAGCCAAGACCACACTATGTCCATTGACACTTTTGGCGACTTGTTCGGTTTCTCTTATTCAGATGCAGGCACATTTGCTAGAGGTCTCAGTGCTAGTGATTTTTCGGAGGCTATTTCCGTAGGTGAGTACGGAGGGGATAAGTGGAGACCCGGAAACTCCAAGGAGACAAGTATGTACAACCTTTCCTTTAAGGTAGTGCATAGGATACTTAGCGAGAGTTTATTTGCCCGGATAGAGACTCCACAGAAGCTCAAGGCTGATGAGCTCTTCATTCTCTACTGCATGACATCTACCACCATTCCCGACATCGCCACCATGCTTGCTGACTATCTAGGAAAGATAGCCAACAAAGCTAAAGGCGACATTTGTGCAGGAGGTCTTGTCACTCATGTGGCTAAGACCATGGGATTGGACTACTCCGGATGCACTCTAGCTGAGAGTGCCCTTCCTTTAGGCTCACAGAGGTTGGTGGTTCGACAGGTCTTGATTCCTCAAGGGAGAGGAACTCTTCATGTGCCGATGCCATGGCACAGGGATCCGAAGAAGAAGCCATCCGAGATCATATGGAAATCCGAATACACCATTCGGAACAAGAGGAACTGGAAGGAGACCTTTGAGGCGATGCTTGAGGAGTTCTCACCTCCTACTTATTATGATGATGATGCAGGTGATTCAGAGGAGGAGGATGAGGATGGAGGACAGGAGACCATGCTCGAGTTTGAGAGTGATACTCATAGCGGACATGCTACGGATGCCATGGACACTGATACTCATGGTGTAGGACCGAGCATGACTAGTATGCAGGATGAGGAGACGGAGGATGACATACAGCCACCTCGACATTCTTATGCACATGCTCCAGGCCCTAGACGAGGACGGCGAGATCCACGCCACTTCAGGGAGCTAGTCACTAGTTTCCAGAGCCTCAGCACCGACTACAGTACCCTTCGCACCAACTACGAGACCCTGAACACCCAGTTCAGGAACTATAGGGAGGAGACGGACGCTAGGCATTCATCCTATGATGGCCAGATGAGAGACATGTACTACCACCAGTTCGGCCACTTCTACCATCCTAGCGCACCGATGTATCCCTATCCACCACCTCCACCACCGACAGAGGATTGAGCTTCCACTTCTTTTACATTGTAAGTATTTTTCTCCTTTCTATGCTTGATTTTCACATTGGGGACAATGTGGATGTCAAGTATGGGGTGGGGGTACTTACAATACCTTATGTTTCACTTTAGCACTCTATGTACTTTCCACTACTCTTGACAAATCTGGCTTGTAATAACTCTTGCACTACTTGCTTTCCATTATGACACTTGCATTTGCATGATCTTTTTCAAACCCTATGAATTTTCAATGTTTTTTAGTGCTTCTTATATGGAAATGACCTCTATGATGAGAATTGTGTATATGGATAGGCAAAAAGATGCTTAGTTGTGTTGAGATTTTGATTATAGCATGAATGAATTTGCTTTTGTTACTTGAACACATTAATAAGTTATATGATTTAGTTGTTTTGATAAGAGAATGAAATAATAGTCGAAGCTATATTGCAAGTTCTTTTACATCATTTAAGGATGACTAAGGCAATTCACTTCTTTTCTTTTCTCATATCTTGATCATGCTAGCTCCTCAATGAAATATGTAACCCTCCTTTTACCATCCGGGAATTAGGATAGGTGATTGAAAAAGGCATGTTTGATGTGGGAGGGCCAAGGAAAATGTATTGAAAAAAAAGTGCAAAATTTCATAAGTTTGGGGACGTTGAACATGAGGATGAGTAACTCGGCACCATTCACATAGCCGGGTGTTTGTGTCTTGCCAAAGTCCAATTGAACGACAAGTCCTAACGGGATATGGTATGTGCATCAAGGGTTTGAGGCATCTCGAAATTGAGAAACGCCGATCTCCTAGGCTTCGGTTTTTGTGCACCGCTGTCCATACTCTCAAAAAGTAAAGTATAATGAAAGCAAAGCTTTCTACATGCGAAGCATGTGCGGTGAAGAAAATTCTTGAAGGTGTTATGTGTTCCTCTTTCCCGGATTAGCACCACAATTGCCAAAAAGAACTCCTTCCCTTAATACGTTTCTTGAACCTTTCCTTTGATTAGAAGACCTTGAGACTTTTATGCATGTCTTTAAGACTTAATGGCTTAGATTTGTTTGACTTTGATTACCTCTACACCTTTATCATGTTCTTTATTTATGCTTTCAAGGAAGAAAAGGGAGTTTGTTCATCTTATATTCATCATTGATACATACTTTGCCTTTTTATGTCTTGAAACATCACTTTGAGGGTGATCCAATAAGAAGAAGCACTACCAAAAGAAAAGTTTTTGAGTTTTCATACATACATAATCCATGACATCTTATATTCTAAATTTGAGTCTTGCTTGGGGACAAGCAAGGGGCAAGTATGGGGTATTTTGATGACATGAATTATGTACCATCATATTCATGCATATTGTAGAAGATTGTCTCAGTTTACCTTGCATTTAGAGAGATTTTGTATGCCTTTTATGTCCTATTCAATCAATTGTCGGAAGTAGAGGTCTACACGAGATTTTGATGAATTGTAGGTAAATGGAGCGGAATTGGAAGCAAAAATGGAGCAAGAAGCATCTAAAGATGTTAAGGAAGCTAAAGGAGTCTTAGAAGGATCACAAAGAGCTAAGGAATTGCAAAGGAGAAGCATAGAAGACGAACCAAAGGAAGAGCACTTTCTGTTGAAGAAAATCGTGCCAATATATATATAAATCGGACGATTTTCATACCTTGAAATCGAACGATTTTGCACCTAAATCGACTGGGTCAATTTTCTTCACGATTCGGCCAAATGAAAAGACGACACAAAGCCCAATTATTTTGGGCTAGAGGAGAGTTTTGCCAAACGGCCCATCTGCAAGAAACTATAGAAGAGAACCCTACGAACGAAGACGAGGAGGCCGCACTGGAAAATCTTTACACGTTTTGGAGAAATCAACAATTCTTGGAGAGAGATTGAAGAGCTTTTGCCGGAAAGTTATCCTTGATCTTGGATTGTGAGATTTCTTTATCCATTGCATTGTTTGTGGTTTGTGAACACGAAATTGAGTTGTTTGAGAGATACATTGAGTAGATTTGACAATTGTTTACAGATTTGAAAGTTATTGATTTTTTCATTCAAGATTTGGTTTCTTTGCGATATCTTTCTCAATAATTAATTTGATTCGATTTTGAAAATGGTTGGCTAAAAACCTTGTGATTCTGGGGAGGATAGTTGATGATTAAGGCTTAGATGATGATAGACTGAACTCATTCAAACATTAGGACCCTGAGAGTTTAGATTTTAGTTTTGCGACAAACAGGAAAATCGGACTGTTCTTGAGGAAAATCGGCCGATTTTCTTATGAACAGAGCGATTTATTCTTCTGACGAACTTTAATTGAATCAATCTTTAACCAAAACTAATCCTTGCCTAAATCCCAATCTTGATTAACCTTTTTACCCTCTAATTGAATGTATGAAGACACTTCAAACCTGATTCTACGTTTATTAGATTAAGATTTCAAGATTTGGGTAATAAAGAGACTCAACATCCTTTATTGAGATTTTAATTGTGCTTGCTATTCTTTACTTTGGAGAGTCATATCCTGTAGTTTTAGATAGTTAGTTTGAATATAATTCTTGTCTTTAGATCTTTCTATATTGCAGCCTCAACAACCCTTATAGAGAGAACCTTTAGATTAGTCATATAGGTTTTGGAACTTCACCGTACGAATCCTACCTTTGAGCAATTAATCTTGGCAATATAAACTCTGTCCTATATCTATAGAAGTGTCTTGAATCGAAAGCCGAAATCGGATACTTGAATCCTTGGAATCATTTCACTCTTATTTGATCACAAAAGCTTTTCGCACTTTTTGCTAGATAATTGAAATCGGAATTATTCTCACCAAATCCCTGAATTCGACTCTGGAATTCTTACCTTACTACAGATGATCCGTACACTGCGGGTTCGCTTTGCTTTTGAGTTCTAGATATAAATTTAAGACTTTGACGCACACACCTTTTGAGCGAGCAATAGCCTTAATGAAAGATGATAACCGGTTGTGTGCAAGCATCCTATGTGTTTTCTTTACCTTATGTGTGTTTGTGCCTTTACGCTCTTGCTAGTATCTAGAATGTTAGCTAACGATTTATATCGTCATTGTAGATGTTCCGTAGGTTCAGGATTTTGCTGAGTGATCCGGATGGTGTGGTCAGCTGGGGTTCCCGTACATTATAGGACGGGATCGGGTTTATGTTTCTTTTGTTGTTTCCCTTTTGTTTTAAACTCGGTTGCGAGTCTTTTACGCTTTCTTTTGGTTGAACCTTTGGTTTTATATTGAGTTTTGGTTTTCATTCGTCTGTGCCTTGTTGTAAGATTTTTTTGCTGTTATTACTCTGAGGGTCGGGCCCATTGTGTGGTCCTAGTCCGTAGCGCTTCGAGTTCCAAGAACTTGGGGTGTTACAATATGGTATCAGAGCAGGTTGGAAACAATGGCACTCGAAATCTTCTAAAGGTCGGATGGGTAAATAAATAGAACCCGCAAGGGGTCTTACGTTTTCAAAAGGGGGTTTTTGTTTTTTTTAAAAATAACCGTCGGTCTGGGATAGATGTACGGGCGACCACCACTACCTCCGCGGATTTCAGCACTGTAGTTTCTTATATGTTGGCCTTTATATGTGTTTTTTTCTTGGTGTTCTGCTTTAGCTGTAGCGTGGCATTATATATATATATATAGTCTTATATATCTTTCCTTATAGTAGATGACACGCACTAGAGCTACCGCTGCTATAGGGCAAGGAAGGGGTCGACCACCACTTCCACCTGCCGTCCGCAGATGAGGACGTGCAGGAAGACCTCCACAAGCTAGAGGTTGGGGCCAAGCCCAAGCTGTCGATCTGCCTATCGCTGAGGCGTTTGTTGAAGAAGTCGCTGAGAGTGTTATTCCTGAAGCTGGGAATGGGACCGTTGCTAGGTCTAAAGCACAGAGGGTGCCATCGACGGAGTCCACACGAGTGTCTATCGGAGCTTCTGCATACCGTGACTATGTGCAGAGAGTTGAGGAGGCTATCAGGACTGGAGGACCTGCACCAGTGCCGCCAGTTCCCGAGAGATCAGCTGAGGTTTCGCAGAGAGTTACACAGGTTGTTGCCCCGCCTGCTAGAGTTGATGAGGTTGTTAGAGCGCCAACTGAGGCAAAGGAGCCAAAGCCCGACAGTTGGTTGAAGGCTTTCGACCAGCTGAAGGTTCCCATTTTCATGGGAAAGATCGGATTGGAGGTGGAGCAGTGGCTAGGACTGGTGGATTCTGCTATGGAGGCTATCGGTTGCCCAGAGGGACGTCGAGTCAACATAGCACAGACACTGCTAAAGGATCAGGCTCATTCTTGGTGGAGGACCATTCGCAGTAAGGTCACTAGTTATGAGCAGATGAAGACAGTGATCAGGAATCGATACTACGGTGCAGCTATGAGGAGAGATCGCCTTCAAGATTTCCTTGAGGCTAGATTCGAGGATTTTCCTATTGCTAAGATCATCATAAAGTTTCACGATGGGTTGTCGCTACTAGGTCCATCTGTACCACCTGAGGATCAGCATGTTTACCTTTTCTCTCGGAGGTTGAGAGAGTTGACACGCTCTTATCTTGCTGGTTTTCGTTGTGAGTCTCTGACGGACTATCAGAATAGAGCTTCTGCGTATGAGAGAGGCCGACCGTGTCAGAGGAGAGCTTCTCAGACAGGAGGTCCTGAGAAGAGGTAGAAGACTGGATCAGCTAGTGCTGGAGCTAGAGCAGCTGGTTTTGGGCGTAGTTAGTCTCCGGGATGTTTTGGTTTCCAGTAGAGTTTTGAGAGAGGACGACAGTGTCATAACTGCGGAGTAGCTTGACACATCCGAGCTGATTGCAAGAAGCCAGGAGTGACTTGCTTTTCTCGTGGAAAGCCCGGATATAGAGCTGCGTTTTGCCGTCAGGGCAAGGTGCTATCTCAGCAGGGTTTTTCACCTGCCAATGTTGTTGGAGGAGGACATAGATCGCAGTATCAGCAGCATCAACAGAGAGTTTTTGGCTCTACCGCTCGTCAATGTTCCACTCCGGGACAGGGGAGAGGTAGAGGACGTGTTGGTGGATCTGCAGACACTAGAGATGCATCAGCTAGAGTGTATGAGTTGAGGAGTGCTGTTGAGCAGACAACACCAACAGCTACAAGTACCATTCATATTAATGGTTTTTCTGTCAGAGTTCTTTTTGATACCGGTGCTACACATTCTTTTATATCTGATGCATGTGTAGATAGATTGACCTTAGTTACTGTAGAAGGTAGACCCTTCTTTATAGGATTACCCGATGGGGGTAAGATTCGAGGTACACGAGAGGTTAGCGATTTTCATATTAGATTGGGAGGTCGCGACTGGCCAGCTAACTTCTTCGTCATGTACTTAGTTCATGAAGAAGTTATTCTGGGCATGGATTGGATGGATCGACATCGAGCAGTTCTGGACATCGACAAGAGGATTGTGAGAGTAACTACAGATGCAGGCCATGTTGAGATCTTCTGAGGATGGGATCTCGGGAAGACTGGTACAGACATCAGTGTAGTGTGAGCTACGAGACTTATCAGTCAGGGTTGCGAGGCTTTTTGGTGTTATGTCATGAAGGATAGTACGAGTCCGGCTTTGGAAGAGATTCCAGTAGCTTGCGAGTTTGCTGACGTCTTTGGAGAGCCATCAGGTTTACCTCCATAGAGGAGTGTAGACTTTAGCATTCAGCTAGATCCCAGTATGAGAACGATCTCGAAGGCTCCTTATGGTATGGCACCTATCGAGATGCTTGAGTTAAAGAAGCAGCTCGAGGAGTTAGCAGAGAAGGGCTTCATCCGCCCTAGTGTATCTCCTTGGGGCACACCAGTTCTCTTCGTCAGGAAGAAAGACGGGTCAATGAGGTTATGTATCGACTACCGAGAGCTAAACAAGGTGACTATAAAAAAACAAGTACCCATTGCCCCGTATCGACGATCTTTTGGATCAGCTACATGGAGCTTCAGCATTTTCGAGGATCGATCTGAGATCTGGATATCACCAGCTGAGGGTGAGAGAGTAGGACATAGCCAAGAGGGGATTTTGGACCAGATATGGATAATATGAGTTTGTAGTGATACCATTCGGGCTTACGAATGCGCCCGCGGTCTTCATGGAGTTGATGAACAGCATCTTCATCGACTTCCTAAACAAGTTTGTAGTTGTCTTCATCGATGACATTTTGGTTTACTCTCGCAGTAGAGAAGAGCATGCTGGATACTTGAGGATTGTTCTTTAGGTATTACAGGATAGAGAGTTGTATGCCAAGCTCTCTAAGTGCGAGTTTTGGATGTCCGAGGTAGCCTTCCTTGGTACATTGTTTCAGCTGAAGAGAGCAAGGTAGATCCGGCAAAGATCGAGTCAGTAGCATCCTGGCCGCCACCTAAGATTGTCAAGGAGGTACGCAGCTTCTTAGGATTGGGGGGCTACTACCGGCGTTTTGTTGAGGGCTTTTAAGTTATCGCCCGACCGCTCACTTCCTTGCTGCAGAAGTCTACGAGGTTCGTATGGTCCGAGCCGTGCCTGCAGAGCTTCGAGGAGTTGAAGAAGAGGTTGACCTTTGCTCCTATCTTAGCTCAGCCAGAGGGCATTGGGGATTTTGTGGTTTACAGCGACGCATCCAAGCTGGGCTTGGGATGTGTTTTGATGTAGAGGGGTAAGGTGATTGCTTACGCGTCTAGACAACTGAAGACGTACGAGGAGAATTACCCTACCCATGATCTGGAGTTGGCTACTGTCGTTCATGCTTTGAAGATTTGGAGACATTATCTGTACGGAGCTACGTGTCAGATATTCACAGACCATAAGAGTCTGAAGTACATATTCACTCAACGGGAGTTTAATAACCGGCAACGTAGATGGTTGGAGTTGATCAAGGATTTTGATCTTGAGATCTTATACCACCCGGGAAAGGCGAACGTGGTAGCCGATGCCCTTAGTAGGAAGACTCCTTGAGAGATGGCAATCGCTAGGTTGACAGCTCAGCCACAGTTACAGTGAGACCTTGCGTGGCTAGAGATGGATATCCACTTCCCAGATTCCGACAGCCAGTTGTCCACCTTGGAGATAGTACCTGATCTGTTGGCCGAAATACGACAGAAGCAGGAGAGTTATCCAGCTTTGACACAGATCTGAGACCGGATGTCTCGTGGAGAGGCGGCACAGTTTGCAGTTGGTGCTGATGGAGTTTTGAGACGCCATGAGCGTGTTTGTGTGCCTTCAGATCGAGAGTTGAGACAGAGGATCCTTCAAGAGGCTCGCTCTTCACCTTACTCAGTGCACCCTACCGCGAGTAAGATGTATCAGGACATCAGACGCTCTTTCTAGTGGGAGGTCTGAAGCTAGATGTCACGAGATATGTAGCTCAGTGTGCGACCTGTAAGCAGGTCAAGATCGAGCATCTTAGACCAGGAGGCGAGCTACACTCACTTCCCGTTCCTCAATGGAAGTGGGAGGATATCTCTATGGATTTTGTTACCGGTTTGAGACCGAGTCGAGGCTTTGATGCTATCTGGGTGATAGTAGATCGACTGACGAAGACCGCACATTTCATTCCGATCAAGGAAACGTGGTCGGTGAGTCGATTGGCAAAGGAGTTCACTAGACAGATAGTGAGACTTCATGGAGTACCTAGGATTATAGTCTTTGATAGAGATGGACGGTTCACATCGAGGTTCTGGCAGCAGGTTCATGTCGCCCTAGGTACGAGTCTGCAGTTCATGACTGCTTATTATCTTCAGACCGATGGTCAGTCTAAGCGGACCATTTAGACTTTGGAGAACATGTTGAGAGCCTGCGTGCTAGACTGGGGATAGGTGTGGACAGATCATCTTCCCTTAGTGGAGTTTTCATACCACAACAATTGGCACGCATCGATCAGAATGGCTCCTTACGTGGCTTTATACGGATAAAGATGTCGTACACCATTGTGTTGAGATTAGCCGAGTAGTGCTACCTGTGTAGCACCTGAGCAGATTCAGGATGACATCGCTCGTGTAGCAGTGATCCATGAGCGGATGTTAGCAGCACATTGTCGACAGAAGTCTTATGCAGATAAGAGGCGCAAACCTCTAGAGTTCAGAGTTGGAGCTCAAATTTGGTTGAGAGTATCCCCGACACGAGGCGTTAGACGTTTCGGTGTCAAGGGGAAGCTGAGCCCCAAATATGTTGGACCGTTTGAGATTCTTGAGCAAGTGAGAGAGGCAGCAGACAGACTTGCTTTGCCACCGAGACTCGAGGGTGTTCACCTAGTCTTCCATGTGTCTCAACTACGGGAGTACATACCATACTTGAGACACATCGTCAGTCATGAGGATCTAGCGATCGAGCCAGACCACACATTTGTTGATCACCCGGTGGCTGTCTTGGATCGTAGTACGAGACACTTATGTTTGAAGGACATACCGATGATGAAGATTCAGTTGTCGATGCAAGGAGCTAATGAGGCAACTTGGGAGACAGAGGATAGTATCCAGAGGAACTATCCGGAGTTTTACGTTGGGCTGGATGCACCGTTAGCATAGTCAGTTGTTTGGTTTTTCCTTTGTTGCGTTGCGTACGCTTTTGTGTGACGTTTTGAGTTACATGCCCCGAGTTGGAACGGATAAGTTCTGTTTTATTCCATGTGTTGTTATGTGATCGTTCGACTTTTGCAAGTTTCGGGACGAAACTTCTTTTTAGGGGGATCTGATGTAAGACCCCAGCTTTTGCCTTCACCACCCCCGTGGTAAAGAAGGCCGCCCCTGCGGCTGAGATGATCCGTCCCTGTGGATTTGCGACAGATTGCGCCCGATCTGTTTTCGTTCTTTTTGTCTTCCTTCCATAGATAGAATATCCGATATTCCGGTTTCTTTATCTTCTTTCTAACCCTAGACGTCCTTCCTTCCATCC
This sequence comes from Fagopyrum homotropicum, assembly GCA_033239125.1. NCBI lineage: Eukaryota > Viridiplantae > Streptophyta > Magnoliopsida > Caryophyllales > Polygonaceae > Fagopyrum > Fagopyrum homotropicum. Next base: position 52,602,406 of record BSWB01000002.1, read on the forward strand.
TTCCAACCCTTCTCTATATATTCCCGACTTTTTCTCCTTTTCCCGTTTCTTGCTATCGTTGTTTCAAACCCTTGAGATCTGCAGTCGTCACCTTGCTTCCTGCGACCTTGTTGAACGTGTAAGTTCATCATTCTTTGTTCTTCCTTACGTTCATGTACTACAACATGCTTCCTTCTTCTGTTTATTTTCTTCTTTCTATCCTTTTCTTCTTCTCCAAGAATCAAGTTTGAACCTTGATTCTTGTTAGCTTCTCATTGTTGATGTATCGTTGTTCTCAGGCTCTTTGGAGTTGAGTCTTGACGTGTGTGAGCCAAATATTTGAGCTTTTATTGCCCTTGCTGTGAGTATGTCGAAGAGAAGCCCGACAACGCTTTCTGTCACGCAGCCGCCCCCGCGCCTGCACCTGCCCGCCCCTGTGCCTGGTTCAGCCGCCCCTGTGGTTTCCTTTGCAGTAACTCCTGTTCTTGTGAGTTACTTCCTTCCTTGCTTTCCTCGTTCCTTTCTTTACATCTTTTGGATGCTGTTTACCTCCAATAAGTGCTGTAAGACTGAGGTCGAGCCCTCAGCATATGTAGATCTCTTAGAGATCATTGAGACTAGAAGTTATAGACTTCTAGCAACCGTTTTGTTCCTGATTCGTGATGCTTGTGTGAACAGGCTTTCCTCGCTCCATTACTGAGGGAAACTGAGCTTTTTCCTGTGTTGTTATTGAGCTTTGAATTACCTCGTGTGAGGTAAGTTCCTTGGACTTATTTAGCTTCATTCCGTATATTGGTTTGAATGTTTTGGCTTGTTTGTGTTGTTTAAAATTTTTGTGTCATTGTTGCATTGCATTCGATAGTTTTGAAAAAACCAAAAAAGTTTTAAAATTTTTGCGCTTCTAGAATTGGAGATGACCTTGATGAAGAAAACTACTTGTGAATTGGATTTTTGATGATTTTTATGTGTTTGAAATGAATTGTGATTTGTGAAGAATTTGAATGTTTTGTTGAGCTTTCTTGCAAGTTGTATAATTTGGAAATTGATCTAAATCATGTTGAGAATTTGAAGGTTGAAACCGCTTTTATATGTTCTTGCAATTCCTATTGATATGATTAAGGCGCCTCGTTTTGATTCCTTTCTTCTTCTTGATCACGCTTTTAGCTCCTCATGTATACCTATATATTTTGTCCCTTCTTACCTATCCGGAAATTAGGATGCGATTTGTGTAAAAGTGTGAAGTTTGAAGTTGAAAGTGATGAAGTGTGTTAGAAAATAGTTTTGGGGAAGTCAATCGTGATGATGAGTAACTCAATGGTATGTGATCCATATAGCTCAATATTGGATGACTCCAAAGCCATTGAAGACTCCCCAAGACACCTTGAAGCTTCATCAACAACAATTGGAAGCCTTTCTTGAAGTTCAGGAGCTTCGATTGGCTCAGGGGTTTTTCGATCGAGGTATGAACCGATGTGAGGTTCTGTTGTGTTGACCTCGGATGGCCCTAATCTCATCTCGGTCGAGATGACCTACTTTCAACCGAAATCAATGTCAGCTTTGCTCCCTTCTTCAATTTCAACAGTTAGTTCCTCTTCTATTGCTTTAAATTCAACATTTGACTTTTCTTCTAGTGCATCCAAGGCTTGAATTTCTTCATTGCAATGCTCCTCTAGACCTTACTCCATGATGCTCATGCTAAGAACTTTCTCCAAGGGGTCCTTGATCAAGATGGAACTCACCACCTCTCTAGACTCTTTATCATCACAAATGTCAAAGATGTCTTCATCTAGAGCTGGCACCTTCACCATTGTGGACAACTTGAACTTTATGTGCTCCTCCTCTATTGTTGTTGAAGTTCCTATTGTTGTTGAAGTTCCTAGGGCCTTGAGACCCTCCATTGAAGTTGTTCTTCCCCATATAATTCACATCTTCCTCCTTAGAAGCCAAATTTGCTTGAGCTTGCATTTGTACTTGAGGAGTTGCTTGATTCATCAAAGTTGTAGCATACAACTCTCTCAAGGACTTTAATTCATTGTTGATGGCATTAAGCTTGTAGTTGCTCATTGTGACTTCACTCACTTCATAAGCTCCCGGTCTTCTACCATCACTCTTTCAATGGGAGTATTTCTCTATCACCAATGCTTGTTTCTCCACAAACTCCCAAGCCTGATCCACATTCTTGTCCATAAATTTACCACCGGAAAGTGATTGGAGCTTGAATTGGCTATCCTCATCAAGCCCCTTGACGTAAATCTCCAACAACTCTATCTTTGGAATTCCGTGGCGTGGACAATCTAGGAAGAGATCCTTGAATATCTCCCAAGATTTGAATAGGCTCTCTCTATCCTTCATGGTGATTGAAGGAATTATCTTCCCTCTTAGTTCGTTGTCTTGAAAGGCAGGAAGAACTTTGCCAAGAACTCGGTTCTCATCTCCTCCCAAGTGGTCACTCGTCCTTGTGGTATGGATTCGTACCAAGCCAAGGCATTATCCTTAAGTGAGAAGGAGAAAGCTCTAAGCTTATGGTTGTTGTTCTCAAATCTAGGCGGTCTTAGAGTCTCCATCAAAATCTCGTAATTCATCAAGTATTGATGCGGTGACTCTCCTTCAATCCCTCCAAATTGGTTATGCTGAATCATTTGTAGCACTTGAGGGCGGAGCTCGTAGTCATGAGCTGCAGGATCTCCTAAATTGACACCCAGACGGTGCAATTTTTGAGCCGGATCCATACGTTGGCCAAGTGTTTGTGGCTCCTTAATAATAATCGGCTCAAACCGAACATGTGCCGCTGGTTGAGGCGGTGGTTGACGAACATTAAGCTCCCTTTAATCCAAACCTTGCCTAATTTCCTCAATCTCCCTCCTAAAAGCTTCTTGCCTCTCGTTTGCAAGTCTCCTCTTATTTTCCAAAGTTTCTTCCCTAAGCCTCATTTTCACTAGAGCTTCTTCTCTAAGTTTTAGTTGCTCTAAAGTTGCATCCATTTTAGCCCTAAGTTTTGTTTCGGCGATCTCTTTCTTCTTCTTATCACCTTTTGATCTAGTTTAAGGGTTTTCTCCGGTTCGGAATCGAATGGAGCTAAATCCTTGCCACGAGACCTTCGCATGCACCTAAAGAATGGGAGATGCCTTGAAAAATCAAAGACACAAAAAACAAGATCACAAGCAAAAGAAAGACCTAAACTATAAAGAATCACACAAAATGATTCAATCTTAACCTAGTCCCCGATAACGGCGCCAAAAACTTGTTAGGTGTTTTCTAGGATATGATGCTAAGAAAATCCGAGGCAAGAGTGTCAAGAACTTGTTCGCCCAAATCATGCGCAAAAAGTCTTATAATTTATAAGTCGATAAGATATCCTAGACTCCTAGCTAACCCGCAGTGTACAGATCACAAGTAGAAAGGAAAGCATTCTGAGGTCAAATACAAAGACTGAGGTGAGATTAAATCATGCAATGACCAAGGATAGTTCAAGTCTAAGATAAGGAAAGAGATGGAAACAAAGAAATGAAAATGATATATTTTTGATGGGTTTTTGTGGTGATCAAGCAAAGATCACAATCAAGCAACAATGCCAACCAAACATCAAAACAAACACAAGATGTAATATCAATGTACATAGAGCGGATTCTAGAGATTTGGATGTCCGGTTATGGCAAGGACTCAATCTTCTAATCAACCTAGGAACAAGCTGCGATATGTTGGAAGGAATGATTCTCTAATGGGATCAATCACCGGGTAGGTCTCATGGTCCACTAATCCCGCGCCTAAGGTCCTATTACCGGGTAAGTCTCTAGGAACCTAAGGTTGGGAATTCAACTCAAACCGGATCACTACCTAGGGGTCAAGCCTCTCCATAATGGGTAAGTCTCGGGAAGGCAAGTCCTAAACAACAATCCTAGCACACTCAATCGATTAGCGGCTGTTGAGGCTCACTACTACCTAATGTTTGTCATCTTCTATACCTAAGAGGGGGAATTACCGGGTAAGTCTCACCCCTTACCTAGTTTACCAACATAGGTAACCCTAATGCTAGATTAGGCTCAACAAACACTAGGATTTCAACCCTCAAACTCCCTAACATGAAGATATAACACTATAGGAAGTACAACTCACTCACCTCGGGTGGATCATGGGCATCTCGGCTGAAATAGATGAAGAACAAGCCGAGATTGCAAGCCAAGATTGCAAATTGAGCTAGGGATTTCGAGCAAGCAACTATCCTAAGATACACCTAAGTCCAATCTATCGTAGCCATAACCTTTCATCCATCTCCCTAGAATCACATGCTACTTAGCCAACAACTATCATCTTAAGTTCATTCATCATCAAAACAACAAACATGCATTCCATAGCTAGATGAAGGTATAGGAAGCAATAAAGCAAGAAGAAGGTGAATAATAAGTTTAGAATAAGCTTAAAACCATCCAAGAGTAGCTTCAAATCGAGCTTAACAATCTCTACAACTTTCCTCACTACAATTCTCTCAAAAACTCACTCTAAGACTATGAAAATGGTGTTCTTCTCTTCTCTTCAATGGAGTCTTCTCTCTTCTCTTCTCCACACTTGGGATTTCAAACCTATGGATTGTTTGGAGAATGGACGGTCCCCAACAAAAGTGTGTAGGCTGCAAACAAGTCCTTGAATTCGGGCCGTCACGAGACTTGAACCTCGGATATGATCAATAATGCATGAAAGCTCCCCAAAATAACTACAAAACCGACAAATGCTCGTGTAGACCTCTATTCTGACGAAATAACTCGATAAAGCATAAAACGTGCCGAACATATGCAATACCATGCATGAATGAATGCAAAAACTACCTAAAAGAGTGCCTAATCTAGTGTCATAAATCATGTCATCAATAATCCTCATTCTCCATGCGGATTCCCTGATATGGAGATGAGGATGGGGATTATAAACGGGGTTGGAGGCGGTGATGGGGTAAAAAATAAATTCCCCGAGAGGGGATAGGGATGGAGGCGGGTACACGTGTCCCCGCCCAGTCTCCCGCCCCGTCCCCGTTCCGGCCGGAATTCCCCGTCAAGATTTCCGCCGGATATCCCCATTTGGAGTTCCCCGTATTAGAACAATTTTCCCCGTGTTAATATGTTACTTTCTATAAGTTTATAATATGTATAACTAATTATTTTGGCTTTTATATAAATGAAAAATAAACTAAAATGCAATATAAGTTATTTATAATTGTACAACTAACAATCTTGACAAATTTTATAGAAATTATGATGGAATTATTTAGTAGCAATGATGGAATTTTTTAGTAGCTTTTATGGAATTATTTCATCTTATAAATTCAAATGCTACTATATACTGGAGTTTTCTATCTTTCATTATCTTTTTATTTTTTATTTGTTTGAGAAAAAATTGTACCGTATTCTCTGTCGGGGATCGGCTGTTGAGAATAGTATATGGGATGTGAATTCCCCGATGGAGGCGGGAATATGATGGAGATGGGAGCGGAGAGAATTTTGATTCCCTGAAGTGGGATGGGGACGGGGATGGGGAGTATAAAACTAAACGGGGATGGGGATGAGGATGGGGAGGATACACGGTGATGAGGCGCTTCACAGAGGGTTGTTTTGAATTTCATTGGTCGGTGTAGTTGTGTGACATTGTGATCTAACTATTCCGGCTGAGTACTTTGATTAATATGAATATATGTATTTATATAGCTAGTTTGTAATACCCGGAAATTTAATTTCGATAACTTCCGAACTTAACCGGACTTAGAATGGGTTGGACTCGTTTCTTTATTCTCAAAATCATGAGTGATGCTTCCATGGCCAACCTTCTACATACTAAATTCTTCTTATTATTTTTTATTAGAATACTATTAGTTTGTTTACATTGCATTTTACAAAATAACATTTTTAGGAAAATTTCGGATGGTACCCTCGTGGTTTGGCGTTTTCCGGATTTTTCCAACAGTTTTTTTCAGTTCGGATGGTACCCTTAAGTAGTTGTTGTTTTCCGGATTTTGCCCAAATTCATTAAACTTTTTCAAATTCCATTAAAAACATACAAAAGAAAATAAACTAAAATTAAAAAAAAAATTAAAATAGAAAGAGTGATTTATTTATTTTAAAACTAAAGTAAAACAGTAAATATTTTTAAAAAATAAATATTTTATATTAATTTATTAATAAATCAATTAAATAGTTTTTAAATATTCAATAGAATCAGTGTTTTATTTTATTTTAAAAATAAATAAATTGGAGTAGCATTTTTTTAACAATATTTAAAAACATAAGTGTTATACTTTATTTAAAAAATAAATAAATTTAAAAACATAGTTTTTAAATATTCAAAAGAATCACAGCTTTAATTTATTATTAAAATAAATAAATCATTTTTTCTATTTTATTTATTTTTTCAATTTTACTTTATTTTCTTTCTTTTAGTTTTGGAAATAAATTAAATATAAAAATGATTTATTTATTTTAATAATAAATTAAAACAATGATTTTTTTTAAAAATTTTCAAAGTAATTCTGATTTTATTTATTTTTTAAATAAAGTGTAACACTTATGTTTATAGATTTTGTTAAAACAATACTAATCCAATTATTTATTTTTAAAATAAAATAAAATACTGATTTTTTTGAATTTTAAAAAATTATCTAATTGATTTATTTTTAAATTAATATAAAACATTTATTTTTTAAAAAATAATTTACTGTTTTACTTTAATTTTTATATAAATAAATAATTTTTTGATTTTAATTTATTTTTAAATTTTAGTTTATTTTCTTTTGTATGTTTTTAATGGAATTAGAAAAAGTTTAATAAATTTGGGCAAAATCCGAAAAACAACAAAAAAATTAAGGGTATCATCCGAATCGAAAAACTGTAGGATAAAATTCGAAAAAACTCAAACCACGAAGGTATCATCTGAAATTCCCCTTATTTTTATGTGAAATGGGTGTCGCATTTTAATTTGGATATACCTACCTAAAGTAGCCAAACAACTACTACTCTCACACATCCCCTTTATGTATGATATTATCAATATTATACTTTGTTGGTCCCCTCTACTGTACCTATCATTTTATGTGTAAATTTTATATACATAACTTACCCATGTAGATTCATCATACTTTTTTTTGGAAGAGTTAGTTTCAAATTTATATGTATATACTTACATTTGATCATTTCAAATGAAATAGCCTTATCCTCTTTTTAGGATAATTTCATGGCAAATATATCCCATTTAATGGCAAGTGATCCATTCAAAAGTAACAGCTGCAGCTTTTCATTTCAAGGTACATGTAAACAATTTTTATTTTTTTTGCCTTCACTAATTCCACACGTAAGCATCCTTCTAATGCAATAAATTTTTTTAAGAAAATTCCAGAGGATACCCCTATGGTTTGGTGTTTTTCGGATTTTGCCCAAGAATTTTTTTAGTTCGAGTGGTATCCTTCAACTTTACACAATTCCGGATTTTGCTCATTTTCAAAAAAAATTTGAAACGGTGCTTATCTGAAAAATAAAAAAGTATAAAACTAAAGAAAAAACAGATTCAGATAAAAAAAGAAAATCACCATTGACAACTTCATTGTGCACCTTCACTCCACACCCGGCGGCCCCATCTCCGACGAATATGATGGCGGCGTCCTTACTCAATGTTATGGGTTCTCTCTCCTTCTCCTGAATTAAAATTTTTCAACCCTAATCTATTTCATATTTCAATCAAACTATTTTCAGATTTTTTTTTGTTCTGTGTATTCAATTGAAATTGTAATTGAAGTATTTATATGGATCTTCCCTCTTTTTGAATCACTTTTAGCTGAATTTTTTTGCTGCATATGATTGACAAGTTATTGGAATTGGAACTGAAAATAAGACGACTTTCTAATTCAATTTAGTTAAATTGACAGTCTTGGACCGGAGAATGAGAGAACCCCAAACGATAAGTAAGGACTCCGCTGGTGTTGGAGTTGTCGTCTTCGCCGGAGATGGTGCGGAGGGTCCCATTCAAATCATTTCAAAATTAACACCCTAAACCAAAGAAGTAATTAGCGAAGAAGGTATGATGTTAAAGAAAATATATTATGTGGGTAATCAGCTCCGTAGATCTGGAGGGCGCCGACCTCACATCCTCCTCCTGCACTGACTACTTCTTTGAGCAATTAAAGGCCAAAACTATATCACTCCTGGCAATGTAATCTCTCAACTAAATTGATCAATTTAGATGGATTGAAATGGTTAAGTGTAGGTATGAGATAATACAAAATATACGAATCTTTTTCTTCTTCAGTTTTTTTAGTTTTTTATTTTTTATTTTCATGAATCATAAGGATTGTTTGGAAGTTTAAAGAAAAAAGTAAAAAATCCGAAATTGTGTAAAATTGAAGGGTAGCATCCGGCAAGCCACCTCCTCCTCCCTTCTCTTTGGACACACAACAACCATTAACCATAGCCTTCCTATTCTTTCATCTCCCTCTTCCCACGAAGCAGCAAACATAGCTTACCTCATATGTTCACACAAACGCAACCAAGGAGGTTCCTTCAAAAAGCAACAACAGCAACGGGATGCCTCTCCCTCGAATCTGAGTGACAACACTAGTCTTCCAGTCAAGAAACAGTAGGCACGAGCAGGCACACGGGCTGCCACAAGCAGGCACCTCTTCCTTCTCCTCCCACGCAACAATCACCACCTTCGTTCCTTTATCGAGCCTTGTCAATGAGTAAGAACATCAACCATACTCCTTTGTATTTCCCTCTACATGAATATGTTAATAGGTGCCTCAAAGGATGTCTTAAACTCATATAGAATAGCCAAGGAATAACATCACAAATCGGCTTAATCTTTTGCGTTTACAAAATCGTCAATCATCCAACTTTGGAGCCAGATATGGGTACGAAATACTCCTCCGTTTTGCCTGAAATTTTGATATGTTGTATTTGAGATATTTTAGTAAAACATAACAAAATTTGAGAAGACTCCAGCGAGTATCTTACAAGTTATGATTCTTTTTAAAGTTGAGACCAAAAATAGATTTTTTGGAAAATGCTGAAAATTTTGTAAGTACAAAAACTGCTTTTTGTTGAAGTTTTTAGATCCAAATATGATCGGGTTAGACTGTTCTGATGGCCATGAAATTTTGATAGGTTATAGTATAGATACTATAGTTCACCGTGTTTGAATTTGAGGGAGATCCAACAGTTGGATCATGAAATATGATTTTCTGAAGTTGGACCAAAGCTAAGTTAAGTAATAGTGTCCTGAAATTTTTCTAAGTGTTGGAAGAGTATTGTGGAGGCCTCGTTGTGAATTTGTGTAGATTTACTGGATGTGAGTTTATGAGTTTAGTTTCCTCTATAGGAGAGTATATATGTCATAGTGTTGTTAGATATTTTCCTGGGAATTTTTAGAGGCTATTTGGAGATTATAATTCCATACCAAAGTACGACCTTAGCTAGTTTTGGATATAAGTTGAGATTTATTAAGGAGTTGGAAAGTTTAAGAAAAACTTTTAAACTCTTTAGATTCTCTGTTTAAGATTTTATATCATGTCCTTGAATTTTAGTTAGAGGTTTATGAACCTTCCTAGGGCCATTAGGATTTTCAGAATCATTAGGAGAAAAATAGTCATTTACCCTTCGGAGGGTAAATTGGTAATTTCTCTTATAATAGACTTGTGCATCTTAGAAGTTAGAGACTTCTAAGAGAGTTGAACACATTATTGATCCACTTGCCTTTATATAAGGCGGTTGAGATAACGAGACTTGTGATTTGATTCAGGTAAGTCCTTTGGACTTACTTAGTTGACTTTTAGATCTTAGCTAAATGATGATGGTGGTGTGTGTTGTGTGTTGTGTGTTTAATAATTATAACATGCATAGGACGACCTTTTATGCGTTCATGACTCAAGTGTATGTATAACAAACGGTGACGTCACTGCCCAACTCTGACATGAGACTGAGAGATTCTTTATACCCGAACCAGGCAGGCATACGGTGAGGTGCATCAGATCCACTCCAGATGGTTACACGGGAGCAGAGGCGAGGTTTGGGAATTCCTCGTGTCACAAAATAAGTATCATTAGCAAAGTGTATGACTTAAACGAAAATAATAAATGGAATTTTCTAAAAACATGTTGACTGTTTTATTATATGTGTGTGTGCTATTATTGTTTGTCTAACTTTTGGATAACTATTAAGTACATTATTGTCTGTTAGTAGCATGTCGTTACATTCATGACATTACAATATCGCTTTATGAATTTTAGTTTCCTTATTTGTGTCTTGTTGTAAGATTTAGTGAAATTGTTGTCAAATTAGGGTCGGGACCCACTGTGAGGTCCTAACTCGCGACTCCCAAAAATCTGAGAATTTGGGGTGTTAGATAGTCATCAACCATCATTAATCGATAATAATTATGTTAATTTAGTTGACATTTACCTAGTCAAACTCGTAGAGATTATCTCGAAAATTTGTTGCACATTTAAAAACAATAGGGTTTATCACACAAATTTATTGCACATTTCGTAAGTTTATATAACAATTAATTATAATTCAAATTTGTAATGTATGAACCAATTATTCTTTTTAATATTAAATCTTTATTGAATTACTTTGTTTTTGGAACTAAATATGGTTTCAAATCTCATATTTTGTTAAGAAAAAAGGGTTTTATTTATTAAAAAACTTGAGTGAGCAATTGTAATAAAGTTTAGAAAATGAGATTAGTTAGAAAAACGGGATTTTATATATAAAAATAATGATAAATGATTTATAGTGGGTATTTTCAGATATTAGTGATCTTAGACGGATTTTCGGCAGATTTGGCGAACAATTAAATTTGGTAAAGTTTATTTAAATTTTGTTTAAATAATAATAAGAGAAAATTATCTAAACAGTGCCCCACTTTTGGCCCAACTCACTTTTAGTACCCCATCCATTTAACTTTCAAAATGGTATCCCATCTACTGACCTCCACCGAAGATTAGTGTATACAACACTGTTCACACGTTAAACTTTGAGAACGGCGTTAAGAGTGAGGGGTATTGTTGTTCATGAACCTTTACTTATTTTTGCCTTAAATTTTCCAATGATCATATTTAAAACAACCAATTCTAAAAAATTTACCCCATCTTCTTCTCTTCTCTTCCTGCGATTTCAAATTTTCAAGGTTTATCTCTTCGTTTTTGTGAAAAGAGATGAGGTGGAAGTACTTCCGTGTTGGAGGGGAAATGCCAAGATACTCAAGTAACAATCATTTCTCTGATTTCAGATGATTAGGGTTTGTTTACTGTCTACTTCTTCTGATTTCTGGTTTGTGTAAGTTTAGGGTTTAATCTTTCTTTTTGTGTTGTTTCTTATCGATGATAGTTTCTTTACTATGAAGATATATGATGGGGGTATATTTTATAGTAAAGGAGGGTTAAATCGTAGATATGTTGGAGGAGAAGTCTTGTACTTTGACTATGTAGACATGGATATGGTTTTTATGCCTGTTATAGTTACTTGGGCGTATGGTATTGGATATGAGGTTCCACCAATTCAACTTTGGTTTAGGATACCTCGTAGTGAAGATGGCTCAGGTTTCTTGCTTGTAAGTTGTGATAAGGAGGCATTGGAAATGTCTTCTTATGTAACTAACTAAAATAGGGAGTTAGAGTTGTTTATTGTCTTTGAAAATCCTAGGAGAGAGTTCACATAACAAGAATTAACTCTGCTTGGGGATGAAATTGATCGTAGTGTAAACTTGGGAGGCAATGTTGATGACATTGAGGACAATGATGATGATGATGATTTGATGAATGAGGACAGTTTCTAAGATGATGCTAGTAAGGATGCTAGAGTTGTAGACACACCTAGCAAAAGAGTTAAAGCAGTTCCAGTGAGGCCTAAACGTCATACATATTCAACATGACACAGAGGGGAAAATTCTAGGATCAAAGAGGTTGTGAGATTTGACGATGAATCTTCTTCTGCAAGTGAACCTAATGATTCATCTTGTTCTAGTGATGAAGATTTTAGCCCTTATGAAGAGTATGGGTATGAGAATGAAGATGATGAAGATTTTGATGCTAATGTGGATGGAGATGGTGGTAAAAAAAAGGTCAGGAATTGGATGACAATGACAGGGGTTTAGATGAGTTTATTTCAGATGATGAATCGTATGGAGATCCGGATAAGGAAGGTACACCATTTCCTGTAAAGTGTAGGAAAAGATTCCATGAATTTCTTTCCTTTAACCCAAATATCCACATGAAGAATCCTGACTTCAATTTGGGTATGGAGTTTGAAAGATCTAAAGTTTTCAAACACGTTGCGAGGAAGCATGTTGTGCTTACAAGGAAGCAATTGAGATTTCCAACTAATGCTAGGCATAAGGTGGTTGCTAAGTATGTATCCTCTTCAGGTTGCCCATGGAGGATATATGCATCATCTACAGACAAGGATTGTCCTTCAATCTGGATTAAAAGCATCAACCTAGAGCACAATTGTAGTACCTTGGACAAAAAGGTGTATCATTTGCATGCACCATTCATGGCCCAAGAGTATCAAGATTTCTTCTTGAGTGATCCTACTTGGAGTAGAGATAATATATAAAATGCCATTAACAAGGACTTTGAGATGCATATTGACAATCAAACTTGTTATAGGGCAAAGAAGATAGCTCTCATAATGGCACAAGGGCACCATGAAGATCAATATAACCCGTTGGATAGTTATGCACACGAGCTTAAAAAGAAAAATCCTGAGATATCAGTTTCGATTCAAACACAATTGGATAATGACATTCCTAGGTTCAAGAGAATTTACATATGCATTGATGCATTGAAAAAGGGTTGGAAGGCATGGTGTAGACCATTCATTTGTTTAGATGGAACCCATCTAAAATCTGTTCACAAGGGACAATTGTTGTTTGTAGTAGGCATTGATGCAAACAATGAGATTTTTCCAGTTGCTTGGGCAATAGTTGGGCAAGAGAGTAGAGATAGTTTTTTTTGATAATGGAAAGCGGTTCGAACCATTAGACGGCGCACCGACTAGTGGGTCGAAAGGCCGAAAAGGATCGGCAGACGAACAAACCGTCATGAAGAACCACAAACAAAGGAGAACAGAGATACACTAAAATACATCAAAAAAACCCAAAAGCAAAAAAGTCTTCAAGGGAAAGTAGGATGATCCAGCCAATAAGAGGCACCGAGTATGGGCGTTCATCTTCGAAGGTAGTACACAGGTACGAAGACTGGGGAACAACTGTGGACACCTCAGATTTGGACTGCAACAGAGCCGTCAGGAGTCGATCACAAATCCATGCCCCCTTCTCGACAAAACGCTCGAAATCGCTCACAAATGACAGCATCAATCCTCGGAAGACGAATTGCAAAACACGAGAATCATGATGTATACAGGTGTAGACCTTAAAGGATAAAGAAAAAAGGTTTGTAGAGAGAAAATTGTTTAACTAAGGTTGATTAAAGGTTGGCTTAAACCAAAGTAGTGTTTTGTTACAATTGATCGATCAAAATTTGTTTTTGGAGGGATTGACGGTCGATGGTCACACGAAACATCGTCCCCCGCAATGGAGGTCTTAGTTAAAAAGGCTAAGAAGTCATTGTAAAAATGTACGGGATCGACTTAACTCATCAAATAGAGAGCAAGAGCCATGGCTTGAGCAAGCAGACTCGGGGCCGACCACTATCTCGGCACTTAACTCCGGATGCAGTTAGATTAATTTAGTTTTTTGTAAGGCCTTTTAACAAGGTGAAAGATCATTTCCTATAGATCTAAGTTAGGGATTGTCCTAACAAAGCTTCAGATTGGTAAATTCACATAAAATGTTATGATTTTGGGGAGATTATCCCTTCAAATTTTTTTATTTTGGGAGGTTTTTCCATAGAATAGATCCGGATAGGAAATTTATTTATTTATTAATTTCTTAATTAATTAATTGAAGCAAAATCAAATTTTCCTTGTTCCACTCCCACTTACAATATGGAAGAATAACTTGAGAGCATGAATAGAGAGTCACAAAAGTGCCGCCTGAAAGGTGCTTTATTGAAAAAAAGACAACCCTTAGTCCAGCAACAACCTTTCACCGAATGCAGCCATTGGTAGACGGAGGTATCGAATGAATCGAGTTCCATTGAACTGCTAAGGGGTTCCATTTCTTCCAAATACATATACATCGTCTCCAGTGCTTTCTTCGTCGGGCTTCTTGTGGGTGTTAAAGAGGCTTTGCTTCCTAATACTTAATCCTCTTGGATTTCCTTGTTTATAGATCTATAAAAAAACCGGATCTGGAATATTCCTTGTTTATAGATCTATAAGAAACCGGATCTGAAAATAGGGTATTAAGTTGAGAAGAAGGTGATGAATCCTCTTCATTTTCCTTGTTTATAGGGATGTTTTCCCATCGAGTTGTTGAGCAGATCTGAAGGGGGAGATGGGGTTATCGTCGGGCAAAGTAAGAGTATTTACGCCGGCTAATTGCTTGTGAAAGAGCTGACCGAAAAGAGGGTATGGGAGAGTTTACTAGGCAACAATGGTTGTGGATGAGCCAGTAGAAGGGATGAAGTAGCGACCATGGTATGTGTGGTTGTTGTCGGAGTAGAGGTAGAGACATAATTTGGAGTAGGCAATCAAGGATCTCTTTCTAGAAGCCACACACATACATTGTGCAAGACATTTACACAATAACTTCAAGCTTGATGAATTCAGGGGTATACTCTTCTTTTTGTAATATCTTTCTCTAATATTTTTTCTTGATTTTATGCCTTTAATGATATGGTTGTTTGTTTATTTCTATAAGGATTGGAGCTGAAAAATAAATTTTGGGCAATTGCTAAAAGCTCCACTTTGAACACATATGAAGAAGCAATGGAGGACATGAGGCTGACTACAGAAAGGGGCTGGAAGTGGTGGATGGAAAGGTCTGCAACAAATTGGAACTTGTCTCACTTTGATCCAAAGGTCAAGTGTGACATCTTGCTAAATAACCATAGTGAGAGCTTCAACAAGAGCATTGTAAGTGCAAGGAAGAAAGGTATCTTAGGGTGTCTAGAGGAGATTACAACAGCAACAATGGTAAGGATGGGCAATAGAAGATTATCAGGTGGTAGATGGAAAACAAATGTGGGACCAAGGGTTGAAAAGATTTTGATAAAGGTTGTGAGGTGGAGCAATGAGTATAGGGTTCTAGCATCTAGTCGTGCTAAGTATGAGATTCATGGAAGGGGAGTTGCCTGCATAAGTGGAGTCACTAGTCAACACACAATGGCCTTAGACTTGAAGATATGCACATGTAGGAGATGGGATGTGTCAGGATTGCGTTGTGGACATGCATGTTGTGTAATTTTTTCACTTGGAAAAATCCTAGATGAATTTGTGGATGAATGTTACAGTAAAGAAGCATACATGAGAGCCTATGAGCCTGTGATGAATCTAACTGCAGGGGTTAGAGAGTGGGATAAGATGAGTAGACCTATTGCACCTCCATTATATAGAAGGTAACCTGGAAGACCTCTTGTTTTAAGGACTCCATCTCAAGGTAAGATTCAGTTCACCAAAGTTGCAAGTAATTATAGAACTAAGTTTAATTAATTTTGTTACTATTTTTGTTTTGTAGGTGAGATCCCTCCACCACCTGGTGCAAAGAAGTTGTCCAAGGCATACTATATGCAGGTCACTTGCTCAATATGTAGGAAGAAAGGACACAACAAGAAGACATGTGCGAAGAGGAATGAAGAAAGATCATAACAAGAACAAGAGGATGATCACACTTCCTTATGAAAATTTGGTCAATTCAGTGTACCTTCTGGCTTGTAATTGTGGTGAATTGCTTGTAATTGTACCTTATGGCATTAGTTTGTGTACCTGCTGAATTTTCATGGTTTTTCTGTGTACCTTCTGTTATGTTTTTGTGTACCTTCTAGTTTATCTGTCTGCATAAATATTCATTGTGGTGACAATGTTATTTTGGTGATGATATGGCAGATCTTATTACCTTCTATGGTGAAAAGTTCTATGGTGACAATGTTATCTGTGGTGAATTGCTTGTACCTTCTGGTTTTTCTGTGGTGACAATTTAGTGTACCTTCTATCTTATTTTGGTGATGATATGGTTTATTACCTTCTGTTATGGTTTTTCTATCTTCATAAATTTTCATTGTGGTGACAATGTTATTACCTCTGGTTATGGTTTTTTGTGGCTTTTCTTATTACGTTCTGGGTATTCTGGTTTTTCTTATTACCTTCTGTTGGTGACAATGCCATGCACCTTCTTATTACCTTATGTTAGTGCACCTTCTATCTTATTTTGGTGATGATATGGTTTCTTATTACCTTATGTTAGTGTACCTTCTTATTACCTTCTGTTTGTGTACCTTTTGTTGGTGACAATGTTATGGTCAATTTCAGATTTTTCAGAAGAAATGGACATGACCTTGTTTTTTTTGTCTTGCTGCATCATTGGCAGTGATGAATAACCAATTTCTCATACACAAAAACCTTGGATCTATTTAGACAGAAACTATATCATACAGAAACTGGATCAATAACCAATATCTCATACACGAAATCTCATACAAAATAGAACAACACAATAACCAATATCAAATTGGATCTATTTAGACAGAAAATATCTCATACACAAAATGGATCAATAACCAATATCTCATTGGAACTTGTCTTCATACTTTCAACAATGTTATCACTACAAAAATGAACAGCACAATAACCACACATTTTAAAACTAAAATCTCTTGCTGCATCCTTGCAATGTATGGTGGAACTTCATATTCATCACTTGAGCCTTGCAATATACCTTCTGGCTCGTTCACATCTCTTGTAAACCCACATCCTTGTCCAACCTAGAATAGAAGGTAAACCCACATAATTTCAATTACTTGACAGAAAAACCAAGGTCTTCTTCACCAAATGGAAATTGAAGACAAAAACCCTAATCGGACATACCTTTCACATAGAGCAACCATAGAAACATTTTCCGACGTTAGGAGGTCGCCTGCAAATGGAAATCGTCGCCGGAATCCCATGGTAGCAACGAACACGATCGTATTTTGGCACTCCTCTCCTCCACGAGCTTGAAGACCCAAACGAAGACCCTTGATCCATATCATACACTCTTCAACTGACAAAGGGTTAGAATTTTGAAGACCAAAATGAACAAAATCGAATTGGGGAAAATTAGCGGTTAGGGTTTATGTGCAGAATGAAGAAAGTGGTTGGTGGTTTGTTTATTTAACCGTTGGAAAATTTAAGGCAAAAAGGCATAAAGGTTAATGGACAACAATACCCCTTACTCTTAACGCCGTTCTCAGAGTTTAACGTGTGAACACTACCGAATACACTAATCTTCGGTCGGGGTCAGTAGATGGGATACCGTTCTGATAGTTAAAAGGATAGGGACTAAAGTTTAGTCAGACCAAAAGATGGGGTACTGTTTAGATAATTTTCCCTAATAATAATAATGATAATAATAATAATAATAATAATAGTAATAATAATAATAATAATAATAATAATAATAATAATAATAAGATTTGATGGTGAAATGAGTGACTGGTAAATGTGAGACGTGTCCACGATTATTATTTGTGCAGAAAATCTAGTTTTGATGATGACTAAAGAATTTGATTGGTTTTATGGGGCATGCATTCATGTATGTTTGTCTTTGTTATCACTATTTGAAGGAAAGCAATGATTTTTGTGGTCTCTTTTTTCAAGGAGTAGGTGACATTCTATAGACAAAAGCCACAGTGAGGTGCATCTCTTTTACGCACATATATATCCAACCATTGTTGAAGATGAAGTCGTAATAGTAGTCGTTTGGTGTTATGAGGTTAGCTAATTGCATGTTTATATGATTCACCTTCTATGTTTAGAAGAGTTTTGATGACATGATTTATGACACTAGTTTAGGCATTCATTTCAATAGTTTTTCCACTTATTCATGCATGATTTTGCATTAGTTTGTGGTGTTTATGCTTAATCGAGTCTTATTTCTAGAAAAGACATCTACACGAGCTTTTGTCGGTTTTGTAGGTATTTTGGGGAGCTTTTGGATTTAATCGATACATTCGAGGATCATTACTCATGGTGACATGCATCCAGACTCCCTAAGGAGCAAGCTTGGAGCAAAGAAGAACAAAAAAGACCTTGTTGGTGCATGCCTTGCACCAACTCATGACTTGGTGATCCAAGGAGGGCTTTCTGATGAAAATCACGGCCTACCTAGGAAAACCACGCCCGTGGTTATGACCCGTGTTTTCTGTCAGCACAGCCATGACACTTGTCACGCTATTTCTTTGCCCGACCTTTGCTTTCCTTGGTTGAGTGTGGACTTGGAAAAGCCTGAATGATGGCTTTTGGACTCTCTCTCATCATCCATTGTTGGGAGAGACTTCGAAGAATAACAAAAACACTCTCATTTGGGAGAAGAAGAACATCATCAAAAACTTAGATCTAGAGTTAGACTTTGAAGGATTTTTAGTGACTTTTGTTGAGAAGCTTTTGGAAGCATTGTAAGGAACGTTTTGGAGCTGTTTTTTAAGGGTTGTATGTCTTGTTTAAACTCATATTCAGCTAAGATTACTTGCTTCTTGTAACTCTTATTTCACTTTCTTGCTACGGAAACCATGTATGCTTGCATGATGAGTTTGGATCTTAAATTGTATGTTATTGGCTAAGTAGTTGTGATTCTAGGGTGATGGAATGATGGTTATGGCTTGTACTATGATAGAATAGACTTGAATGTACCTTTGGATAACTTGCATGCTCGAATCCTAACCCCCGACCAAAATCACGGCCTGTTCCTCCTAAATCACGGTCGTGGTTTCGTATGATCAGCTTGTGGTTTTGCTCTGTTGTGCTTACATTGATAAATCCATATGTTAGGATGTTAGATTGTTGAAATTCTAGTGTTTGTTAAGCCTTATCTAGCTTAGGGTGACCTAATGCTAGCAAACTAAGTGAGGGAAGAGACTTACCCGGTAATTCCCGATCTTAGATACCAAAGATGATGAACTCTAGGTAGTAGTGAGCCTCGCAAGCCGCTATTGGATTGAGTGTGCTAGGATTGTTGCTTAGGACTTGCCTTCCCGAGACTGTTCGCTCTAAAAGGTGTGTACAAGCTATAAAACTTATAACCCAAGAAGTATGCTTGAACAATATGTGAACCCGCAGTGTACGGATCAATTGTAATAAAAGCAAGAATTCCGGGGGTCGATCACAAGGACTATGGTGAAACAAAGCATGAAATCGGTAGTCAAATATTGCTAACAACTAAAAGCAATTAAAGCAATCAAAGATGATGTAAAATCAAGTAAGGGGAAATGCGGATTCTAGGGATTAAAGCATCTAGTTGTGGTTCCGACTCAAGATCTCAAAGGATAACGCGGACAAAGCTGAGGTTTGCAAAGGGAAGGTGTTTCTAAGATGGAATGAAGGCACACTCAAACCCCAATAAAGGATAAACCTTTATTACCTACACTCATGATCTTGGGTAAACAAACAAAGGAATCACCGGGTAAGTCTCGTCCTAGGTTTGCGTTGAACCAGGAAAGGTGTAATAAGAATAGGATTTGGCAAACTTTGAATCTTAACTCAGATAAGGTTCAGGAAAGGTTCACCTCGTTCAATTATATTCCACCCCGGCCGAGATGTTCAATGACTGAGCGAGGTGTTCTAGGGTTAAGGTAAAGGCTCGAGCTTTCAGGGTCCTGTTGGGATTAAGATCATTCTATCATCGTCTTTCCCACAATTTTCAGCCAATCATCCTAGAATCGTATAAGAAACTTAGCCAACAATCATCATGATAACAACAATCAAATATATAAGAAAGGAATCAATATTCAAACAAGAAAACCTTAAGAAAAAGGTCTCAATAACTGAATCAAACAATCAACAAACAAGCGTTCCTCAATCACAACTCAGCAAAGACAACAAACCAAAAGTAATCTAAGAAAGTCTTACAAACTCCTTCAAAAGCCAACTCCAACTATGATTCCTTCCTTCCTTGAACTTCAATCCTTCAATACTTCCTTCAACTCTTCCTTCAAAACTCCAGAAAATCCCTCAATCGCTGGATGCTCCAAGCATGTGATGATCCGAAGATGTCTGAATTGTAGAAAATCCAACCCTTTATATAGGAGAATTATCTTCCAAAGATAAGATATCTTAAAAAAATAATTTCTTAGAAAATATATCCATATCTCTCAAAATAAATCAGCTAAATATAATATCTTCCTTCCAGAAATCCAACCAAAAATATAAGATATCCTTCTTCAAAAAATAGAAGATCTCAGCCAAAAATAAAGATCTCGCCGGCGACGGGGTGTTCGCCTCGGTCGGGACGCTCCTCAAGATCACCTCGGTCGAGGTGGTACTATAGCTGACCGAGGTGAATCTCAACCGAATGTGAAATCTCTCAAATCTGGCCCAAAGTTAATCTTCTTAATCATTTCCATGCTTCCTGAGATCTTCTTTAAGCTCCAGAATGTAGCTCCAATGACTCCTTAGCTTCCTTAGCTCCATTTCGATGCAAAACGTGTCATTTTACCTTCAATTACAATGAAACTAGGTGTAGACCTCGATTCCCGCAAAGGTAGATAAAACAACAATATAATCAAAGAATATGCATCCATACATGCAGACTTATGAAGATAAAACGTCTAAACTAGCCCTAAAATATAGACTATAATACATGCTATCAAAATACCCCATTCTTGTCCCTTGCTTGTCCCCAAGCAAGTTCCAAATCTTAGATACAAGATAGAATGAATTATAAGTCATAAAGATCAATGAAAAGCATTTCAAAACATTTTGGTGGTGTGCTCCACTCATAGACCACTCTAAGAGAATGCTTCATGGCAAATCAAGACATGATCAAAACATTTTATGAATATAAGAAAGTTGTTCATCTTTGCATAAAATCATAAAATGCATAATAAATCATATTTATCGAAATCAATCATGTATAATCCAGTTTAAACCACCAAGTCAATTAACAAGCTCGAGGTCTCAAGGGCTTCCAAAAGAGGTCAAAAAACGTGTTAGGGTAGGATGTATATAGGGTATGTGGTGCTAGTAATCCGGGAAAAGGGATCTTACTTCGCTTTCTTTGAAACTCAACATCTTCCACCAATAAGCTTTTCTTATTTTACTTTACTTTTTGGGAGGCATGGACAGAGGTGCACAAAAACCGAAGCCTAAGAAATCAGCAATCATCAATTTCTCAAGATGCCTCAAACCCTTGATGCACATACCATGACCCGTTAGGAATATCGCTCAATCCGACTTTGGAAAGACACAAACACCCGGCTATGTGAAAGGTGCCAAGTTACTCATTATCATGATTGACTTCCCCAAACCTATTTGTTTCTTTCTAACACTTTCAGCCAACATCTCAACTTCACTTTCACTTGCTTTTCTTTGCTTGCTTCCAAATTCCCGGATAGGTAAAGGGAGGCAAATATGTATATGAGGGGCTAAGCATGATCAAGAAGAAGAAGAGAAGAGAATGAATTGCCTTAATCATTCTAGGAAGAATGTGATAGAACTCATCATGTGGTGTCAACCTTCAAATCCAACATAGTTTTGATAAAAACAAAGTATTAAACATGATAAAACTTCAAACAAAGCATTTTGCAACTTAAACATATCATAAAACCTTTCGAGCATAAAAAGATTCAAAACCAATCTGCAAACAAAATCATCATTAAGGTCATATCTAGAGAAGAAGCACAAAACGTTTTGAAAAACTCTCAATTAAGAACCTGCCTCGGTCGAGGTGTTCTGATGTCATCCGAGGTGTCCACCTCGTCCAGTCAAGAACATCTCGGTCGAGGTCATAAAAAAAATTTTCAATCCAGTTTTCGGAGTTTTTCTCAAACAAAAACCTATATGTATGCATGTAATGGCAGATAAACACATAAATTCAAGTAAAGCAGAATAAGATCATAATATCCGATAGAGTCATACAAGCATACACACATAATGTCAAATAAATACATTCAAATACCCCCATACTTGGGACACATTGTTCTAATGAGTCAAATAAAAGTCTAGGAAACAGAAAACTCACCGGACCTAGCTGAACTGCATAATAAATAAAGAAAGAAAATACACGCAACTCTAATCCTCGTCAGCTGGTGGCGGTGGATGTGGAATGTAGGGATACTGGGTCAGATCAAAGGGATAGCCCATCATCTGCTGGTGCTAGATCTTCATCATACGTCTAGTATAGTGCTGACTCTCCAGCATCTGATGCGTCCAACCCTCAATATCTCGGCACTGGTCCTCGAAACGCTCATGCATGTCAATAGTCAGGGTTGCGTAAGCGTCGACCATCTGATCAGTGAGGTCATCAATCCTCTAGTGTGCCTCGGGATCTCTGAACCTACGGTGTGATCTGCGCTGAGGTGGTGGTGGTGGTGGTGCTGCCTCCTCCTTTGTCGCCTCATCATCAAGGTCGACAACTGGTATACTAGGACCGCCGGTATCAGTACCGGTCTCCATAGCAGCTCCTCCCTCATCATACTCCTCCTCGTCATCAGCTGCAGCATCTCTGGCATCCTGCATGTAAGGATACCAGCCAGAAGACCAGTATTGTCGGTCGAAGACTGAAAATTGGGATGACCATAGAATACCTTGTGGAGCTGTCGTCTCCCATGGCATAGCAACATATGGCATGCTAAGACCACGAGGAACGAGAATACGCCTCGTGATCATCTCCTGAAGTCTCAGCGGCTTTGCTGCCGCAACCAATGTACAATTAGACAAATCTAGACCCATAGTTGTAGCAATATGGGTCACCAAGCCTCCACAACAGATGTCTCCCTTGGACTTGCCCTTGATCCTATGCAAGTCCTTAGCTAACATACCGGAAAAATCCGGCACTCCCCTTGAAACCATGCAAAACGAACTCAAAAGCTCCCCCTGTCTGATCTTTTGGGGCACCTCAGTACGCGTTAGAAGTGTGTCGCTGAATATCTAGTGAGCTAGACGAAAGGCGAGGTGGAAGATGATTAATGACATGATTTATGACACTAGTTTAAGCACTCTTTTAGATAGTTTTCCTTTCATTCATGCATGTTTCTGCATCAGTTCGTGACGTTTACGCTTAATTCATGCATATTGTCGGAATAGACGTCTACACAAACTCTTGTCAGTATTGTAGGTATTTTAGGGAGCTTTTGGAGCTTAATCGATACATTCGAGGATCATTCCTTGTGGTGGCACACATCCGGACTCTTTAAGGAGCAAGCTAGGAGCAAAAGAGAACACATAGGACCTTGTTGGTGCATGCCTTGCACCAACTCGTGGCTTAATGATCCAAGGAGGGTTTTTAGAGCAAAACCACGGCCTAGAGGCCATTTCCATGCCCGTGGTTTTGGCCGTGGTTTCTGTCTGGACCACTTTGACACGTGTACCACGATCTCTTTGCTCGACCTTTGCTTATTGAAGGAGTATTTAAGTGATGTTGCAGGTTGTATTCAGGATCTTTCTCTTCCCTTTTTGACCTAGTTTCTTCCCCAAAACACTTCTCCATTGTATCCTCTCTTCCAAGCACCCATTGTGGGTGTTCTTGGAAGAGATTAGTGTAGATTTTCATTTTAAAGTGAGATTAGAGTGGTTTTGAGGAAAGTTTCCATTGTTGACAACTTGGAACACCTCTTGGAGCCTTTATAAGATTTGGTAACTTCTATTCTAGCTTTTAATGTCTTTTATTTGGATTATTCTTCATTATCTAGCCATGACTTGCAAGCATGCTCTATTTGTGAAGTTTGATCTTAAAATGTATGTTGTTGGTTAAATAGTTGTGATTCTAGGGTGAAGGAATGATGTTTATGCTTTGGACTATGATTGTATGGACTTCCATGTTAGCTTAGGATAGATTTGTGTTCGAAACCCCAACTCAGTAGAGAATCATGGCCTGTTCTTCATGATTCCACGGCCGTGGTTTCCATGATCCATCCGTGATTTTCTCTGTTGTGCTTGTATTGATAAATCTGGATGTTAGGATGTAGATGTGTTGAAATACTAGTGTTTGTTGAGCCTAATCTAGCTTAGGGTGACCTAATGTTAGCAACCTTTTGAGGGATGAGACTTACCCAGTAATTTCCTCTCTTAGATACATAAGATGATGAACTCTAGGTAGTAGTGAGCCAAAAAAGCCGCTATTGGATTGAGTGTGCTAGGATCGTTGCCTAAGACTTATCCATTTTGAGACTTACCCGGTAAGGAGGGGTTTGACCCTTAGGTAGTGGCCGGTTTGTGTAGAATTCCCGTCCTTAGGTTCCTTGAGACTTACCCGGTAATAGGACCTTAGGTGCGGGACTAGTGGAGCTTGAGACTTACCGGTAATTACTCGCATTAGAGAAACACCCAACTCCTAACAACCACAACCTTCCTTTGATCTTTAGAAGCATGAGTCCATCGTCATAATCGGAATTCCGAATCTCTAGAATCCGCATTTCTTACCTCTTATCTCTCATCTTTGTGTTTGTGTGTTAGTTTGCTTGTTTTATTTGCATATTTTGTGATCCTTGTTTGATCACCCAAAACCAACCAAAAATATTTTGTTTTGCTCTTTCTTTATTCCTCATCTCATCTTAGTTTAGATTTGCACTATCTTTGATCATTGAATGAGTTGATTTCACCTCAGTCCTTGTGTTCGACCTCGGAATACTTTCCTTTCATCATAACGATCCGTACACTGCGGGTTTCGCTAGGTAGTTTAGGATTTTAGATCGAGTTATAAATTTAAGACTTTGTGTGTGCACGTTTTGGGCGAACAAGTTCTTGGCATTCTTGCCTTGGATTTGTGTCGTTCAATTTCTAGCGTAACAAGTTTTTGGCGCCGTTGCTGGGGACTAGGTCTAGATTAAGTCATTTGATTTTGATTGTTTTTAGTGTATATCTTTCTTGTTCCTTTTGATCTTGTGTTGTTTTTGTCTTTGCCTTTTCATGTTTTCCATGGACGGATTGTACTTTCAAGACGACCTTGACAACATGGAGTATGAGGAGTGGATGGAATACCAAGATCTAGGACCTCTCCATGATGAGTTTGAGTATTGAGAGGAGTTTAATGCCTATCATGAGTCCCATGATCAAGCTCACATGACTACATTGCCTTATGTGGAACCTCACCATCAACCTCACAATGACCGAGTGGAATCAATGCTAGAAGAGATGTTGAGAAAGATGGATGATCTAGAGAGCAACCTTGCTTCAATTTCGAGTTCCCACATGGAGCTTGAAGCGGAAGTGTTACGACAAGAAGAGGTTTACCATGAGGAGATCCAAGAATTGCCCGAATCAACCATGATCATTAAGGAACTTCAAGAAGAGTTGGATGAAGCTTGGGAGCAAGTGAGGCTAAGGGATTTGGCCCTGAAGGATGATAGAAGATTGAATTTTGAGAGAGAGGAACAAATGAGGAGGGAGATTGAGGAGATTAGGAATGCTCTTATGCTAGGAGATCCTACCATCCTTCAAGGCTTACCTCCACCTCCTTCACCTCTGGAGGAGTGCAATGAAGTGCTCTCACCCCTGGACATCCTTGCCATCAAACCCGGAACCATACTTGAAGAGATCACGAGGGATGAGGAAAACAGAGAGAACCACGGCCCATCTGGCACTTCCACGCCCGTGGATTTGCTCGTGGAAAGCTCTGTCGTTGAGAACCCTAAGTTAACTCCAACTCCTTCCAATCCTATCTTACTTGCCCGGAGTACATACGAAGATTGGAGTCCCTTTCCTAAGGAATCTCCCATATTGAATGATGGAGGCAAGCATGATGGATCCATGATGGTTATGAAGCACTTCAATGAAGAATTCTTTCCAAGAATCGGCTTTCTTCGGATCATAGAGGATGAGGATGACAAGCATTTCACCGGTGTGACCCACGGAGTACCAATTGTCTAAGTATGGGGTGGCACCTATGGTTGCAACTCCATACTATCATCAAGGGAGCGGTGATGAAGGAGTCTACTACTCACCGGTGAAGAGAGAACTTAAAGCTTATTTGGGCATCAAGTGGCCCATGCTTGTCATCATGGATGCCGGAAAGCGATGGTTGCTTGGACTCATCAAGCAAACCATAGTATTTGAGGTGGATTGACACATCCACGGAGTTTGGTCAAGCTAATGACCTTAAAGAAGCGCTTCTTGGGAGGCAACCCAAGGGTAAAAACTTTTTCCCTTTTCTCTTTTGCTTTTGCTTTTGTTTTTGTGTGTATTTGTGTTTTATGTTTGTGTCGTAGATTTTAGGTAATGAGGAAGCCTTGCAAGGCAAATTGATGATGACGATCCCATTTTCAACCATGGGTGTTGCGGACGTGAGACTTGGACGGCATAAGGTGCCTTTGTTTGGTGGAAGAGCTCCCATCTCGCATACACCTTGGCGCGGGTCTCGACGCCGGAATGACTATAGAGAGCTCTCTACCATGCTTGATCGATCATCCGCACCACCACTCCACATGAGTGAACCAAAATACCGAACGACACCATTTTTACATTGTGAGGACTTCCTTCACTCTTCTTTACTTGATTTGCACATTGGGGACAATGTGTTTCTAATAAGTATGGGGTGGGGTTTTCATGATTCTTAGCATGGCGTGATCGCATCTAGGATAGTTTCATTTATTGGCACACGTTTCTTATCATGTTTTTGCATTGTACATATATATTTCAAAAATTCCAAAAAAAAAAAAATTAAAAATTTTTGTGCTTCTTAGTTTGGATATGACCCTAATGATGAATCTTGTTTTGTGGATTGGCTATGGATGGCCTTGTGTGTTGAATGGATTTATGCATATGTGGACTTGAAATACTTCTCTTGAATCCTATGGATGATTTGTGATTATGATGCTTGTCTTGATTGGATTTTGAGGATTGATAGTCGAAATTACATTCTAGTTCTTGCACATGATCTAGGAATGATTAAGACAATTCATCTCTCTTCTTATCATCTTGATCATGTTGTTTGAGCACCTCACTTGATATGAAATTTGACCTCTTTTGACCCATCTGGGAATAGGAGTATGCTAGTGTGTTGAGTGTGTGAAAAGCAAGTATGGGGTGGTGAAGTTGGTGTTTAAATTTTTTGAATGAAGTTGTTGAAAATATGTTCTGAAAAGTGTAGAAAACAATATAGGTTTGGGGACTTTGGTTTTAATGACGAGTAACTCGGCACCATTCAGATAATCGGGTGTTTGTGCCTTGCCAAAGTCGGATAAACCAAATGTCCTAACGAGCCTTGGTATGTGTGCCCGGTGTGAGGCACCTCGGAAAAATCCCAAGGTCCGCTAATCACCAAGGTTTCGGCTTTTGTACACCAATGCCATTGTCTCAAAAATAAGTGAAAGAAAATGAAAAAGGAAAAGAAATTTAAAAAAAGAAAAGAAAGAGAAAAATACACTTTGGTGGATGAAGTATAAATGTGAAGTTGTGGTTGTTTAGTTCCTTTCCCGGATTTGCACCACATGACCTTAGAAAATTCCCACCTTATCATCACGTTTCTTGGCCTCTTCTTTCCTAAGTCCTTAAGACCTATTTGCTTATGTGTATGACTTAGTGATCTAGATTGGGTATGCTCATGATCATCTTGACTTCTTCATTTTCACCTTTCATACATGCTTTCGAGTTAAGTATAATTGTCTTTCCGTGCCTTCATTCAATTAATACATTATTGCTTGTCCATTGCCATGAAACATGACTATGAAGGTGATCCATCTTTAGAAGCACAATTCCAAAAATATTTTCAGTTTTTCTGCATTCATAAATCATGTCATCTCGTAGCCTATAGTTGGACCTTGCTCGGGGACGAGCAAGTGCTAAGTATGGGGTATTTTGATGACATGATTTATGTCACTAGTTTAGGCACTCTTTTAGATAGTTTTCCTTTCCATTCATGCATGTTTCCGCATTAGTTCATGACGTTTACGCTTAGTTCATGCATATTGTTAGAATAGACGTCCACACGAACTCTTGTCGGTTTTGTAGGTATTTTGGGGAGCTTTTGGAGCTTAATCGATACATTCAAGGATCATTCTTTGTGGTGGCACACATCCGGACTCTTTATGGAGCAAGTTAGGAGCAAAGGAGAACACATAGAACCTTGTTGGTGCATGCCTTGCACCAACTCGTGGCTTAATGATCCAAGGAGGGTTTCTGGAGCAAAACCACGTCCCAGAGGCCATTTCCACGCCCGTGGTTTTGGCCGTGGTTTCTGTCTGGACCACTTTGACACGTGTCCCACGATCTCTTTGCCCGACCTTTGCTTATTGGAGGAGTATTTAAGTGATGTTGTAGGCTGTATTCAGGATCTTTCTCTTCCCTTTTTGACCTAGCTTCTTCCCCAAAACACTTCTCCAGTGTAGCCTCTCTTCCAAGCACCCATTGTGGGTGTTCTTGGAAGAGATTAGTGTAGATTTTCATTTTAAAGTGATATTAGAGTGGTTTTGAGGAAGGTTTCCATTGTTGACAACTTGGAACAGCTCTTGGAGCCTTTGTAAGATTTGGTAACTTCTATTCTAGCTTTTAATGTCTTTTCTTTGGATTATTCTTCATTATCTAGCCATGACTTGCAAGCATGCTCTATTTGTGAAGTTTGATCTTGAAATGTATGTTGTTGGCTAAATAGTTGTGATTCTAGGGTGAAGGAAAATTGTTTATGCTTTGGACTATGATTATATGGACTTCCATATTAGCTTAGGATCGATTTGTTTTCGAAACCCCAACTCAGTGGAGAATCACGGCCTGTTCTTCATGATGCCACGGCCGTGGTTTCCATGATTCACCCGTGATTTTCTCTGTTGTGCTGGTATTGATAAATCTGGATGTTAGGATGTAGATGTGTTGAAATCCTAGTGTTTGTTGAGCCTAATCTAGCTTAGGGTGACCTAATGTTAGCAACCTTTTTGAGGGATGGGACTTACCCGGTAATTTCCTCTCTTAGATACATAAGATGATGAACTCTAGGTAGTAGTGAGCCAAAAAAGCCGCTATTAGATTGAGTGTGCTAGGATCGTTGCCTAAGACTTATCCATTTTGAGACTTACCCGGTAAGGAAGGGTTTGACCCTTAGGTAGTGGCCGGTTTGTGTAGAATTCCCGTCCTTATGTTCCTTGAGAATTACCCGGTAATAGGACGTTAGGTGCGAGACTAGTGGAGCTTGAGACTTACCCGGTAATTGCTCCCATTAGAGAAACACTCAAATCCGAATAACCACAACCTTCCTTTGATCTTTAGAAGCATGAGTCCATCGTCATAATCGGAATTCCGAATCTTTAGAATCGGCATTTCTTACCTCTTATCTCTCATCTTTGTGTTTGTGTGTTAGTTTGCTTGTTTGATTTCCATATTTTGTGATCCTTGTTTGATCACCCAAAACCAACAAAAAATATTATGTTTTGCTCTTTCTTTATTCCTCATCTCATCTTAGTTTAGATTTGCACTATCTTTGATCATTGAATGACTTGATTTCACCTCAACCTTGTGTTCGACCTCGGAATACTTTCCTTCCTACATAACGATCCGTACACTGCGGGTTTTGCTAGGTAGTTTAGGATTTTAGATCGAGTTATAAATTTAAGACTTTGTGTGTGCACGTTTTGGGCGAACAAGTTCTTGGCATTCTTGCCTTGGATTTGTGTCGTTCAATTCTTAGCATAACAATGATGCGCTCCCTGGAGTCTCTAGATCTCCATCTATCATTGTGCTCCACCACATGGGCTATCTCGTCCTAGAAATCTCGATCTACGGCTCGGGAAGGAAATTCAGTAACTGTGGGGGTAGGGAAACCAAAGACCTACCTAAACTGGTCCATCGGCACAATATACTTCCGGTTCAGCAACCGGTACTTGATGTTGTTACGCTCAGGCACGTGAGTGACATAACTCACAAACTCCATAGTCGGCTCTAAGTAAGCCGACGCTCGTACCTCCATAAACTCCTCCAGTCCCACCATCGATATCATCTTCCTCAAGTCCTCCGCCACGTGTAGGCACTCAAAGGCGGAAACGTCTAGAAAGCGCGGGGCAAAATAGGACGCCCGCAACTACGATCAAAGTCGGCCCGGTGACGCTCATGGATCACTAGAATAGTAGGATGAGATGTAGAAGAAGGAGAGGAACTACAGGGTCTATCTCTCAAGACCAGCTGGCGATCAGATCTACTGCTCATGATTCTGACAGAAGAACACCTCGGTTGCTCTAACAATCGCCTCGGCCGAGACACAACCGACCGGACCAAGGTGAAGGGTTGTTCGATCGCACTCTCAAATTTGTAAGTTATTTTCTCTAAAATCACTACCAAATGCTTCCTAAGGGGTACTTATATCTTTTCCAACAAGAGACAGTGGCATCCATATCTGTGCTAAATAAGTAAAGGAAGGAGAGTTAGGGTTTTTGGACAAAATACCCAGATTATGCAGATTCGGAGCGTTTTTCTCGCTGTTTGATGCTTGAAAACCGATCCTCTTGCTTCCTCCGGTGTAATCGAACAAAAAATCTCAAGAAAAACGAGCAATATTTGAATATTTGAGAGAAAAGCACCGCCGCGGTCGAGGTTGAGGGTGGGAGGAAAAAGTGAGGAGAGAGAAAACCGTGTCGCCTTTTTTTATTCCCCTCGCTGAATTTGATTTCACCTCGGTCGAGGTGGTCCCGACCGGACCGAGGTGTCAAACTGGGTGTTAGACCTAGTCGCCTCGGTTGCCCCAAGAACATCTTGGTTGAGGTGCTGTGACAGCAACCGAGATGTGTCTCAGTCAAACTTCGTCTTCTCAATTTCTTGAACTTCTGTCCTTCCAATGTAACTCCTGAGCTGTAATCCTTCCTTAGAAAGTACCTGGTTTCTGTCTAGAGGATGCCAAAAACAAAGCAAAGCAAACTATCTAAAACTAAGCTAGGAAAAGGGAAAAGAAAGCAATACCTTGGGTTGCCTCCCAAGAAGCGCTTGTTTTAAGGTCGCTAGCTGGACCGTACATCATTCTTAGACAAGGTATAGCGGTGCAATCTCCTCAACCTGGACTTCCGGTTGGTACTTCTTCAGCCTATGACCGTTGACCTTAAAGCTTCCGCTTGTTTCACCCCAAATCTCAACTGCACCATAGGAAAAAACATTTTTCACAACGTAAGGTCCAGTCCATCTAGATTTCAACTTACTTGGAATAAGGCGGAGGCAGGAGTTGAAGAGTAGAACTAGATCTCCTTCTTTGAACTCCTTTGGAATGATATGCTTCTCATGCCATCTCTTTGTTCTTTCCTTGTAGATCTTGGCATTCTCATAAGCTTTTAAGCACAACTCCTCCAGCTCATTGATGTCCAATAGTCTCTTCTCTCCGGCATCTTTGATGTTGAAATTCAACCACTTGAATGCCCAATATGCCTTGTGCTCCAGCTCAACGGGTAGATGATAAGACTTCCCATATACCAAATTGTAAGGGGTGGTACCAATGGGAGTCTTGAATGTGGTCCTGTAAGCACAAAGAGCATTGTCCAACATCATGGACCAATCTTTCCTCGTCCTAGAGACGGTCTTCTCCAAAATTGCCTTGATTTCTCTATTCGAGATCTCGACCTGCCCACTAGTTTGAGGGTGATAAGGGGTTGCTACCTTGTGGGTTACCCCATACTTTGATAGAAGTGCCTTGAACTTCCGGTTGATGAAATGTGTCCCTCCATCACTGATGATGATGTGTGGTGTCCCGAAACGTGGAAAGATAGTTTGATTGAAGAACTTCACAACCACCATGGCGTCATTAGTGGGAGAGGCGATAGCTTGCACCCATCTAGAGACGTAATCAACAGATAGGAGAATGTAGAGGTTCCCTGCGGATGATGGGAAAGATCCCATGAAATCGACTCCCCATACATCAAAAATCTCAACTTCTTGAATATTGTTGAGTGACATCTCGTTCCTTCTAGACAAGTTCCCTGTTCTTTGGCATGCATCACAAGAAACAACAAACGTTTGCACATCCTTAAATAATGTAGGCCAAAAAAAACCAGAATGTCATACCTTAGTGCACGTCTTGTGAGCGCTAGCATGTCCTCCACAAGGAAGCGAGTGGCAGTACCGTATAACAATAGCAACTTCATCCTCTAGAATGCATCGTCGAAGCATCCCATCCGGACCTCTCTTAAACAGTAGAGGTTCATTCCAATAGTAGTGGCGTACATCCTTGAAGAACTTCTTCCTTTGAGCGTACGTCAATCCAGGCGGTATTTCCTAGAAAACAAGGTAATTAACAATATCAATATACCAAGACTCTTTACCATCAGACACTTGGCAGAGTCAGTGCTCCACCAACTATAAATGACTCTCAGAAATAGAATCAGGAAGTTTGTTGTCCTCAGTTGACAACATCTCGCTTGTTGTCTCGGTTAGTGTCCCAGGTGGGTGACCGAGATGTTCTTCAGATAAGAACACCTCGCTTGGTCCAAAAAGTGTCTCGGTCGAGGTACTTGAATTGGAACCGAAACCTAAATTGCTCTTCTTCTCCTGGATTAGTTTCTCAATCTTAGCTCCTGGATTTGCTTCCAATGCTTTTAAGCTCCGTATATCTACATCACAAGAAACATCTATACCTTCCTCCATTAAATTAAAACTAAGAACTCTTTCAAAAGGGTCATTAATAAGGATAGAGATCACCAATTCTCTTGATTCTTCTTCATCATAGATGTTGAAGATGTGGCTCTCCCTTCATTGCAGCAAGCAATGCAAACTCCACTTGATCTCTACCAATGTTGAATTTCAACTTGGCGTTCTTACAATCCACATTGCAACCTGAAGTTGCTAGAAATGGTCTCCCGAGAATGATAGGAATGGGATAATCTGCGGGTATGTCAAGTACAACAAAATTTATAGGTAAATAGAATTTACCTAACTTGACGGGAACGTCTTCCAAAATGCCCACGGGATGGGTAATGGAGCGATCCACCATGTATAGCCTTATCTTCACCGGCTTGGTCTCTCCAAGTCTGATTTTCTCACATAGCTCCAGCGTGATGATACTCACGTTGGCTCCCAGATCACACAACACCTCATAAGTTACATCCCCAACTTGAATGGAATGCAAAATGAACCGGGATCTCTCAATTTGGGAGGCATCTTCTCCTTCATGATTTGAATGAGCTCCGAAGACTTAGATGTCATCCTTACTTTCCCAAAATCTTCCATCTTCCTCTTCCTTGATAGAATCTCTTTCAGAAACTTCCCATAGGCAGACATCCCTAGAACGGCATCAAAGAAAGGGATTTTAATATGTAGTTTATTCATTAGGTCTAGAAACTTATCAAAATGCTTGTCTAGATGTGCTCTCGCCCTTGACTGAGGGAATGGAAGTGGTGGTTTATAAGCAGGAGGTGAAACATAAACTTCAGTTTTATCTTTCGCTTTCTGGGGCTCCACCTTGGTTGTCACCTCAACCGAAGTGTTCGTCTGGTCGTGGCTCTCCCGAGGTACTGGATCTGTAGTTTTTAGTCCACTTCGTGTCGTTATTGCCATAATTTGTCCCTTAGGGTTGTTCTTTGTCCTTGTTGGGAGCTTCCTTGGATCTCTTGGCGCTTCATTCGCCTTGTTAAAGAATTGTTGCTCTAAGGCCTTTTGTGCCTTCGAAAATAAAGTCATCGATGTATCCATAGCATTGAGCTTGATCAGAATTGCCTCCAGCACTGCATCCTTCTTCTCTGGCTGGAACGAACTTGATTAAGGCTCCTGGCTTCTCAATGGAGTAGAAGAAGAAGAGGAGGGGTTAAAAGCATTATTAGCATGAGAATAAGGGTTACCGGGATTTTGTTGATTAGATCTCCAATTGTTGTTGTTGGAGTTTCTATTGTTGTTGTAATTGTTGTTCCGCGGCCCTTGATAGTTGTTTCTTCCTTGATATCCTCCATCTTGCTCCTTCTTCGTTTGAGCTACTAAAAGCTCCTTCAATGCCTTTACCTCATTGCTAAGCGAGGTGAGTTGAGCTCCATTTGATGATGTTTCCTGGAAGCTAACCCTCCTTGCTCTATTTTCGGTTCCTTGATGGGAGTACTTCTCCATGTGTAGAGCTTGCTTTTCAATGAAACTCAAGCTTCGTCTATCGGCATATCCATGAATGTGCCGGCTGAAAGTAGTTGGCGATTGAATTGAGTCGCTCCATCCAAACCTTTGGAATAGATTTCCAGCAACTCGATCTTTGGAATCCCATGGTGTGGACAATCCAATAGAATATCCTTGAATCTCTCCCATGACTTGGACAAACTTTCCTTGTCATTTATAATAAAAGCATTGATCTTTCCCCTCATTTCAGCGGTCTTAGAGGGAGGAAAGAACTTAGTAAGAAACTTTGTCGTCATCTCTTCCCAAGTGTTGATTTTTTGGCCGGAAGAGATTGATACCAAGCAAGTGCCTTGTCTTTCAAAGAGAAATAGAAAGGCCTCAACTTGTAGTTGTTATTCTCCAATCTTGAAGGTCTCAAGGTCTCCATCAGAATCTCGTAGTTTTGCAAATGTTGATGCGGAGACTCGCTCTCTAAACCTCCAAATTGACATTGTCGGATCATGGGTAGAACTTGCGGTCGAAGTTCATAGTCATGCTCAGCTGGATCACCTAGGTTGACTCCTGGACGTCTGACTTGCTGATTGGGGTCCATCCTCTGTCCTAGGGTTTGTGGAACTCCAACAAAAAGAATATCTCGGATAGGCATCCAAGATGAGTGTATCTCGGCCGGGGCAACATGAAATAGGTCTTGCCTCGGTCGAAGATCTGGGATCGGTCGAGGCAGAAACTAGGCCCTTAGTGCGGCCATATCTGCTTCCATTCCTTCATTTCTTGCGCGAGTCTCTTCTCTCTCATGCTGCAATTCTTCTCTATTGAGGCGTAGCTGTTCAAATGCCTCCTTCAATTCGGCTTCAAGATCCCAATCGTCTTGATTGGCCATCTTAGCTTCTCTTAACCTTCGCTTGTAAGTCTTTTCTGGTTCGGGATCGTAAGGAACGATTTCCTTTCCAGCGCGAGTTCTTCGCATAAACCTAAGGAAAGATCCTGCGAAAACACTCAAGTAAAGTGGTCAATAGCAACAAGGGCAATAGCCCCGAAAGACTACCGAAACCGGCTTGGTCTAGACCAAGTCCCCGACAACGGCGCCAAAAACTTGTTCGCTCCAAAAGGTGTGTGCAAGCTTTAAAATTTATAACCCAAGAAGTATGCTTGAACAATATGCGACCCGCAGTGTACGGATCAATTGTAATAAAAAACAAGAATTCCGGGGGTCGATCACAGGGGCTATGGTGAAACAAAGCACGAAATCGGTAGTCAAATATTGCTAACAACTAAAAGCAATTAAAGCAATCAAAGATGATGTAAAAGTCAAGTAAGGGGAAATGTGGATTCTATGGATTAAAGCATCTAGTTGTGGTTTAGACTCAAGATCTCAAAGGATAACGTGGACAAAGCTGAGGTTTGCAAAGGGAAGGTGTTTCTAAGGTGGGAATAGATTACCAGGTAAGTCTCACCACTCACTATCCCAAATCAAAGCTCCTATCACCGGGTAAGTCTCAAGGTACTAAGGAAAGGAACTATAATCTCAAACCAACACACCACCCAAGGGAATAAAATCAACCTTTACCGGGTAACTCTCACGCTAACTCTAAAATATGGAATGAAGGCACACTCAAACCCCAATAAAGGATAAACCTTTATTATCTACACTCATGATCTTGGGTAAAAACACAAAGGAATCATCGGGTAAGTCTCATCCTAGGTTTGCATTGAAGCAGGAAAGGTGTAATAAGAATTGGATTTGGCAAACTGTGAATCTTAACTCAGATAAGGTTCAGGAAAGGTTCACGTCGTTCAGTTATATTCCACCCCGGCTGAGATGTTCAATGATTGAGCGAGGTGTTCTAGGGTTAAGGTAAAGTCTTGAGCTTTCAGGGTCCTGCTGGGATTAAGATTATTCTATCATCGTCCCACAACTTTCAGCCAATCACCCTAGAATCGCATAAGAAACTTAGCCAACAATAATCATGATAACAACAATCAAATATATAAGAAAGGAATCAATATGCAAACAAGAAAACCTTAAGAAAAAGGTCTCAATAATTGAATCAAACAATCAACAAACAAGCGTTCCTCAATCACAACTCAACAAAGACAACAAACCAAAAGTAATCTAAGAAAGTCTTACAAACTCCTTCAAAAGCCAACTCCAACTATGATTCCTTCCTTCCTTGAACTTCAATCCTTCAATACTTCCTTCAACTCTTCCTTCAAAACTTCAGAAAATCCCTCAATTGCTCGATACTCCAAGCATTTGTTGATCCGAAGATGGCTGAATTATAGAAAATCCAACCCTTTATATAGGAGAATTATCTTTCAAAGATAAGATATCTTAAAAAGATAATTTCTAGAAAATATATCCATATCTCTCAAAATAAATCAGCTAAATATAATATCTTCCTTCCAAAAATCCAACCAAAAATATAAGATATCCTTCTTCCATAAATAGAAGATCTCAGCCAAAAATAAAGATCTCGTCGGCGACAGGGTGTTCGCCTCGGTCGGGAGGCTCCTCAAGATCACCTCGGTCGAGGTGGTACTGTAGCTGACCGAGGTGAATCTCAACTGAATGTGAAATCTCTCAAATCTGGTCCAAAGTTAATCTTCTTAATCATTTCCATGCTTCCTGAGATCTTCTTTAAGCTCCAAAATGTAGCTCCAATGACTCCTTAGCTTCCTTAGCTCCATTTCGATGCAAAACGTGTCATTTTACCTACAATTACAACTAAACTAGGTGTAGACCTCGATTCCCGCAAAGGTAGATAAAACAACAATATAATTAAAGAATATACATCCATACATGCAGATTTATGAAGATAAAACATCTAAACCAGCCCCAAAATATAGACTATAATACATGTTATCAGAGAACTACCCGGTAAGGAGAGGTTTGACCCCTAGATAGCAATCCGGTTTGTGTAGAATTCCCAACCTTAGGTTCCTAGAGACTTACCCGGTAATATGACCTTAGGTGCGGGATTAGTGGACCATGAGACCTACCCGTTGATTGATCCCATTAGAGAAACACCCTTTCCCAACATACCGCAGCTTGTCCAAGGTTGGTTAGTAGCTTGAGTCCAATGTCATAACCGGAAGTCCGAATCCCTAGAATCCGTTTTTCTTACTTGATCACATATCTTGTTCTTGTGTTGATTGTTTGTGTTGCTTGATTGATTGATAAATCTTGCATGATTTGTGATCTTTGTTTGATCACCAAAAAAACCCAACCAAGAATATGATGATTTTTATTTATTTATTTCTTTTTCTTTTCTTAGACTAGATTTGCACTATCCATGATCAATTGTTTGATTTGATTTCACCTTAGTCTTTGTGATCGACCTCGGAGTACTATCCTTGCTACAAAACGACCCATACACTGTGGGTTCGCTAGGAGTTAGGAGAATATATCGAGTTATAAATTTTAAAATTTTTGCGTGGTACATTTCTAGCGTAACAAGTTTCCTATTTTTAGATCATCTGCATCTCTAAGGCGAGATTCATCAATTGCTTCAAATTTTCATATCTAACCATCGAACATACTCATACAAAAATAATGGTTTTGAGAGGATTACGATTGAAGCAGTGCCTTTTTAACTTCCTCTTTTGGTTACTTTATTTGTAATCACCCAAAATGTAACATCTCCTCCTATTTCTAATACATAATTGTCTTTCTAAATCTTAACTTCATTTTCCCAATGTTTCATCATCCATCAATCACAAAACTTAACCTCCTTCAAATTTATCCCATTTTGCTTCTCGTTTTTTATGTCGTGTCTTTATCTAATATGTGTTTCCCACAACCCCTTGAGACTCATGTAATCAAACTTCCGTCTTTTCTGCATTAAAAATCATGTTTTACATAACTATATTTCTTACATCATGAAATAGTACACCTGGGGAACTATGGAGATTGTGGTGAATCAAACAACCAACTTATTGCATCTTATTGGGAAGGAAGTTGTGAAATTAGGAACTCATGTTGTAAGGAAGTTGGCATTGGGAATAAAGACAATCTATATGTGCCATTCTATTCAATTTAGGATAAATATTGTTTCCCACAGAGATTGTTAATTTGTTATTGATAAGGGAAACGTAAACTTAATTTTGATTTGTTCATTATAAGAGAATGTAAACTTAACGGGTTTTAATATACTAGTTGTACCGCAAGTGATTTGAGCGATTATTTCTAACATGCGTTACAAAAGGTGATGAACTGAAGTATAATAAAGTAGCTCAGATATCAGAAATGATGAAGTGAAGCGAATAAAGTAACTCGTAAATACATACGGATGTAATATACAATAGTTTGAAATACAAGGAATATCAGAGTATTCAACATCTTCCAAAGTTTTGAAGAGCTTCATTTCACAACATCATGGAAAAATCAAAAAGACAAATTTTGAAAAATAATTAAATATGAGTGCAACAAAGGAAACAAATCTTATGCCTAATCCATTCTAAGAGTCTCCAAGGCTTGTGCCACTTCCACTTGAATTGTACTAATCCTTGGTGAAGACTTATCTTTCACCTCTGGAGCTTCCCATCTTGCCCCCTAATGTTACTAATTTGAAGAGAAAATGATTATTGATCGAAAATAGAACATACTGGCATATTTGCCCACAAGAAAAAGGAAAGAGTGAAGTATCAGCAAGAGAAACAAAACGGGTAAAGGGTTAATACAAAAGTGTAATACTAAGACAAAATACTCAAAAGATATAATCATATCTCTACATTGGACAATTTATTTGTTTTGTGACTTGTGAGGATATATCTCATTTGAATAAATCTGGTAAAAGTAACAGTAACATCCTCCATTAAACAACCTGAAACATAAATATGAGGTGAATGAAAGAAACTTCCCCATATGTCTCTATGGAATAGGAAGCAAATCTTTGGTGTTCATCAAGTAGACGATGACGCAAGTAGCACCATCAACAAAATGATCCGGTACTCGAAAAAGAATTGAGGAAAATTTGACAGGTTGAACTATAAGTGTGGTTATTAAACATTGTGAACCTTAACCACACACATAGTTCATCTATGGTTATGTAGCCACTTTCATCTCTGCCAAAATAGGAAAAGGCTTGAAAATTCTCTTGCATTTCCAACTTGTGCAAGTGAATCATACTGAATCAAGTAATATTCAATGAAAAGAACATGCCACAAACAATATTCTTTGCTTAACAATGATTGAACACTATAAAGTCTTCACTGTGTGATTCCAGTCATGCTTGAGTTGAAAAAACATTTGAAAGGGTACGATATAAAACCAAAAAGAGTAATTGAAAGAAACAAAGGGATAGAATAGGTACCTCAGACAAAGAAAATTACGAAGATCTCTCTCGGCATGGCCGAACCGAACCCAACAAAAAACATACAAAACTTGCACTATCAATCCACACCTCGTCAATTTG
Organism: Fagopyrum homotropicum; assembly: GCA_033239125.1. Taxonomy (NCBI): domain Eukaryota; kingdom Viridiplantae; phylum Streptophyta; class Magnoliopsida; order Caryophyllales; family Polygonaceae; genus Fagopyrum; species Fagopyrum homotropicum. The sequence continues at coordinate 52,641,848 of BSWB01000002.1, forward strand.
TACCGTTAAATCTGCTTCCAAAATAATCGAACAAACTAAGATATGTTTACTGTAGTATGTTTATCATGTATTCTGGAAATATATGTCAATGTTATTAGGGTAACACAGCAGTTGTTTACGCAGTTCGGGTGTTAAAACCCTAGTTCTGCGGAACCTCAAGAGGGGAGGTCCGATCCCAGTTTTTACTAGGCATTCAAGACGATTACAATATAGTTTCGATTACAATATGCACGCAAGATCAATCTGTAATACAACCTATATCTAGAACAAGCAAGAACAAAAAAGATACGAAGAGCAAGGTATTGAAATAGCCCCTGTAAGGCTAAGCAAAGCTTTCAGTCAAGCTTTGCTATCTTCAATGTGAAGATATTCTTCTGGAGAGATCTAGGTGAGGATGATCGTCTCAAACCCTAGCGAACCACCTCCGTCTGCTCTTCAATCGCTCTCTCTCTTTCAATCAGAGGAACGCTCTCTCTTTCTTTCAACGGCAAGGGCTGCAATCTCACTTAGGGTTAGATGAGGTAAGCGGTAGCTTATATACTGCCTCCTCAAACCCCAAACATGTCGTTTCATTTAGGCGGTGCCAAACCAAGCCAAACTCTAAAGATAATCATCACAGCTCGAACCCGGTTCAAACCAATAACACAAGCGGCTATCCAGAAGACAACAGCTCAACCAACAATGCCACCTTCACATATCAGATATAAGGAAACAACACGTGCCACAGCTTTCCAATGAATCTAAGCTACCAGGGTTCAATGAACCGGCAACTAGGACTACACTAGTAAGCTACAACAAGCATTAGTCACCTTAACCTAACCACACTAGACCTAGGAACTATTACAGATCGATACTATTGCGTGCACTATGTAATCTACACTATACAACATGAATCACAAAGTTAATAATTGCCCTCTTGATTCATGTTAACACATCATTGTGATCACCATTAGTAAATGAAGGAGGCACTCCTGTCCGTCATCAGTTCAGTGCTCTAATTATCTTTAGGGAACATCCCACAAGTGAAGGGAATTCCTGTTAAAGATAAATTTGTCAGCAGGGACAATTTTTGTACTAAAATCAGCAGGATTAATATCTCCTCTAATTTTCTTAACCTCAAAGTGTTTCTTTTCTATCTCATTCCTAACAAAATGATATCTAACATCAATATGTTTAGATCTTTCATGATATACAGGGTCTTTACAAAGATATAGAACACTTTGGCTGTCAATATTTAAAACAGGAATACAAGATTTATGTTGTATTTCAGTAATTAAGCCTTTTAACCAAATGTCTTCTTTTGATGCTTCAACTACAGCTATGTATTCAGCTTTTGTAGATGACAAAGCTACAATAGATTGTTGTTGTGACTTCCATGATATACAGTTATTAGTCCAAGTGTAATAATAAGCAGTTGTAGATTTTCTAGTATCCTTATTACTAGCATAATCTGAATCTACAAAACCAATAACATCATGATTCGAAGAATGCTCACCAAAGCACAAACATAACTTCTTAGTTCCTGTAAGATATCTCAAGCAATATTTCATAGCAGTCCAATGTTCCAATCTAGGGATAGACATGAATCTACTTAGGACACTTATAGCAAACGATAGGTCAGGTCTAGTGCACAACATAGCATACATAACAGAGCCAACAACTACATCATATGGAATAATAGACATCTTTTTTAACTCACTAGGAGAATCAGGGCAATGCTTCTTGGTTAAATCTGTATGTAGTCATGCTGAGAACTTTCTGTATGTAGTCATGCTGAGAATTTCCCATATTAAGCCTATCCAGAACTTTCTGTATGTAGTCATGCTGAGAAAGCCACATTTTCTTTTTAACCCTATTTCTTATGATCTGTATACCAAGGATTTTCTGTGCAGTACCAAGGTCTTTCATATCAAAATGCATTTTAAGGTCTCGTTTTACATTGCTAATAATAACTTTGGATTTGCAGATAATCAGAATGTCATCCACATATAAGAGAACATAAAGAGCACTAGGAGTAGAAAGATTCTTGAAATACAGACAGTAATCATATTTGCTTCTCATGAAGCCCAGATTTTTCATACAAATGTCAAACTTAATATTCCATTGTCTAGGTGATTGTTTTAAACCATATAGAGATTTCTTAAGCAAACAAACATGCTTAGATTTATTTTTATTAACAATGCCTTTACGTTGACTCATGTAAATGGTTTCATTCAAATCACCACGCAAGAAAGCAGCTTTAACATCCATCTGTTTAATATCCCAGTCATACACAGTAGCCATAACAAGCAGTAATCTCAAGGTTTTATACTTAATAATAGGGGCAAAGATATCTGTGTAATCTATTCCTTCTCTTTGAGTAAAGCCTTTGGCAACCAGCCTGGGTTTATACCTAGGAGGATCACTATGTTTTATACCTTCTTTTAGTTTATACAGCCACCTACATTGAACTAGTTTCACATTTTCAGGCCTAGGTACAAGGATCCAAGTATTATTAGAATTCATGGACTCAATCTCATCATTCATAGCTTGGTTCCAGTGTTTAGCATTAGGACATTTTATATCTTGTTCATATGTCTCAGGGGTATAGAAATTTTCTATCACATCTGCTGTTAAGAAGGCATAATCAGCTATATTCACCTCATCTGTTAGCATGATATACTCAACATTATTAGCATATTTTTTATTAGGAATTTTAAGTCTTGCGGCCCTGTCCCTAGTTAACTGGTAGTGACCATGAAAATCAAAACGACTCAGGTCTTCATGTCTTTCATTTGACTTGAGTTGGTTTGAATTTCCCTCCTCAATTTCAGCACAATGGGCACTGGTACCCGAGTCGTCTTGATCTCCATGGTCACAACCATTACCAGATTCAAGGTTTGTCAAATTTTTATTAGGAATTTCATCGTTTTCCTCCCCTAATTCTTGAGAGTTATAATTATTCCCCATCATCTTCATTATTTTCCTCCCCTAATTGTTGAGTATTATTATTATTATTATTATTATTATTATTATTATTATTATTATTATTATTATTATTATTATTATTATTATTATTATTATTATTATTATTTTCATCCTCATTTATGTCTAACTGAGGGGTGTTCACATTACTAGAGCTTTCAGTTTGATAATATCATATATCAAATTCTTCTTCATCATTATCATTTATGTGAGGTTGATCATTATGGTTGTAGAAGGATCTAGATGTGCTAGGGATATCTATAACATCATTTTTCTCAGAACTATGGGTCACAACATTATCATTTTTAGATTTAAAATGAAAATCTTCTTCATTGAAGGTAACACTTCTAGAGTTAATGACTTTATATCCATGGGGTTGTATAAGGAGGAGTTTATAACTCTTAACACCTTCTGGATACCCTAGCATAACAGCTTTTAAGGCTCTAGGGTGCAACTTTCCTTGCGAGATTTGGGAATAGGCAGTACAACCAAAAGGTTTTAAATGAGTTAAATTTGGTTTCTTGCTAGTCCACATTTCTTAAGGAGTCTTAAAGTCTATAACAAATGAAGGGGATCTATTTATAAGGTAGGTAGCAGTCACTATGGCTTCCCCCCACATAGAATGTTTCATCCGAGAACTAATGAGCATACATCTAGTCTTTTCTAGAAGAGTTCTATTCATTCTTTCAGCTGTTCCATTTTGTTGTGGAGTTCCAGGTACAATAAGGTGTCTTTTAATTCCTTGGTTTTTACAGTAATTATTAAACTCAGAGTTGCAAAATTCAAGCCCATTATCAGTCCTAAGGCATTTTAGAGTATAACCAGATTGGTTTTCTACAGCTTGTTTCCATTCTTTAAAGTACTCAAAAGCTTCATTTTTATTTCTCAGGAGATAAGTCCAAACTTTCCTAGAGTAATGATCTATGAAAGAGATGAAGTATCTCTTCCCTCCTATGGTGTCAACCTGTGCAGGTCCCCATAGGTCAGAGTGAACATATTCTAAAGGTTTTTGAGCTTTATAGGATGAGTTATTAAAATTGTGTTTATTCTTTTTACCTAGTATACAGTTTTCACAAAAAACAATATCAACAGGTTCTTTATCTATAATACCTTGTTTATACAGATTTTTAAGGCCAATATTTCCAATATGTCCAAGTCTATTGTGCCAGTTTTTAGTATGACTTAAGGTCATTTTAGTATTAGCAGTGGTAAGGATCAAATTAGGTGCAGTAATAACCTGATATAACCCACCCTTTTTATGCTTTTTATAAGAGTAGTTCCATTTCTTATTACTTCCCTTATCCCATCACTAGTATTAATTTGACAATTCAAGTCATCTAAGGCAGATTCACTCATTAAATTTCTTCTAAGTTGTGGAACTCATCTAACATTCTGAAGAACTCTAATTTTTCCATGCATATAGGTACATTTCATACCCCTCTAATGGCCAAGGCAGTATTATCCCCTAGCATAACTTCTCCACCATCAAATTCATGCAGAGAGCTAAATAAGGATTTATTAAAAGAGGCATACATGGTACAACTAGAGTCCAAAATCCACACATTAGAATTTACAGAATTATACTCAATGCACATCAACAACTCATAGGGATATTCAGCTTGAACTTTTTCAAATAAAGACACTTTTCCATCAAGATTTTTATTATTCTTAGCATCATCTCTCTTTTTTTTTCTACATTCATTTGCATAATGTCCTGGTTTCTCACAGTAATAACATTTTTTGTTATTTTTATCAAAATCAGAAGGTCCAGTTTTATCTTTTTCATATTTTTCCTTCTTCTTGTTTTTAAAATGTTTAGGATTTACTTTAGCCATAAGAACTTCAGGTTTAACATCTGATTTCTTTTCAGTTTTACTTTTAAACACTTTCAAGGTATCATCCTTTTCAGTTATAACTTTTATTATCTTTTCTTGAGTAATATTATATAAGCTAAACTTTATCACATCTCTGAAAGTGTCAAACTGGACAGGTAAAGATCCTAACAACAAGACAACAAGGTGGGTTTCTTTAATTTCATCATCACATCTAGCCAAGTCCTGATTCATTCTTAAAAATTTATCTAAATTTTCATTAAGAGTCAGATTAGTGTCCATTTTGAAGGTAAAGAGTCTATGCAGTAAGGAGATCCTAGAGGGCAAGGAATTTTGTCAAATACAATTTTTCTAGGGCATCCTATAGAGATTTAACAAAGGTGTAACTTACAACCTGACGAGCCAAGCGTCAATTAACCTAATCATAATCTCAGTGTGGGCCTGTTCACTCATCTCCTTTTTCTTTTCTTCAGACGTCATGGTCAGGTAGTCTCCAGTGATGGCTTTGAGGCATTTCTCTTTGGTGAGAATGGCTCTCATTTTCACTTACCACATGGTGAAATCACCACTCTCATCAAATGGCTTCATCCTTATTGTGGAGTCTGTCATGTTTCACCCTACAAATACCACAAAGAAAAGGGGTTAGTATTTGTATAAAGGGAGAAATCAAGGCAGGCATATCTCACAAAAAAGGGTAACAGAATACAATAGTAAAGGGAAACAAAAACAATATTATGTGGGATCAGATCTTTCAACAAAGAACCAAGAACACAGCGGAAGACAAGATTAGATATACATGAGTTTCAACACAAATATATACTTTACAAGAAAAAGATACAACAAAAACTTTGATACCAATCTGTAATATGTTTATCATGTATTCTGGAAATATATGTCAATGTTATGAAGATCAACACAGTAGTTGTTTACGCAGTTCGGGTGTTAAAACCCTACTTCTGCGGAACCTCAAGATGGGAAGGTCCGATCCCAGTTTTTACTAGGCATTCAAGACGATTACAATATAGTTTCGATTACAATATGCACGCAAGATCAATCTGTAATACAACCTATATCTAGAACAAGCAAGAACAAAAAAGATACGAAGAGCAAGGTATCGAAATAGCCCCTGTAAGGCTAAGAAAAGCTTTCGGTCAAGCTTTGCTATCTTCAATTTGAAGATCTTCTTCTGGAGAGATCTAGGTGAGGATGATTGTCTCAAACCCTAGCGAACCACCTCCATCTTCTCTTCAATCTCTCTCTCTCTTTCACTCAGAGCAACGCTCTCTCTTTCTTTCAGCGGCAAGGGCTACAATCTCACTTAGGGTTAGATGAGGTAAGCGGTAGCTTATATACTGCCTCCTCAAACCCCAAACGCGTCATTTCATTTAGGCGGTGCCAAACCAAGCCAAACTCTGAAGATAATCGTCACAGCTCGAATCCGGTTCAAACCAATAACACAAGCGGCTGCCCAGAAGACAACAACTCAACCAACAATGCCACCTTCACATATCAGATATAAGGAAACAACACGTGCCACAACTTCCCAGTGAATCTAAGCTACCAAGGTTCAATGAACCGGCAACTAGGACTACACTAGTAAGCTACAACAAGCATTAGTCACCTTAACCTAACCACACTAGACCTAGGAACTATTACAGATCAATACTATTGCGTGCACTATGTAATCTACACTATACAACATGAATCACAAAGTTAACAATTACAAATCAACCAAATACGACGATCAAGAGACACCAAATCGTGCAATTCATAGCGTAAGGAGGAACAATCTGAAGCGATTTGAAGAATTAGAGACATGATAAATGAAATACGAAAAGGATATAGGGGAACTCACCGGGAAATTAAAATCGATGCTCCATGGACTGACGCTAAAATCAGATGAATGACATAGACAAAATAAATAAGAAGAAGAAGAAGAATTGGGGATTCTCCAACCTGCTGAATTTTTCTTTGAAACTCATGATCGAGTTTTCAATATCTTCAATGGATCCACAAAGTGCTTGTTGTCCTTGAGTGAGCTTCTCTAGGATTTTATCATGAGCTCGTTGTGCGGGAGCTTGTGCTTGTTTAGGATTGGGACCTTTGGGCGGGAAGTTTCTTCTATGGATTATGGGAAATTCTTTTGTGGGTTAGGGAGGTCTTGTGTAGGGATACTTCTTTTGATATTTACTTTGATTTCTCAAATAGTTGACTTGTTCCATGGCCTCACAATACATCATGTGTTTGTTGATGGCCAAACAATCTTCTATCTCATGACATGTCTCTTGCAAAATGACAGTTTATATTAGTATCTAAATTAGCATTTGAGGGAGTGTAATTAACATCAACGAATTTCATCAAGGCTTTCACATTCTCAATCAGATTGTCAATCTTGTCATCATCTTTGATATTGTAGACACCTCGTGTCTTGTTGCATTTCTTGACATACTTCCTTGTGTGTTCAGCAGTAGTCACAAGATAGTCTCAGACTTCATACTCATTCAATCTTGTAAATCCATGAGAGTTAGCGGTGTCAAATAAATTTATGGTAGTATCACTTAAACCACTATGAAAGTATTCAAGAAGTGCTCCCTTCTCAAATTCATGGTGAGAGCATGAATGCAGTAGCTCATTAAATATCTCTAAAGCGGCATGGATATTCTCTCCATCTTCCATGTCGAAAAGAGAAATCGTCTCCCTGATATCAACAATGTTGTGAGGAGGAAAATATTTGTGAAGGAAAGTTGTTGTTAGTACCTCTGCAGTTGCAAAGGTGTCAGGATGGTGATTCTACAGCCAATTCACAATCTTTCTTGTCAAAAAAAAAATAAATTCCTGGATTCTCAAAGCATTAGATTAATGTTCTCATAGTTTAACAAATTCATAATGATTTCAAAATTCCGCAAATGTTGATGCGAATTCTCATTCAACATTCATGAGGATTGGTCATTTTGGATGAATCTTATGGTGTTCTTCCTAAGGTTGAAGTCTCGACCTTCAAGTGTTGAGAGGACAAAAGCATGATTTGGACGGCAAGAATTCATCCTAGCGTCCAGTGTTTGAGGATGACGAGCCCTTTCAACAGCAAGTGCAACATTAAGCCTAGCGATTTCAACTAGTGGATCAACTGGGGGAAGCTTATTGTTGGGATCTTTGTTTGCTCCAAAGTGTGTGCAAAATAAGTCTTAATTTTATAACCAAGAATAAAAAGCGAACCCGCGGTATACGACTCAAATGCAGTATTAGCAAATATTACAGGGTTGATCACAAGGACTATGGTGAAATCAAGTAACTGTATATAACTTTAGGTTGTTTATGCAAACTTGAGCAACAAAGAATAATGATATAAGATAATCAAATAAAGGAATGCAGATTCTAGATATCAAAGTATCCAATTGTGGTTTCGACTCAAGACTTCTCAAGGATAAACCCGGACAAAGCTGAGGTTGTAAAGGGAAGGTATTTCTATGATGGGGATAGATCACCGGGTAAGTCTCACCATCCACTATCCCAAACCAAAGATCCTATCACCCGGTAAGTCTTAAAGAACTAAGGAAAGATACTATCACTCAAACCAACAACTTAACCATAAGGGAACAAAACTAACCATCACCGGGTAAGTCTCAGGTTAACTCTCAAAGGTAGATTGAAAGCAGACTCAAACCCTAACAAAGGATATACCTTTGTTACCTAACATTCACCATCATCGGTAAACAAGCAAAGGAATCACTGGGTAAGTCTCTTACTAGGCTTGAATGTAGACCAGGAAAGGTGCAACAATGATAGAATTTGGCAAACTATAACCTAAAATCAAGATTGGACATGCAGTGGGCAATCTTGTGCAGTTCTTATCGATCTCGGTCGAGATGACTCCAATAACAGTCTGAGACGGGTTTCGGTTTAGGTAAAACTCAAGCTTTCAGGGTTCACTCGCGATCAAAGGTCTATTCTTTCATCGTCTATACCACAACCTTCAACTAATCACCCTAGAATCGCAGGGGTTTTAGCCAACAATCATCATGTTCAAAGCAATCAAATAATGTATAATCAAGATATCAAAGAAAGAGAGTAAAACACTCAACAAAGGTTTCGAATAATCAATGATGCAAAACAATCGTCAATAAAATGTTCCAAGAGATGATAACAATCACTAATAACTCCCCAATAAAACCTTATATATTAATCTTCCCTTCTTCCTTGAATTCCAAGTAATCCTTCCTTAGATATATTTTCTTCAATCTTCCAATAGCCGTCTAAAGAAAAATCCTTGACGTCTCAGTGTTCAAGCGTGTCTAACTCAATAATTGCCTTCCATTCTTATAGAAGAATTTTAGATCAAAATAATATCTTATCTCTTCTTGGGCTTGGGCTGCCGATCTCGGGCTAGGCCTAGTTGGCCATCTCGATCAAGATGCATTATGTGTTGTGTTTGCTCCAAAAGGTGTGTGCAAGCTTTAAATTTATAACCCAAGAAGTATGCTTGAACAAAGATGCGAACCCGCAGTGTACGGGTCAATTGTAATAAAAAGCAAGAATTCCAGGGTCGATCTCAGGGACTTAGTGAAACAAAGCACAAAATTGGTTGTCAAATATTGCAATTAACCAAAGAAATTAAAGAAATCAAAGATGATGTATAAGTCAAGTAAGGGGAAATGCAGATTCTAGGGATTAAAGCATCTAGTTGTGGTTCCGACTCAAGATCTCAAAGGATAACGCGGACAAAGCTGAGGTTTACAAAGGGAAGGTATTTCTAAGATGGGAATAGATCACCGGATAAGTCTCACTACTCACTATCCCAAACCAAAGCTCCTATTACCGGGTAAGTCTCAAGGTACTAAGGAAAGGAACGATAATCTCAAACCAGCACACCACCCAAGGGGATAGAATCAACCTTTCCCGGGTAAGTCTCAGGCTAACTCACAAAGATGGGATGAAGGCGCACTCAAACCCCAATAAAGGATAAACTTTATGACCTACACTTATGTTCTTGGGTAAACAAACAAAGGAATCACCGGGCAAGTCTCATCCTAGGTTTGCATTGAACCAGAAAAGGTGTAATAAGAATAGGATTTGGCAAACTAGAACACTTAACTCTCAGTTTCGGATCAGGAAAGTTCACCTCGTTCAGTTTATGTACCATCTCGGTCGAGATGTTCCACAGCTGACCGAGGTATTCGTCGGTTAAGGTAAAGGCTCCAGCTTTCAGGGTCCACTGGGGTTAAGATCATTCTATCATCGTCTTTCCCACAACTTTCAGCCAATCACCCTAGAATCGCACAAGAAACTTAGCCAACAATCATTATGATAACAATAATCAAAAATATGAGAAGGGAATGAATATTTGAACACAAAAACCTTAAGAACAAGGCTTCAATAACTGAATCAAATAGTTCGCAAATCAACATTCCTCAATCACAAATCACACAAGACAATAACCAAAGGGAATCTAAGAAGATCTTACAAACTCCTTCAAAAGCCAACTTCAACTTGATTCCTTACTTCCTTGAACTTCAACCTTCAAAACTTCCTTCAATCTTCCTTCAAAACTCTCTCCAAAAATCCTCAGAAAATCAGTGATCCGAAGATGGTTGAATTGCGGAAAATCCAACCCTTTATATAGGAGAATTATCTTCCAAAGATAAAATATCTTACAAAGATAATTTCCTATAAAATATATCCATATCTCTAAAATAGATCTCCCAAAAATAATATCTTCCTTCCAGAAATCCAGCCCAAAAATATAAGATATCTTCTTTCCAAAAATAGAAGATCTCATCAAAAAATATGGATCTCGCCGGCGGCAGGGTGTTCGCCTCGGTCGGGACGCTCCTCAAGATCATCTCGGTCGAGGTGGTACTGTAGATGACCGAGGTGAAGGTGACACTGAAGAACACCTCGGTCTAGGTGATACCTCGGTCTAAATGATACCTCGGTCTAGGTGACACCTCGACCTAGGTGACACTGTAGCCGACCTAGGTGAATCTCAGCTACGTGTAAATCTCTCTAATCTGGTCCAAAGTCAATCTTCTTCATTAATTCCTTACTTCCTTAGTTCTTCTTTAAGCTTCAGAATGTAGCTCATATGACTCCTTAGCTCCTTAGCTCCATTTCAGTCCAAAACGTGCCATTTTACCTACGATTACAATGAAACTTGGTGTAGACCTCGATTCCCATAAAGGTAGATGAAACAACAATATAATCACATAATATACACCCATACATGCAGATTATTGAAGATAAAACGTCTAAACAATTCCCAAAATATAGACTATAATTCATGCTATCATGTTGGTTCGAGATCAGTGGTGAATCACGTACTTTTCTTCGTATCTTCAACTAAATCTTTCTTCCATCCTTTTACCATGGTTTCTGCCTTCCTTCTTGTCCTTCCTAATGCTCCATTATGTAGCTTCATGGCCTCCTTAGACTTCAATGTCCCGTTTTGATCCAAAATACACCTTATTTCCTACAATTACAATCAAACGTGGTGTAGACCTTGATTTTTGCGAAGTAGACGAATAATGACATAATCATCAAGAATATATATCCATGCATGCAGAATAATGATGAGAAAACGCCAAAACCATTGCCAAAATACAGACTATAATTCATGCTATCAATCTTCCACTTGATTTCCGAGTCTAGTCATGACTTGATTTCTAGTGGCTTTCTTGGCAGATTTTTGTCAATGGAGGGTGCGATCAATCTCGTTGTCTAGATGTACAAGTTTGTTTGGGTCGTGAAGTCTTCACATTCACCAATTTAGTCTATGAATTAAAGATAAAAGGAGGAATGAAAATCAACAATATAAGAAACTTAGAATAATCAAAAAATACGTATCAACCAATTCTATCAGTAGTCCCCGACAACGGCGCCAAAAACTCGATGGTCCTAAAACATTTCCGCATGGATGACGAGGTCAGTTGTAGTATGTCGAGTTCGAATTCACATGGACTACGTTCCATTTGGAAAATACTAACAATCAATTATTCTAAATTTCTAAGTAAAAGAGGGAAGAAGGAAAAATAATGTTTTTTAACACAACAAAGAGAGTAAGAGAAAGCAATGGTTATCGTACGCAAATATATGGATGGAAGCGATCTAGGAAAATGAGAATCCTCACTATAATGAACTAAAGTAATATATATACATATATGTATATGTGTGTGTGTGTGTGTGAGAGAGAGAGAGAGAGAGACTCATGAACATTAATGTGTGAACATTGCAAATAATTATCTAATATAACATTTAGCACAGACAAACAAAGATCGTGCCTTCTAACTTGATTGCGTCCTCAGTTCGACGGTTGTGTTAAGTAATTAGGAAAACCCTTTAAGAATTAAGAAATCCAATAAAGGACAAGAAAAACCTTGCCGGTTAGCGCAAGTTAGAAAATGTAAAAAGACCGGAGCTTTCTACGATAGCTAAAGTTCTTTCCAATAAATCCAATAAAATAGTTTTACCGGTTAGCACAAGTTCTTTTATCTAAAATAATTATAAACGTCACTTCTTTAAAAGATAAATAAAAGGTGAAAATAAAGAGCTTTGAAAAGAAGCAATATCACAATCTCAATTCACAAACATATATGCAATAATAATTTAAACCACTATAGGGACATTCAATCCTTAGATCATGAGGGAGATTAGCCAGACATGATAAAATATAAACCAACGTCAATATATAAAATCAGAAAGGACATACACTCACAATTGTTCGGTTCGAACACAGCAAGGCGAACCTTCTCTAAAGCTACTTGACGGCTATGGGACTCAAGGCAAGAGAGTAAGAGCGGGATCGGGATATCTAACCCTAAGGTTGACACATGCTTATATATGAAGATAAAGGACGGAGTCTACAGTTAGACAAGTTATCCATTCCAAAAATAAGAGCGAAACATATGATTTCCATCTTTTGCGAAGTCGAGACAAGATGAGACGGCATAGGAGGTGGCCTACAAGCCGTCTAGCATCGTCTAGGTATTCCGCTTCACATTGTCTAGGCTTGGACTGGATTTGGGCTTGATGGCGTCCATCTACAATGGTGATTAGTGGTCCAAATGACTTGAGACAGCTTGGGAAGCCGTCTTATAAGCCGTATGGCTTGCGTTGTGGCTTTAATCGTGGATCTTAATTGTCTTCACGACACCTTTAGGGGACTTTGTGTTGCAGTTCCTCAGTTATGTATGGTCTTCTCTTCAGCTCTAACTTCAGGGAGGATTTACTTATGGCACAAATAATGTCTGAAATGACTAAAACACAAAAGGGCAAGGTCCAAAATATGGAAAGGGAATGTTTTTTATACAAATAGTGATGTATGAGAGAGCAATAGATGTATGAAATGCATGATTTTAAATCCTATATGATGTTACATTTGACACTCATCAAAAAGTACCATACGGACAATTGAAAGTAGTCTTTTCTTGATCATTCGGATGTATGGGGAATTGAAAAATCCCTATACCTATCTAAATAGAAAAAGTGAGAATGTGTAGCTAACATTTCAAGCATTTGATCAATAAAAGGCAAAAGGGCAATTGCCTTTCCTCCTTACTTTGCTTCACGATGTTGATGATGAGTTGATGATTGATCCTTGGAATGGTTGGGTGATTAAATATCTTCATTTAAGTTGCATTTGACGCCAAAGTACATATAACGACACAAAACAAAGGTAGTAGAAATTCTTGACATTTTAAGCTCTAGCTCAGATATGAATGCCCAAACCATACAAATCAAAGGTAAAATCCCACTAAAATAACAATATGATATGAGTATTTTATGTTACCAATGAAACTCCCGATCTTTGTTTGTGAATAATGTTGATCTATTGAACAACTGGACCGTGATTAAAGAAATCTTGAATTTGGTGAATCCTTTCATCTCTACCTCGCATCTGAACTATGGAAATGCTTTGTCTGGAACTCTTCCTACTGAAGATCTTAACCAACTACTCAAATATATTTATCTCCATCATATACAACTTTTAGTCACAAATATGTATAACCAGTTTATTATTTTCTTTGTCAACTGTTTTGTTTTTGTTAATTTGGGTCAAGGCTCTTCTCTAGTAGAGTGTGTGTTTTGTTTTCCTCAGGTTCTATAGAGACAATAGTATCATTTGGAAAACCATAAACCCGAAAAAAACTAATGAACAAAACTTTGAACATATCTAGACAAAAGCATCTCCACATGATCGAACCACCTAATCATTCAACAAGAACAAAGGACAAAACAACTCCAAAAATGATTTTTTTCTGATTAGGTTTGAAAAAGAGAAGGATATGTTGGATATCCTTACAGGGGGTCTGTGGAAGTTGTATGGCCATTACCGGATGATGTAGCAATGGAACGAATCATTTGACCCTATGAGCTCGGTTCTCTCTTCTACTGGCGTATGGGTTCGTATCTCTGGGCTTCCATTCGCCATGTATGACATCAACATCCTTACAGGGGGTCCGTGGAAGTTGTATGGCCATTATCTGCTTATGCTATCATCTCACTGTTGAGAATGGATGCTAACACGTTGGGGGTATCCCGGGGAAAGTACGCAAGAATATGCGTAATGGTGGACCTGGCACGACCCTTAAAAGCATATGTGATTCTGAATGGGATGAGGCTACAGCTGGAATATGAAAATCTCCATATGATTTTCTTCAGCTGTGGATGTTACGGACACAAGGAAGACACGTGCATTTATATGAAGTGTGTCGAAGTTGAGGATAGTCCTCCCCCAGTTGACGAAATACGCCAAACGGGTGTCCTAGTGTGTGATACTAATCTGAACCTTCCCAATCCTGTCAAACTTGTTGATGTTGAGACTTATGACGGTCATGGGCGTTGGATTGTTGTACCTAGACGTAAGCCTCCACATCATGGGAAGTATCTTAATGCTCAAAAGGCTGATGGTGAACACATACATGGTTTTGCCAAGACTCCCCACAAGGACAAACACTAGCAAAGGCTCTTCTAAGGGGAAGGCTAGCAAGGCTGAGACTACGAATGCTAAGGCATAGACGAGGAAGAGGGTGCGTTTGACTGGGAAGTCTAGAGAAGATGACGTTGCTCCAACTCTCCCAGTTCATTTTGTTGGCTCCTCAAGTAGAGTAGCAAAAATCAGTAACCAACAGACTAGTTCGGTGAGGACTCCGACCCTGCAGGTGAAGATATGGAATCGGGTTGTACTAATGCCTGCTCGTTTTGTAGCGCAGATGGTTGTAGATTCTGTGACGAAGGATGATGAGACAATGGTACCTTGTGAAGCCGACAAGGTGTGTGAGAAGGATAACAATTGACTGACAAACCGTCCCCAGCTATAAGGCCCCAATTTTCGCCACATTCGCGTTATTTATTTTTTCGGCTTTTATCTATATTTTAATAGCTTAAATGTTTTTGTTAAGAGAATTTTTACATGGTTAATGAAAGTTTTTCGAGGTTATGTACTTGATCCATATATATATTTTCCGTATTTAATCTTTCGGAAGAGTTTGGAAATATTTTCCGATCCGACAATCCCGTTCTGATTATTTTGATCGAGTTTATATTATATTATTTTCATTTTTTTTAAAATTTACTTTCTTTCCCTCCCGCTTTTCTTCAAGAGGGCCTATCTCTCTCCGACCATTGGCAAAAACATGTTGCCGGACATCCTAGTCTAGCCTCCCCGCCCAGACCAACACCTATCTCTAGCTTCGGTGCTAGCCTGCACAGCAGTTGAGTCCGACCTCTCGACCGTTCACCCTTCGTTCATTCTCACCCAAGTAACAAGCAGCCTTCTGTTCCACTTCATCCCTAACTCTCCTTCTCTGTCATCTGTTCTCTCACATTCGTCCACACTAGGACAGCAACCACCTGCAAATACTCTCACCCTCAACCCTCTATCTCGAACAGTTTCTACAACCTCACCACCATGGCTGCCCTCAAACACCTAGCAGTCACCAAATCCCTGTCTCACAACCTCTTCTGCCTGTCTTCTATGGAGCTTGAACCTCGCCGGAGTGAACTCAGAGCAACGACCCATCCCTGCCGCTTGTGACTCCTATGTCGAGCCTCTAGAACTGGCAACCTCAGCGTCGGAAAATCCTTCAGCCACCTAAGCCATCGCCGTCTTCCACTTTTCCCTTTTGTTGCAGCCACCGCCCTTGTTGTGCTGCCACCATTTCCTGTGGTTTCCTCCGTCGACGCCGGACTTGCTGTCTTCGTCGAAGCTAGCCAGAGAATCAATCGTCCTCGCCCTCGCCGCCTGCCGGAGCCAGTGGTTGTCGCCCTGCGCTATCCTCCTTCTCCGTTTGCCTCTGGTCCACCATCAACACTGAACAGGGTATCAAAACCCTTTTAAGGAAACTAAATCAGACCCCCTCATTTTGGTATAATTACAAAATGTACCCATAATTTTATAATTGCAAATTATGACCCCTATTTATGAAATGGTATTGCCCAGGAAAATGTGTTAGCGGTTTTTAAACATGAATTTTAATTGTGGGGATATTCTAATATTTATTTACACTATATATTATGCCCTTGTTGAATTACGTTCGATTTAGGGATCAAAGTTTTTATTGCGGTTTTATGACCAAGTTCCTAGAATTTCATAATTTTGCCCCGGAAGGGTTAATTACGAGTTGTAACGTTGGCTTCTGAAAAACGAGTTTTTTTTTTTTGAAGTGTTAATTGTATTAAGAATAGGATATACAGGGCGATGAAGTGTTCAGGGTCAGATTACATAAGGGTAGACTTAAAGCAAAAGCAATGATCATAAGGGATACTCAGGATGAAGTGCCAGCAGGCTTGGGTAATCGGATATTTAGCATCCCAGCAGTGTGGAGAGTGGGACGATCGATCCTTCCATTTAGCTTCGAAATGGAGCTTAAGAGAATTGATGATGGCGCCTGCGCAGTCTATGGCTCTTGTAAACACGTTGTATAGTAGATTGTTTCGAACTATCCAGACATGGTATGTGAAGGTGATGATGGATGCTATCCATATACTCTCGAGCATCTTGGCCTTATGAGGTATGCAGGAACTCAGCCAATTCCAGATGTTGCCCAGGTAGGGAGCTGGGAAGGGGGTTTGAGTCCATCTCGAAACAATATCCAAGACGAGAGAACCGTAGCTACAATGTGACCACAGGTGATCGTCATTTTCAGTGGCGCTTTGGCAAAGTTGCATGTGTCATTGTCGATCTTGTTCCATGCTTTAATCTTAGCTAGCGTGGGGAGTTTTTTGTGGGCAGCAAGCCAAGCAATGTGGCTACATTTGGGAATGTTAAATCCGAGCCAGATGGCTTTGAAAGGATTTGGTCGTCCTAAGGGAGAGACGGGTTTAAAGATATCATAGACCTGTTTATGGGAGAAGGAACCATTGGAGGTGGCAAGCAGATTACCGAGACCTCCTGAGGGGAACGACGGCAATTCATCCCGGATTTTGAGCAAGTTCTTCCAGAAGGCACTTTGGTGAGGTTTGGGGCTACAAGTCCAAATGCTGCTGTTCCCTTTTAGGATATGTTTGGAAAGCCATTGGTTCCAGACGTTAACATCACCATTGTGAATGTCAAAGATAAGTCGAGTGAGGGCGACCTTATTCCGAGTGTGCAAGTCAGGGAAATCAAGTCCCCCATTAGCCTTGGGGGTGCAGATGGTGTGCCAGGCAACAAGAGCCCTTCGACTGTTCTCAATGCCCGTCCAGAAATAAGAACGTATTAGCCCATTAATCATGTGAATGATCTTGGCAGGGATCATAAACATGGAAGCCCAGTAGTAGCTGATTGAGAAGAGAACCGATTTCACTAGTTGTGCTCTTCCCGCATATGATAAAGCCCTAGCATTCCAAGATTGGATCCGCTTGGTAACCTTGTGAATCAAGGGGAGGTAGTCTTGAATAAGAAGCCTACTGCTCCCAATTGGGACACCCAAGTAAAGGAAGGGAAGAGTGCCAGGCTCCATTCCAGTGATGTTGACTGCGCATGAGATATCGTCCTGCTTCATCCCACCGGTGAAAATAAGCGATTTAGAGGGGTTAATCTTGAGGCCTGAAATATCGCCAAATTTATCAAGCGTATCCTTCAAGATCTTGATGGATCGCAGATCGCCACGACACAACAACAATAAGTCATCAGCGAAGATGAGATGCGTGATTGTTGGAGAGGTGCATTTCGGGTGATGATTAAACTCAGGATTTGAGGTATTTAACTGGATCATGCAGGTAAGGAACTCCATTGCAATTACGAAGAGTGCCGGTGAGAGAGGGCAGCCTTGTCGTAGGCCACGCGTTCCAGCGAAATGTCCGCATAGGGTACCATTGATGTTTACCGAATATGTGGCAGTTGTGATGCACTCTTTAATTAGCCCAATGAAGTGAACCGGAAATCCCATTTTGTGCAGGCATTGTATGATAAAATCATGTTTAACGGAATCAAATGCCTTGGATATGTCCACCTTCATGGCAGCCCTAGGGGAGATATGTTTCCTTCCGTATTTGTTGAGGAGCTCTTGGCAGACCAAAACGTTGTGTTTGATGGAGCGCTGGGACACGAATGCACTCTAGTTGAAGCTTATAATTCTAGGAAGGATGGCATTTATTCTCGCAGAAAGAATCTTTGATATCATCTTATATATCACATTGCAGCATGAAATTGGCCTATAGTCAGATGGCGCAATAGGGCAATCCTTATTGGCAATAAGAGTGATGGATGCATGGTTTACTTGCTTCAATAATCTCCCATGAATGAAGAAGTCCTGGACTGCATTAATAACATCAGTGCTAACAGTATCCCAAGCCGATTTGAAGAATTTTGAGCTATATCTGTCCGGGCCTGGTGCCTTATTATCTCCAATACTAAGGAGAGCTTTCTTAATCTCGTCAGGAGACACCATCAAGCTCAAAGAGTCGATCTCTGCAGTGGTAAGGGAGGGCAGATTTATATCAGGAAGTGGTACTTGGCAAGCATGTTGTGAGCTGCCGAGTAAAAGCCTGAAAAGATTGACGAAAGTTGAATCAATGGAGCCCTGATCGTGAGTAATTGTCCCATCTGAGGTTAGCACATATTTGATACTGTTGAAGCTTCGTCGAGTCTTGATACTCCTGAAGAAGAATGAGGAACATTGATCACCATGCGCAATCCAACTAGCCTTTGCGAGTTGAGCCATAGTTGAGTGCATGATGTTATAACTTTCCTTGAGGGCATCGGTATGATTCCTTTCTTCTTCCTGGAGCAGTACACTATCTGGATATATTTGTAGTTGTCCCTGTGTATCCAGAAGTTTCTTTTGGTTGTCATATATTCTGGAATTGAGCTCTTCAAGTTTTGCACTAGGGTATTTTTTGAGGGTAGACTTGAGCAGCTTCAGCTTCGAGGTAAGCTTGAACATGTGGTTACCATTAGTCTCCACATCCCAGGCTCTCTTCACCGTGTCTTGAAAGGATTCATGGTGTAACCAGGCGTTATTAAATCTAAACGGGACATTCCTTCTGGCATCAATAACCTCAGTAAATAGGAGGGCCGGTGAGTGGTCAGAAATGTGAGCATGATCGAAGTGAGCTTTTGACTGGGGGAAGCTGGATTGCCAAGTGCGATTTGTGATAATACGATCCAGTTTGCACCAAATCCTGGAGCCTATTTGCTTGTTATTCCAGGTGAATTTGCATCCAAAGTAGTGATGGTCGGAGAGATGGTTTTGTTCGAAGCAATTTGCAAGTTCCTCCGAAGCTTGGGATATTGATGGTATGTTATTTGTAGTCTTCTCATCCGGTGATAGGGTGACATTAAAATCACCCATCACAGCCCAAGGGGATGTTTGGTTGAGAAGCCTTAGAGTTGAGATAGAAGACCAGAGGTTAGCCCTATCCTCAGGTGAGTTGTGTGCGTATACGAATGAGATCTCAACATGAATGGTTTGGTTGGGATTGGTTAGAGGGTTGGATATCTGGCAATGGATGATCTGGTCGGTTTTGAGGAGGGGAGAGATATGAAGCTTTGCCGGATCCCACCAGATCCAGATCCGGCAATTGTGTGAGATGGAGCCATTGGACATATGATTCCAGGAGGGGATGAGTGACTTAGAGATGCACTTCTCATTATTGGTTCGAAGTCTCGTCTCAAGTATGGCAAGAATGTCAAGATTATGCAACTTTGCAAGGGATTTGATGGCTCTTTGTTTTGCAGGGTCATTCAGCCCCCTGATATTCCATGAGCAAGCTCAAATTATCATGGAGAGGGTTTGATTTGCCCGTCGAAGCACTTGCATTCTGGGCCAGGTCGGGGGGAGGATAAGAAGAAGAGGCGACTCCAGCAATTAGATTCATCTCAGGGGGGGTTGGTATTGTGATGTTTGGCTGTGTGTGAAGTGAGTCGTCCACTTCAGTAGGGAGGGGAGGTTCATCAAGAGACTCAGAGTTGAAACACTGCGTTCTGGGTAGTCTTGGTTTATGTTGGGTCATTGGTAGAGCATGTTTAGCAGTGGGGATTTTGCTAGGAGGGTGGCGATTTAGTAGGGTATTCACCGGTTTCTGTTGTATTTTGAGGGAGATATGTGGAGTAGGTAAGATGGGATTAGGGTTAGGGTTAGGGTTAGGGATATGGTGTGTTCTGGTGAAGGCTGTGTTAGGTTTGGTGTTCGAGTCTGGGTGATTTCCTGACTGGAAGTTGGGGCCCTTGCAGTTGTGTCCGAAAGTCAAGCATGTTGAGCATCGAGGGGGCAACCATTCATAAGAGATTTTGTGAGTGTATGATACACCATTAGAGCCAATCAGTGTTACCTCCCTCAGTAAGGGGCGTGAGGCCTGAATCTCGACAAGAATGCGTGCAAAACCCAATCTATCTTGATTCGCTGAGCAGGTGTCCGTTAGGATTGGGTTTCCGATGGCTGAGCCAATCTTGGCTAGCATGTGTTGAGACCAAAATCGATAGTCCAAGTCATGGAGAGTGATCCATATTGGAATAGAACTGAGGCTAGAGTAATCGAGCGGTAAGTCAGTGGTCCATCTCTTGAGTAGAATGGTTGAGGAGCCATTCGTAACCCAAGGGCTACCAACAAGAATGGTGTTGAGATCCTCTTCATTGGCAAAATGGAACACGAAGATCCCATTCTCATTGCACAGGAGTTTTGGCTTGCAGATCGAGGTCCAATTCTCCAAAACGAATTTGCTCATGCGTTGAAATGAGATGGGGCTGCCAAGCGGGAATCCAACGAGTGATAGTTGCCATTTCTTTGTTGTTTCATCGATATCTTCATCGGTGAATGGAATCAATCCGGATTCAAGCCCCGGGGTGTATGTCAGTGGAACATGATTCCATCCAATGCTCCTCATCAAGGCATCTTTGTAGTTTATGCACGTGTCATCCGTATTACCTTTATGTGCAGCACGCTCAAGGAAAGTAGGAGTGGACTTTATGGCAGCATGGGGATCCAAAGGGTCAGGCGGCTGGTGCTCAGTAGACGAAGGGACAGGCATGCTAACGGTCTCGGGAGTAGGAGAGTTAATCAGGGTGGCCTTAGTGGGGACCGAGGGGTCAGTCACCACCTCCCTTGGAGCTTGAACACTTGGGGTAGTCTTATCGATATCCAGGGGGATAGGCGAAGCGTCATGGCATGGTTCCAACTGAGATTGTGTATGCGTGGGATCCAGTGGCATGACGCTGCACTTAGGGTTTATCTTTTGTGTTTTGTGGGCAAGGGGTGGAAAAAGGGTGTTTGAAGTGAGTGCTATTGGTTCTCTGGGTTTCGGGTTGAGTCTTAGGTTATTGGTTAAAACGAGTTTTACCTTAAATTTATATTATATATTACGAGCAAATTTAGTGTATAAGCTTAATTTGCTTAGTTATGGTTTTAGGTCCGGAAGCGCCCCGATAAAGGCCCAACGAATCCGCATTCAACATCCATAGATCGTCTTCGGTCTTTTGACGTAACGTGAGTACCCTCTCCCTCGAGCTTACGATCTTACCTTGATCTTGTTATGTTTAGTATTAATATTATGCTAGGTTGGATCTAGCATAACCTAGTGAGAATGCCAAGTAGTGGTTGTGGACCCTTAGGTGAGTTTTAAGGTTTTGATATTGTTTGATGGACTGATGTTGTTATGAGCTTGGGGTGGCATGGTTAACTTGTGAGGTTGTTATAAGGTTTTAAGTTATATGGTTGATCTTGTGAGCGTTTTGAGGCTCGAGGTTGGCGTTGTATGATCTTGTTGGATTATGGAGCTTAGGATTGACTTATCCTAGCATGGTGTTGTTATCGTTGAGTTTGTTTGGACTAGGCATGTTTATCCTAGTATGTGTTATGGGTTATAATCTTGCGATATCATAGGGTCTAGAGGTCTAAGGACTTCTAGCTTGTGTTGAGTCTGATGTGAGCATAAGGGATTCTTGGATGCAGTCCTATAATGAGAGTCAAATGATCTTGCGTAGATCATTTGTGTGGAAGTCTAAGACTTCTTGAGTTGAGCGAGTTGTTGATATAGATATCTTGTTGTGAGCAGGTGTAGACTTCTTCCCAAGGGAAGCGAGAGTGTTGCGTGAGTTAGCGTTTGAGACAAGGTAAGTCTTCGGACTTACTTAGCTCGTATTCTTTGTATTAGCATTGATGTGTGTTTGGTGGTGTGTGTTTATTGTTTACGTTATAACAACTAAACCGGTAATAGGGCCTAGTGGTGGGTCGCAAACCTAAACCGCCGGTTTAGGTTTGCGAACCGCCGGTTTAGGTTTGGCCAAAGGCCAAACCTAAACCTAAACCGTCAAAATCCAAACCGGCGGTTTAGGTTTAACCTAAACCGCCGGTTTGGTCGGCGGTTTAGCCGGTTTATAAAAAAAATAAAAATAAAAAAATTTGAAAAACTGGACCGAACCGGACCAAACCGGCGGTTAACCGCCGGTTTGATCTCCAAACCGCCGGTTTGGTCCATTTTTTTAAAAAAAAAATAAAAAAAATAACCAAACCGCCGGTTTAGGTTTGGCCAAAGGCCAAACCTAAACCTAAACCGTAAACCCACGGTTTGGCCAAACCGGCAAATCTAAATCGCCGGTTTGGGCCGGTTCACACACCGTCGGTTCGGCGGTTTGGTTCAAACCGGACCCAACTCTGATAGGGCCACCAACCCTTATATTATATTGGCCCAAGTGTATGATAACGGGCGGCGACATCACTACCTAGCTCTTGCGAGAGCTAGGAGGTTCTCGGCGACTAGCCCGGGCAGGTAGACGGTCAGATGTATCAGTACCACTCCTTGCTTGTAAGTGGGGACGGAGGCGAGTTTCCGGAGATTCTCGTGTCATAAAAGAAGTTGAATTAGAACGGGATATGACTTAATAATAAACTGGATTTGTGTGCTTTGGATTATGATGTGTGTTTTTGTAATACCCGAAAATTTTAAACTCCGTTTAATACCGGATCAAACCGGATTCCGATCCGCCAAACGTTATTCTTTTAAATAAAATAAAACGATGTTAAATTCTATCATTTTATGTGACCTTGATTCACATAAAATGATAATTTATGTAACCGTAAATAATTCCGTACGTCTTAAAAACCGAAGAGCGGTTTCGTACGAATAACGATTTATTCATTCAGCTCATATTTTAATTAGATGAGCGGGCCCATCGGAGTAGGCCCACTAGGATTACCCAGCCGGCCCAACACTTACTTTAAACCTAATTAGCTTCTAACCTAACTAGCTTCTAACCTAATCAGCCTTAACCTAAACTAAACGGCAAATCGTACGCTATAGCTTCTGCCTTCCTTTGTGAGACCGACTTCGCAACAGCAACCCCTCAGCAGCAACTCCTCAGCAACAACTCAAGACGTATGAACCAGCGGCTGAAGACGTCCGAGCCAGCGACCAAAGACGTCCGACTAACAACCGCCAGAAGATCTCCCTTTGCGCCGGATCTGGCCCTTTTGCGTCGACAGGTGAGCACCGGTTGTTTTTCCTTTCTT
Source organism: Fagopyrum homotropicum (assembly GCA_033239125.1). Taxonomy (NCBI): domain Eukaryota; kingdom Viridiplantae; phylum Streptophyta; class Magnoliopsida; order Caryophyllales; family Polygonaceae; genus Fagopyrum; species Fagopyrum homotropicum. The sequence goes on from BSWB01000002.1 coordinate 52,665,564, forward strand.
CCTCCTGAGTCAGTGACCATCGTGACGACCTTTCTATTCCACATCAAGTAAAGCCGTCGTCGCCGGTCCACCATAGGGAGCCGGGCACCGCTGGAGTCGATCTGCCGCCGCTGGAGTCGATCTGCCGCCGATGGAGTCGCACATAAGGTGAGCAACGTTGTCCGTTATCTCTTCTTCTTCTCTACCTTCCTGCGCATGTCTAAACACCTAGCCTCGCTGCACCATCAGGGACCAACCGTTGCTGCCATCCCCGAACCCATTTCGGCACGCAAAAACCTCACTCCAGTCCGTTAGGGAGGGCTGTCACGACTCCTAACCGCAGCTGAGTAAGAGCTGAGTCCTCTGCACTGTTGTTTCCTTTTCTTGGTACTGTTTAAGAAATTCAGCAGCATAAGAGATGTAGTATGGACTGAGTTAGGAGATTAGACTGAGTTAGGAGATTATATTAGTAGAGAAGTGTAACTGGCCTTTGTTGGTAGCATGGTGAAGGGGTAGAGAGTGGATAGTTGTGTATGTATCTTGTGTCTCTTGTTCTTGTCCTAAATAGGATCTTCAAGGTATAGTAAGGAAAAAGGGGTGTTGTCTTAAAAACTAGATTTTTAGATCCAAAACCAACCCAGAATTTTCCAATATTTGTGAGCTGAAACTGCTGACTTTGAACCAGTAATTGGACATCTTAGATCGAACATCCACCGTTTAATTTTTGATATACTGTAGATAAAAATATGAAGTTTACTGTATTAAAATATGGGAGAATGTTAACGGTTGGATTAGAACTTATAAGGACTCAAAGTAGGACATCTGAGCTGTTTTTACAGTAGAGGAAAATTGACTAAATATGGGAAATTTCAGCTTTTCAACTTTGGAGATTTTAAGGGAGAGTTGTGGTTAAGTATTCTAAGATATCTTTACCCCTATGTTTAGGATACATATCTTAGAGGTTTTAGAATTTTAATTCGAAATTTGATATTTTATCCAAGCTTCTCACCTTGACCCCAAAGTCGGACCTTAGCAACCTTATGTATAACTAGAACTTTTGGGTTAACCTCTATAAATCCTTAGCAAACCTTCTCGTGAGAACTAGTTATGATTAGGTTCCAAAGGAGGATTTGGAACTAGGTTATATTTTTATTCTAGAATTTTCGGAACCAGGGGTAAAATAGTCTTTTCACCTTAAGAGAGCCTTTTATTAATATCTCTTCATGAGATTGTACATCTTAGAAGTTTATAACTTCTAAGAGTATGTGATGTGTTTTTGATCCGCATGCCTTGTTGACAGGCCTTTGAGTTACCACGAGTACATATCGAGTTGGGATTTGAGAAAGTGTGATTTGATTCAGGTAAGTCCTTGTGACTTACTTAGTTGGTTTCTGGATTTTAGTTGGGTGATAATGGTTGTGTGTTTGCAATGTGTGATATAATAAAAATAACAACTTGTTAGGACGACCGTGGTTATTATGTTGTAAGGCCCAAGTGCATGTATAAAGGGCCGTGATATCACTGCCAGGAGATTGGGAGGTTCTCTATACTCAGACCATACAGGTACAATGTGAGATGCATCGGATCCATTCCTGATGGTTACACGGGGGCGGAGGCGAGGTTTGGGAATCCCTCGTGTCACAAAATAAGTATCATTAGTATGAATGAATGACCTAAATGAAGATAATAAATGAATTGTGTGAAATCATGATGAGTGTTTATTTTTTATATGTGTGTGTGCTGTTATTATTCTTCTAATGTTTAGATAACTAGCTAATGGTTGTTTCGTTGTGTTTTTAGATTTACCGCAGGTTAGAGCAGCAGTGGAGTGATCCGGAAGTAGTGGTCAGCCGGGTTGCCGTACTCCTTAGAGTGGGGGTTTGGGTTGTTGTTTTATCGTTCTTTCCTTTTGTTAAGACAATTATTCTTTTCCCTTTTGTTTAAGTACGATAGGCTGTTAGACCTTGTTGTATTCATCCTTTTTAAAACACATCTTTATGAATTTCGGTTTTCTTATTTGTTTCTTATTGCAAGTTCCTAGTAATATTGTTGTCAAACTGAGGTCGGGACCCATTGTGAGGTCCTAACCAGTAATGTCCCGAGTTTTGAGAATTCGGGATGTTACAGCATGGTATCAGAGCTCTAGGTTGGCAACAATGGCACTTGAAATCTTCTAAAAGACCGAACAAGTATTTGAGCAGAACCCCAAAGGGATCTGAGTTTTAAAAAGGAATTTTGGTTTTCAAATGCATGCATAGTCTGGTTGGGAATAGAAAAGTACTGCTGACCACCACTACTTCCGCGGATCTCAGTATGCTTAGTATGGACTTTAGGTTTTACTTTAGTTGGACGTTTTAGCTTGATTATAAAGATATGTGATATAAATAAGTATATGCCGAAGATTAGTAGAAATTATAGTTATGTTATGTCCTTAAAGTAGATAACATAATGAGTTTCTCACCCCTTGACACATCTAAGTAGATTTTGAAGGGTGTCAACGTGAGGATTAGTATGCACATCTTAGGTGCATTAGGGTAGACAAACAACGGACAACTCCTTCAAGCTTGTTGAGGAACGTCGAGACGAAAAAAGTGAAGACTAAAAGACAACACCAACGACGATGACAAGAAGGGAACCCCGAGTCAACTCAATAAGACCAAATGAAAAAAAATACATGAGTGTAGTTCCGACAACGCGTTGGATGACCGGCAAGTATACAAATTGGAATAGACAACCCATAGGTTCTTTCAAGAGGGTGTAAAGCAACGTTACAATAATGGGGATGCCTTCAGAAACACAAATAGGAATGAAGGTCAAGGTAAAATATAGTAGCGATCCAGACAAGAGGCATTGAATCTAAGCTTACTGACGGACAAGAAGGTGAAAGTTTGTGGCTAGAAGCAGAGCGGAAGATGATCACTCTCGACAAGCTACTTGCCACCATAATCAAGATGGGAAACTGAGACAAACATAAGCGTAGGAGTCAAGATGAGATACATTGTTCATCCCGATACGAAGAATTAAAGAGCCGAAAAAGGAAAGCTTACAGGTTGCTAGAAAGGGGGAGGCAAATTTCACCAACATGGAAGTGGTGTAACCTCCTAGAACACACAAGAATTACAACAAGCATCGGGATACAACAAAAACCGGATTTCTATAAAGGCGGAAGTACAAGCAACACCCCCAGGGAGGAGGGTGTAGGAGAATGGTCTTGGTGAAAATGAGGGTCTCTAATAACTTCTCACTCACGAAGGGATTTAAGTTAATAACACTAGCAGGTCATAACAGAGAACAGCAAGTGGACAATAACTCAAGTAAAAAGAATCATGGAGAAATGCCTACAAGTTATCGTAGAAGAAGTGATAGGGCCGTTGAAAGAAGACGAAGATACAACGAGACTCGTAAGAGTATAGTACTCTTATAGGAGTGTAATTTGTAGAAGGAGCTAAGGAAGTAACCTCGTATATCAAACCTCAAAAGAGATAGAAGAAAAGTAAGTCTACGATCTTATAGAAGGTCAACTACAAATTAATGGGTAACAACAGAGAATTTACACGTGTTGGCTAACTAGTGATGGTTGGTTGACAGATAAGAAGATTAACCACAAGGTTATAAAGGAATATTATTGACATCTAGTGAATTTTTCCAGAGATCAACGACGGTAACGGTGAAGTTAAATCAATACAAGTACTAGTAGCCTTGATGATAACCTTGAATGAGTCCAATATGACAACTCTAATAAAGAAATTAAAAAGAAGCTCTTGGCGGTCGGTAAGGACCATTGATGATAGTAATGGTGTAAAAGAGAATTTTTTTTGTGAATAATTGCTTACTAAGGACTAAGGAAAGATACATATCAATGTTAGTATGGAGGGATCCCTGTAAGAAGAACTAGAAGAGTAAGAAGGAGCAGATGATGGTGGACATGTCCTATGCCTTAGCATTCCACACAAGTAGAACTAGAAGAGTAAGAAGGAGCAGATGATGGTGGACATGTCCTATGTCTGATCGAGTTGTGAGGTGATTGCAGATAGAATCTACATGTTGGCTAGAACGGACATGAGAAGGAGTAAAGTTGAATGACTAAAGATTTTTATATGGATCTGGTATTACACCAATGAATAATTACCAAAAAGTGTCTATATAAGAGTTTAATGAGAAATGGTGGTACTCCAATGAAAAGATTCAAGCTCGACTGATGACATAAGAGTGATAAAAGTAATAATACCAACCAACGTGGTCCGTAAGGCGTATACGAGGAAACTCAAAGGGATCTAACTATCCTACTGGTGGTAAAGATTTAAAGAAGGTAAAACGACATAAGTAGAAGGAAAACATACTAAATGCAATGCGAGGAATTTGATTTTTGAGAAAATCATATGCATTTGATATTTTGTATACAAAGGGTACAGATGACTTTGTGGTACACAGTGACGCATCCAAGCTAGGCTTGGGGTGTGTTTTGATGCAGAGGGGTAAGGTCATAGCCTATGAGTCTCGACAGCTGAAGACGTATGAGGAGAACTATCCCACACACGATCTAGAGTTAGCTGCCGTAGTCCATGCTCTTAAGATCTGGTGTCACTATCTATATGGGGCGACATGTTAGATCTTCATAGACCATAAGAGTCTGAAGTACATATTCACTCAACGGGAGTTGAATAACCGCCAGAGGCGGTGGTTAGAGTTGATCAAGGATTTCGACCTTGAGATTCTCTACCACCCCGGAAAGGCGAATGTAGTAGCTGACGCTTTGAGTCGGAAGACGCCTCGGGAGAAGGCGATAGCACGGTTGATAGTACAACCACAATTGCAGAGAAATTGGGCTTGGTTAGAGATAAAGATTCAGTTTCCAGATACAGATAGTCAGTTGGCTACTTTGGAGTTACTTCCTGATCTATTGGGGGAAATCCGACAGAAGCAGGAGACTTGCCCGACCTTGACCAGGATCAGAGACAGGATGTCTCAAGATGAGGCACCTTAGTTCACTATTGGTGTTGATGGAGTGATGAGACGTCAGAACCGCATTTGTGTACCATTAGATAGTGAGTTAAGACAGAGGATATTAGGTGAGGCTCATACTACCCCATACTCAGTACATCTTGGAGCGAGTAAGATGTACAAGGATGTGAGACGTCCCTTCTGGTGGGGTCGTTGAAGCCCGATGTGGCTCGGTATGTAGCTTAGTGTGCGACCTGCCAGCAGGTCAAGATTGAGCATCGTAGGTCCGGAGGAGAGCTCCACCCACTTCCAGTACCACAATGGAAGTGGGAGGATATATCTATGGATTTTGTCACAGGATTGAGACTCAACAGAGGTTTTGATGCTATATGGGTAGTGGTAGACCGTCTGACGAATACCGCACGTTTCATTCCGATTAAGGAAACGTGGCCGGTTAGTCGTCTGGCTGAGGAGTTCACCAGACACCTTGTGAGACTCCATGGGGTACCAAGGACTATCGTCTCCGACAGAGATGGAAGTTTCACCTCGAGATTTTGGCAGCAGGTACATACTACTTTAGAGACGAGTCTCCACTTTACAACTGCTTACCACCCACAGACTGACGGTCAGTCTGAGAGGACCATCCAGACGTTAGAGGACATGTTGCGGGCTTGTGTACTAGATTGAGGACATGTATGGCCAGATCACCTTCCACTGGTAGAATTTTCGTATAATAACAGTTGGCACGCGTCTATTGGGATGGCCCCTTACGAGGCTTTGTACGGGTGGAGATGTCGCACGCCATTATGCTGGGATGAGCCTAGTAGAGCTGAGGGAGTAGCTCCAGATCAGATACAGGATGACATCGCTCGGATTGCCCTGGTCCGGGAGCGGATGTTAGCAGCTTAGAGTCGCCAAAAATCATACGCCGACAAAAGGTGTCGACCCTTATTGTTTAGGGTGGATGCCCAGGTGTGGTTGAGAGTGTCACCGACGAGGGGAGTCTGGCGTTTCGGCATTAAGAGGAAGCTGAGTCCCAGTTATGTCGGACCTTTTGAGATCTTGGAGAGGTTGCCTACCGTTTAGCACTACCGCCGAGACTAGAGGGTGTTCATCCAGTCTTCCATGTATCTCAATTGAGAGAGTACATCCCGGATCCGAGACACGTCATCAGCCATGAGGATCTGATAGTTGAGCCCGACCATACATTTGTAGAGTACCCAATAGCTATCCTGGAGCGTAGTACTAGACGTCTGCGGTCCAAGGAGATACCGATGATGAGGATCTAGTGGTCTAGACGAGGAGCTGATGAGGCCACTTGGGAAACAGAGGAGAGTATTAGACATAATTATCCCGAGTTCTTTGCGAGGTTAGCTGTTACTTCTGTACCGACGAGTTAGTACGCAGATGTTGTGTTGTTTGACTTTTAATGCTTTTACCTTGGATTGAGTGATTGTGTTTTCTTTGATGTGTGCCTGATTATGATGATTGAGTAGTTGCATGGTAGAAAACGAAAATTTTATGACACCAAGATATACAAAGAAAGTCGTTGATTAGATACATTATTTTAAGTTTCGGGACGAAACTTATTTTAAGAGGGCTGTTACGCTAAGATCGTGATGCGCAAATGGGTTTTAAATTTATAACTCGAACTAAATCCTAACTACCTAGCGAAACCCGCAGTGTACGGGACGTTTGTAGAAGGGATAGTATTCCGAGGTCGAACACAAAGACTAAGGTGAAATTGATTCGAATTGTGATTGAGTTTAGTAAAGATCTAGGTTGAAAGAAAAGAAAGAAATAAAGAAATGAAAATCTCAAATGTTTTTGGTTGGTTTTTTGGTGATCGATCAAAGATCACAATTCATGCAAAGTAAACAATCAACTAAACTAAGAATCAACACAAACAAACAAACTAAACAAGATAATGATCAAAGAAAGAAAAGACGGATTCTAGGGGTTGGAAGTTCCGGTTATGGCATAGGACTCAAGTTATCTATTCATTCCTTGGATTAACTATGATATGTTGGGATTAAGTGTTTCTAATTTGGGATCAATTACCGGGTAGGTCTCATGTCCAACTAGTCCACTCCTAAGGTCTCATTACCGGGTAAGTCTCTAAGAACCTAAGGATAGGAATTCTACACAAACCAGATTGTTAAATAGGAGTCTAACCTATCCTTACCGGGTAAGTCTTGGAAAGGAAAGTCCTAAACAACTATCCTAGCACACCTAATTCAATGGCGGCTTATTAGGCTCACCACTACCTAAGGTTTGTTATCTTGGAATCTAAGAGCAAGGATTACCGGGTAAGTCTCTCCTAACGCTTAGTTACTACACTAGGTTACCCTAGGGTAGATTAAACTCAACAAACACTTGGGATTTCAACATTCTATAGATCTAAGACAAGATCCTTCGAACCAGGGAAAATCACGGTTTGTTCTACCTAAACCACGGCCGTGGTCAGACAAGAACTACCCGTGATTTCTAACAGCAGCTACGTTCATAAACACAAGCCATCCAAGGGTAAATCTAAGTCCGTCCTATCATATCCCTAGCCATAACCATCCCTTCCTTACCCTAGAACCTCATCAATTTAGCCTACAACGTTCATAATAGAAATCGAAACTAACAAACATAAAACCATAACATCCATTGCAAGATAATGAAGGAAAAGAGATGAACAAGTGAACTTAAAACAAAACCAAGCTGAAAATAGAATTAGAGCAACTTACAATCCTTCCAAAGGAAGGTTCAATGATTCATACAACTCTTAGAAATAAAATCCGGAATTCTTCACTACAAAACTATCAAGTGTGGTGATGGTGTGTGTTCTTCTCCTCCTCTTCAATGGAGCTCTTCTTCTTCCTCTTTGACACTTTCCTTCCTAGAAAAACTTCTTCTTGAGAGAATATTGTTGTTAGAGAGAAAATGGATAATGGATGAGCTGCTCCGAGCTGCCTCTCACAGCCCATGAAGGACCACTTTTATAACAAACTTGCATGAGCTGGCCATGAGAGTCGTGGCACAGCTGTCACAAGAATCTGGAAAAATCCACGGTTGATTCCACGGCCGTGGAGTGTCAGAGAACCGTGATTCTGTGCAGAAACTTCGCTTTGGATCATTAAGTTGTGGTTTGGTGCATGGCAAGTGTTGGCAAGGCTCCATGAGTCCTCCTTAGCCTTTAGCTTGTGTCCTAATGAGTCCGAGGGTGTGTCATCTAGATGAACGATCCTCAAACGTATCGTTTTGCTCCTAAATCTCCCGAAATACCTATAAAACACGCACAAGTCCGTGTAGACGTCTATCTCGGCAAAATACATGAATTGAGTGCAAAACGTCGTGAACTAGTGCTAAACCATGCATGAATGAGTGAGAAATCTATCTAAATGATTACCTAAAACTAAGTCATAAATCGTGTTATCAAAATACCCCATACTTAAGGTTTGCTCGTCCCCGAGCAAATTCCCAACTATAGACCAAGAGATGACATGATTTATGTATGTAGAAAAATGGCAAAATCTTTTTGGGTTTGTGCTTCTATTTTTGGATCACCTTCAAAGTCATGTTTCATGGCAAAGGACAAGCAATCATGCATCAAACAAATGAAAGCATGGAAAGACAATTGTACTTAACTCAAAAGTATGCATGAAATGTAAAGATGAAGAAGTCAAGAAGGTCAAGAGTACATCCAATCTAAATCACTAAGTCTTACAAACATGCAAATAGGTCATAAGGTCTTGTGAGATAAAAGGGCCAAGAAATGTAGTGATTGGGTGGGGATTTCTAGATTATGTGATGCTAATCCGGGAATGGAACTAACTCCACATCCTTGTCCTCGATCAACTTCCCTCAAGTGTATATTTTCCTCTATCTTTTCTTTCTTTTCTTTTTCTTTGACTTGTTTTTGAGACAATGGCATTGGTGTACAAAAGTCGAAACCTTGGTGATTAGCCGTCCTCGGGCTTTTTCTTAGTTTTCGAGGTGCATCCACACCGAGCACACATACCAAAGCTCGTTAGGACTATTGGTTCATTTGACTTTGGCAAGGCACCAACACCCGATTATGTGAAGTGTACCGAGTTACTTGTCATTTAAACCAATGTCCCCAAACCTATATTATTGGCTACACTTTTCACAACAAATTCAGCATTTTATGCATGGTGTTCTTTTCATCAACAACTTCACCTCACACTTGCTTTTCACACACATCAACACACTAGCATGCTCCTATTCCCGGATGGGTTAAAAGAGGTCAAATTTATCTCAATTGAGGTGCTCAAGCAATCATGATTAAGAGGAGAAGTAGAGAAAGATTGAATTGCCTCATTCACTCCTAGATAGTATGCAAGAACTATCATGTAATTTCGATCTTCACTACTCAATCCTTTCTAGGCAAACATCATGGTCACAAATCATTCATATAATTTCAAGAGAAGTAGTTCAAGTCCACATATGCATTCATTAATTCTAACACATGAGGCCATCTATAGCCAATTCACAAGACAAGATTCATCATTAGGATCATATCCAAGCCTAGAAAGCACAAAAATTTTTTAAATTTTCTGAATTTTTATGGGATTTTCGATTTAAGTATGTACAATGCAAGACATGTGAAGATTTTAAACTATCCTAGATGCTCATCATGCAAAGGATCATGCAAACCCCACCCCATACTTAGAAACACATTGTCCCCAATGTGGTATACAAGTAAAGAGAGTGAAAGAAGGTTCTCACAATGTAAGAATGGTTTGTTACGGTATTTGGGATTGCTCAATAGCGAGTTGATGTTTGATGATCCTATCAACCATGGTAGAGAGCTCTTAAGCATCCATCAAAGCTTCGGGACCCGCGCTAGGCACCGCTAGCCATCCAAGTTCCGCGTCTGCTCCACCCATAATTGATGAGGGTTTCATCATCATCATTCCTATGTCAAGCAAGGCCTCCAATGCCACTAATGTTCTAGCACACACACAAAGTAGACAAAACACACACAAAGATAGAAAAATCTAGAAACAAAAGCAAATCAAGAAAAGAAAAATGTTACCAATGGGTTGCCTCCCACCAAGCGCTTCTTTAAGGTCATTAGCTTGACCAAACTCGGGGGTGTTTACTCTAGGTGAAGCGGGGCAATTATCTCCACCGGAGCTCCCGGGATATACTTCTTCAACCGGTGCCTATTCACCTTAAAGTTCCCATAATGTTCCCCTCCTATCTCAATGGCTCCATGGGAAAAGATCTTCTTCACTACATATGGCCCGGTACATCTTGATTTGAGCTTTCCGAGAAAGAGCCTTAGCCTTGAGTTGAAGAGAAGGACAAGATCTCCTTCACTCAACTCCTTGGGGATGATCCTCTTGTCATGCCATCTTTTGGTTCTCTCTTTGTAAATCCGGGCATTCTCATAAGCGTCCAACCGGATCTCCTCGAGGGCATTCAATTCAAGCAATCTCTTTTCTCCCGCCGCCTTGAGATCAAAATTTAGCCACTTAATGGCCCAATAAGCTCTATGCTCCATCTCTACCGGAAGATGGCAAGACTTGCCATAGACCAACTTGTAGGGAGTGGTGCCAATCGGTGTCTTGAAGGCGGTTCTATATGCCCATAAGGCATCATTGAGCCTCATAGCCCAATCCTTTCTAGTCCTAGACACCGTCTTCTCAAGGATGGCCTTGATCTCCCGGTTGGAGATCTCCACTTGGCCACTAGTTTGGGGATGGTAAGGTGTTGCCACCTTGTGAGTCACCCCATACTTGGCCAAAAGCGCCCCAAAATTCCTATTGGTGAAGTGCTTTCCTCCATCACTAATAATCACCCTTGGTGTTCCAAACCTAGGGAAGATCACCCGGTTGAAGAACCGCACCACCACCTTGGCATCATTTGTAGGAGAGGCGATTGCCTCCACCCATCTTGACACATAGTCCACCGCCAATAGGATGAAGAGATTGCCACATGAAGAAGGGAATGGTCCCATGAAGTCCACACCCCACACATCAAATATTTCGACTTCTTGGATGTTGTTCAAGGGCATCTCATTCCTTCTTGAGATGTTGCCCGTCCTTTGGCAAGCATCACATGCCGCTACAAAACCTTGCACATCTTTAAACAAGTTAGGCCAATAAAAACCGGATTGCAATACCTTTGCACACGTCTTGTGTGAGCTAGCATGGCCTCCACATGGTAAGGAGTGACAATGCCGGATCACACTCTCTACTTCATCTTCCGGTATGCATCTTCTAAACATTCCATCCGGGCCTTTCTTGAACAAGAGTGGCTCACTCCAATAGTAATGCCTAACATCGTTGAAGAACTTCTTTCTTTGTGCGTATGTCAACCCGGGAGGCACTTCCTCACACACTAAGTAGTTCACAATGTCGGCATACCATGGCTCATTTCCTCTAGACACTTGGAACAAGCATTCCTCCACCATTTGCAATTGCTCATCTCGGAATGAGTCATCAATTGGAATGTCATCTCTTCCAAGCTCTAATGGAGGCAATCTACTAAGGTGATCCGCCACGGAGTTTTCGGATCCCTTCTTATCTCGTATTTCCAAATCAAACTCTTGAAGAAGAAGGATCCACCGAATCAACCTTGGTTTGGCATCCTTCTTTGTAAGTAGATAACGGATCGCAGCATGATCCGTATAAACTATGACCTTCGCTCCAACAAGGTATGAGCGGAACTTCTCAAATGCATACACCACCGCCAACAACTCCTTCTCGGTGGTAGCATAATTGAGTTGGGCATCATCTAGCGTCTTGCTAGCATAATAAATAGCATGAGTGCGCCCTTCTTTCCTTTGCCCTAAAACAGCTCGTACGGCTACATCGCTTGCATCGCACATGATCTCAAATGGTAGACTCCAATCCGGAGGTTGCATGATAGGTGCGGAGATCAAGGCGTTCTTCAACCTACAAAAAGCCTCAAGACAATCCTTGGAAAAGACAAAATCAACATCTTTCATTAGTAGGTTAGTGAGAGGCTTAGAAATTTTAGAGAAATCTTGGATAAACCTCCGGTAAAAACCGGCATGCCCTAAGAAACTCCTTACCCCCTTCACCGAGGTAGGTGGCGGCAACTTCTCTATCGTTTCAATTTTGGCCCTATCAACCTCAATGCCACGGTTAGACACCAAGTGTCCTAACACAATGCCTTCACTTACCATGAAGTGGCATTTTTCCCAATTCAAGACAAGATTTGTCTCCTCAAATCTTTGCAATACTAATGACAAGTTAGCCAAGCAATTATCAAAGGAAGAACCATAAACAGAGAAATCATCCATAAACACTTCCATGATATTTTCTATGTATTCCGAAAAGATAGCCATCATACACCTTTGGAAGGTGGCGGGTGCATTACACAACCCAATAGGCATTCTCCTATATGCAAAAGTACCCCATGGACATGTAAAGGTCGTTTTCTCTTGGTCATCGGGGTGGATAGGGATTTGGAAGAATCCACTATAGCCATCTAGATAGCAAAAATGAGAATGTTGAGCTAACCTTTCTAGCATTTGGTCAATGAAGGGGAGAGGGAAGTGATCTTTCCTAGAGGCCATGTTCAACTTCCTATAATCGATGCACATTCTCCACCCTGTAACCGTCCTAGTCGGAATTAGTTCATTGTTCTCATTAGTTACTACGGTCATCCCACCTTCTTAGGAACTACATGAACGGGACTAACCCACTTACTATCCGAGATAGGGTAGATAATTCCCGCATCTAGCAACTTAATGATTTCCTTTTTGACTACCTCTTTCATTATAGGATTCAATCTCCTTTGATGTTCAATAGAGGGTTTGTGGTTATCTTCCATCATTATCTTATGCATGCACAAAGAAGGCTTAATGCCAACCAAATCATCAATAGTATAGCCAATGGCTTTCCTATGCAATCTTAGTTCATGCAACAACTTAGCAAGTTCATCATCACTCAAGCATGCATTAACAATCACAGGATATGTAGAGTTTTCACCAAGAAATGCATACTTTAAATGAGAGGGGAGGGGTTTGAGTTCAAGTTGAGGAGGACCTTTATTGGTTGAAGATGATCCAAATAAAGTTGGATGAGATGAATCCAAAGCAAATGAAGACTCCTCATGGTTCCTAAAAGCTTTACCATCATCAAGGACTGGTCCAGGGAAAACCACGGCTGGAATCACGGATTGCTCAACTTCCACGGCCGTGGTTCTTGCTAAGCTTGCTTCCCGGAGTTGTCCAGAAAGTTTGACGGCCGTGGAACTTAAATCTCGACCGTGGAACTTGCAGCTGTTCAACACCTCTTCGTGGCTTTCAAATCCAACTCTTGGCTCCTCTTCCAATGCTTCCAAGGCCTTGATCTCTTTATTGCAGGCCTCCTCAACACCTTCCTCCATCATACTTAAGGTAAGAACCTTCTCCAAGGGATCCTTGATCAAGATCGAGCTCACAATTTCCCTAGATTCCTCTTGCTCGACTATGTTGAAGAGATCCTCATCAAGGGCTGGCCCTTTCGTCATTGTGGATAACTTGAACTTGACATTCTCTTCTCCAATGTTGAAGGAGAGAGTTCCATTCTTGCAATCCAATAGGCATCCGGAGGTGGCTAGGAAGGGTCTTCCTAAGATGATGGGAACCGGATAATCCGCCGGAATGTCCAAGACTACAAAATCAATTGGCACATAGAATCCTCCTAGTTGCACCGGGATGTCTTCTAGGATCCCAACCGGATGAGTGATAGAACGATCCGCCATATAGAGGGTCATCTTGACCGGTTTCGGCTCTCCTAGCCCAACCTTGTTGGAAAGTGCAAGCGGTATGATGCTTACACTCGCTCCAAGATCACAAAGGGCTTCGTACTTCGCATCTCCCACTCCAATTGGGACACAAAAAGAGCCGGGATCTCTTAGCTTGGGAGGCATCTCCTCCTTCATTGTTTGGATCAATTCCGAGGATCTCTTGGTTATTCTTATCTCCCCATACTCCTCCAACTTCCTTTTGTTGGAGAGTATCTCTTTCAAAAATTTGCCATATGCCGGCATTCCTAAAATGGCATCCATGAACGGAATGTTAATATGTAATTTGGACATTAGTTCAAGGAACTTACCAAAGTGATTGTCCAAACGAGCTCTTGCTCTTGATTGTGGGAACGGTAGTGGTGGCTTGTATGGAGGCGGTGCCACATAGGTTGGCTCTACATCCTTGCTCTTGCCTCCATCTTCTCGTAACTTTCCCTCTTCTACCACTACTTGCTTTCCCTTAGCATTATCCTTGGGCAAAGGATCTCTCATACTCAACCCACTCCTTGTTGTAATAGCCAACACTTGGCCTCTTGGGTTGTCTTCGGTTCTTCCGGGAAGCTTTCCCGGGTCTCTATGGGCTTCACCCGCTTTTTGGAACACTTGTGCTTCCAAAACCTTTTGAGCTTTAGAGATTGAAGTCACCGTGCTCTCAAGACCACTCAACCTTCCAAGCAATTGCTCAAACATTATTTCAGTTCTATCCTTTGGAGGTTGAGTAAATCCGGGTGGAGGTTCTTGTGAAGGTCTTGATGGTGGTGTTGTGCTTGTGGAGGAGGAAGGGTTCAAGGCTCCATCCGGGTTAGAGTAAGAAAATCCGGGATGGTTGTGGTTGGGCCGGTAATTGTTGAATTGCCGGTTGTTGTTAAAACTCCTTGGGCCTTGGTAATTGTTGAAGTTGCCCCTTCCCATATAATTCACATCCTCTTCCTTGGAAGACAAGTTGGCTTGTGGAAGCACTTGAGGAGTTGCTTGGCTCTTCAAAGTTGTAGCACACAACTCCCTTAAGGACTTCAACTCGTTGCTGATGGCGTCAAGCTTGAAATTGCTCATGGTGACTTCACTCACCTCATATGCTCCCGCCTTTCTTCCTTCACTCTTCCTATGGGAGTATTTCTCAATCACTAAAGCTTGCTTCTCCACAAACTCCCAAGCTTCATCTACATGCTTCTCCATAAATGTCCCACCGGAAAGAGATTGGAGCTTGAATTGGCTATCTTCATCAAGTCCTTTGAAGTAGATCTCCAATAGCTCAATTTTCGGTATGCCATGGTGTGGACAATCAAGGAGAAGATCTTTGAACCTCTCCCAAGACTTGAATAAACTCTCTCTATCCTTCATCACGAAGGCATTGATCTTCCCTCTTAACTCGGTAGTCTTGGAAGGTGGGAAGAACTTAGTCAAAAACTCGGTTGTCATCTCCTCCCAAGTACCAACTCGCCCTTGTGGAATAGATTGATACCAAGCTAAGGCTTTATCCTTAAGAGAGAAGGAGAAAGTCCTTGCTTATGGTTGTTGCTCTCCAATCTTGGCGGTCTAAGAGTCTCCATCAAGATCTCATAATTCATCAAATGTTGATGAGGAGACTCTCCTTCCATCCCTCCAAATTGATTATGCCGGATCATTTGTAGAACTTGAGGGCGGAGCTCATAGTTGTGGGCTGCGGGATCTCCTAAGTTCACACCCAGACGGTGTGCTCTTTGTGCCGGATCCATACGTCTCCCTAGGGTTTGTGGCTCTTCAATGGCAATGGGTGCAACCCTAATATTAGCCGCCGGCTGCGGTTGTGGTGGAGGAGGTGGAGGTTGTCGGCGATTAAGCTCTCCTTGAACAAGAGCTTGCCTAATCTCCTCAATCTCCCTCCTAGTTTCCTCTTGCCTCTCATTGGCAAGTCTCCTTTCTTCCTCCAAGAGCTCATCTCTTAGCCTTATTTGCTCTAAGGCTTCATCCAACTCAGCTTGGAGATTTCTACCGGCCATCTCTTTCTCTTTTCGGATGCTCTTGGATCTAGATCGAAGGGTTTTCTCCGGTTCGGGATCGAATGGAGCTAAATCCTTGCCACGAGATCTTCGCATACACCTAAAGAGTAATAGATGTCCTGAAAAGCAAAGACACAAACCAAAAAGAGATCAAAAGCAACAACAAAAGATCTACACTAATAATCAATCACAAAATAGACTCAATCTAGACCTAGTCCCCGGCAACGGCGCCAAAAACTTGTTACGCTAAGATCGTGATGCGCAAATGGGTTTTAAATTTATAACTCGAACTAAATCCTAACTACCTAGCGAAACCCGCAGTGTACGGGACGTTTGTAGAAGGGATAGTATTCCGAGGTCGAACACAAAGACTAAGGTGAAATTGATTCGAATTGTGATTGAGTTTAGTAAAGATCTAGGTTGAAAGAAAAGAAAGAAATAAAGAAATGAAAATCTCAAATGTTTTTGGTTGATTTTTTGGTGATCGATCAAAGATCACAATTCATGCAAAGTAAACAATCAACTAAACTAAGAATCAACACAAACAAACAAACTAAACAAGATAATGATCAAAGAAAGAAAAGACGGATTCTAGGGGTTGGAAGTTCCGGTTATGGCATAGGACTGAAGTTATCTATTCATTCCTTGGATTAAAAATGATATGTTGGGATTAAGTGTTTCTAAATTGGGATCAATTACCGGATAGGTCTCATGTCCAACTAGTCCACTCCTAAGGTCTCATTACCGGGTAAGTCTCTAAGAACCTAAGGATAGAAATTCTACACAAACCGGATTGTTAAATAGGAGTCTAACCTATCCTTACCGGGTAAGTCTTGGAAAGGAAAGTCCTAAACAACTATCCTAGCACACCTAATTCAATGGCAGCTTATTAGGCTCACCACTACCTAAGGTTTGTTATCTTGGAATCTAAGAGCAAGGATTACCGGGTAAGTCTCTCCTAACGCTTAGTTACTACACTAGGTTACCCTAGGGTAGATTAAACTCAACAAACACTTGGGATTTCAACATTCTATAGATCTAAGACAAGATCCTTCGAACCAGGGAAAATCACGGTTTGTTCTACCTAAACCACGGCCGTGGTCAGACAAGAACTACCCGTGATTTCTAACAGCAGCTACGTTCATAAACACAAGCCATCCAAGGGTAAATCTAAGTCCGTCCTATCATAGCCCTAGCCATAACCATCCCTTCCTTACCCTAGAACCTCATCAATTTAGCCTACAACGTTCATAATAGAAATCGAAACTAACAAACATAAAATCATAACATCCATTGCAAGATAATGAAGGAAAAGAGATGAACAAGTGAACTTAAAACAAAACCAAGCTGAAAATAGAATTAGAGCAACTTACAATCCTTCCAAAGGAAGGTTCAATGATTCATACAACTCTTAGAAATAAAATCCGGAATTCTTCACTACAAAACTATCAAGTGTGGTGATGGTGTGTGTTCTTCTCCTCCTCTTCAATGGAGCTCTTCTTCTTCCTCTTTGACACTTTCCTTCCTAGAAAAACTTCTTCTTGAGAAAATATTGTTGTTAGAGAGAAAATGGATAATGGATGAGCTGCTCCAAGCTGCCTCTCACAGCCCATGAAGGACCACTTTTATAACAAACTTGCATGAGTTGGCCATGAGAGTCGTGGCACAGCTGTCACAAGAATCTGGAAAAATCCACGGTTGATTCCACGGTCGTGGAGTGTCAGAGAACCGTGATTCTGTGCAGAAACTTCGCTTTGGATCATTAAGCTGTGGTTTGGTGCATGGCAAGTGTTGGCAAGGCTCCATGAGTCCTCCTTAGCCTTTAGCTTGTGTCCTAATGAGTCCGAGGGTGTGTCATCTAGATGAACGATCCTCAAACGTATCGTTTTGCTCCTAAATCTCCCGAAATACCTATAAAACACGCACAAGTCCGTGTAGACGTCTATCTCGGCAAAATACATGAATTGAGTGCAAAACGTCGTGAACTAGTGCTAAACCATGCATGAATGAGTGAGAAATCTATCTAAATGATTACCTAAAACTAAGTCATAAATCGTGTTATCAAGGGCACTGATGTAATATCCGAAAAATTTTAACTCCGTTTAATACCGGATCAAACCGGATTCCGATCCGCCAACCATTATTCTTTTAAATAAAATAAAACGATGTTAAATTCTATCATTTTATGTGACCTTGATTCACATAAAATGATAATTTATGTAACCGTAAATGATTTCGTACGTCTTAAAAACCGAAGAGCGGTTCCGTATGAATAACGATTTATTCATTCAGCTCATATTTTAATTAGATGAGCGGGCCCATCGGAGTAGGCCCACTAGGATTACCCAGCCGGCCCAACACTTACTTTAAACCTAATTAGCTTCTAACCTAACTAGCTTCTAACCTAATTAGCCTTCACCCTAAACTAAACGGCAAATCGTACGCTACAGCTTCTGCCTTCCTCAGTGAGACCGACTTCGCAATAGCAACCCCTCAGCAGCAACTCCTCAGTAGCAACTCAAGACGTCCAAATCAACGACTGAAGATGTCCGAGCCACTGACCGAAGATGTCCGACTAACAGCCGCAAGAAGATCTCCCTCTCGCCGGATCTGGCCCTTCTGCGTCGACAGGTGAGCACCGGTTGTTTTTCCTCTCTTCCTCATGAGTCAGTGACCATCGTGACGACCTTCCTGTTGCACAGCAAGTAAATCCGCCGTCGCTGGTCCACCACAGGGAGCCGGGCACCGCTGGAGTCGATCTGCCGCCGCTGGAGTCGCACATCATGTGAGCAACGTTTTCCGTTATCTCTTCTGTTTCTCTACCTTCCTATGCATGTCTAAACACCGAGCCTCGCTACACCATCAAGGACCAACCGCTGCTGCCATCCCCTAACCTAGTTCGGCACGCAAACCTCACCCTAGTCGTTACGGAGGGCTGTCACGACTCCTAACTGCAGCTGAGTAAGAGGTGAGTCCTCTGCACTATTGTTTCCTTTTCTTGGTACTGTTTAAGAAATTCAGCAGCATAAGAGATGTAGTATGGACTGAGTTAGGAGATTAGATTAGTAGAGAAGTGTAACTGGCCTTTGTTGGTAGCATGGTGAAGGGGTAGAGAGTGGATAGTTGTGCATGTATCTTGTGTCTCTTGTTTTTGTCCTAAATAGGATCTTCAAGGTATAGTAAGGAAAAAGGGGTGCTGTCTTAAAAACTGGATTTTTAGATCCAAAACCAACCCAGAATTTTCCAATATTTGTGAGCTGAAACTGCTGACTTTGAACCAGTAATTGGGCATCTTAGATCGAACATCCACCGTTGAATTTTTGATATACTGTAGATAGAAATATGAAGTTTACTATATTAAAATTTGGGAGAATGTTAACGGTTGGATTAGAACTTATAAGGACTCAAAGTAGGACAGCTGAGCTGTTTTTACAGTAGAGGAAAATTGACTAAGTATGGGAAATTTCAGCTTTTCAACTTTGGAGATTTTAAGGGAGAGTTGTGGTTAAGTATTCTAAGATATCTTTACCCCTATGTTTAGGATACATATCTTAGAGGTTTTAGAATTTTAAATCGGAATTTGATATTTTATCCAAGCTTTTCACCTTGACCCCAAAGTCGGACCTTAGCAACCTTATGTATAACTAGAACTTTTGGGTTAACCTCTATAAATCCTTAGCAAACCTTCTCGTGAGAACTAGTTATGATTAGGTTCCAAAGGAGGATTTGGAACTAGGTTATATTTTTATTCTAGAATTTTCGGAACCAGGGGTAAAATAGTCTTTTCACCTTAAGAGAGCCTTTTATTAATATCTCTTCATGAGATTGTACATCTTAGAAGTTTATAACTTCTAAGAGTATGTGATGTGTTTTTGATCCGCATGCCTTGTTGACAGGCCTTTGAGTTACCACGAGTACATATCGAATTGGGATTTGAGAAAGTGTGATTTGATTCAGGTAAGTCCTTGCGACTTAGCAGGTTTTTGGATTTTAGTTGGGTGTAATGGTTGTGTGCGTGCAATGTGTGTTATAATAAAAATAACAACTTGTTAGGACGACCGTGATTATTATGTTGTAAGGCCCAAGTGCATGTATAACGGGCCGTGACATCACTACCCAGCTCTGCCAGAAGACTGGGAGGTTCTCTATACCCAGACCATACAGGTACAAGGTGAGATGCATCGGATCTATTCCAGATGGTTACACGGGGGCGGAGGCGAGGTTTGGGAATCCCTCGTGTCACAAAATAAGTATCATTATTATGAATGAATGACCTAAATGAAGATAATAAATGAATTGTGTGAAAGCATGATGAGTGTTTAATTTTGATATGTGTGTGTGCTGTTATTATTCTTCTAATGTTTAGATAACTAGCTAATGGTTGTTTCGTTGTGTTTTTAGATTTACCGCAGGTTAGAGCAGCAGCGGAGTGATCCAGAAGTAGTGGTCAGCCGGGTTGCCGTACTCCTTAGAGTGGGGGTTTGGGTTGTTGTTTTGTCGTTCTTTCCTTTTGTTAAGACAGTTAGTCTTTTCCCTTTTGTTTAAGTACAATAGGTTGTTAAACCTTGTTGCTTTCATCCTTTTTAAAACACATCTTTATCAATTTCGGTTTTCTTATTTGTGTCTTGTTGTAAGATGCTAGTTATATTGTTGTCAAACTAAGGTCGGGACCCATTGTGAGGTCCTAACCAGTAATGTCCCGAGTTCTGATAATTCGGGGTGTTACAGTTTTTGATTATCTACTTGTGTTTGTGCCTTTCACCTTGATTCTTATGCCTTGAATATTAGCTAACGGTGTTATACCGATGTTGTAGATTGCCTTGCAGGTTGGGAATAAAGGCCAAAGTGGTAGTAGAGCCCTAGGTTGACAACAATGGCACTCGCAATCTTCTAAAGGCCGAATAGAAGGAATAGAACCCCCAAGGGTTCTACGTTTTAAAATGATTTTCGTTTTCAAAATCACGAGCATAGTGAGTCGGGCTTAGAATGTATGGACCACCACTCCTTCCGCTGATCTCGACATCTTAGTTTATTGGATTTATATATATATATATATATATATATATATATATATATATATATATATATAGATATGTGTATGTGGATTGTAATTGCATGCTGGATGATAGCATGAATTATAGTCTATATTTTGGGACTTGTTTAGACGTTTTATCATCAATAATCTGCATGTTTGAATGTATATTATGTGATTATATTGTCTTTTCATCTACCTTCGCGGGAATCGAGGTCTCCACCAAGTTTTGTTGTAATCGTAGGTAAAATGGCACGTTTTGCATCAAAATGGAGCTAAAGGAGCTAAGGAGTCATTGGATCTATATTCAGGAGCTTAAGGAAGGATCCAGGAAACATGGAAATAGATTAGAGATTTACTTTGGACCAGATTTGAGAGATTTCACCTTCAGTTGAGGTTCACCTCGGTCAGCTATAGTACCATCTCGACCGAGATGATTTTGAGGAGCGTCTCGACCGAGGCGAATATCTTGACGCGGCGAGATATATTGTATTCTTGGCTGAGATCTTTTATTTTTGGAAGGAGAGATCTTATATTTTTGGGCTGGATTTCTGGAAGGAAGATTATATATTTTGGAGATCTATTTTAGAGATTAAGATATATTTTATTAGATAATATCTTTTCAAGTTATTTTATCTTTGGAAGATAGTTTTCCTATATAAAGGGCTGGATTTTCCACAAATTGGGCAACCCACTACCATCGCAGCATTGGGGGATTGAAGAAGCTGCAGTTAGGAGAGATTTTTGGAAGGTTGAACGAAGATTGAAGGAAGGAAGTTCATAGCTTTTATAGCTTTTGTGAAGGGTTTTGTAAGACTTTCTTAGATTCCCTTCTTGTTTGATTGTCTTGTTGGATTTGTGATTCAAGAAACACTGATTTGTTTATTTGATTCAGTTATTGAAGCCTTGTTCTTAAGGTTTTTGTGTTCAAATATTCATTCTCTTCCCATATATTTGATTATTGCTTTCATGATGATGAGTGGCTAATTTCTTTGTGCGATTCTAGGGTGATTGGTTGAAGGTTGTGGGAAAAACAATGATAGAATAATCTTAAATTCCAGTAGGGACCCTGAAAGCTCGAGTCTTTATCCTTAACCCTAGAACATCTCGTTCAGTCGATGAACATCTCGGCCGGGTGGAACTTGACTGACCGAGGTGACCTTTCTGATCCGAAATTGAGAGTTAAGTGTTAGAGTTTGCCAAATCCTATTCTTATTACACCTTTCCTGGTTCAATGCAAGCCTAGGATGAGACTTACCCGGTAATTCCTTTGTTTGTTTACCCATGATCATAAGTGTAGGTAATAAAGGTTTATCCTTTATTGGGGTTTGAGTGTGCTTTCATTCCATCTTTGTGAGTTAGCTTGAGACTTACCCGGTAAAGGTTGATTATATTCCCTTAGTTGGAGTGTTGGTTTGAGATTATAGTTTCTTTCCTTAGTACCTTGAGACTTACCCGGTAATAGGTTCTTTGGTTTGGGATTGTGAGTAGTGAGACTTACCCAGTGATCTATTCCACTTTCATAACACCTTCCCTTTGCAAAAATCTCATCTTTGTCCGCTTATCTTGAGATCTTGAGTTGGAACCACAACTAGATGCTTTAATCCCTAGAATTTGCATATTTTTTTAATTGATTTTTATCATCTTTGATTGCTTTAATTGCTTTTGTGGTTAGTTGCAATATTGACTACCTATATTGGTTTTGTTTCACCTAAGTCCCTGAGATCGACACCCCGGAATTCTTGCTTTTACTACGATTGACCCGTACACTGCGGGTTCGCATCCTTGTTTAAGCATATATCTTGGGTTATAAATTTAAAGCTTGCACACACCATTTGGAGCGAACAAGTTTTTGGCGCCGTTGCCAGGGACTTGGTCTAGACCGAGCCGGTTGCGGTTGTCTTTCGGGGCACTTGCCCCTGTTGCTACTAACCACTCTACTTGAGTGACTTTCGCAGGTTCTTTCTTGTAGGTTTATGCGAAGAACCTGCGCTGGGAAGGAAATCGTTCCTTACGATCCCGAACCAGAAAAGACATACAAAAGACGCTTGAAAGAAGCTAAGATGGCCAATCAAGAGAATCGTGATCTTGAGGCCAAATTGAAGGAGGCATTGGAACAACTATGCCTCATTAAAGAAGAATTGCGACTGGAAAAGGAAGAAACTCGCGCAAGGATGGAAGCGATCGAAGCATATATGGCGACCTTACGGGACCAATATCTACCTCGGCCAGCTCCAGCTCCTCGACCGAGGCAGGACCCATCTCCAGCTGCCCCGGCCGAGATACTTCCACCTCGGATGCCAGTCCAAGATGTTCTTTTTGCAGGTATTCCAAAGACCCTAGGGCAGAGGATGGACCCCAACCAGCAACTGAGGCGTCCAGGAGTCAACCTAGGTGATCCAGCGGACCATGACTATAAACTTCGACCGCAAGTTCTTTTCATGATTCGCCGGAAATGTTTCTTTGGGACAGACCCGAGAAGGAAGTTGAGTTTCCGATATATTGGACCTTTTTGAGATCTTAGCGCGAGTTGGGGAAGTGTCATACAAGTTGGCGTTGCCACCAAGAGTAGAGGGAGTTCACCCGATGTTTCATGTGAATCAATCGAGAGAGTACATACATGACTCGAGACATGTTGTCAGTCATGATAATCTAGTGGAAGACGGAAGATAGTATCTTTGGTTGAGTTTTATGCTGAGCTAGTAGCATCGATAGAATTGACGGGTTAGACCTAGTTCTTCCCTTAGGTTGAGTCATGTGCATGTGTGATGTTATGTGTAGTTTGTGCCCTGTGCGGGAATATGCTATATGACTTGATATATCTTGCGGTGGTCGTTTGAGTAGATGGTGTGTATAGATTAGAAGGTTTAAGCCTTCTTAGTTAGAGAGTTCATACATCGGCCTAAGGGACCGAGAAGTTTGACGCTTAACAAGTTTTGGGACGAAACTTGTTTTTAGGGGAATCTGATATAACGCCCCAATTTTTGGTGCGTTTGCGTTATTTATTTTTCCGGCTTTTATCGATATTTTAATAGCTTAAATAAATTTTTTAAGAGTATTTTTACATGGTAAATGAAATTTTTTCGAGCTTATGTACTTGATCCATATATATATATTCCGTACTTAATCATTCGGAAAAGTTCGGAAATATTTTCCGATCCGAGAATCTCATTCCAATTATTTTGATCGAGTTTATATTATATTATTTTAATTTTTTTTATTTTCTTTCTTTCCCTCCCGCTTTTCTTCAAGAGGGCCTATCTCTCTCCCCGCCCATTGGCGAAAACCTGTTGCCGGACAACCTAGTCTGGCCTCCCTGCCCAAACCTACACCTAGCTCTGGCCACGGTGCTAGCCTGCACTGCACTAGGACCGCAACCACCTACAAATACTCTCACCCTCAACCCTTTATCTCGAACAGTTTCTGCAACCTCGCCACCATGGCTGCCCTCGAACACCTAGTAGTCACCAACTCCTTGTCTCACAACCTCTTCCTCCTATCTTCTATGGAGCTTGAAACTCACCGGAGTGAACTTAGAGCAACGACCCATCCTTGCTGCTTGTGGACTCCTCTGTTGAGCCTCTAGAACCGGCAACCTCAGCGTCGGGAAATCCTCCATCCACCGAAGCCATTGTCGTCATCCTCTCTTCTCTTTTGTTGCAGCCGCCGCCCTCGTTGTGTTGCCACCATCGCCTTTGGTTTCCTCCGTCAACGCCAGACCTGCTGTCTCCGTCGAAGCTAGCCGGAGAATCAATCGTCCTTGCCCTCGCTGCCTGCGCTATCCTCCTTCTCCGTTTCCCTCTCGGCCGCCATCAACACTCAACAGGGTATCAAAACCCTTTTAAGGAAATTAAATCGGGCCCCCTAATTTTGGTATAATTACAAAATGTACCCTTATTTTTATAATTGCAGATTATGACCCATATTTATGAAATGGTATGAATTGCCCCGAAAAATGTGTTAGCGGTTTTTAACCTTGAATTTTAATTGCGGGGATATTCTTATATTTATTTATACTATATATAATGCCCTTGTTGGATTATGTGCGATTTAGGGCTCAAAGTTTTAATTGCGGTTTTATGACTAAGTTCCTAGAATTTTATATTTTGCACCGGAAGGGTTAATTACGAGTTGTAACATTGGCTTTTGAAAAACGAGTTTTACCTTAAATTTATATTATATATTACGAGAAAATTTAGCGTATAAGCTAAATTTGATTAGTTATTGTTTTAGGTCCGGAAGCACCCCGATAAAGGCCCAACGAATCCGCATTCGACATCCATAGATCATCTTCCGTCTTTTGACGTCACGTGAGTACCCTCTCCCTCGATCTTATTATGTTTAGTATTAATATCATGCTAGGTTTGATCTAGCATAACCTAGTGAGAATGCCAAGTAGTGGTTGTGGACCCTTAGGTGAGTTTTAAGGTTTTGATATTGTTAGATGGATTGATGTTGTTATGAGCTTGGGGTGACATGGTTATCTTGTGAGGTTGTTATAAGATTTTAAGTTATATGGTTGATCTTGTGAGCGTTTTGAGGCTCGAGGTTGGGGTTGTATGATCTTGTGGGATTATGGAGCTTAGGATTTACTTTTCCTAGCATGGTGTTGTTACCGTTGAGTTTGTTTCGACTAGGCATGTTTATTCTAGTATGTGTTATGGGTTATGATCTTGTGAGATCATTGGGTCTAGAAGTCTAAGGACTCTAGCTTATGTTAAGTGTGATGTTAGCATGAGGGATTTTTGGATGCGGTCCTAGAATAAGAGTCAAATGATCTTGCGTAGATCATTTGTGTAGATTTTTAAGACTTCTTAAGTTGAGCGAGTTGTTCCTATAGATATCTTGTTGTGAGCAGGTGTAGACTTCTTCCCAAGGTAAGCGAGAGTGTTGCATGAGTTAGCGTTTTGGACAAGGTAAGTCTCCAAACTTACTTAGCTAGTATTCATTATATTAGCATTGATGCGTGTTTGGTGGTGTGTGTTTATTGTTTATGTTATAACAACTAAACCGGTAATAGGACCACCGACCCTTATATTATATTGGCTCAAGTGCATGATAACGGGCAGTGACATCACTGCCTAGCTCTGGCGAGAGCTAGGAGGTTCTTGGCGACTAGCCCGGGCAGATAGACGGTCGGATGCATCAGTACCATTTCTTGCCGGTAAGTGGGGACCGAGGCGAGTTTTGGGAGATTCTCGTGTCACAAAAGAAACTAAATTAGAACGGGATATGACTTAATAATAAAAAGATAATAAACCGGATTTGTGTGCTTTGGAGTATGATGTGTGTTTGTCATTATCTACTTGTGTTTGTGCCTTTCACCTTGATTCTAATGCCTTGAATATTAGCTAACGGTGTTATACCGATGTTGTAGATTGTCTTGCAGGTTAGGAATGCGGCCGAGAGATCTGGAAGAGTGGGCAGCCGGGGTCCGTACATTTTAGGAGAGGTTTCGGTTGGAGTTTGGTTGTGTATTTTTCTTTTGTATATTGTATTTTGTATGCCGCGTGTATGGCCTTTGGTCTTTGGAGTTGTATCTCGGCTGAAGTCTTTTGTTGTATGCTTTCGGGTTTTCATTACAATGTATAAAAATGTATTTTGATTTTGGCATTTATTTGTGCCTTGTTGCAAGATCCGGTGAAATTGTTGTCAAGCTAAGGGTCGGGACCCATTGTGAGTGTAATACCCGAAAAATTTTAAACTCTGTTTAATACCCGATCAAACCGGATTCCGATCCGCCAACCTTAATCAGTAAAAATAAAAGAAAACGATTATTTTAAATTCTATCATTTTATGTGTCCTTGATTCACATAAAATGATAACTTAATTAATTCCGTAAATAATCCCGTAATTTATTTCCGTACTTTTAACGATTCCGGGGCGGATAACGAGTATCCTTTCAACCCTCTTGTATAATTGAGGAGCAAGCCCATTTATGGCCCAACAGACCCAACCCAATTAAATGTCAGCCCAACCCATTAATTAAATTAATCTAAACCTAATTAGTACCTTAAGCGTGTTTAAGCTAAACCTAATTTCCCCTAACCCTGCTGCTACGTTCCCTCAACAAACCTCCCTCTCTACCGCACAAACCTCCCACTCTCGGTAACACGTTACCTCCCTCACCTTCTTCTGCACTCCGGCGTCAATAAATTCAGCAAAGCCCTCACGATCCTAGCAACCACACCTCTTCCATTTTGATCGAGGGCGGTCGATCACCTCTCCAGCCTTGACAGCAACAATTGACGCCGAAGAAAACTACTCTCATCGACACCCTGTGGCGGACACCATCTCCTTCATCAGCGACTGAGAAGATGCAAGCGAACAACGGCTCCGCCTTGTATTACCAATCCCGTGTCATTTCCCTCTCTCTCTCTAACCCTGCACACCGTCGATCGAGACGACCCGCCCCAGCCACCTCTCGCAGCCGACAACGGCTTGGAAACCGGTACCGCCGATCGAAATTGCCGAGGTAAACTTTAGGTTTTCTTCGTCATCGAACTCAATTATCGCCGCGTTGGTAACTCGATGTATACCCACAGAATAGTCGCTCCCTTGTGCTCAGTGACCTCGAGCAGACGTCTCTTGGTTGCTATCCTGGTACTAAACCGAGCTTCTCGCCCTCTTGATCGTGGGCTGTTGTTAGAGGCTGCTGAAGTTGCACAGTCAATAGTGAGTCTCACTTTCCATTTCTTCATGTATTGCACTTTAGCTATGGGAGTGTTGGATTAGTTTCAGTAGTTTATAAGAAGAATTAGATCAAGGTGGGAGTTCTAGAGTTGTCTCCTACGTTTGGGTTCAGTTGCCGTTGAGGGTGTGGAACTCTCTTTGGATAGGTTGGGTTTAACCCTTGATAAATGTGGGATAGGAGTTTCGAACTCAGGACGTATGGGTAGTTGGAAAACTAGAGTGTTGTTACCAGTGAGAATCGAAGTAGGGACCTCCTGCATGACTTCTTAATTTTCCAGAATTTTGATGGTGAACTGCTGACTTTGGGAATGAGTTTCAATACCTTCTAGTAATCATCCACCGTTGAATTTTTGATATGATGTAGATGGAAATATGTAGTTTACTATGTTAAAATTTGGAAGAAAGTTAACGGTCGGATTAGAAATTATAAGGACTCAAAGTAGGACAGTTGGGCTGTTTTTACAGCAGAGGAAATTTGGCTAAGTATGGGAATTTCAGCTTTAATTCCAACTTTTGTGATTTATGGGAGAGTTATGAGTAAGTATTTTTAAGAGATCTTTAGTCCTATGTTTAGCATGTATATCATAGAGGAACTAGGATTTTATCTCGTAAATTTTATATCCTTATCCAAGCCGTGTATATGAACCCAAAGTCGAACCGTAACGACTTTGGTGTAAATTAAGAATGTTGGGTAACTCTTATAAATCCTTACCAAACTTTTCAATGAGAACTAGATTTGGGATATAGGTCCTAGAATAGAATTTAGAACTAAATGATAGACTTTTTCGGAGTTTCAGGGATCAAGGGTAAAATAGTCATTTTACCTTAAGAGGGCCTTTTTCGCAATTTTTCTTCATGAGATTGTACATCTTAGAAGTTTATAACTTCTAAGAGTATGGGATGTGATTTTGATCGACATGCCTTGTTTGACAGGCGATTGAATTACCACGGTTGCAGACCGAGTTGAGACTTTTGAGAGTTGTGAATTGATTCAGGTAAGTCCTTGCGACTTACTTAGCTGGTTTCTGGATATTAGTTGAGTGATAATAGTGGTGTGTGTACCATGTGTGTTATAATAACAACTTGTTAGGACGACCGTTGATGTTATGTGTTAAGGCCCAAGTGTATGTATAACGGGCCGTGACATCACTGCCCAGCTCTGCCAGGAGATTGGAGGTTCTCTATACCCAGACCATACAGGTACACGGTGAGATGCATCGGATCCACTCCTGATGGGTACACGGGGGCAGAGGCGAGGTTTGGGAATCCCTCATGTCACAAAATAAGTATCATTAGAGTGAATGACTTAAATGAAGATAATAAATGGATTGTTTGAAAGCATGATGAGTGTTTTATATTTTATGTGTGTGTGTGCTATTATTATTCTCCTAATGTTTAGATAACTAGCTAATGGTTGTTTTGTTGTGTTTTTAGATTTACCGCAGGTTAGAACAGCAGCTGAGTGATCCGGAAGTAGTGGTGAGCCGGGTCTCCGTACTCCTTAGAGTGGGGCGTGGGTTGTTTCTTTGTTGTCCTTTCCTTTTGTTAAGACAGTTAGTCTTTTACGTTGTGGAGTTCTATAGGCTGTTAGACTTTGTTGCATTCATCCTTTTAGAAATAAATTTTTATGAATTTCGGTTTTTCTTATTTGTGTCTTGTTGCAAGATCCTAGTAATATTGTTGTCAAACTAAGGTTGTGACCCATTATGAGGTCCTAAGCAGTAATGTCCCGAGTTCTGAGAATTCGGGGTGTTACAGTGAGGTATCCGACCGTGGCGCCCCGAGTCCCGTGGATTTGGGGTGTTCCAAACCAGCCCCGAACCTCTCCGCTTGATCACTGTTGTTCTCTCTCCTGCCCACAACGATTTATAAATGATCGGGTTATTATGGAACAGTTTCGGTATAGTGAAGCATAGCTTCCGCAGGTCAATGAGATATATGTTACAAAAGCACATACCTAGTTTCCTAGCCGTATTTGAGACCCATTGCTCAGGGTCTATGGCGGAGTCCATTTGTGAAAGGATGGGCTTCGATTCGATGGAGAGAGTAGATGCAGTTGGCCATAGTGGCGGCATTTGGCTTCTTTGGAACACGGATGGATGTCCTTTGTCTATAGTTACTAAAAAGTAGGCAGTATATCTATGCTATGGTTAGTCAGGCTGCAGATTCTTTCGAGCTTATTGTGTCTTATATCTCTCCAAATCCTAGTAAGCGCGAGAATGTCTGGAACGAGATTGCAGAGATCGTCCGGAATTCTCCTATCCCGATTGTAATGGGGTGGTGATCTAAATGTTACTATCTCACTGTCTGAGACCTATTGGGGTGCGAATAGGCTTTCTTCTCACCGCAATTCACTTGGTCTCGTGGCCGCTCGGTTAGTACAAGAATCTCTAAACGACTTGATCGGGTGTTAACGAGCCCTTCTGCGAGGCTTCGCTATCCCAGTGTGATGGTTAGATACCTACCTGATCATAGCCCGCTTCTTATTAATTTGGAACCTAGTTGCAACGTTAATCCTAAAAGGCGCCCCTTTCGGTTTCAAGCTGCTTGGCTTCTTCACCCGGAGTTTGAAGCCACCATTGCCAATGTCTGGGAGCATCTCTCTTGCCATCCTATGGCCCTTACAAAGATGCGGTTATTCCTTAAAGATTGGAATAAATGTGTCTTTGGGGATATTCATTAGAGGAAAGATAGATTATTGAAGAAACTTGAAGAAATAGAATCCCAGTTGGCGAATAACCCGTCTGATGATCTGATTGCGCAGAAGAAATCTGTCAATGATGACCTGGGTTGTGTCCTTTAACAAGAAATGGTTCTCTGGTGCCAAAATCGCGCCTACAGTGGCTTTCGTGCGGGTATCGGAATACCGCGTTCTTCCATTTGTCCACCATTGTTAAGAGACAACGAAATAAGGTGGAAGCTTTGCTTTTGGATAATGGTGAATGGTGTCTTGATCAGTTTAGTCTCGAGAATCACGCTGTTCAATTCTTTAAGTCGCTCTATGGGCCGTTTAAGCTTGGCTCGCTCTCTCCCATCATAAGAGGCGGATTTCCGGCATTAGCTCATGATCAAACTGCAAGTCTAACTCATCCCTTCTCCGACCTTGAAATCTTGTCTACTATGAAGAGTATGGGAGCGCTTAAGGCTCCGGGGCCTGATGCGTACCAACCGGTATTTTATAAGAAGCTTTGGAGCTCGGTTGGTCCTTCACTAAATCGGTTCGTTCGCAATTTCCTTGATTCCGGCACTCTTCCTATCGAATCAAATGAAACTTTGGTTGTATTAATTTGGGAAAGTTGCTAAACCGTAGATGCTTCGGCAGTTCCGCCCAATCATTCTTTATAATGTATCATACATGTCATTTCTAAATTGCTCACTAACCGGCTCAAACCTCTTATGAGTCATCTTGTTAGTCGTATGTAGGCAAGCTTCATCCCGGGACGGTCCATCTCGGATAATATCATTTTAGCTCAGGAGTCTATCCATTCCATGAAGAGGAAGAAAGGGAAGAAAGGTTGGATGGTTCTCAAACTCGATCAGGAGAAGGCTTATGACATGCTTCGGTGGGAATTTATTCTTGACACCCTGCATGACCTTCAGCTTCCAGATTTGTGTGTGGAAAGGGTAATGCATCGTATTACCACCAGCTCAATGAGTGTGTTATAGAATGGTGAGCACACTGAGCGTTTTCGGATGACCAGGGGGATCCGCCAAGGAGATCCACTCTCCCCTTATATTTTTGTGTTGTGCTTGGAAAGATTGGGGCATCTGATTGAGGAAGCGGTAATGGAGGTCGGTGGAAAGCAATGCAATTATCACGCGGGGCCCATCTATTTCTCACCTCTTCTTTGCAGATGATATCCTCTTGTTTGCGGATGCTTAGACCTCCCAAATGAGGATTATTAAGGGCATTATGGACAAATATTGTGGAGCATCGGGTCTCAGAATTAGCAATGTCAAGTCTAGGTTCTTTGTTTCTCAGAACATGTGTGGCTCGTTAGAATCTCGCTTGAGCGAAGTCAGTGGTTTTTCCCATACCCGTGACTTGGCTTTGTACTTGGGACCCCGCTTATACATGAGTCCATATCTAAACCTTTGTTCAATCCGTTGCTGGAGAGAATGACTTCTAGATTTGCCGGATGGAAAGCTATTAAACTCAGCGTGGCTGGCCGTTCAACGCTTGTCAAATCGGTTCTTGCAATGATGCCCTTGCACTATATGTCCATGATCTCTCTACCGACTAGCGTCACTAATAAGATTGACCAAGTGTGTCGTAACTTCCTATGAGGTACCATTGAGAGGGGAAGGAAGATGCACCTCATTAGTTGGTCTAAGATCTGCCAGCCCTTGAAAAATGGTGGTTTGGGGATTCGAAGGGCTGCTGATAAACCTTTCCGGGATTGGGAAGCTAGGTTGGAGAATATTCCTACACCGTGAGCTTCTGTGGTCCCGGATCATTCTCCAGAATGACTCGATTGCGCATCAGGAATGGACGAGATAGATCATGACCAAAGGGCGAGACTTCTATATCTGGAAAGGTATAGCACATGCTTATAACACTATTATATGTCCTAACTTGGGCTGGAGCGTCAAAAATGGTAGGAGAACCAAATTCTGAAGTGACGTATAGGTATCCATTGAACCACTCTCGCGATCATGTCAAACTCCGCTAACCCAGCGGAACTGGAACTGAAGGTCCATGATGTTGGTCGTGATGATGGCTCCTAGGACTTTAATTACCTCTCGAGTCGTCTTGACAATGGCACCTTATTGCGCGTACTGGCGATGGGAATTTGGGATACTTCCGGCGAGGATACTGTGAAGTGGATGCTATCTAAAGATGGTGTCTTCTGTGTTGCGACTGCCTATGAGGCCATCCGGGTGACTCGCACTAGTTTGTCGTCTGTGCAAAGGGATTATTTACAGTATTTGGAAGCTTCAAGTTCATCAGAGAATCAGGTATTGGGTATGGCAACTAGCCTGGGACACTCCTTTTACGAACCTGGAATGTTGGCGGCGGAATATTACTGATTCTCCTCACTGTTTGGCCTACCAAGATGTAGATGAATCGCTTATCCATCTGCTAAGGGACTGTGTGTTGACTAAGCCGGTCTGGCTAGATTTGGTACCGTCAGAGTTGATGCCTTCCTTCTTTGAACTAAATTAGGAGGAATGGCTCTTTACAAACGTTAATATAGGGACAGTTAATTCGATCCAATCTTGTTGGAGAGACTTGTTTGCTACGACTTTTTGGTGGTTCTGGAAATGGCGGAATGCTCGGGTGTTTAATGAGGGTAGGGTGACGAGGGACAAGGCTAGCTTCATTAAATCCCAACATATGGAGTATGTAAGTGCCAACATGCTTATGGGAAGCGCCATTAGTTTGAAGAAACAAATCCGATTTATCAAATGGTCTAAACTGAAGGATGGATGGGTGTAAATAAATTCAGACGGGGCTTCACGTGGCAACATTGGTACCGCTTCTGCTAGTGCGGTCATAAGGAACGATAGGAGTGAATGGATCCATGGTGTGGCTGCTAACTTGGGGGCTACAACGGCACCGGCCCGGAACTCTGGGGTACTATTCATGGCTTGGATCTTGCCTGGAATTTAGGTTACTGAAGAGTTGAGGTGGAGTTGGACTCGCTCTTGGTTGTCGGTTTTATTGCGAAGGGGTGAGCAGATCGTACCCTCTTGCTAGCTGGTGGCTCGCTGCCAGGCTTCATTATCCGAGACTGAATTGTCAGTTTCAATCATATCCACCGGGAGGGAAATCACGTTGCGGATTCACTCGCTAGCTTTGCTTTTTCTCTTGATTTTGGTGTTCACCGACTACCGGACCCTCCGTTATCGGTTCACATTTTAATTCTTGACGACCTCCAGGGAGTTGCACTCCCTCAGAGTACCCGTTTGTAATTCCATGTTTATTAATAAAGCCCTAGGGCGGGAGCCTTGTGCTCTTTCTTACCAAAAAAAAAAAACTTGAATCAATTGTGTTTTTCTATCATCTTTATATGTTTGTTTCAAATTTATATCTTGTTGCTAATTGGCTTAGTCTAAGTTTGAAGGTGTTTGACCTCCTTCTTACCTAGACTTAAAGATTGAACAAGCAAGAAAATTGTAATAACAATTGTTTGCAAACAACACGTCTTTTATGGAACCACTTTGCTGTTAATTCATGCAATTTACCCATGTTTGTTGTCAACACCTTTATTGATTGCGGATAGTTTTACATACTGGTGGTTCATGTCCGAATTACTTCACTTTGTAACCTTATATTGTTGAAAGGTAGTTGTTGATTATTTGAATAGTCAAGTAATTCCAACCTTTATAACTTAAACAAGAGTATTCAATATACCAAGGACCTTTACTAGCTTGAATTATATCAAGGGTATAGGGTCTTTACAAACTTGAGCTTTGTAGGCTTTGAATATGCTCAATTTATGAGCCAGTAGAGTATTTACCTAGAATCATTTTTTTTCCTTTTGTTGATATTGGTGATTGTCTTGAGTCGTCGTGTTCGTGTGTTTCGTGACAGCTCCTTAAGAGGGGAAGCGTTTTTTGGATTCTCGTCTTTCACTTCCTTGGGAGTTCAATTCCTGACGTTTCTTTGGATTCTCATCTTTCACTTCCCTGGGAGTTTGATTCTTATTTCTCTGATTCTCATCTCTCACTTTCCTGGGAGTTCGATTCCTGGTGCACCAACTTCTGACGGTGCTACTTTGATAGTGTTTGACTCGTTTTTCACCTACTTCATCTTCATGGGATCTCCTTCACAACCTGATTGGCCCATTGTTGTTCTCTTCAACTCCATCATTTTTCATATTTTTTTACTCTTGTTAAATTTATGATTTGAAGTTGTTCTCTTAGCAGTTATTTTGGTCTTCAATTACGGTAATCGAATGTCTTACCTTGTTCCTCAAAAAAAAACATTAACATCAACATCCTACAAATCACTACCATTAACATGTATATCTTTGATTTTCAAGACCTTAAAAAATATCACTAACATTAACATCGTCACAACCATTAACATTAACATTTTTCAAGAAAAGTTGTGATTCTCTTAGAGAAATTTACTGAAAGTTCCACTTTGAGATTAACTCATTTCGTTTTTTCCATTTCGTTTTTCAACTCTAGAATCATGGCTAAAAAAAAAAAAATATGACCCAAAGATAAATGTTGCCTGTTTCTATTATTAGCCTGGTTTGGTTATACAAATACAAACCAGGGATGTGCGTTCTACAAGAAACTTCAAGTACTAAATCCAACATCCAACTCCAGAAAATTGCGAATTCTGTCACTCTTTCATCTCTCCAAATACAAACACCAAGGGCTGTACATCACAAGTTCAAAACAAGCATGAAGTTACCTGCTCAAAGTGAATCATGCCCTCATGTTAGTATTAAGAGTCCTCTGGAGTTTGCTTTACAAGGGATTCCAAAAGACGAAAGAAGAAGCCCTCATTGCCTCTACATTCAACAATCAGATTTCCAAGCTATAAAATAAAGGATTTGTTGTTGTGATTACCGTCAGATCAACGATCTTCAGGATCCTGATGATGCCCATCAGGTTGCTCCACTGCTTCATCTTCTCCATAGTCAACCCACGGAAGAATAGACTCGAATAGCACGGCTAAGGGACTTCGGTTTGTAAGCTCACGAGTAGCACGGCCCTGTTGCTCGTGTGCACCCTGCTCCGGGTTGTGGTTCTGGTTAGCCACCATCTCTCTCATCCTCGGATCAATCATGAAGTCTTGCAGATTTTCAGGTGGCATGGTTGCCACTGTATCTGAGAAATCGGATACCAACAAATGCCTAAACCTGAAAGATGACAATAACACAGAATAAGAATTGAAAGCATGTTGCAGTTGACTTTGCACAAGAATTTCACAACTTGGGAAATTCTGCAAACTTGATAAGTGATTTGTATACACAAAAACATGTACATCAGAAATCATTTAAATACATATCAATCATGTATATTCAATCAGACTCTCTGATATATTATCTTACAACATTGACCATAAAAAATCAAATTCTTTAAATCTACTCCAGTATATCAAATAATTATACTCCATCGGACTCCAACATTAACAAAAAGCAAGTTCATTCCATAGACAAGGTAATCTAAACTTAAGGATAACAAGTTGGGCAGACAAGGACACTTACTCGTTTTTGTCGGATGGGAATGCTTCTTTTCGAGCACATGCCCAAGTTTTGGCTACACTGCCATCATTTGACATGGTTTCAATCACTGACAATGCAGCATCCTTTATTAACTTTTGCACATCAGGCAGCCTCCATATGATATAACTCCTCTCTACATATATTCTTATTAAGTGATCTAGTGACGGGATTCCTGTTTCTTCATTTTTAAAGAATCCATTCTTCAGAATGTTCTTCCATGCTTGATCCTTTAAAGGTACCTTGTCCACCAACCTTTTAAGAACTGGAGGGTGAAGCATTAATGCTTGTTTCATGAGATCAATCGAAGCCTCTTTTGGCTTCTCTATGTCAATACTTCCAGAAGAGTCCTCAGACTCCAAAAAGAAACGGGAAATGGCAAGGGAGAAGGCCATGTTGGGGAAGTGCCATAAGTAGTCATCACATTCATACTCTTCAGAGAAAAGTTCAAGCCAAGCGTACTCCCCTGCCCTCAAGGAAAAATAATCGAGACAAAACAACGCTCCCATTGGGTCAGCTGGATCTATAGAGAGCAGAAGTTTGCAAACTTCAAGAGCTGATCTATGACACCCACGTCTGTCCAAGTTTTTCATGTGAGTAAAAAGAGCAGAAAATAAGGGCCTGTTTGTTTCATGTCTATATTCCAACTGGCAATTCCCCTGCAGTGGACTGAACATTGGATGCCATGCGCATTCCAATGCATACAAACACTTTGCTACTGAATCAGCTGCCATATGATGTTCACCTGAGAATTTGAAGTAATCTGCTAAGGTCATGAGAGACTCCACATGGTAAGGGTGATGCATCAGAATGCTCGCAACACCATTCAGATCATGAATTGATTTGGCAGCTTCAAATGCTTTTTGAGTCTGGCTATAAGATGGTGAATGCACATACCTACGTAATACACTATTAGTCCACATGAGAAACAAATTAACTAGGGGGAAATACATGTCATGCTTCCATTGAATATTACTGAAGGTATAGACTCCCAAACTTTAGGCATTTATAGTTTCAACAACAGATTAAACAGAAAAGTTCCAACACGTACTAATTTCCAAGAATAAACTGTTGCATAAGATACATGTTCATTTTAAGGATAATGTCAAAGGAAGACTCCCTCTGCCAGAGAAGTCTTGTCCTGGACTCCAAAGGTGCCACATAACCATTTTCCAAGGATGATCCTTGTACATATTCTCTTTTCTCTACAACCTTACTTTCTCCCTAGGTATGTACAAAAACAATTTTGCTGTGTCTCTGTCCTAATAGAGCCTTGAGTTTCTTCTGCACCTTGGCTCCCATGCTCACATTGCCCAGTGGGTCTAAAGCTTGAGTATGGTAAAATATCAGGATATTGGTGCGTGCCAACTTTACTTTTTACATCCCAAAGTAATGGGGCTATTTTTCCGAGTTCCTTAAAAAGTGTTGTCTCACGCCCTAGATATTCTCTACCTACCAACCTATGTCAGTTTCGGGCACAGGATTTTCTAGGACTCAGTATGGCATGGGCTACTTCAGTTTCAAGATTATAGGCTTGTTTGAAGTCATATTTTACTAGTGAAACACATTATGCAAACATCTATGAAGATCTAAATAATGTGATCTTGTATTGGTAGCAGTTCTAAGTAATCTAAGAAAAAAGTTTCCGTTTGTAGAATGTGAGGCACAAAAGTTAAGCACTGCACTATATATAAGTTGCAGATACTACATTTTTCTTGTTGGCTGTCAGAAAATTGGGAAACACAACCTACCAGAAAAAGAATGCTGGGAAACACGTGAAAAATAGGTTGGACCTATGCATTGCAATATGAGCAAGTAGATTGGGTTCAATCAGGTCCTCTTTGGACCCAATTATGGGTTTGGTATGAAGACTTTTCTGGATTGGCTCTAGAGGTAGGCAAACCAGATATTGAATTGACTCATCATTGTTTTGCTTTTTAGTCCCCAAAAAGTATCCTTTTCAATAACTTAAACTATTCACAAAAAATAATGGAGTTAGTTCCTATTGCCATGCCCTATATATGTCTAGTTGTTCATGGCTTATTCAAGATCATGACTCCTAAAATCACAAGGATAATACAAGTCAAGCCACAAATCCTATAGATGTATTCTTTTCCGAATCATTAGGAGTATATATATATCCATGGTTTTTACAATTCTATAAATCAAAACTTGGCAACATAGAGAATCTACAAACAAAAAAAATGAATTTGAAGGGCATTAAAAGATAACTATAATGAGCATGTTAACTACTCCTTATAGGATTATAGATCTATTCTTTTCCGAATTATTAATAGTTCAGCAAAGCATAAAACCATATTGCTGGACTAGTTGAGAGGGTCGGAATCCTATCAACTCTTAACATATGCCTTACAGATTTCAATTTGGGATAGAGGGGGTAGGAAAAGATCAGGCAAGCCTTATAGCATGGTACAGAATCAAGAATCAGAGTTGCAATTAAGTAGTTCAGAGTATAGCAGATTCACAAGCAAGTTTCGATAGCAGAAGTAGAAGAAAACTAAGAACAACACCAACTACTTGATAAACATAAAAACATCACAGGTTCCCAAAAGGGTTAAAAAAAAACATTATTTCATAAAGGCCAATGAGACAGATTTACCTAAAAGAACTGATTCCATCTTTGGTGTATAAAAGCTCCATCGACAAAGATCCATCCCAACGTGGCCAATGATCTGATGGGGACAAAAGTATTGACTTCTTGTGATTGTAGCCTCCACGTCTTCCGCCACGCACTTGCCTAGAACTGCCTGCTTGACTGTTGTTCTCAAATGAGTTCACTACCTTAGAACCAAATATCCTCCGCAACTCGTTCTCAGCATTCAGAAACTTAGGATCGACCTTCAAAATAGAATGCTTTGCCTGCTTGCTAAATTTATCACGTCTTTTGACATCAGCCTGATTGGTTAATTTTTTGGAACCTTGCTGAATAACTTTCTCATCGAGAGATAATGTTTCTAACACCCGGTCTAAGGAACCCCCAGCATCATCATTTACTGGCAATGTCTCTTTGACCTTTTTCTTTTTCTTTGACTTCTTAGAAGATGAGGGACCTGAAAAGGAACTGCTTCTTGCTTTATGAGATAACTGTTCATCAATATTCCCTTTTGAAGCATCTTCTATAGCCTCCGATTTATCTTCCTGTCAGTACAAGTACATAGGAAAAGAACGGACCATGAAAATATGCAATTATGTTAATAAAAAAAGAAATTTATAGGAATAGTAATAACAAATACTAAAGCACCAGAACAAACAGTTCCTAATGCAACAAAGAACATTAACGAAAGCACGGTAGTAAGCTGAGCAACATTATAGAATATGTGACTATGGAAGATTTGTTGGCTACAAAATTCTTTGGCATGGCCCACTAGTGAAGTTATCAGATTATGCCAACATAAATATAAAAACTGCCCCTGATTGTGAAAATATTTTTTCTACATAATATACAGTTTTGCATGACCCGTAATATAATTCTCATCTAAATGTTTGGATCTGAAAGTGCCCAGAACTAAAATACTTCAAACAGATTGGACCATATGTACTCTTTTGGTGGTTACTGCTCGAAGATAATTGAATTCATAATTATTCTGCAGCAGATTAATAATATGTTATCAAAGGGGGTCCTTACCCCACCCTTTGACTCAACATTATTCTCTAGCCCTGATGAAGGATTCGTCCAAGGAATCATCCAGAGAGGAGATCACAAGCCAGGCAGCTAAGAGAAGAGAAGTGATGCACAATCAAAGCTTGTCCACGGAGTCCGGTCTTGTCCAAGGAAAACGGCAAGCTCAAAAGGAGAATGAGCAGCTTCTTCCAGCCCAAATCTGTTTCAGCTTATAAGGAATCCGATTCCTTGTAAGTCGAGTACAAGTCAGTGTTCTAAAAGGCACGCCTTAGCCGCTACACGCCAGGCGCAAGGGGTCATGCGCCTTCATACGCACAGGTGCGGCCTAGGCGCCCCAGGCGGAGGAAGGCGCGCCTATTGGCACATCTCTTCTTTTAGTAATATATATATATATATATATATATATATATATATATATAGAGAGAGAGAGAGAGGGTGTGGTTCCCATGAGAACACCCCTAACGTGAGAACATGAGAACACCGTTGTACGTGAGTATTAAGGGTTGAGATTTAGAGTATATATCAAAAATAATAATAACTACGAATAATAATAATTAGGAATCCAACAATAACTACGAATAATCCACTCAATCAACAATAACTACGAATAATACATTAAACGATATGACACATTCGTAACAAAACTAATAATAATTACGAATCTGTTCTCATGTTCTCACGTTAGGGGGTGTTCTCATAGGATCTATACTATATATATATATATATATATATATATATATATATATATATATATATATATGTATATAGACAGAGGTTGACTCCCATGTAAACAGTTCTTAACATGTAATATGATAACAACCTCTATCCGTTAGATCGTTAAATAGATGACTGAGATTATGTGATATTAAAGGGAAAAAAATCGTGTTATTAATGGAAGAAATATTCGCCGGAACTGACTCTATATATTCGGCGGTATAGTCACATATATTCGGTGGTAGTCACATATATTCGGTGTTTACATGTTCACATGATAAGAGTTGTTTACATATGAGTCAGCATCTATCTATCTATTTATCTATATATATATATATATACACACAAACACACACTTTGTATCTTCAAAAATATTTACATTATTGATTAGGGAAATACATATGTTTACAAATAGATATTGATGGAAGTCCTTAAATAATAAAATCATTCATATAATCACATATTGTCATAATTTTCTGAATCATGGCTTCTTTTTATTAAACTTTCTTATATTCTTCTTCTTTTCCTGAACATCTCCCTTTCCATCCAACCCTCCCATTTTGCCTCCCATCTTAATTGATAAACTCGTCAGTTGTACCCCTTTGCACAATCTGCATTTGCTAAAAGAACTATATTTTTTCTACTTCTTAGTTCATATTTCTTTTGTATTTGTTGTTTTTAACCTACCATGTTATTTGTTGAACAATTGAAGTTATAGAACTTTGTTTTCAAAGTAATATGAACTTGGGTGTTTTACTAAAAAATCTTCAAAGAGGCACACCTAGGTACAGTGCGCCTTGCACGTAGGCTAGGTGCGCCTTGGGCCTAGGCTATGTGTGCCTAATGCCTTTTAGAACAGTGGTCCAAGTCGGCCCAAAGTAGATGTTTTTATTAGATCCCAAATCGGCTTTTAAGTAGAAGACAACTGGGTTTTATTATGTTGGATCTTTTATATTTTAACCACATGATAGAAAAAAAAAACCATGAGCGATGACTAACTGTTATTCATTGATTTTCATGGTAAGAATATTGTGCTCAAAGCCTATGAATTCATCTCAGGTTGAGCATGAGTATGAGAAGACAAAGGGCAAAGGAAGGAAGAGGGAGCCAAGAAAAGGGGGAAAACTTCCCAAAACCCGGCCCTAGATTCCCTAATTTCAGCCTCCGACCGTTCTATTGATATTTAAGGAGGATTATATAGATGAGCTTATTGAGAATATGTCCCCGCTTTGCCACCAAATCTAGTAATAGAACATCCAACAACCTATAACCTATAGCATGAAATCAAATGAGACAAATAAGTAGCAGTCTGAAATTAAGGAATTATCATATCCATATAGGAAAGGCAATGAGGATGTAGTCGTTAATGCAGTTTTGAGGCCATATAGCTTGTTATTTACCTTAGACTCGAGGATCTTAGGATTCATACCTATTAAGGAGCTCTATGTAGGCAATCATGACTTTGAATGTGCATAAACAACGAGTTGATAAAGGAGCCTTAGGAAAGAAATGTTTGGATAAAGGAGCCTTAGGAAAGCAATGTGTTTATAAAGGATCTTTAGGACGGTTTTTACTTGTTTAATAAGGTCCTTAAGATTGGTTACCATGAGAGTAGGATGGAAGCGAGGAATAAGTGGAAAATAACTTACAAGCCTCCTAGGACTCTCGTGTATTTGATAAAATATGTGCTTAGACCTTATATAAGTATATATGTTGCCTTGATGATATTTGTGTACAACACATCATTAAAAGCACATGAGGAGCATTTATGGGAAGTTCTCTCTACACTTTGTATCAAGTACTTGGATGATATTTATGAAAATTGCAAACTTTGTGCTTATACTGTTATTTCTCTTGTTTTTGCCGTGATGAAGGCCAAGATTCGAGGACGAATTACAATTGGAGGAAAGAGTTAAAGCTCACAATGGTAGGCTTTAAGTAATCTTACAGCCTGGCAATCTTGCGAGGGATGAAGGCCAAGATTCAAGGACGAATTCTTTTCAAGAAGGGGAAATGAAGAAGGGCCATCTGAGGAATCATGCAGACACAAGATCACAAGCCAGGCAGCTAGCAGAAGAGGAGTGATGCTTCATCCAAGCTTGTCCACGGAATCCGTCTTGTCCAAGGAGAATGGCCAGCTTGTTCCGGACCAAGTCCGTTCCCACTTATAAGGAGTCCGATTCCTTCTAATTTGAGTCAAGTCAGCCCAAAAGAGATGTTTTAATTAAAGCCCAAAACAGTTTGTAATTAGAATATAATTGGATTTTAATTATGTTGGATCGTTTATATTTTAAGCCCATACTTTAACTAGTCTTTCCGTTAATTATTTTAGAACATAATTAGACTTATTTAAGGTAGTTTTAGGGCAGAATTTCAGCAGCTTTGTGGACGTTCGTTTACCATTGTTTTGATTCGCATCGAGTTGGTGTGTCCTTCGGTGTTTGCTTTAGCCCAGATTGTTCTTGCGTGTGTCAATTCCGATCGAGTATTTGTGCTAAAGACTTTCACGAGCCTCCTTCTCGTGTTTCTTTGGCTTAGTTCCTTAGTTGTATGAGATTGTAGAGGAAGGGTGGATTGATCATTCGACTTGGGTTTTGATTTTTTGTGATCAAGGTTTTTTTTGTTGTTTCAATTGATCCAACCCTATTATATATCCTTTTCTTATTGCTTCTTTTGTTTCCTCTCTATTATTTCCCAGATTTCATATTCACTTATCTTTGCTTCTCAATTCCGTTGCCCTATTGAGTCTTGACGTCGAAGATCAGGACAACCTACGGCTAACCCCGTAGCCAGCCCTAATTATGAACTCTCATACCTTCTTAGTATAATTTCAACCTTGCTCTTACTATTTGACAGGGAGGCCTATTCTCAGAGATTGCCTCAAACAATCATCTTTAACATTGTCCTCAATTCCGTTCCTTTTCTTTAGTCACTTTGATCCTTTTGTTAATGCCATAGAAACTTCATTCTTTGGGTCATTTCTAGCATTTTTTATGCCCAAAAATCTCTTTGCCCTCATTGATCAAATTTAACCATCAATTTAATGAAAAGATTCTAACTCTACCTCTAAAATTGTCCAAAAGGAAACCGTACCTGCTCAGGCTGCTCCATGTCTTGGTCATCATCTTCATTTAAAAGATCAAATGGATTTTTCAAATGATTTCCACTGTCAAATTCGTTATTATCAAACTCCTCCTCATCATCGTCATCGTGTATCACATCGTTGCCATATTGACATCGATTTTGTTCTTGTTCTTTCAAAACTTTCCTTAGCAACCTGGCTGACATTTCTTCACAAATAAAACTTGCTACTCCTGGAAAGATAATTAAAGCTGTCAACTTCTGCATGATGCTCAGTTTCGTTAAACATCAGAATTTTCTTCAAACAACAAATTAGTCCAAAAACACTAAGATCATTTAACTTCACCCAACATAGAATACGTAGGACATCAAAGAAACGTGAATCCAAATTGGTATAACATCCACGGCAATCATCAATTATCATTCCACCAAGAAGTGTAACAAAAGGCAGGTTCTCTGTATCAGTAATAACAAATCTACACGAGTAGAGTTTAAGGTATAACTGGGAAAAAGTTTGAACTTGTGTCCACACTGTTATCCATCCTAAGACAAGAATAGCAGTGAAGCGACAGACTTCAGAAAGATAAAAAATCACAATTTAGGACCATAGTGGCTTATGCATCTGCCACTTACACTTTATTCTACCATTCCACGCTACAAGCTCCCTCACAATTTATCCCCTACCCTGCAAGACAGCAGGACCTTGATGCGATCCGATAACGTTTCCCAAAAAATGAAAGACTTGACAGATCTCAAATCGCAATGACATTTTCACTAATTGTGCGAAAAATTTAGCGCAAGTCACAATCTAATCCAGTTAAGAAGAAAAAACAGACGGATATTATTTTCGAAGGATACACAAACCCTACCAAGTACTTGTTCAAATCGCAATTGACCGGATTCAGAGGCGGAGTTGGGGGGCGGAGAAGGACGACGGG
This sequence comes from Fagopyrum homotropicum, assembly GCA_033239125.1. Classification (NCBI taxonomy): domain Eukaryota; kingdom Viridiplantae; phylum Streptophyta; class Magnoliopsida; order Caryophyllales; family Polygonaceae; genus Fagopyrum; species Fagopyrum homotropicum. The sequence goes on from BSWB01000002.1 coordinate 52,709,528, forward strand.
AGAACGGCAGGAGATGGATTGAAGGAGGTGGACTGAAGGAGAACGGCAGAAGAAGCACTAAATTGAAGGAGATGTGATGAACAACACACATTAAGGTAAAGTCCTAGAATTTTTAATTTTTAGTTTTTTTTACGGGCCAGAAATTTTGGACAATGCATACAAGACCACCCCAAATTATCTTGAGAAAATTGGTGATTTAAGTCACTTTTTGTACCGTATAAACTTACTAGGTCCTTCTAATTATCTTAATAAATTTTAATTCTAAATTAAATTAATGAAAGGGGTAGTTAGGGAATTTGAGGGAGAGTTTGGAATAAAAACAGCTTTCTCGATTCATTTATTACTAAAACCCTAGGCGTGAATGTTGACAATGGTGCCCGTCGCGATACCCGGAAAATCCATCGACAGCCAGGCAAGCAAGAGACGAAGAACAGGCGTCTTCCATGGATAGTGCAAGCCTAGATCCCCGTCTTCTCCGGCTTCAGTCGATCCCAGATCCGCCAAGCGAAGCCACCTTCGTTGCAAGCGGTTTCCAGATCCAAACACATATGTCTCCTCCAAGTATATGCGAAGTTAGTCTCGTCCACAATGGTGTCTGCCGGAGTTGTTGCCGCTGTCTTCGAAGGGGCCGCCGTCGACAACAGTACAAGCGGGAGACGGAGAACTTCTCAGGCGTCCTCCATCGACTGTGCAACCTAGATCTTTGTCTTTTCCGGCGTCCGTCGAGCCCAGATCTGCCAAGCGAAATGGCCCTCGTTGCAAGCGGTTTCCAGATCCAAATCTTTCAGTCCGAGAAGGCATTGGTGAGTCCATTCGTGCTTGGTTATTTTTGTTATTATGGCTATTAGTAAATCTCATTTTATGGTTTGGTTGCAGAGATCGTTGTGATGGTTTGAAAATGTACATCCTCCTCCACTTTGTATAATCATCAAATTCTGCTTTTTGTTTATGGGCTCAAGCACGTATACATAACAACATTAGGAACATGGATTTTTTTGGGAGAAATAGATTGCAATTTACACACTAGTATATCAGCAATTTGGTTTGATATGGTTGAAGGGTGTGTTTGCTTGTTTGATTACTTTTCTTGTGGGGTTTGTTTAAGTCAATGTTGTCCTCGCCTGTAAGGAGGAGTGTCCTGTTGCCACCGCAGAGAAAGAAGCTTCAGTAGGGAAGTAGGGTTTGTTTGAAATTAGGCTAAATTGCAAAAAATATTCATATTTTATATTTGCGTTTTTAACCCCTTGTTTTTAGAAATATACAAATACGGCCCTACAAATTGCCCCAATTTGATTAATTATAAGTTTTTAGAAATCTACAATTAAGTTAACAAATTGCCCCAATTTGATTAACTATAAATTTTTCCCAACTTTATGAATACTGAATATGATTTTTTTAAAAAATTTTCGATGGGCTTGTGTATGTAACTCGATGAGCTTGAACTTGTGTAACTCGATGGGCTTGGACTTGTGTAACAAAACATGTGTAAATGACAGACATGTGTAAATGACAGACATGTGTAAATGACAGACATGTGTAAATGACAGACATGTGTAAATGACAGACTTGTGTAAATGACATCTCAACTGAACTTGTGTAACTGAAAAATGACCGAATGTATTAACATTGTGTAATTGAAATTATGTATTAACATTGTGTAATTAAATTGTGTATTAATATCGTGTATGAACAAGAGAATACATGAAGTTCAATTAGTTTAGCTGGTATAAGGGTGGGCCTGTCGTACTTATGTAACTCTAATGGGGCGACTTAGTTTGTCTACAAGATACACAAAAAGGGCCTACTTTATACTACAATAGATAAAAAGTCCCTACTTAGCCAACTCATCCAATTATCTTTAATATAGCCTTGTTAACTAATCAATTCCAATTCTTTTTTTTATCAATAATTTTAGATGTTCGACCATGCTAAACATACTTGGTATATCAGGAGGCCAAAAACCGACAAACGGATAAATTGTCCTGCAAATAGCGAAAACCAAGAGGAAAAATAAAACAAAACCATAAGAAAAATGACTACAAAATCCAAAAAAGTCGGAACAAACAAACAACAAGAGAAGACGAGAAACACTCAAGGCATTATCGCATAAAAGAAAAATGTTAGTGTCACCACCAAATAGAGGAACTATCGCATAAAAGACATAATAATCTGACAACAATGCTAACATATTGGTGAAACAAGAAAAATATTTCATGCGCTGTTAGATTTTTTAGTGTCACCACCAAATAGATCTGCTGTACTTAAATTATAAATAACGTTAATTAAGATATGTTGTCCTTAAATTATGAACAAAAATATCTTCGTACAACATATATTGAAAATGTAAAGTCAAATAAGAGGTTATCAATCCGACTAAAAAAACCACAGTAGTAAGTCAACGTCAAGTCAAGCAAGAGGTAAACAATCCACTCAAAAAACTGAAGTAGGGAAATAAGAGGTAAATAATCTCAAAAATAACGGAGCGGTGAAATCATCATCAAATGCAACAAACATCCCATACTCTCAGTAATTGTAAATACAATATACTAGTTTAGTGTCCGCACTTTGTGCGGGTTTTGTCTAAATAAAAAATATTATATTTTCATTTTTATACATCTTGTAGTGAATGATAACACGATTTATGGGTTAGTTTTAGGCAATCATTTAGATAGAATTCTCGCTCATTCATGCATGGTTTAGCATTGGTTCGAGACATTTTGCACTCAATTCATGTATTTTGTCGAGATAGATATCTACACGAACTTGTGCGTGTTTTATAGGTAATTCGGGAAATTTAGGAGCTAAAACGATGCGTTTGAGGATCGTACATCTAGACGACACACCTCGGACTCATTAGGACACAAGCCATAGGCTAAGGAGGACTCATGGAACCTTGCCAACACTAGCCATGCACCAAATCACAGCTTAATGATCCAAGGCAAAGTTTCTGCACAGAATCACGGTTCTCTGACAGATCACGACCGTGGAAACAACCGTGGAATTTGCCAGATTCTCGTGACAGCTGTGCCACGACTCTCATGGCTAGCTCATGCAAATTTGTTATAAAAGTGGTCCTTCATGGGTTGTTGAGGGGCAGCTGGGAGCATCTTAGAGCAGCTCATCCATTTCCCATTTCTCTAACAAAAATATCCTCTTAAGAAGAAGATTTTCTAGGAAGGAAAGTGTCAAAAAGGAAGAAGAAGAGCTCCATTGAAGGGAAGAAGAAGAACACACGACATTGCTATTGTTGCTAGATTTCCGGATTCTATTTTCTAGTTGTAAGAACCATTTGAACCTTCTTTTGGAAGGATTGTAAGTCTCCCAAATTCTATTTTCAGCTTGGTTTAATCCTAGTTCTCTTGTTCATCTTTTTCTTTCATTCTCTTGCAAATGAATGTTATGATTTGGTGTTTGTTTGTTTCGATTTCTATTATGAATGTTGTAGGCTAAATAGATGTGGTTCTAGGGTAAGGAAGGGATGGTTATGGCTAAGGCTATGATAGGATGAACTTAGATTTATCTTTGGATGACTTGTGTGCTTGAACGTATTCTCTGTTAGGAATTACGGGTGGATCTTGTCAAACCACGGCCGTGGTTTAGGTAGAACAACCCGTGATTTTCCTGATTCAATGGATCTTGATTTAGATTGTTAAAATGTTGAAATCCTAAGTGTTTGTTGAGTTAAATCTATCCTAGGGTAATCTAGAGTTAGCAACTAAGTGTTAGGAGAGACTTACCCGGTAATCCTCACTCTTAGATTCCAAAGATAACAACCCTTAGGTAGTGGTGAGCCTAATAAGCCGCCATTGGATTAAGTATGCTGGATTGTAGCTTAAGACTAGCCCTTCCGAGACTTACCCGGTGAGGATAGGTTAGATCCTTGAGTAAACAATCCGGTTTGAGTAGAGTTCCGCTCCTTAGGTTCTTAGAGACTTACCCGGTAATGAGACCTAGGAAATGGACTAGCGGATCTTGAGACCTACCCGGTGATTGATCCCAATCTAGAAATGCTTAATCCCCAACATAGTTAATCCAAGAATTGAATAGATAGCTTGAGTCTTATGCCATGACCGGAATTTTCAACCCCTAGAATCCATCTTTTCTTTCTTTGATCTATATCTTGTTTAAGTTGTTCATTCGTGTTTATTCATAGTTTAGTTGATTAATTGTTTTGCATGTGTTGTGATCTTTGATTGATCACCAAAAAATCAACCAAAAACATTTGAGATTTTCATTTCTTTATTTCTTTCTTTTCTTGCACCCTAGGTCTTTACTAAACTCAATCAAAAATCGAATCAATTTCACCTTAGTCTTTGTGTTCGACCTCGGAATACTATCCTTACTACAAACGTCCCGTACACTGCGGGTTTCGCTAGGAGTTAGGATAATTATAACGAGTATAAATTTAAAACCCAATTGCGCATCACAATCTTAGCGTAACAGTGAATATTAATTTATAAAAAATTATTTTTTTATTAACTAATATAAATCACTGAGGATTAAATTATAATTTTTTTTTATAAATGAAAGGACATAATTAAAAATATATTACAAAGTTTATTGTTAGAACATTATATTTATACCTCAATATATTATCACTTTTACGGGAAAAAATAAAAAAAAGAAATGAAAGTGATGAGATTAGACTTTGATACTCAATGACGTTGGTTACTTATATAAAGTTACACATGCAAAATTTGATTTAATTTTAAATTTTAAAAGTGTGTAAATTTTGGTTAGAAGATTTACGTGAGATTTTCTCAACAAAATCAAATTATAGTTTTGTTAATTTTGATTGATAGATAAGTAGATTATTTTTTTTAACAAAATTGACATGGCATGATGACTGTTTACTAATTCTAATAAAAAATTTATTGAATCATTAATGAAAATTTGTAAATATATTGTGGAAAATCTGTAAATAAATAAAAAAAATACTAATGTGGACGGCCTTAAAAGTTGACATATGGACAAAATGGGAGATGTTATGCGCGCGCACATTAAGAATATAACATCTGACTTGAGAATCTTGGTCAAGAAGTCTAATGTACCACACACTAGGTAAGGTTTACATATATGTAATTCCTAATTCAAACAATGGAAAGTTTCTTACTATCTTAGAAAGACAAGAAAAAAAATAATTTCTTGATCGAGTTATTTATTTCTGTTGTCGCCCTTGGTGGGTACCTGCTCGACGAGACACCTACATTGTTTCTTGTCCAAGTGCCATCTCTCGAGAGTTATACCATCTTCCGAGGATTCCACCTTGTCTAACTCATCGGTTTTTTTCTTTCCATCAACAATAGATGTGTAGGATAAAAAAGCAATGATATAGAAGGAGTTAATCAACGAAGTATGCAGAAATGAATACATGAAGCGTATAATTTTCAGGGATATCTTGATCACCAACGACATTGAAGACAATATCATCTAGTCTTGAGGTACTATATGTGTAACTTGATGGCTTTGTCTAACAACCTTCATTTTTCTATTTTTGGAGTAATGCAAATGAGTCAAAATAGACATCTGATGAAACACTCACACAACTAGAATTGTGTGAACAACTCGTATCCGTGTGAAGTAAGATGTCTCCTTGTTGAGGGAGCATTGCCTAGAATCTCTCTGTTTCCTCTTGTCTAAACAAACCAACTCGTATCCGTGTGAATCCATATGGTTCTATGAAGTAAATTACAAACTATTAGACATTTTTAGTAATATTTGGATGGACAATGCATGCTAAAGAAAAGGAAGAATTCTACATGTAGTTTGCTCTTCAAAGGCTTGTAAGACTTGTTATCAACAAGTGAAAGTTCAATCTGACCTTTAACATCAACATTTGTTTGTTGCTGATCCGGATCACCTGTTTTGCCTCCTCTATCCAAATGGAATACTCGACAAATTGAACTCACACCCTAAATGGAAACAAAACCGAAACATTCCCTACCAATCGGATACTTGGAGTTGGAGAACTAGGTAACACTAGAAAGATTGAGTGATATATATATAACTTTCAAAATAGATACAATTTTTAGGTATAGTTTACCATTCTAATCTACAAAAATCATTTATTATAAATACTAAAGCTCTATCAATAAATAAAATTTAAGTAATCATATTAAAATTATCTGTACAACATTACAAAAATCGATATGTATGTACACGAGAGGAAAATTACTTTGAGAAATGACAAGTATTTTGAACCACTCATTTTTAACCATGAAAATGGAACAATAACTTTGTGTGCTCGACTGATCGGTGACGACTTCAGAACCACAACCACCCCGATAAAAGAAAGTGAATCGATGTATTAGATGAGGTGTTTTAAACTAAATCAAAAGGACGAAAAAAATAAGTAGACAGACATGGGGAACCAGAATTAAAAAAATCAAAGAAACACAAAAATACATCAAGTTGACCTGGACACAAAAAGGTCCTTAAGGAAAGGTGAATGAGACGGTCACTAGGAAGTAAAGAGAATAAAGCCCAATGTTGACGGAAGTGCACACGAAGAAAACCAGGAGAACAACCGTGTATACCTTTCAATTTTATTTTTTGATTATGGATTTTGGAAAACCAAGTGTAAAAATAAGGCCAAAAATTATAAAAAAACAAACATAAAAATACCTACACAAGGGTTAAAATACAAACAAAAGAACTATAATGCACATTGCACAATAAGGGTCAAAACTCAATCGTGTAAAATTGATTTAAAAAAGTTCACATTTTAAAATAAATAAATTCAGTTGTATACTTTTGGCCTTTATCTTTAGGGAATTATTTTTGTTACAAAGGTAAGAGAAAAGGGTGGGTTAGCCTCTCGAAACTGACCGCCCTAGAGAATCTTTTTGGATGAGTTTTCAATATCATGTAGGAGCGGATCAATGCAGACGCCCGGGGTATGTCCGAGCAATACCAGATGGTCAACAACAATGTTGATTTCTTGAAAAAATGGTGAGCATTTCAATGGGTGAAGCCAAAAAGCAAGAAAGAGATGTCCACGATGATCATGTCAACTTCTCAAGGAGAATTCAAAGTATGGTTGAGTGAATTAATGAGCATTGAGTTGTCATCCTCAATTTCAATGGCTAAAAACCCAAGATTGTAGCCTTGAAGAATCCCTCTCGAAGAGAAAAGACTTTTTCGTCTTTGATGTGTCATTAATTGCCACGTCATTTACGTATTGGGCCTTGACGGCTATTCTTTTTCGTCTTATAAAAAGGTCGGAAAAGAGAGTTTCGAGGACGGTTGCTTACGGAGGCTTACGGCCGCTTACCCTTGCTTTCAGCATTCTTGCCTAGGGTTGATTGAAGATCGCCGAAGGTTGCGGTAACGCCGGATTTAGAGAGATTGGAGATTGCTCACAGCGAGGTTTAGCCTTTTTCTTAGGTTTTGATATTGAAGACGGATTGACATCCCGTTCTTCGTACTTGCCTTAGATTATTGTGAGGTTTTGTGTTATATACTCCGAATCCATTAAACATTGCTTCTTGTGTTTTCGGATTTGAGAATTGGTTTTGAAGTTTTATTAAGTATTCGAGGGTTTTCATCTTTTATTCTCTTTAATTTGAATATTGATATTATGACAATGATTGTTGGCTAAAATCCTTTAGCAATTCTAAGGTGAAGGGTTGATAGTTGTGGCTTAGATAATGATAGATCGATCGTAATTTGATTGGACCCTGAGAGTTAGAGAAATATTGTCGACGAACCTAAATCACGGCCTGTTCTTAGGTTTCCACGGCCGTGGTTCTCAAGATCTACCCGTGATTTACTTCAGTTTACGAACCTTGCTTTTACTTTAATCCAAAATTAAAGATTTGCTTTAACTTAGTCTTGTCTTGCCTTTTCTAAGTAGTAGTGAGGCTCAACATCCTCTATTTTGGTTTCGAGTGTCACAACCATAACCGTTTGAGTTTATCTTGATCCTTGGGTTACAAGTTTGGGTATTTGAGATCAATTCTAGTCCTTAGATCCTTTCTATACTGCAGCCTCAACAACCTTTATAGAGAGTTCTTTTGGTTAGACATATAAGGTTTTGGAACTTCACCGTACATCACCTTACCTTAGCATACCTTTGCAATTTTCTACTCTGTCCTTATATCTATAGTATATCTTGAATCGATTGCCACAATTGGATACTTGGATCTTTAGGGTTGTTGTTTTCCCCAATAGTTGCAAAGCTTTATACATTACTTGCTCGATTACTTGAAGCTGATTTTGTTTCACCATCTCCTTGTGATCGATACTCTGGAATACTTGCTAATCTACGCCGATCCGTACACTGCGGGTTCGCTTGCTTTTATTCTAGTTTTATAAATTTAAGACTTGATTGCACGCACGTTTTAGGGCGAACAAGTTTTTGGCGCCGTTGCCGGGGAGTTGGTCAAGACCAAACTTCGGTTTTCGGTTGTCGAGCTTGGGAGCTTTGCTCTTGTTATTTGATATCTCTTTTGAGTGCTATTTGCAGGTTCTCTTAGGTATATGCGAAGGTCTAGATCCAACAAAGACCTCTTACCTTTTGATCCGGAACTTGAGAAAACTCTTAGGAAGAAAGCTAAAGAAAGAAAGATGGCTGAAAATAGAGAGAGAGATTTCCAAGCGGAGTTAGAGGAGTCTCAAGCTCAATATAGGTTGAGTGAGAAGGCTCGTAAGGAAGAAGTGGAGCATCATCAATTCCAAATTGATGAGCTCAAAGCTATGATATTGGACATGAAGTTGGAACAGGATGGTGCTAAGAAGAAGAAGGTCAAGAAGCCAACTAAGTCCATTAGGGTGGAATCATCCGATGATGAAGAATTCGATCCGGATATGCCACCACTAGAGGAGATTGATCCAATGATCAATCCAGTCCGGAATGATCCAATACCAGCCGCCATTCCTCGTGTCCCAACTAGGGGTGCGAGAGCCACTCGTGTAGATGAGGAGCCAATAACTCTTGGCCAAAGGATGGATCCGATTCAGCAACCACGCCGTCTAGGTGAACTTCGATGCTGAAGATATTCAGGGGTTTAGCTTTAACCCACAAGTCATTACCATCGTTCGCCAAAGCCAATTTGGAGGAACGAGTGCTGAATCTCCACATCAACATTTACAGAATTTTGAGATTCTAATGAAGACAATGAAGCCAAAGAATGCAACCACCAACAACTACAAGATCAAACCATTCTTCTTTTCTTTGAAAGCGAAGGCTTTATCTTGGTATCAAGCTCTTCCAAATGGAAGACTCAACACATGGGAGGATCTATCTTTGGAGTTCCTAACCAAATTCTTTCCACCATCCAAGACAGCGAAGTTGAGAGGTAAAATTAATGCTTTTTCTATGAAATCTAATGAAAGTTTGTTTCAGTCTTGGGAAAGGTTTCAAGATCTATTATTGGATTACCCACACCATGGCATTTCCAAGTTAGAATTGCTAGAGATATATTACAAGGGGCTGGATGTGGAAACACAATTCAAGCTCCAATCCCTTTCATGTGGCACATTCATGGACATGAGGGAAGATGATGCTTGGGACTTTATTGAGAAGCAAGCCCGAGTCATTGAGAAGTATTCCCACCAGAAGGCGGAAGCTAACCGAGTAGAGTAGGGAGCGAAGCTAACACAAGCTGCGCAAACTCAAATCTTTTCTCTCAACACCGAGATTAAAGAGATGAAGGAAGTCATCAAAGCTGGCTTTCAAAAGCCTAAGGAGCAAGATGTTGGTTATTTAGGAAACAACAATAACCATCATGGGAGTGAGAACACCAACCGCAACAGCCGGAACAACAACCGGAACAATTGGAATAACAACAACCGGAACAATAATTGGAACAACCATCGGAATTCAAACAACAATTGGCTTTCCAACCAACAACAAAATTCCGGTAATTCTTATCCCAATTCAGGAAATTCACTAACACCACCATCTTCTTCTTCCATTCCTTTGAAAAGCCAAGGGCAAGGATCTAATAGCCCAAGCACTTTGGGGAAGGAGAAGCCCGATCCAATGCTGGAAACGATCTTGGGAAAGCTTCAAGGACTAGAGAACCACATCACTAAGGTTGATAAATCTCAAAAAGTTTTAGAAAACCAAATGTTCAGCAATGTTGAGGAAGTTCCTAGAAACCAAGAAAAACTTCCAGGAAAGACGGAGGACAACCCGAAGGGAAGGGTGAAGGCTATCACTGATAACACAATTTATAACTTAGGTTTAGGTAATCATTTAGATAGATTTCTCACTCATTCATGCATGGTTTAGCACTAGTTCACGACGTTTGCACTCAATTCACGTATTTTGTCGAGATAGACGTCTACACGGACTTTTGCATTGCTTTGTAGGTATTTTGGGAGATTTAGGAGCTTAAACGATACGTTTGAGGATCGTTCATCAAGATGGCACGCCCTCGGACTCATTAGGATGCAAACTAGAGGCTAAGGAGGACTCATGGAACCTTGCCAACACAAGCCATGCACCAAATCGAAGCTTAATGATCCAAGGCAAAGCTGAAGCACCAAACCACGGTCACTGAAGGTCCACGGCCGTGGAACCAACCGTGGTTTTTACCAGATGGTTGTGACAGCTGTGCCACGATCTCATGGCTCACTCTAGCAAGGTTGTAGTATAAAAGTGGTCCTGCAAGGCTGAGAGAAGGCATCTTGGAGCAGCCATCCATTATCCCCTATCATCCAATCAAAAACACTCTCAACAAGAAGATTCTTTTGGGAGAAGCTACCATTGAAGGAGGGAGAAGAGCTCCATTGGAGAAGGAGGAGAGGAACACACCATTGCTAGCACTTGATAGTTTGTAGTGAAGAATTTCGGAATCATTTTCTAGGGTTGTAAGAATCGATTAAACCTTCTTTTGGAAGGGTTGTGAGTCTTTCTAATCTTAATTTCAGCTTGGTTTCGTTTGCTTCACTTGTTCATCTCTTTTTTTTCATTATCTTGCAAATGGAAGCCATGATTTTATGCTTGATGATTTCGATTGTTATGATGCATGTTGTAGGCTAAATATATGCGATTCTAGGGTAAGGAAATGATGGTTATGGCTAAGACTATGATAGGATGAACTTAGATTTACCCTTGGATGACTTGTTTACTTGAACGAAGCCTCTGTTGGAGTCCACGGTTAGATCTTGCCGTTCCACGGCCGTGGAGGGTGTAGAACAACCCGTGGTTTCTCTGGTTCGATGGATCTAAGTTCTAGATTGTTAGAACAACCCGTGGTTTCTCTGGTTCGATGGATCTAAGTGTTAGGAGAGACCTACCCGGTGATCCTTACTCTTAGATTCCAAAGATGATAAACCCTAGGTAGTGGTGAGCCTCATAAGCCGCCATTGGACTAAGTGTGCTAGGATAGTTGTTTAGGACTAACCCTTTCGAGACTTACCCGGTAAGGATAGGTTAGATCCCTAGGTGACAAATCCGGTTTGTGTAGAATCCTATCCCTTAGGCTCTTTGAGACTTATCCGGTGATGAGACCTTGGGAATGGACTAGTGGACCATGAGACCTACCCGGTGATTGATCCCAATCTAGAAACACTCACTCCTAACATATCATAGTTAGTCCAAGGAATGATTAGATAGCTTGAGTCTTATGCCATAATCGGAATTTCCAACCCCTAGAATCCGCTTTTCTCTCTTGATTCATATCTCGTGTTTAGCTTGTTGTTTGTGTTGATTCGTTAGCTTAGTTGATTGTTCACCTTGCATGATTTGTGATCCTTGATTGATCACCTAAAAACCAACCCAAAACATTGAGATTTTCATTTCTTTATTTCTTTCTCTTTTCTTAACCTAGATCTTCACTAAACTTAATCATAAATCGAATCAATCTCACCTTAGTCTTTGTGTTCGACCTCGGAATACTATCCCTACTACAAACGTCCCGTACACTGCGGGTTCGCTAGGAGTTAGGAGAAATATAACGAGTATAAATTTAAAACCTATTGCGTATCACACACATCCTGAGCGTAACAAGTTTTTGGCGCCGTTGTCGGGGACTAGGTCTAGATTGAGTCTTTTTGTGATTGTTTATAGTGTAGGTCTTTCTTGTTGCTTTTGATCTCTTTTTGGTTTGTGTCTTTGCTTTTCAGGACATCTCTCACTCTTTAGGTGTATGCGAAGATCTCGTGGCAAGGATTTAGCTCCATTCGATCCCGAACCGGAGAAAACCCTTAGATCTAGATCCAAGAGCATTAGAAAAGGGAAAGAGATGGCCGGAAGAGATCTCCAAGCTGAGTTGGATGAGGCTTTAGAGCAAATTAGGATAAGGGATGAAGCTTTGGAGAATGAAAGGAGACTTGCCAATGAGAGGCAAGAGGCAACTAGGAGGGAGATTGAAGAGATTAGGCAAGCACTTGTCCAAGTTGAGCTTAATCGTCAACAACCTCCACCTCCACCACAACCGCAGCCGGAGGCGGTCAATATTCGGGTTGTGCCCATTGTTATTGGAGAGCCATAAACGTTAGGGCAACGTATGGATCCGGCACAAAGAGCACACCGTCCGGGCGTGAACTTAGGAGATCCCGCAACCCATGATTATGAACTCCAACCTCAAGTTCTACAAATGATCCGGCATAATCAATTTGGAGGGATGGAAGGAGAGTCTCCTCATCAACACTTGATGAATTATGAGATCTTGATGGAGACTCTTAGACCGCCTAGATTGGAGAGCAACAACCATAAGCTTAGGGCATTCTCCTTCTCTCTTAAGGATAAGGCCTTAGCTTGGTATCAATCTATTCCACAAGGGCGAGTGAGTACTTGGGAGGAGATGACAACCGAGTTTTTGACTAAGTTCTTCCCACCTTCCAAGACTACCGAGTTAAGAGGGAAGATCAATGCCTTCGTGATGAAGGATAGAGAGAGCTTGTTCAAGTCTTGGGAGAGATTCAAGGATCTTCTCCTAGATTGTCCACACCATGGTATACCAAAAATTGAGCTATTGGAGATCTACTTCAAAGGACTTGATGAAGATAGCCAATTCAAGCTTCAATCTCTTTCCGGTGGGACTTTTATGGAAAAGCATGTGGATGAAGCTTGGGAGTTTGTAGAAAAACAAGCTTTAGTGATTGAGAAGTACTCCCATAGGAAGAGTGAAGGGAGAAAGGCGGGAGCATATGAGGTGAGTGAAGTCACCATGAGCAATTTCAAGCTTGACGCCATCAACAACGAGCTAAAGTCTTTGAGGGAGTTGTGTGCTACAACTTTGAAGAACCAAGCAACTCCTCAAGTGCAAGTGCAAGCAAACTTGTCTTCCAAGGAGGAAGATGTGAACTACATGGGAAGGGGCAATTACAACAACTATCAAGGCCCAAGGAACTTCAACAATAACCGGCAATTCAACAATTACCGGTCTAACCACAACCATCCCGGGTTTTCCTATTCTAACCCGGATGGAGCCTTGAACCCTCCCGTTTCCACAAGCGCAGCTCCACCACCAAAGGCTTCACAAGAACCTCCACCCGGATTTACTCAACCTCCAAAGGATAGAACCGAGATGATGTTTGAGCAATTGCTTGGAAGGTTGAGTGGTCTTGAGAGCACGGTGACCTCCATTTCTAAAGCTCAAAAGGTGTTGGAAGCACAAGTGTTCCAAAAGGCGGGTGAAGCTCATAGAGATCCGGGGAAGCTTCCCGGAAGAACTGAAGATAACCCAAGAGGCCAAGTGTTGGCCATTACAATGAGGAGTGGGTTGAATATGAAGGATCCTTTGCCCAAGGAGAATGCTAAGGGAAGCAAGTAGTGATAGAGGAAGAGATAGTGCAAGAAGATGGAGCCAAGAGCAAGGATGATGAGCCAACTTATGTGGCACCGCCTCCATACAAGCCACCACTACCGTTCCCTCAATCACGAGCAAGGGCTCGTTTAGACAATCACTTTGGTAAATTCCTTGAACTTATGTCTAAATTGCATATTAACATTCCGTTCATGGATGCTATTTTAGGTATGCCGGCATATGGCAAGTTCTTGAAGGAGATACTCTCCAACAAAAGGAAGTTGGAGGAGTATGGGGAAGTAAGGATGAAAAAGAGGTCCTCGGAATTGATCCAAACAATGAAGGAGGAGATGCCTCCTAATCTAAGAGATCCGGGTTCCTTTTGTGTCCCAATTGGAGTGGGAGAAGTGAAGTATGAAGCCCTTTGTGATCTTGGGGCAAGTGTAAGCATCATACCGCTTGCACTTTGCAACAAGGTTGGGCTAGGAGAGCCTAAACCGGTCAAGATGACCCTTTACATGGCGGACCGCTCTATTACTCACCCGGTTGGGATCTTAGAAGACATTCCGGTGCAACTAGGGAAGTTCTATGTGCCGATTGATTTTGTTGTCTTGGACATCCCGGCGGACTATCCGGTTCCCATCATCTTAGGAAGACCTTTCCTAGCCACTTCCGGATGCCTAGTGGATTACAAGAATGGAGTTCTCTCCTTCAACATTGGAGAAGAGAACATCAAGTTCAAACTGTCCACAATGATGAAAGGGCCAACCCTTGATGAGGATGTTTTCAACATAGTCGAGCAAGAGGAATCTAGAGAAGTTGTGAGCTCGATCTTGATCAAGGACCCCTTGGAGAAGGTTCTTACCTTAAGTTTAATGGAGGAAGGTATTGAGGAGGCTTGCAATGAAGAAATCAAGGCCTTGGAAGCACTTGGAAAGGAGACAAGAGCTGAATTTGAGGTTCACGAAAGCATGTTCAACACCTGTAGGAACCACGGGCGTGGAGTGTGTTCCACGGCCGTAGAACTCTCTGGAAAGCTCCAACGAGCAAGCTTGGCAACTTCCACGGCCGTGGATGTGCCAAGAACCGTGGATCAAACCGTGGTTTCCCCAGAAGCAGCTCTTGGTGATGATCAAGCTTCAAGGAGCCTTGGAGGGTCTTCATTTGCTTTGGATTCATCTCATCCAACGTTATTTGGATCGTCTCCACTCGACAAAGGTCCTCCTAAACTTGAACTCAAACCCCTCCCCTCTCATTTGAAGTATGCTTTTCTTGGTGATAATTCTACATATCCGGTGATAGTGAATGCATGCTTGAATGATGATGAACTTGCTAAGTTGTTGCATGAGCTAAGATTGCATAGGAAAGCCATTGGCTATACTATTGATGATTTAGTTGGCATTAAGCCCTCTTTGTGCATGCATAAGATATTGATGGAAGATAACCACAAACCTTCTATTGAACATTAAAGAAGATTGAATCCTATAATGAAAGAGGTAGTCAAGAAAGAGATCATTAAGTTGCAAGATGCGGGAATTATCTACCCTATTTCGGATAGTAAGTGGGTTAGTCCCGTTCATGTAGTTCCTAGGAAGGGTGGGATGACCGTAGTGACTAATGAGAACAATGAATTAATCCCAACTAGGACGGTTACGGGATGGATGATGTGCATTGACTATAGGAAGTTGAACATGGCCTCTAGGAAAGATCACTTCCCCCTTCCTTTCATCGACCAAATGCTAGAGAGGTTAGCTCAACATTCTCATTTTTGCTACCTAGATGGCTATAGTGGATTCTTCCGAATCCCTATCCACCCCGATGACCAAGAAAAACCACATTTACATGTCCATGGGGAACTTTTGCATATAGGAGAATGCCATTTGGGTTGTGTAATGCACCCGCCACCTTCCAAAGGTGTATGATGGCTATCTTTTCGGAATACATTGAGAATATCATGGAAGTGTTTATGGATGATTTTTCTGTTTATGGTTCTTCCTTTGATAATTGCTTAGCTAACTTGTCATTAGTATTGAAAAGATGTGAGGAGACAAATCTTGTCTTGAATTGGGAAAAATGCCACTTCATGGTAAGTGAAGGTATTGTGTTAGGACACTTGGTGTCCAACCGTGGCATTGAGGTTGATAGGGCCAAGATTGAAACGATAGAGAAGTTGCCACCACCTACCTCGGTGAAAGGGGTAAGGAGTTTCTTAGGGCATGCCGGTTTTTACCGAAGGTTTATTAAAGACTTCTCTAAAATTTCTAAGCCTCTCACTAACCTACTAATGAAAGATGTTGAGTTTGTTTTCTCCAAGGATTGCCTTGAGGCTTTTTGTAGGTTGAAGAACGCTTTGATCTCCGCACCTATCATGCAACCTCCGGATTGGAGTTTACCGTTTGAGATCATGTGTGATGCAAGTGATGTAGCCATTGGGGCTGTTTTGGGGCAAAGGAAAGATGGGCGCACACATGCCATTTATTATGCTAGCAAGACGCTAGATTATGCCCAACTCAATTATGCTACCACCGAGAAGGAGTTACTAGCGGTTGTGTATGCATTTGAGAAGTTCCGCTCATACCTTGTTGGAGCGAAGGTCATTGTGTATACGGATCATGCTGCGATCCGTTATCTACTTACCAAGAAGGATGCCAAACCTAGGTTGATTCGGTGGATCCTTCTTCTTCAAGAGTTTGATTTGGAAATCCGGGACAAGAAGGGGTCCGAGAACTCTGTGGCGGATCACCTTAGTAGACTCCCACCATTGGAGCTTGAGAGAGATGACATCCCGATTGATGACTCATTCCGGGATGAGCAATTGCAAATGATAGAGGAGTGCTTGTTCCAAGTGTCTAGAGGAAGTGAGCCATGGTATGCCGACATTGTGAACTATCTTGTGTGTGAGGAAGTGCCTCCCGGATTGACATATGCCCAAAGAAAGAAGTTCTTCAAGGATGCAAGGCACTACTATTGGAGTGAACCACTTTTGTTCAAGAGAGGGCCAGATGGAATATTTAGAAGGTGCATACCGGAGGATGAGGTGGAGAGTGTGATCCGCCATTGTCATTCCTTGCCATGTGGAGGGCATGCTAGCTCACACAAGACATGTGCTAAGGTGTTGCAATCGGGCTTCTTTTGGCCAAGTTTGTTCAAGGATGTGCAAGGCTTTGTGGTGGCTTGTGATGCTTGCCAAAGGACGGGCAACATCTCAAGGAGGAATGAGATACCCTTGAACAACATACAAGAAGTGGAGATATTTGATGTGTGGGGTGTGGACTTCATGGGACCATTCCCTTCTTCATGTGGCAACCTCTACATCCTATTGGCGGTTGATTATGTTTCGAGATGGGTGGAGGCAATCGCCTCTCCCACAAATGATGCCAAGGTGGTGGTGCGGTTCTTCAACCGAGTGATCTTCCCTAGGTTTGGAACACCAAGGGTGATCATAAGTGATGGAGGGAAGCACTTCACTAATAGGAATTTTGGGGCACTTTTGGCTAAGTATGGGGTGACTCATAAGGTGGCAACACCTTACCATCCCCAAACTAGTGGCCAAGTGGAGATCTCCAACCGGGAGATAAAGGGAATTCTTGAGAAGACGGTCTTTAGGACGAGAAAGAATTGGGCTATGAAGCTCGATGATGCCTTGGGGGCATATAGAACCGCTTTCATGCATGCTTTCAAATTAAGTACAATTGTCTTTCCGTGCCTTCATTTATTTGATACATGATTGCTTGTCCATTGCCATGAAACATGACTATGAAGGTGATCCAATATTAGAAGCACAAACTCAAAAAGATTTTGCCATTTTTCTGCATACATAAATCATGTCATCTCTTAGTCTATAGTTGGGAATTTGCTCGGGGACGAGCAAACCTTAAGTATGGGGTATTTTTGATAACACGATTTATGACTTAGGTTTAGGTAATCATTTAGATAGATTTCTCACTCATTCATGCATGGTTTAGCACTAGTTCACGACGTTTGCACTCAATTCACGTATTTTGTCGAGATAGACGTCTACACAGACTTTTGCATTGCTTTGTAGGTATTTTGGGAGATTTAGGAGCTTAAACGATACGTTTGAGGATCGTTCATCAAGATGACACGCCCTCGGACTCATTAGGATGCAAACTAGAGGCTAAGGAGGACTCATGGAACCTTGCCAACACAAGTCATGCACCAAATCGAAGCTTAATGATCCAAGGCAAAGCTGAAGCACCAAACCACGGTCACTGAAGGTCCATGACCGTGGAACCAACCGTGGTTTTTACCAGACGGTTGTGACAGTTGTGCCACGATCTCATGGCTCACTCTAGCAAGGTTGTAGTATAAAAGTGGTCCTGCAAGGCTGAGAGAAGGCATCTTGGAGCAGCCATCCATTATCCCCTATCATCCAATCAAAAACACTCTCAACAAGAAGATTCTTTTGGGAGAAGCTACCATTGAAGGAGGGAGAAGAGCTCCATTGGAGAAGGAGGAGAGGAACACACCATTGCTAGCACTTGATAGTTTGTAGTGAAGAATTTCGGAATCATTTTCTAGGGTTGTAAGAATCGATTAAACCTTCTTTTGGAAGGGTTGTGAGTCTTTCTAATCTTAATTTCAGCTTGGTTTCGTTTGCTTTACTTGTTCATCTCTTTCTTTTCATTATCTTGCAAATGGAAGCCATGATTTTATGCTTAATGATTTCGATTGTTATGATGCATGTTGTAGGCTAAATAGATGCGATTCTAGGGTAAGGAAAGGATGGTTATGGCTAAGAATATGATAGGATGAACTTATATTTACCCTTGGATGACTTGTTTACTTGAACGAAGCCTCTGCTGGAGTCCACGGTTAGATCTTGCTGTTCCACGGCCGTGGAGGGTGTAGAACAGCCCGTGGTTTCTCTGGTTCGATGGATCTAAGTTCTAGATTGTTCGAAGGTTGAAATCCTAGTGTTTGTTGAGTTGAATCTACCCTAGGGTGACCTAGTGTTAGCAACTAAGTGTTAGGAGAGACCTACCCGGTGATCCTTACTCTTAGATTCCAGAGATGATAAACCCTAGGTAGCGGTGAGCCTCATAAGCCGCCATTGGACTAAGTGTGCTAGGATAGTTGTTTAGGACTAACCCTTTCGAGACTTACCCAGAAAGGATAGGTTAGATCCCTAGGTGACAAATCCGGTTTGTGTAGAATCCCATCCCTTAGGCTCTTTGAGACTTACCCGGTGATGAGACCTTAGGAATGGACTAGTGGACCATGAGACCTACCCGGTGATTGATCCCAATCTAGAAACACTCACTCCCAACATATCATAGTTAGTCCAAGGAATGATTAGATAGCTTGAGTCTTATGCCATAATCGGAATTTCCAACCCCTAGAATCCGCTTTTCTCTCTTGATTCATATCTCGTGTTTAGCTTGTTGTTTGTGTTGATTCGTTAGCTTAGTTGATTGTTCACCTTGCATGATTTGTGATCCTTGATTGATCACCTAAAAACCAACCCAAAACATTGAGATTTTCATTTCTTTATTTCTTTCTCTTTTTTTAACCTAGATCTTCACTAAACTTAATCATAAATCGAATCAATCTCACCTTAGTCTTTGTGTTCGACCTCGGAATACTATCCCTACTACCAACGTCCCGTACACTGCGGGTTCGCTAGGAGTTAGGAGAAATATAACGAGTATAAGTTTAAAACCTATTGCGTATCACACACATCCTGAGCGTAACAATCACAACTAGGAGCGGAGCAACAACCACCGACCCGCAGCCTAAGTTTATTGAAGTTCTCGTCGAAAAGGAGAAGGAAAAGGGGAAGGAGGAGGAAGACATTTACATTCCTCTTCCAGCTTACAAACCTCTCCTACCATTCCCACAATCTAGAGCAAGAGCGCGTCTGGACAAGCAGTTCGGTAAGTTCATTGAACTCATGAGCAAACTGCATATTAATACACCTTTTATTGATGCAATTGTAGGTATGCCCGCTTATGGGAAGTTCTTAAAGGAGATCCTCTCTAACAAGAGGAAGCTGGAAGACTTTGGAGAAGTCAAGATGAGTTCGGAATCATCGGATCTCATCAAAACAATGAAGGAAAAGATGCCCCCAAAGCTGAAGGATCCGGGGTCATTTTGTGTTCCAATTGGAGTGGGAGAAGCCACATATGATGCATTATGTGACTTAGGAGCAAGCGTTAGCATATTCGCGCTTGCCTTATGCAGGAAGATCGGTTTAGGTGAACCCAAACCGGTGAAGATGACGTTATACATGGTGGATCGATCCATAACTCGTCCCGTCAGTATCATTGAGGACGTCCCGGTCAAGCTTGGTAAGTTCTATGTTCTAATAGATTTTATTGTGCTTGACATTCCTGCAGATAGTCCGGTCCCGATCATACTCGGAAGACCGTTTCTTGCAACTTCCGGTTGTATGGCAGATTGCAAGAATGCTAGACTTGCCTTCGACATAGAAGAAGAGAAAGTAGAGTTTGTTCTTTCCACTATGGTGAGAGAGCCAACTCTTGGAGAAGATATGTTCAATATCTATGACGAGGAGGCATCTAGAGAGGACGTAAGCTCGATTCTATTCAAGGACCCATTGCAAAAGGTTATCACTATGAGCATTATGGAGAAGGGAGAAGAAGAGGATTGCAATGAGAAATTGAAGCTTTGAAGGAGCTAAAGGAAGTGCATAAAGAAGAGTTTGAAAAACTCTACGATGGGTCGGAAGACGTGAGGAATCACGGCCAGTCGTGCTATTCCACGGCTGTGGTTTCCACCAACATGACCGTAATTAGCTATTCAGAGGACTCCAGTAAGTTACACGGCCAAAACCACGGCCGTGGAACTACCAGTGGTGCCGTAATTGACTTCCACGCCCTAAACCACGGCCGTGGAAGTAATAGTGGTGCCGTGATTTTGGGAAATTCTGAGAACAATTACATTCTTTCCACCAATGCTCTTGAGTCTTCTTCAACAACTTCTACACCCTTAGAGACTTCTAAGGAAGCATTGAACACTCCTCGAGAGGCATTAGAGACTCCAATGGTGATGGAATTGAAGCCACTTCCCACACATCTAAGGTACGCATTTCTAGGAACTAATTCTACCTTTCCGGTAATTGTTAGTTCCGATCTAAGTGAAGATAAACATAGTAAGCTTATGGTTGTTCTAAGGAAACATAGGAAATCCTTAGGTTACACTATAGAAGATCTTGTACGAATTAAACCTTCATTATGTATGCACAAGATCCTAATGGAAGAAGATTTTAGACCTTCACGACAACCTCAACGACGGTTAAATCCGATCATGAAGGATGTTGTCAAGAACAATGAACTCATTCCTACAAGAACCGTGACTGGATGGAGGATGTGCATTGATTACCGGAAGCTAAACAATGCAACTAGGAAGGATCATTTCCCATTGCCCTTCATTGATCAAATGCTTGAAAGGTTAGCACAACATTCTCATTTTTGCTATCTTGACAGTTATAGTGGCTTCGTTCAAATTCCGATCCATCCGGACGATCAAGAGAAGACCATATTCACGTGCCCGTGGGGTACATTCGCTTATAGGAGTATGCCGTTCGGGCTTTGCAATACCCCAACCACCTTTCAAAGGTGCATGATAGCTATCTTCTCGGAGTACATAGAGGAGATCATGGAGGTTTTCATGGATGACTTTTCTAGTTTATGGTTCCTCTTTTGATAATTGTCTTTCTAGCCTTTCTCTTGTGCTAAAAAGTTTTGAAGACACTAACCTAGTTCTTAATTGGGAGAAGTGTCAATTCATGGTGAAGGAAGGCATTGTACTCGGACACTTGATCTCTAATAGAGGGATTGAGGTAGATAAGGCTAAGATAGAGACCATATAAAAGCTCCCTCCCCCATCTTCGGTGAAGGGGATAAGAAGCTTTCTAGGACATGCTGGATTTTATAGACGTTTTATAAAGGATTTTTCTAAGATATCAAAACCACTTACTAATCTATTGATGAAGGATGCAGTTTTTGATTTCTCGCAGGATTGTTTAGATGTGTTTTATAAGATCCGGGAAGCTCTAATCTCAGCCCCGATCATCCAACCTCTGGATTGGAATCTTCCATTCGAGGTTATGTGTGATGCAAGTGACGTAGCTATTGGAGCTGTGCTTGGGCAAAAGAAGGAGGGCCGAACCCATGCAATCTATTACGCTAGCAAGACGCTAGATGCAGCGCAGCTTAACTATGCTACAACTGAAAAAGAATTCTTAGCAATTTTTTATGCCTTTGAAAAGTTTCGTTCTTACCTTGTAGGTGGAAAGGTGATTGTATACACGGATCATGCTGCGATCCGGTTTCTACTTGCCAAGAAGAATGCAAAACCAAGGCTGATTAGATGGATTCTTCTCCTACAAGAATTCGATCTAGAGATCCGTGATAAGAAAGGTTCGGAAAATTCTGTTGCGGATCATTTGAGTCGTCTACCACATCTAGAAGACGACGATCTACCTATAGATGACTCCTTTCCGGACGAGCATTTACACATCATAGAGGAGTGCATCGACAAAATAACTAAAGGTAACGAACCATGGTTTGCTGATTTTGTTAACTATTTGGTTTGTCAGGAAATACCTCCCGGACTATCCTATGCACAAAGGAAGAAGTTTTTTAAGGATGTCCGGGAATACTTTTGGAATGAACCTCTACTCTTCAAGAGAGGTCCTGACGGCATCATTTGAAGATGTGTGCCGGAAGACGAGATGCAAAGTGTCATCTGTCATTGTCATTCACTACCTTGTGGAGGACACGCTAGCTCAAACAAGACTAGCGTTAAGGTATTGCAATCTGGATTTTTTGGCTTACTTTATTTAAAGATGTGCAAACCTTTGTTTCCTGCTGTGATGCTTGTCAAAGAAAAAGGAACATATCTAGAAGAAACGATATGCCTCTTAACAACATTCAAGAGGTAGAGATATTCGACGTTTGGGGAGTAGACTTCATGGGACCTTTCCCATCATCTTGTGGAAACCAATACATACTTCTAGCTGTAGATTATGTTTCGAGATGGGTTGAAGCAATTGCCTCTCTAACTAATGATGTCATGGTTGTAGTTAAGTTCTTTAATAGAATTATATTCCCAAGGTTTGGGACACCATGGACCATCATTAGTGATGAAGGCTCTCACTTCATTGCCCAACGATTCAAAGCTCTACTAGCTAAGTATGGGGTGACTCACAAGATCGCCACCCCTTACCATCCACAAACGAGTGGACAAGTGGAGATTTCGAATAGGGAAATCAAGGGAATCCTAGAGAAAACAGTTTCGAAGACAAGGAAGGATTGGTCTTTGAAACTAGATGATGCATTGTGGGCGTATAGGACTGCATACAAGACTCCCATAGGAACAACACCATACAACCTTGTGTATGGGAAGTCTTGTCAGTTACCGGTGGAGCTGGAACACAAAGCGTATTGGATGGTTAAGTGGTTGAACTTCAGCATGAAAGAAGCGGGCGAGAAGCGCCTTTTAGACCTTAACGAGCTTGAAGAACTCCGCTTAAACGCTTATGAGAACGCCAAGATCTATAAGGAAACAGCAAAGCGTTGGCATGATAAGCATATCATTCCAAAGGACTTCAAAGAAGGAGATTAAGTTCTCCTCTTCAATTCGAGACTTCGCCTCTTTCCAGGTAAGCTTAAATCTCGTTGGACTGGACCTTATCTAATCAAACATGTTTTTCCCCATGGTGCAGTTGAAGTATGGGGTGAAAAGAGCGGAAGTTTTAAGGTGAACGGTCAACGACTCAAAAAGTATACACCGGAGCTCCAAGCTGAGGAGTTCGCACCTACCACACTCGAATAGATGCAATTACGGTCTAGCTACGGACCTAAAACAAGCGCTTCTTGGGAGGCAACCCAAGGTATCACACTTATGCTTTTGTTTTTCATTCTTAGATTAGATTAGTTTAGTCGTTTTTGCTTTGTTTTGCCCTCAATACCTCCCGGTATGTCGTGTTTTTGGATGTAGGAGCAATGGAATAAGCAAAGGAATAAGCAATGGAAGGAGGAAAAGTTAGAAGGAATTGACGAAACTTGGACTTTGGCACATTACAGAGAGTTCCACGCCCTAAACCACGGTCGTGGAAGCTACAGTGACCGTGATTCTTCCAAAGTTTGAGAAAATTCACCAAAACCACGGTTCCATACAATTCCACGGCCGTGGAACACCCCGGGTGACCGTGAATTTCAAAAAATTTTACGATCACTATATAAACCACCTTCCTTCACAAAAACAACACAAAACTTCCATTCCACGCTCCATTTCCACCACCGCCTCCTCCGCAGTGACGAGCTTTGTTAATTGACAATTTCAGCCGCCCCACCGCCGTCTAGTGAGTTCATTTTTTCTTTTTCTTTCTTTTCTTTATTTATTTTCGAACATTGAGGACAATGTATGTTCTAAGTATGGGGTGGGGTGTGACTATTATGTGTAATAACTCTACTACATTTGCTTGCTTCTATCCATAACACTATGTATGTTTCATTTCAATAGTCACATGTTTCATTAGTGCATTGCATGAAAAAGTTTGAAAAACCCATAAAAATTTGAAAAATTTGAAAAATTTTGAAAAAGTTCTTGTGCTTCTAAGATTAGAGATGACTTCTATGATAGTTCTCACTTGTAGAATGAGTTTTTGATGCCAATTATATGCTTAAACGGAATAATGAATTGAAAAGAAATTAAATGTGTCGTTTATCCGTTTTTTCAAATTTCATAATGTGAAAGTTTGATCTAAATCATATTGAGAAATTAAGGTTGAAATCACATGATGAGTTCTTATACTTCTTTACGAAATGATTAAGGCAATTCGATTTTCTTACTTCTTTCTTTGATCACTTAGCCCCTCAATAAAAGTAATTGCCTCCCTTACCTATCCGGGAATTTGGAGGAGTTGATATTTGGCATGTTTGATGTGGGAGGGCCATGAAAGCAAAATTTTGCATTCAAAGAATATAATTAATAGGTTTGGGGAAGTCAATCATGATGATGAGTAACTCGGCACCATTCACATAGCCGGGTGTTTGTATCTTGCCAAAGTCGGATTGAGCGATATTCCTAACGAATTATGGTATGTGCATTAAGGGTTTGAGGCATCTCGAAATTGAGAAACGCCGATCTCCTAGGCTTCGGTTTGTGTGCACCTCTGTCCATCTTTCCAAAAGTAAAGTAAAAAAATAACGTGAAAAAGAAGAGAGCAAAGCTCTAAGTTGATGGTGTTGCAATTCAAAGTAAAAAGAAAAAGAGTTGGGTTATTCATTTTCCCGGATTCATGCACCACATCCCTTATAAGTTTCCCTCCCTTCCGCATTCTTGACCTTACTTGAAAGTCCTTAAGATCAAAAGAATGTTATTTGACTTGATGATCTAAATTGAAGCTTCACATGCTTGATTTTGACAATACTTGAAGGTTATGATGTTTGTCTTGAAGTTTAAGCGATTTATGATGTTTCTCTACTTTACATTCTTTGGTTTATGTATGTGAGCGTTTTCAAGGGTGAATGAAGCAAGGTTTGAGGATGATCTATTGATTAGAAGCACATTTACCTAAAGGATGGTTTTGTTTTGAGTTTGCATGCGTATTTCATTCTAACTTGTATTCTAAGCTTTTAAAAAAAACCTTGCTTGAGGACAAGCAAGTGACAAGTATGGGGGTATTTTGTTAGCATGAAATATTGTGATATTCTAGGCACTTATTTTGGTTGTTTTCCCTCATTATTGTGTACATGGATAAAGTTTAGAATCAAATACTAGCTTGTTCATCTATTTTGTCGATATGGAAGTCTACACTAGCTTTGTGTTGATTATAGGTGAATGGGAGCTAAATCGGAGCAATTGAGAGAGAAAAGGGAGTGATCGATCATGTTCGAGGATTAGGAGATCAAGGAAGCTAAGGAAGGAGCTAGGATGAAGAATGTCACGGCACAAAGGAAAATACAAGCAATATACACTTCCACGCCCTGAATTACGGCCGTAGAGAAGTCCACGCTCTAAACCACGGCCGTGGATCTTGGCATCATGAGCGTGGAGCACTCCAGTAGGTTACACGGCCTAAATTACGGTCGTGGAAGTCACAAGACACCGTAATCCTTTTCCACGCTCTAAACTACGGTCGTGTGTTCGCCCCTAGAGGTGTGTGCAAATAAGTTTTAAATTTATAAAACTAGAATCAAGCAGCGAACCCGCAGTGTACGGATCGACGTAGTTAAGCAAGAATTCCAGAGTATCGAACACAGGGATTTGTGTGGGAACAAATTCAATTGCAGATTATCAAGCGAGTAAATATGAGAGTTTTGCAAATATTGGGAAAACAACAATCCTAAGGATCCAGGTACCCAGCTGTGGCAATCGATTCAAGATATACTAATGATATAAAGACAGAGTTGAGATATGCAAAGGTATGCTAATGTAAGGTAATCGTATGGTGAAGTTCCAAAAACCTTATATGACTCACCTACAAGACACTCCCTATACAGGTTGTTGAGGCACAATATAGAAGGGTTCTAAAAGCAAGAATTAATGTCAAATACCCAAACTTGTAATCCAAGGATCAAGACTAACTTAGCCGATTATGGTTATGACACTCACAATCGAGGTAGAGGTTGTTGAGGCTTCACTACCACCTAGAAAAGACAAGTCTAAACTAAGTTAAAGCAAATCTTTAACTTTGGACTAAAGTAAAAGCAGGTTCGTAAACTTAAAGGAAATTACGGTTGGATCTTGAGACTCCATGGCCGTGGAACTCAAGAACATCCCGTAATTTAGGGTTCGTCGACGATTCTCTCTAACTCTCAAGGTCTAATCTGTTTACGATCAATCTATCATCATCTAAGCCACAACTATCAACCCTTCACCTTAGAATTGTTAAGTGTTTTTAGCCAATAACCGTCATGTTGATATCAATTCAAGGATTAAAAGATAGAGAGATGAAAACTTCCGAAAACTTTCAATAATCTTCAAACCAATCTCAAAGTCACAATCGAGAACAAATATTGTCAATGGATTCAGAATAAAGCAAACAATCACAATCTCAAGAAAGAAGGGAGAACGGGATGTCAATCCGTTTTCCAAATCAAACCTAAACAAGAAGAGAGATCTTCTTGCAACAATCTTCCAAAAGCTTCGATCTTCCGCCAATCCGGAGATCTCAACAGCAATTTCCACCAAAAGTGCGAGATTAGGGCAAGTCCCAGATGCGAACTTCGATCTCCAATGAGATGTCAATGATTCCAAGCAAGGGCTCCAACGGCGTTGAAATTCTCTAAGCGTAGATGAAGCGTGGATTGCCAAAATTCCCTAAGCGAAGATGACGGAATCTTGCTTCGTCCGTCTTTTTATAGGGCAAGATAAAATATCGGCCCGACCCAATCTTCAAAAGATCGTGGCTTCAAAATGTGGCGAAAAAGATCGCCAAGATCATGGTCGTGGAAGATTCCACGACCGTAATTTAGAGCGTGGATTATGTCACGGTTTGAACCATATGTTCCACGGCGGTAATAGTTACTGGAATGCATCACGCCTCTCTTTGCAGTGTTCCACGGCCGTGGAACTAAACGTGGTTTGTAGTACGGCCGTATTTTAGAGCGTGGTTTAGGGCAAGAACGTGATTCTTCCCTAGCCTCGTGCATTCCTCAAGTTGAACTCCAATTTGCTCCTAATAATGCCCTCAATCCATGGACATATTCAATCAACTCTTCTTTGCTCAATTCCGTTCGGAAATGACTCTCAATCACCTATATTTCAACATAAAGCTAGTGTAGATATCCATATCGACAATATAGGCAATACTAGCTCACATATGCAATGATGCTCAATCAAAAACTATCAATATGAATCAAATACGTTTAGAAAACGTGCCTAAAATATCACAATATTTCATGCTAACAAATAACCCCATACTTAACACTTGCTTGTCCCCAAGCAAGGTCTTTCAAAAAGCTTTAAACAAGAGTTAGGATGAAATATGTGTACCTTATTTTGGATGAACGTGCCTTCTAAAGAATAGATCATTCTCAAACCTTGCCTCAATCGTTTATCAAACTTTCACACACTCAATCAAAAAGTAAAAAGCAAAGAAAATTCATGAATCAATTCAACTTCTAAACAAGCATCATAACCTTTAAACATTATCAAAATCAATCATAAGAAACTTCAATTTAGATCACCAAGTCATATAACATTCTTTTGATCTTAAGGACTTCCAAAGAAAAGGTCTAGAATATGGAAGGGAAGGGAAAACTTTAAGGAAATGTGGTGCATGAATCCGGAAAAGTGGACAACTACCTTCTTCTTCTTTTGCGGTTTCCGCAACACTTCAACTTAGAGCTTCGCTCTCTTCTTTTCATTTTTCGACTTTACTTTTGGAGTTATGGACAGAGGTGCACAAAAACCGAAGCCTAGGAGATTGGCGTTTCTCAATTTTTATGAGATGCCTCAAACCCTTAGCGCACATACCATAATCCGCTAGGAATATCGCTCAATCCGACTTTGGCAAGACACAAACACCCGGCTATGTGAATGGTGCCGAGTTACTCATCATCATGATTGACTTCCCCAAACCTAGAATTTCTTTCTATTCTTTTGATTGCAAAAATTTGCTCTCATGGCCCTCCCACATCAAACATGCCTTTTTCATTCACTTCTCCAAATTCCCGGACAGGTAAAGGAGGCTAATATTTCAATGAGGAGCTAAAATGGTCAAAAGAAAGAAGAAAGAAAATTCGAATTGCCTTAATCATTTCAACAAGAAGTATAAGAACTTATAGTGTGATTTCAACTTCAATTTCTCAACATGATTTAGGTAACATTTATCACATTATGAAATTTGCAAAAGAGGTAAAATTCATTCATTCAAATTCTTTTCAATTCACAATTCTTTTAAGCATGCAATTGTCATCAAACTCAATTCACAAGTAGTGATTATCATAGAAATCATCTCAATTCATTAGAAGTACAAAATTTTTCAAAATTTTTCAATTTTTATGGGTTTTTCAAGTTCTTTTTCATGCAATGCGATAATGAAACGTGAAACACATAATGAACATGCAATGATAGTCTCGAATGAAAGCAAGCATAGTAAGTAGAGTTATTACAAACTTTTAGTACATCCCACCCCATACTTAGGACGAACATTGTCCCTAATGTTCAAAAGAAAGAAAGGAAAGAAGAAAAGAAAAAGAAACTCACAAAGTGGTGGCGGGAATGTCTAAAACGAACGGTCATGCATCAAATCACTGCGGTGCTGGCGGCAGCGGGAATGGAGAGAAGCTCGGATCGTAGAACCGCCCAAACTGCTGGCGGTAGACGTCCCTCATCATGTGGTCAAGGTCGTCTAAACGTCCGTCTCTAGCATCCGCCCGGATCTCTAGCGCTCCTACTCTCTCTGAAAGTCCGGTAGCCCAATCCGGCATCTGCTCGTACCATCCCGGGGCCTGACTGTACCATGTTGGGGCGTCGGATGGTGCTGGTGCTGGTGGAGGTGCTGCTGGCTGCTCGGTGGACCAAGGAGGGGGAACGCCATACCATGCGGGAGGTGTGGTCATCCACGTGGGCCTCTCACTCACGCTAGCGCGGCGAGATGACGAGCCTGAGGCTCTAGCTGGACGTGGAGAGCGTCTAGGTACATCTGGGGCCGCCTCCAGCTGGTCCGGAAACGTGCCAAACTCCTGCTCGGCTCCTCCTCCACTTTCAAACTGATCTCCCATATCCTCCTCCTCGACAACCGGTGGTGGGACATAAGGGGGAGCTACTATCCTGTTCGCATGCATCGCAGCGAACGTCTCCTTCCAATTATGGCGTCCCTCCATAATGGAGTACTCTGGCAGCCACTCTATACCCCTACCTGTCCTACTCTCCCAAGGCATGCCCGCATAAGGCGGACCTCTATGTGTGGGGAAGATGAGACCCCTAACCATGAAGGCATGCAGCCTTAAAGGAACGGCCGGTATGCGGGTGCAAGCAGAAAAATCAACACCAAAACTCCGAGCAATGTGGGTGACTATCCCATCATATCCGATGTTCCCCTTCTTCTTGTTCTTGAGCTTGCACATCGTAGCAGCCAAGAGAGTAGCACAATCTGCACGGCATCCATAAAGCATGCAATAAAGCAAGAATAGCTCATCCGTCTTGATCTTTTGGGGCGTCTCCGTCCTAGGAAAGAGACACTCCGAAAGAACACGGTGAGCTATCTTCAAGGCTAGATGGTACATCAATCTAGCCTTGGTATCAGCGGGTTGCCAACGGTCCTCGTCGGCGTAAATCATTGCAACCTCCTTCCAAAAGTCCTTGGGGTAAACACCACTCGGAAATCGACCATTGAAGGTCTCATGGAACCCAAAAATCGTCCCAAACTCATGGATTCTCAACTGATAATCTCTCTCCATAAGGCAGAAAGAGACGGTCCTATCAACGTGGCTGTGCTCAAAGGACGTCACAACCTCCCGTGTAATCTCCTCATATGCGTCTTCTCGGATAGCCGAGAAGACAACTAATCCGGCTCTATCCAAGAGCCAAGTGAGGTCATCAACAATGTTGAGAGGAGTTAGATCCTCCAACAACAAATATCTAGGGCCAATCACTGGCCTCTCCTTGATCCTATCAAGTGCATCAAGATGGTCGTCGTGTATGGTCGGGACTCTAGGGTGAGGGGGTGAAGATGGAGGTGAAGGTGAGGATGGAGGTGAAGGTGAAGAGGGTGGTGGTGCCCTAGAGGATGAGGAGGAGGAGGGATTACCCTTCCTCTTCTTATTCTGCTCATTTTTCTTCTCTTTTATCCTCCCTGAAACTCTTCTCACAAAATCCATTCTGCTCAAAATTACGGTCTGTTCTTCAGCAAACCACGGCCGTAATTTACCCAGAGACCGTGATTCGTCTCAGAAAATCACAAATCTCAGCAAATTCACAATCAATCTCCACAACAGGCTGTCCTAGTCTAACTTCCTCAAATCTCAATCAGTTCTTCCTAAAAAATCTCTAACAAAAACAACCAAATCAGCAAGAATCAAGAAGGGAAAAGAAAACCTCTTTTTCGGATTGAAAAATCCGAAATGCGCGTTTGTTGGTGAATTTCCGTTCGATTCGTCGCTTGGATCTTGTTTGTGGTTGAATTTGCTGCAGTTTGGGAAGAAGAATCGTTGAAAACGATTAGGAAACGAAGATTTGAGAGGGGTCGTGGGGTTTCGGCACTTAGGTCGTGGAAAGAGGGATTTTTGGGATGAATTTGTGAAGAATGTGGCTTATATAGTTACAGGCAAAATTTTGAAAATCACGGTCTGTCGGGGTGTTCCACGGCCGTGGAAGTGTACGGAACCGTGGTTTTGGTGATTTTTCAAAGGCTTTTGGAAATTACGGCCACTGTAGCTATGACGACCGTAATTTAGACCGTGGAACCCTCTGTAAAGCTCCAAAGTCCAAATTTCGTCACTCCTCTTCAACATCATCCTCCTCTTTTCCTTTTCCATTGATCCTACATCCAAAAACACGAACATACCGGAAGAAATCGAGGCAAAAACAAAGCAAAAACGTCTATACTAAGCTAATCTATGAATCGAAAATAAAAACAAAAATGCAATACCTTGGGTTGCCTCCCAAGAAGCGCTTTGTTTAAGGTCCGTAGCTAGACCATCTCGCACTTATTCGAGTGCGGTAGGCGCAAACTTCTCAACTTGGAGTTCCGGCGTGTACTTCTTGAGTCGTTGGCCGTTCACCTTAAAACTTCCGCTCGCTTCACCCCATACTTCAACTGCACCATGGGGGAAAATACGCTTAATTAGAAAAGGTCCGGTCCAACGGGATTTAAGCTTACCTGGAAAGAGGCGAAGTCTTGAATTGAAGAGGAGAACTTGATCTCCTTCTTTGAAGTCCTTTGGAATGATATGCTTATCATGCCAACGCTTTGCTCTCTCCTTATAGATCTTGGCGTTTTCATAGGCGTTCAAGCGGAGTTCATCCAGCTTATTGATGTCTAGGAGATGCTTCTCTCCCGCTTCCTTCATGCCGAAATTCAGCCACTTGATAGCCCAAAACGCTTTGTGCTCTAACTCTACCGGCATATGACAAGACTTCCCATACACAAGGTTGTATGGTGTGGTTCCTATGGGAGTCTTGTACGCAGTTCGGTATGCCCATAATGCATAATCAAGCTTCAAGGACCAATCCTTCCTAGTCCTTGAAACCATCTTCTCTAAAATTCCTTTGATCTCCCTATTTGAGATCTCAACTTGTCCACTTGTTTGTGGATGGTAAGGGGTAGCGATCTTGTGAGTAACCCCATACTTAGCTAGAAGAGCTTCAAAGCGACGGGCTATGAAGTGAGAACCTCCATCACTAATGATCGTCCTTGGCATCCCAAATCGCGGGAAGATGGTCTTGTTGAAGAACTTGACCACCACCATGGCATCATTTGTGGGAGAGGCGATTGCTTCCACCCATCTAGAAACGTAGTCTACCGCCAATAGTGTGTATTGGTTTCCACAAGAAGATGGGAATGGTCCCATGAAATCGACTCCCCAAACGTCGAAAATCTCCACCTCTTGGATGTTGTTGAGGGGCATCTCGTTCCTTCTAGAAATATTGCCTGCTCTTTGACAAGCATCGCAGCAAGAAACAAAGGATTGCACATCTCTAAACAAAGTAGGCCAAAAGAATCCAAATTGCAATACCTTTGCGCTAGCCTTGTTCGAACTAGCGTGTCCTCCACAAGGTAGTGAATGACAATGACGGATGACACTTTGCATCTCATCTTCCGGCACACATCGCCGAATGATGCCATCCGGACCTCTCTTAAAGAGGAGAGGCTCGTTCCAATAGTATTCCCGGACGTCCTTGACGAACTTCTTCCTTTGTGCGTAGGATAGTCCGGGTGGTATCTCCTGGCAAACCAAATAGTTAACAAAATCAGCAAACCATGGTTCGTTACCTTTGGAGATCACGTTGATGCACTCCTCTATGATATGTAGGTGTTCGTCCGGAAAGGAGTCATCAATGGGTAGATGGTCGTCCTCTAGATGTGTTAGACGACTCAAATGATCCACAACAGAATTTTCTGAACCTTTCTTGTCGCGGATCTCAAGATCGAATTCTTGTAGGAGAAGAATCCATCTAATCAGCCTTGGTTTCGCATCTTTCTTCGCAAGGAGGTACCGGATCGCAGCATGATCCGTGTAGACAATCACCTTTGCACCTACAAGATAAGAGCGAAACTTGTCAATAGCATAGACAATGGCTAAAAACTCTTTCTCGGTAGTGGCGTAGTTGAGCTGCGCTTCATCTAGCGTCTTGCTAGCATAGTATATGGCATGGGTTCGCCCTTCCTTTCGTTGTCCAAGAACAGCTCCAATAGCTACGTCACTAGCGTCGCACATAATCTCAAAGGGTAGAGTCCAATCCGGAGGTTGGATAATAGGTGCTGAGATTAGAGCTTGCCGAATGGTGTTGAACGCATCTAAACATTCCTGCGAAAACTCAAAAACCGCATCCTTCATCAATAGATTAGTGAGAGGTTTTGATATCTTAGAAAAGTCCTTGATGAAACGTCTATAAAATCCAGCATGTCCTAGGAAACTTCTTATCCCTTTCACCGAAATTGGGGGAGGAAGTTTCTCTATGGTCTCTATCTTAGCTTTGTCTACTTCTATCCCTCTATTGGAGACTAAGTGACCTAATACGATTCCTTCCTTAACCATGAATTGACACTTCTCCCAATTAAGAACTAGATTAGTGTCCTCACACCTTTGCAAAACAAGAGAAAGGTTAGAAAGGGAATCGTTAAAAGAGGAACCGTATACGGAGAAGTCGTCCATGAAGACTTCCATGATTTCCTCTACGTATTTGGAGAAGATGGCCATCATGCACCGTTGGAAGGTGGATGGGGCGTTGCAAAGCCCGAACGGCATTCTCCTATAAGCAAACGTACCCCATGGGCACGTGAATGTGGTCTTCTCCTGATCGTCCGGATGTATTGGGATCTGAAAGAAACCACTATAACCGTCAAGGTAGCAAAAATGTGAATGTTGTGATAACCTTTCAAGCATTTGGTCAATGAATGGCAATGGAAAGTGATCCTTCCGTGTTGCGTTGTTGAGCTTGCGGTAGTCTATGCACATCCGCCATCCAGTTACGGTTCGGGTAGGAATGAGTTCGTTGTTCTTGTTGGTGATGACCGTCATTCCTCCCTTCTTCGGAACTACTTGAACTGGACTCACCCACTTACTATCGGAGATAGGATAGATGATACCTGCATCAAGAAGTTTAAGAATTTCCTTCTTGACAACCTCCTTCATGGTCGGATTCAACCGCCTTTGAGGTTGTCTCGAAGTTCTAAAGTCTTCCTCCATTAGTATCTTATGCATGCATAGGGAGGGTTTAATTCCTACTAAGTCCTCAATAGTATAGCCTATAGCTTTTCTATGTTTCTTAAGGACAATCATGAGCTGTTCATGTTCATCTATGCTTAGATCGGAACTAACAATAACCGGGAAGGTAGAATTAGATCCTAGAAAAGCGTACCTTAGATGAGTAGGAAGTGGTTTGAGTTCCATTGTTTTCGGAGCTTCCAACGATCCTTGAGAAGCATCCGATGTTTCCTTAGAAGTTTCTAAGGGTGATGAGTGTGTTGGAGAAGAATCGGAAGAAGTCGAAGAAATGTCTCGATCACTCTCTTCCACGGCCAAAATTACGGGGGGATCTTGTCCTCCACGGCTGTGGTTTAGGGCGTGGAAGGGAAATACGGTTGTCACATCTTCTCCACGGCCGTATAATCCCCTGGAATGAGGCATGATTTTGGTTGTGGAATCCACGGTCGTGGAATACAGAGTATGACCGTGGATTCTGATATTCTCAGCCTCATCATGGAGTTTCTCAAACTCCTCTTCATGCATCTCTTCTTGTGCTTCTAAGGTTTCAATTGCCTCATTGCACTCTTCATCTTCCCCTACATTGGTTAGACTCATAGTGATAACTTTTTGTAAAGGATCGTTAAAGAGGATCGCACTTACCTCCTCTCTAGACAACCCTTCTTCATCTTGGATATCGTAAATATCCTCATCAAAGATTGTCTCCTTCACTAGAGTGGAAAGAACGAACTCTACTTTCTCTTCTCCTATGTCAAAAGCGAGTCTACCATTCTTGCAATCGACTATGCAGCCGGAAGTTGCAAGAAACGGTCTTCCGAGTATGATCGGGACCGGACTATCTGTAGGAATGTCAAACACGACGAAATCAATGGGAACAAAGAATTTCCTAGCTTGACCGGGACGTCTTCTACAATACCGACGGGGCGAGTGATGGATCGATCCGCCATGTATAACGTCATCTTCACCGGTTTAGGGTCGCCTAAACCGATCTTCCTACACAATGCAAGTGGTATGATGCTCACACTTGCTCCTAAGTCACATAAAGCGTCATATGTGACATCTCCCACTCCAATGGGAATGCAAAATGACCCTGGATCCTTCAGCTTTGGGGGCATTTTCTCCTTCGTGGTCTTGATGAGATCCGAAGAATCCGAACTCATCTTGACCTCACCGAAGTCTTCTAGCTTCCTCTTGTTAGAGAGAAGTTCCTTCAAGAACTTGCATAAGCCGGCATACCTACAATAGCATCAATGAATGGTATGTTAATATGCAGCTTACTCATGAGTTCTATGAACTTACCGAATTGTTTGTCTAGGCGCGCTCGCGCTCTAGATTGAGGGAATGGAAGGGGAGGTTTGTAAGCTGGAGGAGGAACGTAGACGTCTTCCTTCTCCTTCCCCTTCTCCTTGCCCTTCTCTACGGGGACTTCAACGAACGTAGGCTGCGGATCGGTGGTTGTCACTCCGCTCCTAGTTGTAATCGCCATCACCCTTCCCTTAGGGTTGTCCTCCGTTTTTCCTGGAAGCTTCCCTTGATTTCTAGGAACTTCCTCCGCGTGGTTGAATATTTGGTTTTCTAAAACCTTTTGAGCTTTGTCAACCTTAGAAACTTGATCATCAACCTTGATGAGGCGGTTCTCCAACCCTTGAAGCTTTCCCAAAATCGTTTCCAATATGGGATCAGGCTTCTCCTTCCCCGAAGTGTTTCCCCCATTAGATGATTGCCCCTGGCTTTTCAAAGGAGTAGAGGAAGAGGAAGGTGGAGTTAGTGAATTTGAGTTGGAAGGATAAGAGTTACCGGAATTTTGTTGATTGGAGCGCCAATTGTTGTTGTTTGAACCCTTATTGTTGTTCCAATCGCTGTTCCGGTTGTTGTTGTTTCCATTCCAATTGTTATTCCGGTTATTGTTCCGGTTATTGTTGTTGCCGCCATTGTTGTTGCCCAAATAACCAACATCCTTCCCTTGTTGCCTTGGGAAGTTGGTCTTGATAGCCTCCTTCAACTCTTTGATCTCATTGTTGAGGGAGAAAATCTGGCTTTGAGCTTCGTGTGTGAGCTTTGCTCCTTGCTCCACACGATTTCCCTCCACTTTCCGGTGGGAATACTTCTCTATGACTCTTGCTTGCTTCTCAATGAAGTCCCAAGCGTCATCTTCTCTCATGTCCATGAATGTTCCACATGAGAGGGATTGGAGGTTGAATTGCGTTCCCGCATCCAGCCCCTTGTAGTAAATCTCCAACAAGGCAAGTTTGGATATGCCATGATGAGGGCAATCCAAGAGCAAATCCTGAAACCTTTCCCAAGATTGAAACAAACTTTCGTTAGGTCTCATGGAAAAAGCATTAATCTTACCTCTAAGTTCCGCCGTTTTGGATGGCGGAAAGAATTTGGTGAGGAACTCTGCGGAAAGGTCTTCCCACGTGTCTAGTTTCCCACTAGGAAGAGCTTGATACCAAGATAACGCTTTCCCCTTCAAGGAGAAGAAGAAAGGCTTGAGCTTATAGCTGTTGGTAGTAGCGCTCTTTGGTCTCATTGTCTCCATCATACACTCAAAGTTCTGCAAGTGTTGGTGTGGAGATTCAGCGCTTGTCCCGCCAAATTGGTTTTGGCGAACAAGAGTAATGACTTGAGGGTTGAAGCTAAACCCGTGTACATCTTCAGCATCGAAATTCACGCCCAAGCGGCGTGGTTGTTGTGTTGGATCCATCCGCTGGCCAAGAGTTCTTGGCTCATTATCTACACGTTCGATCCTCACACTCCTAGGCGGAATGCGGCGATTAGCAGCTCCTTGTGGATGGAAAGGATTTACATTGACCGTGGGATCAATCTCCTCTAGCGGTGGCATGGAAGAATCACTATCATCAGCGGATGAGTGACTTTTTCTTCTAGACCTTGATGCTTTCCTTGAGGATTTCTTGCTTCCCTTATTCTTAAGGTCGCTCATCTCTACCCTCATCTAGAAGATCATGTCTTGTAGATTGTTAACTTGAGATTGATGACGATCCATCTCATCTTGGCGGAGGGTCTCATTCCATTGGAGTTGAGCTTCCTTCTCTGCTAACTCCGCTTGAAGATCACGTTCGTGTCCTTCAGCCATCTTCTTTTCCTTGCGCTTTTGCCTTAAAGTTTTCTCTAGCTCTTGATCAAGAGGCAAGAGATCTTCGGTGTTCCTAGACCTGCGCATGCACTCAAAGTAATATCAAATAACGAGAGCAAGCTCCCAAGCTTGACAACCGGCTACCGAATTCGGCCGAAACCAGATCCCCAGCAACGGCGCCAAAAACTTGTTCGCCCCTAGAGGTGTGTGCAAATAAGTTTTAAATTTATAAAACTAGAATCAAGCAGCGAACCCGCAGTGTACGGATCGACGTAGTTAAGCAAGAATTCCAGAGTATCGAACACAGGGATTTGGGTGGGAACAAATTCAATTGCAGATTATCAAGCGAGTAAATATGAGAGTTTTGCAAATATTGGGAAAACAACAATCCTAAGGATCCAGGTACCCAGCTGTGGCAATGGATTCAAGATATACTAATGATATAAAGACAGAGTTGAGATATGCAAAGGTATGCTAATGTAAGGTAATCGTACGGTGAAGTTCCAAAAACCTTATATGACTCACCTACAAGACACTCCCTATACAGGTTGTTGAGGCTCAATATAGAAGGGTTCTAAAAGCAAGAATTAATGTCAAATACCCAAACTTGTAATCCAAGGATCAAGACTAACTTAGCCGATTATGGTTATGACACTCACAATCGAGGTAGAGGTTGTTGAGGCTTCACTACCACATAGAAAAGACAAGTCTAAACTAAGTTAAAGCAAATCTTTAACTTTGGACTAAAGTAAAAGCAGGTTCGTAAACTTAAAGGAAATTACGGTTGGATCTTGAGACTCCACGGCCGTGGAACTCAAGAACAGCCCGTAATTTAGGGTTCGTCGACGATTCTCTCTAACTCTCAGGGTCTAATCTGTTTACGATCAATCTATCATCATCTAAGCCACAACTATCAACCCTTCACCTTAGAATTGTTAAGGGTTTTTAGCCAATAACCGTCATGTTGATATCAATTAAAGGATTAAAAGATAGAGAGATGAAAACTTTCGAAAACTTTCAATAATCTTCAAACCAATCTCAAAGTCACAATCGAAAACAAATATTGTCAATGGATTCAGAATAAAGCAAACAATCACAATCTTAGGAAAGAAGGGAGAACGGGATGTCAATCCGTTTTCCAAATCAAACCTAAACAAGAAGAGAGATCTTCTTGCAACAATCTTCCAAAAGCTTCGATCTTCCGCCAATCCGGAGATCTCAACAACAATTTCCACCAAAAGTGCGAGATTAGGGCAAGTCCCAGATGCGAACTTCGATCTCCAATGAGATGTCAATGATTCCAAGCAAGGGCTCCAACGGCGTTGAAATTCTCTAAGCGTAGATGAAGCGTGGATTGCCAAAATTCCCTAAGCGAAGATGACGAAATCTTGCTTCGTCCGTCTTTTTATAGGGCAAGATAAAATATCGGCCCGGCCCAATCTTCAAAAGATCGTGGCTTCAAAATGTGGCGAAAAAGATCGCCAAGATCACGGTCGTGGAAGATTCCACGACCGTAATTTAGAGCGTGGATTATGTCACGGTTTGAACCATATGTTCCACGGCCGTAATAGTTACTGGAATGCATCACGCCTCTCTTTGCAGTGTTCCACGGCCGTGGAACTAAACGTGGTTTGTAGTACGGCCGTATTTTAGAGCGTGGTTTAGGGCAAGAACGTGATTCTACCCTAGCCTCGTGCATTCCTCAAGTTGAACTCCAATTTGCTCCTAATAATGCCCTCAATCCATGGACATATTCAATCAACTCTTCTTTGCTCGATTCCGTTCGGAAATGACTCTCAATCACCTATATTTCAACATAAAGCTAGTGTAGATATCCATATCGACAATATAGGCAATACTAGCTCACATATGCAACGATGCTCAATCAAAAACTATCAATATGAATCAAATACGTTTAGAAAACGTGCCTAAAATATCACAATATTTCATGCTAACATCGTGGAAAGCCATGAGACCATGATTTAGGCGATCATTTGACGTGTCATTAATTGCCACGTCATTTACGTATTGGGGCTTGACGGCTATTCTTTCCCGTCTTATAAAAAGGTCGGAAAAGAGAGTTTCGAGGACGGTTGCTTACGGAGGCTTACGGCCGCTTACCCTTGCTTTCAGCATTCTTGCCTAGGGTTGATTGAAGATCGCCAAAGGTTGCGGAAACGCCGGATTTAGAGAGATTGAAGATTGCTCACAGCGAGGTTTAGCCTTTTTCTTAGGTTTTGATATTGAAGACGAATTGACATCCCGTTCTTCGTACTTGCCTTAGATTATTGTGAGGTTTTGTGTTATATATTCCGAATCCATTAAACATTGCTTCTTGTGTTTTCGGATTTGAGAATTGGTTTTGAAGTTTTATTAAGTATTCGAGGGTTTTCATCTTTTATTCTCTTTAATTTGAATATTGATATTATGACAATGATTGTTGGCTAAAACCCTTTAGCAATTCTAAGGTGAAGGGTTGATAGTTGTGGCTTAGATAATGATAGATCGATCGTAATTTGATTGGACCCTAAGAGTTAGAAAAATATTGTCGACGAACCTAAATCACGGTCTGTTCTTAGGTTTTCACGGCCGTGGTTCTCAAGATCTACCCGTGATTTACTTCAGTTTACGAACCTTGCTTTTACTTTAATCCAAAGTTAAAGATTTGCTTTAACTTAGTCTTGGCTTGCCTTTTCTAAGTAGTAGTGAGACTCAACATCCTCTATTTCGGTTTCTAGTGTCACAACCTTAACCGTTTGAGTTTATCTTGATCCTTGGGTTACAAGTTTGGATATTTGAGATCAATTCTAGTCCTTAGATCCTTTCTATATTGCAGCCTCAACAACCTTTATAGAGAGTTCTTTTGGTTAGACATATAAGGTTTTGGAACTTCACCGTACATTACCTTACCTTAGCGTACCTTTGCAATTCTCTACTGTGTCTTTATATCTATAGTATATCTTGAATCGATTGCCACAATTGGATACCTGGATCTTTAGGGTTGCTGTTTTCCCCAATAGTTGCAAAGCTTTATACATTACTTGCTCGATTACTTGAAACTGATTTTGTTTCACCATCTCCCTATGATCGATACTCTGGAATACTTGCTAATCTACACCGATCCGTACACTGCGGGTTTGCTTGCTTTTATTCTACTT
Source organism: Fagopyrum homotropicum (assembly GCA_033239125.1). Classification (NCBI taxonomy): domain Eukaryota; kingdom Viridiplantae; phylum Streptophyta; class Magnoliopsida; order Caryophyllales; family Polygonaceae; genus Fagopyrum; species Fagopyrum homotropicum. Next base: position 52,749,852 of record BSWB01000002.1, read on the forward strand.
TTATAAATTTAAGACTTGATTGCACGCACATTTTAGGGCGAACAATAATTCATCCGAGATTTGTTACTGTTTGCGTGACCATGTCTTATCCTTAAGCCTAGGTCCTAGTTTGCCCAAATCCTAGTCTTTGTTGACAGCTTTATACCCTTAGATTCCTCTAAGGCTTACAATTGAGGATAGGATGAGACATACCCGGTGGTTCCTTCCTTGAGTATCGATGATGAGGTTTTCTAGGTAACAAGGGTTTATTCTTTGTTAGGTTTGAGTGTGCCTTCATCCTACCTTTGTGAGTTAACCTGAGACTTACCCAGTGATGGTTAGTTCTATTCCCTTAGGCCGAGTTGTTGGTTTGATTTTATGTTCCTCTCCCTAGTTCCTCTAGAATTTGCATTCTCCTTTATCGATATATCTTCATTGATTGCTTCGCTTTGTTCTTTGTTATTGCAAGAATCTTATCAGTTGACTTACCTGCTCGATTTCACCACAATCTCTATGATCGACCCTGGAATATTTGCCTTTATTGTGAGTAAACTGCGGGTTCACTATTACTTTTATTCTTGGTTCTAAATTTAGACTATTTATCTTCAGGTTCACACACGTTTTGGAGCGAACAAAAATTTCATCCTTGATTTCTATTATTCATCCGAGATTTTGCTTATGTCGTAAACTTTCAATCTAGATCGAGAACTGCGGCTTAACCCCGCATCAAGTGGTATCAGAGCTAAGCAATTGAAGTCCGTTTCAGGTTTGAATCAATTTTTATTTCGAGTCTTCTTTGAGTCATATAAAAGTTGAGTCTTTTCTTGTTCCCCATATTTGCGAGATTATTTGATTTTAACATGCGTTAACTTGTGCAAGTTTGGAAAAGAGAAATGTCATAGCCAAACACAAGCCAACCATTAACCTTGCAAACCTCGCCTAACCCTGCGGAAAGTGTGATCAAAGTTTGCGCTTAAAGTTTAGATCTTATCTAGTAGGTAAGATCTTATCCACTCTTATTAAACAACGATATATACGCTTCTCCAGCAGTTAAAGAGCACAAGGCAACCAAGAAGTAGCATGCCCCAAAGGTGATTGCTGAACGTCAAGATAAAGAGTCGATTTTTCAACAATCTCGGCCAATCATAAGAAATCTCGGCCGAGATTTCACTCGAGTTTGCTACTGTTGTCCAATTTTCGAGAAATTTTTTAGGCATAATCTAAAGAATCCAAATGCACCCTGTGGAAGAGTACAATAAAGGAAGAGTTTATGTACCAACCTTGAATCAATTAAGAGTCCTAGTGTGTCTTTCTTTAGCCTCTTTGAACAAAATTTGGTCTTGCCATAATATTAGTGAGCAACGGAAGATCCAACTTGTTGCGTTGGAGTTCCAATGTTATGTCTTTGTTTGGTGGGATCATCTCGTTAAAGAACGAAGAAGAACGCTAGATCCGGACATCAATACTCGGGGACAAATGATGGCCTTGATTAAAGCTAGATTTGTGCCTCCACACTATGGTAGGGAAGTGAGGCAGCGCTTAGAGAACCTCAAACAAGGTTCCATGAATGTGGAAGAAGTTTATATCGCCATGTAAACGACGATGGTGAAAGCTAGCGTGCAAGAGGATGAAGAGTCTATCATGGCTCGATTTTTACGAATTTGCATCCTTCTTTAGCTAATGAGATTGATCTTTATCCCTATGCTACAATGACTAACTTACTGCATTTGACTATCAAGGTGATGAAGAATATCAAAGGACGGAATCAAGGGACAAGTTCTTGGACGACAGATAAGGAATCTCGGCCATCTTACAAGAATCTCAGCCGAGATTCCAACCGAGATTTGTCCTAGAAAGACGAAGGAAATAGATCCCTTCTTGATCCAGCCGCCCATAAGCCTTCTACTCAGTCTCGTCCTTTGAATGAGCCTTCAATGGATAACAAAGGGAGTACCTCTAACTCTACCTTACGATCTAGAGATATTGTATGCTTTAAATGTCAAGGTAGAGGTCACTACATGCAAGATTGTCCTAATAATAGGGTTTTATTTCTAAATCAACAAAGAAAATATGAAAGTGAAGAAGAGCATGAGCATGATCAAACACATATCAATGCATAACATGAATATGATAATATAGTGATAGTGATTGTGAATATGAGCATGTAGAGTCTTTAAATGCTAGACGCACTTTGCATGCTAAAATTGCTCCATGTGAGGATAATCAACGTGAAAACCTTTTTCATACGAGATGTCTTGTTCAAGGAAAGGTTTGTAATATGATTATTGATGGTGGTAGTTGTTGAAACATTACTAGTAAGGAATTGATCACTAAGTTGCAAATCACTACTTTCTATCATCCTTGACCTTATAAGTTGCATTGGATGAATGATTGTAGAGAGTTGAAAGTCAACAAACAAGCTAGAATTGCGTTTACCTTAGACAAATATGAGGATATTATTGTTTGTGATGTTGTGCCTATGCAAGCATGCCATATTTTGTTAGGCCGTCCTTGAGAATTTGATAGGAAGGTTACACATGATGGTTTTTCTAATAAATATTCTTTGAGTTTAATGGAAAAGCAATTACTCTTAAACCTATGACCCCCTTACAGATTGTAGAGCATTACGATAACAAGAAGGACAAACGCAAGAAAAAGGAACAAGAAACAACTCCCAAAGAAGAAAACTCGGGCAGATCATCAAAATCTCGCCTGAGATCTGAAGGCCTATCACGTTCCAGTGACAAATCTCGGCTTGATCAAGGAAATATCAGGCGAGATTCCTGTAATCAACCCGAGATTCCTTCTCTGGAGCATCATCGAACACTTTTATCATCCAAAAGGGAGTTTCTTGACGATTATGTTCCTTTGGATCTTTCTTTACTAATTTTTTGTAAAAGCCTAATGACTTTAAGTGATGAAGTGAAGGCTACTTTGTCTCCAAACATTTTAAAGGCTTTAGATGAGTATAAAGTATTTCCCGATGAGATTCTTACAAGTCTTTCACCTTTTTGAGGCATTGAGCATCGGATTGAATTCATTCCAGATTCGTCCCTTCCTAATCACCCCACGTATAGAATGAGTCCGCAAGAAAGTCGGGAAATCCAAGATCAAGTACAAGACCTTTTGAACAAAGGTTACGCTTGAGAGAATTTGAGTCCTTTTGTGGTCCTAATTATGTTGGTGCACAAGAAGGACAACACTTGAAGGATGTGTGTTGATAGCATGAATTATAGTCTATATTTTGGGGTTTGTTTGGACATTTTATCTTTCATAATCTGCATGTTTGTATGTGCATTATGTGATTTTACTACCATTTCATCTACCTTTGCGAGGATCGAGGTCTACACCTAGTTTTGTTGTAATTGCAGGTAATTTGGTACGTTTTGCATCAAAAAGGAGCGAAAGGAGTCATGAGTCATTTAGAGCTACATCCAGGAAGCATAGCCATGGATTAATGATTTACCTTGGACCAGTTTTGAGAGATTTCGCATTCAGTTGTGACTCACCTCGGTTGACCAGAGATTCACCTCGACCGAGGTGATCCAGAGACGCCGACTCGACCGAGGCGAATACCTAGGACGCGGCGAGAATATTTTATTCTTGGCTGAGATCTTTTAAAATTGGAAAGAGATCTTATATTTTTGGGCTTGGCTCCTGGAAGGAAGGAGATATGCAGAATCATATATTTTACCTATTTTTATGGGAAGAGATCTTTCTAAGATATCTTATCTTTGGAGGGTTATTTTCCTATAAAAAGGGTTGGATTTTCACAAATCCAACATCTCGCATACGACGTCACATACCCCGCTGAGATCCGCATACATCCTGCATACATCTCGCAGCAGCCGCACTCCAGTTTGGGAGGTTCGAAGAACCTTGTTGAAGGTTGAAGGAAGATTGAAGATTGTAGCTTTTATAGCTTTTGAAGGGTTTTTGTAAGATTATCTTCAATTCCCTCACTTGTTGTCTTGTCTTGTTGGATTGCTATCCAAGGAACGCTTTGTTGTGATATTTGATTCAGTTATTGAAGTCTTTTCATTAAATTCTTCTTTGTTCAAATATTCACTTTCTTCCATATATTTTAATACTTTCATTATGATGATGAGTGGCTAATTTCCTTGTGTGATTCTAGGGTGATTAGCTGAAGGTTGTGGGAAAAACAATGATAGAATAATCTTAGATTCCAGTAGGATCCTGAAAGTTCGAGTCTTTAACCTTAACCCTAAGCATCTCGTTCGGTTGATGAACATCTCGGCCGGGGTGGAATTCTTCTGACCGAGGTGACTTATCTGATCCATAACTGAGAGTTAAGTGTTAGAGTTTGCCAAATCCTATTCTTATTACACCTTTCCTGGTTCAAAGCAAGCTTAGGATGAGACTTACCCGGTAATTCCTTAGTTTGTGTACCAACGATCATAAGTGTAGGTAATAAAGGTTTATCCTTTATTGGGGTTTGAGTGTGCTTCCATCCCATCTTTGTGAGTTAGCCTGAGACTTACCCGGTAAAGGTTGATTCTATTCCCTTAGATGTTGTGTTAGTTTGAGGTTATAATTCTTTATCTTGATTCCTTGAGACTTACCCGGTAATAGGAGTCGCGGTTTAGGATTAATGTGTAGTGAGACTTACCCGGTGATCTACTCCACTTTAGAAACACCTTCCCCACGCAAAAATCTCAGCTTTGTCCGCTTATCTTTAGATCTTGAGTTGGAACCACAACTAGATGCTTTAATCCCTAGAATTGCATGTTTGCTTTATTGACTTCTTATTCATCTTTGATTGTGTTAATCGCTCTTGTGGTTAGTATTGACATAAGCACACTGTATTGACTTTGTTTCACCGAGTCCCTGTGATCGACCCCTGGAATTTTCTTGCTTTCACTACGATTGACCCGTACACTGCGGGTTTGCATCCTTGTTTTAAGCTTAAGTCTAGGGTTATAAATTTAAAGCTTGCACACACCGTTTGGAGCGAACAAGTTTTTGGCGCCGTTGCCGGGGACTTGGTCTAGACCGAGCCGGTACGGTTTGCTCTTGGGGCGATAGCCCCGTTTCATCTAACCACTCTACTTGAGTGACTTTTGCAGGTTCTTTCTTAGGTATATGCGAAGAACCCGCGCTGGGAAGGAAATCGTTCCTTACGATCCCGAACCAGAAAAGACATACAAGCGACGCTTAAGAGAAGCGAAGATGGCCCAACAAGACGATCGCGATCTTGCGGCCCAATTGAAAGAGGCGCTAGAGCTGCTACGCCTCAGCAAGGAAGAACTCAGGCAAGAGAAAGAAGAGAATCGCACCAAGACTGCAGCAATCGAAACTGAGATAGCAGTCATACGAGACCAGATTCTACTTCGACCGAGGGAAGATCCTCCTATTGATCCTCGACCGATGCAGGATCCAGTAGTTGACCCGCGACCGAGGCAGATTCCAGTACCTGACGCCCCGGCCGATGTACTTCCACCTCGGATGCCAGTCCGAGATGTTCTTCTTGCAGGAATCCCACAAACCCTAGGGCAAAGAATGGACCCTAATCAACAGCTTAGGCGTCTAGGGGTGAACCTAGGAGATCCAGCGGATCATGACTACGAACTTCGACCGCAAGTTCTATCCATGATTCGCCAATGCCAATTCGGAGGACTAGAGAAGGAGTCACCGCATCAACATCTTCAAAACTACGAGATCTTGATGGAAACCTTGCGACCTTCCAGAATTGAAAATAACAACTACAAGCTAAGACCTTTTTACTTTTCTTTAAAAGATAGAGCTCTTACTTGGTATCAATCTCTTCCTCCAGGAAAAATTAGCACATGGGAGGAGATGACTACGGAATTCTTGACTAAATTCTTTCCCCCCTCAAAGACCGCTGAAATGAGAGGGAAGATCAACGCTTTCATTATGAAGGACAAGGAGAGCTTGTCCAAATCTTGGGAGCGGTTCAAGGATATCCTCTTGGATTGCCCACATCATGGGATTCCAAAGATCGAGTTGTTGGAGATCTACTTCAAAGGGCTGGACGGAAACACCCAGTTCAATCTCCAACTACTCTCCGCCGGTACCTTCATGGACATGGCGATTGATGAGGCTTGGGACTTCATTGAGAAGCAAGCCTTGCACATGGAGAAATATACCCACCAAGGAGCTGAAGGTGGAGTTAAAAGAGTCAACTTTCAAGAGACTCAATCCAACAACAATCAACTCGCGTCTTTGACGAATGACGTGAAGCAATTGAAGGAGCTCTTGATGGCTCAAACTAAGAAGGAAGAGCAAGGGCAAAGGAACAACAACAATAACGGGTACCGTAACAACAACAACGGTCCCCGAAACAACAACTACAACAACAACAATAGAGGATCCAATAGCAACAACTGGAGGGCGAATAACCAAAACTACGGTAACAATCATTCAAACTCCAACTCTAATGATTCCTCTAACCCTTTCCTCTCTTCCCCTTCTTCTTCTTCTACTCCATTGAAAAGCAAAGGGCAAGGATCAAGTTCGTCTCAGCCAGAAAAGAAAGACGCAGTTCTGGAGGCAATCTTGATCAAGCTTAGCGCTATGGAGAATTCTATGACTTCATTTTCGAGGGCCCAAAAGTCCTTCGAACAACAACTTGCTAATAAGGCGAATGAAGCGCCAAGAGATCCAGGGAAGCTTCCAGCAAAGACGGAAACTAACCCTAAGGGCCAATGCATGGCCATAACGACGAGGAGTGGACTCAAAATTGCAGATCCAGTACCTCGCTCGACGCAGACCACCTCGGTCCAGATCCAGTCGAAGAACACCTCGACCGAGATGCCAACCGAGGCGGAGCAACAGAAAGCAGGAGGGACGACAGAAACTTATGTTCCACCTCCTGCATACAAACCACCACTTCCATTCCCTCAGTCCAGAGCCAGAGCACATCTAGACAAGCACTTTGGTAAGTTTCTTGACTTGATGAATAAGCTACATATTACTATTCCTTTCCTTGATGCTATTTTAGGTATGCCCGCCTATGGGAAGTTCTTAAAAGAAATCTTATCAAGGAAGAGGAAGCTGGAGGATGTTGGTGAAGTTAGGATGACATCTAAATCCTCGGAGCTTATCAAAATCATGAAGGAAAAGATGCCACCTAAGTTGAGAGATCCCGGCTCATTTTGTATTCCCATCCAAGTTGGGGATGTCACTTGTGAAGCCCTTTGTGATCTAGGAGCCAGCGTGAGCATCATCCCGCTGGAGCTATGCACGAAGATCGGTCTTGGAGAGCCCAAGCCGGTCAAGATTCGACTTTACATGGCGGATCGCTCCATTACCCATCCCGTGGGCATCTTGGAGGACGTTCCGGTCAAGTTAGGTAATTTCTATCTACCCATAGATTTTGTCGTACTTGACATTCCCGCAGATTATCCTGTTCCTATTATTCTCGGGAGACCATTTCTAGCAACTTCGGGTTGCAACGTGGATTGCAAGAACGCCAAGTTGAAATTCAACGTTGGTGGCGATGAGGTAGAGTTTGCGCTACTTGCAGCCATGAAAGGGGAGCAACTAACTGATGATATCTTCAACATCTACGATGAAGAAGAATCAAGAGAATTGGTGAGCTCTATCCTTATTAACGATCCACTCGAAAGAGTTATTAGCTTCAGTTTAATGGAGAAAGGTATAGATGCTTCTTGTGATGCAGATATACGGAGCTTGAAGGCACTGGAAGAGGATCCAGGAGCTACAACTGAGAAGCTAATCCAGGAGTCGAAGATCTCCAGTCTCGGATCCAGTAGCAGTACCTCGACCGAGGCACTTTCTGGACTGAGCGAGGCGACCGAAGAACATCTCGATCAACGACTATGCGCCTCGACCGAGGTTGATGGCGAGACAATTTTAACTGAGACTGCATCTAGTCCAGCTTCTGATACCACTCCACTGGAAGGAGGAAGCAGAGATCCCTCTCAGAAAGCACCCCCAGTTGTGGAGCTTAAACAACTCCCTAGTCACTTGAGGTATATCTTTCTTGGGCCGGATTCTACTTATCCCGTTATTGCTAGTGCTTCCCTCTCCGATTCTGAATTGTCTAAGTTAATGCATGTCCTGAGAAAGCATCGAAAAGCCATAGGTTACACCACGGACGATCTTATTGGCATTAAACCTTCTTTCTGCATGCATAGAATTCTAATGGAAGATAATCATAAGACTTCACGGGAACCTCAAAGACGGTTAAATCCGATCATGAAAGAGGTTGTGAAGAAGGAAGTTCTTAAGTTGTTGGATGCAGGTATTATTTATCCTATCTCGGACAGCAAGTGGGTTAGCCCGGTGCATGTCGTTCCGAAGAAAGGAGGGATGACCGTTGTGACGAATAAGAACAACGAGTTGATCCCAACGAGGACCGTTACGGGCTGGAGAGTTTGCATCGATTATAGGAAGCTGAACACGGCAACTCGGAAGGATCATTTTCCGCTTCCCTTCATCGATCAAATGCTCGAACGGTTGGCCCAGCATTCACACTTTTGCTACTTGGATGGCTATAGTGGGTTCTTCCAGATTCCTATCTATCCGGATGATCAGGAGAAGACCACTTTCACATGTCCTTGGGGGACGTTTGCCTATCGAAGGATGCCATTTGGATTGTGCAATGCGCCCGCTACCTTCCAGCGATGCATGATGGCTATCTTCTCCGAGTACATAGAGGAGATCATGGAGGTATTCATGGATGACTTTTCTGTATATGGTTCCTCTTTTGATGATTGCCTATCTAACCTTTCTCTAGTGCTTAAAAGATGTGAAGACACTAACCTTGTTTTAAATTGGGAGAAGTGTCATTTTATGGTTAATGAAGGCATTGTGCTAGGACACCTCGTTTCTAATCAAGGTATTGAGGTCGATCGAGCTAAGATCGAAACTATTGAGAAACTCCCTCCCCCTTGTTCTGTTAAAGGTGTGAGGAGTTTTCTCGGACATGCAGGTTTCTACAGGAGATTCATCAAGGACTTCTCTAAGATTTCTAAACCTCTAACTAACCTCTTGAATAAAGATGTTGTTTTTGAGTTCTCGCAGGAGTGTCTTGATGCTTTTTACAGGATTAAGGAAGCGTTGATCTCCGCTCCTATTATCCAACCTCCTGATTGGACCTTGCCCTTTGAGGTCATGTGTGACGCTAGTGATGTAGCCGTAGGAGCGGTGCTTGGACAGAAAAAAGATGGACGGACCACCGCCATTTATTATGCTAGCAAAACGCTAGATGAAGCACAACGCAACTACGCTACCACCGAGAAGGAGTTATTGGCGGTTGTATATGCTTTCGAGAAGTTTCGTTCCTACCTAGTAGGAGCGAAAGTCATTGTCTACACTGACCACACAGCCATTCGTTACTTGTTGGCTAAGAAAGATGCCAAGCCGCGCCTTATTCGATGGATTCTCCTGCTCCAAGAGTTTGACCTAGAGATCCGCGATAAGAAAGGATCCGAGAACTCAGTTGCGGATCACCTCAGCCGGCTACCGGAATCCTCCCGCGAGACGGATAACCCACCCATAGACGATTCATTCCCCGATGAGCACTTACACTTGTTGGAGCGGTTGATGGATCTACTTACTTCACCCCACGATGGAGGTGAAGTATGGGGTGAGGGCACCTCCTACCTCATTTGAGATGCAGCATGGTCCAGCTAGCGACCTTAAATCAAGCGCTTCTTGGGAGGTAACCCAAGGTACTGCTTTCTTTTCCCGTTTTCTAGTCTAGCTTAGATAGTTTTTGTTTTTGCCTTGCTTTGCTTTGTTTTTGGCGTTCTGGACAGACAACAGGGAATATCTAAGGAAAGAGCATAACTGGAAGGACGGAAGTTCGAGATTCTGAGAAGAAAGAAGCATCTCGGTTACTGTCAGAGCACCTCGACCGAGTTGATTCTTGAGCAACCGAGGCGACTAGGGTTTCTGCAGAACTACCTCGGTCCATACCACCTCGGTCCAGTCGAGACCATCTCGACCGAGGTGACAGCAGATCCAGGAACGGTATAAATTGGAAAAAATTTTATTTTTACCTTTTTATCTTCTTCACCTCGACCGCGGCGACAGTCCACTTCGCTCTCTCTCGTTCCTTGCTCGTTTTCGAAGATTTCTGCTTCTAAACTGTGATTGAAGGGTAGAGGAATCGATTGCAACAACAGATCTGCAAAGAAATCGAGCGAATCGACCGAAACAAGGTAAAACAAGTCGAAACCCTAACTCGTTCGTTCGCTTTGATTTGGGCTTTGGTTGCCCCTGATTTTGCTGAGAAAGGATTTAAGTACCCCTTAGGAAGCAATTGTAGTGATTTTGGGGGGAAAAGAACTGAATTTCTGAGAATTGGAATCGTAACTGTTGCGCCTCGGTCCAGTCGAACTGCATCTCGACCGAGGTGTTCTTGAGTCTTGTCAGCAACCGAGGTGGTCTGACAGTGCTGAGTAAAGATGAGTTCCGATCATCGCTTAGCCCTTAGAGATAGATCTTCACCCTCCCCTTCTTCCTCTTCTTCCCGTCCTTACCGCCCGGTTATCCACGAGAGATGCCGGGTAGACTATGAGCGGATAGCTAGCCGTCCGGTTATCGCACCACGATTTCTGGACGTGTCGGCTTTTGATTGCCTAGGGTTAGACGCTGACCTTAGGAGGATGATTGCTACTGTCGGGCTGGATCAGTTTACTGAGATCCGAGCCCCAGCTTACTTGGACCGACCTTGGAGTTTGTTAGCTCCTTCTCCTACCTCCCCACAGACCGGTCTGTGAAGTACCGGTTGTTGAACCGGAACTTCATAGTTCCTTTAGAGATATGGAGAGAGATTTTTGGTTTCTTTGAGCCCACCGCCACTGATTTCCCCTCCCGATCCGTAGCTAGGGAGTTCTGGGGGCAGATTGCCCATATTACTGAGCATGCAGACAGATGGCGCCCTGGAGATTCCAGGGAGAAGGTCATCTTCCATCCAGCCTTCAGACTAGCCCACAGGATTTTCAGCGAGACACTTCTGGCGCGTACTGAGACGCCCTAGAAGATCAGACAGGGCGAGCTCTTCAGCCTCTACTGCATGGTCACAGGAGGTTTCCCAGACTTTGGCTTGCTCCTGGAAGAGGATCTGCACAGGATCAAAGCCAAGGCGAAGGGAGACATTTGCTGCGGAGGTCTGGTCACCCATATTGCTACCTACCACGGGATGGACCTCAGTGTTTGCACGATGGCGGCGGCTCCGAAGCCGCTGGGATTACAGGAGATGATCACACGGAGGATTCTGGTTCCCCGTGGTTTGACCACTCCATAAGTCGCCATGCCTTGGGAGCGGACTGCACCTCAGGGGATCCGCTGGTCTGCTCAGTTCACAGTCTTTGATCCGCATTATTGGCAGACAGCTTGGGCTCCTCTGATGGAGGATCATAGAGAGGCAGCAGCTGCCCCTGCTGAGGAGGAGGAGGATGACGACGAAGAGGAGACGTTGGATGAGAGAGAGGGTGGTGTCCCGATGGATACAGGGACAGATACTACAGGGACGAGCGCGCCACCGATCATCGACTTGGATGATGAGGAGGATACTGAGCCAGCACCTGCTGCACCTCCTGCTAGATCTGCTAGGCGTCGGACACGCCGCCATAGAGATTCTGAGGTTCATCGCCGGATCGACGACCTGACAGATCAGATGATAGACTCTTATGTTGCCCTTACTGTGGACATGCATGAGAGATTTGCTGCCCAGGACCGACACATTGACCGCTGGACTCATCAGATGTTAGAGGAGCAGCACTATCAGCGCAGGATGATGGAGCTACAGTTCCAGCAGACTATGGGCTATCCGTTCGACCCGGCTCAGTATCCGTATGTGCCACCACCACCACCACCGGATCAGGATTATTGAGGAGCTGCAGGATTTTCTTTATTCTATTTTTATGCAGTTCAGCTTTTTATCCGGTGAGTACTCTTGTCTCTAGACTTTTTATTTGACCCACTGGGACAGTGTGTCCCAAGTATGGGGTGTTTGTACTTATCTGACTACGTGATGTATTTATTCGACTACCTTTTGATGTATGACACTTTATTTATCGGATATTTTCATATTTATGCTTCAGTTGCCTTTATATGATTATCTGATATTACATGCATACCTACAGGTTATTTGATTGAGAAAAACGTCGAAACCGAAAAAAAAAATGGTTTTAAAGAAAAAAAAATTTTGACCTCGACCGGGGAGATTCTGGCCAAACGAGGCATTTCACCTCGGTTGAACCAAGAACACCTCGACCGAGGTGTGTTAACTGAGAGTTTTTGAAAACGATTTTTTGTGCTACTTATCTGGATATGATCTCAGTGAAGATCTTGTTTACTGACTGGTTTTAAATTCTTTATGTGTTTGAAAGGTTTTATAATATGTTTAAGTTGCTAAATGCTTTGTTTGAAATTATTGGCATGTTTAATACTTTGTTTTTATCCAAATTATGTTGAATTTAAAGGTTGACACCGCAGGTTAAGTTCTCTCACTTTCTTCTTGGAAAGACCAAGGCAATTCATTCTCTTCTTCTTCTTCTTCTTGATCATGCTTAGCCCCTCATATACATTTTGCCTCCCTTTACCTATCCGGGAATTTGGAAGCAAGCGAAGTGGTGAAAGCAAGTGGAGTTAAAGTTGAGGAGTGGCTGGAAGTGAAAGTGTTAGAAAGCAATAATAGGTTTGGGGAAGTCAATCATGAAGATGAGTAACTCGGCACCATTCACATAGCCGGGTGTTTGTGTCTTGCCAAAATCGGATTGAGCGATATTCCTAACGGGTCATGGTATGTGCATCAAGGGTTTGATGCATCTCAAGAAATTGATGATTGCAGATTTCCTAGGCTTCGGTTATTGTGCACCTCTGTCCATGCATCCCAAAAAGTAAAGTAAAAAGAAAAAGTGTGAGATAAGCGAAGCTTATTGGTGGAAGATGTTGCAAGTCAAAGTGAAAGTGAAGTTCATCCTTTTCCCGGATTCTAGCACCACATTACCTTACATACATCCCTACCCTACACGTTTCTTGACCTTTTCTTTTGGGAAGCCCTTGAGACCTTGAGCTTGTTGATTGACTTAGTGGTTTAAATCGGATTATACATGATTAATTTTGATAATTATGATTCATTATGCATTCTATGATTTTATGCAAATATGAACAACTTTCCTATATTTATAAAATGTTTTGAGCATATTGAGTTTTTAATTCCAGGAAGTACTCTCTTAGAGTGATCTATGGTAGTTGCACACCATAAAATGTTTTTGGAAGACTTTTTCATTGATTTTCTTGACTTATAATCCATTCTATCTTATCTTTTATATGAGGAACTTGCTTGGGGACAAGCAAGGGCTAAGTATGGGGTATTTTGATAGCATGAATTATAGTCTATATTTTGGGGTTTGTTTGGACGTTTTATCTTTCATAATCTGCATGTTTGTATGTGCATTATGTGATTTTACTACCATTTCATCTACCTTTGCGAGGATCGAGGTCTACACCTAGTTTTGTTGTAATTGCAGGTAATTTGGTACGTTTTGCATCAAAAAGGAGCGAAAGGAGTCATGAGTCATTTAGAGCTACATCCAGGAAGCATAGCCATGGATTAATGATTTACCTTGGACCAGTTTTGAGAGAGTTCGCATTCAGTTGTGACTCACCTCGGTTGACCAGAGATTCACCTCGACCGAGGTGATCCAGAGACGCCGACTCGACCGAGGCGAATACCTAGGACGCGGCGAGAATATTTTATTCTTGGCTGAGATCTTTTAAAATTGGAAAGAGATCTTATATTTTTGGGCTTGGCTCCTGGAAGGAAGGAGATATGCAGAATCATATATTTTACCTATTTTTATGGGAAGAGATCTTTCTAAGATATCTTATCTTTGGAGGGTTATTTTCCTATAAAAAGGGTTGGATTTTCACAAATCCAACATCTCGCATACGACGTCACATACCCCGCTGAGATCCGGATACATCCTACATACATCTCGCAGCAGCCGCACTCCAGTTTGGGAGGTTCGAAGAACCTTGTTGAAGGTTGAAGGAAGATTGAAGATTGTAGCTTTTATAGCTTTTGAAGGGTTTTTGTAAGATTATCTTCAATTCCCTCACTTGTTGTCTTGTCTTGTTGGATTGCTATCCAAGGAACGCTTTGTTGTGATATTTGATTCAGTTATTGAAGTCTTTTCATTAAATTCTTCTTTGTTCAAATATTCACTTTCTTCCATATATTTTAATACTTTCATTATGATGATGAGTTGCTAATTTCCTTGTGTGATTCTAGGGTGATTAGCTGAAGGTTGTGGGAAAAACAATGATAGAATATTCTTAGATTCCAGTAGGATCCTGAAAGTTCGAGTCTTTAACCTTAACCCTAAGCATCTCGTTCGGTTGATGAACATCTCGGCCGGGGTGGAATTCTTCTGACCGAGGTGACTTATCTGATCCATAACTGAGAGTTAAGTGTTAGAGTTTGCCAAATCCTATTCTTATTACACCTTTCCTGGTTCAAAGCAAGCTTAGGATGAGACTTACCCGGTAATTCCTTAGTTTGTGTACCAACGATCATAAGTGTAGGTAATAAAGGTTTATCCTTTATTGGGGTTTGAGTGTGCTTCCATCCCATCTTTGTGAGTTAGCCTGAGACTTACCCGGTAAAGGTTGATTCTATTCCCTTAGATGTTGTGTTAGTTTGAGGTTATAATTCTTTATCTTGATTCCTTGAGACTTACCCGGTAATAGGAGTCGCGGTTTAGGATTAATGTGTAGAGAGACTTACCCGGTGATCTACTCCACTTTAGAAACACCTTCCCCACGCAAAAATCTCAGCTTTGTCCGCTTATCTTTAGATCTTGAGTTGGAACCACAACTAGATGCTTTAATCCCTAGAATTGCATGTTTGCTTTATTGACTTCTTATTCATCTTTGATTGTGTTAATCGCTCTTGTGGTTAGTATTGACATAAGCACACTGTATTGACTTTGTTTCACCGAGTCCCTGTGATCGACCCCTGGAATTTTCTTGCTTTCACTACGATTGACCCGTACACTGCGGGTTCGCATCCTTGTTTTAAGCTTAAGTCTAGGGTTATAAATTTAAAGCTTGCACACACCGTTTGGAGCGAACATGTGTTGATTGTCGAGCAATTAGTAACATCAGTATCAACTACCGTCACCGCATCTCCATATTATATGCTAGATGAGCTTAGCGGTTCAACCTTGTTCTTCAAGATCGATCTTATGAGTGGATATCATCAAATTCGGATGAGGAAAGGAGATCAATGGAAGACAACATTCAAGACCAAGTTTGGATTTTATGAGTGGTTGGTTATGCCTTTTGGTTTGACTAACGCTCCTAGTACTTTTATGAGGTTAATGAATCATGTCTTACGCCATTATATTTGAAATTGTGTGGTTGTCTATTTCGATGACTTCCTCATCTACAACAAATCCATTGAGGAACATGAAGAACACTTAAGAGAAGTGCTTGGAACTCTTAGATTTGAATCTTTATATGCTAATATTAAGAAATGCGAGTTATGCACTAATCAAGTTGTTTTCCTTGGATATGTAGCAAGCACAAGAGGTCTTGAAGTATACAAGGAGAACATCAAAGTCATCCAAGAATGGGCTACACCTACCATCGTTGGTCATGTGCGATCTTTCCATGGATTGACAACGTTCTATAGGCGTTTTGTGAAGGATTTTAGTACCATCGCAACCCCTCTCACTCATCTCACAATGAAGCTAGTACAATTTGAGTGGGGAGAAGCACAAGATAAAACATTCAATGAGCTAAAGAGCCAACTATCAAACACACCTCTTCTTACACTTCCAGATTTCACCAAACCATTCGAAGTGGAATGTGACGCTTTAGGTATCGAACACACATCTTTTGAGTGTGTCTATGGTGTGAATCCTTTGACTCCTTTTGATCTTATACCGTTGCCTTTAGACGAGCGAGTAGATTTTATTGAAGGAAAACAAGTGGAGTTCATTAAGGAATTACATGAGAAAACTCACATAAGGCTAGAGCAAAAAGGGAAGACCGTCTCTTCAAAGACAAATCGGAATTGCAAGGAGATGTTGTTCGAACCCGAAGATCTAGTTTGGTTGCATCTAAGGAAAGAGCAATTTCCGGATAAGAGGAAGTCTAAGTTGTCTCCAAGAGAAGATGGACCATTTAAAGTAAGCGCAAAGTTGGTGATAATGCTTATGTTCTAGAGCTTCCAATTGAGTATGGTGTAAGTCCTATCTTCAATGTGGGTGATTTGAGTCCTTTTGAGTTCAAAGACGAGCACGTTAATGATTCGAGGACGAATCCTTCTCAGGAAGGGGAGTCTGATGTGGGACCATCTTTAACACTTCATCAAGGACCAATTACTAGATCAAGGACTAAAGTATTGAAGGACAAGCCAGCTACACCTCCTTCAGATTTCATCATGGAAGGAGCAATCACAAGGTCAAGATCAAAGGCTATTCAAGATGAAGTTATGAGCATACTTACAACATGTACACTCAAGGAGACCCTACTCATTCTTAGGAATCCTTTGGTGACACTACTGATTGTTATGGAAGAGCCAATCCACGTTCAAGAAGAGCCATCAAGTGTAACACCCCAAGTTCTGAGAACTCTAAGCGTTACGGGCTAGGACCTCAAAATGGGTCCCGACCCTCAAAGTAGCAATGACACAACGGATCTTACAACAAGGCACACGAATGAAAACCAAAACTTATAATAAAACCAAAGGTTTAAACGAAAGGAAGCGTAAAACACTCTCAACCGAGTTCAAAACGAAAGGAAAACAACAATAGAAACATAAACCTGATCCCGTCCTATAATGTACGGGAACCCCAGCTAACCACGCCATCTAGATCACTCAACAACACCTATATCCTGCAAGGCATCTACAACATCGGTATAAACCGTTAGCTAACATTCTAAATATCAAAAAGACAATAAAGACACAAACACACATAAGGTAAAGAAAACACATAACATGCTCACACAACAGCCGATTATTATCTTTCATTTGGCTATCCAATTACTAATTCAACTTATAGTTGTTACACGAGTATCGCTACGATATTGCCTCCGTCCCCTTTTACCAACAGGAATAGAACGTATGCATCCTTCTGTCACCTGTTGGACTGGTCGTGAGAGCACCTCCCAGTTTCCCCATTTTGAACTGGACAAGCAGTAACCGCCGGTTATAATGCACTTGGGCCAATTAAGGTATAACAAAGGTGAATCCAATTTCGTTTATTAGTTATAACAAGATAAACAACACTAACCAGTCAATACAATCAAACCAATATGCGGAATGAAGCTAAGTAAGTCCAAGGGACTTACCTCACTCAAAGGTAATCTCAACACTCAACAAACACTCATGAAAGCGTCAAGAAAAAGACACAAGGAAGCCTGTTCACACAAGCATCATGAATCAAGAACCGAAACGAATGCTAGAAGTCTATAACTTCTAGTGTCCATGATCTCTAAGAGATCTACTCAAGCTAAGGTCTCAACCTTAGTCTTACAGAACACTCAAGGGTCCAGGAACAACCAAAAGGAACAAGAAAAGGAACGAGGAAAGTAAGGAAGGAAGCAACTCACAAGAATGGGAGTTACTGCAGAAGAAACCGCGGGGGCAGCTGGAAAGAGGCGCATGGGCGGCACGTGACAGAGGCGCAAGGGCGGCTCTGTGCAGGCGCAGGGGCGGATCTTCGACAAAAGCTATTGTCGGCTTCTCGATGATAGTAGAACGACGACAAGGCCAAAGCTTGCTCTTTCACTACTCTTCACACTTCCCAACTCAACCAAGGGAGTCTGTGAACATCAAAAGATCATCAACGGAACGCTCCACAAGAATCAAGGATCAAACTTAATTCTTGGAGAAGAAAAAAAGAGAAAACGAAGAGAGAACAACGCAGAAGGAAAGCATACTGCAACATCACATGAACGTGAGGAAGAAACAGATAAGAAGGAACTTACACGTTCAGCAAGATCACAGAGGAAGCAAGGGAAACAGCTTCAACTCTCAGGGTTGAAGAACGAATGCAAGAAACGGGAAAAAGAAGAAAAGACGGGAATATATAGGAGAGGAAGAAAAGATAAAAGGAAGGACGTCTAGGGTTAGGAAAAGATAAGGAAGCCGGCCCATAGATAGAAGATCGGATATTCTATCTATGGATGGAAGATAAAACGAACGAAAACAGATCGGGCGCGATCCACAGCAAATCCGTAGGGGCGGATTTCCTCAACCGCAGGGGCGGCCCCTTGTCACCGCGGGGGCGGTGAAAGACATCAAGGCCGTTGGGGCGGCCTTCTTCACCGCGAGGGCGGTGAAGGTAAGAACTAGGATCTTACATCAAATCCTCCTAAAAAGAAGTTTTGTATCGAAACTTGCAACAACCTGAACGATCACGTAACAACAACACAAAAAACTAAACAGAACTCATATATTCCCACTCGGGGCATGTAACTCAAAACGTCACAAAAGCGTACACAACGCAACAAAGGAAAATTTGAAACGACTACGCTACAGGTGCATCCAACTCCGCATACAACTCTAGATAGTTCCTCTGGATACTATCCCTTGTCTCCTAAGTCGCCTCATCATCTCCTTGCATCGACCACTGAATCTTCATCATCGGTATGTCCTTTGAACGCAAGCGTCTCGTACTACGCTCTAGGACAGCCACCGGGTGCTCAACAAACGTGTGGTCTGGCTCGATCACTAGATCCTCGTGACTGACGATGTGCCTCGGGTCCGGTATGTACTCTTGTAACTGAGACACATGGAAGACGGGGTGAACACTCTCGAGTCTCGGTAGCAAAGCAAGTTTGTATGATGCCTCTCCAGCTCGCTCAAGGATCTCGAATGGTCCGACATATTTTGGACTCGGCTTCCCCTTTACACCGAAATGTTTGACGCCTCATTTCGGAGATACTCTCAACCAAACCTGAGCTCCAAATCTGAACTCTAGAGGTATGTGCCTCTTATTTGCGTAAGACTTCTGCCAACTCTGCGCTGCTAACATCCACTCACGGATCACCGCTACTCGAGCCATGTCATTTTGTACCTGCTCAGGTGCTACTCTGCCATCACTGCTCGGCTCATCCCAACACAATGGTTTATGGCATCTTTGTCCGTATAAAGCCTCATAAGGAGCCATCCTGATCGATGTGTGCCAACTGTTTCTATATTGAAACTCTACTAAGGGAAGGTAATCTGACCACACCTGTCCCCAGTTTAACACGCAAGCTCTCAACATGTCCTCTAGAGTCTGGATGGTTCACTCGGACTGACCATCGGTTTGAGGATGATAAGTAGTCGTGAACTGCAAACTCGTACCTAAGGCGGCATGAACTTGCTGCCAAAACCTCGAGGTGAATCGTCCGTCTCTGTCAGAGACTATAGTCCTAGGTACTCCATGAAGTCTCACTATCTGTCCAGTGAACTTCTTTGTCAATCGACTCGTCGGCCACGTCTCCTTGATTGGAATGAAACGTACGGTCTTCGTCAGTCGATCTACTATCACCCAAATAGCATTGAAGCCTCGACTCAGTCTCAAGCCGGTAACGAAATCCATAGAGATGTCCTCCCACTTCCACTGAGGAACGAGAAGCGGGTGTAGCTCGCCTCTTGGTCGATGATGCTCGATCTTGACCTGCTGGAAGGTTGCACACTGAGCTACATATCTCGTGACATCTGGCTTCAGACCTCCCCACCAGAAAGAGCGTTTGATATCCTAATACATCTTACTCGCACCAAGGTGCACTGAGTAAGGTGAAGAGTGAGCCTCCTGAAGGTTCCTCTGTCTCAAATCTCGATCCGAAGACACACATACACACTTCTGGCGTCTCAAGATCCCATCAACACCTACTGAAAACTGTTGTGCCTCTCCTCGAGACATCCTGTCTTGGATCTGTCTCAAAGTTGGGCAACTCTCCTGCTTTTGTCGGATTTCGGCCAACAGATCAGGTACTATCTCCAAGGTGGATAGGTAGCTGTCGGAATCCGGAAAGTGGATATCCATATCTAGCCACGCAAGGTCTCGTTGTATCTGTGGCTGAGCTGTCAGCCTAGTGATCGGCATCTTCCGGGAAGTCTTCCTACTGAGGGCATCAACTACCACATTAGCCTTCCCCGGGTGGTATAAAATCTCAAGATCAAAATCCTTGATCAACTCCAACCATTTGCGCTTGTGGTTATTCAACTCCCGCTGAGTGAATATGTACTTCGGACTTTTATGGTCTGTAAATATAACACCCCGAATCCGCGGGACTCAGGATGTCACATTGGGCTAGGATCTCACAATGGATCCTGACCCTAGCCTGACAACAAGTTCACTGAACCTTACAACATGGCACTGACATATATAAAACAAATACATAAAATAGTATATACTGTACGACCCAAAGTAAACAACAACATAGCCGAGTATATAAAACAACATCCTCACACAGGAGGTACAAAAGGGTCATCCTCACACAGGAGGGAAACACAACCAACCCAAACCAACCACTTAATGTACGAGAGTCCTCGGCCTGTCACCCTGTCAGATCACTCAGCACGCCTAACCTGTAAATATCTACAACACGGTATGAAACCATTAGCTAACCATACATATATAAGGTAATGCATAAGCACATACACAAGTAGGGAAGATAAACACATCAGCATGCTATCACACATTTACCCATTTTATCATCTTTATATAATGTTCATTCACTCAAATCGTATATATATATCCATAGAGGAAAATATGTGACACGAGGACCGATATATCCTCGCCTTTGAGCCTGATATCCATCTAGAGTGGAATCGGTCACACAACCCGTGTACCCTATGGGAGTGGTGTTGTGCCCTCCCCGTATACCAGGTCTGGCATGACATCAGAGAACCTCCCAAACTCCACGGTGGGATGAAAGGGAAAGGTTATCACAGCCATGCATACGGGGCAATCAATATAAAACATAGGTTGGTATAAACGACATCTCATGCTATCATAGCAACACAATAAGCACACACCACTCATTCAAACACCAAATATAAGGATGGAAGCAAAGTAAGTCCTACAGACTTACCTCAACCTCGTACACAGCTCAACCACAACAACCTCTAATCTTGAGAGAGGGGCACTGCCTAATAACCAAGCATAAAGATATATCAACCTCTATTCATCAAAGGGGTCACACCTAGACACAAAGGGATCCATAGGGATCATACTCAACCTTACAACCTCAATCAACATTAATCTAAGTCTTTAAAGCCGTGTAAGGCATAAACCGATCATAACCTCAACCAAACACATCCTCACACATCTAGCATGATCCTATACACTCATACTAGGAAAGGAGGGAACAAAGGCATCCTAAGGAAGGCCTAGAAGCAACACACACTTGCAGAACCAAGTGCAACACCAAGCTGGTGTAGGTGGCCGCAGGGGCGGGTAGTGTGCAGAGACACACCACTTTAGCTCCTTCTTCACTCCTTTCTTCGATTCTCCACTCTTCTTCACTCCAGCAGCAACATACACATATCACATACATATATATACATCAACACAAGCTAAAACATGGCTGAACAAGATCCAATCCTAAGGAAACCCTACTAAACTAAGGAAAGGATGGAAAAGATGATGAAAAGAAGGAAGGAAGAGGAGAAGCCATGAAACTCACCAAGCTGAGCTCTTCAGAGGATCAACACCACACCAAACAACCTCAAGCTGGCTCCACAAGGCACAACAACATCAACATCAACAAACCCCAAGCAAAGTCAAGCACAAAGCTCACCAAAACTCACAAAACTCACACATGGATCAAGAAGAGATCCAAAGAAGAAGAGAGGAGAAGAAGAAGAAGAGCGTAGGGAGAGAGAGATGGAGCAGGAAAGAGATTGAGGAAACCCTCATCAGAAGGAAGAAGGAAATATAAAGGAAAGAGGGGTCAAAAAGCAAAGCTCGGGTCAAAGAACACGGTTGCAACACACCACAAACCGCAGGGGCGGCTGGCCTGGCCGCTGGGGCGGCTCACAGAACCGCAGGGGCGGCCAACCAGAGGCGCAGGGGCGGCCCACTGCAGCTCCAAAGGTGAAAGGCAACTGCGTCTCAGTTGAGGCGCAGGTGCGGGATCTCTCGAAGACTAAGGCTCTTACATCTCACCCCCTAAAAACAACTTTCGTCCCGAAACTTGCAAAATCTCAAAGTCTCTCGGACCCATAAGCCGAGGTACAACTCTCACTCTCTCTATCGGAGGTATCACATCTCCGCTCAAAAGGTCATAACCTATAACAATCTATAACCTCAAACATCCACATGGAGGAATCATCAACTCCAGAAAACAGGGCCATAACGCTACCCAAAGGTGTAGAGGAATCACATCTCTCGCCATACCACATCACAAGGCATAGAGAAAGCACATCTTTAGCCAAAATATCCCACATGCATAGAGGAAATACGTCTCTAGCCAAACCATAAACATATATATCGCACGGAGGAATCAAATCTCCACTGAAACTATGTCCATCAAGGTAGCATAGAGGAAAGAACCATCTCCAACTGAATCCTAATCACACTCAAATAGCATGGAGGAAAGAACCATCTCCAGCTATAAACATAAAACATACTCAGATAGCATGGAGGAAATAATCATCTCCAGCTATAACATACATCACGCTAGCACGTCAAAAACTACTGAGATCATACATCACATTATAGCTGGCATGGCAAAAACACATCAAGGCATATAAGCACATAAGCACAACATTCATCAAGATAGCACTAAGGTTTATACGTGCTCCCACAAATGGGTCTGTCCCAACATATACTCTGGATAGTTCCTCAGGATACTATCCTCAGTCTCTCACATAGCCTCTTCAGGTCCTCAACTTGACCACAATGTCCTCAAAATGGGAATGTCTTTCGAATGCAAGCGTCTCATATATCATTCCAAGAATGTAACCAAATGCTCAACCAAGATGTGGTTCGGCTTAACCACTAGATCATCATAACTTACAAAGTGTCTCAAACCTGGTATAGATTTCCCTCAGTTGAGACACTAGAAACACTGAATGAACATCCTCTAACTTCAGAGGCAAAGCTAAACATCATGTTGCCTTCACAATACTGATCAAAATCTCAAGTAAACTGACATATTGGAACTCAGTCCCCTTTTCCATATTAACACATCTAACGTTTCACAGTTGAGATACTTTCAGCTGGACATGAACTCTCGCTTGAACTTTAGAGGTTAACGCCTCTTGTCTATATATGATATCTGGTGACTCTGTATAGCCAGCATTCTTCCTCTAATCAGCGTTACTTGAACTATAAAATCCTGAGTCTGGTCAGGTATTATTCCACTAATACTGCTAGGTCACTTCTAGCATAAGATATGCGACCTCTATGTCGATATACTGCCTCATAGGGCCATCCCAAAAAGATGCAAGTCCTTCATTGTCATATAATAAACTCATTAATGGGAGGTAATCTAACCATCCACGCTTCCAATTCAACTTACAACTCATAATAGATCCTCAAAATCTAGATGGTCCTCTCTAACTGGCCATCTATCTAGGGGTGAAACAAAGTCATGGAATTCAGACTCATCCCCAAAGCCGTATGAATCTGCTGCCCAAAATCTCAAAGTAAAACATTCATCTTGATCAGAGATGGTCGTTCTCGGTACACCATAGAGGTGATGTTTTCTGATGTTATGTCATGAAGAAGAAAGTTCTACGTTGGAAGATGTTCCAGTGGTTTATGAGTTTATAGACGTGTTACTGAATTGTTTAGTTACCACCTCAACAGAGTGTGGACATGGTTATCGAGTTGAAGTATGATACGACACTGATTGGGAAGGCCCATACTATATGGTGCTTGTTGAGATATTTTAACTGACAACTTGAATAGTTGACTAAGACGGACTTCTTTTACCCTAGTATATTCAGTCTCGTATTGACGACCTGATGAGTTAGCTTCAAGAAGCAATTGTGTTTTCAGGATTCCCTTGCGCTTAGCATATCACCAATTGAGGGTGAGAGAACAGAATGTGCATGGGATAACCTTTCGTACCCGTTATGAACACTACGAGTTGTAGTGATGCCATTTGGACTGATGGATGCCTTAACAAGTCTTCGGAGAATTAATGAATATCATCTTTTTCCTTGATCTTGTTGTGGTGGTTTCTATTGATGACATGTCGGTAAAATCTCATAGTAGAGAGGAGCAGACCGGTCATCTGAGGACACTTCTGCATATTTTGAAAGATAGAGGGTTGTCTGCTACGCTCTCTAAATGTGAGTTGAGATGCCAGTGGTAGCCTTCTTAGGCCATGTTGTTTCCGCCAGTGGAATCATGATTGACCTGGCTAGAGTTACTGAGGTTGTTAGAACACCGGCTAAGGCGAAGGAGCCGAAGCCCGACAGTTGGTTGAAGGCTTTCGATATGCTGAAGGTTCCCACTTTCATGGGAAAGACTGGGTTGGAGGTGGAGTAGTGGCTTGGTCAGCTGGATTCTGCTATGAAGGCTATTGGTTGCCCAGAGGGACGTCGAGTCAACATAGCATAGATGTTGCTGAAAGATCAGGCTCATTCTTGGTGGAGGACAACTCGCAATAAGGTCACTAGTTATGAGCAGATGAAGACGGCGATCAGGGATCGCTACTGCCATGCAGCTATGAGGAGGGACCGTCTTCAGGATTTCCTCGAGGTTGGAATCAAGGATTTGCCTATTGTTGAGATCATCAACAAGTTTCAGGATGAGCTATCTTTGCTGCGTCAGTCTGCATCACTTGAGGATCAGTATGTTTACCTTTTCTCTCGGAGATTGAGAGAGTCAACACGCTCTTATCTTGTTGGTTTCCGTTGTAATTCTTTGACGGACTATCAAGATAGAGCTTCCGCTTATGAGAGAGACCGACCGGGTCATAGGAGAGCTTCTCAGACAAGAGGTCCAATGTTGGGGCTGAAGTAGCGGGTTTTGGGCGTAGTCAGACGCTGGGAAGTTCTGGTTTTTAATAGTCTGTACAGGGTTCCGATAGAGGACGGCAGTGCTTTAATTGCGGAGGTGTCGGACACATGAGAGCTGATTGTAAGAAGGTTGTTGTGACTTGTTTTTCTTGTGGCAAGTCAAGACACATAATTGCATTTTGGCGTCACGGTAAGGCGCTATCTCAGCAGGGTTCTTCTCCTGCTAGTGTTACAAGAGGATGATAGAGGTCTCAGTATCAACAGCAACAGCAGAGAGTTCCAGGATCTACCACTCCTCAAGGTTCCACTCCGGGTCAGGGCAGGAGACGAGGAGGTGGTACTTCGGACACCAGAGGTACTTCAGCTAGAGTTTATGAGCTGACGAGTGCAGTGGAGCCGACAACGCCAACGACCACAGGTACCATTCATATTAATGGTTTTCCTATCATTGTTCTTTTTGATACCGGTGCTACACATTCTTTTATATCTGATGCTTGCATAGATAAATTGGCCTTAGTTACCGTAGAAGGTAGACCCTTCTTTATAGGATTACCCGATGGGGTAAGATTAGAGGTACACGAGAGGTTTGCGATTGCCCTATTAGATTGGGAGGTCGCAACTGGCCACCTGACTTCTTCGTCATGTACTTAGTACATGAATAAGTTATTCTGGGAATGGATTGGATGGATCGACATCGAGAAGTTTTAGACATCGGCAAGAGGACAGTGACGGTAACTACAAATGCAGGCCATGTTAAGATCTTCAAAGGATGGGATCTCGGGAAGACTGGTACAATCATCAGTGTAGTGCGAGCCACGAGACTTATCAGTAAAGGATGCAAGGCTTTTTGATGCTATGCCATGAAGGATAGTATGAGTCCAGCTTTGGAGGAGATTCTAGTAGCTTGCGAGTTTGTTGACGTCTTTGGAGAGCCATTAGGTTTACCTCCACAGAGGAGTGTAGACTTTGGCATTGAGCTAGAGCCTGGCACGAGACCGATCTCTAAGGCTCCTTACCGTATAGCGCCTATCAAGATGCTTGAGTTGAAGAAGCAGCTCGAGGAGTTATCAGAGAAGGGCATCTGGAGCATCAGTGTGTTGGAAGCTCTCCTATATATTCCAACACTGTGGGGCGCGGTGACAGACATCAAGGTCGTTGGGGCGGCCTTCTTCACCGCGAGGACGGTGAAGGATAAAACTGGGATCTTACATCAAGCATAGAAGGTGGCTAGGACAAATAAAAGTACTCAGAGAAGAATTCTCGGTCCATCCCCAGGAATCTCGGCCGAGATTTCCACCCGAGATTTTCTCTCTGGCATGCGCTTAAAGATCCGGCCAAGATCTTCTATCTTTGGCAACTATATCTTTTATATTTCTTTCTTTAAAGCACACAAACAATCTTTAGGAAATTGTTAGTTTTGATCCTATCTTTGGGATTATTATTTTTATATCTTTAAACAATATCTTTCCTAGAAAATTTTAAGAGATTTCCTTCCTAGTTTACATAGAAGATCTCCCTTATAAATAGCCTTAGAGGGAGAGATTGTTAGATAGATTAGATTTGATATTATTCCACAAATTGTGTGAACTTGCATCTTTGCTTTTGAAGTTTGTATTTTATTTATTCCTATTCAATCAAAAATAGAGTCTTTGATTGAATCGTCGCGAAGCTCTTGCTAGATTGTGCTTGTGTGTGTTAATCTTTTTGAAGGTTGGTGCTCTTGGTCAATTCTAGTCCCTCCTTGTGCTTGTCTTACTTAGAAGACTTGTGTAAGGTTGAAGAAATGAGGGTTAAGGTAAGCTCTTTGTTAAGGGGTTTTGACACATCATTAGTCAAGGTTCTTTGCGGAAATATCTTGGTTCATATCTTCCTATATTTATCGTTTATCATTCCATATTCATAATCTTATCTTTCCATATCATCCACTAATCCGTTTTCTGAGTTTTTGAAAATCTCAGCATGTTCTTCACGAAATCTCGCCTGAGATTTCTATTATCCATCCGAGATTTTGCTTATGTCGTAAACTTTCAATCTAGATCGGGAACTACATCTTAACCCCGCATCATGATACTTGTTGGAAGCATAAATGCTTGAATTATATAACTTGGTTTTGTATTGAGATCTGCTTTGATTAAATTGTTCTTTCTTCTTGAGATAAAGAAGAGGTTTTCCATCTTGTGAGTTGTTGTTTTGATTTTTGGATAACAGTGATAACGACGTCTTTATTAAATCTTCCGTTAATTATTGGGCATTTGGGATATTGTTCTAAATTTGTGGAAACCAAAATGCCTAATTGCATATGTATTCTTCTTTTGTTGTTAGAGTCTGCATTATCAATAGTTTAGAATGCCGATTTGTGGTAGTTAATTACTTGGCCAGAAACTGCACAATAGTCCGTTATGATTGATAGTATTTTGTTGCTTGCATCTACTGAGGTTTTTGTGAAGATGATGATATCATTTGCAAAAGATAAAAAAGAAGTAAGCGTTCTGCCTCTAGTAATGGGGAAGCCTACAGGTTTTAGAAAGTCATTACTTACTTTTTGTATATTTCTAGCTAGTACTTCGGCATCCAAGTCAAATAGAAGTGGCGACAAAGGATCACTTTGTTGTAGTCCTCTTTGCGGGGAATAGTTTATTGTTGGGGAGTAGTTAATTAGTATTGAGTAGGATAATGTGGATATACATTCTTCAATCCAAAGTCTAAATCTTTCACCAAAACCAAAATTTTCAAGGACTGCTTTTAGAAACAACCATTCAACTTGTCATAGGCATTTTCCATGTCGAATTCAATCATCATAAAATCTTCTTTTCCTTTCTTGTTTCTAAAGCCGTGGAAAATTTCATGGACAATGAAGACATTGTCATGAATCGCTCTATTCTAGATATAAATGCCAGTAGATGAATTAGTTTTGGGAGGACCGAGCTTAGTCATTTAGCTAGAATTTTAGCAATTGTTTTGTAGACTGGCAAACACAAGCTAATTGGTTTATAGTGGGATGTAGTGGTTGTGTTGTCTATGTTTTGGATAAGAGCTATAAATGTGTGATTAATTTGTTTGAGGATTTTGTCGGTTCTATAAAAACTTTTAAGGGTTAATTTGGTTAATAGGCTTTTTTTGGGTTTTAGGTTTAGTAAGTAGGCTTTTTGGTTTTTGAGTGAGGTAAATATACCCCTCTCATTTTTTACCGTCAAACCTTCTCCCTTCTCTTCTTTTCTTCTTTCTTCCAAATGTCTGCTCCTTCTCTGTCTTCTCTTCCCACCTTCCTTCTCACCACACTCCAACTATCTCAAATTCTCTTCTATTATTAGGAACATGAAAGCAATCTTCGGTACCCTTTTGAATGGGAATTCAGTTACGTTTGGGACCATTGAAGCTCCCCACACAAGCTCTTCGTCGCTAATCCGGTGTCCGATCCTCGTCACATCTACGACTACAGGGGTGGAGACGCCGACAGGGTGGCGAGCTGGAGGGAGGAATCGTAAAGGAGGAGGAAGCCGAAGAAGATCCCGATGGACCATTTCCAGATCTAGATCTCTCAAGGTTTGACCGAGTTATCAACCACGTGACTCGGAAGGCGAACCATTGCTAGGAACAGAGTTGAAAGAGGTAAAGCTTAGCATGCTTCTTTTGGTGGTGTCTAGATTCTATAGACTCTTTCGGTTCAATGCTTGACATCTTCAGGAAGCAACGGTGGTGGAGCTGCTGGAGACGGAGGTGGCAGTAGTGGAGTGTCAAGAGCATTGGTTAAAGAGAGGTTCGGCTGTTTTGTAGCTTTTCTCTAGCTTCTAAAGTTCTTTGTAGGCACTTTATGGTTCAACTAATAGATATGTTCATTATGGACAGGTTAAGATCGTTTAACATGCAGTTTGAAGAGCTTCACCAACGACAATGTCAGTGGACAGTTCCGGATACTGAGCTACGAGAATAACTAAGACTAGCAGTTCTCGAAGTGTTGCTACTTGCCTAACACTCATTCATCAAGTGCTTTGGGTACTTTATTTTTACCTACGCATTATACTACCTTAAGGCATCGTTTCATGCATCATACAATTTAATACTTGTGTTGACAGATCTCTAGTTGAGAGTGGAAAGAATACCATGAAATACATCAGATACACGCCGGAGGATCTTGAGCATAAGCTAGGGTGAAGGGTGATTGGAGAAAATTAAGGGTTTCGAATAAGCTTTCTAGTATGATACCTTGGAGCAATTTTGTTTTTGCAGCAAGTCCCGCGAGTTGGAAGTATGAATCTTGTCTAGTAGTAGTAATTGTGACAAAAAAGTATGAATCTTGTAGCTTTACGATTCTAACAGCTTTGTCAAAGTGGAGAAGCTTCAAGTTGGTTAGATTTAGAATTTTACTAAGTAGAGCAGAGTTGTGTAGATATCAATCATCGTTAAATTCCGGTATGTAAATTATAAAAAAAAAAAAGGACAAAAAGAAAGCAAAAAAAATTCTGGTATGAGTTTTAGGTATTAAACTCATACCAGAAACTCATATCAGAAATTATACAAAATAAAAAAGGCAAAAAAAAAAATTCTGGAATGAAAAAATTCTGGTATGTTCTTTCCAGAAAATTAAAAAAGAAAAAAATAATAAAAAAAGGCAAAAAATAATAAAATAAATAAATAAAAAATTCAGTAATTAAGAATTAAAACTTACACTTACATAATAGTAACAAACATCTATTATTTTTTTTTATTAAAATAGAGGGGTTAATAATTTTTTACCTACCATTAAATGAAAGTGGTAAAAAATTATGGGGTACACTTATTAAACACAACTAAAAAAGGCCAAGTAGGCAAGATCTTTCAACTTTTAATCGCCCTAATTACTACTAGTCCAATAAAATGACAATATTTTTGATAGAATCCAACTGTAATGCCTTCAAGACTCGGCAATTTCTCACACCTTGTGTCAAAAACTGTTTTTTTTGTTTCTTTCATAGAGAAAGGTTTAATTAGTTCGTTGGTCTCATTCTCATTTATTTTTTGTTGTATTACTTCTAGTTATATTTGTAGGTTGTGGGTGTTTATTATCGAAGATTTAAAACGAAAATGATAATCATTTAGAAATTAATAGTTAATGTCGTCTTCTTATAAAAGAATCTCTCCATTAGTTTTGGTAATTGTGGCAATGTTATTTCTATTCCTTCGCCGGTAGCTTTTCTATGGTGAAAATTTGTATTTTTATCACCTAGTCTTAAAATATTGGTTTTAACTTGTTGCACCCAATATTTGTGTTGGTAGTATAGGAGGCATTCCCATTTTTTGATAAGGCTATTAATCTTATCATTTTGGAGCTGGTTAAAGCTTTGGAATGTATGTTTTTGTACGTAGAGTATCAATTTCTTTATCATTTGATTTTAGTTATTTGTTTATGTTTACAAATTTATCACGACTCCATTGTTTTAACTTTTGTTTAAGGAGGTTTGTTTTTTTAACCAAGTTGAACATATGTGTACTCAGGTATTGGGTTTTTCATGTTTGTTTTATAAGATTTTGCCGTTGTAACCACATAGATTCAAATTTGAAAGGTTTGTTCTTTGGTTTATTAGATATGTTTTCTATTTTCGCGGAGATCATAGAATGATCGAAGGATGTAATGTGTGATTTCTTGTATGTAGTTGTGGATATCTTGGATGATTGGAAAGGAAGTCATAATTTTATCGAGTGTTTAGTACGTGTTATCGTTACCTTCTTTTTTTTTTCCTTTTTCAAGTAAATTCATTTCTGTAAGTAGGAGGTAAGTGAGATTACAATGTTGGGCAAAAGAATGAAGTCTATCTAGTTTATTATTTGGGATCGGAGCTCCCCTTTTCTTATCCATGTGTGATATTAGTTCATTATAATCTCCAATTACTAAGATCAATTTATTTATTGAGGTTACTTCATTTGTCAGTTGGAGCCATAATTCATTTTTGTTTGGTTCATTTGGTTGAGCGTAGATGAAGAAAATGTTTATTTCAAAGGTTGTGAGGTATGTGTATTCGATAATCAAATATCTCTTGTTTGCTTTTATTATCTTGACCTTTTCACCTTTCAATTGGTATTCTTTCCAAAGTAAACACATTCCTCTCGAGAAGCCTATGGTCGGGATGAAAAATACATTATCAAAACCTGCATTTTTCCGTTGAAATCCATCAGGTTGTATACTTGATTTTTTTTTCTGCTAACACAATTATTTGGATGTGTTCATTTTTGCAAGTTAGGTTTATATCCGTCAAGAAGTTTTTTTTCTGGATAACCCTATAATTTCAAAAGACGATAGTAAAAATATATTTGGTGGTAGAGGCCCAAATTTCAGGCTTCTAAGAGCCTAGATCTTCCATATGCATCATATAAAAGGTAAATAAAGCATGTATACAAGGGTTTCTCGAGATATATTGGAAGGTTTCCTCCTTTCTATTTTAGTGTTTACAATATGTCTGTAATTACTTGAAAAATCAATCAAGATAATTCTATAGTACACTGAAATATGATAGGGTACTAGGTCATGTCTTAAAGTATTATAACATCCATATTTGTCTACACCAAAGGATTTGGAATTGGTTCTAGTTTTATTTATAGATTTATGCACAAGAAATTGAGTAATTACATCTTGTAGTTTATAGAATACAATTTTTTTCACATGTACACAATAGATCCACAAAAAGGTGGTCCAAAACCGCATACTAGTACAATGCGTAGTCTTAGTAGGGGGATCACAAAGGTTATAAATTACACAAGTAACTCTAGTCAAAATAGTAATCAATGACAAAAGTTTGAAAATCAAGAAAGGTTCAAATTATGTCTGAAGAGTTATTCTCATTAGGTTCAGGCAATTTCATTGCCATTCTATTTTTCATTGTTTTTTCAACCAAGTCGTGGCAGTTGTTCTCATTTGTCATCCGGGTTTTACAAATAGTTTTCCTCTTGGTTATAGAAATTGGAGAGAAGCAGGTTCCATCTCTGAACTTACAATCACCTAGCAAGCAACCCATGAGAGAAGATTGTTTTGTTTTCTAAAATCATTCTTTAACTTTATCTAGGCTTGATTGATACTTAACGAGTTTAGTTTGTTCAAAGATGTTACATTCATTGGAGTTAGTGATATTATTCTCCCTTCAAATCTTTTTTATTTCAAATTACCTTTTCTTAAGTTAGACCTTTTAAGTGTATTACATTGTACTCCTTATTTATTTGTGCGTTTTAACCCTTTGTTTTGGGATATTTTTTTGTTTTTCTTATATATTATTTTCAATTGTCCATTTTTTTCAATTGTATATTTTTCACTTGGTTTCTTATAGAAGTTCGATGTAACCTAGAGTTAGTAGTGTGGTATTGATCACAATAATACTAAGATCAAAAGGCCATATAGAAAGACACAATGTGATAAGAGTCTTACCTTTAGAAGAAAGACTAGAAAAGTGAAAAGAAAGGTTCAATTTAAATTCAGTACTGACAGTTCCGTTTAACATATGGCTCACCAAGGAAGCCAAATTGAAAGTAAACAGATGATCATCAAACATGTAAAAAACATCAAACAGTTAGTAACATATCTTATCTTTTTATTTCTATAAGCAATACTATAAGTTGAATAGTGCAGGGGTTAAAAAGATAGGTAGAAAAACCAGTAGAGACAAGATTCAAATTCTTAGGATTAGGATAGAAAGAACAACAACAATCCAAAACATATTCTTTGATTTTGAAAATTGGGAGAATAAGCTCCCTAGTACAATCAGAGGGGATATAATATGGTTTGGATTTTAAGCAAAGAAAGATATGAAGATTCAACATAAAGCAGAAACAACTCAAGGAGTTTTCCACAGATTTTAGAACATAAGTAACATTCTTCTAGACGAAAATAGCAACAAAAGATAATTGATATTTGAAAGGTTTGTTAATTACATGAGACTAGTTAAACTTTTGTTTCTTGATTCCCTTCAGCATGGGTGAAGCTAGTCTTCAAAGCCCCCTGCCACTTCCCAATGCTTGAGTCGATCTTAGCCGAGTATGGGTTAACCATCATGGAATAAGCATGTCCACGGGTCGGACCCGTCGGGTCAACGGGTCCGGAAAGGGTGACCCGGACCTGCCTAATAGGCCAACCCGCCAGGTCACGGGTTGGCACTATTTTTTCAAATACGAATTTTTTTAAAAAAAAAGAAAAGGGCGGGTCGACCTGCCAACGGGTTTGCCCAACGGCTAAAATAGCCGTTGGGTTCAAATTTTTTTTTTTTAAATTGACCGTTGGTGTGTCGACTCGTCGGGTCACGGGTAAGGATCACCTCGACCGTTACCCTTACCCGTACCCGTGACCCGCGGACATGCTTACCATGGAATCCACCATCTTGTTAATGGTACTATTTGTTCGAGTTGAATGGAAGGAGTTGTTTGAGCCAACTGCTTTTGGCTCATCTGGGATATTACCATCTTTAAACGATAAAGTTGTATAGTCTTCAATAGTCATACCCTTTCCAAGAGCATCAAGATTCTTCTCCACCTTAATAATATCCTCCACCTCAATGAAATTGTCCTTGACTTCTTCATTCTTTGGCTTAGTATCATCATTCTCAAGCATTTGGACAATAACGGGGCTTAGAATTTCATCTTTGTTTTCAATGTTTGCATCATAAGAGGGGTAACCCTCATATTGATCATCATCGGGTTTGCCTGGTTTGGTCTTGGCCTCAGTGCCCAAAATTGGGTATCCTTAGGCAAAACCTCACCTTTATTTTTCTCAGATGGTTCCTTGGTATCAACATCCTTACTAGTCTTCTAGTGTTGTGTGCTTTTGTTGGAGCTCGGATAAGAATCTTCATCTCTAAAGCCATATTTTTCAAAGATGTATAGTCGAGAGCTATAATGATTATCCAATTGCTTCTATTTTTTCATATCATTTCTACCCACATTTTGTCATTCATGTTAATTATTAGTATTGTTAGCTTTGTTGGGTCCATATGAATGAGATTTAGAGTAGCTAAACATTTTGGTTCTAATGCCTCTAATGGGAAAATTTTTATATAAATGGTTTATGTGAGTACAAAAAGCACATCCACTAGAGAAATTTTCGTACCAGATAAGGAAATGCTTAAGGTTTCCTTCTTTATCTGGTATAGGGACCTTCTTAACTTCTTTTCAACAACATAAGAATTGATGTAAATTAATTCTAGTGAAGAAAACTCCTCTACCTTTTTTCTAAAAAAAGAGTCAAGTTTGATCAAATTTCCCACCTCATTCTTTTCAATTATTAATCTAGTAGCTTCTCTATTGACATACTCGGGAAAGAGTTGGGGAATTCTGATCCATAAGTCAGCAGTGGTATTAATTTCCATGAAAGTATTGAAATTGAGTTTCCAAGGCTTGGGAATGACAAGTTGACGAAATATGTGGTAATGTCTAGCTTAGACATGTCCATAGGCTCACCTAGCAAGCAACCCATGAAGTAAGTTTTTTTGTGTCTCCATAATATATCGGATATGAATGAATTTGGGGAGAAAAGAAAGCTAATCTTTGGTGAAAACGCAAATCTGGGAGAGGCCCAAAAAGAAAGCTAACCTTTGGTGAAAATTAATGAGATGATTTTGGGGATATTGAGGTTAGCTTAGACATGTCCATAGGCTCACCTAGCAAGAAACGGTGAAAGTACTTTGAGTTTGTGTCAATATTTTTAGAATTTTATTCTTTGTTCTTTGTTTCCAATACCTTTGGTGAAAATTAATGAGATGATTTTGTTTAATAAGAAGATTTCTTTGAAGAATTTCAATTCTTTGGTTCATGTTAGGCGGTGGTAAGACTTGAATATCCAGGAGTTGAGATTCCACTTCTTTGAGTTAGTAGTGTGATATTGATCACAATAATACTAAGATCAAAAGGCCATATAGAAAGACACAATGTGATAAGAGTCTTACCTTTAGAAGAAAGACTAGAAAAGTGAAAAGAAAGGTTCAATTTAAATTCAATATTGACAGTTCCGTTTAACATATGGCTCACCAAGGAAGCCAAATTGAAAGTAAACAGATGATCATCAAACATGTAAAAAGCATCATATAGTTTAGTAACATATCTTATCTTTTTATTTCTATAAGCAATACTATAAGTTGAATAGTGCGGGGGTAAAAAAAAGTTAGGTAGAAAAACCAATAGAGACATGATTCAAATTCTTAAGATTAGGATAGAAAGAACAACAACAATCCAAACATATTCTTTGATCTTGAAAATTGGGAGAACAAGCTCCCTAGTACAATTAGAGGGGGTATACTATGGTTTGGATTTTTGCAAAGAAAGATATGAGGATTCAACATAAAGCAGAAACAACTCAAGGAGTTTTTCACATATTTTATAACATAAGTAACATTCTTCTAGATGAAAATAACAACAAAAGATTAAGTTGATAGTTGAAAGGTTTGTTAACCACATGAGACTAGTTAAATTTTTGTTTCTTGATTCCCTTCAGCATGGATGAAGCCGAGTCTTCAAAGCCCCCCCTGCCACTTCCCAATGCTTGAGTCAGACTTAACCGAGTATTGGTTAACCTCCATGGCATCCACCATCTTGTTAATTGCACTATTTGTTCGAGTTGAATGAAAGGAGTTGTCGGAGCCAACTACTTTTGGCTCATTTGGGATATTACCATCTTTAAACGATAAAGTTGTAAAGTCTTCAATAGTTATACCCTTTCCAGGAGCATCAAGATTCTTCTCCACCTTAATAATATCCTCCACCTCAATGAAATTGTCCTCGATTTCTTCATTCTTTGGCTTAATATTATCATTCTCAAGCATTTGGACAATAACGGGGCTTAAACCCTCATCTTTGTTTTCAATGTTTGCATCATAAGAGGGGTAACCCTCATATTGATCATCATCGGGTTTGCTTGGTTTGGTCTTGGCCTCGGTGCCTAAAATTGGGTATCCTTAGGCAAAACCTCACCTTTATTTTTCTCATATGGTTCCTTGGTATCAACATCCTTACTAGTTTTCTAGTGTTTTGTGTTTTTGTTGGAGCTCAGAGAAGAATCTTAATCTCTAAAGACATATTTTTCAAAGAGGTATAGTCGAGAGCTATAATGATTATCCAATTGCTTCTCTTTTTTCATATCATTTCTACCCACATTTTGTCATTCATGTTCATTATTATTATTGTTAGCTTTGTTGGGTCCATAGGAATGAGATTTAGAGTACTAAACATTTTGATTCTAATTCCTTTAATGGGAAAATTTCATATAAATGGTCTTTGTGATCACATAAATCACATCCACTAGAGAAATTCTCGTACCAGATAAGGGAGTGCTTAAGGTTTCCTTCTTTATCTAGTATAGGGACCTTCTTAACTCTTTTTTCAACAACATTAGAATTGATGCAAATTCTAGTGAAGTTAACTCCGGCCTCTACCTTTTACAAAAAAAATAGTCTAGTTTGATAAAATTTACTACCCTATTCTTTTCAACGATTAATTAATCTAGTAGCTTCTCTATTGACACACTCAACAAGGAGTTGATGAATTTTGATCCAGAAGTCATCAGTGGTATTACTTTCCATGAAAGTATTTAAACTGAGTTTCCAAGGCTTGAGAATGACAAGTCAACCAAACACACGGTAAGGTCTAGCATCCCAAATAGCTTTTTGGTCAAGGGGTTAAAAAAACTCACTTTAAACCAGAAGTTAGGTTTAGCAAAAAATTTCTGCTGACCTTTAATATTTTTCCATTCATACAATAGTTTGGTGCTAACCTTAGACATGTCCATAGACTCACCTAGCAAGTAACCCATGAGCGAGGATTGTTTCTGTTTTCTAAAATCATTCTTAACTTTAGCTAGACTTGACAGATACTCATCGAGTTTGGTTTGTTAAGAGATGTTATATTCAGTTGTTTCAGCATTGTTGTTATTCGTTTGATGTTGTTCAGTGGACATCTCTTCTTTGTTCATCTTGATTTCGTTAGTATTAGAACACAACACTTATTTGAAAGAATTTTTTTTTGTGTCTCCATAATATATTGGATAGGAATGAATTTGGGGAGAAAATTTAGTCATAAAAACATATGTTTGCACATTTTGTTTTTATGGGTGCAATTTTGACCGTTAAGAGTGCAAATTTAGGGTTTAGTTATTATAGTGATGAAGTTCTAAGGAAAAAAAATTCACCTAAAATTGAATATAACTCGACCATTAAATGATAATTCAAATGTTTTTATCGATACATTTGTTTTAATTGTATATGCTTTTTTTTATTTTTCTTAGAAAATATAGAAGTTTGATGCGAGCCTAGTCTATTATACATACTAAAACAGAGTACATGATTTGATGACGTGGCGCGCTGTGGAAGCAGCAATCAAATGGAGCTCCCACAATTTTTTGGCCAATAAATCTTTATTTTTTAAGCCATAAAATCTTTTTTTTTCTTAAATTAACACACTGCTATTCAAAATTATACGTAACTTTTTTTTGTGTGTCATTGTGACCCACTAATTTGTGTGTCATTGTGACCCACTGATTTGTGTGTCATTGTGACCCACTAATTTGTGGGTTATTTGTGACCTACTAATTTGTGGACCGTTGAACTATTAAATTCGTAATTCTTATTTTATCAATATAATAAATATACATCTATATACTTTACTAAAACAAAAAATACTAATTCTTGACGTGCCACCTCACGTTTTTTCTCTAATTAAACTTTTTATTAAATCACGAATTAAGCTAATAAATTCTTTTTTTACTAAATCATAATCAGAATCTTTGATTATTTTGTAAAATAAAAATTAAGACTCCATATTTTTATCGGATTAAATTTTTTTACTAAATCTCGAATTAAGCCAATAACTTTTTTTTACTAAACCTTAATTATTTTGTAAAATATGAATTTTGTTATCCCACATCGGTTATCAAAGAAGGATGACACTTTGACAACATGTATAAATAGACCTCAAATGTTTGAAGATGATACAAATCATACATTTTCGGACCTTTTGGTGAGAATCAAGTATAATACTTATTATACGGATTAGCATTTGTATTTGGAGTGGATTGTTGTGACCTACTAATTCGTAGGTCCTTTTGATCTAATGATTTTTGGGTCGTTTTGATCTAATGATTTTTGGGTCGATTTGACCTAATGATTTTTGGATCGTTTTGACCTACAGATTTTTGGATCGTTTTGACCTATAGATTTTTGGGTCGATTTTTGACCTAATAATTTGTGGGTCGTTGTGACCCACTGATTTGTGGGTCGTTGTGACCCACTGATTTGTGTGTCATTGTGACCCACTGATTTGTGTGTCATTGTGACCTATTGATTCGTGGGTCGTTGTAACCTACTAATTTGTGGGTCGTTGTGACCTACTAATTCATGGGTCGTTGTGACCTACTGATTCGTGGGTCGTTGTGACCTACTGATTTGTGGGTTGTTTGTGACCTACTAATTTGTGGACCGTTGAACTATTAAATTCGTAATTCTTATTTTGTCAATATAATAAATATACATCTATATACTTTACTAAAACAAAAAACACTAATTCTTGACGTGTCACCCCACGTTTTTTCTCTAATTAAACTTTTTATTAAATCACGAATTAAGCTAATAAATCCTTTTTTTACTAAATCATAATCAGAATCGTTGATTATTTTGTAAAATAAAAATTAAGACTCCATATTTTTATCGGATTAAAATTTTTTACTAAATCTCGAATTAAGCCAATAACTTTTTTTTACTAAACCTTAATTAGTTTGTAAAATATGAATTTTGTTATCCCACATCGGTTATCAGAGAAGGATGACACTTTGACAACATGTATAAATAGACCTCAAATGTTTGAAGATTATACAAATCATACATTTTCGGACCTTTTGGTTAGAATCAAGTATAATACTTATTATACCGGATTAGCATTTGTATGTGGAGTGGATTGTTGTGACCTACTAATTCGTAGGTCCTTTTGATCTAATGATTTTTGGGTCGTTTTGTTCTAATGATTTTTGGGTCGTTTTGACCTATAGATTTTTGGATCGTTTTAACCTATAGATTTTTGGGTCGATTTGACCTAATAATTTGTGGGTCGTTGTGACCCACTGATTTGTGGGTCGTTGTGACCCACTGATTTGTGGGTCGTTGTGACCCACTGATTTGTGGGTCGTTGTGACCCACTGATTTGTAGGTCGTTGTGACCCAATACTGTTTGGATCGTTGTGACCCAATATGTTGTGGGTCGTTGTGACCCAATATGTTGTGGGTCGTTATGACTCACTGATTTGTGTGTCATTGTGACCCACTGATTTGTGTGTCATTGTGACCCACTGATTTGTGTGTCATTGTGACCTATTGATTCGTGGGTCGTTGTGACCTACTAATTTGTGGGTCGTTGTGACCTACTAATTCATGGGTCGTTGTAACCTACTGATTCGTGGGTCGTTGTGACCTAATAATTTATGGGTCATTGTGACCTACTAATTTGTGGGTCCTTAAAATCTACTGATTTGTGGTTGTTTGTGACCTACTAATTTATGGACCGTTGAACTATTAAATTCGTAATTCTTATTTTATCAATATAATAAATATACATCTATATACTTTACTAAAACAAAAAACACTAACTCTTGACGTGTCACCCCACGTTTTTTCGCTAATTAAACTTTTTATTAAATCACGAATTAAGCTAACAAATCCTTTTTTTACTAAACCATAATCAGAATCTTTGATTATTTTGTAAAATAAAAATTAAAACTCCATATTTTTATCGGATTAAAATTTTTTTTACTAAATCTCGAATTAAGCCAATAACTTTTTTTTACTAAACCTTAATTATTTTGTAAAATATGAATTTTGTTATCCCACATCGGTTATCAGAGAAGAATGACACTTTGACAACATGTATAAATAGACCTCAAATGTTTGAAGATTATACAAATCATACATTTTTGGACCTTTTGGTCAAAATCAAGTATAATACTTATTATACCGGATTAGCATTTGTATGTGAAGTGGATTGTTGTGACCTACTAATTCGTAGGTCCTTTTGATCTAATGATTTTGGGTCGTTTTGACCTAATGATTTTTGGGTCGTTTTGATCTAATGATTTTTGGATCATTTTGACCTACTGGTTTTTGGATCGTTTTGACCTATAGATTTTTGGGTCGATTTGACCTAATAATTTGTGGGTCGTTGTGACCCACTGATTTGTGGGTCGTTGTGACCCAATAATTTGTCGGTCGTTGTGACCCAATATGTGTGGGTCGTTGTGACCCACTGATTTGTGTGTCATTGTGACTTATTGATTCGTGGGTCGTTGTGACATACTAATTTGTGGGTCGTTGTGACCTACCGATTCATGGGTTGTTGTAATTTACTGATTCGTGGGTCGTTGTGACCTAATAATTTATGGGTCCTTGTGATCAACTAATTTGTGGGTCCTTAAAATCTACTGATTTGTGGGTTGTTTGTGACCTACTAATTTGTGGACCGTTGAACTATTAAATTCGTAATTCTTATTTTATCAATATAATAAATATACATCTATATACTTTATCAAAACAAAAAACACTAACTCTTGACGTGCCACCCCACTTTTTTTCTCTAATTAAACTTTTTATTAAATCACGAATTAAGCTAATAAATCCTTTTTTTACTAAACCATAATTAGCCTAAATCTTTTTTAATTAGTTCCTATTTTAAAGTATTTTATTTGGATTACTAACTAATTCCGATTACAATAACATTTCCTCTTCTTTTAATTTTTTTCCAAATATTTAAAATTAAAAGATATTGTTCATAAGCCTATCTCATACCCGTAAGCTTAACTTCCTTCCTATCTATATACTTTACTAAAATAGAAGATACTAATGGTGATGTGGCGCTCCACATTTTTATCGGATTAAATCTTATACTAAATCACGAATTAAGCCAATAACTTTTTTTTACTAAACCTTAATTATTTTGTATAATATGAATTTTGTTATCCCACATCGGTTATCACAGAAGAATGACACTTTGACAACATGTATAAATAGACCTACAAGGTTTGAAGATTATACAAATTATACATTTCTAGACCTTTGTAACCTACTAATTTTTGGATCGTTGTAACCTACTGATTTATAGTTCGTCTTGACCTAATGATTTGTGGGTCGATTTGATCTAATAATTTGTGGGTCGTTGTGACGCACTGATTTGTGGGTCGTTGTGACCTATGAATTTGTGGGTCGTTATGACCTATGAATTTGAGGGTAGTTGTGACCTATGAATTTGTGGGTCGTTGTGACCTATTGATTCATGGGTTGTTGTGACCTATTGATTTGTGGGTAGTTGTGACCTACTGATTCATGGGTCGTTGTGACCTACTGATTCGTGGGTCAGTGTAATCTACTGATTTGTGGTCGTTTGTGACCTACTGATTTGTGGATCGTTGAACTATTAAATTCGTAATTCTTATTTTATCAATATACTAAATATACATCAATATAATTTACTAAAACAAAAGACAATAATTCTGACGTGGCGCCCCACGTTTTTTCTCGGATTAAAATTTTTACTAAATCACGAATTAAGCTAATAAATCCTTTTTTTACTAAACCATAATTATTTTGTAAAATATAAATTTTGTTATCCCGCATCGGTTATTAGAGAAATATGATAGTTTTATAGCATTTATAAATAGACCTATAAGGTTTGAAGATTATACAAAGCATACATTTCTGGACCTTTTGGTCAGAATCAAGTATAATACTTATTCATACCGGATTAGTATTTGAATGTGGATTGTTGTTACCTACTAATTCGTAGGTCATTTTAACCTAATGATTTGTGGGTCGTTTTAATCTAATACCTTGTGGGTCGTTGTGACCTATTGATGCTTGTGTCCTTGTGACCTAATGATTTGTCGGTCCTTGTGATCTAATGATTTGTGCGTCCTTGTGACCTATTAATTTGTGGGTTGTTGTAACCTATTAATTTGTGTGTCGTTTGTGACCTATTGATATATGGGTCGTTTGTGACCTACTGAGCTACTGATTTTTGAATCGTTGTGACCTACTTATTTGTGGGTCGTTGTGACCTACTAATTTGTGAGTCGTTATGAGTTGTGATCTACTAATTTGTGGGGTCGTTTGTGACCTACTGATTTGTGGGTCGTTTGTGACCTACTAATTTGTGGACCGTTGAACTATTAAATTCGTAATTTGTATTTTATCAATATACTAATTATATATATATATTCTATATACTTTACTAAAACAAAAGACATTAATTCTGACGTGGCGCCCCCACGTTTTTTCTCGAATTAAACTTTTTACTAAATCACGAATTAAGCTAATAAATCTTTTTTTAATTAAACCATAGTTATTTTGTAAAATATGATTTTTTTTCTTCCAAATCGGTTATGAGGAAAGGATGACACTTCGAAAACATGTATAAATAGATGTAGAGTGTTCGAGGCTTATAAAATTCATACATTTCTCAACCTTTTGGTCATAATCAAATATAATACTTAATCATATCGGATTAGTATTTGTATGTAATCATTGTGACCTACTAATTTTTTGGTCGTTTTGACCTAATGATTTTTGGGTCGTTGTGACCTAATGATTTGTGGGTCGTTGTGCTCTTGTGGATCCTTGTGATCTACTAATTTGTGGGTCCTTGTAACCTACTGATTCCTGGACCGTTGAACTATTAAATTCGTAATTCTTATTTTATCAATATACTAAATATACATCTATATTCTGCATATTTTACTAAAACATACGAAACTAATGTTGACGTGGCGCTCCTATGTTTTTTCTCGGATTAAATTTTTTTACTAAATCACAAATTAAGCCAATTAATCTTTTTTTACTAATTGAATTCGTATCAGATTATGGTATTTTTAAATTATATGATTATTCTTTTTCTTTAAATTATTATTTATTAAATAATAAATTAGATTTTAAAAAATTTTTATTAGTATAAAACTTATTAATGATCAACACATGGGTTACGTGGTCTCATTTACTATGTAACACTTGACGCGTTATTTATACGAGCTCATAACATATAACTAATAAAGTTAACAACATATAATATAGTAAAAAAATGTAATATGATAAGCTATTTTATTGACAAATCCGCACAAGGTGCGGGATATACACTAGGGAAGATATACCACGTTACACCTGGGTCTGGAGAGAGATACTACTTGAGGGTTTTGCTGAATCATATTAAGGGTCCTACATGCTACGAGGAAATTCGGACAATCAACGGTACACTATATGCCACATTTAGGGAAGCATGTTATGCTAT
Organism: Fagopyrum homotropicum; assembly: GCA_033239125.1. Taxonomy (NCBI): domain Eukaryota; kingdom Viridiplantae; phylum Streptophyta; class Magnoliopsida; order Caryophyllales; family Polygonaceae; genus Fagopyrum; species Fagopyrum homotropicum. Next base: position 52,793,029 of record BSWB01000002.1, read on the forward strand.
GGGGTTGTTGGATGACGACCGGGAATACATTGACGGTATAAAAGAAGCAAGTTTTTGGGGAACTGCTGGTTATCTTCGGAATTTATTCGTCATGTTGTATCTCTCAGGTAGCATTCGTCGCCTCATCTGGTTTGGGATGAAGTATGAAAGTACTTATCTGATGATATTCTTGCACGACAGAGAAGGGTGTTGCGTAATAATGGTATGCTTTCTTTCATGTATATGAATTTAATTCGAGTTTTGCATTATTTTTTCAATTTGTTTAGTATATTTTGTACTAGGTAAGTAAACATGTTTAACTTGGTTTATTTGTACGTAGATTTGCAATTAGATGATGTCGTGCTGCAAAATTACGCCTTGGTTGAGATAGAGAAACTTTTACACAGGAACGGCGGCAGTTTGAAGACGAATAAGTCTATGCCTTATCGTGACGAAGCCTTGATTATGGAGCAGCATAATAGACTAATTCAAGATGAACTAAACTATGATCGATCCCAGTTATCTTTGGACCATGACAGATTGGTTTTCAGTTTCACCGACGAGCAGAGGGGAGTGTATGATCAGATTATGTGTGTTGTGTCCGCTGATAAGGGGGGGGGGTGTTTTTTCTGTATGGATACGGTGGAAAAGGAAAGACTTTTATATGGAGATCCCTTTCGGCTGGTTTGAGGAGTAAAGGTGAGATCGTTCTAACAGTTGCTTCGAGTGGTAATGCAGCTCTCTTGCTTCCAGGCGGTAGAACCGCTCATTCGAGGTTTGACATCCCAATAAATGTTGACGAAAGTTCAACATGCAACATTCGTGCAGGTATAAACCTTATTATTCAATTATTAAAACTTCTTTTTTAATATATTGTTCATATTACACTGAACAATATATTAATGTTTTAATCTTATATGTTTAGGTACGGATCTGGCTGAGTTAGTGTCAAAGACAAAGCTGATAATATGGGATGAAGCAGCCATGGTTAACAAATGTTGTTTTGAAGCGCTCGATAGAAGTTTAAGGGACGTCATGCGATCTTATAATCCAGATTGCTCACTTCTCCCGTTTGGTGGTAAGGTTGTCGTTTTTGGTGGTGATTTTAGACAAATATTGCCTGTTGTAAGTCATGGAAGTAGACATGATATTGTCTTTGCTGCAATCAATGCGTCATATTTGTGGGATCACTGCACGGTGCTTAGATTAACTCAAAACATGAGGGTTATACGTGGAGTTACTGAATTAGAAGCTCGAAAGGCTAAGGAGTTTTCAGATTGGATATTGGGCATTGGAGATGGCACGGAAGGTGAAAGTGTTAATGGATAAGCTCAGATTACCATCCCCGAAGATCTCCTACTTGCATCTACAGGTGACCCGATTGCAACTATTGTTGACCATGTATATCCTTTGAGTTTCAAGAAAGAGCTATTCTCGCCCCTACCAATGAGATTGTTGAGAAGGTTAATGACTATATTCTATCACTGATACCTGGAGACGTGACAAAGTACTTGAGTTCGGATAGTATATGTCCAAGCGAAGGTTCTCTTGATGATTGTTTCTACTCGAGCGAGTTCTTGAACTGCATCAAGTGTTCTGGGTTTCCGAATCATGTCTTGAGACTGAAAGTTGGAATTCCAATTATGTTGATGAGAAACATTGATCAGTTTGCAGGGTTGTGTAACGGAACCAAACTGATAGTTAGGAGACTTGGAAAACAAATCATCGAGGCAGAAATAATATCTGGGAACAATATAGGTCATAAGATCTTCATTCCGCAAACAGTTCTTACACCCACATACTTGAAAATTCCTGTTAAATTTCGAATGAGACAGTTCCCAGTTATGGTATGTTTTGCTATTACTATAAATAAAAGTCAAGGTCAGTCCCTTGCACAGGTTGGAATATATTTGCCTAGACCGGTCTTCAGTCACGGCCAATTATATGTCGCTATCTCAAGAGTGACGAGCAAGGATGGAGTAAGGATTATGATATGTGACCCTAAGGGCAAGGTTCAAGATACTACAACTAATGTTGTATTCGACGAAGTTTTTCGCAACATAATTTAAGGTACGTTAGAATTTCTTCTTCATTTTATTTCGTTTTCAATCAATAATATCAAGCGATCATAACCCGTCCTTGAGCTTACACTTATATAAAGTTTATCTTCTTCTCTTTTTCAGGATCGGACTGTCGCGCATGTGCTCGAGGTTTCATGTCAAAGGTTATCATCGTGATTTCTATTATAATAAATATGTACACAATTTTAACTGTTTTTTGACATTATTAATATTGTGATTTTTATAATACGTGGACACTCCTGACTTGGTATGCCCCGAACTGGGTCAACAACTATGTTGTTATTATTTTTTCTTATATGCGTATACTATTTAACATAAACATTCGTAATCAAATCAACAAAATAATAATAAGAAAAATAAATCTATAAAAAATTACTCATACAAAAAAAACTGTAAGAAATATATTTTCAAATACCCGTGCACGGCACGGGCGCTAAACTAGTTTCATTACAAAATGAATTATCAGTTTTTATATATAAATTTCAAATTGATTGCCCTTAATTTCTAACAAAACACTCAACACTGTATAGAGAATTTATAAAAAAAAAATAAAAAAATAAAAAAATTTGAGATTGAAGGAGGCGGTGGTGGTTTGCCGGTAAGTGCGATTGTGAGAAGTCTCTTATTTTGAAGTTGAATGAGAAATGATATTCTTTCAACTCTTTCTCTGTCTTCCTCGATTCTCAATTTGCTTAGAATAATCGGGAAAATGGATGCAGTCTCCTTATTCTCAATCTCTAAAGGAAAGTTTGAGCAGAAGAAATTCCTTCCTTCCTTGCTGTTTCTCCATTTCCCGGTAACCCTAGTTTCCTAAATTTGGGGGAAGTCGAAGATTCAACGGTTGCACCACCGTCGTTCAAGATGCTGCGAGATCGAGAGAGATTCGTTGCAAAGGAACCAGAATCCATGCCAGGTCTATTCCCCTTCCCTTCCTGAATATACAAATGCAATTTTTTTGGTGGTTGGATGGTTCGTGTAATCTAAGTTTGCTGGATTTTGGTAGGCTAAGTTTGAACTCAGTCGCCAGGTTAGTCTTGCCCTTAAGAATCTACGAAAGCGATGCTAGCTGGTATAACAATTAGAATATGGATGACCTTGCTTTTGTGCAATACAGTAGCTGAGTAATTGAGTATGAAATTCTTGTGCATGATATGAAATAGAAATTGAAATTGAAATTGAAATTGAAATCGAAATCGAAATTGAAATTGAAATCTACTATGAAATTCTTCTGCATATGAAATTGAATTTACATGAAATTGAGGTGATGCAAAGGAATCCTAAGTTAACTTTACTGCTTTCCTGAGCGTATGTATCCACAGAGTATGAAATTCTTGTTGAGTAGCCCTATTTCTACTTGATAAACTAACTTACAAATATTATTCTCAGGCTGCAGGTTGCAGCGACTACCTAAACTAAAACCTTGTGAATAATGAGGCCAAGATCGCCATGGATTCGAAAAGACCAGATTTGAACAGCATCCCCTGCGCAAAACTGATTCTCTTGCAATAACTTCATCCAATCGCTGGTTAGAGCAAGCCACCAACTACTCTTCTTCTCGTCGTAGTTCCACATTGCGATCTTCATGGGACGCATCTCAGACATAGGATTCGACAGTGTAAAAGGGTCGACCACCATAACACTCAGTTTGTTCTTCAGCTTCCTGTTTCCACCGTCAACGTACTTTTGAATCAACTGTTCCTCTTCGGGACGCATGAAGCTATTCTCGATCATCTTTCTGGGCATAGTGAGGCGAGCGTGATTACGGTTCATGTCCGTAGCGGTGAGTCTCTTTCTCAAGATTAGTTGGATGCTCCCTTCGTCACCGCCCTTCGCAACAATGAAGTCACGGTATCTTTGAGGGAGTTCTTGGCTATTGGGAGCAACAAGTCTTGGGCGCTTCATCCTGCGATTGGCATCGTCATCGTCGTTGAGGTAGATGACAACGCCGAACAACTTGATAAAGCGCTTAGCATCCATCAGGAGGCGGTGATGGAACAAGAAAGAAAAGGAAGCGGTTAAACTGGAAACGAATGGTCGAATGATCGAACGTGAAAGAAAAGGAAGGAACTGATGATCGATTCAAGGAGGGAGAGGGTAATGTATATATCAACAGAAATAATTAGATAGATTTTGGGAAACTAAATACTTTCCTAAATTATTTAGGATTCTATCAATTTTAATTTCTGGATAATCTTTATTCCAAATGATATGTGGTTAGTTTCCTAAATTATATCTTATGGTAAACAAAATCTATCTGTTAAACAAAATATATATCAACACAAATCCTTCGCTCCTAAATAATTTTTTAGGATTCTATCAATTTAAATTTCCAGATCATGTTTATTACGATTTACGAAGGATATGTGGTTAGTTTCCTAAATTATTTTTTAGGCTTTCATCAATTTAAACTTACAGATAATTAATGTTAATTATAATAATTAATATATCAATTTTTAGTTTTATCTCTAAATGATATATATACTATCAGTTTTGATAGTTTTTATAGTTAGTCATATATTGTTTCATTAATTTAGTAATTATGTCTTTATACACTTTTTTACTTGAACTAATAAAAACAATATCTGAACTACAATACACAATGTTCAAGCTAATGATGATGTAGATATCACAAAATTATAGCAATATGTATTTTGCTGAAAAATCCAACAGTGTAAGTAACAAGATAAATGAAGCAATAAGGCTTAACAAAAACATGAACAATATTCATTTACATATGATATTAAATAATATTGCTCAACCAAGTTAAATTATAGTGCAACCGCTCATTTGTATTTTCTTCTTATTGATTGGTCCTCAAAAACAAGGGATGTGCAATTAATATAGTGTAAACTGTCAAACAAAGTATTTTAGTGGGATGACTAACACGGTAGAGCTTTGGTCTCTATATGAACACAGAATAATAGAAAACATGCATCGAAAATAAACACAAAAAAACCATATGTAAGAGCCTTAGTTCTATAGGGAACCCGCCCTTGCGGTTTTGCAGGGTGGGCGCCGGTTTTGTTAACCGTCTTGCTTTCTTTCTAATTGTCTTCCCTGTTAAGCTTTCTGATAGCATGAATTATAGTCTATATTTTGGGGTTTGTTTGGACGTTTTATCTTCAATAATCTGCATGTTAGCATGTATAATATGTGATTATATTACCATTTCATCTACCTTTGCGGGAATCGAGGTCTACACCTAGTTTTGCTGTAATTGTAGGTAAAATGGCACGTTTTGCATAAAAAAGGAGCAAAAGGAGTCATGAGTCATTTGGAGCTACATCCAGGGAGCATAGCCCTGGATTAAAGATTCACTTTGGACCAGTTTTGAGAGATTTCACATTCAGTTATGACTCACCTCGGTTGACCAGAGATTCATCTCGACCGAGGTGATCCAGGGACGCCGACTCGACCGAGGCAAACACCTAGGACGCGGCGAGAATATTTTATTCTTGGCTGAGATCTTTTATCTTTGGAAGGTGATCTTATGTTTTTGGGCTTGGCTCCTGGAAGGAAGAAGATATGCAGAATCATATATTTTACCTATTTTTATGGGAAGAGATCTTTCTAAGATATTTTATCTTTGGAGGGTTATTTTCCTATAAAAAGGGTTGGATTTCCACAAATCCAACATCCCGCTTACACCGGATCATGTTATACCATCGATCAGGGTTTATAGCATGCAGCAGCCATACTCCAGTTGGGTGTATATGTGCATATATATACATATGACATATATATAGCTTTATATGTTAGGTGTGCATACCCCGCAAATGGCTCGGACTAGAGCGACATCTGTAGTAGGACGAGGTAGGGGTAGACCTCCTCTTCCTTCAGTAGTGATAGGTCAGGGACAGGTTCTCATTGTTGATCCGCCTACAACGGAGGATGTACACGAGGGGTTGTTGAGATTGTCGTTCATGAGACTGTGAATGGTACGGCAGCAAGACAGAGATCTCAGCGAGTTAGTCAGATGACTCGGATCATGTCTCCATGAGGGGACCAAAGTTCCGCGCTTACATCCGCAGAGTCGAGGAGGCCGTCAAGGCAGGTAGACATGCCCCGGATATGCCAGCACATGTGGGATCGTTTGAGATGTCCCAGGGAGCTACTCAGTTGCCAATCATCCCAGCACGCACTACTGGGGTTATTAGAGCTCCATAGGAGTCGAGAGGGCCTCAACCACACACTTGGTTGAAGGCATTTCATCACGTGGGAGTATCCCCTTTCTCTAGAAAGGTAGGGTGAGAGTTTGAGATATGCATTGGCCATGTAGACTCAGCACTTGAGTCTATCAGATGTCCAAAGGACAGACGGAAGTACATACTCTATTCCGTGACCTAGCCTAACAGTGGCGGAGGACCATACGGATTCGAGCTACCAGCTATGACTAGATGCATAGTATAATCAGAGAGCATTTTTGCCTTGCCTCTCTGAGGAGGGAGAAACTGTAGAACTTTGTTGAGGTTGGTTTCGAGGATGTGCCGATAGCAGAGGCGATTAGTAGATTCTAGGAGGAGTTCACACTATTGGATCTAGTTGCACCTCCAGATGATCAGCAAGTATATCTATTCTCCCGTCGATTGAGGGAGAGTACCCGGTTCTACATGGCAGGTTTTCATTGCGAGTCTCTGATAAACTATCAAGATAGAGCATCGGCTTACGAGCGTGAGCCGCCAAGCAGAGGATGACTTCTCACACAAGAAGGTCTGAGAAGAGACAATCTACTAGGCAAACTAGGGCAGGAGCATCAGGGTACGGGCGAGGCCAGACTCAGGGTCGCTCGAGCTACCCAATTTCTACATAGACTTCTAAGAGAGGACGACAATGTCATAACTGTGGACTGTGGAGGACCTGGACATTTACGATTTGATTGCCCCAAAGCACCAGTGACATGCTTCTTAGAAAGGTTCAACTACGCCAGGATTTAGGCAATCTTTAACCAAGACTTAAAGGTATAACAATGTATGCACGACAAAAGAAACCACGGGTGGATCTTGGTGAAATCTCGGTCGAGATCCTCAAGAACACCCCGTGGAAACGTCTCTGCGACGGTTAAATCACAACTCTCAGGGTCCAATTTGTTTGTAATGTCAATCTATCATCATCTTAACCACAACCTTCAACCAATCACCCTAGAATCGTAAGGATTTTTAGCCAACAATCATCATATTCATATCAACAATCATATATATGGTAAAGAATGGAAGGGAACCAATAGAACTCAAGAAAACACAATAAATTCCAAACAATGAATCTCCAAATATCATAAACTGATCTAATCCACAAACAATCTCCGTTCTTGTGTTCTAAAGAGAAGAAAATAAACAACCAAAAAATCTCACAAAAATCTCTCAACCTCCAATGTAGCCAAAGTATGATTTGTCAATCCGTTTTCGAGTATGAATCCAATGCTCTTAAATTCCGTCTTTCCAAAAGTGCCGTCTCTAATGAAATGTGTATTCAGCCGTCCTTTAACCTTGATGCTGCCTTCTATCCTATAGGATATAATTAGGGTTAAAAATATCTCGTTTTGGGCTGATGACGTGGAAACCATGGTCAAACCCGAAGAAAATCTCGTCCGTGGAATGATGTCCTCATCCGAGATTCCTTCTCTGAGACGTGTTTTCTCTTTGTTCACCTTTTGTATCTTCCAAGACCTGACTTTATGCTTCTTCTTAAGCTCTCTTATACTTCCATTGAGGTCCACCTTGATCAACATTTCATGAATGCTCCTTTTCCACTCCAAATCAGCGCCAATTCACCTATAATCATCATAAAGTTTGTGTAGATCTCGATTCTAACATAATAGGTGAATATGACCATAAATGCCACAAATATATGTCTATGTGCACAAAAGAAGGGGATAAACTACCTATATGCCTTCATGCTATCAAAATACCTTATACTTGCCTCTTGCTTGTCCTCGAGAAAGGTTCAAATCTAGAATACCAAGATTTATGAAATATGAATGCAAAGACAAGGAAAAACACAATATTATTAGTTTTGTGCTTCTATTCAAGGATCACTCTCTAAACTTGTTTCATAGCCTCGGAAAACTGTTATGTGAGCAAAAGGAATCATATCATTAAAAGAATACTCATATCTTGCAAAAACTTCAAAACAAGCATCATAACCTGAAGCATATCAAAATCAATTATGAAAAATCCAATTTAAACCACAAAGTCAAACAAGATGCTCAAAGATCTTAAGGTCTTTCAAATGAAGGTCAAGAAACGTGTTAGGGTCGAATATGTATAGGATATATGGTGCAAATCCGGGAAAAGGAAAATAGTATCACAACTGCAATAAGAAAACTCAACATCCTTTAATAAGTTCTTTTTCACTACTCTTTTGCATCTTTTCTTTTTATACTTTCACTTGAGAACATGGATAGAGGTGCACAATAACCGAAGCCTAGGAAATCAACGAACCTCAATTTCTCGAGGTGCCTCAAACTGTAATGCCCATACCATGACTCGTTAGGAATATCGCTCATTCTGACCTCTAACAAGACACAAACACCCGTCTATGTGAATGGTTCGGAGATACTCATCATCATGATTGACTTCCCCAAACATATTTTCTAACACAATTCATCACTTTCGACTTTAACTTCACAACTTTCACTAAAGCACATCCGAATTCCCAGCTAGGTAAAAGAAAGGCAAAATTTTACATGAGGTGCTAAAAGCGTGATCAAGAAGAAGAAAGGAATAAAAACGAAATGCCTTAATCATATCAATAAGAAGTGCAAGAATTTATTAAGCGATTTCAACCTTCAATTCTCAACATGATTTAGACAAAATTTCAAATTATCCAACTTGCAAGAAATTCCAACAAAACATTCAAATCCTTCACATTCCATAATTCAGTTTAAAAACATAAAAATTGTCAAAAACCATTCCACAAGAAATATCATCATCGAGGCCTTTTCCGTTCCTAGAAGCACAAAATTTTTAAAATTTTCAATTTTTTGGATTTTTGAAAGCCATAGAATGCAAGACAATAATGAAGCGTGTGACAAGAAAGTAAAAGTGCAAGGTACGATAGACATACATCTAAGAAAAGTATCATAGCAGTTATTACAGACCAAGTTCAAATTCATCCCATACTTGAATTACACATTGTCCCTAATGTGAAATAAAGAAAAGAACTCACAATGTCTCATGAAGCAAATAAAACCAACTACAAAGAAGTGGAATCACATAGGCGGTGGCGGCGGTGGGAACGGGAAGAAGGAGGGATCATAAGCTCTCCCGAACTGCTGGTAGTAGAAGTCCTACATTATCCGAGCATCCCTAAGGCGTGCCTGCTCCTGGGTGTCAAGGTGCCTATCAATGCGCCCTATGCCGGTGCGAATTCCGGCAACGGAAACTACCAAGTCTCCAATGCTAGACTCAAGTCCGTCGAGCTAGCTGGGACGCTCGTCGAGCCAAGTAGGACGCTCGGAAGTGCTAGCTCGACGGTGGGAGATACTTTGAGTGCGGTGAGAGTTCGATCTCCTAGGCGGCTCTTGGAACTTTCCCATAGGAGAAAAACTAGCCGGCTGATCCGAGAAACTACCAAAATCAGCCTCAACATCAACACCGCGAGGACCAGCATTTGTCCTAGTGTCCATATCCTTCATACCCTCAGCATCAGCAGCGGGAACCTCATCATAATCCTTTAGACCTGCCCTATGAGCGTGCATCGGAACAAAGGCGAACTTCCAGTACTAGGGGTCCCTAAGAGTATACTGAGCACTCCACGGGATCTCTCTAGCCACCTTCCTTCCTAAGCCATGGCCACATAGGTGGGCCACGGCTACGGGGAACAAGGATGTAGCACTCCGAATCTGTGGGACTCGGGGCGCTACACGGCTAGGATCTCACAGTGGATCCTAACCCTAGCCTGACAACAACTTTCCTGGATCTTACAACAAGGCACAAATAGATTAAAACCAAATACATAAAACTGTATAAATATATACTTCAAAGGTTTATAAAACACAGTCGAGTACAAAACGGCAACATCATAACCTTACAAGTACAAAATACCCCAAAACCCTCGCACAACCTAGTGTACGGAAGCCCTCGGCTGATCATCCATCTGGCTTACTCTATAGTCCTCCTATCCTGCGGAATATCTACAACACTGTATAAATCGTTAGCTAACAAAAATGAATAAGAATGAAGTAATAACACATACACACATCAACACATCACAATATGTAATGTCACAAACACATCCGTTTATTATCTTTAATTATGTTATTCCATTACTAATTCAACTTCTTTTGTGGCACGAGGAGCCTAAAGAACCTCTCCTCTTCCCCCGTTAACACAGGGTTTGTGTGGAGATGGAATTACCTCCCCGTGCTACTAGCTTCCGAGAACCTTCTCTAGTCAGCGAGCTTTGACAACTGGTCACCGCGCAGTTATAATACACTTGGGCCATATAAGGTAATGAAGTGGTCATCCTAGTCCGGTTTAAGTTGTAAATGCAACAATCATATGCGCACACACACAACCATCACAAACACTCAAATCCACAACTGCTCGCTAAGTAAGTTCTATGGACTTACCTATCACAAACGTCAACCTGTACCACGTCACGGTTTCCCCTCGAGGAGACGATCAACGCCTGCATCAGCAAGGCAAAAAATATGTCAAATGCGATCCAAGGTTAGGGGATTCCACCTCCTAACCCCATAACCAATCCCACACCATAACTCGAATCTAAACCTCGATATCTCAATATAACTCATAATTCCTCAAATCTCAAGGTGACATCTACTCAACATTCCTCAATCACAATTCTAATCCTAATTTAATTAATTAACCTTTAATTAAATAATTAATTAAATTTCACCAAAATAACGTTTAGCCCGTAGGCAATTTCTAAACCCACTTGTCATCAAATTTCATCAAACAAACAACCCATAATTCCTAGAAAAATATAACGACCATAATGGAATTTCCAATTATCCATTTTGACAAGACTAAGGTCAATTTAGGTCATATCGCATTACGGAAAACGAATAAATTCATAACGTATTCGTTACTAACCCGATAGACGATCTGATAGAAGATTTGGAATCACAACGACGCAGGCTACGCATGGACAACATCAAATTCACCAAAATAACGTGTGTCTTTTTCAGTTTTTGCATCAATTGTGTTTTACCCGAAAGAGCTAAATACAAAGAAGTTGTTGTATAAACGAGCGTATTGTCGAAAGTGTAGCCCAACGTTCGTTAAGTCATTGAACAATTATAGGAGTGGAATGGAGAAAGGGTTAACAACGAGCCGAACAACACCTATTTGGCAACAGAAATATGGAGGCTCGGACGCAACTAATGGCAGAGCAATTTTCACAGGGCCATTGCAAAGGTAATTTCATCAGTGTTTGCGGTATGTGCTCTATTCCTATGGTCATCTAGATTTTTTTCCTGTTGTATTCTTGTTAGCATGAAATATTGTGATATTTTAGGCACGTTTTCTAAGTGTATTTGATCCATATTGATAGTCATTGATTGAGTATTGATGCATTTTTGAGCTAGTTTGTCTATAATGTCGATATAGAGATCTACACAAGCTTTATGTTGATTATAGGTAATTGAGAGCTATTTCCGAACGGAATTGAGCAAGGATGGATTGATTGAGCATGTCCATGAATTGAGGGCATTCCTAGGAGCTAAGGGAGTGTCAACTTGAAGGATGCACGAGACTAAGGAAGAATCACGTTCTTGCCCTAAACCACGCTCTAAAATACGGCCGTACTACTTTCCACGTTCAAGTCCACGGCCGTGGAACCATGGCAAGGGAAGCGTGGTTCATTCCAGCAACTTCTACGGCTGTGGAGGAGTTGTGACAAACCGTGTTGATTTCCACGCTCTAAATTACGGTCGTGGAACCCTTCCACGACCGTGATCTTGGCGATCTTTTTCGCCACACTTTAAGCCACGATCTCCTACGCAATTGGGCCGGGCCGATATTTTATCTTACATTATAAAAGGACGGACGAAGAGAGATTTCGTCACCTTGACTTACGCATAGACATATCTTACGCTTGCGCTTGGATTTTGCCCTAATTTCGCATTTGGCGGAAACTGTGTTTGGGAGATTTGCGCCTTGTCATTGGGATTTCCGGATTGACGGAAGATTCGGAAGATTGCTTGCAAGAAGATTTCGCTTCTTGCTTAGGTTTGATTTAGAAGACGGATTGACATCCCATTCTTCCTTCTTATCTAAGATTTGTGTTTGTTTGTGTTATTCCGAATCTATTGACGATTATTGTTCTTGATTGTGACTTTGAGGTTGATTCGAAAGTTATTGAAGGTTTTCGGAAGTTTTTATCTTTCAATCTTTTAAACCTTGAATTTGATATCAATATGACTATTGTTGGCTAATAACCCTTAACAATTCTAAGGTGAAGGGTTGATAGTTGTGGCTTAGATAATGATAGATCGATCGTAAACAGATTGGACCCTGAGAGTTAGAGAGAATCGCCGACAACCCTAATCCACGGTCTGTTCTTGAGCTTCCACGGCCATGGAACTCAAGAACTAGCCGTAATTTTGTGTTAAGTTACGAACTTGCTTTTACTTTAATCCAAAGTTAAAGATTTGCTTTAACTTAGTCTTGGCTTGCCTTTTCTAGGTGGTAGTGAAGCCTCAACAACCTCTACCTCGATTGTGAGTGTCACAACCTTAATCGGTTTAGTTAGTCTTGATCCTTGGGTTATAAGTTTGGGTATTTGACGTTAATATTTACCTATAGAACCTTTCTATACTGAAGCCTCAATAACCTTTATAGAGAGTGTCTTTTAGATGAGTCATATAAGGTTTTTGGAACTTCATCGTACGATTACCTTACATTAGGATACCTTTGCATATCTCAACTCTGTCCTTATATCATTAGTATATCTTGAATCGATTGCCACAGCTGGATTCCTGGATCTTTAGGATTGTTGTTTTCCCAATATATTTGCAAAGCTTAACCTTTTATTGCTTGACAATTTACAAACTGAATTTGTTCCCCCCAAATCCCTGTGTTCGATACTCTGGAATTCTTGCTTAACTACGTCGATCCGTACACTGCGGGTTCGCTTGCTTGATTTCTGGTTTTATAATTAAAGCTTATTTGCACGCACGCTAAGTGGCGAACAAGTTTTTGGCGCCGTTGCCGGGGATTTGGTCTAGGCCAAATTCGGTTTTCCGTTGTCAAGCTTGGGAGCTTCTCCCTTGTTATTTGATATCCTTTGAGTGCATGCGCAGGTCTAGGAACACCGGAGACCTCTTGCCTCTTGATCAAGAGCTTGAGAGGACTTTAAGGCAAAAGCGAAAGGAAAAGAAGATGGCTGAAGGAAACGAACGTGATCTTCAATCGGAGTTAGCGGAGAAAGAAGCTCAACTCCAATGGAATGAGAAGATTCGCCGAGATGAAATGGATCGTCATCAATCTCAAGTTGGCGATCTAAAAGATATGATGTTCCAGATGAGGATAGAACTAAGCAACCTTAAGAATAAGGGGAGCAAGAAATCCTCAAGGAGATCCTTAAGGTCGAATAGGGGTCATTCATCCGCTGATGATAGCGACTCCTCCATGCCACCGCTAGAGGAAATTGATCCGACGATCAATGTGAATCCATTCCCATCCACGGGCAGCTGCTAATCGCCGAGTTCCACCTAGGAATGCTAGGATCGAACGTGTGGATGATGAGCCAAGAACTCTTGGCTAAAGAATGGATCCAACGCAACAACCACGTCGTCTAGGTGTGAACTTTGATGCTGATGATGTACAAGGGTTTAGCTTCAACCCTCAAGTTATTACTCTTGTTCGCCAAAACCAATTTGGCGGGACAAGCGCTGAATCTCCACACCAACACTTGCAAAACTTTGAGTGTATGATGGAGACAATGAGGCCGAAGAACGCGACTACCAACAACTATAAGCTCAAGCCTTTCTTCTTCTTTGAAGGGGAAAGCATTGTCTTGGTATCAAGCTCTTCCTAGTGGGAAACTAGACACATGTGAAGACCTTTCCGCGGAGTTCCTCACTAAGTTCTTTCCGCCATCCAAAACGGCGGAACTTAGAGGTAAGATTAATGCATTTTCCATGAGATCTAACGAAAGTTTGTTTCAATCTTGGGAAAGGTTTCAGGATTTGCTCTTGGATTGTCCTCATCATGACATATCCAAGCTTGCATTGCTAGAGATATACTATAAGGGGCTAGATGTGGAGACACAATTCAAGCTCCAATCCCTCTCATGTGGTACATTCATGGACATGAGGGAAGATGACGCTTGGGACTTCATTGAGAAGCAAGCAAGAGTCATAGAGAAGTATTCCCACCGGAAAGTTGAGGGAAATCGTGTAGAGCAAGGAGCAAAGCTCGCACATGAAGCTCAAAATCAAATTTTCTCCCTCAACAATGAGATCAAAGAGTTGAAGGAGGCTATCAAGACCAACTTTCCAAAGCAACAAGGAAAGGATGTTGGCTACTTGGGCAACAACAACAATGGCGGTGAGAATACAAACCGCAACAACAATAACCGGAACAACAACCGGAATAATTGGAATGGCAACAACAATAACCGGAACAATAATTGGAACAACAATAGGGGTTCAAACAACAACAATTGGCGCTCCAATCAACAAAACTCTGGTAACTCTTATCCTTCCAATTCGAATTCACTAAATTCACCTTCCTCTTCCTCTACTCCTTTGAAAAGCCAGGGGCAAACATCTAATGGAGGAAACACTTTGGGAAAGGAGAAGCCCGATCCCATGTTGAAAACGATTTTGGGAAAGCTTCAAGGTTTGGAGAACCGCATCATTAAGGTTGATGATCAAATTTCTAAGGTTGATAAAGCCCAAAAGATTTTAGAAAACCAAATGTTCAGCCATGCGGAGGAAGTTCCTAGGAATCAAGGGAAACTTCCAGGAAAGACGGAGGACAACCCTAAGGGAAGAGTGATGGCAATCACCACTAGGAGCGGAGTGACTACCACCGATCCGCAACCTAAGTTTGTTGAAGTCCCCGTTGAGAAAGACAAAGAGAAGGGGAAGGAGAAGGAAGATGTCTACGTTCCTCCTCCGGCTTACAAACCTCCCCTACCATTCCCTCAATGTAGAGCGAGAGCACGCCTAGATAAACAATTTGGTAAGTTTATAGAACTCATGAGCAAGCTGCATATTAATATGCCCTTCATTGATGCTATTGTAGGTATGCCGGCTTATGGCAAGTTCTTAAAGGAGCTCCTCTCCAACAAGAGGAAGCTAGAAGATTTTGGAGAGGTTAAGATGAGTTCAGATTCTTCGGATCTCATCAAGACCATGAAGGAGAAAATGCCCCCAAAGCTAAAGGATCCGGGGTCATTTTGCATTCCCATAGGAGTGGGAGATGTCACATATGATGCGCTATGTGACTTGGGAGCAAGTGTGAGCATCATACCACTTGCATTATGTAGGAAGATCGGTTTAGGCGACCCTAAACCGGTGAAGATGACGTTGTACATGGCAAATCGATCCATCACTCGCCCCGTCGGTATTGTAGAAGACGTCCCAGTCAAGCTAGGTAAATTCTTTGTTCCCATTGATTTTGTTGTGCTTGACATTCCTGTAGATAGTCCGGTCCCGATCATACTCGGAAGACCGTTTCTTGCAACTTCCGGCTGCATAGTCGATTGCAAGAATGCTAGACTCGCCTTTGACATAGGAGAGGAGAAGGTAGAGTTCGTTCTTTCCACTCTAGTGAAGGAGCCAATCTTTGATGAGGATATATTCAATATCCAAGATGAAGAAGGGTTGTCTAGAGAGGAGGTAAGTGCTATTCTCTTCAAAGATCCTTTGCAAAAGGTTATTACTATGAGTCTAACGAATGTAGGGGAAGAAGAGGAGTGCAATGAGGCAATTGAAGCCTTAGAAGCACAAGAAGAGATAGATGAAGAGGAATTTGAGAAACTCCACGACGAGGCAGAAAACGTGAGAATCCACGGCCACACACTATATTCCACGGCCGTGGACTTCACCAACCAAAGCGTGGCTCACTCCAGAGGGTTACACGGTCGTGGAGGAGGCAAAGCAACCGTAACCACCTTCCACGCCCTAAACCACGGCCGTGGAAGATGTATGGAAACCGTGATTCAGGCCGTGGAAGAAGGTGATCGTGCCACTTCTTCAACTTCTTTTGATTCTTCTCCCACACCTTCTACACCCTTAGACACTTCTAAGGAAACATCGGATGCTCCTCAAGAACCGTTGGAAGCTCCGAAAGCGATGGAACTAAAGCAACTTCCTACTCATCTAAGGTACGCTTTTCTAGGACCTAACTCTACTTATCCGGTTATTGTTAGTTCCGATCTAACCATAGATGAACATAGTAAGCTTATGGTTGTCCTTAGGAAACATAGGAAAGCTTTAGGCTATACTATAGAAGACTTAGTAGGAATCAAACCCTCCCTATGCATGCATAAAATATTAATGGAGGAAGACTTTAGGACTTCAAGACAACCTCAAAGGCGGTTGAATCCGACCATGAAGAAGGTTGTCAAGAAGGAAATTCTTAAACTCCTTGATGCAGGTATCATCTATCCTATCTCCGATAGTAAGTGGGTGAGTCCGGTTCAAGTAGTTCCAAAGAAGGGAGGAATGACGGTCATCACCAACAAGAATAACGAACTCATTCCTACCCGAACCGTAACGGGATGGCGGATGTGCATTGACTACCGCAAGCTTAACAACGCGACGAGGAAGGATCACTTCCCACTACCCTTCATCGATCAAATGCTTGAAAGGTTAGCGCAACATTCGCACTTTTGCTATCTTGATGGTTATAGTGGTTTCTTTCAGATTCCGATACACCCGGATGATCAGGAGAAGACCACATTCACGTGCCCATGAGGTACGTTCGCTTATAGGAGAATGCCGTTCGGGCTTTGCAACGCCCCAGCCACCTTTCAAAGGTGCATGATGGCCATCTTCTCCGAATACATTGAGGAAATCATGGAGGTCTTCATGGATGACTTCTCCGTATACGGTTCCTCTTTTAACAATTGCCTTTTTAACCTTGCTCTTGTTTTACAAAGGTGTGAAGACACTAACCTAGTTCTTAATTGGGAGAAGTGTCAATTTATGGTAAAGAAAGGAATTGTATTAGGACACCTAATCTCTAGTAGAGGGATAGAGGTGGATAAGGCGAAAATAGAGACTATAGAGAAGCTTCCTCCCCCAACTTCGGTGAAAGGGATAAGAAGTTTCTTAGGACATGTTGGATTCTATAGAAGCTTCATAAAACACTTCTCAAAAATATCAAAACCGCTAACTAATCTATTGATGAAGGATGCAGTTTTTGAGTTTTCGCAGGAATGCTTAGATGCGTTTAACATGATCCGGGAAGCTCTAATTTCAGCGCCTATTATCCAACCTCCGGATTGGACTCTTCCCTTTGAAGTTATGTGCGATGCTAGTGACGTAGCTATAGGAGCTGTTCTTGGACAACGAAAGGAAGGGCGAACCCATGCCATATGTAACACCCCGAATCCGCGGGACTCGGGATGTCACATTGGGCTAGGATCTCACAATGGATCCTGACCCTAGCCTGACAACAAGTTCACTGGACCTTACAACATGGCACTGACAGATATAAAACAAATACATAAAACAGTATAAACTGTACGACCCAAAGTAAACAACAACATAGCCGAGTATATAAAACGACATCCTCACATAGGAGGTACAAAAGATCATCCTCACGCAGGAGGGGAAACACAACAACCCCAAACCAACCACCTAATGTACGAGAGTCCTCGGCCTGTCACCCTGCCAGATCACCCAGTAGCGCCTAACCTGTAAACATCTACAACACGGTATGAAACCGTTAGCTAACCATACATATATGAGGTAATGTATAAGCACAAGCACAATCATGAAAGATAAACACATCAGCATGCTATCACACATTTACCCATTTATTATCTTTATATAATAACCATTCACTCAAAAACCGTATATATAGATAGATAAAAGTATGTGACACGAGGACCGATACATCCCCGCCTCTGAGTACAATGTCCAGCTGTACGAGTATCGGTCACACAATCCGTGTACCCTATGGGAGTGGATTGCGCCCTTCCTGTAAACCAGTCTGGCCCGACATCAGAGAACCTCCCAGACTCCACGGCGGGATGAAAGGGAAAGGTTATCACAGCCACGCAGTGGGGCAGTCAATAGAACATAGGTCGATAAAAACGACAACTCATGATATCTTAGCAAACATATAAAGCACACACCACTCATGCAAACACCCAATATAGGGATGGTAGCTAAGTAAGTCCTACGGACTTACCTCAACCTCGTACAAAATCAACCACGATCACCTCTACACTGGAGGGACAACACGGCCTATAAAAAGGCATAAAGAGATATATCAACCTCTATTCATCAAAGGGGTCACACCTAGACCCAAAGGGATCCATAAGGATCATACTCAATCTATGAGCCTCACAACCAACTAAACCTCAATATCTCAACATAGCTCACAATTCCTCAAATCTCAAGGTAGTATCTAATCAACATTCCTCAATCTCAATTTTAATCCTAATTTAATTAATTAACCTTTAATTAATTAATTAGATTTCGCCAGAATAACGTTTTGTCCGCAGGCAATTTCTAAACCCCATGTCATCAGATTTCATCAAACAAACAACCCATAATCACAAGAATAATATAACGACCATAAAGGAATTTCTAATTGTCCTATTTGACAAGCCTAAACTCAATTTAGGCCAAATCGCAGTACGGAAAACGAATAAATTCATAACTTATTCGTTGCTAACCCGATTGACGATCTGAAAGAAGATTCAGAATCACAACGACGCAGGCTACGCATGGACAACATCAAATTCATCGGAATCTGAGCGACGGAACCGTCCTGGTGACATATATACTCGACCAGCCATCCATATACTCGGAAATGCAGAAACTCGGTACCGTTATGAAGAGAATGAAGAGAGGAATCCAGAAACTCAAACGGAATTGAAATCGGATTAGAAACGGAGAGTAGATCTGAGTTTGAAGGTTGAGAGAAATCAGAGCTTTTACGAGAAAACGTGAACGGAAATGAATTAATAAAGGATTTTCCGTTATTTATAGTGAAGACGATAATTATCATTTAGTAAAGTCGATAATTATCCTTTAACCGATCCAAAGGCGGGTGGAACCTCTTTCTCCAAACTTCTCGAGATTGGAACATTAAATCTGGAATATTGTAGGGATAATTATTACACAACTGCCTCAGAAAACGTGTATTCCTAAGCCGTCTTTCTTAGCCGTTAAGAAACGAAATAGCGACTCTTTTGGCCGTTTTGCCTCTCCATGTTATTTCATATCTAAGACATATCCGATGTCCTGATCATTTCTCTCAACTGCATTTTTATTAATTGGAGCTCCCAAATGCTCCAAATAATACCGGAGGGTAAAAATAATTACTTGGGGGAAAAAGTAAAAATTTCTCCAAACGTCCAAAATTACACGAGGAACATAACGGTGGGACTCATACTCACCACTTGGGAAATCTTCGCAAGTTATATGTCAATTACTATCAACGATTAAGTTAATCAACATTAATTAGAATTCGGAAATCCTAGCTATTACATCACACACCCCTAAAAAAACAATTTCCAAATTCTCTCGGACCCATACGCCGAGGTATAACTCTCACTCTTTCTATCGGAGGTATCACATCTCCGTTCCAAAGATCACAACCTATAACAATCTATAACCTCAAGTATAAACATGGAGGAATCATCACTCCAGGAAACAGGGTCATAACGCTACCCAAAGGCGTAGAGGAATCACGTCTCTCGCCATACCACATCACAAGGCATAGAGGAAGCACATCTCTAGCCAAAACATATCACATGCATAGAGGAAATACGTCTCTAGCCAACCCATAAACATATACATCGCATGGAGGAATCACATCTCCACTGAACTATGTCCATCAAGGTAGCATGGAGGAAAGAACCATCTCCAGCTGAATCCTAATCCCACTCAAATAGCATGGAGGAAAGAACCATCTCTAGCTATAAATATGATCATACTCGGGTAGCGTGAAGGAAGTAATCATCTCCAGCTATAGCATACATCACGCTAGCACATCAAGATCTACTAAGATCATAAATCACATCACAACTAGCATAGAATAACATACCAAGGCATATAAGCACAACATTCATCAAGATAGCACTAAGATCTACTCGTGCTCCCACAAATGGGTATGTCCTAACATATACTCTGGATAGTTCCTCAGGACACTATCCTCAATCTCTCACATAGCCTCTTCAGGTCTTCATCTTGAGCATCATATCCTCAATATGGGAATGTCTTTCGAATGCAAGCGTTTCATATCTCATTCCAAGAATGTAATCGAACGCTCAACAAAAGTGTGGTTGGACTCAACCATCAAATCATCGTAACTCACAAGGTGTCTCGAGTCTGGTATATACTTCCTCAGTTGAGACATATGAAACACTGGGTGGATATCCTCTAATCTCAAAGGCAAAGATAAACATCATGCTACCTTCTCCGTACTGTTCGATCTCACATAAACCATCATATTGGAAACTCGGTTCCCTTTCCATATTAAGACGTCTAACGTCTCACAGCTGAGATACTTACAGCCGGACATGAACTCTCGCTTGAACTTTAGAGGTTAACGCCTCTTGTCTACATATAATATCTGGCGACTCTGTACAACCAGCATTCTTCCTTCAATCAACGTTACTTGAACTATAAAATCCTGAATCTGGTCAGGTGTTATTCCACTACTACTGCTAGATCACTTCTAGCATAAGAATATACGACATCTATGTCTATATATATTGCTTCATAGGGCCATCCCAGAAAGATGCACGTCCTTCATTGTTATATAATAAACTCATTAATGGAAGGTAATATAACCATCCACGTTTCCCATTCGACTTACAACTTATAATAGATCTTTAAGATCTAGATGATCCTCTCTAACTGACCATCTGTCAGGGGGTGAAGTGTTGTCATGAGATACAGACTCGTCCCCAAAGCAGTCTGAATCTGCTGCCTAAAATCTGAAAGTAAAAACATCCATCTCGATCAGAAATGATCGTTCTCGGTATACCATGGAGTCTCACTATCTGTCTAGTGTACTCCTCAGCCAATTCATTCACTAGCCACGTCCTTCTGATAGAAATGAAACGTGCCGGTTTCATTAATTTGTTACCAACAATCCAGATAACATAAATCTTCTACTGGGTCACAATCCCATAAAAAAGTCCATAGAGATGTCCTCCCAGATTCTACTACTGCACTGGTAGTGGGTGGGGCTTATCTCTAGATCGGAAATACTCTATCTGGACCTGCTAACAGGTCACACACTGTATCACAAATCTGGTTATATCGGTTTCATACAATATAATCGTCTCATCTCATGGTACATCTTACTCTTACCTGAATGTACTGAATAAGGTGTACAATGGGTATACGTAATATTCTGTCTCCATCTGCATCAGCAGGAACACAAAAGCGGTCATGACTCTTCATCAGTCCATCTACTCCTATGGAGAACTATGGTGCCTCAGTACGAGACATCCTTTCTCTAAACCTTGTCAAGGCCCGGCAGGTCTTCTGCTTCTGTTGGACCTCATCCAACAGACCAGGTAGAACCTCTGAGGTATAAATGGGTATCCTTATCAAGGAACTGATTGTCCAACTCTAGCCAAGCTAGATCTCTTTGAAGCTGAGGTTGAACTATCAGTCTCACAATCATCTTCTCTTGGAGCGTCTTTCCATTCAAGTTATCGGCGACAACATTGAACTTCTCTGAATGATATGAAATCTTCAAGTCAAAGTCTTGATCAACTTAAGCTCTTAATACTGGCGGTTATTCAACCCCTGTTGCATAAAATATACTTCAGATTTCTATAATCTATAGAAATCTGACATGAAGATCACACCGGTACGGTCTTCAAAATTCAAAGGCTTGAACTACCACTACTAACTCTAAATCATGAGTCGAGTAGTTCTCATCATACGTTCTCAACTGTAAACACACATATCAATAACCCTACTCCTTTGTAGTAATACACATCTCAAACTTAGCTGGGATGTATCACCGTAAATCACTGGATCCCAAAAATCTTCTAACTACAACAGAATGGAAGCAGAGGTCAAATGCCTCCTCAACTCTTCAGAACATAAACACACTGCTTTCATCACGCAGTTATGGTGGTCTTCTCAAAAGACTCGCAAATGAATACATAATCATATAAAATCCTTCGTCAAAGCATTGGTAGCAATCGGCTGAGCCGAGAAAACTACGTATTCCTTAATGTTCATTAGTATCTCCCATGTTACAACATACTTAATTCTCGCTAGGTCAACCATGATCCCATTGGTGGAGACAACATGGCCTAAAAAGGCTACCACTGGCATCTCAACTTACACTTAGAGAGCGTAGCATACAAACCTCTATCTCTTGAAATCTGTAGAACGGTCCTCAGACGATCGGTCTACTATTCTCTACTATGAGAGTATACCGACATGTCATCCATGGAGTCCACCACCAACTAATCAAGGAAGTCGATGAAGATACTATTCATCAACTCCATAAAAACTACTAAAACATTCGTCAACCCAAATGACATCACTACAAACTCGTAGTGTCCATAACGGGTATGGGACGCTATCTCATACACATGCTGCTCTCTCATCCATGACTAGGGATATCTTGAGCATAAAGGAATCCCGAAAACACAATTGCTTCTTGAAGTTAACTCGTCAGGTCGTCAATACGGAACATGGAACCCACTAGGGTAACCCGTTTCAGTAAACTTTTCAAGTTATTAGTACAATATCTCAACAAGCACCATATAGTGTGGCTTTCCCATTCAATCTTGTATCATACTTCAACTCGATAACAATGTCCACACTCCGTTGAGGTGGCAACTAGACGGTTCAGTAACGCGTCTATAAACTCATAAACAACTAGAATACCTTCAATTGTTGGACTATCTCGCTCCTTTATGGTATAAAACTAGAAGGCGTCACATCCCTGTGCTATCAGCTCGCTGCTCGTACAGTCCTGATGACAAACCCGTCTCTTCAAAGGTCTTAACCTCAGAAGACCTCTATTTAACTCAACTCAGTAAAGACTATAATAGTCTTACTATTAAAAGCTAACACCACATGATATCTATTCATCCAAACCATACACATAATGACTTCCTCATGCACCTACGACATGACAAAGAAGTCTACAACCATACACGGGTCCCTGAAATAAGGGAACAAACACGCATCTCACGGGTATCTCAGACCCAAAAAGGTAATCTTGTAAAGGAAAATCCACCTTCTACTATATACAAAAAGTCAACCATTAACGCATGCATCGAAAGACATGAAGTGCATAGCACTCACAACAAGCAAAACTCCACCAGGTAAACCATTAACGAGAATGGTACCTATAACAACTAACACTCGTAGCTCCACTACATATCATCACTCAATGTCAGATCCATGC
This sequence comes from Fagopyrum homotropicum, assembly GCA_033239125.1. NCBI lineage: Eukaryota > Viridiplantae > Streptophyta > Magnoliopsida > Caryophyllales > Polygonaceae > Fagopyrum > Fagopyrum homotropicum. The sequence continues at coordinate 52,816,634 of BSWB01000002.1, forward strand.
TTCTCAGGTATCACTGAGGTCATTACAATAGCCTCCACTTCTACTCTTTCTGCATCGGAAAGAGGAAGGTCTTGCTGGGAAGAAACACCACCGTGCTGATAGAAAAGGGCCAGAAGGCCTAGCTCACCACAAGTGAAACAAGCTGTCAGTGCCAAAGGGCACACAGAACGCAAATTATCTGGATAGCCACAACTGAAACATAATCATCCCATCCTTGCAACCTGTGCAACTGAAGGGTAACTCGACCTTCGTCGTCCACCTGGAATGATCTCACTCTTGAAGGGAACCTGTAAAGGCAATGTCTTGCCTTGTCGACAAAACTTCGCTCTATGCCTTGCTTTACCACACGTAAAGCATATGATGGGTGCCTTTGGGCACACAACTCGCCAGTGTCCCAACTTCCACGCAATTAAAACACTGTAGTTCCTTGCCATTCATCTTCGTGGCCAAATGATCACTAGATTGTCCTGATATCGGACTTGGTTCCCCATTCATCATCTTTGCTTCTCCAGTAACTGATTCAGTCCATTGTTTCTTTCCGGATCCAGAAGCTTCAGTTGATCTCACAATTGTTGGTAAATCCGGTGTAGATCTACCCGCTATCACCGCTTCATATACTTGTTACATATATTCTTGAAACTCGGATCTACTCATGGAGACACGATCAGCCTCTTCAACCTTGTTCTCTGCCATAGGCGAAACAACAGCGGAAACTGGTCCCTAACTTATCACCACTGGAGGAAGAGGGGGTGTACCCCTACCTCATCCCACTACAGATACTACTCTAGTCTGAGTCATCTGTAGGATATACGCACCTAATCTTATAAGGCTATATATATGCCATAGGTATCGATATGTATATAATAAATCCACATAATCCATAGTACACACAGATATATATACATATCTACGCTACAGAGATCCATGGCAGAGGTGACGACTTCTCGTACATTCTATCCCAAAACCACACTTAAAACCAAAACCTTTGAAAACATCAGATCCCATGTGGGCTCTGTTTATTTTACCTATCAAACCTCATTGCAGGTAGCAAGTGCCATTGTTGTCAACTTGGGCTCGGATACAAACTCTGTAACACCCCGAATCCGCGGGACTCGGGATGTCACATTGGGCTAGGATCTCACAATGGATCCTGACCCTAGCTTGACAACAAGTTCACTGGACCTTACAACATGGCACTGACACATATAAAACAAATACATAAAACAGTATAAATTGTACGACCCAAAGTAAACAACAACATAGCCGAGTATATAAAACAACATCCTCACATAGGAGGTACAAAAGATCATCCTCACGCAGGAGGGGAAACACAACAACCCCAAACCAACCACCTAATGTACGAGAGTCCTCGGCCTGTCACCCTGCCAGATCACCCAGTAGCGCCTAACCTGTAAACATCTACAACACGGTATGAAACCGTTAGCTAACCATACATATATGAGGTAATGCATAAGCACAAGCACAATCATGAAAGATAAACACATCAACATGCTATCACACATTTACCCATTTATTATCTTTATATAATAACCATTCACTCAAAAACCATATATATATAGATAGATGAAAGTATGTGACACGAGGACCGATACATCCCCGCCTCTGAGTACAATGTCCAGTTGTACGAGTATCGGTCACACAATCCGTGTACCCTATGGGAGTGGATTGCGCCCTTCCTGTAAACCAGTCTGGCCCGACATCAGAGAACCTCCCAGACTCCACGACGGGATGAAAGGGAAAGGTTATCACAGCCACGCAGTGGGGCAGTCAATAGAACATAGGTCGATAAAAACGACAACTCATGATATCATAGCAAACATATAAAGCACACACCACTCATGCAAACACCCAATATAGGGATGGTAGCTAAGTAAGTCCTACGGACTTACCTCAACCTCGTACAAAATCAACCACGATCACCTCTACACTGGAGGGACAACACGGCCTATAAAAAGGCATAAAGAGATATATCAACCTCTATTCATCAAAGGGGTCACACCTAGACCCAAAGGGATCCATAAGGATCATACTCAATCTATGAGCCTCACAACCAACTAAACCTCAATATCTCAACATAGCTCACAATTCCTCAAATCTCAAGGTAGTATCTAATCAACATTCCTCAATCTCAATTTTAATCCTAATTTAATTAATTAACCTTTAATTAATTAATTAGATTTCGCCAGAATAACGTTTTGTCCGCAGGCAATTTCTAAACCCCCTGTCATCAGATTTCATCAAACAAACAACCCATAATCACCAGAATAATATAACGACCATAAAGGAATTTCTAATTGTCCTATTTTACAAGCCTAAACTCAATTTAGGCCAAATCACAGTACGGAAAACGAATAAATTCATAACTTATTCGTTGCTAACCCGATTGACGATCTGAAAGAAGATTCAGAATCACAACGACGCAGGATACGCATGGACAACATCAAATTAATCGGAATCTGAGCGACGGAACCGTCCTGGTGACATATATGCTCGACCAGCCATCCATATACTCGGAAATGCAGAAACTCGGTACCGTTATGAAGAGAATGAAGAGAGGAATCCAGAAACTCAAACGGAATTGAAATCGGATTAGAAACGGAGAGTAGATCTGAGTTTGAAGGTTGAGAGAAATCAGAGCTTTTACGAGAAAACGTGAAAGGAAATGAATTAATAGAGGATTTTCCGTTATTTATAGTGAAGACGATAATTATCCTTTAGTAAAGTCGATAATTATCCTTTAACCGATCCAAAGGCGGGTTGAACCTCTTTCTCCAAACTTCTCGAGATTGGAACATTAAATCTGGAATATTGTAGGGATAATTATTACACAACTGCCTCGGAAAACGTGTATTCCTAAGCTGTCTTTCTTAGCCGTTAAGAAACGAAATAGCGACTCTTTTGGCCGTTTTGCCTCTCCATGTTATCTCATATCTAAGACATATCCGATGTCCTGATCATTTCTCTCAACTGCATTTTTATTAATTGGAGCTCCCAAATGCTCCAAATAACACCGGAGGGTAAAAATAATTACCTGGGGGAAAAAGTAAAAATTTCTCCAAACGTCCAAAATTATGCGAGGAACATAACGGTGGGACTCATACTCATCACTTGGGAAATCTTCGCAAGTTATATGTCAATTACTATCAACGATTAAGTTAATCAACATTAATTAGAATTCGGAAATCCTAGCTATTACACCATATACTATGCTAGCAAGACGCTAGATGAAGCGCAGCTCAACTACGTCACTACGGAAAAAGAATTTTTAGCCATTGTTTATGCTATTGACAAGTTTCGCTCTTATCTTGTAGGTGCAAAGGTGATTGTCTACACGGATCATGCTGCGATCCGGTACCTCATTGCAAAGAAAGATGCGAAGCCAAGGCTAATTAGATGGATTCTTCTCCTACAAGAATTCGATCTAGAGATCCGCGACAAGAAGGGTTCGGAAAATTCTGTTGCGGATCATTTGAGTCGCCTAACACATCTAGAGGACGACCACTTACCTATAGATGACTCCTTTCCGGACGAACACCTACACATTATTGAGGAGTGCATCGATGTGATCTCCAAAGGTAACGAACCATGGTTTGCTGATTTTGTTAACTATTTGGTTTGTCAGGAGATACCACCCGGATTATCCTACGCACAAAGAAAGAAGTTCTTTAAGGATGTCCGGGAATACTTTTGGAATGAACCTCTCCTCTTCAAGAGAGGTCCGGATGGCATCATTCGGCGATGTGTGCCGGAAGATGAGATGCAAAGTGCCATCCGCCATTGTCACTCACTACCATGTGGAGTACACGCTAGTTCAAACAAGACTAGCGCTAAGGTAATGCAATCTGGATTTTTTTGGCCTAATTTATTTAGAGATGTGCAAACCTTTGTTTCCTGCTGCGATGCTTGTCAAAGAACAGGAAATATCTCTAGGAGGAATGAGATGCCTCTCAATAACATCCAAGAGGTGGAGATTTTCGATGTTTGGGGAGTTGACTTCATGGGACCGTTCCCATCATCTTGTGGAAACCAATACATACTCTTGGCGGTGGACTTTGTTTCTAGATGGGTTGAAGCTATTGCCTCTCCCACCAATGATGTCATGGTGGTGGTTAAGTTCTTTAACAAGACCATCTTTCCACGATTTGGGACACCAAGGACTATCATTAGTGATGGAGGTTCTCACTTCATTGCCCGGCGCTTTGAAGCTCTTCTAGCTAAGTATGGGGTTACTCACAAGATCGCCACCCCTTATCATCCACAAACTAGTGGACAAGTTGAGATCTCAAATCGGGAGATCAAAGGAATCCTAGAGAAGACGGTTTCAAGGACTAGGAAGGATTGGTCCTTGAAGCTTGATGATGCATTATGGGCGTACCGGACTGCGTACAAGACTCCCATAGGAACCACACCATACAACCTTGTGTATGGGAAGTCTTGTCACTTACCGGTGGAGTTGGAGCACAAGGCGTTTTGGGCTATCAAATGGTTGAATTTCAGCATGAAGGAAGCGGGAGAGAAGCGTCTCTTGAACCTTAATGAGCTTGAAGAACTCCGCTTGAACGCCTATGAGAACGCCAAGATTTATAAGGAGAGAGCAAAGCGTTGGCATGATAAGCATATCATTCCAAAGGACTTCAAAGAAGGAGATCAAGTTCTCCTCTTCAATTCAAGGCTTCGTCTCTTTCCAGGTAAGCTTAAATCTCGTTGGACCGGACCCTTTCTAATCAAACGTATTTTCCCCCATGGTGCAGTTGAAGTATGGGGTGAAGCGGGCGGAAGCTTTAAGGTGAACGGTCAACGACTCAAGAAGTATACGCCGGAACTCCAAGTTGAAGAGTTCGCGCCTACCGCACTCGAATAAGTGCGAGTTTGGTCTAGCTACGGACCTTAAACAAAGCGCTTCTTGGGAGGCAACCCAAGGTATTGCATTTACGTTTTTGTTTCCGATTCATAGTTTAGCTTAGAATAGACATTTTTGCTTTGTTTTGCCTTCGATTTCTTCCGGTATGTTCGTGTTTTTGGATGTAGGAACAGTGGAAAAGGAAAGGGGAAGAGTAATTTTGAAGAAAAGTGACGAAACTTGGACTTTGGAGCATTACAGAGAGTTCCACGGTCTAAACCACGGTCGTGACAGCTACAGTGACCGTAATTTCCAAAAGCCTTTGAAAAATCACAAAAACCACGGTTCCGTACATTTCCACGGCTGTGGAACCCCGCGAAAGACCGTGATTTTCAAAAATTTTGCCGGCCACTATATAAACCATGTTCTTCACAAAAACACTTCACAAAACCCCATTCCACGACCATTTTTGCTGATTCCACGCCCCTCACCTCAAATCTCCGTCCGTTAATCATTTTCAACGATTCTTCGACCCAAACTGAAGCAAATTCGACCACCAACGAGATCCAAGCAACGAATCGAGCGGCAAATCACCAAGGAACGCAGAATTCGGATTTTAAAATCCGAAACCTAGGTTTTTTTCGCTCTTCTCTATCTTTGTCAATTTGGGTTCGTTTTTGCTAGAAATTATAGGAGAACTGATTGAAATTGGAAGGAATTAGACTAGGGCTGCCTAATTGCTGAGTTTGAGTGCTGTTTGCTAAGATTTGCGAAAGAACGAGACGAACCACGGTCTCTGTCACTTCCACGGCCGTGGAACACCAAGAACAGACCGTGGTTTTGAACAGTAATGGACTTTGTGAGGAGAGTTTCTGGGAGGATTAAGGAGAAGAAGAATGAGAAGGATAAGAACAAAAAGAGGAAGGGTAATCCCTCTTCCTCTTCATCCTCTAGAGCACCACCACCTTCCTCCCCTTCACCTCCATCTTCACCTTCATCACCCGCACCTCCTAGCCCTAGAGTACCGACCATTCATGAGGATCACCTTGATGCACTCGAAAGGATCCATAAGAGGGCTGTGATAGGACCTAGGTACCTATTGTTGGAGGATTTAGCTCCTCTCAACATCATAGATGACCTTACTTGGCTCTTGGATAGAGCCGGATTAGTTGTCTTCTCGGCTATCCGAAAAGACGCCTACGAGGAGATCACGAGAGAGGTTGTGACGTCGTTTGAGCACAACCATGTGGATAGGACAGTTTCTTTCCGTCTTATGGAAAGAAACTATGATTTTACCATCCGAGAGTTTGGAGCCTTCTTTGGGTTCCAAGAGACCTTCAATGGTCGTTTTCCTAGTGGCGTTTACGCCAAAAAATTTTGGGAGGAGGTTGCTATGATTTACGCCAGCGAGGACCGCTGGCAACCAGCTGACACCAAGGCCAAGTTGATGTACCACTTAGCTTTGAAGATTGCTCACCGTGTTCTTTCAGAGTGTCTCTTCCCTAGGACGGAGACACCTCAGAAGATCAAGACGGATGAGCTCTTTCTGTTGTACTCTATGCTGTATGGGCACCCTGCTGACTGCGCCACCCTCTTAGCTGCTACCATGAGCAAGCTAAAGAACAAGAGGGCGGGCAACATTGGATATGGTGGGATAGTCACCCACCTTGCTAGGATATTGGGGGTAGATTTTTCTGCATGCACACGTATTCCAGCTGTACCCCTAGGACTCCAGACCTTCATGACTAGAGGTCTCATCTTCCCTACCCATAGAGGTCCACCTTATGCAGCTATGCCTTGGGAGAGCAGGACGGGGAGGGGCATTGAGTGGCTCCCGGAGTACTCCATTATGGTTGGACGCCATAATTGGAAGGCTACGTTCGCAGCTATGCATGCGAACAGGATTGCAGCTCCTCCATATGTCCCACCACCACCCGTATTTGAGGAGGAGGAGATGAGAGATCAGTTTGAGGGAGGAGGAGGAGCAGAGCATAAGTTTGGCACGTTTCCGGATCAGCCGGACATTGCTTCCGATGTGCCCAGACGTTCTCCACGTCCAGCCAGAGCTTCAGGTTCATCTTCTCGCCGCGCCAGCGTGAGTGAGAGACCCACCTGGATGGAGACACCTCCTGCATGGTACGGAGCTCCACCTCCATGGTCCGCACAGCAGCCACCAGCACCAGCACCGTCAGATGCACCGGGGTGGTACAATCAGGCTCCGGGATGGTATGAGCAGATGCCGGAGTGGGCTACTAGCCTTTCTGAGAGAGTGGGAGCATTGAAGATTCGAGCCGATGCTAGAGATGGACGCATGGACGACCTCGACCATATGATGAGAGACGTCTACCGCCAGCAGTTCGAGCGGCACTACGACTCCAGCTTCTCTCCATTCCCGCCTCCACCTCCACCGCAGTGACGATTCCCATGACCGACAGTTTTAGCCGCTCCACCGCCATTTTGTGAGTTTCTTTTTCTTTTCTTTCTTTTTCTTTCTTTCTTTTCTTCTTTTCTTTCTTCTATTTGAACATTAGGGACAATGTTTGTTCAAGTATGGGGTGGGGTGTGACTAAAAGTTTGTAATAACTCTTACTCACTATGATTGCTTCTATTGAGACTATCTTGCATGTTCATTATATTGTTACACGTTTCATTATTGCATTGCATGAAAAAGAGTTTGAAAAACCCATAAAATTTGAAAAATTTTAAAAATTTTGTGCTTCTAAGGATAGAAAGGATTTCTATGATAATCGCTACTTGTGAATTGAGTTTGATGACAATTGCATGCTTAAACGAATAGTGAATTGAAAAAGAAATTGAATGAGTTGATTATACCTCTTTTGCAAGTTTCATAATGTGATGAATGTTACTTAAATCATGTTGAGGAATTGAAGTTGAAATCACACTATAAGTTCTTATGCTTCTTGTTGAGATGATTAAGGCAATTCGATTTTTCTTTCTTCTTTCTTTGATCATTTAGCCCCTCATTGAAATATTGACCTCCTTTACCTATCCGGGAATTTGGAGGAGTTGAATTTCAATGAAAAAGGCATGTATGATGTGGGAGGGCCATGAAAGCAATATTTTGCATTCAAAGGAATAGAAAGAAATTATAGGTTTGGGGAAGTCAATCATGACGATAAGTAACTCGGCACCATTCACATAGCTGGGTGTTTGTGTCTTGCCAAAGTCGGATTGAGCGATATTCCTAGCGGATTATGGTATGTTCGCTAAGGGTTTGAGGCATCTCATAAAAATTGAGAAACGCCAATCTCCTAGGCTTCGGTTTTTGTGCACCTCTATCCATAACTCCAAAAGTAAAGTCGAAAAATGAAAAGAAGAGAGCGAAGCTCTAAGTTGAAGGTGTTGCGGAAACCGCAAGAGAAGAAGAAAGAGTAGTTGTCCACCTTCCCGGATTCATGCACCACATTCCTTAAAGTTTCTTATGATTGATTTTGATAATGTTTGAAGGTTATGATGTTTGTATGGAAGTTTGATTGATTCATGAGCTTTCTTTACCCTTTACTCTTTGATTAAGTGTATGAAAGTCTTATAAACGATTAAAGCAAGATTTGAGGATGATCTATTGATTAGAAGGCACATTCATCAAAAAGAAGTTTTGCTTTGAGAAGGTACACATATTTCATCCTAACTTTTGTTTTAAAGCTTTTGAAAGACCTTGCTTAGGGACAAGCAAGTGGCAAGTATGGGGTTATTTGTTAGCATGAAATATTGTGATATTTTAGGCACGTTTTCTAAGTGTATTTGATCCATATTGATAGTCATTGATTGAGCATTGATGCATTTGTGAGCTAGTTTGTCTATAATGTCGATATAGAGATCTACACAAGCTTTATGTTGATTATAGGTAATTAAGAGCTATTTCCGAACGGAATTGAGCAAGGATGGATTGATTGAGCATGTCCATGAATTGAGGGCATTCCTAGGAGCTAAGGGAGTGTCAACTTGAAGGATGCACGAGACTAAGGAAGAATCACGTTCTTGCCCTAAACCACGCTCTAAAATACGGCCGTACTACTTTCCACGTTCAAGTCCACGGCCGTGGAACCATGGCAAGGGAAGCGTGGTTCATTCCAGCAACTTCTACGGCCGTGGAGGAGTTGTGACAAACCGTGTTGATTTCCACGCTCTAAATTACGGCCGTGGAACCCTTCCACGACCGTGATCTTGGCGATCTTTTTCGCCACACTTTAAGCCACGATCTCCTACGCAATTGGGCCGGGCTGATATTTTATCTTACACTATAAAAGGACGGACGAAGAGAGATTCCGTCACCTTGGCTTACGCATAGACACATCTTACGCTTGCGCTTGGATTTTGCCCTAATTTCGCATTTGGCGGAGACTGTGTTTGGGAGATTTGCGCCTTGTCATTGGGATTTCCGGATTGACGGAAGATTCGGAAGATTGCTTGCAAGAAGATTTCGCTTCTTGCTTAGGTTTGATTTAGAAGACGGATTGACATCCCGTTCTTCCTTCTTATCTAAGATTTGTGTTTGTTTGTGTTATTCCGAATCTATTGACGATTATTGTTCTTGATTGTGACTTTGAGGTTGATTCAAAAGTTATTAAAGGTTTTCAGAAGTTTTCATCTTTCAATCTTTTAAACCTTGAATTTGATATCAATATGACTATTGTTGGCTAATAACCCTTAACAATTCTAAGGTGAAGGGTTGATAGTTGTGGCTTAGATAATGATAGATCGATCGTAAATAGATTGGACCCTGAGAGTTAAAGAGAATCGCCGACAACCCTAATCCACGGTCTGTTCTTGAGCTTCCACGGCCGTGGAACTCAAGAACTAGCCGTAATTTTGTGTTAAGTTACGAACTTGCTTTTACTTTAATCCAAAGTTAAAGATTTGCTTTAACTTAGTCTTGGCTTGCCTTTTCTAGGTGGTAGTGAAGCCTCAACAACCTCTACCTCGATTGTGAGTGTCACAACCTTAATCGGTTTAGTTAGTTTTGATCCTTGGGTTATAAGTTTGGGTATTTGATGTTAATATTTACCTATAGAATCTTTCTATACTGAAGCCTCAACAACCTTTATAGAGAGTGTCTTTTAGGTGAGTCATATAAGGTTTTTGGAACTTCATCGTACGATTACCTTACATTAGCATACCTTTGCATATCTCAACTCTGTCCTTATATCATTAGTATATCTTGAATCGATTGCCACAGCTGGATTCCTGGATCTTTAGGATTGTTGTTTTCCCAATATATTTGCAAAGCTTAACCTTTTATTGCTTGACAATTTACAAACTGAATTTGTTCCCCCCAAATCCCTGTGTTCGATACTCTGGAATTCTTGCTTAACTACGTCAATCCGTACACTGTGGGTTCGCTTGCTTGATTTCTGGTTTTATAATTAAAGCTTATTTGCACGCACGCTAAGTGGCGAACAATTCTTGACCGTGTATTTCCGTGTAGAATATTCCGGTGCATTGTTCATTGTGTTGGTAGCTGCAAAGGCGCAACAAAAAAACCTAAATCATAGAAAAGGACGACGTATAAGTAACAACTAGTACACGTTATGGACGACTCTGTACGGTAACAACTAATTTAGAGGTGACTAGCGCATGCAAAGAAAAGATAAATGAAAGCACAGTTGTGTTTGGGCATGCAAGTTGCGTAGTTATTTAAATTTTGCACCTACATTATTGTCATTTAATTTTAGTGTTTTAAGCTCGGCTCATAAGTTGAGTTATATATTGTTGGTTTTAGTTGAAGCGTGGGCGCTGTAATTTAAGTTTGTAGCACTTCCATTTAGCACATAAGACAATATTTTGTTTAATTTGTTGTGTTATAATTTTTTTGATATAAATATATGTGTGCATGGGTTATATGTCTTCTCTGAATATACAATGTTTCATAGTACGGTTGTGGCTGCATTTAAAAACAAAGGTTGGCAATAATGGAAAATGATAGGACTTGATTTATGCAACTGGGATTAAGCTAAGGGCCCGGGGGATGTGCTATCTTTTTTGCAAGGCCATGTCATGCCTCTATGTGCCAAGCTTGGAAAAATATCGCTTGTGCGTGTAGGGTGGCGTAAGAGGGGAGTTTTTTCCCTATGCACCAGTTTGAACGTGTAAAGTTGAGGGGGGGGGGGGTTGAAGAATGGTGAAAATCTCTTTTGATTTTAAATGCACACAACATCAAGCGTCTGTAATAGGTCCACTTCAAGCATTCCGAGATATTAATAATGTATGGCAACAAGTACAAAAAATACACTATTAACATTAGGGGACAATTACATTGATGTGTTGGAGAAAACAGCCGTGTGATAATTAAGCAATTCAGGGTGACAACATACCAAAGTCTGTTACACACATTAAACATATACGCATTTGAAAACATGGAATATGTTGATAAGGAAAAACACATGGGCTAGGGCGATAGGTGTTGTGTCTTCAAAAAGTGCCTTACAACGACATAGCTGTCTAAAGAACTCCAAAACATATTAGCACGGTAAGGCGACTCAACCAACAACATCTTTGAGGTACCACTTTATCACTTTGTGGGAAACGGACGGGTTCTTTGTAACACCCCAAGTTTTGGGAACTCGAAGCGTTATGGGCTAGGATCTTAAAATGGGTCCCGACCCTTGGAGTAGCAACAACACAACGGATCTTACAACAAGGCACAAATAAATGAAAACCAAAACTCAATATAAAACCAAAGGTTTAAACAAAGGAAAGCGTAAGCAAGAAACGGGAAAAAGGAGAAAAGATGGAAATATATAGAAGAGGGCTAGAAAGATAGATGAAAAGGATGTTCTAGGGTTAGGAAGAAGATAGGAAAGCCGGCCCATAAGATAGAAGATCGGATATTCTATCTATGGAAGGAAGATAAAACGGACGAAAATAGCTCGGGCGTGATCTGCAGCGAATCCGCATGGACGGATCGCTCGTGTCGCAGGGGCGGCCCCTTGTCACTGTGGGGGCGGGTAACAGGTATAGCTTGCCGCTGGGGCGGCGTTCTTCACCACATGGGCGGTGAAGGCGAAAACTGGGGCCTTACATCAGATCCCCCTAAAAGAAGTTTTGTCTCAAAACTTGCAACAACCCAAAAGATCAAATAACAACAACACAGAAAAGCGGAACGCAAATTGTATATTCCTACTCCGGGCACATAACTCAAAACGTCACAAAAGCGTATGCAACTCAACAAAAGAAAAACCGAAACACACAACTATGTTAAAGGCAACGTAAAACTCCGGATAGTTCCTCTGGATACTATCCTCTGTCTCCCAAGTTGCCTCATCAGCTCCTCGTATCGACCACTGAATCTTCATCATCAGTATGTCCTTCGAATGCAAGCGTCTCGTACTACGCTCTAAGACAGCTACCGGATGCTCAACGTTCGTGTGGTCTGGCTCGATCACTAGGTCCTCATGACTGACGATGTGTATCGGGTCTGGTATGTACTCCCGTAACTGAGACACATTGAAGACGGGGTGAACTTCCTCAAGCCTCGGTGGCAAAGCAAGTTTGTATGCTACATCTCCGACTCGCTCTAGAATCTCGAAAGGTCCGACATATATGGGACTTAGCTTCCCCTTCACACCAAAAGGTCTGACGCCTCGTGTCAAAGATACTCTCAACCAAACCTGAGCTCCAACTTTGAACTCCATAGGTCTGCGCCTCTTATCTGCATATGACTTCTGACGACTTTGCACTGCTAGAATCCGGTCTCGTATCACCGCTACGCTGGTCAGGTCATCCTGAATCTGCTCAAAGGCTACTCCGCTAGCACTACTCGGCTCGTCCCAACACTACGGTGTACGGCATCTCTATCCGTATAAAGCCTCATAAGCAGCCATCTTGATCAATGCGTGTCAACTGTTTTTATATGAAAACTTCACTAAGGGAAGGTGATTTGGCCACACTTTTCCCCTGTCTAGCACGTAGGCTCTCAATATGTCGTTCAGAGTCTGGATGGTCCACTCGAACTGACCATCGGTCTGAGGATAATATGTAGTCGTGAACTGCAGACTCGTACCTAGGGCGGCATGTACTTGCTGCCAAAACCTCGAGGTAAATCGTCCGTCTCTATCAGAGACTATAGTCCTAGGTACTCCGTGAAGTCTCACTATATGTCTAGTAAACTCCTCTGCTAATCGACTTACCGGTCACATCTCCTTGATAGGAATGAAACATGCGGTCTTCGTCAGTCGATCCACTATAACCCAGATAGCATCACAACCTTGACTCGGTCTCAAACAGGTAACAAAGTCCATCAATATGGCTTCCATTGAGGGACGGGAAGTGGGTGTAGCTCTCCTCCTGGTCGATGATGCTCGATATTGACCTGCTAACAAATCGTACACTGATCTACATATCTCATCACGTTTGACTTCAAACCTCTCCAGCAGAAAGAGCGTTTGATATCCTGATACATCTTACTCGCACCAGGGTGCACTAAGTAAGATGAAGAGTGAGCCTCTTGTAGGATTCGCTTTCTTCAACCCTCGAGTATTGCAGCACTTGCTTCATGTGATCTTGTTGAACGTGTAAGTTCTTCCTCCCTTTTTCTTTATCAAGTTCAGGTGTTGCTGCACCTTCTTCCTTCTGTTTCGTTTTCTTCTTTCGTTCTTCCTTTCTTCTTCTCCAAGAATCAAGTTGGAACCTTGATTCTTGTTAGCATCTCTGTTGTTGATGTGTTGCTGTTCTCAGGCTCTTTAGGTTGAATCTTGACGTGGTTGGATCAAAGGTTCGAGCTTAGGATCCCTAGCTGAGAAGTTTCTGTTGAGAGAAACCCCGACAGTGTTAACTGTCATGAATCCACCCCCACGGCAAGCCGCCCTTGCGCCTTGCTCCGCCACCCCAGGGGTTTCTTTTGCAGTAACTCCCGTTCTTGTGAGTTGCTTCCTTCCTTGCTTTTCTCGTTCTTTCCCTTGATTCTTATGAATGTTCTTTGCCCCCTGAGTGTTTTGTAAGACTAAGGTTGAGACCTTAGCTTTTGTAAATCTCTTAAATATCATTGAGACTAGAAGTTATAGACTTCTAGCAATCGTTTCGGTTCTGATTCTTGATACCTTGTATGAACAGGCTTTCCTCGATCCCTTCCTGAGGGAAACTGAGTTTTTCTGTGAGTTATTGTTGAGCTTTGAGTTTTCCTTCGAGTGAGGTAAGTCCCTTGGACTTACTTAGCTTCATTCCATATATTGGTTTGAGTGTTTCGGCTTGTTTGTGTTATTTATCTTGTTATAACGGATAACCGGAATATGATTCACCTTTATAACCTTAATTGGCCCAAGTGTATGATAATCGGGCGGTGACCACTTATTTAGTTCTACAGTAGACTAGAATGTGCTCTTGCAACCCAGGCCGGTAGGTAATGGATAGTACTGATCTATTCCTATTGGTAAACGGAAGCGGAGGCGAGTTTCGAGACATTCTCGTGTGACAAAAGAATTTTAATTAGTAATGATGATATAATGAAAGATAATAATCTGTTGAGTGCAAGTATGTTATATGTTTACATTACCTTATGTGTGTTTGTGCCTTTACGTTCTTCTGATATCTAGAATGTTAGCTAACGGTTATACCGACGTTGTAGATGTTCCACAGGTTCAGGATGCTGCTGAGTGATCCGGATGGTGTGATCCCGTACATTATAGGACGGGATTAGGTTTATGTTTATGTTGTTGTTTTTCCTTTTGTTTTGAACTCGGATGCGAATCTTTTACGCTTCCCTTTGTTTTGAACCTTTGGTTTTATATTGAGTTTTGGTTTTCATTTGCCCGTGTCTTGTTGTAAGATTCGTTGTGATCTACTCTGAGGGTCGGGATCCATTGTGAGGTTCTAGCCCGTAACGCTTCGAGTTCCCAGAACTTGGGGTGTTACATTCTTGACCGGAAAAATCGGTATCTTAGTAGTTCCTACGCGATAATGGATCTGAGCCTAGTAAACAACACGCCAGCAATCCTAAATTTATTGAAAGCCAAGTGAAGCTGTTAGGAACTGAGTAATTGAAGAGCAGATTTCCGGGAATAAACCCATGTAAAAGAAACCCTTACCAGTAGGGTCATTGTATAGAACTCGTCACACTTGACTTTCAATAACTTTTATGCGTTCCTTGTGTTCACATCGAGCATCATAGTTGTTGTGTCATCCGTACACCGGTACTGGAAATACATTCTACATAAGAGCAAGGGGAAATGAGGTTTAGGCAAGCCGTAAATTGTAAAAATGCTATAAAACAACTAGGATGCGTTTGAAGACATGTTTTACATCTTCTTTCTATGGAACCCAGCACGTGTCACATACAAACTCTTGTTGCTAAAAAAAAGCTAGGCATGTCTTCTTAAGTCAACTCTGGAACGTGCACCTTAAGCCGAAGAAGTTGTGCGTGAATTATATCAGTAATCTACAAATGGAACAAACACACTAGTTTAATTAGGGGTACAAATTAAAAATGGCGTAACAATACCTACTCATTATGAATGAAGAGAAATACCGTCGTTGCTTGTTCATCCGCAACAAAAGTGACCTCGGTCAGGTGAACCGGAAGCTCCGCATTGATCGTCTGGATAACTCGCGAGTCAATAGTAATCTTTTTGTCTCAATACCTCCACACATTTTCAGTCTGTCAAATGAGCGTAAGCAAACGAGGTAGGTGGTATTCCCAAACTCAAGAGTTGAAATGTAAGAGGGAATTACTAGTTGTGTATGGCATCTGCACACGCCGTTAGGATAGACCCGTATTTTGGTTGACATGAAACGGAAAGGGAAAAACCTGCATTGTAAACAAGCACAAATTTCTCAAAACAAGTATGTAGGAGTAGGCATACTCACAAAGCTGCTTATTTTCATTCCAATTAGTTCACTAGGTCATCGATCAATAGGTACTCGAGTTTCTAAAATTTAGCCATCATGGTCGAGACCAAGATAATGTTCTCGCAACTACCAAATAAGTGCATGGTTTCCAAGTTAATCATAAAAGGGAAGTTCACAACAAGGCATGCATGAAGACATTAGAGAAGAGTACGCTTTTGTGGGAAGGAAAATTAGGGTACATGTATTCCGTAATTGAGATATCCCTTATTGTTAGTGAAATGCCCCCGTGGAAACGATTTTCTCAAGTGGCACCCACAATAGAGAACTACGAGATCTACATTACAAACTAGAGAAAAGACTGACCTTTCGGTGACAGTGGGAATATGAATTAAATAGAGCGGAAATAGGAAACATTCTACCAAAGCGGTCGTCGGTAGTAGAGCTTTGGGGCAAGTTGTGTATTGTGACAAACGGGCTTGCTTGTTGGCTCGAGCTAGCACCATCCATGACTGCAGTGACTTCCGTGGAGTTGGTGAAGTAGATTTTTTGTTCGCCGTTGTAAGTTGCAGAGTATGGGGGAACCGACTTGACAATCAAGTTATTCATGTCATACCAACGGCCCCTCTCGAGGATGGTCTCATACACATATATGTTCACGTCAAAGAGAGAGTAGTGGTCATATTGTTTCCCTGCATGGAGGAACAAACTGAGGGTTTAGTAGAAGGCAGGTAGGGGACACCAAAAAAATATGTACATGGGAATCGCTTACCGTCTCGTCAAGGAAAACCATTCTCTAGTAACTACACTTGTTCGGGTTTTGTTGTTTTGATTGCTTGTCGATGATCCTCACACGCACAATCTGGGACTTGGCCTTCTATGTGAGCTTGTCCAAAGTGGAACGACCAGTCGGATGATGATTGGCTGATATACAAGATTGAATGTGTAAAGATGGGGAATGCAAAATCAAGGTCTGTTAGAGTGCCAATACGCATGTGTTTTTCAGGGCATATAAAGGGCATTAATTAAACAAGAATAAACACAAGGGATTTCCCTGTTTTTCCACGCACAAACAAAAGGAAGGGACCAAAAAACATGAAGAAAGCCTAGGGACATGCAGCTAAGATGCAAACAAAGAGTGGTTTCCTACCCACAGACAAGGCAAACAAGTAGGTGAGACTTCTCTAAGAAAACCAAACATGCACAAAGATGTAATAGACAAATAGAAATGGAGAACGACCATAACGGGGTAACTTGCATTGTCGAAGCCGGGGATGTAGCAGGTTGCAGGAAGCTGAAGATGGCGTCTTGGGTACCTGCATACACAGGCGTAGAAGTCAGTATTGCTTTAAGGAGGTCAACGACGAGTCAGTGTTGGTACTTCGTAAGGAAAACTAAGGGGTTAGATGAAATGATGGAAAAGCAACGAACACCCCCTGGGATACAAAAAAGACGTTGTGGGACGTTAAAAAAACTAACACAAAGAGGAAGGGGAGTAGAAGAAAAACAAACTTCATCCAAAAAAAACAATTACCAACAGTGGAGTAGGACTGCCAGCATACAAACAAGAACGGAAGAGAAGGAACTAAGAGAGGAGAAGTAGTGTAAAACAATGTAGAAAAAGAAAAGATGGGAAAGAAAATTGAGACCGCAACTCACCGGGCAAAGCAGGAAAGGAAGGAAGTGATAAGCCGGCGACATAATGGAGGCAATAATGGAGCGTTAATCATGATATAAGTGTGTTGCATGCGAGGTATCTCCGAAGAAGGACTTTCATGGTGAACGCGTTGGTAGAGCATTCTTTAGTCACGAAATCCTACACGTGTAACGAAGGTAGAATGGTTGCGGCATGCACCAGGAATAGAAGGTCATAAGAGAAACCAAGGATCGGAGAACGGGGAAGAAAAAAGGACGGTGTAGTTGGCCAATGGGCATCTGGGAAGTCAAACAAAATGGGTTCTGCAACCCTAATAATGATTAACATGTTCAGAGGAAGGTGGGCCTCATTAAAGCTAGTAGTTGAGCTTGAAGGCAAGCGTTGATATGAGTCGCTCCTAAATGGATTTCAGCTACAATCACAATTGGCCTAGTCAACTAATTAAATGGGCTTTCAAACAAAAGGGCAAATTTGAAGTTACACTATTCATAAGAGCAAGTCTCCTTTATATAGTAACAATGATAAGAGAGACTTCCCCAAAGATATTTTTGGGTTTTAATTTCAGGTGCATTGCTTTGAACCAATATGTGCACAATTTTGTACCAATATGTGCATTAATTTGTATTCATACTTGCATTACTTTGTACCAATATGTGCATAAATATTTTTTTAAATTATTTTTTAATAATGTTTATTTAAAAAAAATAAAGTTAAAAAGAAAGTGTCTAGTCGGGCTTTTGATTAATAACATGATTGCAAATGAACGTTAATGATTGCTTAATATATTACCGATCATGATGTTGTACCACTGTAAGTATTCATGGATGTGAAATAGTGGATAAAAATACACTTTCCATAATAAGATTTTATTTATGCTAATAATATTAATCCATTTAATGATTGTTTAATATATTGACGACCATTACTTTAATATAACGATCTAATTTTGTTTTTTCTGAATATTAAAATTTTTAAAGCCCGTTATCTGTGTTTTTTAACTATCATTATTTCAACCAACTCATAATTATTATTTTTACGTTAAATTATTTTTTTGAACGTTTTTTGAACATTAGTTTTTTAACGCTATTTTTTTTATCGATCATTGTTTGTGTATTCTACTTTTTTTTATGATATCTTTGAATGGATTAATAAATTTGGGATCATTATTTTTTTAACGATCGTTATATGTATATTATAACTCTTTGTAAAGTATTATTACTAGTCGTTAAAACAAACTATACATATCAGGACCGAATACACGACATTTATTATTAGTAACACTTGTTAAAAATGGAAATGCATTATATAAAATTAGTCAATATTTACCGTATAGATAATAAGAACTTGAACATTCATTTGTGTAGATCGAGTGGTTGATATAAGTTTTCACTCCCTTTATGCTCTCATAATATATATATATATAAAATAGGAATCTTTTCGTAAGGTATGGAGTAAGAATCTTGTACAGTCACACGATTTGACAAAATGAACATCCTAGATTAATCGCTGCTAATCACTACTACAAAAAGGAGATGATAACCCGGGCGTTTGAAAGAATATACTTCGGACTCCCACCGGGGTAAAGGTTAGGGCGGTATTTGGTCCATCAACTTTATACCCCGGGCGTGTGTAAAACAACATCCGGGTTATTTTATCTCCTTCAATTTTGGTACAAACATTGGCAACCGGGATATATTATGATCAAATAACCCGGCAACCTTGAACCCGGGGTATTTGATAATGTCACATAACCGGGTATGGACCGGGTTATTTGATGCCATTTATTTTAATAATTAATAACCGGGTATTGGGAAGCGGGTTATCTTAAACCAATAAATAACCCTGAGGGTAGGATCTGGGTTATTCGAGTATGTGACGACCTAATAATCCTTACAATGAAGATCCGTGTTATAATGTATAAAATTTATAACGAGACCACTCCGAATTATTTAACCCGGATTTAATGTTCAGATTCTGTACGTTTTTAATGGCATTCAGAAATTGTAACTGTCCCAAATGCAGAAAGAACTTCAGCAACCAATTCAATTCACAAACATGATTCAAAGTCATGTACTTAACTCAAAACATTCACTGCAGTTTTGTGATCACCAATATCACATCGAAGATAACCAAATTCACAAACATAATTCAAAGTCATGATTCAAAGTCATGATTCAAAAACTAAATGTCACTAAGTGTATAAAGATTTAAATGTTCACAATCTTCAAAAGATATATTCATCGTCCTAGCAATGCACATCAACTAGACGATAACCGGTGATGAAATCTGCACTGTTTTTGCCGGAGAGATCATAAAGCCTTACAAAAGATCAAGTTTTGAAATTCGTCACTTTCACTGCTTTGGAACTTCCTGGAGAGCACAATAACACCAAGTTTGAGAAAGTTACAAAGTGAAAGGTATATGGAGCACACAAACCAAAATATATACTAGAAGAAAAGGACATTCAATGCAGTCTACGGAAATGTCAAACATTTGTTCATGAAAGCCAAAGAACAACACCCTAGGGTTGATTTCAATCTGTCCAAAAAATATATTCGAGGTCGGAACCCACAATCCAAATCCAAATCATATAAATGCAATCAAAGTTTCGAATTTCATACCTAAGAGATTAGTTGAAGCAAATATTCCAGCCACTCCTTACAAACTTCTTCAATTTCATCATACGAGTAAGTATCTTTTTTCCCATACCACTGTAAAGATATCAGAAATTAACTTTGATAAGCTCATGAGTATAATATTTAATGAAAAGCCAAAATAATGTTAAAATATGTTGAAACGTACAATCTTTGGGACACTGTGACTTCTTCTTAATATGATCTCGCGCATAAATCTGAACACATAATATCCACAATCATTCAAGTTTGGAGTCTGCGGACACTACAGATCAAGAAAAAAACATATATTAAACTAGTGATATACATATTACGTCAAATGTAAATGTTTGTGCCTTATAACTAATAAAAAAATATGAGAAGATATGAAAATTAACCTTTATGGACTGCCACCGAGTAATTTTTCGAGGTTTTTTTAGTCCCAAACTAGTGTATTTTAAAGTATAAACCCTACACAATAAGATAAAAAGAAATGGTTTGAATACTATATACGAAATTACTTATATGTTGAAAATAGTACGAAAAACTTACAAATCAACTAATTGCTCAGCATCATCATTTTGTTGTCCATGCAACGGGCCAATCCAATATGCAAACCCTTTGTGAGGGTGTAAAATCAACAACACCCAATGATTCCTATACTTACACTGATAAGTAATTATTTATAAGAGTGTATACACATATAAAAGGAATAAATAGAACAATACTAACCCAACATAATATGGAGCAAAAAATATTCGGTTTTCGATATCGCCTTTCATGGCCCCTGCAATATAAGTAGCATGTTCTTTGATTCTCATATCACCACGACTTTTGGAAGAAATTAACATTGGACAAAGAAATCCGAATGTTTTACTTGATTCACAATGTGTCTCCGAGAGAAATCTACATTGATAAAATAATATAAGCATGCAATAAAGAAAAATAGATTAAGTTAAATCTAGTGAAAACTAACCTCATATATATTGATATATGACACATTTGTAGCTCTTGCTTGTCTAGCCAAATCTGAATTTCATTCTTGCTAATGGAGATATCAAGATTTGATCGATTGAAAACCTCCTCTGGAATATTAATCTCTTTAGTAGAACCATCAGAAAAATCATCTAGCAGCCAACGAAAGTCATCGACCAGAACCAAAACTGAACCTTGATCCTTTGGTTCGGGAGAAGGTTGTTTCGTTAATTCCTTTTCCTTTTGCTTGTTGCTCTGTAACACCCCGGATCCTAGAGGACTCGAAATGCTACGAGCTGGGACCTCACAATGGGTCCCGGCCCTTAGCTTGACAACAACTTCATCGGACCTTACAACACGGCATAAATTAAATGGCAAAACATAGAGTTTTATATCATGAGCGAAATGAAAAATCCAAATCTAAAAACAATACAGCCAAGTCTCAAAACTAAAATGACAACATCAGTCTCAACAGTCGTGAAATAAAAGATAACAGTCCCGTCCTATAATGCACGGAATCCCGGCTGCCCACTACCGCCGGATCACTCGATCGCCTCCCTAACCTGCAAAGCATCTACACGCGGTATAAAACCGTTAGCTAATAATCTATGCATAAGTATAAGGGTAAAAGCATAAACACACAACATACACAATTAGCATGCAACACTCATTCCTTTTGTTATCTTTAATTAAGTGATACGTCATTACTAATGATACTTATTTTGTGACACAAGGGATTCCCAAACCTCGCCCTTGTCCCCGTTTACCAACGCGGACTGGTACTAATGCATTTGACCGTCTACCTGATTGGGCTGGTCGCAGGGAACCTCCTAGACTCTCGCAAGAGCTAGACAGATGATGTCACGGCCCATTATCATACACTTGGGTCAATTACACAATATACTAAAGTCGGCCTATTCCGGTTTCGTTATTTATCTTAACTAACAAACACCACTCATACACATTACACACATGCAAGAAGCCAGCTAAGTAAGTCCGTGGACTTACCAGAATCAAATCTCGCCTCTATTAACACCACTCAATCAGTAACTGCAGAAACTCAGTTGTCTGTCAAAGGAGACATGTGGGTCAATACATTTCCCTAGGTACTTAGAAGTCTGAAACTCCTAAGCTGTAAGATCCTATTTGGACATAATTTATTACAGTACTTATTTAAGGTAACATGACTATTCTACCCTTGGTCCCGAGACTTCCAAAAACTCGTAATACGTACTTAAAATTCTTATTTGAGGCGAATTAACCATATTCTACTCCCTAGGGTGATTTTAGGTAAAAACTAGAGAAAATACCCACTTTCTATTTCTCGAAAAGTCACTAAGGTCCAACTACAGCTTCAAATATGAAATTAAAATAAACTTACAAAAATTCAGAAATAAATCTCTAAATTATCTATGATATCTAATCTACTCATAGGAGAAAGAATTTCCTAAAACTGTTCAATTATCACTTTTACAAAAATCCTTAAAGTTGGCTACTACACTAAAAATGTTCCTATACTTAGTCAAAAATCAATGCTGGAAAAACAGCTTAACTACTCTACTTTGAGACCCTATAACTTTCAATCCAACCGTTCATTTATTCCCAAATTTTAACACGGTAAACTACATATATCTATCTATGATCTATCAAAAATTCAACGGTGGATCTTCAACCAATCTTTTTAACATTGATTCACAACAGTGGGTAATTTTCAACTTCAAAAATTGAAGAAACAAAAATCTGTACACAAAGAGTTCATGAGATCCTGAGTTCTATATTCACTGTCAACTATTCTGCATCAACACAACTACTCTCACCCATCCTATGTTCAACCTATGGTGACAAACATCAACCTATACATTTATAGACTCCATCTAAGATCTGTACAGAAGTTAACATCCGGGAATCATTCACTTACCGGACTGTAGCATCTCAGAGGAAGAACGTGCTACTGGACTCGAGGGTTAGACTTCACTACTGTAGCTTTGGGACGGCTCTGCTTGGCCTTGTTGTGGGCATCCGATGTAGTCAAGTTAGGGACCCGTACGTCCGGCACAGAGAAGGAGCACGTGAGAGACTGAACCAAGACACTAGAGAGAGAGAAGGAAAAGAAGGTTGGCCTTACCGGAGGGACAGAAGAAGAGTGAGCCGCTTCAGCCGTCCTCGGCGCTGGTGACTATGGTTTGGGTGCTGAGCGGTTCTAGTGTCAACTGTAGATAATGAAAGGCTCCTCCACCTGTTGGCTTCTTTTCTTGAGAGTTTCTGCGTTTGAGACCACTGCTGAATGTATGCAGAAGGCTGTTGAACGTATGCAGAAGAGGGAGCAGAAGAGGCGTACATAACAGGAGTTACGCTCTTGTAACGTTCAGACGGTTGAACTCTTCCAGATGGGCTGGAGGGGAACGCAACAAGGATTTGAAGGGAGGAAGCGGAGGTTGGGCCTGCACAAGGGAGCTGCTGCTGGGCTCGAAGTGTTGCTGGGTCTGTGCAACTGCGAGGACAAGCTGGGCTGAAGCAGTGGCAAGCAAACTAGGTTGAAACTAAGTATAGGAAGAGTGGGTTGAAAGTGGATGAGGTTGTCCTGGCTTTGTTACAGCCTTGTCAAAACGTGTCATGGCCTTGTCATGGTCTCGTCTCAGGCTTGTCATGATCTCGTCTCAGCCTTGTCATGATCTCATCTAAAGTCGTCGTTAAGAATTAATTATAAGAATTAGGGTTTGATATAATTCTATCATTTTATGTGGATTAAATTCTACATAAAAGGATAAATAATTATAAGAATTAGGGTTTGATATAATTCTATCATTTTATGTGAATTAAATTCTATATAAAATGATAAATAATTATAAAAATTAGGGTTTGATATAATTCTATCATTTTATGTGAATTAAATTCTACATAAAATGATAAAATTTGTGAAGAAAGAAATGCTAGATAGAATGGGAAACCGTCAACGGCTCGAAGTCCGATTTGATTCACAATTAAACGGAATAAAAATTCCGGATATTACATCGATTTTTTTGGGGAGCTCTTTTGTTCCTACTCAATTAAACGTTGTCCTTTCGTCCTTATAAATTTGTAAAGCAAAACAGTAGGATATTGTACTTTGACTATGCACATAAGATGAAGAAATTTGACAGATTACCGTGATGGGAAACACAAGATGGTCGTGCCATGCAATATACTGTCCTACAGCTTCTAACATGAAATAAACTTCTTCAGTAGGGAATAAAACTACTGTAACGCCCAAAAAATTTCGCGCGTTTGCGATATTTATTTTTTTCGGTTTTTCTCGATATTTTTATTAGCTCAAATAATTTTATAAGTATTTGTACTTCGTAATTTAAAGTTTTTTTTCGAGAATGATCTTATATCATAAACTATATTTTCGAGTATATATATATATATACACATTGTCCGTATTTCATTTTACGGAAAATTTTGAGAAGAGTTTCCGATCCGAAAATCCCGTTCCGATTATTTTTCTTACCGAGTTATTCATCCCCCTTTGTTTGATTTTTCTTTTCTTTTCTTTTTATTCCTCCTTTCCCCTTTTTCTTCCCAGCCGGTGAGACCGGGGGACTGTTGGCCGACCAATGAGCTGATACTCAGCCTTCATCACTCTCTCACGTAATGTCTCTCTCTCACGTTACCCTCTACTCTCCTTTCTTCTTCCCTTGGCCCCTCAACCCTTCAATCTCTTCAGCCTTCCTCTGCCCATCCATCTTCCCTCTCGATCTCCTTGCCCACCAAAGCCTGCAACATCTCTCAACTCGAGCTGCTGTCGGGTCGAAGGCTGCCACCCCACCTCTCCTCTGTTGAACTCTGCGACTGGGGAAAACGCCAGCCGAAGAAGCCCTGCTCCGCCTTCGGATTCAACCAACGCCGGAGCCCTTGTACAACCCTCGCCACCGCCTGGAAGCTCGCCAGAGGAGCTCTCTTCGTCGCAGCCTCCTTGCAGCCCCTCGTCGCCTGCCGGAGCCATGCCTCCTCCGCCTGCGCGCCGCCCTGATCTCTTCTCTCCCGTCCTTCTCTGTTCTCTTCGTTCGCGAGGGGAGACACCCGCCTCTGTCCAGAGATTGGGCCGCCGCAGCCTCCTCGTCTCGCTCACCGGAGACGGACGCTAGCGCCGCCGCTCCTTCCTCCGCCTGCCCTTGCCGCCGTCTGGATCCCTCCCCAGCCTCTCCTTCTGCGTTTTGTTCAGGGTTGAAGAAACCCTTATTATATATTATTTCGGCCCCCTTAAATTTGTGCTATTTACACTTTATGCCCCTTATTTGATAATTGCAGTTTTGGCCCTATGTTTTGGAAATGTACAAAATTTCCCTTGTGAATAAATTATAGTTTTGGCCCAAAGTTATTTTCGGAAAATGGTCTAAGTTTCTTGAGTTCCATATTTATGGCCAGAGATTTAATTGTGGATTTTGACCTATGTTTATATAATTGTATAAAACCCCGGAAAATGTTTTTACGAGTTTTAACCTTGGTTTTGAAAGCGAGTTTTCCTTAGATTTTTATACGTTAAATCTTCCGTTCAAATTTAGCATATAGGCTAAATTTGCTTAGCTTTGGTGATAGGTTCGGAAGCACTCGACAAAGGCCCAACGGACCCATAGTCAACATTCGTCGATCGACTTCCACCTTTGACCCCGAGTGAGTATCTTTCTCGATCTAGTTATGTTTAGTAGTAGTAGTAGTATCATGCTAGGATGGATCTAGCATAACTTAGAGTTAATGCCAAGTAGTGGCTTTGGACCTTATGTGAGTGTTTGAGGATTTTGAAATGTTTTAAGGCTTAAGGTGTTGTTATCTTGTGAATATTGTAAAGCGTTGAGTGGTTAGTTGATCTTATGAGGATTGAGATTATGGTTGTATGATCTTGTTGAGATTGTGGAGACTAGGACGAGAGTATCCTAGCATGCGTTGTGATGGTTATGACCTTGTGAGATTGTGAGGATTAGGAATTGTTATCCTATCATGGTTATGGTTTATGATCTTGCGAGATCATTAGGACTAGAAGTCTAAAGACTTCTAGCATGTGAGAGAGATGTTGATGGTGTGCCTTGTTTTGACCAGGCGTTGAGTGCCTTCCTACGGGAAGTTGAGAGCGGTGGTTAGGGGATTATCTTTTGGACGAGGTAAGTCTCCGGACTTACTTAGCTCGTATTCCTTGTATTAGCATTGATGTGTGTTTGGTGGTGTGTGTTTATTGTCTATTGTTTATAACAACTAAACCGGAATTAGGATTACCGACCTTTATATTATTTTGGCCCAAGTGTATGATAACGGGCGGTGACAACTTGCCTGGCTTCCGCGAGAGCTAGGAGGTTCTCGGCGACTATCCCGGCTGGTAGACGGTCAGATGCATCAGTACCATTCCATGCCGGTAAGTAGGGACCGAGGCGAGTTTCGGTGACTCTCGTGTCACAACCTAAGTTGAATTAGAACGGGATATGACTTAATAATAATAAAGATAATAAACCGGACTTGTGTGCTTTGGAGTGTATTGGGTGTTTATGATGATAGACTTGTGTTTGTGCCTTTCACCTTAATTCTAATGCTTCGAATATGAGCTAACGGTTTTATACCGATTGTTGTAGATTGCCTTGCAGGTTAGGAATGCGGCCGAGAGATCCGGAAGAGTGGGAAGCCGGGGTTCCGTACATTTTAGGAAGGGTTTTGGGTTAGAGTCATGTTTGGAGTTTTGTATATTGTATCATTCTATGCCGCATGTATGGCGTTTGGTCTTTGGAGTTGTTGTCGGCTGAAGTCCGTTGTTTGTTTTCTTTCGGGTTTCCTTACATTGCATAAAATGTATTTTGGTTTTGGCCTTTATTTGTGCCTTGTTGTAAGATCCGGTGAAATTGTTATCAGGCTAAGGGTCGGGACCCATTGTGAGGTCCCAACCCGTAGCATCCCGAGTCCCGCGGATTCGGGGTGTTACAACTACCACCTCACCTTGACCTTGCATAAATGTCACTATTTTGACCTTCACTTGACCTTTCTTCAATGGTCGATTATGCAAGTTTACGGGGCTTGAAGATGAATGATAAACTAATCTTGTTGCTACCTCCATGTCACAGTCGGGCACAAATAACTTGCATTCACATCATCCCTACATTTTAGAATGATTAGAATCATAAAAAAATAATGTTTAGAATTAAAGAAGTAAAACATATAACTTTGAGATTAAGGACTGAGATTTACCTCTACCATATATGGAAACACGCTTAAATCTTGGTTTGGTGCAATATCCTTAATAGTAGTGCAAGATTTTTTAACACTTTTAGGAGTAGGATCAGCATCTAGGGACATAGACTTTGACGGTATTTTCTGTTGTGTTTTATCTGCCTTTGGCTTTTGCTTGTTCCTTGATCATTTTGCAGGGCTCTTTGGTTCCTACTCATTTAAACATTGTCCTTTCGTCCTTATAAATTTGTAAAGCAAAACAGAAGGATATTGTACTTTGACTATGCACATAAGATGAGGAAATTTGACAGATTACCGTGCTGGGAAACACATGATGGTCGTGCCATGCTATATATTGTCCTGCAGCTTTTGACAGGCAAGAAACTTCTTCAGTAGGGAATGGAACTATCACCCCGCCTTGACCTTGCATAATCGTAACTATTTCGACCTTCACTTGACCTTTCTTCAATGGTCGATTGTGCAAGTTTATGGTGCCGGTACCTCCATGTCACAGTCGTCCACAAATAACTTGCATTCACTCCAACCCTATATTTTATAATGATTAGAATCATAAAAAAAAAAAAGTAATGTTTAGAATTAAAGAAGTAAAATATATATATAACTTTGAGATCAATGACTGACACTTACCTCTACCTTTTTTGGAGAAACACTTACAGCTTGAGGAGGTGCAATTTCCTTAATGGTAGTGCAAGATGTTTTAACAGTTTCAGGAGTAGGATCAGCATCCAGGGAAATAGAGATTAAAGGAATTTTAGGGAGTGGTTTATCTGGACAATATTGTTTTCTCTCCTCTAACAACCAGGGAAATAGAGATTGAAGGAATTTTAGGGAGTGGTTTATCTGGACAATATTGTTTTCTCTCCTCTAACAAAGCCTTGATAAATCGTTTTGTTTCACCAAATACAAATTCAATTTCAACCTTCATGCTTGCTTTAATCCTTTCCGTTGCCTCAATAATTGCAACTTCTCCTACATTCACTGCAGATGATGAAGATGCATGACGAGATGCATGGCCAAAGTAACCACTAACATGTACGCCTTGACCGACCCCTATAACACGTCCTGGGTGATCTACCTTACCCAAGGCCATTGCAAGAACATCTTTGCGCCCAACACTAACAAACTCTCCAGTGATTTCTTTCTCGAGATATTCATCCTACAATTTATATAGAAAGACATAATGCACATTGTTCTCATGAATTCAATACTCGACTTCATCCAACCAATTAATTTTTGAGGACTTTGTTTCCATCCAACTTGAAAAGATTCCAAGTTCATCATATTTGCACATCAATAAAGAAAATAGAATATATATCACCAGGAAGTGCAGAAGTCAGAAATTAGTACATCTTTTGTTCATGCAGATTTTCATGTCAATAGAACTACTTATACTAATATGCTTTCCATAAGGCAAAAATATATTATGTTCGTACTAATATCAACAATGTGTAGTATATCGATGAACAATATGTTTGAAACTTTAATCACAAGTACACTTACTATTTTTCCAATCACTTCTTGTGATTTCTCAACGTAGGATCCATCTTTTTGTTTCTTGGCCTCTTTGTACAGGATTTCTCGGGATACATTGGAAGAGACGTCCATGTTATGTGTACGCTTCTAAATAATCAATATAAGACAAGGTCAAAGCTTATATAATGACATATATTCTAATGTAAACAAAAATATGGAACGAGTACTTTTACAAGGTCAAAGCTTGTGTGCTTACATATTTATCTTCCAATCGAGCATATCCAACCTTAGACCCCCTGTATGTATTGTCATTCAGCATTGAGAGTTCTCTATATTTTTCACTTTTAGCCTATTTTGAAAAAATCAAATTCCATTAAACGTTGTATTCATTGACAACAAATATCATAATGTAAGATGAAATTTTGGAAAAGAATATATGCCTGAAACTCTGCAGATTGAGTTATTCTGATAAATTGTGTCCACTGTTCTTGACTGATGTATGAGTCATAAATTGGAGGAGGAGTAACCGGAATATCAGAAGGATCCTTGTCTTTCAAATACTTCTTTCGCAAGTCCTTTTTGAAGGTATTCCACAAAGCATTTGCCTTTTTCCACACCCATTCTTTATACATTTCAGGAATTATGAAAACATCCTACAATATACGAAAAATCAATGTGTTACGATAAAAGTAGAAATGGACAAAATGCACATTGTTTGTATATAAAAAAGTAATTTTACCGCAACATTATGTCAAATATGATCCAAGTCCTCGTTTGGTACCAGTTTCCAAGTATCAATGGTGATTGGCACTATTCTCTTTGCTACGGTTCCAATTAAGGTTGATAATATAGATGCATTTTCTCCAACTGGTTGACCCTTGTTATTAAAACTTATCTCAAATCGCTTTCCTTCTCCAATGGTCTTTGTAAAACCCTTTAGCAATGAAGCTCCTCTCGTCCTAATGGTCTTTTTGGAAGGACAAGGTGTTGGAGTTTCTTCAGCTGACTCAAATGGTTGTGTGGCCAAATTTGCTCTTTTCCTCCTCTTGGTCTTTTTGGAAGGAACATCAGCAGGAGCTTCTGCAGCAGGCTCAACCGGTTGTGTGGCCAGTGTAGCTCCTCTCGTCTGAATGGTCTTTTTGAAAGGAACATCAACAGGAGCTTCTGCAGCAGGCTCAGCCGGTTGTGTGGCCAAATTCTTACGCTTTCTAGCCATATGTCTGCATAAAGACAAGGTGTTAATATATACTTTATTAAAACAAAATCAGAAGGAAGCTAGAATGGTATGACTTCTCTGATGTGCACATACATTCAGCATATGTGAGGAATGATAATTTCTGCTCAGCATTACATTTATATCGAGAACTAGAAGACTCATGTTACTAAAATAAAATAAGTGAATATTTCGTTAATGTACCAAAAGAATAAGTGTTGTATTACTAAAAAAAATATGTGTGACTACTTCAGTAAAACAAAATTAAATATCCTAAAAAAATTATGAACATATCAGAGAAGTCAAAGTTCCTAAAATATCTACTCAAAAGAATAAGTGACTATTTCATTATACTAATTATCGTTTCGTTTTTTGCTTGGATGTACATCAGTAGACTCATGTTCTATTGCAGCTTCTTCATTGAGCCAAATGCCTTCTCGATGATCTTCTCGTACATAAATCTCCTCGTCATCTACATCATCAATCGGTGGGAGCATAATTGTTGTGTTACTAGTCTCTTCACAAAACTCATCAATTTCTTCCCCAATACCTCTCTTCGACGTAGACAACACCACCGACCAACCCGGTTGAAGAAGGTCGGGTATATAGAATACTTGTCTTGCTTGTGACGCCAGCATGAATGGATCATCTCGATGTCCTACCTTATCAAGAGCAACTGAAGTGAATCCCAACTCATCAATTTTCACTCCGTTATTGCTATCAACCCATGTACAATGAAATATTGAAATTGTTAACTCCTTTGAATATAACAACACCCATATGTGATCAATGACACCATAATAAGACATGCTATCATATCTAGCATTCTTGTCTTTTGCACTAGAAACGTGCACGGCATTTGCTTCTAGACTCACTCCATAATTTTGTGTTTTGCTTTTATCAGATTGAGCCTTTGTATGAAAAGTGTAGTTGTTGATGACGAAACCGGTATAGCTCATAACCTGAAACTTTGGTCCCCGATGCAAATCTTTCAGAATAGTTGAGACTTCTTTTTCTGATGTGATTAGTTGACTAATTTGATCTTTAAACCAACCAATCAAGGTTTTATTATGCTCTCTTGTAATCCATTTGTCTGGTTTTCTAGGATTATTTTTCTTCACATAGTCCATGTGTTCTTCTAAGTATGGAACAACTTCATCTATATTTTGAAGAACGTATAGGTGTGCTAGATTCCAATGCTTCTCACGATCAATAGAAACTACCGTACACCCCGTTGTTCCTTTCCAGTTCAATTCAACCGACTCTCTCAACTTTTGGAGACCAATGGGTTCGACATTTGATAAGTAATCAGTACAAAACTCAATAGCTTCTTCAACCATATATCGTTCAACAATGCAACCTTCAGGGTATTGTCGATTCATGACGTATCCCTTTAAAACTTTCATATTTCGCTCAAACGGAAACTGCCACTGAAGATAAACCAGCCCCAAAAGCTCTATCTCTCGTACCAAGTGAACAGACAAGTGCACCATTATGTCAAAGAAAGAAGGTGGAAAATAGGTCTCCAATTCACAAAGAATCACAACAATCTCCTTTTGTAGATCAGGTAACTCATCGCGATCAATCACCTTGCTGCATAACTTCTTAAAAAATAAGCAAAGCCTGATTATGGTATATCTCACATCCTTAGGTAATATAGAACGAATGGCCACAGGTAACAGTTGTTGCATAAGTACATGACAATCATGTGATTTCAGGCCTACTAACTTCAAGTCTTTCAATGAAACAAGGGTGCTAATGTTAGAAGAGTATCCCTCAGGAACTTTGACATCACGAAGAAACTTACAAATGATTACTTTCTCCTCCCTGGATAAGGTATAGCAAGCAGGTGCTAAAAATGTACGTTTTCCTCTAACTTGTGGTTGCAACTTAGATCTAATATTCATCTTAGCATAGTCTTCTCTAACTTTGAGACCATCTTTTGTTTTCCCTGGGATATTCAGTAATGTACCAATAAGGTTGTCACATATATTCTTTTCAATGTGCATCACATCCAAACAGTGTCTCATTGAGAGATCTTTCCAATAAGGAAGTTCAAAAAAATCGATTTTTTCTTCCACCCATCTATAATAGTTTTGTTCAACGAGGATTTTCCAAATGTGACATCAATTTCTTCCACAATATTCATCACGTCTTGTCCGGTTAATGGTATGGGGCAGTTTCCGTTTGAGATAACAAACTAAAAGCTTTACGACGCCTACGATCTGTATGGTCAATAGGCAAGAACCTTTGGTTCCCAACATAAACTATCTTACTACATTTTGTCAGGCGACGGGAGAAAGTATCCTTTCCACAGATAGGCCAAGCGAGATATCCTTTCACACTATATCCAGCAAGATTGCCTAATGTAGGAAAATCGTTAATAGTCCACAAAAGCATGGCCTGTAGTCGAAATTTCTCTCTAGGATGCGCATCATACACTTCAACACCTTCTCCACACATCAATTTCAAATCTTCAATCATGGGCGCTAAATAAACATCAATTTCGAACCCAGGTTGTTTTGGCCCAGAAATCCGCAAAGAAAACAACATATATTTCCGCTTCATACATAACCATGGAGGAAGATTGTAAATTACTAATAGTACTGGCCATGTACTATGACTTGAACTTAGGTTACCGTGGGGGTTCATTCCGTCCGTAGAGAGTGTAAGGCGTAGGTTTCTTTCTTCATTTCCAAACTGGGGATACATCTTGTCAATTGTTTCCCACTGTGTAGCATCTGTCGAGTGTCGAATTTTACCATCTTTAACTCTTCTCCTTGCATGCCAAGTTAGATTTTCAGCCTCTACCAGATTGTCGAATGTAATAACCGAAAATTTTAAAGTCCGTCAACACTGAATTTAACCGGATTCCGATCCGTCAACCTTTATCCTTAAATGAAGTTAAAACGAGATTCAATTTCTATCATTTTATGTGACCTTAATTTACATAAAATGATAAATGATGTAACCGGAAATAATTTACGTACCTTTAAAATAAAATAATAACTTATAGTAGACGGAAAATAATTCCGTAAATATTCCGCAAATTTTCTTTCGATCCGGGACGATTAACGAGTTTTCGTATCCCTTATTCTAATGGGAGAGCAATCCGGTTCTGGCCCAACATCAGGCCCAAGCCCACCGGCCCACCTCCTTAAACTAATTCTAACCCTAATTCTAATTCTACGCTTAACCCTAATCTAATGATACTGCCGCATCTCTCTCTCGCTCCACTGCAACTACACGCTACGGCTTCTCCCTTGCCCTTTTGAAAAACGACAACAGCAGCAATCCTCTTCCGCCTTCATATGCAGACGACGCAGCCACACCTTCCTCTTCCGCCTTCCTCGTTCGCCGGCGCTAGGTGAGCCACCTCCTCCGTCTATCTCTCCTCTTCCTCTCTAATTCCCAAACCGCAGCAACTCCTAACCTTGGCTGCACACCCAGTCGCAAGTCACGCCAGGCGAGGACTGTCGATACAGACGAAGACTCCGGACGCTGCAGCAAGCGCCAGTTAGGAAGAGCGGGCGGTGTGAAGCGTACAAGCAATTTGGTTCCGAACATTGCAGCCGGTCGCGAGTCGTACGGTGAGTCCTTCATCCCTCCCCTCTGCTACCCTTCTCCTCCTGTGTTGAATCTCGTCTCGAACTGCAAACTGTAACCGGGGACGACGCCAGCCTGCACTGGGTTGACGAGCGAGTTAAGAGCGGACTGCGGTTTGCTCCGTCTTCTCCAGTGGAAGTGAGTCCAAAAGGGGGAAGTTTGGTAGGTGAGTTGAACTGTGCAGTTTTACAGTAAGTGTATGTGTACAGATAGAAGGAGTATGTTTGTATATAAATAAATACATGTACGAATAGGAGATAGGTAGGAGATGTAGAAGTGTAGTATATATGTGAAGGTATATATAAATGTAAAGGTGTAATGATCAATAATATATAAGAGTAGATTTAGATTGAGAGGGTATAGTTGTTTATACATGAACTGTAGAGTGTTAAACGTGAGAGTATAAATAGGTATTTTGAATGGATTGGAATTTTGGACATATATACGTAGGTATATATATATACATCGGTATCAGATGGGAGCGATAAAATATGTAGATATATATATAAGTATACCGAGTAGTTACATGAGTATACGAGTTGAAGGAAAAGTTAGATATGTACGTAAGTATATATAAATATATAAGAGTAGAGTAGTAACTGGGAAGGAGGAAGAATGTTATTCTTTTTTGAGTGGATTCAAGTTTGAACTTATAACCTATAAGTAGCTAACCGAGAGACACAAAGTATGGAAACAAGTTCTAAAAGGAATTAGTAGGTTTAAGAATAAACTTTGAGAATTTTCGGCATTAAGGGTAAAATGGTCTTTTACTGTAAGAGAGCTTTTTCCGTAATCCCTTCGCATGAGGTTGGACATCTGGATGTGATTTTGATCCACATGCCTTAATTAACAGGCGTTTGAGTTACCACGAGTACGGACCGAGTTGAGACTGGTTAGAGTGTGATTTGACTCAGGTAAGTCCTTGCGACTTACTTAGCCAGTTTCTGGATATTAGTTGAGTGACAGTGGTTGTGTGTGTGCGATGTGCATGATTATAATAATAACAACTTGTTAGGACGACCGTTATTATTATGTTTAAGGCCCAAGTGTATCTATAACGGGCCGTGACATCACTGCCCAGCTCTGACAGGAGACTGGGAGGTTCTTTATACCCAGACCAGACAGGTACAAGGTGAGATGTATCGGATCCATTCCTGATGGTTACACGGGGGCGGAGGCGAGGTTTGGGAATCCCTCGTGTCACAAAATAAGTATCATTAGTATGAATGAATAACTTAACTGAAGATAATAAATGGACTTGTTTAAAGCATGATGGGTGTTTATTCTTTTATGTGTGTGTGCTATTATTATTCTCCTAATGTTTAGATAACTAGCTAATGGTTTCTCTTGTTGTGTTTTTAGATTTACCGCATGTTAGATCAGCAGCTGAGTGATCCGGAAGTAGTGGTCAGCCGGATCTCCGTACTCCTTAGAGTGGGGGTTAGGGTTGTTGTTTGTCGTTCTTTCTTTTGTTAAGACAGCTGATCGTTTTTCCCTTTTGTTTAAATACTATAGGCTGCTAGACCGTGTTGCATTCATTCCTTGAAAAATACTATTTCATGAATTTCGGTTTTTCTTATTTGTGTATTGTTGCAAGATCCTAGTAATATTGTTGTCAAACTGAGGTTGGGATCCATTGTGAGGTCCTAACCAGTAACGTCCCGAGTTTTGAGAATTTGGGGTGTTACATCGAACAAACGTCGAAACTTTGGAATGATAGGAAGATACCATAACATTTTTGTTGGACTGTTTTTCTTCTTGTATCGTGGTTCACCGCAATCAAGATTCGAACAACTCTCTAATGAAGCATATTCATTTTGGTATAAGATACAATTATTAGGGCAAGCATGTATTTTATGATAACCCAAGCAGCCCATGGAGAACAAAAAATTTTTTGCCTTATATGTGCTAACAGGAAAACTATTATCCTTGGGAAGAATTTGATGGATTAACTCAAGCAGAGCGGTAAAACTCGTATCACTCCATCCATATCTCGCTTTCATGTTATAAAACCTCAACAATGCAGACATCTTTGTAAACCTAGAACACCCATTGTAGAGTGGTGTTTTGGCATCCTTTACCAAGTCCTAAAACTTTTCAGGATCATGAACAAAGTTCTCTTTTACGTCGTGTATCATATCATCTAACCTATCATCCTCTAAATCGTCAAATGTGTTAAAATGTGTATCCTCATTATTATTAGAATGCCTAGTCGTTTTCTCTCCGTGTCATATCTAACGTGTATATTGTTAGCATGAAATATTGTGATATTTTAGGCACTTTTTCTAAGTGTATTTGATTCATATTGATAGTCTTTGATTTAGCATTGTTGCATTTGTGAGCTAGTTTGCCTATATTGTCGATATGGATGTCTACACTAGCTTTATGTTGATTATAGGTGATTGAGAGTCATTTCCGAACGGAATCGAGCAAAGAAGAGTTGATTGAGTATGTCCATGGATTGAGGGCATTATTAGGAGCAAAATGGAGTTCAACTTGAGGAGTGCACAAGGCTAGGGAAGAATTACGTTCTTGCCCTAAACCACGCTCTAAAATACGGCCGTACTACAAACCACGTTTAATTCCACGGCCGTGGAACCTTGCAAAGAGAGGCGTGATGCATTCCAGTAACTATTACGGTCGTGGAATCCATGGTTCAAACCGTGACACTTTCCACGCTCTAAATTACGGTCGTGGAACCTTCCACGACCGTGATCCTGGCGATCTTTTTCGCCACATTTTGAAGCCACGATCTTTTGAAGATTGGGCCGGGCCGATATTTTATCTTGCCCTATAAAAAGACGGACGAAGAGAAATTCCGTCACCTCGCTTTAGACCTTGGCTTACGCCTTCGCTTAGCGGCACAACCCTTGTTTGGAAGCATTTACATCTCATTGGAGATCGAAGTTCGTGCTTGGATTTGCCCTAATCTCGCACTTTTGGTGGAGATTGCTGTTGAGATTTCCGGATTGGCGGAAGATCGAAGTTTTTGGAAGATTGTTGCAAGAAGATTTCTCTTCTTGTTTAGGTTTGATTTAGAAGACGGATTGACATCCCGTTCTTCCTTCTTTCCTAAGATTGTGTTTGTTTGGCTTATTCTGAATCTATTGACAGTATTCGTTCTTGATTGTGACTTTGAGATTGGTTTGAAGTTTATTGAAAGTTTTCGGAAGTCTCCATCTTTCAATCTTTTAATCTTTGAATTTGATATCAACATGACTATTATTGGCTAAAAACCCTTAACAATTCTAAGGTGAAGGGTTGATAGTTGTGGCTTAGATGATGATAGATCGATCGTAAACAGATTAGACCCTGAGAGTTTGAGAGAATCGTCGACGAGCCCTAAATCACGGTTTGTTCTTGAGATCCACGGCCGTGGAGTCTCAAGATCTACCCGTAATTTCCCTTAAGTTTACGAACCTGCTTTTACTTTAATCCAAAGTTAAAGATTTGCTTTAACTTAGTTTAGGCTTGCCCTTTCTAGGTGGTAGTGAAGCCTCAACAACCTCTACCTCGATTGTGAGTGTCATAACCGTAATCGGTTAAGTTAGTCTTGATCCTTGGATTACAAGTTTGGGTATTTGACATTAATTCTTGCCTTTAGAACCTTTCTATATTGAAGCCTCAACAACCTGTATAGAGAGTGTCTTGTAGGTGAGTCATATAAGGTTTTTGGAACTTCACCGTACGATTACCTTACATTAGTATACCTTTGCATATCTCAACTCCGTCTTTATATCATTAGTATATCTTGAATCGATTGCCACAGCTGGATACTTGGATCTTTAGAATTGTTGTCTTCCCAATATTTGCAAAAACTCTCATATTTACTCGCTTGATAATCTGCAATTGAATTTGTTCCCACCCAAATCCCTGTGTTCGATACTCTGGAATTCTTGCTTAACTATATCGATCCGTACACTGCGGGTTCGCTTGCTTGATTCTAGTTTTATAAATTTAAAGCTTATTTGCACACACCTTTAGGGGCGAACAAGTTTTTGGCGCCGTTGCCGGGGATTTGGTTTCGGCCGAATTCGGTAGCCGGTTGTCAAGCTTGGGAGCTTGCTCTCGTTATTTGATATTACTTTGAGTGCATGCGCAGGTCTAGGAACACCGAAGATCTCTTACCTCTTGATCAAGAGCTAGAGAAAACTTTAAGGCAAAAGCGCAAGGAAAAGAAGATGGCTGAAGGACACGAACGTGATCTTCAAGCGGAGTTGGCGGAGAAGGAAGCTCAACTCCAATGGAATGAGACCCTCCGCCAGGATGAAATGGATCGTCATCAATCTCAAGTTAACAATCTACAAGACATGATCTTCCAAATGAGGATAGAACTAAGCGACCTTAAGAATAAGGGAAGCAAGAAATCCTCAAGAAGAGCATCAAGGTCTAGAAGAAAAGGTCACTCATCCGCCGATGATAGTGATTCTTCCATGCCACCGTTAGAGGAGATTGATCCCACGATCAATGTGAATCCTTTCCATCCACGGGAAGCTGCTAATCGTCGTGTTCCACCAAGGAATGCGAGGATCGAACGTGTAGATGAAGAGCCAAGAACTCTTGGCCAGTGGATGGATCCAACATAACAACCACGCCGTTTGGGCGTGAACTTTGATGCTGATGATGTGCAAGGGTTTAGCTTCAACCCTCAAGTCATTACTCTTGTTCGCCAAAACCAATTTGGCGGGATAAGCGCTGAATCTCCACACAAACACTTGCAGAACTTTGAGTGTATGATGGAGACAATGAGACCAAAGAGCGCTACTACCAACAACTATAAGCTCAAGCCTTTCTTCTTCTCTTTGAAGGGGAAAGCGTTGTCTTGGTTCCAAGCTCTTCCTAGGGGAAACTAGACACGTGGGAAGACCTTTCCGTGGAGTTCCTCACCAAATTCTTTCCGCCATCCAAAACGGCGGAACTTAGAGGTAAGATCAATGCATTTTCCATGAGATCTAACAAAAGTTTGTTTCAATCATGGGAAAGGTTTCAGGACTTGTTATTGGATTGCCCTCATCATGGCATATCCAAACTTGCCTTGCTGGAGATTTACTATAAGGGGTTAGATGCGGGAACGCAATTCAACCTCCAATCCCTCTCATGTGGAACATTCATGGACATAAGAGAAGATGACGCTTGGGACTTCATTGAGAAGCAAGCAAGGGTCATAGAGAAGTATTCTCACCGGAAAGTGGAGGGAAATCGTGTGGAGCAAGGAGCAAAGCTCACACATGAAGCTCAAAATCAGATTTTCTCCCTCAACAATGAAATCAAAGAGTTGAAGGAGGCTATCAAGACCAACTTCCCAAAGCAACAAGAGAAGGATGTTGGCTATTTGGGCAACAACAATGGCGGTGATAACACAAACCGCAACAACAACAATAACCGGAACAACAACCGGAATAACAATTGGAATGGAAACAACAACAACCGGAACAATAATTGGAACAACAATAGGGGTTCAAACAACAACAATTGGCGCTCCAATCAACAAAATTCCGGTAACTCTTATCCTTCCAATTCTAATTCACTAACTCCACCTTCCTCTTCCTCTACTCCTTTGAAAAGCCAGGGGCAATCATCTAATGGAGGAAACAATTCGGGAAAGGAGAAGCCCGATCCCATGTTGGAAACGATTTTGGGAAAGCTAGAAGGGTTGGAGAACCGCATCATTAAGGTTGATGATCAAATTTCCAAGGTTGACAAAGCTCAAAAGGTTTTGGAAAACCAAATGTTCAACCATGCGGAGGAAGTTCCTAGGAATCAAGGGAAGCTTCCAGGAAAGACGGAGGACAACCATAAGGGAAGGGTTATGGCAATCACAACTAGGAGCGGAGTGACTACCACCGATCCGCAGCCTAAGTTCGTTGAAGTCCCCGTAGAGAAAGACAAAGAGAAGGGGAAGGAGAAGGAAGATGTCTACGTTCCTCCTCCAGCTTATAAACCTCCCCTACCATTCCCTCAATCTAGAGCGAGAGCGCGTCTAGATAAATAATTTGGTAAGTTCATAGAACTCATGAGCAAGCTGCATATTAATATACCATTTATTGATGCTATTGTAGGTATGCCGGCTTATGGCAAGTTCTTGAAGGAACTCCTCTCTAACAAGAGGAAGCTAGAAGACTTCGGAGAGGTTAAGATGAGTTCGGATTCTTCGGATCTCATCAAAACCATGAAGGAGAAAATGCCCCCAAAGCTAAAGGATCCGGGGTCATTTTGCATTCACATAGGAGTGGGAGATGTCACATACGATGCGTTATGTGACTTAGGAGCAAGTGTGAGCATCATACCACTTGCATTGTGTAGGAAGATCGGTTTAGGCAACCCTAAACCGGTGAAGATGACGTTGTACATGGCGGATCGATCCATCACTCGCCCCGTCGGTATCGTAGAAGACGTCCCGGTCAAGCTAGGTAAATTCTTTGTTCCCATTGATTTTGTCGTGCTTGATATTCCTGCAGATAGTCCGGTCCCGATCATACTCGGAAGACCGTTTCTTGCAACCTCCGGCTGCATAGTTGATTGCAAGAATGGTAGACTCGCTTTTGATATAGGAGAGGAGAAAGTAGAGTTCGTTCTTTCTACTCTAGTGAAGGAGCCAATCTTTGATGAGGATATTTTCGATATCCAAGATGAAGAGGGTTTGTCTAGGGAGGGGGTAAGTGCGATTCTCTTTAACGATCCTTTACAAAAGGTTATCACTATGAGTCTAACCAATGTAGGGGAAGAAGAAGAGTGCAATGAGGCAATTGAAGCCTTAGAAGCACAAGAAGAGATAGGTGAAGTGGAGTTTGAAAAACTCCACGATGAGGCAGAAAACGTGAGAATCCACGGTTATACCCTGTATTCCACGGCCGTGGATTTCACAACCAAAATCGTGCCTCACTCCAGGGAGTTATACGGTCGTGGAGAAGATGTGACAACCGTATTTCCCTTCCACGCCCTAAACCACGGCCGTGGAGGCCATGAGGAACCCGTAATTTTGGGCGTGGAAAGGAGTGATCGAGACACTTCTTCAACTTCTTCTAACTCTTCTCCCACACACTCATCACCCTTAGAAACTTCTAAGGAGACATCAGATGCTTCTCAAGGATCATTGGAAGCTCCGAAAGCAATGGAACTCAAGCCACTTCCTACTCATCTAAGGTACGCTTTTCTAGGATCTAATTCTACCTTTCCAGTTATTGTTAGTTCCGATCTAAGCATAGATGAACATAATCAGCTCATGATTGTCCTTAGGAAACATAGGAAGCTATAGGCTATACTATTGAGGACTTAGTAGGAATTAAACCCTCCCTATGCATGCATAAGATACTAATGGAGGAAGATTTTAGAACTTCAAGACAACCTCAAAGGCGGTTGAATCCGACCATGAAGGAGGTTGTCAAGAAGGAAATTCTTAAACTTCTTGATGCAAGTATCATCTACCCTATCTCCGATAGTAAGTGGGTGAGTCCGGTTCAAGTATTTCCGAAGAAGGGAGGAATGACGGTCATCACCAACAAGAACAACGAACTCATTCCTACCCGAACCGTGACTGGATGGCGGATGTGCATAGACTACCGCAAGCTTAATAATGCAACGCGGAAGGATCATTTTCCATTGCCATTCATTGATCAAATGCTTGAAAGGTTAGCACAACATTCACATTTTTGCTACCTTGACGGTTATAGTGGTTTCTTTCAGATTCCGATACATCCGGACGATCAAGAGAAGACCACATTCACGTGCCCATGGGGTACGTTTGCTTACAGGAGAATGCCGTTTGGGCTTTGCAATGCCCCAGCCACCTTCCAACGGTGCATGATGGCCATCTTCTCCGAATACATAGAGGAAATCATGGAAGTCTTCATGGACGACTTCTCCGTATACGGTTCCTCTTTTAACGATTGCCTTTCTAACCTTTCTCTTGTTTTGCAAAGGTGTGAAGACACTAACCTAGTTCTTAATTGGGAGAAGTGTCAATTTATGGTTAAGGAAGGAATTATATTAGGCCACTTAGTCTCTAGTAGAGGGATAGAGGTAGACAAGGCTAAGATAGAGACCATAGAGAAGCTTCCTCCCCCAATTTCGGTGAAAGGGATAAGAAGTTTCCTAGGACATGCTGGATTTTATAGACGTTTCATTAAGGACTTTTCTAAGATATCAAAACCTCTCACTAATCTATTGATGAAGGATGCGGTTTTTGAGTTTTCGCAGGAATGTTTAGATGCGTTTAACACCATTCGGCAAGCTCTAATTTCAGCACCTATTATCCAACCCCCGGATTGGACTCTTCCCTTTGAGATTATGTGCGATGCTAGTGACGTAGCTATTGGAGCTGTTCTTGGACAACGAAAAGAAGGGCGGACCCATGCCATATACTATGCTAGCAAGACGCTAGATGAAGTGCAGCTCAACTACGCCACTACCGAAAAAGAGTTTTTAGCCATTGTCTATGCTATTGACAAGTTTCGCTCTTATCTTGTAGGTGCAAAGGTGATTGTCTACACGGATCATGCTGCGATCCGGTACCTCCTTGCGAAGAAATATGCGAAGCCAAGGCTAATTAGATGGATTCTTCTCCTACAAGAATTCGATCTTGAGATCCGCGACAAGAAAGGTTCAGAAAATTCTGTTGCGGATCATTTGAGTCGCCTAACACATCTAGAGGACGACCATTTACCCATCGACGACTCCTTCCCAGACGAACACCTACACCTTATTAAGGAGTGCATCGATGTGATCTCCAAAGGTAATGAACCATGGTTTGCTGATTTTGTTAACTATTTGGTTTGTCAGGAGATACCACCCGGACTATCCTACGCACAAAGGAAGAAGTTCTTTAAGGATGTCCGGGAATACTATTGGAACGAGCCTCTCCTCTTTAAGAGAGGTCCGGATGGCATCATTCGGCGATGTGTGCCGGAAGATGAGATGCAAAGTGTCATCCGTCATTGTCATTCACTACCTTGTGGAGGACACACTAGTTCGAACAAGACTAGCGCAAAGGTATTGCAATATGGATTCTTTTGGCCTACTTTGTTTAGAGATGTGCAATCCTTTGTTTCTTGTTGCGATGCTTGTCAAAGAACAGGCAATATCTCTAGGAGGAATGAGATGCCCCTCAACAACATCCAAGAGGTGGAGATTTTTAACGTTTGGGGAGTCGATTTCATGGGACCATTCCCATCCTCTTGTGGAAACCAATACATACTATTGGCGGTGGATTATGTTTCTAGATGGGTGGAAGCAATTGCCTCTCCCACCAATGATGCCATGGTGGTGGTTAAGTTCTTCAACAAGACCATTTTCCCGCGATTTGGGATACCAAGGACGATCATTAGTGATGGAGGTTCTCACTTCATTGCCCAGCGCTTTGAAGCTCTTCTAGCTAAGTATGGGGTTACTCACAAGATCGCTACCCCTTATCATCCACAAACAAGTGGACAAGTTGAGATCTCAAATAGGGAAATCAAAGGAATCTTAGAGAAGACGGTTTCAAGGACTAGGAAGGATTGGTCCTTGAAGCTTGACGATGCATTATGGGCATACCGGACTGCATACAAGACTCCCATAGGAACCACACCATACAACCTTGTGTATGGGAAGTCTTGTCACTTGCCGGTAGAGTTGGAGCACAAAGCGTTTTGGGCTATCAAGTGGTTGAACTTCAGCATGAAAGAAGCGGGAGAGAAGCGTCTCCTAGACCTCAATGAGCTGGATGAACTCCGCTTGAATGCTTATGAAAACGCTAAAATCTATAAGGAGAGAGCAAAGCGTTGGCATGATAAGCATATCATTCCAAAGGACTTCAAAGAAGGAGATCAAGTTCTCCTCTTCAATTCAAGGCTTCGTCTCTTTCCAGGTAAGCTTAAATCTCGTTGGACCGGACCTTTTCTAATTAAGCGTATTTTCCCCCATGGTGCAGTTGAAGTATGGGGTGAAGCGAGCGGAACTTTTAAGGTGAACGGCCAACGACTCAAGAAGTATACGCCGGAACTCCAAGCTGAGGAGTTCGCGCCTACCGCACTCGAATAAGTGAGAGATTGGTCTAGCTACGGACCTTAAACAAAGCGCTTCTTGGGAGGCAACCCAAGGTATTGCATTTCCGTTTTTGTTTTCGATTCATAGATTAGCTTAGTATAAACGTTTTTGCTTTGTTTTTGCCTTCGATTCCTTCCGGTATGTTCGTGTTTTTGGATGTAGGAACGATGGAAAAGGAAAAGAGGAGGATGATGTTGAAGAAAAGTGACGAAATTTGGACTTTGGAGCTTTACAGAGAGTTCCACGGCCTAAACC
This sequence comes from Fagopyrum homotropicum, assembly GCA_033239125.1. Taxonomy (NCBI): domain Eukaryota; kingdom Viridiplantae; phylum Streptophyta; class Magnoliopsida; order Caryophyllales; family Polygonaceae; genus Fagopyrum; species Fagopyrum homotropicum. The sequence goes on from BSWB01000002.1 coordinate 52,860,316, forward strand.
ACGGTCGTGATAGCTACAGTACCCGTAATTTCCAAAAGCCTTTGAAAAATCACCAAAACCACGGTTCCGTACACTTCCACGGCCGTTGAACACCCCGACAGACCGTGATTTTCAAAATTTTTCCTGTGACTATATAAACCACGTTCTTCACAAAAATCACTCCACAAAACCCTCTTCCACGCCCTAATAGCCGAAATCCACGACCCTCTCTCAAATCCTCGTTTCTTAATCGTTTTTAACGATTCTTCCTCCTAAACTGAAGCAAATTCAACCACAAACAAGATTCAAGCGACGAATCGAGCGGAAATTCACCAACGAACGCGCAATTCGGATTTTTCAATCCGAAAAATAGGTTTTTCCTCTCTTCTTGATTCTTGCCGATTTGGTTCGTTTTTGTTAGAGATTTTAGGAAGAACTGATTGAGATTGGAAGAAATTAGATTAGGACTGCCTGTTTGTGGTGATTGATTGCTGATTTGCTGAGATTTGCGACTTTCTGAGACGAATCACGGTCTCTGGAGGAATTACGGCCGTGGTTTCCATAGAACAGCCCGTAATTTTCGACAGAATGGAGTTTGTAAGGAGAGTTTCGGGGAGGATCAAAGAGAAGAAGAATGATCAGAATAAGAAAAGGAAGGGTAATCCCTCCTCCTCATCCTCTAGGGCACCACCACCTTCTTCCTCTTCACCTCCATCCTCACCTTCACCTCCATCCTCACCTCCTCACCCTAGAATCCCGACCATACACGAAGATCATTTCAATGCACTCGAGAGGATCAAGGAGAGGCCTGTGATTGGCCCTAGGTACTTGTTGTTGGAGGATCTAGCTCCTCTCAACATAGTTGATGACCTTACTTGGCTCTTGGATAGAGCCGGACTGATTGTCTTCTCGGCTATCCGAGAAGACGCTTATGAGGAGATTACACGGGAGGTTGTGACATCTTTTGAGCACAGCCATGTAGACAGGACCGTCTCTTTCCGTCTCATGGAAAGAGACTATCATTTTAGCATCCGTGAGTTTGGGACCATTTTCGGGTTTCAGGAGACCTTCAACGGTCGCTTTCCTAGTGGCATTTACGCCAAGGATTTTTGGGAGGAGGTGGCGATGATTTACGCTAGCAAGGACCGCTGGTAGCCCGCTGACACCAAGGCTAGGTTGATGTACCACCTATCCTTGAAGATTGCTCATCGTGTTCTTTCGGAGTGTCTCTTTCCTAGGACGGAGACGCCCCAAAAGATCAAGACGGATGAGCTCTTTTTACTCTACTCCATGTTGTATGGACGCCATGCTGATTGTGCTACTCACTTGGCTGCTACTATGAGCAAGCTCAAGAACAAGAAGAAGGGAAACATCGGATATGGTGGGATAGTTACCCACATTGCTAGGAGCTTAGGTGTTGATTTTTCTGCTTGCACCCGTATACCGGCCGTACCTTTAGGGCTACATGCTTTCATGACTAGGGGTCTCATTTTCCCCACACATAGAGGTCCACCTTATGCGGGCATGCCATGGGAGAGCAGGACGGGTAGGGGTATAGAGTGGCTACCGGAGTACTCCATTATGGCGGGACGCCATAATTGGAAGGAGACGTTCGCTGCTATGCATGCGAACAGGATAGCAGCTCCCCCATATGTCCCACCACCAGTTGTTGAGGAGGAGGAGATGGGAGATCAGTTTGAGGGTGGAGGAGGACCTGAGGAGGAGTTTGGCACGTTTCCGGATCAGCCGGAGGCGGCCCCCGATGCACCTAGACGTTCTCCACGTCCAGCTAGAGCTTCAAGCTCGTCTTCTCGCCGCGCTAGCGTGAGTGAGAGGCCTATGTGGATGACCACACCTCCTACATGGTATGGCGTTCCCCCTCCTTGGTCTATAGAGCAGACAGCAGCACCAGCACCACCACCAGCACCATCCGACACTCCAGCATGGTACAGTCAGGCTCCGGGATGGTACGAGCAGATGCCGGATTGGGCCACCGGACTTTCAGAGAGAGTAGGAGCATTGGAGATCCGAGCCGATGCTAGAGATGGACGCTTAGACGACCTCGACCACATGATGAGAGACGTCTACCGGCCACACTTTCAGAGAGGGTTTGATGATTGACCGTTCGCCATAGACATTCCACCACCACTTTGTGAGTTTCTTTTTCTTTTCTTCTTTTCTTTCTTTCTTTTGAACATTAGGGACAATGTTCGTCCTAAGTATGGGGTGGGATGTACTAAAAGTTTGTAATAACTCTTACTCACTATGCTTGCTTCTATTCGAGACTATCTTTGCATGTTCATTATATTGTTGCACGTTTCATTATCGCATTGCATGAAAAAGAACTTGAAAAACTCATAAAAATTGAAAAATTTTGAAAATTTTGTGCTTCTAATGAATTGGAGATGATTTCTATGATAATCACTACTTGTGAATTGAGTTTGATGACAATTGCATGCTTAAAAGAATAGTGAATTGAAAAGAATTTGAATGAATGAATTTTACCTCTTTTGCAAGTTTCATAATGTGATGAATGTTACCTAAATCATGTTGAGAAATTGAAGTTGAAATCACACTATAAGTTCCTATACTTCTTGTTGAGATGATTAAGGCAATTCGATTTTTCTTTCTTCTTTCTTTGATCATTTTAGCTCCTCATTGAAATATTGACCTCTTTTACCTATCCGGGAATTTGGAGAAGTGAATGAAAAAGGCATGTTTGATGTGGGAGGGCCATGAGAGCAATTATTTGCAATCAAAAGAATAGAAAGAAATTCTAGGTTTGGGGAAGTCAATCATGATGATGAGTAACTCGGCACCATTCACATAGCCGGGTGTTTGTGTCTTGCCAAAGTCGGATTGAGCGATATTCCTAGCGGATTATGGTATGTGCGCTAAGGGTTTGAGGCATCTCATAAAAATTGAGAAACGCCAATCTCCTAGGCTTCGGTTTTTGTGCACCTCTATCCATAACTCCAAAAGTAAAATCGAAAAATGAAAGGAAGAAGAGCGAAGCTCTAAGTTGAAGTGTTGCGGAAACCGCAAAAGAAGAAGAAGGGTAGTTGTCCACTTTCCCGGATTCAAGCACCACATTCCTTGAAGTTTCCTTCCCCTTCCACATTCTAGACCTTTTTCTTTGAAAGTCCTTAAGATCAAAAGAATGTTATATGACTTGGTGATCTAAATTGAAGTTTCTTATGATTGATTTTGATAATGTTTGAAGGTTATGATGCTTGTTTAGAAGTTTGATTAATTCATGAATTTTCTCTACTCTTTACTCTTTGATTAAGTGTATGAAAGTCTTATAAACGATTGAAGCAAGATTTGAGAATGATGTATTCTTTAGAAGACACATTCCTCCAAAAGAAGTATTGCTTTGAGAAGGTACACATATTTCATCCTAACTCTTGTTTAAAGCTTTTTGAAAGACCTTGCTTAGGGACAAGTAAGTGTTAAGTATGGGGTTATTTGTTAGCATGAAATATTGTGATATTTTAGGCACTTTTTCTAAGTGTATTTGATTCATATTGATAGTCTTTGATTTAGCATTGTTGCATTTGTGAGTTAGTTTGCCTATATTGTCGATATGGATGTCTACACTAGCTTTATGTTGATTATAGGTGATTGAGAGTCATTTCCGAACGGAATCGAGCAAAGAAGAGTTGATTGAGTATGTCCATGGATTGAGGGCATTATTAGGAGCAAAATGGAGTTCAACTTGAGGAGTGCACGAGGCTAGGGAAGAATTACGTTCTTGCCCTAAACCACGCTCTAAAATACGGCCGTACTACAAACCACGTTTAGTTCCACGGCCGTGGAACCTTGCAAAGAGAGGCGTGATGCATTCCAGTAACTATTACGGTCGTGGAATCCATGGTTCAAACCGTGACACTTTCCACGCTCTAAATTACGGTCGTGGAACCTTCCACGACCGTGATCCTGGCGATCTTTTTCGCCACATTTTGAAGCCACGATCTTTTGAAGATTGGGCCGGGCCGATATTTTATCTTGCCCTATAAAAAGACGGACGAAGAGAAATTCCATCACCTCGCTTTAGACCTTGGCTTACGCCTTCGCTTAGCGGCACAACCCTCGTTTGGAAGCATTTACATCTCATTGGAGATCGAAGTTCGTGCTTGGATTTGCCCTAATCTCGCACTTTTGGTGGAGATTGCTGTTGAGATTTCCGGATTGGCGGAAGATCGAAGTTTTTGGAAGATTGTTGCAAGAAGATTTCTCTTCTTGTTTAGGTTTGATTTAGAAGACGGATTGACATCCCGTTCTTCCTTCTTTCCTAAGATTGTGTTTGTTTGGCTTATTCTGAATCTATTGACAGTATTCGTTCTTGATTGTGACTTTGAGATTGGTTTGAAGTTTATTGAAAGTTTTCGGAAGTCTCCATCTTTCAATCTTTTAATCTTTGAATTTGATATCAACATGACTATTATTGGCTAAAAACCCTTAACAATTCTAAGGTGAAGGGTTGATAGTTGTGGCTTAGATGATGATAGATCGATCGTAAACAGATTAGACCCTGAGAGTTTGAGAGAATCGTCGACGAGCCCTAAATCACGGTTTGTTCTTGAGATCCACGGCCGTGGAGTCTCAAGATCTACCCGTAATTTCCCTTAAGTTTACGAACCTGCTTTTACTTTAATCCAAAGTTAAAGATTTGCTTTAACTTAGTTTAGGCTTGCCCTTTCTAGGTGGTAGTGAAGCCTCAACAACCTCTACCTCGATTGTGAGTGTCATAACCGTAATCGGTTAAGTTAGTCTTGATCCTTGGATTATAAGTTTGGGTATTTGACATTAATTCTTGCCTTTAGAACCTTTCTATATTGAAGCCTCAACAACCTGTATAGAGAGTGTCTTGTAGGTGAGTCATATAAGGTTTTTGGAACTTCACCGTACGATTACCTTACATTAGTATACCTTTGCATATCTCAACTCTGTCTTTATATCATTAGTATATCTTGAATCGATTGTCACAGCTGGATACTTGGATCTTTAGGATTGTTGTCTTCCCAATATTTGCAAAAACTCTCATATTTACTCGCTTGATAATCTGCAATTGAATTTGTTCCCACCCAAATCCCTGTGTTCGATACTCTGGAATTCTTGCTTAACTATATCGATCCGTACACTGCGGGTTCGCTTGCTTGATTCTAGTTTTATAAATTTAAAGCTTATTTGCACACACCTTTAGGGGCGAACATATATTCAAGAATGATGCCGAAAAAAATAAGATGATCCCTTATCTCATCAACTTTTATCCACCTTGAGTAATAACAATCTTTACATGGACATATCATTCTAGTAGGATCAGCCCCATTCTCTAAAGGAAATCTAATAAACTCCTCTACCCCTTCCTCATATTCTTTAGAAACACGACTTTTTAACATCCAAGATCGATCTCCCATTGTCTGCAACAAATTAACTGCTAAAAGGAAATTGAAAAAAGGGCACATGAACGTTCAAACATATTTAAGAAAAAAAAATTTAGATACTAATTACTTATTTAATTTTAATCAACCACATTGTAAGCATCGTAGTTGTTGTATTTTCCTTTAAGTAGTGGTCCAATTAAACCTGATTATAAAACATCTCTTTGCATGGTTGTATTTCATGAAGTACATACTTATTTAAAATTCTTCTATACTTAATATATTACTAAATGCTGATTTATTAACCATATATTTATACAAGTCTCATATTTCACAACAAACCTTATATAAATACATTAATAATATTCTAAGCTTTATACTTGAATCATTGGCAAAAGCAGTTTATTTCATTACCTCAATGAGATATCTTTTTCTTCAACAAATAGGTACTGTTTTTTGGTAAATGCAGAATCAAACCAAATCTATTGAGTAAAAGGGGTGAAGGTGGTTATTAATTACAAAAAAACACTAGATAAGATTATTAAATATCAAAATACTTTACCTCAATGACAACTCTTTTCCTTCAACAACAAAGTAGTGTCTTTGATAAATCCAGAACCCAACCAAACCTGTTGAGTAAAAGGGGTGAAGGTGGTTATTTTTAAAAACAAAAACACTAATTAAGATGATTAACCATCAAAATGCTTCATTACATTAACTAGTACATACATCGGTACAAGTAGACCAAAAACCATTTTAATGATCAATAATTGGAGTTAATTATGTAACGGATCAGTTGCATAAGCAATTTACTGTACTTAAGAAATTTTGACCTCAGTGATTTTGGTTATTAACAAAGGGTTATCATTCTCTTCCTCTTAATTAGATCATTTTATATTTCCAGTTATATATAATCTGTAGTGAGGAGAAGCAGCCTCTATGAAAATGCCAATCAATACCCTAAGGCTAAAACTGGCTTGACAAACACCTCTAAAAACATCAAAAGGCTAAACGGTATCTCTATCATTACTATTTGAGAAAGAAATTTGAATAGGAAGAAGGATCACTAAGCCCCTATGCTCTATGAACAGCTAGCAAACCCTTACACAAGCTTGAATTTCAATGTGCAACAGAATGAGAAATTTAAAACCAATGAAACCTAACATAATCATTCTTAAAAAGTAATCGAATTCAAGGAGGAATATTTTCATGCTAAAATCAATCCACAATGTACTGCAATAAACAGAAAAGTCTGAAACTTCACTCCACGTTCGTATAAATTCAATACCCGGCCAAATCAACTTGTCAAATTCAAGCTAAACTCAAACTGAACCTTGGAACCCCTAAATTAGAGCAATTTCATGACAATCAATCATAGGAGGAAAAGAAATCATACTGAGACATCGATTACAGGATGTGGATTAGAGCAAGTGCCTGAAGAGGCGGATTACTTGCACCAGGAATTAACAATCTTACTCATCAGATATGTATAAGAGGCGGAGAGAGTTAAGAGATAGATACATACCACAATAACAAAGGTAGAAGGTGGAATCGAGCTTGGAGGATCGCAGATTCTTCCTAAACCCTAGTTGGAGGCAACAGAGATTGAGAAAAGAGAAAAGTGGTCAATCGCCGAGACTAGATAACGATGCAAGAGAGTTGGAGAGAGCAGCAACAACCTACCCAGTTCCAGTAGCCGGAGGAAGCTCCGACAGTGGTTGGAGAAAGCAACTGCCGCAAGTGGTTTCGTCTTCGCTAGTCGCCTGTTGCCAAGTAATCGAGGGAAAAGTAAAGTTGAAAAGTAAAAAAAAATTTACATATCTCCCGGACGTTTTGATGAATTTACAAATTTACCTTCTATATAACCCGGATATCACAATGTTCGCGTTATTTACATACCTCTTGCATAATTTTACATAACTTTATAGTCGGGGTATGACAAAATCCGTGGTATTATAGGTTTCCTAATTAAATTTTTTCAAAAATCTATTTTATACCTCATGAAATTAACGCCCGGGTTATATAGGAAGGGTTATACACACATTTTTGTAGTAGTGAATGGGTCCATATAATTATTTTTAGATGCAATATATACACTTACCTTTTATATGATTGAATAATATATCATAATTATTACAACATTTCAAATTTATTTTTATTTTGTCAAATTTTATATACACGTTCAATTTCATAAACAAAAAACACCGCTCTAGAGGTTCGAACTCTAGTTTATATACCCTCCCGTCCTATTAACAATTTGACAAGTTAGAAATTTTTTGTTTCTAATCTACACACCACTCTAGAACTTAGTTACTTGTTCCTGACGTCGTTCAATGCATATAAAAACCGTTACAAGTGTGTAAAAATTATATTTTTCTGTAAGGACCGTAACAGGTGTGTTACAACTGTCACACGCAAAAACAAATGTGTCCGGTATGACCGTAACAGATATGGGTGGGCATGGGACGGGACGGAATGGGATAGGGGTCGTCCCGCGTCCCGTCCCGAAAATAACTTGCGGGACTGGACGGGACGGGATTTGTGACTTTTTTTCTTCGTCCCGCGCGGGCCTTGTCCCATGTGAGACGGGACGGAACGGGACAAATCCTGCGCAAATTATGCATCGATTAAATTCAATATGTATGCTTGTTTTCTCTCATGTTTAAAGACACAAATGATCGGGAATAAAAACTCGATACCTAAATATCAATCATGAAGCCTACATTAGTAGTTAATACATTGAAAACAAATTCAAGTTACACCAAAGTGTCTTACCGATTCACATTCAAAAAATAATAACAAATAATTTACAGAAAATTACATATATTTAACTATCAATTACAATTGGGGGAATCCACAAATACAAGGGCGATGGAACGGACCAGAGCAAGACGGCGAACGGACTAAATCAAGGGAGAGCATAACCTCTAGTATTTTCGATTCAACCAAATGAGTCGTAAAGAATGAGTGAATGACTGATGAAAAATTATCGAACTAATAATTTCGAAAATATAAAAATATTTTTAAAAATAATATTTTTTAAAATTTATAATTTATGTATGATATTTATCTATATAATTTATAAAAAAATATAAATATATTATTTTTATATATATGCGGGACTGGACGGGATTAATCGGGATGGGAAGTCTCCGTCCCGCGTCCCGTCCCGCAAATTTTTCACGGGACGGGACGGGACGGGATACACATTTTTTTCCAAATCCCGCCGGGATCGGGACGGGATCGGGACGGGACTGGGACAGGACGGGATTAAGCGGGATTTATGCCCACCCCTAGTAACAGATATGTTACGGTCGTTACACAATTTGAAAAAATGAACATCCTAGATTAATTGCTGCTAATGGGTCCATATAATTATTTTTAGATGCAATATATAAACTTACCTTTTATATGATTGAATAATATATCATAATTATTACAACATTTCAAGTTTATTTTTATTTTGTCAAATTTTATAAATAAGTTCAATTTCATAAACAAAAAACACCGCTCTAAAAGTTCGAACTCTAGTTTATATACCCTCCCGCCCTATTAACAATTTGACAAGTTAGAAATTTTTTGTTCCTATTCTACACACCACGCTAGAACTTAGTTACTTGTTCATGACGTCGTTCAATGCATATAACAACCGTTACAAGTGTGTAAAAATTATATTTTTTCTTTAAGGACCGTAACAGGTGTGTTACAGCTGTCACACACAAAAACAAATGTGTCTAGTATGACCGTAACAGATATGTTACAGTCGTAACAGGCAAAAAATTTGTTTACATGTTACGACCATTACAGGTGGGTTACGGTCGTTCCAAGCACAAATTTTTTGTTTGTTTTTTAATTTGCCTTCCTAAGTAACTATGTTATAATTTTGACTTGACTTTCAAAATTTGCTGCTTTTACTGTTTTGATAGTAAGGACCTTCATTTTCTTTGTTAAGAGTTGCTCATGTTTGTGTAAATCTAATGCAATATAAAGATGACTCGGACCCGTGCAGATTACTTCTAAACTATAGAAAATTTTGGAGTGTTTAGGGTAAGTAGGTAGTTTATGTATCTTGGTGTATAAAGTAGACACTTTTTGTTTTCAATTAACAAACTAGGCACCCTATTTTATGTACAAAAAGATAAATTGATAAATATTAATTGATATTGCCATAAATGTTAATATTCTATCTCCTTAAATATTGAACAGATTTGACAAATTAAAATAATTGATAAACTAAATTATTTCGTTAAATTAGGAAAGAAATTATAACAACTCCTAAAATAACTCCTCACATAAATACAACAAATCTTTCATTATTCTTCTTCGTCTACCTTTCTAATCTCCATTTTTTCGATTTTAAGAAACTCGAATATCGTCAATGGAGGTTTGCTCTTTAATTATTTATTTATTTATCGTAATTAAATAAATATGTTGTTATTAATTTCGTGGTTATGCACATATGTTGATACATAATTTCGTGGTTATGTACATATGCTGATACATAATTTTTGCGACTTTCTACATAACGATTACGTTTATGTAGTACAAGTGTATGTCATTTTGACAATGTTTGGTTACACAAATTCGTCATTTACAAAATGTTTGGTTATACAAGTATTTTATGTATTAACATTGTGTAGTTGAAATTGTGTAATTAAAATTATGTATTTACATTGTGTAATTGAAATTGTGTAATAGAATATGTATGTCTAATGCATTTTATGTAGCTGATATTTGTGTATTATTTATTAACATTGTGTAATTGATATTATGTACGGACATTGTGTAATTGAAATTATGTATAAAAATTGTGTATTAAATATTGTGTATCGGCAAAACAATACACGAAGTTTGATTAGTCTAACTGGTATAAGGGCGGGGGGTGGGGCAACTCGTCCAGAGTTCGATTCCTACCTTTTACACATTTGATTATTAATAGGAGAGAGAAGAATCTTTAAATTTCCATAATTTTGGTCATATCCACTCAATTTTATCTTTATTTTTTAATTGTAAAAATAGGGTGCCTAGTTAGTCTATTAGGTGTCATTCGCTTGTTAGAACTATGCGAATTTGTTTGAAGCGATTTTCATAAAATCTTAACATGAGTCGCATTCATTTCTTGTGTTTGGTAAATTATAATGAAATCAATGTCTGGGAATGATTAAATTTCAGATCTAATAATAGTTTTGATTTTCATATAAGAAGTTTTGAGCCAATCCAATGACTAGACTATTACGACAAAATATCAAATAAACAAATTCAATTGCGATGATCCACGTGATTTGCGTTAAATTTGCTGACCATGAGAAAGCAAGGAAGACATTGCTTTTTGGTTGTACTATTGATGTTGTAGTTCACTAGTTTCTTTTTTTTGAAAAAGGAAAGCGGTTCGAAACCATTAGACGGCACGGCGTCTAAAGGGTCGGCAGGCCAAAAAATCGGCAGACGGTCAAACCATCATGAAGGAAGTACACAGGGAGGAAGTCTGGGGAACAATTGTGGACATCTCAGATTTGGGCTGCAACAGAGTCATCAGGAGTCGATCACACATCCACTCCACCCTTCTCGACAAACGCACAAAACCGCCAGCAAATGCTTGCATCAAACCTCAGAAGACGAGAATGCAGAACACAGGTATCTTGATAAATAAATGTGTAGAACTTGATGGATAAGAGAAAGGTGATTTGTAGGAAGGAGATTGTTTAATAGAAGTTTAACTTACTTTATCGGTAGTGATTGATTTGGGCTTTGTATGTAGTAGTCCGTAGGGGACTATGTTAAGAGAGGGTTATAACAAATTGGTATCCGATAAGACTTTGTTAAGTGAGGGTTAGATAACCAATTAGTATTCCAACTCTGTTGGTTTTTGGATCATCTTCTTTGGTTGTTGCTAGAGTTGTTAGCTAATTTTAGTTAATTAATTTATAATTATCAAAAAATGATAATTATTTTTCAATAATTAAACACACAGGTCATTCAGACTTTTTTTTTTTGCCTTTGAAAAAAAATAATAAGATCTTCTAATTGAGGCCTAAACACGTTAGTTTAAGCAATGAAGCTTCTCCAAACGAGAGAAGTGTCCAATCACTAAACCGGCCTTAGTTCTAAGTGAAAAGTTCGAGTGAACAACGAGGATTTCTAAGTCAAGATACCAAAGTATGCATATGGAACCCCATAATTTATAAAACAAACGAATTGATAGAAAAGACGGATCTTGCCAAAGGTGATGGCAGGGTCGAATAAATAATTGTTGAAGGAGGCGAAGTAGAAAGGGAGGCGCGAGTTTTTAAATTCCGTCGGTGAAGACGCTTAAAATGTTGTATAGAACCACAAGCGATTAGCCCGTTTGAGACGGAGATAAGAGGAGTTTCCTCAGGAAAGAGTGATTTGCCCATTCACCAAAGTTAACGTCTTTCCAATCGACCGGCAAAAACGAGAAAGAGTATTTCTCATATAAGAGCTATCAGTCGGTTTACGCAGTCCCCGACAAACGGGACTCACCGATTCAACACAGATCTGGAACGATCTACGACACCAAACGTTTTTCGCATCAACCAATGCAACCAGCAGTGATGAGGAGGCACCTCCAGCACCACGAGAAGAAACACCAATTGGGTCTGATTTTTGCTACCCTGTATACTTGTCAGCGATATCACTTGATGGAAGTCGACGCAGGGGCCTGGTTGAAGACGCCGCTTCAACCGGCGGGGAAAGGGTTACGACCCAGATTTGGGTTTCTATTGATTGTTGTTGAAGCGGCGGAAGGGTTACGACCCAGATTTGGGTTTCTATTGATTGTTGTTGGGAAGGAATCGAGCAATTCAAAAGGCTTTTCCCTTAATTATTGTTTCTGTTGTTTTGAGACAGGAATTAGTCGATAAGGTGATGGCGGCAGGGAGTGAAAAAACCCAATGGCAATGGTTGTTGAAGAGAGGCGGCGGGAGCTTTTCCCAGAAGAGAGCGTTTCAAATATAAGCTTTTGTTGTATGCTGCAGTTCACTAGTTGAGTGCCCAAATACATGACACCTAAATATGTATTGGTCTGTTCAGCACAAATCGCAGAATATTTTGAAAGATGAAAATTTTCAATAAAACAAAATACATGCAACTGGTCAAATTCTGTGGCTCATTGTGCAGATAAGAGAATTGCCTTGAAAAAGCTCTTTAAAAACAACCTACTCAAAACAGCTGATGGAGCAGCATAGTATCACATAAAGGTGTCTACTAACTTGTTCTAAGAAATAAATTAACTTCAAAACATCAAACTTGTTTACTGATGGAGATCTGCTTTCTTCTTTGCCCAAAGGCGGTCAAGACCACTGTCAGCATCTCCCTGTGTTCAACCAATGTAACAAGATCAAAAAGCACTCAATTCTAGAGCAATATCCCCCAACATCAAGGAAACCCAAATTGGTAAGGAATTCCACTATGACAGACTATAATTGTGCATCATATCAACAAAATCGGAAGTTTACTGTACTGTTGGAAGAAGCAATCAATTGCGTTTATAGTCTATTGGATCAAGATGCATACCTGAGCTCGGACAAAGCCGGAGAGAGCAAAAGTGGTGAATTCACCAGTGTAGACACCATTGGCGTCCAAATGTCCGATGTTAATCTGCACAGAAGCATGATCCTTTGCGGTGATCAGTCTGTTTGTAGCCGAACTGCAATTAACACGAATCACCTAGTCAGTACCAATTTTGGCAACGAACAACCGAAACCGAGAGTGGTAACAAGGATAAGATAAAGAGATTCATATACCACTTCCTGGGGATGTAAAGGTCCATGACAACACCCTCTTCGTTCTGCATTATGTCCTACTTTCGCGAAAAGAACGATGAGACCTAATAACATTGTAATTAGTTCGTAAAACTACAGATTTCAACAACCAGACCTAATCACATAATCACAATACGATAATTAAGAGCGTCAACTATGAAGATCAATTACAAACAGCCTATTAGTGATAGATTATCTTGGCAATATGAAAGATTAACACGAAAGAAACAGGAAGTTAAAAAGTGAACGAATGAGGCACCTGTTAGAAGCGAAATCGGCTTGCTCTGCGAAGATGGGGGAGACTGACGGCAATGGGAGTTGAAAGTTTTAGGGTTTGGATTTATAATCGTTAGAACGGTAGGTCGCAGGAAACCCTGGCAGCGTTAGATGGGCCAAAGATGGAAACAGTGGGCTACGGCCCAATCCTGGTTGTCCAGTTAATAACTTATCCTCCAATCAATTTACCATTCATCCTTGATCCGACAAAGGTTTCACGATCCGAGATTCGATCCGTTTATCCGGTGATATAACGTTTTTTTTTTTATAATGGAAAGCGGTTCGTCCCATAGACGGTGCACCGACTATTGGATCAAAAGGCCGAAACAATCGGGCATACGGACTAACGCTTTTTTATTATGAACTAGTGTATTACCCGCACCTTGTGCGGGATTGTATTTTAAATTTAATTTATAATAAATTTTATGATAAATATATATTAAATGTAAGGTTCAAAGTATAAAAAAAATTGTTGTGCAATAGTAATGATGCGTTACTTCATCCAACAATACGCTATTTTTAACAAATGAATCTCAACAACTTATTCACTTATTAAGTAATTGATTTTTCTAAATGGTGATATAAATTTGTTATTTAAATTTTTTTAAAAAAAAATTATTTTATAAATTTAAATTGTCTAGAGATTATTAACTTTTTTTTAAAAAAATCTGACTATAAAATCTTTTAGTTTTTAAGTAATTAAGAATTAAAATTTTTGGGTTGTTGTTAATTGTTAAAATGACACGTGGCAGTTAAAGTTCTCATTAGACACGCACCTCTTTCACAGGCCTGATACAAACTGCAGCTTAACTTGCAATTGCTTCCCCTACAGAGCTCTGGCGACGGAAAAAGTAATTGACCCTGAAAAACGGAGATGGAGAAGAGACGATGATCGGTTTAAGGTAATAAGCAAGGGTTTAAAGGTCTATTGCCGATTATATTTTAAAAAATTACGAAAATAATGTAAAATATCAACGGAATAAAAATAGACACATTAGAAATCATCAATCTGTATACAATTGACTTAAGTTTATTTTGTCTGCCAAAAACTCCCATAATATTACTAAATTTACAGCCAAAAAGTACTTGAATAAATTGTAGGATGTTTTTTTTATAAATTATGGGACACCATACAAATTTGACAAAAAAAAAAAAACAAGAACAACATTCGGAATTTCAGAATTTATTAGACACATTTCGCCATTTCGGTCATAGTTCTTCTTGAATTTTGGGATTCCATTCAAATTTGAATGGAAATACAAAAACAATTCAAAATTTTAGAATCCATTGTACACCGTTTTCATTTACCTTAACGATTTTCAAAATTCTTTGGACACACGTGCTCGATATATTTGCAGTAGGTTAACATGGAAGCATGCTATACAAACTCATATTCACAAGATGGTCAAAGCATTTCGCTAGGATGATGCTCCGTTCACATACCTTGCAATGTGACCGCAAATATCATTGTAAATGTTTCTTATGGTCTCTTCTGCAATACTAGTAACAACTGAAATATCTGCATTCGACTCATTTTGTCAGCCTCCTAGATTTTTTTATGTCATACGCTAGGAAAATGTTTCATTCACATACCTCGCAATGGAATCGACTTCTGTGTTATATAATATATGACAACAACAACAACAACAACAAATGTAGGAGTTCTCTTAATATCAATATCTGTCGTGATCATTTTTACCATTTCTTCGGCAACCTTGACTGATTTGTGGTGCATGCCAAGTCAAAAACAAAAACGCCTGTAAAAACAAAGTGAATCAATTATTCATGGTAATTGGCAAACAATTTATGAATAATTATTTGAGATACTTACCGCTTAGTCTTCAGCATGTAGAGGACCCATTTCTACAAGAGCCCTATCATCTCCAAAGTGTTTAATTATAAATTTATTTGCCCGGTAAAGCTGCTTATTTGTGACGCCATTTGTGGCGGAACAAATCTCTATATGAAACATTAGATCATCATAACAAGATCTAAGAAGAAGAATTAATTTATGGTTTACCCTTGATAGTACGTGGTTTGTTTGCTTGACTACATACTATGTACAGACATGCAGTCATTATTGCTTCTGATCTCCTTCCGTGATTCCGATTTTCTTATTTTTTTTATATAAATTTTGCCCAGTAGGTACTTTTATATTGAACCGACATTAAAAAAAAAAAAAGGTGAGGACCCTGGTATAACTTGTTGCAGAACAAAGTCAATTGCATACCTTTATAATTGGCATTAGTCTCAGCGTGAAAAAAAAAGATAACAAACTAAAAATTCATCACATACCACAAAGCGTAAATTCTCTGAAATATTTTATGTATAAAAGTTATACCTATAGGCCATATCGGCTATCGTGTTGAAACCAAAATCATCATCCTTAGAGTTTCCGTCTGAAAGTATCTCATATATGCAATAATGTGACTCCAAAACTAGAGAACATTTGGTGTAGATGATGTCGCCAGTCATCTACACCGCAATGGTGCTTGACTACAAAACTGGCAACGTCATCTACACCGAAGGTGCTCTAATTTTGGAGTCACATTATGGCATATAGGTATAAATTCTATAAATAAAAATATTTAAGATATTTTACACTTTGTAGTCACACTATTGACTTTGTTCTATTGCAACTTATACCAGGGCCGTCACCTATTTGTTTTTTTCCTCTCGGTTCAATATAAAAGTACCTAGGCGAGCAAAATTTATAAAAAAGCAAAAAATCGGAATCACGGAGGGAGATCAGAAGCAATCATGGCTGCATGCCTGTACATAGCTTGTAGTCAAGCAAACAAACCACGTACTATCAAGGATATACCGTAAATTAATTCTTCTTCTTAAAGATTGTTATGAATTAGTGTCTAATGATCTAATGTTTCATATAGAGATTTGTTCTGCCACAAATGGCATCACAAATAAACAGTTTATCGGGTAAGTAAATTTATAATTAAACACCTTGGAGAGGATAGGGCTCTTGTAGAAATGGAACCCCTACATGCCGAAAACTTTGCGGCAAGTATCTCAAATAACTATTCAGAATTGTTTGCCAATTACCATGAATAATTGATCTACTTTGTTTTTAGAGGCGTTTTTGTTTTCGACTTGGAATGCACCAAAAATTAGTCAGGGATGCCGAAGATATGGTAAAAATGATCAAGACAGATATTGATATCAGGAGAACTCCTACATCTGTTGTTGTTGATGTCATATATAATATAACGCAGAAGTCGATTCCATTGCGAGGTATGTGAACGAAACATTTTCCTAGCGTATACCATAAAAAAATCTAGGAGGCTGACATAATGAGTGTAATGCATATATTTCAGTTGTTACTGGTGTTGTAGAAGAGATCATAATAAACACGTACAATGATATTTGTCGTCACATTGCAAGGTACGAGAACGGAACATCGTCCTGGAAAAATGCTTTGACCCTTTGGATTTGTTTTGGACTTGTTTTGAATGTGAATACTTACTTAGACAGGTTTGTGAAACCTTCTCATATCTATAGTTATTTCTTTGAGTTTTTATTGAGATGAGGTGTGATCAAGTTGTGTAAAACGAACACAATGTTAAAGCAGGAGGTGGTTGTAGGAGGATTGTGAGTTGATCAATAGACTATAGAGGACCTGCAAACCAAGCTCACGGGAACTTAACCAATATACCCGCCGGAAGTTTTCTTAGAGAGGAGAGAGATGAGAGCTTTTTGCACCGCAGTGTGTTCATCGACATGGGGTCTAGTTGGCTTGGGTTATTGGTTATCCATTATTTGGCGGATCTAATGTATGAAATTAGCTGAGCGAAAATATTAATGTATTTTATCAGTTATGCCTTTTGATTAGCCCAGTGTAAAAATAATATAAAAAAAGCCTATATATCTCAATTTTATTGCAGCAGCAGATGGGTATCTTCTGTCTCCTCTCTAAGATCCACCCCCGGATGGGCTTACTTCAAACGGATAGTAACTACGGGTGGTTTCGGGTAGTTTATTAAGTATTCAGCAAATTCTAGAGCATGTCTAAAATCCACAATGAAAAGAACTTAACTCGTTCATATATTACAATTAAACTTAAATTTTATTCTAACACACATTCTCAATATATTTTCAGTAGATCACAAGAATGCATGCTATACTCACTCATATATTAACGACCGGGTTAAAACATTTGGCCAGGACGATGTAGAAAGTAGGGACATTTTTACGGGTTATGAGGATGCCTTGAGTTTATCAAATTGGATGATGATTTTCCCTGAGCTCTATCAACTCTGAAGTCGTCAGACAACCATGGGAGCTTCATCAAAATCATAGCTTATGAGCCCAAACCGGCAAGAATTTTCGGGTCAGGATCTCCTTTTGTCTACAACAAGGAAATCTTCTAAAGAAAATGTTATAAGGGAAGTATTGATTTTTCAACATAAATTTAGCAGTTGTTACACAAATACATCAAGCAAATATTATAAGGGATAGAGACAAACTTTTTAGTAGACAATATAGAACATTTTGAATAGATCCACGCCGTAAAAAATCAAAGTACCAAAACTTGATTAGGAATCGGAAAATGCAATTCCAAATATAAATGTATTTTATCAGTTATACCTCTAGGGTGGTTTACTACAAACATATAGTAATCGGAAAATGCAATTCATTCTTACGATTACTTTTCCAATTCAAATCAAAGAAACAATATAAATTTACTATTGGTTAAGTTTTGCCATCCAAAAAGGGGTAGCGGTGTAACTTGTTGCTCGCTTACCTTCTACTTCTAATGAAATAGTTATTCCATATTAATAAATGTCCAAAAATCTTAGGAGAAAAAAAAAATTGAACATAAAAAAGATTTTGATGATTATAAAAAATTGTAAAATGCTTTGAAAATATCTTCTAGAATCATTTCTAAATTAAATGAAATATATATTTAGCATATTCGGATTTTGTAGATTTAGCGAGATATTTAAGCTGAACGAATTTTTTAAAATTTTGACCATACAAAAGATTTGTAAAATATTTTGTAGATATATAACAAATTGCGTAATCTTTGAAAATATCTTCTAAAATTATATTTATATTAAATTTAAGAAAATTACGATAAAGCTAAATGCGAGTTAATTTTTGACCAAATCTTTACCTTTTACATTTCTACGGTAGTTAGTTGTTTGATTTTTAAAATTATTAATTTAAGTTTTTGAAAATGATTATAAATTATATAATGACACGTGGTAAAAAAATACGTCTCTTCTAATATATAAAGTATAAGATAAGATAAGATAAGATAAGATAAGATATATAAGATTAAAAATTTTTAATGGATAATCAATTTTTAAAAACTGAATTAATGAATTTCAAGGAAAATTAGTTATTTAAAATTAAATATGTTTTAAGTCTAGTTCGGCAGTTTTCGTTAGTAATGATATTTAAAGTTTTCTAATCAAAAAATTTAATGTAGCAAATTTTAAATTAAAATAATTTTAAATTATAAAATATTTGTTGAAGATGGTATACCTAATTCAATGTAACAAATTGTAAAATTGAAAAACGTTTTGCTATTATTATTTTTTTTACCATTTTCGTTTTTGTTAAAGCTGTTTTGATTAAAATTGTTTTGTTTTAAAATGAAATTTAACTTGTTGAATTAAAAATATTTTTTAGCTGACGTAAAATCTGGAGAGTACACGTGACAATAAGTGCTTCTCCTTTAATATATACTAGTTTATATCTCGCACCTTGTGCGAATTTTATTTAAGTATTTTATTACAATTTATTGGATAATCTTCAAGTGATATATAAATAGTATGCCTATATGCGAACTAATGATTCTATTTAATAAATTTATTAATTAAAATATTTGAGACATTTCATGTTGGATTATTTATTTCACAAATATAAAATTTTTTCATCTTCTATTCAAATTAGTATTTATATTCTTAATTAGAAGATCAAATAAAATATACATTTTTAATAGTTTTTTTTTATTAATTACTACTTATCTATTATTATTATAAATATCATGTCCAAGGAGTTGACAAAATATCATAAACTGAAGATATCATTATGATTACGTAAACATAAATTTTATATCAAAAAAAAAAACAAAATCTTCATAAGGAGTTTAATATTACTCTTAAATTATGATTTTTTTATATTAAATAGAAATCCTTGTAATTTACACTATTCTTAGAAAATAAATAGATCTTATAAAAATAATTTTATTAAATGTAACCTTTGAAAATTAATCATTGCTTTCAAGTCATCTTCTCATTAATATTGTAAACTTAATCTATATGAAGCAAGAGAGCAGAAAAGTTGAACCTGTAGCGCCGACCTCACAAATGTTCTCTTCTTTATAATACCTAGTTTTTATGATAAGTGGACAAGTAAAACATGGCTCGAGGAAGTCCTTTTAAAGACATCTATGGACAACAATCAATAAAACTTCTCATAACAGATTTACACAAACTTCTTAAAAAAGATCAGGATCTTAAACGTAAAACTGTAAATAAAGATTTTATAACACATATTAAAATTGTGTTACGAATTGATCGAATATAACAGTTTAGATATGGATTGTCAACTAAAATTTATAGGGATGTAAATATTGATAGGCATCGAGACAAATTAGATTTTAAAACAAACGAAAGTCGTATGCAAATAGGTATACACCCATACAAGTGATACAACTTATCAATATATATATAGCTTTCAAATCTTCTATATATTGATCCAATAGGAAACTGTAACTCGTTATACACAGTATAACACTAAAACAACTTATCAATATATATAGCTTTTCTAATGTGAAATTTGGGTTCTTTTTAAATCGTGGAATCATTTTAAAACTCATGTTCACCAATGATTTGATCAAATTTTAAACAATTTTGGTTGACTACTTAAAAAATCTGTTTAAATCAAACCTACTTGCACCTCCATCAACGGCTTCTCAAGGAATCTTGCGCAAAGTATCTGATAGAATATGTAATTATGTAAAATAGAGGATGCCCTACGTAAATATTGTAAATACGTTTATTATAAATATATCCATCAGTCAATGGAAACCCTACGGGGAATTTATTCATATTCTCACATGGTATCAGTCTTCTTTCCTCCTCTTCCGCACGTTCTTTTCCCCGACGGCTAACCCTAGCCCTAATTCCGTTTCTCTGTCGAGGCTTCCTTTGTGTGCCCACCCGCCAACATCGCCTCCAATACCACGGACCACACGACCCCTTTCATGGCTGCCGACAAAAAGCATGTTTTTCATTCCGCCCTCGGAATATCCAACATCAAGAACAACATCGCCCTCGTCCTTGACCATGACACTCCTTACGCTTCATGGGTCACATTATTTCGCGTTATTGCGAAGGCTCATAACGTTTTGGATCACATTGATGCCACGGTTTCCAAGCCGGTTGACATTGATGACACACTTTGGCAACAAGTTGACGCGACCGTTCTTCAATGGATATACAACACGGTTTCACGGGACATCCTTCTCCAAATCTTGGATCCGGATGATACCGCTCTTCAAGGATGGATTAGAGTTCAAAACATTTTTCAAGATAATAAGAACACCCGCGCAGTATATCTTGAACACGAGTTCTCCAACTGTAAACTGTCAGGGTTTGCTTCTATCTCTGCTTATTGTCTACAACTTAAACCTCTCGCTGATCAACTGAAGGGTGTCGGATCTCCCGTTTCGGACAACCGTCTCGTTCTTCAACTCATCTCAGGCTTGCCTGCTGAGTACAATGCTGCGGCCAGCTTTATTCAACAATCGGATCCTCTTCCGAATTTCACCAAAGTCCGGTCACAATTGCTTCTTGAAGAAAAGAGATTGGCCGCTCAAACCGCTTCCGGTCAAACGACAGCCCTCCAAACCTCCACTACCGGCAACAGCTCCGCCTCCTCCAGACCACCGTCCAACCGCAACTCTTATGCACCGGACCAGACCACCCGAAGTCGTGGTCGCAGTCGGAAGGGCAAGGGCCGACAATCTGCCCCCACCGGTGTGAGGTTCGCATTCCATCCACAGCTCGGTTGGCAGCCTATCGCTACAAATTCTGGAGGGCCGTCTGCTTCGCCCCACGCTTCCTGG
The DNA here is from genome assembly GCA_033239125.1 of Fagopyrum homotropicum. NCBI lineage: Eukaryota > Viridiplantae > Streptophyta > Magnoliopsida > Caryophyllales > Polygonaceae > Fagopyrum > Fagopyrum homotropicum. The sequence continues at coordinate 52,881,831 of BSWB01000002.1, forward strand.
TTTCAGGCCCAAATTCCCAGCCCACTTTCACAACAACAGATGGGCCGCCAGCTTCCTCCTTGCCCTTACCCAGCAACTCAGCAAGGGATCCTTGGGCCCAGTCCACAGCACACAACACAACAGGCCAATCTGGGCCTTATTTCGGACGCCTACCAGCAACCCACTGCTCTTGATCAAGCCTTTGCGACCATGTCTCTCAATCCCGCGGACAATCTTTGGTATATGGACACCGGCGCGATATCTCACATGACGAATGACTCCGGTAATCTCTCGTCTTTTTCACATAATGGTTTTTTAAATTCGATAATTGTCGGAAATGGTATGCAAATTCCTTCTACAGGTCTTGGCGATGCTACATTACCCACAAATAACCGACCACTTAAATTGACCAATATTCTTGTTGCTCCCAGACTTGTCAAAAACTTAGTTTCTGTGAGACGTTTTACCACTGATAACCGTGCATCCGTAGAATTTGACCCTCTTGGTTTTATTGTGAAGGATCTACAAACGGGAACCGTTCGCATGAGATGTAATAGCTCCGGGGAGCTCTATCCGGTTACCAACAACCACATTCCTCCACATCACGCTCTCTCTGTCGAGTCTTCCACAGTTTGGCACGCTCGTCTCGGGCATCCCGGCACATCCCTGCTGAATTTTTTACGTTCTTCGTCTTTTCTTCATTGCAAAAAGGAGTCATCTACATCTCTTTGTCATGCTTGTCAGTTAGGAAAACACCATAGATTGTCGGTTGATCGCTCTTTTTCTACTACAGTTGCACCTTTTGACATTATTCATAGTGATATTTGGACTTCTCTCATTCCTAGTCGGGAAGGTTTTAAATATTATCTCTTATTTCTTGATGACTATTCTCATTTTTTATGGATTTATCCTATCAAATTCAAGTCTCAAGTTTTTGATCTTTTTGTGCAATTCCATAAACTTGTTCAAACACAATTTCATATCAACATTAAGAGCTTTCAATGCGACATGGGTCGTGAGTTTAACAATACGAATTTTCACAATTTTTTTGCCACCCATGACATCAATTTTCGTTTTTCATGTCCTCACACCTCCCCTCAAAATGGCAAAGCAGAACGTATCATCCGCACAATCAATAACATGATGCGTTCCATCCTCTTTCATGCCTCTATACCCGTTTCTTATTGGCCTCACGCCTTAGAAACATCTTGTTACCTCCTCAACATTCTCCCCTCCACCACAATCCAAAATTTGTCCCCCACCCACATGTTATACAACACGACACCTCTCTTCGATCATCTTAGAGTCTTCGGTTGCCTTTGCTACCCAAATCAAAGTGCTACCATTTCCCATAAACTCCAACCTCATACCTCCCCATGTGTCTTTCTAGGATATCCCTCCCATCATCATGGATACAAATGTCTAGAACTAGGCACAAATAAATTAATTCTTTCCCGTCATGTCACCTTTGATGAGTCTCGCTTCCCGTTCGCTTCCCGGAATACTGTCTCCCCGGACCACTATGACTCTCTCATCGACGACAGTCTTTCACCATATATTCAATCTCACCTTCGTGATTTACATCTCAGCAGCCCACCTCCTGAATCAGGCCCCTCCTCATCCCATTACTCGCCTGGCCCAACTCCTACTGTCCCTCTTCCACGCGTGTCGCAAGCCTCCAGTGTCAGACCGTCAGCTTCTGATGATCCCGGCCCAATCTTCCAACCTGGCCCATCCCAGAACCCTCCTTCTGATGCTCCCGGCCCACCTCAGCTTCCTTTACCTGCTTCCCAAAATCCTTCCCTTCAGCCCAACGTCCATAATGTCCCGCATTCATTAACGCAGCAGCAAACATCTCCCAATCAGTCCATAAATCCGCCCATCCGTCCTCCCAACCGACCACAAACCCGGAGTCAATCCGGAATCGTCAAGCCCAAACCGATATTTGATTTATCGGTCACCACCTCCCAGCTACCCCGTTCCGTATATCTCATCCCTAAATCCCACAATGTAGCTCTTCAAGATCCGTGTTGGACTGCAGCCATGCTCGACGGATATCGAGCCCTTATGCGGAATAAGACTTGGGTTCTGGTTCCTCGTCCTCGTGATGTTAACATTGTGCGATGCATGTGGATTTTTAAGCACAAGTACAGGTCTGATGGTTCTCTTGAGCGGTACAAAGCTCGTTTGGTTGCTAACGGATGTTCTCAGCAGATTGGAATTGATTGTGATGAAACATTTAGCCCAGTTTTCAAACCAGCGACTATCCGGATGGTCTTACACATTGTTGTGTCTCGTTCTTGGTCTATTCATCAGCTCGATGTACAGAACGCTTTCCTCCACGGGCAACTGAATGAAACACTTTACATGTTTCAACCTCCAGGTTTCTGTGATCCGACAAATCCCAACCATGTTTGTCTCCTGCAGAAATCACTCTACGGTCTCAAACAGGCTCCCCGTGCTTGGTTCCAACGTTTTGCTAGGTTCCTTAGTCGCATCGGTTTTGTTGGCAGTAAGAGCGATTCATCTCTATTTATTTATCGCCAAGGTTCAGATATTGCTTATCTGCTTCTATATGTAGATGATATTATTCTTACAGCCTCCTCAGACAGCTTATGTACGCAGTTAATAGGGAGCCTGAGCAAGGAATTTGCCCTTAAAGATCTAGGCCCTCTATCCTACTTTCTGGGCATATCTGTTCGACGCACTTCGTCCGGCCTATTCCTTTCTCAAGACAAATATGCTCATGAAATTGTTGAAAGAACCAAAATGACCAACTGCAAACCGTCTACAACACCTGTTGAGACGAATGTAAAGTTAAGTGCCTCTTCTTCTTCGGCTATCAGTGATCTGACCCTCTACAGGAGTTTAGTTGGAGCTCTTCAGTACTTAACTTTCACTCACCCTGACATCAGTTATGCCGTCCAACAAGTATGTTTGTTTATGCATGATCCCAGGGAAGCTCACTTCGCTGCCCCTTAAGCGTATCATCCGATACATAGCAGGCTCTTCTTCGTTGGGTATTACAATTTCTCCCTCCCCACACTCTGACCTCATTGCTTACACATATGCAGATTGGGCTGGTTGTCCTGATACCCGCCGATCGACCTCAGGTTATTGTGTCTTTTTCAATGACACCCTGATCTCATGGTCTGCCAAGCGACAATCTGTAGTCTCTCGTTCCAGTGCAGAGGCAGAATATAGAGGAGTTGCCAACGTTGTTTCTGAGTGCTCTTGGCTTCGCAATCTTTTACTCGAGCTTCATTGTCCACTTGCCAAGGCCTCCATTATCTACACCGACAACATATCTGCTACCTATCTTGCCAGTAATCCGGTTCAACACCAACGAACTAAGCATATTGAGATTGATATTCATTTTGTTCGAGATAAGGTTGCCCGTGGTCATGTTCGAGTTCTTCACGTACTATCGGCCTTTCAGTATGCAGATATTTTTACAAAGGGACTTCCTCGACAATTGTTTTTAGACTTTAGATCCAATCTTACTGTACTGCCTCCTCCAGTTTCGACTGCGGGGTATGATAGAATATGTAATTATGTAAAATAGAGGATGCCCTACGTAAATATTGTAAATACGTTTATTATAAATATATCCATCAGTTAATGGAAACCCTACGGGGAATTTATTCATATTCTCATAGTATCGGATGAAGACAACTCTGAGCTCTTACGGCCATTTTCTGACGAGGAGGTACATTCTGCCCTTTTCTCCATGCATCCCACAAAAGCTCTTGGCCCAGATGATATGTCAGCTTTGTTCTTTCAACAACACTGGCATATTGTCGGGTCAGACGTTACTAGGTTTGTAATTGATATTCTCAACGGAGCTCCCTTTCCGTCTAAACTTAATCACACATTCATTTCTCTCATTCCTAAAGTTTCTAGCCCATCGAAAATGAAAGATCTTCGTCCTATCAGTTTATGCAATGTGCTTTATAAGATCATTTCAAAAGTGCTTACTAATCGTATGAAGTCATGTTTAAACAAAGTGGTTTCGGAGAACCAAAGTGCTTTTGTTCCAGGCAGACTCATCACCGATAACGCCCTATCAACAGCAGAGGTTTTTCATTACATGAAAAAGCGATGCAAAGGCAAGGAAGGTTACCTGGCTCTCAAGCTTGAAAATGACCGAGTAGAATGGGATTTTTTGGAGGAGTGCATGAACAAGTTGGGCTTCGACTCAAGATGGACGACCCTGATCATGAGATGTGTCCACAACGTTACTTTTTCGGTCCTAATCGAGGGTGTCCCTTTCGGCTGAGTTCGGCTCATCCATAGGATTGAGGCAAGGCGATCCGCTTTCACCGTTCTTGTTCTTATTTTGTGCAGATGCTCTTTCAGGCCTAATCCGGAGGAGCGAGGAAGCAGGAAAATGGAAAGGGATAAAAATAGCACGTAATGCCCCAATTGTGTCTCATTTATTTTTTGCAGATGATAGCATGTTGTTTGCCAAAGCATCTTGTGTACAGAGCCAAGAAATTGTGAACATCCTTCGTTGTTACGAAGCAGCGTCCGGTCAACAAGTAAACTTTGGCAAATTGTTCGCCTCAAAGCGTGCGTGCAAATAAGTTTTAATTATAAAACTGAAACAAAAGCAAGCGAACCCGCAGTGTACGGATCGGCGTAGTTAAGCAAATATTCCAGAGTAACGAACTCAGGGATTTGGTGAGTCAAATTCAGTTTTGAACAATCGAGCGAGTAAAAGTATAAAAGCTTTGCAAATATTGGGGAAAACAGCAACCCTAAAGATCCAAGTATCCAATTGTGGCAATCGATTCAAGATATACTATAGATGTAAGGACAGAGTTGAGATTGCAAAGGTATAACTAATGTAAGGTAATGTACGGTGAAGTTCCAAAACCCTATATCTCTCACCCAAGGACACTCTCTATAAAGGTTGTTGAGGCTGCAGTATAGAAAGGATCTAAGGACAAGAATTGATCTCAAATACCCATGCCCAAACCCAAGGAATCAAAGATAAACCAAAACGGTTAAGGTTGTGACACTCGAAACCGAAATAGAGGATATTGAGTCTCACTACTACCTAGGAAAGACAAGCCAAGGCTAGGTTTAAGCAAATCTTTAACTTTGGATTAAAGCAAAAGCAAAATACGTACAACAAGGGAAATCACGGCTGGATCTTGAGATTCCACGGCCGTGGAACTCAAGAACAGACCGTGGTACAACGTGCATGTATCTAGTGATCCGAAAAACGGGTAAATGTTTTTTCAACAGTCCATCCTGAGTCCAGATTTGCCCAGTCTAGTCGTAGGAAAAGGTGATAATGTTTCCCCTCCGTCTTCTTCTCTTGACTTTGTTATCTTTTTACTCGAAATTTGGATTACTGGAAAAGACAACCATTACAAAACTTGAATATTCATGTATCTAGTGATTTTCTTTTGTTTTTGTTATTCAAGACGGTTTGTACATTTGCCGATTTTTTTTGATCTTTCAATGCATTAGACGGCGTGTCGTATAATAAATCAAATCGTTCTCCTTTAATAAAAAAACATTATAATGAATATTGATTAGCGACTAACCGACTACTCTTTTTTTCAACTGAAAGTGGCGATTTTGCTTTTGCCTTCATGAACGGAAAATATCATTGTTTTTGCCGAAAATTCAATAGTAATTAATCATAAATAATAAAATACCATATCTTCCTATAGAAAGACATTTTAAATGAATATTTCGTTATTTGTAATGACTCTTGAGTTTTGATTGTGTTTTGTTAACTATATACGTTTTAAATGTTTATTTTGTAGTTTTCAGGCATTTGGACAATAATAATATTTTTCTGATATCAAACAATTTCACAAATTTTAAGCATGTTAAATAATTTTTGTATCAGTCAGATGCTCATATCGGATATACAATCTAAGTACAAGTTGTTAGATATCCGGACATGTTCGAATCATATACGGATATTATTTTCATGCTTTTTCCGGATAAGATACCCGGAGGTCTAGATCGAATTGGATATTCCAATATGCCCACCCCTAATGGGTAAGCTTAGGATTGAACACGAAATGAGAGGAGCCAAGAATGAGGTATTTCACGTCTCATTCCTTTTGTTATACATGGGAGGAGATCGGGGCGGACCTTGTGTTTTTTTGGATTGAATCCCACTGAGATTTTTTTTGGTTAGGATAGGAACATTATGGGTTGGAACGTGACCAATCCTGTTTGAACTATAATTTGTTTACGGATTACAGTTTACACACGAAGATGTTTATATTGTCCTTGAAAATAAGTATATCAAAAAAATTTATAGTTCATAATAAGCTATTTTATAATCTTCTTAAAACATAATAAACTTTTGTCAAACTTGCAAAATAAAAACTTCATAACATAATTAGACATTGATTGTTCTGTTAGGAATCGAATACACATTTTTAATAATCCATAATAACTTGTATTTCTAACCCTATTTTTATTTAAAAAATTTGGGGTGTGTGGTCGGGTAACTAAAGTCGGATAACTAAAATAAAACAATTTGGTTTACTAGGCTTTTTCTAGTTTTGTATTTAGTAAATGTACCCTTTGATAGAAGAGTGTGTAGAATTTAAGAATAAATACAAAAGATATTTACTTAATTGAAATATTAAAAAGCCTAATTACTACTTTAATTTCTCAAAAAAACCTAGTTATCAAAATTGTCCTAACTAAATTAGAGTAATTAAGGTCCTTCTTTTTTAAGTAGAATAGATAGTCATACCCGTGCTAAAAACGAGCCTTAAGATTTTGTTTCTTCATTTTTGTTTGATATTTGTGTTGCACTATATTAGAATTTGCTATATAGTTGATAAATATTATATTCAATCGTACCAATTTTATAAATTGTTTATAAAATATGTATTTTTATATAATATAGGATTTTTATTTCTTTAAATATATTATTAAAGGATAAAATTTTAAGTCATTTACTGTTTACTTTTGATGAATATCAGAACATATATTTTAAATGATGTCTAATGTAGAATTATGATTATTAGTTTTCAAAAATTAAATTAATTAATAAAAGGGTTTTAAAAGAGGTAGAGCATCTTCATCACATACTATGAGTTTTTTTAACCTTTAAGAAACATCAAAATACTAAATATAATTTATTTATTTTTTATACGAAGGTAAGCAGATGAGGTATGGCCATGCATTGCAAGCTTGTCAGCCACAGTGTTGATTTTCTTAAAAATATGACGAGTGTTGTATTGCTCAAACCCAACGATCATTATGGATATGTTGTAGATGATCATATATGTCTCCAATGTGCTTTCCATTGTTTGTTGACTGCGTTAATGAGAGTTAGATTGTCTCCTTCTATCTCAATGGATGAAACCCCAATACTCACGGCCTTTAGTAGGCCTTCCCAAAGAGCGAGCGGCTTTGCTTCTAGTACAATATCAGTAGCGCATATTCCTTTTCTAGTAGCGAGTTATATTGCTTGAGTGTTTTGTATGATATAGCCAAATGCGTTAGCCTGAGGAGTGTATTGACGCATAAAACCTAACTGTGTTAAATCCCTCCTTCGGCCTTTTTCATCGGATGTTTTTTTGTTTTTCTCTTCTGTTTTTATTGTTTGGTGTTATTCATATAGAGTTTTATGTTTGCTCTCTCCATCTTGGGTCTCGCATCAGGATTTCTTCCAAATTCTTGTATCTCCAAAGAAGTCAAACCATCACCACGCTTCTGAAATCTATTTTTCGCTTTAAGCTCAAAGTAACTCTCCATTTTGTGCTCGTTTAGATCTTCATATCCGGCCGACATCTTATCTCTTCTGGTCTCCCATGCCCATAATTGTCTATGGGACTTCCACCTCGATTGTAACGTCCTTTATCTCACCAAGCATGGTTGTACTCCGTCTTGGTTGATTGATATTCCAAAAATATTTTCTCTAACCTGTGTATTTGCCAGTCCTTACATGGTTCTTCGGGTTCCATCTATCGTCTTCATACGCTAGGTTCCTTGTACGCCTTTCTATCACCTCCATCTGAGTTGACTCTAGAATTCCTTTCTTATCTGATTGTTCTTTATTGTTGAAATCCTCTTGTAGTCTTCCCTTCTTATTCACCCGTTCCTCAGAAGATTGTAGAAAATCCCAGAATGTCCGCCAAATTATAAAACTCTACTCGAGATCTGAGTCCACTAACTTGAATCGAAAAACTTTTCAAAGTCTACTATCGTTCTATCATGAGACGATAATCGCATCATGATCCTTTAGGTCATAAACATGCTATATATGTATATAATCATATAATATACATTAGTACACAACTATAACTCCAGATAATATCATACCTATATTACTAAGTTACAAAGATCCACGGAGAGCGATGGTGGTCCGACGTACAACTAGCCCAACAACCCGACTATGCACATGATTTAAAAGCATGAACTCATTTTGAAATTCTTAGACCCCTTTCGGGTTCTGGTTATTTTCTACATTCGTTCTTTCAGAAGATTCCAAGTGCCATTGTTACCAACCTGCCTTTGATACCATATTGTAACACCCCAAATTCTCATAACTCGGGGAGCTACTAGTTAGGACCTCACAATGGGTCCCGACCTCAGTTTGACAACAATATTACTGGATCTTACAACAAGACACAAACGTACTAAAACAATTTGAAATCAATAAAGGTTAAAATGAATCATGTATACATGGGTCAGCCTTACAAGATGTAAACATAACATAAAGTACAATCAGAAACGGAAAGGCTCTCCCTTCCCATCTAAATGAGTGCGTGGATCTGGCTGACCATCCACTCCGGATCTCTACAACTTTTAACCTGCAAGACATCTACAACGGCGGAAAAACCGTTAGTTAATATTCCATATACCAGAATAACAATAATAGCACAAACACACATAAGGTACTATAAAACCAATAGCATGCTCATAGAACAACCGATTATTATCTTTCGTTAGGTGATTCACTTTACTAATTCAACTTCTTTTGTGACACGAGAATATCTCGAAACTTGTCTTTGTCCCCTTATACCAACAGGAATGGATCTGATGCATCTCACAATTTACGTACCTGGACTAGTCGCATTGAACCTCCCAATCTCCCGTAGAACTGGACAAGTTGTCACTGCTCGGTTATCATACACTTGGTCCAATTAACAAATAAGGTCGTCCTAGCATGTTCTTTAACAATTAAACATCTAGCACACACCACTATCATAGCTACGCTAACACATAAAACAAAGCCAAGTAAGTCCAAAGGACTTACCTATATCAAAGGTAATCCCAACTCCGATATCACACTCAAGTTCCCGCAAGAAGAAACTATGCCTGCTTAGACAAGGCATCCCAAATTAGAATCTAACCGACATGCTAGAAGTCTTCACTTCTAGTCTCATTGACCTCTACAAGGTCATACAACAGCGCCCTAGAAGGTTTCCTACTTCTAGTCTCAGCGATCTTTACAAGATCACTCCACCATGCTAAGTTCTACTAATCCTAGTCCCAAGATCCTCATGGATCAACATCAACACAACTAGCTCAAGGGTTCTTAAACCACTTTCAAACACTTAGGAATCCACAAGCCATTAACTAGCATTCACACTAGTTTTGCTAGGTTCCAACTTAGCATGATACTACTCTAGAGCTGATAAAAACAAAAGGAAACGACATATCGAACAAGGGTGCTCACTGGAGGTAAGACGCGACTGCGGCGGAAAGGAGGGGCGGTCGTGGATGGAAGACAAGAGACAAGGCGCATCAGCGGATCAATGGACCAGGGGATCCTGGTTTGCCGCACCCGCGCCTCGGGGAGGCGCACCCACAGTTCGGGCCATGCGCACCCACGGCTCTTCCTTTGGCACACCCCGACGGCTAAGGACATGTGCACCCGCGGCTGATGTCGATTGTGATCCATAGTTCCACTACGCTGTTAGTTGTCGAGTAAATCCCAAATCGACACAACCATTGTCCTCATCGACGGGTCTGCAAGGGTTGTGGTGTCTCAACCACAACGAGCGAGGAGAAGGAGATATCAAAACTGTTCAGTTGATGGATTCGAAACAAAGAAGGGAAAAATTGATTACCGGATTGTTATTGCTGACAAGGAGAAGAGGAAGGGTTGTTGTCTTTAGTCGGTGAGGATGAGAGAAGTCGAAGGCCATATCCGGCGCCGTCTGCCGCTCCTGCTTCTAGCCGAGGTAGGGAAGTCGTATCCGGCGACCGCTGCTTGGAGAAGAAGCTAATCCGGTTAGGGTAAAGCGAAAGGGGGAGGAGACTTGCTTAGGTTTCATGTAGGAACAAGAAAGAGAGAAGGTTGGGTACCAACAACTTCCTAATGGGCCCGGATGGCATGTCTTGATGAGCCCGGAAGACATGTTTCCACAAAGCTGACTTGTTTTTCAGAAAGGCTACCAAGGAGGGAAAAGAATTGAATAAATTTAGAAACTTCACATAAAATGATAGATTTAATGTGGGTGATTTATAGAAATCCAAAAAGACACTTGGAGCGACAAAGAATGCGTAACCGTGATACCCTATATCACACAAAGACAGATAAGAAGATGGAAGAGATCCAAAACAGGTCGAGGTCCGGTTTGCCTCGGACTTCATCGGAATTAAAATTTCCGGGTGTTACAGATGAAACGGCCTTGAAGACGTATAGTGACTATTTCGATGACATCATCGTTGTAGAAGACTCTATCAAAGCCCATTTTGAAGCCCAACCCAAACTATCCATTACGACCTGGCAAAACGGCTTGCTTTCGGCCGTTGGTATGCCGTTTCGACTTCCATGGAGAAGGAAATCAAATCTACCAATCTTAACTTTGGAATGGTTATATTTGTGTGACCCTAAACTCCGAGTTTTTCCCTATATATTCATATGTCAGCCGTAGGGTTAGATGCAATGTCTCATCCGAAATTAGGCATTACTGAGAATTCTCCTTGCCCTAGTCGTTAAGTAGTTGTTAGATTTGAAATTTCGTCTTACTGGAACCAAATAATTGTGATTTTATGTCTTCCTAGATTTTATATATTGTTTTTGCTTTATAATTGACCATGTTTAGGCGAATTCCCTCCTGATCTCAAGATTGAAGGATCCCTATAATGATTTAAGTTATTGTTTGCAAATATATATTGTGATATTGCTTCTTTTCAAAGTGATTCATTCCTACCTTTTATTTACCTTCGAAATAAGTGATGTTTAATAAAACAACTAAAGAGCCACAAGTGAATGACGTTTTGTTAGATTTATTGAAAATAACTTGGTTTTGAGAGTACTAGTTTATCATAGCTTTGAGAATTTTTAACTATCGTAGAAAGTTCCGATTTTCGTACATTTTTTTCTAACTGAAGAGCCCAAAATGAAGGGTGCTCTTGGTCATTTCTGGATTTCCAAGTTTTAATGGGTTTTCCTATACTTGTCAAACCGTTGGATTGAGAATTACGCGAGTTGAAAAGCACGGTTTTTGTTTGTCTATGTCAAATGTAATTTTAGATGGTTACCTACAATTAATCGTATATCAATGTTCATGAGTTATGTATATGCAACAATATTTTACTTTATTATAGCGGAGAATCTTGTTTCCTTATCTCGCTTCCATCGTAAGTTTTGTTACTTTATTATAGCGGAGAATCTTGTTTCCTTATCTCGCTTCCATCATAAGTTCGTTTACACTTATTATCGCTTTCGTCTGTTATAATTGTTGACTTATTGCATTCTTTTTATTTAAAATAATTAATTATTAGTATCTACCAATTCAGACGCGTTTTGTGTGAATTTCGATAGCCGAATATGTCACATCCGATCCGTGATACTTGTTGAGAGGTAGTCGGCTTCGGTTCTTTGGTTGCTTCGCAAGGTCGTCACTGGGGCACTGGATATTGAGACTAGAAGACACTGGATATGAAAGCATCTAATATATAATCGCAAGTGGCATAAATCATGTTCTACTTATTCTTGTTTGGTACATCTTTCTTCACTCCTTCAAATACGTGTAATTTTATTTTCAATTTCAAGTTTAGCCTTTTGCACACGATATTCATATATGATAATATAAAGATTGAAGTAAAAAACATGAAAACTTGCAACGAAGCCACGTGTTCACATCCTGAACTCCACGTACCCCTCTTCCTTAAGTTTGATCCACTCGACATTCTGCAACAGTGCCACCTGTCCCCTCCCAACCAGCTGATGATCTCCCGTTTGTATATATATCATCACCAACAACTCCACTGATTGATCTCATCCGTTTGCATACACACAACACATCATATGGAGAATTCTCAAGACGTCCGACACCGAAGCCGAGACGATGTCGCCGCCACAACCACGGGCGTAGACGACCCTGTAGAGACAAAGGGAAGTCGGGATCCGAAATTAGCGATGGCAAAAGGGGGACTAAAATCCCTGTCGATAGCGGTAGGGATCCCGTTCGCCCTAACCGTAGCCAACATCTACCTATTCGGGACGAGCGCTGCATACCGCGCCACTGGGAAACACAGCAGTTGGGTGCCGCCGCTGTGGGCTCTACACGCCACCTGTCTGGGTTCGGCTATTCTAATGGGGGTTTCGGGATGGATGTTCTGGGCCCAGGGGGGCTTGCGGCGCTGCCCTAATGCTGCTGGGGTGTACGTAGCTCAGCTGGCGCTCAGCCTTGCGTGGGACCCGCTCGTGTTCAGGGCCGGGACGAACTGGGCGGCGCTGCTGGTGGCTGGGGCGGTGTTTGCGTTGGCATGGAGGTGCGGGAGGCTGTTTAGGGAGGTCAGTCCAATTGCTGGGGACTTGGTTAAGCCTTGTTTGGCTTGGGCTGCCTTCTTGGCTTTTGTTAATCTCAAGCTTATGCTCACTTCTCCAGGCTCAGCTTAGAAAATCAACGAATAAATGAAAAATAAGCCACTATCAAATATGTATACTGTATGAATTAATGCATGACACGTGTGTTTTCTTCTCTTCTAGGCTCAACGCGCTTCTCAGTGGATTATGAAAATATTATTCAGTTCTTATATACGAAAATATTCGATTAAAAAACATTCAAATAATCGGCATCTTCTAAAAAAAATCAATCAATTCTAAAAATTTATCAATATTGATTAAATACGAAATACCCGAAAATATAATACAAAAAACACTAACATATTACATATCAGTTGTACTCATAATAGTCCTTTGCTCATAAGTTAACGCAAGTTCTTGCTCATGATACAGGTCCTCGCTAGTCCTTGCTAATAAGGTTGTGATATTTAGGAGAACGGTAGCCCATCATCAGTGTGGTTTGATTGCTAGTCTTGTAAAGATGCGAAAGCAAATAGCAGAGACTTGGGGGAGTTCCCTAGACGACAAGTTAAAAACCGACAAACACCTAAACCAGCAGTTTAGGGCAAAATTAAATAAATTAAAACCGACACTCGACAAACACCTAAACCAGCTGTTTAGGTTTGCAAACCATTGATTTAGGGCAAAATTAAACATATACCACTCCTTTGGACCCTTCTGACTCCATACTTGGAGAGTTCCCTACTATTAGACATGGCCCGGAAATCTAAACTGGTGTCGGTTTAGATTTCGAATTAGGAGAAACATAATTCGACAAGTTCAAAACCGGCGAATCGAAATAGGTAAGACTTTGATTTCTAAAGTAAAGGGAGAATAAAAGACCTGAATCGACAAGTTGAAAACCGACACCTTCGGTTTGGACCAGTTTGAAAACCGTCAGTACCCGATATACCCATATCTAACTGTTATCATGTCTACCTTCCTTTCCTGTCTCATCCAAGCAAATGGTAGAGACCACGGAACAATTCACACCAGAAAGGGGAATTAGACAAGGTGATCCGATCTCTCCTTATCTATTTGTCCTCTGTGTAGAGAGACTTAGTCATCTCATCCTTGATGCTGTTGATAGAGGTGATTGGAAGCCGATTAGACTATCTAGAGGAGGTCCTCAGTTATCGCACCTTATCTTTGCTGATGATATCACGCTTTTTGCTGAGGCTTCACTACCCCAGATTAGAGTCATTATGAGGTGTATAGATGTCTTTTGCAAGGCGTCTGGGCTCAAAGTAAGTATTCAAAAGTCGAAAATTTTTGTTTCACCTAATGTCTCGAGAGAAGTGAGTGAGAATATTGGTAGACTAAGTGGGGTTGAAGTAACCAAGAATCTCGGAAACTATCTTGGTGTCCCTATACTCCAAGGTAGGGTTTCGAAAAATTCCTTCTCGACTCTCTTGGATAGGATTAATAGTAGATTGAATGGGTGGAGAAGCAAGAATTTGAGCTTTGCAGGGCGTGTTACACTCACCAAGTCTGTCCTCACATCACTGCCTGTTTATACCATGGCTACTCTCTCTTTACCAGCCAGTGCTTGTCAAGCCATAGATAGGGCGTGCCGGAATTTCGTCTGGGGACACGTTGACGGATGCAGAAGGACACATACAGTGAAGTGGGATACTATTTGTCTCCCCAAAGTCAAAGGCGGGTTAGGCGTAAGAGACATGCAGAAGACGAACACAGCGCACCTGGGGAAACTCGGATGGAGATTCCTACGTGACGATAACAGTCTCTGGGTGAAGGTGCTAAGGAGCAAGTATATTCGAAGTGGAGGCCGAACCTCGGCTAGCCAGTCGCATGTCTGGAGCAGCCTTGTGAGGGGTATACAGGAGGTGATTGTGAAGGGTGGGGTTTGGAGGTTGGGTGATGGTAATACCATTAGTTTTTGGTTGGACAGATGGTTATGCACAGAACCCCTATCATCTGAGGCTATCATCTCGCTCGAAGCTACTGAAAAGCTGAAGAATGTTCGGCAGTACTGGATTGAAGGGGAGGGATGGGATTGGCATGGACTTTCTGGAAAACTTCCCATGACATTGTTGTTGAAGCTGGCTGCCCTGAGCCCGAATGAGCTTGACGTGAACTCAGACAGTGACTCCCAGATTCAGCAGGGAAGGGACGAACTTGGATGGGGACTTACACAGGACGGTAATTACTCTGTAGGGTCGGCGTATAATCTCATTACTGGAGCCATGAATGCTCAGTCGGGATATGGGCAGGTGTACTCGGTTATCTGGCGGCTTCGAGTCCAAGAAAGAGTGAAGTACTTCCTGTGGAAGTTGATTAGCGGGGGGGGTACTATGCAACGAAGAGCGTAAGAGACGTCATATGTGTGTGAATGATGTGTGCACCTGCTGCAACCATGCCACTGAGTCACACATACATATGCTACGGGATTGCAGCAACCCTAGAATGTTGTGGAGAGACTTGCAAGCGAGCCGCTTCGAGGCAACTTTCTTCATTACACCGTTCGCCGCATGGTTGAGAGGTAATCTTCTATCTAAAACTCACTTTAATAATATTTGTCTTTGGAGTGAAATATTTGCAGTTGGCCTATGGTGGACGTGGAAGTGGCGGAATGTCAAGATCTTTGGCAAAGGTTCGGAATGTATGGACAAAAGCGGATATGTCAGGGATAGAGCCAAGGAGTTTATAGAGATTTGGAAGAGGAGCGGGAAAGGGATAAGAAGAGCAGATACAAGTGTGGTCAACGTTGTGTGGGATCCACCACCGGATGGCTACGTCAAGGTTAATACAGATGGTGCGAGAAGTAAAGATGGTCTTGCGGCGGCAGCAGGTATTGTTAGAAATTCTGCAGGAGAGTGGATTAGAGGGTTTGGGTCCAATTTAGGTATGTGCTCAGTCCCCATGGCGGAACTCTGGGGAGTGGCACATGGCCTTAAGATTGCTTGGGAGTTGGGGCATCGATCGGTTATTGTTGAAACGGATTCCCAGTTGGTGACCCAACTTCTAAGCAAGACCATAGCTCCCTACCACCCCCTTGCTAGTCTGGTATATCTATGCCAAGACTTCCTTAGAAGAAGCTGGAATATCCAGATTCGACATGCCTTCCGCGAGGCGAACAGAGTTGCGGATTGTATTGCTAGTTTTGCTCTGAACTTTCCGATTGGATTGAGTGTATTGTATGACCCGCCGGAGGGTGTAGTTGATCTTTTACTTGATGATGTAAGGGGTCGGGCTATCCCCCGTGTGATGACTACTTAGCCTCTTTTAATGAATAAAAGCGC
Source organism: Fagopyrum homotropicum (assembly GCA_033239125.1). NCBI lineage: Eukaryota > Viridiplantae > Streptophyta > Magnoliopsida > Caryophyllales > Polygonaceae > Fagopyrum > Fagopyrum homotropicum. Next base: position 52,897,869 of record BSWB01000002.1, read on the forward strand.
GTCCAGATGCGCCGGAGACCACTGACTCTCCTTCCCACCAAAAAAAACACTGCTTATCCGGCCTCACCATGTCTGAGACTTGTGACAGCTAATCCTTTCTGTTAAAATATAAATATTGTTAGTAGGTTACTTCATTCATTTGTTTAATTAAGTTAATGTTTAACATGTTTGATCCAAAAGTTCTGTTCAAGAAGGCAATAGAAACAATTTGCAATATCAAATTACGTCATAGATCACAAAATAGAGTTCTAAAACCTTTCTCCTCTAATTGTCCTGGCTACTAAATATCTTTGGGCATGATCGTCACCCTCTTGACGGGAATTGCGCAAAAATGAGATCAACATTTGTGTAAAGAAGCTAGAAATAAAGACTTAAAAGGAGGAGATATTCTACTTAGCCTGCTATCTGCTGATGTAGATAACTTAGCCAACTTTTACTATAGATTTAGGGATGATTTGGCTTGTATAATTTGAAAAACCATGATCTGAGAATTTAAGCAAGTGATATTATTAAGATAAGATTGGTGCAAGGGTTTTTTTTTGTATTTGAGATACATATTATGCTCCTCACCATTAATTAATCTATAAATAAATTAATCTAAAAATAAGTAAACAGAAAAAGTGTCAGATGGACACTCTTTTCCATCTCTCCTCTTCATCTCTCCGTTAAAACAAAACTTCCATATGCACACTCCTCATCTTGCCACCGGAGTCATTGCCGCCACCAAGCTTTCCTCTCGTGGACCCAATGCCTCCTTCTTGTTGTTGTTGTCGGAGAAGAAACCCACCAAGCCTCCGACACTGGAGCGCAAGTGCCCCGAACCCGGACATGATCCACTTTTCGAGTTTTGACCACCGCCCAGTCCTGAAAGATTTGGCGCCTCCCACCTCCAGCTCCGGTGGAAGATCTGTTGCAGACTGGTTGCAGGCCGGGGTTGCTGATTCATCCTCACAGACGGCGGCATTTCGCAGGAGGGGCTCCATCCCCGGCGCCATTGAGGAAGAAGATACAAACTAGCAAGGGCGGAGCCAAGGGGGTTACCCAAAATATTTAATTAGTCCAGCTGATAATAGATTGGAAGGGTGTGACTATTAGTTAGGATTTGAAACCCACATACTACCAAATTCCAGCATTTTAAAATTAGCAAATTAATTTTATTTAAATAAATTCAAGGGGTCTAACTTGTTTCCTATAAAATTTTAACTAAAATTTAGCAACAATGTGATCAAGGTCAATAGAAAATTTTTCCTTTATTGGGAACTCAGCCAAATGAAGCTAAACTAGATAGAAAAATTCCAACCATTGTTAATTATAAATCATCCCCTCAACAACAGAAATTGTAGAGGTGGGTTGGAGGCAGGGGCGGAGCCAGGAATTTTAGACGGATGGGCAAAATTTTAAAAAAAAAGTTTAAATAATTTTAAATTCTAATAATAATTAAAAATCATTGAAATACTTAATCGTTAATACATAAAAATTTAAATAAAAATACAAAAAAATGGATAAAATTATTTATTATAAAAAATTTAATATATAAATGTACTTTTATTTATATTTTTTATATTAATCAATTTTTGATACAAGAAAAAATAGTAATCTAGTGATATGTAAAAAAAATAATTTAAGTTGGGGTGGGCCATGGCCCAGCCAGCCCACCCCTTGGATCCGCCACTGGTTGGAGGTGAGTAAAGTTACACCTTCACTACAATCCGGAACCAACACGCTATCTTCAATCCCGAAAACCCTTGTAGATAGGAATGAGCCGGGGGTGACATGTGACATTCCACGTCACCGTTATTTTTTTTTTTTTGTAAATAAAAATCAGTGTTCATATTTTTACAAGTACGTGTTCATTTTTTTTACAACAATGATGTTCACGTTTTTCAAAGTAAGTGTTCATTTTTTAAAGAGTTATTTTTCATATTTTTTTCCGATAAATGTTTATTTTTTTCCAACACTAACTGTTCATTTTTTAATATTAATTTTTTATTTTTGTATTTTTTTCAAAACATGTTTTTCAGATTTTTTTTTAAATTATACTTTTCTTTCAAATCGTGTCAAAAAATATGAAGTTCATTTTCTTATAAGTATGTGGTTTTTTTTTACAGTTATGGTGTTTATAATATTCAGAATAAGTGTTTATTCTTGTAAGAGTCAATGTTCATATTTTTATTGATAATTGTTCATATTTTTATTAATAATTGTTCATTTTTTTGTTAGAGTCAATGTTCATATTTTTATTACTAATTGTTTTTTGGATTTTTTCGTTTGGTACCCTTGAATTTTTGGTTTTTTCAGATGGTGCCCAAAGTTTTTTACGTTTCCGCTTGGTACCTCTGAGGTTTCGGTTTTTCCGTTCCGTACCCTTATTTCCTTTTTTTTTGTCAAAAATAACGTTTTTTATATTGAAATTATATAAAAAAAGGAAAAAATATATAATAAAAATTTTATATTATAAAATTCTAAAATAAGTATATTTTAATTAAACAACTTTACTCAACTATTAATAGATTATGACTGTTTGGGGGTAAATTTTATGAATTCATATAATTCATCATCTTTTTTATAAAATATCCAGAAATTAGTTATATTTTACATATGTGATTAATTTCTTAAAATTTAGCATAAAGCTAATTTGAAATTGGGTTTTCAAAAAGATACCCAAAGCCTATTTAGTCTGGATACTAATTATTTATATAAATTAGCTAAAAGACTAAATTTAAATCTAAAAAAAAAGAAAAGAAAAAAAAAATGGTGAACAAACGTTTTCATACTGTTCAGTTTAGTCCACAAATTCAAGAAAAAAATAAAAATAAAATTCTTGTAAAAATAAAAAAATAATAGAGAAGATACTAAACGTGGTTTAGTGGGAGGTTAAAACCTTTTATAAACTTCTTGTAACTTCTCTCTTCTTTGTTAAATATAAAAGGAAACAAAAGAAGAAAAGGAGGCAGAAATAAATTTTGTAGAGATCGTCTTCCTCGTATAAAAAACCAACAGGAGATGTCTCTTGAAATGAAACACAATTACAGAAAGTGATCTTTATTTGTTGATCACTTCTTATAAAATCTGCAAGACAAATAGAAGCGAATAGAAGATACAAAGAGAAATTCAAAGATGAAAAGCAACCCTTCCTAGAAGGTGGGTTTAATTTAATCTTATGATGCATGATCGAGATATAAATACCATGCAAATGATAGTTGAATCATCGACTAGGCAACCCTTCCTAGAAGGTGGGTTTGGACTTTGATTCTCTGATGCATGAAAACACCGCACGGAACTACGTGAGGCTTGATCCTCTTTAACGAGGTACGTAGGCAACCCGTCTAAAAACGGGTGCAGCCCAAATCACCAAAACCAACCAAACATCGGTATTTAAATAACTTAGAATCAAAGGATCAAAAAGAGAGGGTCGAACTCAAATAAAAAAATAAATAAAATGTGTTTTGTAAATTTGTATTCGAATAAAACATAAAAAGGCGTTTTTGTAAATTTGTGTGATAGTAGGGATAAATTAAGTAACCCTTCCTAGAAGGTGGGTTTAATTTAATCCTTTGATGCATGGTCGAGATATAAATACCATACAAATGATAGTTGGATCATCGTCTAGGCAACCCTTCCTAGAAGGTGGGTTTGGACTTTGATTCTCTGATGCATGAAAACACCGCACGGAACTACGTGAGGCTTGATCCTCTTTAACGAGGTACGTAGGCAACCCGTCTAAAAACGGGTGCAGCCCAAATCACCAAAACCAACCAAACATCGGTATTTAAATAACTTAGAATCAAAGGATCAAAAAGAGAGGGTCGAACTCAAATAAAAAAATAAATAAAATGTGTTTTGTAAATTTGTATTCGAATAAAACATAAAAAGGCGTTTTTGTAAATTTGTGTACATTTTTACTCAACAATGATATTAATTAAAATTTAAGATTTTTAACTTTTATTATGATTTTTAATACATTTATTACTATTTTACACTTTATCATATATTGCATCAAAACATGAAAAATTTATTATATTTTATATAAAATATAAGAAATTAATTTATATTTATATGGTATTTTAATAAAAAAAAATTCAAAATTAAATATAATTTATAACTATATGATATTTATTTGTTGGTATACTCCGTTGATTTATTTGTTGATTTATTATATACTCCGTTGGGTGGCGGAGTGTCACTTTTTGACAGTTGGTTGCACAAAAACCAAGCTTGAGGCAAACCATAGCAGCTTCTAGTGAGTGGTTTTCAGTAGGGTTCCAAGGGGTTTGTGATGAAAAAGATAATGTTTGGTGGGTTTGAAAAGGGTTCTAAAAACATGTCACAATTTACTCTTTTAAAAGAAATTGCAATTGAAGTCGAAAATAGTAAAGAATGAGAATAGTATAATCAACCAAGACGGTGATTGTTTCGGCAGCTCTCTTTTTTTGGGTGACTTCTTGACAGAGTTTGAAGTTCTTGATTTTTTTTATGTCGATGAACTCAATTGTGATATCACTTTGATATTTGGATAAGTCGTTAAGCCCCGATCTTTCGACACCAAAGATATGACACTATCAATCCTTATTGCATGGAATGATTAGAGGAGGGATATATGATGAGGGGGTCGGCTGGCCAAAAAAGATGAAATAGGTGGGGTGTGATCCGATGATGATGGTGGATCGATAATTGGATAGATAAGGTTGAACCCTATGAAATGACTTGGAGCACACTAGGAAAACTGAGGCTCTAACACAAAACGAAGAACGATCGTAGAACCCTTTCACTAAAATCTTTGCCAATGAAATCATCGTCCAAGAGCACAAGTAGAATACTTGTCAATGAATTGAGAAGATATCGGCTTGTAGACAAGCAAAACAACGTAAAACATCCCAAGATATAGGGCGAACGAGACGTCTCTCTCTCTCAAACAAATGTATTTCGTGTGTTTTGAATTGTATCAAACGTAGGGCCGAAATCCTCCTTATATATGGAAAGTTTATCTTCTAATGCTAGGAGATCTATCTAAAGATCTCAGATAAGATAAGATTCATCTCATGATAAGATAAGATCTCTCTATTAGATGACTTAAAATAAGAAAAATAAATAAAATAATTTAGGCTGGAAAATAATATGCAAAGGCCCAAAATTTAAAAACATAATTCATAATTAACTATGTCTTTTATCGACTGAAAATAAGATCTAAAGGGCCAAAAATCAGCCACTTCCAACGTGTGATCCATCTCCTTGTAGGTATTGGTTCGTGTCTTCTCCTAGATGAATGTGCATCACTATCTTCATGCTTTCGTCCATTGCTTCTAGCTTAGCTAATCAACTCTCCAATACATGCATATCTCCTCCTACTTGTTCTCCATCTTCTTACCTTGAGCTCTTATAATTTGGTCCACCTGAGAGTGATTGAGATTCTCCTACATCATCCTTACATACCCCTCCCCCCAACACACCCTCACCTCTTTTTAAACATTTTGCTTAAAAGTCAAACTTGTTGATTGAAGTCAATTTAACTACCTAGTTCCGAAGAAATTCGAACTTCATATAATCGTGTGCTACAACGTCAAAATTGTGCATTTACGGGTGTTTTTTCGGCCATACCACGACACGATCAATATCTCAATATAATATAGGCTTCAAAAACCTCCAGCTAGCTTTTTTTTCTTTCTATTTTTGCATTCATTAGCAACATGACCTTTTTCCACATATCAACATTTATAACTCTTTTTCTTTTCGAGGCAATAAGAAGTCTTCCTAAAGAATCTTCTCTCTTTATCACATGGTTTTCTCTAATATTTTTCTAATTTTTCCCCCTCTTCATTTATTAAAACTAATTTTCCTATAGTATTTTCTTCTATAAGTGTTCATCTAGTTATCTCTTCTATTACATCTCAATCTCTATGAAAATCCCAACAATTTAGAAAATGTATTTCATATTTTTATCATCTTCACTTTATAGCATTAATACTCATATTCTGATAGATAATTCTCTAAAATATCTCATGTTACGTATTTCAACCGTATTTAACTTTCTTTGTCATTCAATTAAGTTTGACTTTTATCATCTCTATCACCGGTGAATTCAGATTCTAATGATTTGCGAAATTGCCTAAACATAATGTCTGGTGGTTATACCACCCTTAAGTTCTTTAAGATCTTCGTTGATTCCTTTATATCAATCTGTCACAATCCCATACAAACTATGTTCGATATACTTTAGGAAATTCGTGGCTCTTCAAACAACGTTCATGTTTAGGACACTTATTATACTTTTCTTCCAAATGTCTAGGTCATCTTCTCGGTTTTTTACTCCATCTAGATTAAGTTTATATCCAATTTCACTAATGGGTTTAAGCAAGAGTTCTTTTTTGTTAAGTAGATTGTTTCGCATAACTCTAATTCCACATTTAGTTGTTTTTTCTAAAAAAAACTTTTTGGGTTTTAAATTTGGTCTTTGTTGACTCGTAGATACTTGTTCATATTCTCAATAACAAGATTATGTGGTCTTATTATCCTTTGTTAGCAGAATTGCCTAAACAAAATGTTTGGTGGTTCTAATGCTTTGCAGAATTGCCTAAACATAAAGTTTGGTGGTGTAACATCCCGAATCCGTGGGACTCGGAGTGCCACATTGGGCTAGGATCTCACAATGGATCCTGACCCTAGTCTGACAACAAGTTCACTGGACCTTACAACATGACACTGACAGATATGAAAAAAAATACATAAAATTGTATAAAACTGTACAACCCAAAAGGTAAGACAACATAGCCGAGCATGAAACATAACACCCTCACACAAGAGGTAACAAAAGACCATCCTCATGCAGGAGGGAAAGATAACAAACCCAAAAGCCCACACAACCTATGTACGAGACGTCCTCGGCCTGCCACTCTACTAGATCACCCAACAGCATGCCTATCCTGTGGGGCATCTACAACATGATAATAAACCATTAGCTATCCATACACATACATAGAGTAATGCATAAGCACACTCACAAGTAAGGAAAGATAAACACGTTAGCATGCTTCCACTCATTTACCCATTTAATCATCTCAATATAATGATCATTCACTTCAAACGCATGTATATAATATATATGAAACTATGTGACACGAGGACCGATACATCCTCGCCTCTGAGCCTGCTAGCCAACAGTACTAGTATCGGTCACACAATCCATGTACCCTATGGGAGTGGATTGTGCCCTTTCTGTAAACCGGTCTGGCCTAACTCAAAAGAACCTCTCAGACTCCACGGCGGGATGAAAGGGAAAGGTTGTCACAGCCACGCATACGGGGCAATCAATAGAACATAGGTTGGTATATACGACATCACATGCTATCATAGCAAACATACAAAGCACACATCACTCATGCAAACACCCAATATAAGGATGGCAGCTAAGTAAGTCCTACGGGCTTACCTTAACCTCGATCACAACTCAACCAAGATCACCTCTACACTGGAGGGACAACCCAGCCTATAAACAAGGCATAAGGAGATATATCAGACTCCTAACCACATCAGGGTCACACCTAGACCCAAAGGGATCCAAAGGATCAACCTCAACCTCACTCACAACCTAACGAACCTCAAAAGCCATACAAGGCATAAACCGATCATAATCATCATCAAAACTCAACCTCACACATCTAGCATGATTCTAAGCACTCATACTAGAAAAGGAGGGAACAAAGGCACCCTAAGGAAGGCCTAGAAGCAACACACACCTGCAGAACCAAGTGAAACACCAAGCTGGTGCAGGTGGCCGCAGGGGTGGCTAGGAGGTGGCGCAAGGGCGGTGCACTGGCCGGCGCAAAGGCGGTTGTAGGGCGGCGCAGGGGCGACTGGTGTGCAGAAGACACCACTTCAGCTCCTTCTTCACTTCTACCTTCGATTCTCTACTCTTCTTCACTCCAACAACAACATACATGTGTGACATACATATATATATACATCAACATAAGCGAAACTTGGCTAAAACAAGATCCAATCCTAAGGAGTCTATGCTAGACTAAGGAAAGAAAGGAAAAAGAGACAAGAAGATGCAAAGAAGAAGGAGAAGGAGATGGAAGCCATGAAAAGCTTATCAAGCTGAAGATCCAGAAGCTCACAACCTCACCAAACGTCCTCAAGCTGGCTCACAAAGCTTAGCAACCATAAACATCACTAAAGCCAAGCAAAAACTCACTATCTCACCCACAAACTCAAGGAAGATCAAGTAAGATGATCCAAGGAGAAGAGAGAAGAAGATGTGCGTAAGGAGAGAGAGAAGTCTGAGAAAGGTAAACCCTCATCAGGGTAAGGATGAAGATATATATATATATATATATATATATATATATATATATATATATATAGGGGTAAAAGGTAAAGCACGGGTCAAAGGTGTCAAAGAAGGCGGCTGCAGCACACAGAGCCGCAAGGCGGACCCTGTGAGCCGCAGGGGCAGACCAGGCTAGGCGCAGGGGCGCCCCCTGGGTCACACAGGGGCGGCTCAGGCATAAACCTGGCCCCTCTGCTCCCTCTCTCAGCACTCAACAACTAGGCTCTTACAGGTAGTTCTACCACCCTTAAGGTTCTTTAAGATCTTCATTGATTCCTTCGTATCAATCTACCACAATTCCATACAAACTATGTTTGATATACTCTAGGAAATTTGTGGCTCTTCAAACAACGTTTATGTTTCGGACACTCATTATACTTTTCTTTCAAATGTCTAGGTCATCTTCTCGGAGTCTTACTCCATCTAGATTAAGTTTATATCCAGTTTCACTAATGGGTTTAAGCAAGTGTTCTTTTTTGTTAGGTATATTGTTTCGCATAACTCTAATTCCAAATTTAGTTGTTTTTCTAAAAACTTCTTGGGTTTTAAATTTGGTCTTTGTTTACTTGTTCATATCCTCAATAACAAGATCATGTGGTCATATTAACCTTTGTTCTGGAATTATTTATGCTTTCACTTCGTTAACATCTAAAACTCTTTTTCCCATCATTTTAGTTATCTTTCATTTGACTTCACTTAAGGGTATGGTTCTAGGTCTCTTAGCTTAATTAATCTCATTTGTAGATCATTTTTTCTTCATCGTTGTAGTAACCAAATTCATCAGTACTAAACAAACTCATTTCCTTCTCACGCTTACAAAGTACTTCCTAGATTTTCGGGCTCTTTTTCTTATGGTTCTTTTTTCTCTTCAGATTTTTTTTCTAATTAAGCTTGGTATTGAAAATTTATTTGAGAGATTTTCGTTTTAAATGGATACTTATAAGAAAAACTGGTAGACTTCTTGATTTGAGGATTTAGACTAGTTGTTGTCCCATTTCATTGGTAATTTCAAGAACTACTTTTAATTTTGATAGCTAGTAAAGTAGCAAAGATTCATCTCTGCATTTCAAAGACTTGAGTGTAACTTAATCCAAATTTTAGATCTGGTTGATCCATAGTATTTAAGATGTTTTAGTGTTGGCCTTATTCAGTGTTTATATAATTATTTGACTGTGGTGTTTGTTTAGGTGGACAACTTTGAAAAACCTCTAGTTGTACTCAATTTTAGTTTAGACTAATTGTTAAATATGAATAACTGTATGAATTTTTTTTCTTATCATAAATAGTAGATTAAGTAAATTCTATCAGATAATTCTGGTTGAATGTAATATATAGAAGATGAATGTAGCATACAGAAGATGAGTTCAGGATAGCCAGGGTCGCATTTGACAGCCATAGCAACTCTATTCATGAATGAAGAAGATTACACCAAAAACAGGGGTTGGATATTAAACAAAATATAACTGCCATCCACAATGCTCAAACTTGCATCTCATTCTCGAACAATTCACCGCAACACATCAAAAATAAAAAAAGAAGACCCACTTAAATGTAATTGCAATAGCAAAAAACTTGCAGAAATGTAAACTGAACTGAACTGAACCCCTTATTGAAATAGGCAAAAGGCCTGAACCCTAATTTCACATGTAAAGCAATTTTAGTAGGCTGGATAAGTCTCACCGGCAGCAGGCCTGAAGCTCCTGAAAATAGAGATAGCAATGGGGATAAGACCCGCCAGCGCGATCTGCATATGATCCGAGCTACTTGTTCTCACTGTAATCTGCCCACTTAGCTTGTTGTTCAATGCAAGGCGCACACTCATCTTCGAGTTCCTACCAACCGATACCTGAGACTGAAGGTTCGCCCCGAGTGCAAGGTCACCTCTCCACTTCATTAACGACAGTACAAATGAGGATTGATCCTGACCAATTGGGTAATCCGCTTCTCTTAGACGGACTTCGAGGTTAGCTCCATAAGCAGCATCCTTCTGAGATCTAATAGTTCCGGTACTACCCACAAAAACCAGCCTCTTCCCCACTGTAATCTGGTCCTCAACTTTGACACCAGTGGCCACATTTTCGCCAAGGAAGGTCACGGAAACAGCAGCAGCCGTCTTGTTCTTCTTCAGGTTCTTGAACTTGGTTTCACCGCGTACAATGTAGCCCATTTGCTTGCCTATGTTCTGGATGTCAAAGCCCACCAGGCTCGATCCATTTTCCCCATGCTTGGCCGCCACAGAAGAGTCCAGATGAAGATTGAAATCTTTCTTATCTTTAGTTACTTGAACTGTGACAGCTGCAGGAAAGCGTCCGGCTATTCCAAGATTCTGCTCAATGTTGACACCGTCGTATCCACAATCATGGTCCCAACCATGGGTATCCAACACCGGCCTTGCCAAGAACTGGGAGGTTGGCTCTAGGAACCTGTATCTATAGGCCGGATTGTCACCATCAAATGTAGCAGGCAGAGTCATATCAGGTAAAGCAACCGGGACAGCAGCTGGTGTTTCGTTCTCCGGATCATAGTCTTCTGGCCTCTGACCATACTCATCCATATCAGTGGCCGCTCCTCCTCTCTTCTTTGCATCTTTCATTCTTTTAAGCTCCTCTTTCCACTGCTTTTTCTGGAGGAGTTTGACCCGATAATCGTATTCCTCAAAATACGCCTTCTTCTGCTCTTTGCTAAGCCTGGAAATCTGAGCTTTCCTCAGAGGTTTGAATGGTGGGAGCTGATCATACTCGTCCTCCTCTTCCTCTCTTTCTAAATCTGACAAATCATCCAACTCAATATCAGAATCCCCATTGTCACCGCCCTGATCAGCAGATAGTTTAGGGTGGGCTCGAGGTTGTAAAAGAGAAGATAACAGATATGGAAGAGGGGGTGAGCGAACGCGAAAGCCAAACAACTTTCGTTGATCCTGTGAGTCTGATGATGCCTTGGAAATAGCGGTTGCATCAGACAGGATCTTCATAGAGAAGCACAGCAACATCAATTGAGGTTTCCATGTTTGCCCGTTTGGAAGCACCTTCTCGCCTGCACGGTTGGTCCTGCAATTTAGATGGTTCTCAGCAAGAGAAACCGGGCACATCATGCCTGGGCTCATAAGCCGGAAATCACCCGCAGCTTGCACAATATACTGCTGAACTATGAGAGACCGTTGAGCAACAAACGCCTCATAGTTTACAGGGGAACCAGATGGGCCATCAGGGGGTGCACATGCTGCATGTGTAAGAGTAACAATGGCATTTTTCCAGATTGAAGAACCAAGGGAGCTTGTAATTGTTTTCAACATAGGCATATCATTCAGATCTTTGGTCTGAGAGTCCAGACGGTCCACGTAGAGAACAATATCTGGGGGAGACTTCTTAGTACACCTCTTTACAGAAGCTAATACTTTGCGGTTGAAACCTTGCTCAAGGGCAGAAGACCTAAGACCTGGAGTATCAAAGACCCGGACATTCACACCACTAACAACTCCAGTAATTTCACTCACAGTGGTTGTACCAGGTTCGAATGCATTGATTTTAACCTTTTCTTCACCAAAAATGGAATTTATAGTTGCACTCTTGCCAACACCTGACTTCCCTAGAACAAGGATGTTCAAGTTGAAGTCCAAATCTGCAGCTTCCTCCTCAAGCTTCAGAGCAGTTTGTTTTGCAGTGTCAAGGCTGAAAGAAGGAACAGAAGGCCTACCAGCAACAAGGGCCAAGCGATATAGAACCTGTGTTGCAATGGAGTCTTCAGCAGAATGCCCTAGTTTATAAACAAGCCTTAAGAACTTCACCCTTAATTGTTGCAACTTGTTCAGCTTCTTAATCTCCTCTTCACTCAAGCTCTCCTCCGAAACGGCAGTAGCACCAGGATTAGCAAACATGGAGGGAGTTGGACGGGCAGATGGTCTTACAGCGCGAAGTGAGGACCCCAAACCAGCAGGGCGCTCAACAGAGAAAAGACGAGTTCCGTCAGGTGAAGTTATGGTGAGATTGTTAGAATCTCCACTTGCATTGGTTGCTGCTTTCAAAAGAGCAGCTAATGCAGCAGAGTCGAACAACTCTTGTCCGTCCTGTTCGTTGTCTGAATCTGCTTCATCCTCTGAATCTGTAACGATTTGACCATCTATTTCCTGGTTGTGGTCATTGGAGATGCCTGCACTGGCCTGAGAACCACCGGCCCCTGAAGCTCGTTCAAGCTCCTCCATAAACTGCCTGGCTGCAGCCGAGCTTCCAAAAACCAAGCCATCATTCTCGCCATCTGTAGAGCCATTAAGGTCCTCTTCATCTGTTTCAGGCTTATCATCCTCCTCACCTTCAGCTATTTCTGCTGATTCACTCACACGCAACTTGTCATCCACATTATTAGGCTTAATAGAATCAATTGTAGCTTGCACTTCCCGGACCTTCTCTCCGTCTCTATCAGACACCAAATCCACATTGTCATCTTTCAAACTTTCTTCTGGAACAGCTGAAGTGTTTGCAGTAGACAGATTATCAACTAAAACTGAATTATTTTCTTGATTAGCTGCGCCATCCATAGGGTCAAAGTAATGCTTGTAAGACTCCTGGCCTGTGGGTAAAAAAGAACAGTATTAGTACAAGTAAACAATTGTTACTGGATACATTTTCAGCCAAGCTGAAACAAGTATAGGTTTAGGATAGTCACCCCCATCGATGCTCTCATCAACTGCAGAGCCATTCTCCTTTGCTTCTGTGTCAACTGAAGATGAATTATTTTCTTCTGTTGGTTCAAGAACATGGTTAGAAAACATGATCAAATATTACTGAATATATTCTAAGCCAAACATGAAACAAATATAGGTTTATGATTGCTACCTGCATCAATGGTCTGATCAGCTGCAGACCCATTCTCCTTTATTTCAGTGTCAACTGAACCTGAAATCTTTCCTTGGCCAACTACACCGTCTGTGGGGCCGTCAAACTCATTTTTGTAAGACTCCTCCCCTGTTGATTTAAGAAAATGCAGTGAACTTAAGCATATGTTACTGAATATTTTCTCAACCAACCTACAAGAAATATATGCTGTAAATTTTACCTTCACCAATGGTATGTTCGACTGCAGATCCATTTTCCTTTGCTTCAGTGTCAAACTCATTCTTGTAAAACTCCTGACCTATTGATATAAGAACATAGTTAGTGAATTTCAGTAATGTTAGTGGATTTCAGTAATGTTAATGAATATTCAACGAAACCTGAAACATATACATATTTTTAAACTATCACCTGAACCAATGCTCTCTTCAACTGCAGAACCATTTTCCTTTGCTTCTACGGCCTTACTTTCTTCATGTTCACCCACAACAATGGCTCCAGATCGCACTGCTTCAACAACATCAACATTTATCTTGTCCACCACAGAGTCCCCCTGACTGGTGAATTTTGCCCCATCAAGTACAGCAACATCGGCATTACCCGAGTCTGGCTTCTCTGGAATTGTTGCATCATCAAATCTAGTCTCTGACTCCTGAGCTTCTTCTGCCTCCTTAGCAACAGCAGGTGCAGTCTCTGACCCCTGAGCTTCTTCTGCACCCTTAGCAACACCAGATGCAGCTTCAATGTCATCAGTTACATCAACCTCGGCCTTTCCGAAAGCAGAGGTTTCTTCATCAACAGAGACTTTTGATTCTTTAGTTTCTGAAGCTCCAGTGTCATCCACATCTGTGGATCCGACATCAGAATTTTGAAGCACCTTCTCTTCTGAATCCTCGTTTTCCAATGCCTCTCCAACAACAGCAACACCACTTCTCACAGCTTCAACCGGATCCACCTTTATGGTATCCACAATAGCATCCCCCTCACTAGTGAACTCAACACCGCTTTCCTCAGCAACTTCAGACTTGACCAAGGAAGGGTCGTCTAAAACCTTGTCCTCAAAATTATCTGTCTCCTCCTCCCCTTCCTCAACACCCTCTAGCATCTTACCAGTTTGAGTCACTAAATCATCAAAGTTCATCCCCCGAGGATTCCTGGAACCAATCACAGCAGTCCGAAAATGATCCTCATCCCCTTCCAAGTCCAAGCCGTCGCCCTTCAAAGGTTGAACCTTAGGAGGAGCATCAAAGCTGTCATCAATACTAAAACCCTCACCCTCAGACTCATCTTCAACTATATCATCGTCATCATCAACCGATATCTTGGCTATCGGCACACCAATCCTAGGGGTTGAAAATTGAGGCATTGAGTCCTCAAATGATTCACCAATTTCATCATTCCTATTTAGTTGTATCACTTCCTCTTCTTTCTCGCTATCACTGCTAGTCATACTAGCGCTACTACTGCTGCTGCTAAAACCCTTGTTTTGTAAAGGAACGGTATCGGTCGAGAGGAAAGATTCTCCATCGGAATCATATCGAGAAAGCACAGCTCGTATACCTGACACTGGAGGAGCAGAGTTGGAGACAGTCGGGGACGTATTAGCCACCTCCTGAGACAGCTGCTCCATGGATTGAAAACTTGTTATCGGTGTAGCAGAGTAAGCCGATAGGGAATGGTCGGAAACGAAGGGATAATATTTAGGGTTTTGAAATGGATTGAAGTTAGGGATGTGGATATGATATGGAACCTCCAAAGGGAAGATAAGGCGAGAGAGGCTTCTGAAGAAGGCCTGCCTTTCGCCGTTTTGGAAGCTATCGAATTGATAAGAAAATTTAGCTTCTGGCAAATGGAACCACGAGTTCAAGCCCTCGCTCTCCCTTGAATCTTTAATTTTAATTTCGTTTTATTTTTCAAGTGTATCGAATATCAAAGCCTGGAACTCAAAATATCTTAATTTTATCAACAAAATTAAATATCTCACCTTTCTTAACACAAAAAAATGATGAGTTTTCTTTGCATTGTTATTATTTAGGGTTAACCATCTCCCACGATACACACTTTTTTCACGTAACCATCTTATTATTTTGGAAGGTACGATAAAGCCACCCTCGATATTGATATTAGATGTGTTTGTTTACATTTAAAAAAAAATAGATAAAAATTGCATTGAAGTTAGAAAAGGGAAAAAATGGTAGGATAATAAGTTATAAAATTGCATCATTAAATCTTCATTTTTTTTATCTTTCCATTTTAACCCTTGATTAAAAAAAATTAAAACTATTTTTTAGCGAGAAGATTGGTCTATCAAATCTTTTGTATACTTTATTAAAATATTTGTTGATGTGACGCCCTCACAATTTTTTCGAATTAAATCTTTAACTAAATAACTATTTAATTCACTATTTATTTATTTTGTTGATAAATCGGAATAACATGGATCACGGTTTATTTAACGTAAAACTTAAAATTACTCCATAAAATCAAATTAGTGTTAAAAAAATATATGTACGGTTTGCTAATTAATAAATCTTTTTATTATATTTTTCAACTTTTATCATTGTTTTATGTGTTTCTAATCGAAATTATTAAGATTTCGTCGGAGAACCTCATCCCAAGTTCTAACTAATTTATTCATTAAGCTTATCCGGTAAGCTTCGTCAGATTTCCTTTCAGATTGTTATTTATAATTAATCCTAGATAGTTTTAGTCAAATAAGATTACTGATTGTTTTTCCTATTGTGACTTTTAGGCATCTGAATCCACTTTCGATCTCCATAGGAATTCATCTGCAAAAACATTGTGAGGTTGTTGACCGGAATTCATCTGCACAAAATACCGTGTCTGGTGAGATTATGACATCGAAGCAACTTGCTTCTACTGCTCATCTATAGAAAATACCGAGTCTGGTATGATATTTCTTACTCTACTCTCGTTTGGTCTTTCTAAATTATGGCCCTTTCTGAATGTGAGTTTATGTATTGACTCGACACTTTCTTAATTACTGAATGAAGTGGTTCATTTTGTAATTGTACATCTTATAGGATAGTTTTTCCCTTGTTCTTGCATGTTTGGTTTCACCGGGCCTAGAGTTGGGTTTGGTTCAAACCAAACCGCCGGTTTGGTCGAACCGGAGGTTTACGGTTTAGGTTTAGGTTTGGCTCTCGGCCAAACCTAACCGACGGTTTGAACCTTTTTTTTAATTTTTCTTTTTACTAAACCGTAGGTTTAACCGACGGTTTTACCGACGGTTTGAAAACCGGCGGTTAAACCGACGGCTTATTAAAAAAAGACGTTGCGTTTTAATTTTTTTTTTTAATAGTTTGTCAAACCGCCAAACCCGTTTGGAAAATCGCCGGTTTAGGTTAAACCTAAACCGGCGGTTTGAGTTGGGCCGGTTTAGGTTTAGGTTTGGGACTCATGTCTAGCAGGGTCTGTTTGTTTTTTAGTTGTCACACCCTAAATCCATAGGACTCGGAGTGCTACGGGCTAGGACCGCACAATGGGTCTTGGCCCTATCGTGACAACAAATTCACTAGATCTTACAACAATGCACAAATAAATATAAAATAAACTTTTATAAAACTGAAATATCAAGTATCATAATATATATAAAACCCCGTAGCCGAGTAACAAAACAATATCATCGTATACATATACATCCCAAAACCCATACACATCTTAGATGTACAAAAAACCTCAGTTGATCACTCCACTAGATCACTCTGCAGTCCTCCTATCCTACAAAACATCTATAAAACGGTATGAAACCGCTAACTAACAATTCATATATAATATGATGAGTTAAACTTGGTATACGGTGAGGATTCTAATCCACTTTGCATGGTATACGGAAAGGTATTCCTAGACACTTCATATGATTTATGAAAAGAGGTTCTTGTAAACCGGACCATACCTAGTATACGGTGAGGATATTAATCCACTCCATATGGTATACGGAGAGGTACTCTTAGCCACTCTAGATGGTCTATGAAATGTGAATCTATGACTTTATAAAGATAATTAAATGAGAAATGTGTGATAACATGCTTGATGTGTATTATGATTCTGATGTGTGTATAAAGCACATAACACACACCACTCATGCATGCATCCACTATAGAAAAATGAAGCTAAGTAAGTCCTACGGACTTACCTGAATCACAATAACCTCAACAGTCAATCAAACTCTCTGATTCCCGTAGGAATGAACACTTCCTGATAAGCAAGACATATAATATATCAATCATCGGAACACATGCTAGAAGATTCTACTTCTAGCCTCACAAACCCTCAAAGATCATAACATAAATCTATAATTCCTCAACATCTCACTACTCCTCAAACCTTTCAAGGTATCACAATATAAACATCCTCAATATCATATATATCCTAGCATGATCCTAATAATACTAAAATCATCTAAGAGCAGAGAAGAAATCATCATACCAAAGAAACGACACAACAACACAAAACCGCGACCGTGGTCAGAAACGCCGTGAGGGTGGGGATGATCCACAGACGCCGCGACAACGACTAGAGATGCCGCAGGGGCGGTGACACACCGGAAGCCGTAGGGGCGGCCAAAACAAGGCGTGGGTGCAATTTCACGACAGAATCACACCCTTCACTTCTGGACAACTTCTCTTCTCGATCTACACTCCTCTTCTAATGCACCAAAGGAAGATATGCCTTCATCAACATATACATACATTCATAAGATGTCTAGGAAACATCAAACACAAGATCACTTGTGGAATTTCCAACTAAAGTAAGGAGAAGAAAGGAAAGAGGGAAGAAGCTTACCACTGTAAACCAGGAAAGGAAACCAACACAACTCAGCTAAACATCCACAACAACATCACACACATTCATCATCATCAACATATCAAACTCTCTTCCAAAGCTAGGAGAAGATCCAAGGAAGAACCAAGGAAAAGAAGCCAAGAGAAGGGAAGAAAGAACGTAAGGAAGAGAAGAGAAGAAAGAAGATCATGATATAGATTGGAAACCCTTAGATTGAAAGGGAAAAAGCAAAACTTAAGAAAGAAGAAAACGGAAAGCAAGACGGTCAAAGAAGGTGGTTGCTCACCGCCATGCCGCGATCGCGGCCTAGCAATGTCGCACCCACGATGACGCGCTTGCGGGCGAGGTGACACGCGGTCGCGGGGTCTCCAAAGGACATAGGTCTTACATCAAATCCCCCTAAAACAAGTTTCGTCCCGAAACTTCAAATAACCTCAAACTATCTCGTCCTAAAACGTTGAGGTATAAACACTCAACATCGCGGAGGCATAACATCTCCAATAATCATAATCCCATCATCAAGGCACGGAGGTAACACTTCTCCGGCAAACCATAATTATAACTCGATAACATGGAGGTAGAACATCTCCAACAACTATAATCACCACTCGTGTTAGCATATCAAGATCTATAAGATCACACTTCACAATCTAGCACGGAAACAATATCATATAACATCATATAATCACATAATCACATCATCACATAAGTCACCAAGGTATAACTAAAACTCGCTCGGCAAGTCTATTGATGCAACTATTTTTGCATAAAACTCGGGATAGTTCCGTTGGATACTATCCTTTTGTCTCCCATGTGGCCTCATTGGTTCCCAGTCTAGACCATTGTATCCTCATCATAGGAATGTCCTTTGAGTGCAAGCGTCTCATACCTCGCTCTAGGACTGTAACTAGATGCTCAGCAAATGTGTGGTCCGGCTCAACCACGAAGTCCTCATAATTGATATTGTGTCTTGGATCTGGTATAAACTCCCTCAGCTGAGACACATGAAAAACGGGGTGAACACCCTCTAATTTGGATGGCAATGCGAGACAGTATGCCACCTCACCGACTCACTCTAGAATCTCAAAAGGATCGACATATCGGGGACTCAACTTCCCCTTTATGCCGAAACGTCTGACGTCTCGCGTCTGTTACACTCTCAATCAGATATGAGCTCCCACTCTGAACTCTAGAGGTCGGCGCCTCTTGTATGCGTACTACTTCTGGCGGCTTTGCGCGGTCAGCATCCACTCTCTAATCAATGTCACTCGGGCAATATCATTTTGAATTTGCTCAAGAGCTATACCACTAATACTGCTCGGATGATCCCAACATAAAGGTGTACGACACCTCTGTTCATACAATGCCTCATAGTGGGCAATCCTAATCGACGCATGTCAGTTGTTGTTGTACAAAAACTCTACCAACGGGAGGTGATCTAACCACACATGTCCCCAATCTAGCACACAAGCCTTCAGCATATCCTATAAAGTCTGTATAGTCCTCTTTGATTGACCATTAGACTGAGGATGAAATGACGTTGCAAAGTGAAGGCTCGTTTCCAAGGCAGTATGCACCTACTGCCAAAACCGCGAGGTAAATCGTCCATCTCTATCAGACACGATAGTCCTCGGTACTCCATGGAGTCTCACTATTTGTCTAGTGAACTCCTCAGCTAGCCGACTCACCGGCCACGTTTCCCGGAGAGGGATAAAACATGATGTCTTCATTAGTCTATCAACCACAACCCATATAGCATTAAAGCTCCTACTCGGCCTCAAGCCGGTAACAAAGTCCATGGAGATATTCTCCCATTTTCACTGCGGTACCGGTAGTGAATGGAGCTCTCCTCCATGTTTACAATGCTCTATCTTAACCTGTTGACAAGTCGCACATTAGGCCACAAACCGGGCCACGTCTGGCTTCAGCCCGCCCCACTAGAATGAGCGCCTCATATCTTGATACATCATACTCGCACATGGGTGCACTGAGTAAGGGGTGGTGTGGGCCTCTTGTAAAATCCTCTACCTCGACTCCCTATCAGAAGATACACAAGCGCGCTCGCGGCGTCTCATCAATCCATCAACACCTATGGTGAACAATGGAGCCTCACCTCGAGACATCTTGTCTCGGATTCGTCTCAGTGTCGTGCAGGTTTCCTACTTCCGTTGGATCTTTCCCAACAGATCAAGTAGAAGCTCTAAAATTGAAAGATGATTGTCTGTATCAGGATACCGAATGTCGAACTCTAGCCATGCTAGATCCCTTTGCAACTGAGGCTGAGATATCAATCTCACTATTGCCTCGAGAGAAGGTGTCTTCCTGCTAAGGGCATCAACGACTATATTCGCCTTCCTTAGATGATACAAAATCTTAAGGTCAAAGTCCTTGATAAGCTCGAGCCGTCTCCTCTGGCGGTTATTCAATTCCCGTTGAGTAAAATATACTTCAAACTCTTATGGTATGTGAAGATTTGGCATGAAACTTCATACAAGTAATTCCGTCAAATCTTCAAGGCATGAACCACTACAGCTAACTCGAGGTCATAAGTCGGGTAATTCTCCTCATACGTCTTCAACTGTCAAAACGCGTAAGCGATTACCCTACCTCGCTGCATTAACACACACATCCTAAGCCTAGCTTGGATGCGTCGTTATACACCACGATATCATCAGTGTCCTCTGGTTGTGCTAAGATAGGAGCAGAAGTCAATGCCCTTTTCAGCTCCTCAAAACTCTAAGTACACGGCTCGGACCATACAAACCAGGTAGTCTTCCTCAACAGGCTGATAAGTGGTCGGACAATCATAGAAAACCTATCTACAAATCTAAGGTAATATCCGGCTAAGCCAAGGAAGTTGCATACTTCTTTGACATTCGTCGGAGTCGTCCATGCTACAACTACCTCATTTTTCTCCGGATCAACCTTGATCCCCTTGGCGGAAACCACATGACCCATAAAGGTCACCTCAGACATCCAAAACTCGCACTTAGAGAGCTTGGCATACAACTCTTTATGTTGCAAGACTCGTAACACCGTCCTCAAATGTTTTGCAAGTTCTTCTCTGCCCGGAGAGTACACCAGGATATCGTCAATAAAGACCATCACAGACTGATCGAGGAAGTCGATGAAGATGTCATTCATCAACTCCATAAAGACGGCGGGCGCATTCGTGAGCTCGAAAGGCATCACTACAAACTCGTAGTTGCCATATCGAGTCCGAAATGCCCTCTTGGGCACATCTTGCTCTCACCCTCAGCTGGTGATATCCGGACCTCAGATCTATTTGGGAAAACACAGAAGCTCCCTGTAGTTGATCCAACAAATCGTCAATGCGGGGTAGCTGGTACTTGTTCTTGATGGTCACCTTGTTCAACTCTTGGTAAGCGATGCACAACCTCATCGATTTATCCTTCTTCCGCACGAAGAGTACCGGTGCACCCCATGGGGGAAACGCTAGGGCGTATGAAGCCCTTTTCCGCTAACTCCTCAAGTTGCCTCTTCAGCTCCGGCAACTCGATAGGTGTCATACGGTATGGTGCCTTCGAGATCGGTTGATGACATGAATTATGACCTATTTTTAGGCATGTATTTATATAGATTTTCCCTTTATTTTGCATGCATAGACATACATTCATGGCATTTATGGTTATATTCACCTACTTTACAAGAATAGAGGTCTACACAGAGTTTTATTGCATTTGTAGGTAATTTGGCGAATTATGGAGCGAAATAACATATTTAAGGATTAAGCCTTGCGGGACAAAAAGGAGCAATAAAAGGAAGTTAGGACGCGCCAAAGTATCTTCTGATACCATCTGACGCGGCCCAAAGTATTTTTTGATATCGTCGGACGCGGCCCAAAGTATTTTCTGATACCGTCGGACGCGGCCCAAAGTATTCTCTGATACCGTCTTACGCGCCAGAGTATCTTCTGATACCAGCGGATTCGACTTCTTTTGAGCCCAAATATTTAGGGTTTTATCTTTAAACCCTAGATTTATCCCTACATATATTCCATAGCCTTCAATATTGAAAGGCGGACGGTGACAGCCCCAAGAATTGGATCCCCAAAGAGAAGGAGGCCGCACTGGAAAATCTTTGCAAGTTTTGGAGAAATCAACGATTCTTGGAGAGAGATTGAAGAGCTTTTGCCGGAAAGTTATTCTTGATCTTTGATTGTGAGATTTCTTTATTCCATTGCATTGTTTGTGGTTTGTGAACACGAAATTGATTTGTTTGAGAGATACATTGAGCAGATTTGACAATCGTTTACAGCTTTGGAAGTTATTGATTTTTTCGTTCAAGATTTGGTTTCTTTACGATATCTTTTTCAATAATTAATTTGATTCGATTTTGAAAATGGTTGGCTAAAAACCTTGTGATTCTGGGGAGAATAGTTGATGATTAAGGCTTAGATGATGATAGACTGAACTCAATTGAACATTAGGACCCTGAGAGTTTAGATTTAGTTTTGCGACAAACAAGAAAATCGGGCTGTTCTTGAGGAAAATCGGCCGATTTTTCTTATGAACAGGGCGATTTATTCTTCTGACGAACTTTAATTGAATCAATCTTTAACCAAAACTAATCCTTGCCTAAATCCTAATCTTGATTAACCTTTTACCCTCTAATTGAATGTATGAAGACACTTCAAACCTGATTCTACGTTTATTAGATTAAGATTTCAAGATTTGGGTAATAAAGAGACTCAACATCCTTTATTGAGATTTTAATTGTGCTTGCTATTCTTTACTTTGGAGAGTCATATCCTGGAGTTTTAGATAGTTAGTTTGAACGTAATTCTTGTCTTTAGATCTTTCTATATTGCCGCCTCAACAACCCTTATAGAGAGAATCTTTAGATTAGTCATATAGGTTTCGGAACTTCACCGTACGAATCCTACCTTTGAGCAATTAATCTTGGCAATATAAACTCTGTCCTATATCTATAGAAGTGTCTTGAATCGAAAGCCGAAATCGGATACTTGAATCCTTGGAATCATTTCACTCTTATTTGATCACAAAAGCTTTTCGCACTTTTTGCTAGATAGTTGAAATCGGAATTATTCTCACCAAATCCCTGAGTTCGACTCTGGAATTCTTACTTTTCTACAGCTGATCCGTACACTGCGGGTTCGCTTTGCTTTTGAGTTCTAGATATAAATTTAAGACTTTGACGCACACCCTTTTGAGCGAACAAGTTTTTGGCGCCGTTGCCGGGGATTTTGTCTAGACCAATTTCGGTTTTCGGTTGTCTGGCTTGGGAGCTTTTGTTTTTGCTTTTAATCTTTTCGGTATGAGTTTTTGAGTTTTCAGGTTCACCAATGGCTGCATGTAGCTATGAACCTGCATTTGATCCGTCCTGGTTTGCATGGCAAGGTGCTAGGGCGGACCATTATGAATATTTGGAAGAGAAATACGCCTTTCATTGGTTCGATAATGAAAGAGAAAGAGATGAAGTTATTGAGGATGAGCTTGCCTATTGGGATGAGCTCAATCCCCCTCATAAGTTTTATGAGCAACCTCCTGAAGTGCAACCTCCACAACAACCATCCGAGGATCGGACACGGATTATGTTGGAAGAAATGTTAAGAAGGGTGGAAGAGATGGAAGACAAAATGAAGGCTATTTCTGAAGGTCAAAAAGCCTTGGAAAATCATTTATCCTGCGAGGAAGAATTCCAAGTCTTAAGCCTTCCTCCTATTGAGCTTGAAACCCCTCTTGAAGTCCTCAATGAAAAAGAGGAAGGTGTGGAAGACCTCGAACCGACTGTTATAGCTGCGGTCGAGGTGGAGGAAGAAATGGTTGAGCTGGAAGAAGAAGAGAACGTGGAGAACCTTAGCCAAACTACTGAAACGGTGGCCAAGGTTGAAGAGGATCCGGCTGAGTTGGGAGATATTTCATGTGTGGATCATCATTCCAACATGAAACTTGTCCCAAGCCTTGAAGAACTTTACGAGGTACATTCTCTTACTTCTTTTGAAATTCCTATTAAAATTTCTTATTTTTTCAGGAATACACTAGAGAGTTGGAGGTCTCTTCTAAAAGAACCTCCTAAGGTGAAGATGAAACCTCCATTAAAACTGTTGGAAGTAGATGCTCCTTGGACTACAAGGAGTGGAGTTAGCAAGCACTTCACCGTTAAGGCGATGAAGTGTCTTTTGTTCAAGTATGGGGTCATTCACATGACGAACACCATACATCATCCCCAATCTGGAGATGGGGAAGCTAGGAGGATTCTCGAGAAACTGATTTCTCGATCCAGGAAAGGATGGGACGCAAGGCTGAATAATGTCCCATTAGAGCATAGGAAAGCTAGGAGAATCCCGGTGAGAATCAAATCGTACAAGCTTGTACGTTGGAGATCTTACCATTTGCCGGTGAAATTAGGAACCGGAATCTTTTTTGAGGAAATATATGATGAGTTTGATGAGCAATCCAAGATGTTCAAGGTGCATTGAGTCATCTATGGAGATAGGTCCAGCTAGCGACGTTAAACCAAGCGCTTCTTGGGAGGCAACCCAATGTAATGCATCTTTTTCCCTTTTCTTTTTCTTAGGATAGTTAGCTTGTTTGTTTTGTTTTTGCTTTGTTTTTTTTTTCCTTCTCGATGCGCTCTCGGTTTGTTTGTGTCATGGATCGCAGGAACTAGGTATAATCTTGAGGAATTGATGGAAAAAGGCAATACAAATGTGCCTAAGGACGTTTTCAAGGAACAAAAGGCAAGAAATCGACTTACCAAAAGAAGATCGGTCGATTTAGGCTTCAGAACAAGTCGATTTTTGACAACAGAAAGAAAAATCGACCCAGAGATCGACCCCCTCAGGAAAAATCGGGCCGACGAAAAAATCGGGCAGAAAACTCGGCCGATTTTTTGAAAAATCAGTCGATTTTTTTCAAAAAAAAAAAAAAAAAAAAATTTTTTTTTTTTCTTTTTTCCTTCGGAAATTTTTTGTTCGGCCAAAAGACGTTCCCCTTCATCATTCTTTGACACCGATTGGAATATCCGGAGTTCCCTATTGAGCTTATATAGACTTCCACCATCACCACTCAATGAATGATTCGCCATGCCTGATTCGTCATCTTACATTGTGAGTATCCTTTTCTTCCTTTTCTTTTCTTCACATTGGGGACAATGTGAATTTTAAGTATGGGGTGGAGGTATTTGCAATACCATTTGCATGTTTTATGTTTGCATCATATGTTTTTTTTAATTTTGGAAAATTTTGAAAATTTTTTAAAAAAATTTTGTGCTTCTAGGATGGATATGATCTCTATGATGAACATTGTTTTGTGGAATAGCTATGATGATTTTGATATGCTTGAATTGATTTATGACATATGTGGGATTTGAATACTTTGTTAGAATTTCATGCATGTTTTATAATTTGCTTTCATTCTAAATCATGTTGAGTGTTGAAGGTTGAAACCGCATGATAAGTTCTTACGCTTCTTATTGAAATGATTAAGGCACCTCGATTATTCTTGCTTCTTTCCTTATTCATTTAGCCCCTCAATAAAATAATTGTCTTCCCTACCTATCCGGGAACTAGGAAGAGTTGAGTTTTGGCATGTTTGATGTGGGAGGGCCATGAAAGCAAATGCTTGCATTCACAAGTATAGAAAATTGTAGGTTTGGGGAAGTCAATCTTGATGATGAGTAACTCGGCACCATTCACATAGCCGGGTGTTTGTGTCTTGCCAAAGTCGGATTGAGCGATATTCCTAACGGATTATGGTATGTGCATCAAGGGTTTGAGGCATCTCGAAATTGAGAAACGCCAATCTCCTAGGCTTCGGTTTTTGTGCACCGCTGTCCATATTTCCAAAAAGTAAAGTCGAAAAAAGAATTTTGTGTTGAAAAGGGAGAGCAAAACTATCAATGGTGGTTAGTTCAAATAGTAAAAAGAAAAAGAGTTTGTGTTGTTCCTTTTTCCCGGATTCATACACCACATTCCTTTATAAGTTTCCCACCTATTCACGTTTCTTGACCTTTGCTTGAAAGACCTTAAGATCTTTGAGTATCTTGTTTGGCTTTGTGATCTAAACTGGATTCCTCATGATTGATTTTGATATATTGTAAGTTATTATGCATGTTATGATTTTCTTTCAAAGTGTGATTATCCTTTCCATGATATAATTCCTTTTGATCATATGATGATTTTCATTAGCTATTAAGCAACCATTTGAGAGTGATCTACGAATAGAAGCACAACCAAAATATTATGGTTTTTCTTTATTTTTGCATATTCATAATCCATATCATCTTTTATTTTAAATTTGAACCTTGCTTGGGGACAAGCAAGAGGCAAGTATGGGGTATTTTGATGACATGAATTATGACCTATTTTTAGGCATGTATTTATATAGATTTTCCCTTTATTTTGCATGCATAGACATACATTCATGGCATTTATGGTTATATTCACCTACTTTACAAGAATAGAGGTCTACACAAAGTTTTATTACATTTGTAGGTAATTTGGCGAATTATGGAGCGAAATAACATATTTAAGAATTAAGCCTTGCGGGACAAAAAGGAGCAATAAAAGGAAGTTAGGACGCGCCAAAGTATCTTCTGATACCATCTGACGCGACCCAAAATATTTTTTGATACCGTCGGACGCGTCCCAAAGTATTTTCTGATACCGTCGGACGCGGCCCAAAGTATTCTCTGATACCGTCTTACGCGCCAGAGTATCTTCTGATACCAGCGGATTCGACTTCTTTTGAGCCCAAATATTTAGGGTTTTATCTTTAAACCCTAGATTTATCCCTACATATATTTCATAGCCTTCAACATTGAAAGGCGGACGGTGACAGCCCCAGAAATTGGATCCCCAAAGAGAAGGAGGCCGCACTGGAAAATCTTTACACGTTTTGGAGAAATCAACGATTCTTGGAGAGAGATTGAAGAGCTTTTGCCGGAAAGTTATTCTTGATCTTTGATTGTGAGATTTCTTTATTCCATTGCATTGTTTGTGGTTTGTGAACACGAAATTGATTTGTTTGAGAGATACATTGAGCAGATTTGACAATCGTTTACAGCTTTGGAAGTTATTGATTTTTTCGTTCAAGATTTGGTTTCTTTACGATATCTTTTTCAATAATTAATTTGATTCGATTTTGAAAATGGTTGGCTAAAAACCTTGTGATTCTGGGGAGAATAGTTGATGATTAAGGCTTAGATGATGATAGACTGAACTCAATTGAACATTAGGACCCTGAGAGTTTAGATTTAGTTTTGCGACAAACAAGAAAATCGGGCTGTTCTTGAGGAAAATCGGCCGATTTTTCTTATGAACAGGGCGATTTATTCTTCTGACGAACTTTAATTGAATCAATCTTTAACCAAAACTAATCCTTGCCTAAATCCTAATCTTGATTAACCTTTTTACCCTCTAATTGAATGTATGAAGACACTTCAAACCTGATTCTACGTTTATTAGATTAAGATTTCAAGATTTGGGTAATAAAGAGACTCAACATCCTTTATTGAGATTTTAATTGTGCTTGTTATTCTTTACTTTGGAGAGTCATATCCTGGAGTTTTAGATAGTTAGTTTGAACGTAATTCTTGTCTTTAGATCTTTCTATATTGCAGCCTCAACAACCCTTATAGAGAGAATCTTTAGATTAGTCATATAGGTTTCGGAACTTCACCGTACGAATCCTACCTTTGAGCAATTAATCTTGGCAATATAAACTCTGTCCTATATCTATAGAAGTGTCTTGAATCGAAAGCCGAAATCGGATACTTGAATCCTTGGAATCATTTCACTCTTATTTGATCACAAAAGCTTTTCGCACTTTTTGCTAGATAGTTGAAATCGGAATTATTCTCACCAAATCCCTGAGTTCGACTCTGGAATTCTTACTTTTCTACAGCTGATCCGTACACTGCGGGTTCGCTTTGCTTTTGAGTTCTAGATATAAGTTTAAGACTTTGACGCACACCCTTTTGAGCGAACATCGGTCTCATTTCCGGCTCTAACTCGAAGCTGAAATCCATGCTCCGTTGTGGCGGTAAGTTGGATGGCTCCTCAAAAACATCGATGAACTCACGTACGACGAGAATATCTTGTAATGTCGGACTCTCACCCTCATTCAAGGCATAATACCATAAGGCCTCACAACCCTGTCCAATCAACCTCGCCGCTAGGACTGGACTGATGACAATACCAGACTTTCCAAGGTCCCAACCTCGGAAAATCTCAATCTGACCTGTTGCGGTAGTGACCGACACGGTCCGCCTACCAATATCTAAAACCGCACCATGACGGTCCATCCAATTCATCCCTAAAATGACTTCCTCATGTTCTAAGGACATGACAAAGAAGTCTACAAGCAAACCACGAGTCCCTAAATGAATGGGACAATCACGTATCTTGCGGGTATCTTTGACCTTACTATCATCCGGTAACCCTATAATAAAAGGTTCCCCTCTACTGTATCTAAGGTCAAACGCTCAATGCATGCATCAGAAATAAATGAGTGCGTAGCACCCGTATCGAAAAGTACTCTAATAGGTAAACCATTAATCAAAATGGTACCTCTAGCGGTTGGTAATGACATGAATTATGGTCTAAGTAATGACATGTGTTTTGACGGTTTCTCTTCGTTATTTTGCATGGACATATATTCATGTTGATTATGCTATTATTTGCCTATTTTGCAAGAATCGAGGTCTACACCTAGTTTGGTTGTATTTGTAGGAAATATGGGACATTTTGGATCAAAATGAAGCATGAAAGTAGAAGGAGTCAAAAGGAAAACATATTGGACTACATTGGAGCATAAAAAGAGCAAAGAAAGCTAGGAACACACACTCGAAGTGAACTCTGATACCTGGGCGTGAACTCTGCTACCTCGGAGTGAACTTTGATACGTCAAAGTGAACTCTGATACCAAATTTCGTCCAAGATTCTTCAAGGCCATCCGAGATTCTCTAGGGTCAGCCGTTATTTTCACTCCAGGAAGTAAGATCGACCAAAATCTCAGGCCGGTATTATGTTTGGGCCCGACCGAGATTTCGTTGTTGACGGCCCATGACCGTACGTCATAAACCCTAATTTTTATTATTTAAAGAAGGTTGATGCGGCGAGGATTAAGGGAGGTTGTAGGTCAGATTCCGTAGTTTGAGAGAGTTTGGAACGTAAGAAGACGGCGGTAGAATTAGAAGGAAGAACAACATTTAAGATCGAAGATTCACATAGTTAGCCTTGAGGTTTTGTGAGTATTCTTGGGGGAATTACTTAGTTTGTTGTTTTCGTTATTTGAACACAAGGTTGAATCTTTGTTGTTGATTTTGGGTTATTGAAGATTGTTTGCTTAGTTTTATTTGCCTTTTATTGGTTTATATCTTATTTGATATCACATAACTTCTTTGATTCAAATATGACTATTGTTGGCTAGAACCCTTGCGATTCTAGGTGATTAGTTGAAAGTTGTGGTATAGATGATAAAAGGCTAGACCTTTACCTTAGATTGGACCTTGGAAGTTGAGTTTAACCTACACAATTACGTATCTCGGACTATTCTTCAGGAATCTCGATCGAGATTGAGTCAGAACAGAACGGCATTTGACTTGATCAATTGATCTTTAAGCTTAGGTTATAGTTTGCCAAATCCTATCCTTGTTGTACCTTTTCTGGTTTATACTCATGCTTAGGAAGACTTACCCGGTGATTTCTTTGCTTGTTTACCTATGATGATGAGTGTTAGGTAACAAAGGTTTATCCTTTATTAGGTTTGAGTGTGCCTTCACCTTACCTTTGTGAGTTAGCCTGAGACTTATCCGGTAAAAGTTAGTTCTATTCTCTTAGGTTGAGTTGTTGGTTTGAGATTATAGTTCTTTTCCTTAGATCCTTGAGACTTACCCAGTAGTAGGACTTTTGGGTTGGGATGAGGGGATAGTGAGACCTCCCCCATGATCTATCCCAACTTAGAGACATCATTCCTTAACAACTCTAACTTTGTCCATAGATCTTTAGAAGTCTTGAGTCGAAACCCCAATTGGATGCTTTGACCTCTAGAATTTACACTTTTCATGATTATACATTTGTTGGTTGTTGTTGATAATTGATCTATTCTATCATTGATTTGTCACCTGCTGATTTCACCTTAGTCTTTGTGTTCAACCATGGAGTATTTGTCGCTGCTACGATTGATCCGTACACTGCGGGTTCATATATTGTTGAGGCTTTTATTTTAGGTTATAAATTTAAAGCTTATTTTGTTCATTGTTCACACACGTTTGAGAGTGAACAGTTGGCGCTGACTGCTCCCCATCACTCCGCAACTCAAAAACGCGAGCTTGTGCTCTTCTAGTATCGGTGGTACTCCCACCACGACCTCTACCTCTACTCGTTCACACACGTTTGAGTAGCAAGATGATGTGGGACTCTCTGCTGCTACCCCTGCAACTGATATAGAGACGACCTCTATCCGCATCCTACAACACTAGTAGGGGAAGAACCCTATTGAGAAAAAGACTTGCTTGACGACAATAAGTAGCTCGGTGACTTGCCTTGCCATAAGTGAAGCAAGTCACCGGCGGCCATGGACACTCAGGCCGCAAATGTCCAAGATCACTGTAGTTGAAGCATTGACGTCCCCTTTCCGTAACCTCTGCGGCTGAGGGGTAACTCTAGCGTCTTTGGCTCTGCCCAGAACCTGACACTCCAACACCACCACTAGTCTTTACAGTCCTCTGTCTCTTCTCAAACCCTCCGGTCTGAGAAGCCCGTTTATGGCCAACTCGCTCCCTCTCGTATGCCGAGGACCGATCTTGATAGTCTATCAAGGAATCACAATGAAAACCTACCATGTAGGCACGAGTACTCTTCCTCAGTATACGAGAGAACAAATATACATGTTGGTCCTGTGGGGTGCATATGGACTCAGTAAATCCAACTCCTCTTGGAACCTCCTGATTGCCTCGGATACAAGAACTTCCTTGAAACTAGCCTCCATAAAATCCTGCAGTTTATCCCTCCTCATCTAGTCATAGCTAGTGACTCGACTCCGCATGGTCCTCCACCAATGTTGGGCTAAATCTTGGAATAGTCTGTAATAACTCTACCCGTCTATCCTCTAGGCATTTGATCGACTCTAGTGTTGAGTCTACATGCTCAATCCAAATCTCAACCCTTAAGCCCACCTTTCTAGCGAAAGGGGGTACTCCTAACTGGTGAAAAGTCATCAACCAAGAATCCGGTTGCGGTGCTCTCGGCTCCTCCTGAGCTCTAGCAACCTCAGCAACTCGTGTGGGCATGACTGACACCTGTGTAGCTCCATGTGACATCTCAGACGATCTCACATGTGCTGGTGGATTTGGGGCACATATATAAGTGCGGAACTCGGGTCCTCCCATCGAGACGTGATCCGCATCAAAAGATTGTACAGGTTGGGCTCTTTATCCCGCTGCCATCCCGTTCCCAACCTCAGGAACAATACTCTTAGCTACCTCATCAAATCTATCTTCCGCTATCGTAGATGTCGCTCTTGTACGAGCCATATGTGCTGTATATATATATATATATGTATGTATAATAATCAAATCCAAGAGACTAACTATAGTCCAACATACACACTAGACTACAAATCTACGGAAGAGTGATGGTATTCCGTACATTCTATCCCAAATCGAATGTGAGCAAGGTCTTAAAACTAAAACTCCTTTTAAAAACTCAAACCCCTTTCGGGTTCTGTTTATTTATCTATTCGGCCCTCAAAGAAGATTGCAAGTTCCATTGTTGTCAACTTAAGGCTCTAATACCATGTTTGTAACACCCCAAATCCATAGGACTCGGAGTGCTATGAGCTAGGACCGCATAATGGGTCCTGACCCTAGCCTGACAACAAGTTCACTAGATCTTACAACAAGACACAAATAAATATAAAAAAACCCTTTATAAAACTAAAATACCAGGTATCATAATATATACAAAACCCCAGAGCTGAGTAACACAACAGTATCATCATATACATATACTTGCATCCCAAAACCCATACACATCCTAGATGTACGGAAACCCTCGGCTGATCACTCCACCGGATCACTCTACAGTCCTCCTATCCTGTAAAGCATCTATAACACGGTATGAAAATTATTAGTGAAAATTCATATATAAGACCATGCATAAGCACATACACACATTAGAATCATAATACACATCAAGCATGCTATCACACATTTCCCATTTAATTATCTTTATAAAGTCATGCATTCACATTTCATAGACCATCTAGAGTGGCTAAGAGTACCTCTCCGTATACCATGTGGAGTGGATTAATATCCTCACCGTATACTAGGTCTGGTCCAGTTTGCAAGAACCTCTTTTCATAAATCGTATGGAGTGGCTAGGAATACCTTTCCGTATACCATGCGGAGTGGATTAGTATCCTCACCGTATACCAAGTTTAACTCATCATATGTTGTTAATAATAATCAATATATCGCATGCTATAAAGCACATAACACATACCACTCGTGCATACATTCAATATAGGAATACAGCTAAGTAAGTCCTACGGACTTACTTGAATCAAAATAACCTCAACAGCCGATCAAACTCTCCGATTCCCGTAGGAATGAACACTGCTTGATAAACAAGGCACAAAATATATCAATCATTGGAACACATGCTAGAAGATACTATTTCTAGCCTCACAAACCCTCAAAGATCATAACATGAATCTATAATTCCTCAACATCTCACCATTCCTCAAACCTTTCAAGGTATCACAATATAAACATCCTCAATCTCATATCTATCCTAGAATGATCCTAATAACACTAGAATCATCTAAGACAAGAAAAGGAATCATCATACCAAAGAATTGGCACAACTGCACAAAAACGCGACCGCAACCAAAAACGCCACGAGGGCGGGGATGATCCACAAACACCACGACAACGGTTGGAGATGCCGCAGGGGAAATGACACACCGGAAGCCGCAGGGGCGGCCAAACAAGGCGCGGATGCGGTTTCACGACAGAACCACACTCTTCACTTCTAGACAACTTACCTTCTCGATCCGCACTCCTCTTCTAAGGCACCAAAAGCAAATATGCCTTGATCAACATATACATACATTCATAAGATGTCCAGGAAACATCAAACACAAGATCACTTCTAGGATTTCCAACTAAAGAAGGAAGAAGAAAGGAAATAAGGAAAGGGGGAAGAAGCTTACCACTGTAAACCAGGAAAGGAAACCAACACAACTCATCTAAACATCCACAACAACATCACACACGTTCCTCGTCATCAACATATCAAACTCTCTTCCAAATCTAGGAGAGAATCTAAGGAAGAACCAAGAAAACGAAGCCAAGAAAAGAGAAGGAAGAATGTGAGGAAGAGAAGAAAGAAGATCATGAGATAGATTGGAAACTCTTAG
The DNA here is from genome assembly GCA_033239125.1 of Fagopyrum homotropicum. Lineage (NCBI taxonomy): Eukaryota > Viridiplantae > Streptophyta > Magnoliopsida > Caryophyllales > Polygonaceae > Fagopyrum > Fagopyrum homotropicum. The sequence continues at coordinate 52,931,237 of BSWB01000002.1, forward strand.
ATTGAAAGGGAAAAGGCAAAACTTAAGGAAGAAGAAAACGGAAAGTAAGACGGTCAAAGAACGCGGCTGCTCACCGCCATGCCGCGATCGCGGCCCAACAGTGTTGTGCTTGCGGGTGAGGTGACACGTGGTCGCGGGGTCTCCTAAGGACATGGGTCTTACATAAGTATTCTATTATTGGATTCAAATTTTCAGATTCGATTTTCTGGACATCGTATTATTTCAAAATTTGGAAGAAAAAAGATCTATTTTTTAGGTATTCAATTTCTACGTGTATTCGTGTTTCTATTTTTTCGTTACCACCTACACAATACTAAAGCACGCGTCGTTGATGCTGATGTGGCGGCCTCACAATTTTTCACGAAATAACTCTTGTATAAAACAACTAATTTTTCCAAGGAAAACCTTTTTTACTAAACCGCAAATCTGAATTATAATTTTGGGTTTCATTCTTTTAAGTAAATCAAATCTTAAACAAAAAGTATCAAGATTTCGTTTGTCAATTAAGTCAAATTTTTTTCTAATATCTAAATTAATAAAAAAATGTAAAATCATCATCTCACGTTTCAAACTAAGGGTCTGTTTGGCATGCATGAGAGATTATTTTGTGATTATTATTTTCAATAATATCCCAATAATTTGATAATTCATGTTTATTTGGATACTTTTTTTGGGCTAAAATAATCCCCAAAATAATCAGAGTACAATAATCTTTCCAATAACCCCATATTTCGGCCCCGCCGAAAACACCCTACTTTGGATGTTGTTTCTAAAATCTTAATCATCAAATTATTTTTCTAAATAAATAATCTTGGATGCTATTTCTAAAATCTTAATCATCGAATTATTTTTTCTAAATAAATAAAAATTTCAAATATCACCCTCAAATTCACTTCTATAAAAAATCTAAAATGTAAAATATAAGCCGAACGATTTTCAATATGAAGATTACATAATTGAATTCTTAACCAAAAATATCATTCATGGTAGAGGTGTTCATTATAATCGGATCGGATATCCGGGAACATACTTTCTTATAAACCTATTCCGATTCGAGCCGTAATTGTCCGGATATCCGATAATATCAGATCGGAACGGATATCCGAAGTGGATATCCGTTGGTTTTAAATCCAATCATTTAACCCTTTGTTTTTATTGAGATCTAAATGAAATAGGCTTAATATGACACAAATATCAATGACCCACTAAGTCGGGCCCATTTTTTAAATAAAAAGTAATGAAATGAGGGTGAGAGGATTCGAACTTGAGACTTTCTATCCATCTGTAACACATATCAGCAAACTATGCTACTTGATGTTCTCGGATTGTATCGAATTTGGAAAAAACTCCACCGGACTCAGAATTTGTGGGATCGGATTGTCGGATTGTTGGATCGGAACCGTCGGATCGGAATTTCATGAACACCCCTAATTCATAGTGCCATTTAACTCAAATTCATTTCAAAATAAATAAATCTAAAATTTATAAATGTTTTGATATGAAGATTGGGTAAATCAAATCTTAATCGAATCAAATAACTTCTCAAATTAACTTGTTATATAAATCTTCTCGAGCAAACACGAGATAATTTTGTGTAAATTTCTACTATATATTTATATATGGACTACCTAATTGTTCTCTATTTATCGATCTCACGCGTTTCTACAAGCTAGAAAATCAATTTGCTATTCAAGGTAATTCTTTCAATTTTAGATTTCGTCTTTAATCATAATATTCATATGCTTCTTTAGATTTCTCTTGGTCCTCATGTCCCTATCAATATGTGAAACTTTGTCCTCTATTCGATCTCCGAATCACACCCATCTGCTGCTTATGAGATATTGGCACATGTTGATAGATCTTTTCAAACCTCAACTCGAAAGCACTCCCTAATTTTTAAAAGGGATTCGAAACACCCCTTAAACCCTTGGGTTACCTTTTTAATAATTAACGAGCTAGATATTTTGCACATTACGAGTACTTTAGTAAAATTATCTTTTCTTTGTAGGTGGGAGGAACTTGGTAACATCGTATTCTTTCCAATATCTCCCTTTAAGGATTCCGTGGAACTCAATAGGTAGTATAATTTGACTTGCATTTGCGGGTGAAGAGATGAAGAAATAGAGTGCAACTTCAATGAGGATTATTTGGATAAGTATGACGATCTCCATGTCTGAGATTGTTTTTGGCGTAAGATTTCAATTGTTTGGTGGGTTTGTTATCTTAACAAGGAGATGGAGACGAATAGTCGGTCGAGCTTAGTGTACTAAAACTCAATCTACTTCTACAATTTTTAATCAACTTCATGGAAATTGAACTACAATTTCCATGGCTATGGATGATTGTTTTTGCTTAATCTCAAGCTTGAGAGAGAGAAATCAGACATGAAGCTTGATCAAAATCCATCTTCTATGAGAATCTTGAACGAGATCCAACAAGAACACTAATAAGGGTTTTTGTTTTCAATTTCCCTATTGCAAATCATGGATTTCGGTGGGTTTGAAACATCAAATGACTGTTTCGTTTTTTGTAGTTGTTGATTTGTAGTTCTTATTGAGTTTGTGAAGCTTTAATTTCATTAGATTGATTTTATTTCAAACTTGAGATTTTAAGGTCCAACAATGGAGTTTTAAGGTCCAACAATGGTGTTTTAGCAATCAATGGCAATTTTCACTGATTTAATGGGTTGATTTGGGGTTGTTGTTGAGAATGTGTTGAACTAATCTGATGTGCTATACGAACTAGTACTAAATGTATTGTGCACTATTATTTGTAATACAATGAACTACTTCTTGTTGTAATGTGAACTACTCATTGATAAACTAGTAGTTCATAATTTTACAGCTTTTGTTTTTAAAAGCATAAACTACTCTTTTAAATGGCATGAACTACTTGTTTACAAATTATGAACTACTCTAATTTATATGATGAACTACTCTTATGTATATTGTGAACTACCCTCATAAAATTAATTAGTTGTTATTATATGTACTTTCAGGTTTGCAGCCCTTAACAACGGAAATGTTTATAATAGAATAGTTCAAAACTTATTATAGGATAGTTTATGAATTATAATAGAATAGTTCATGGATTATATTAAAAAGTAATAGTTCATGGATTATATGGGAATAGTTCAAAGTTTATAGGAGAATAGTGCATAAATTATAACATGGTAGTTCAAACAAATTTTCATTCGTTTCCGAAAAAAAAAAAAAAAATTTCGGGACACGTGTCGCCCGTACGGTCGGCCGTACGACCGTACCGCAATATATGGGCCGTACCTGAACATTTACCGTGTTTCAAATTATAAATAAAAAATACTAAAAATTATTATTGAAATATTCCAAAATCAGCAAAGTCAAAAGATATCTTCAAATAACAAATGTTATTAAAATTAATTAGTTTTTTAACAAACCCTTAAAGTTTATGATCTACATTGAATATGTATAAATACATATAATATTAGATAAAATTGTCTAAACAAAACCTCGTATTTTGGATTGACTACACTTTAGTGACTCATTGTTTAAACTATCAGAACGACACCTCACATATTGAGCTCGACCAAAGAGTAGTACATCAATCACTGTTCACACGTTAACGGTGTTAAATATCAGGGAAAAAACTGTACTCCTACCTTAGACATAAACCCTAAGCCCCATATTTTTGTCCTCTCTTATCTGTTTAGGCATTTTTAATTAATTCTCCATGTTTGCTTAGTACCCCTGACTTTTCTAAAAACTACACCTTAAGACTTAACCCATTTTCTGGGTATACAGAAACGGAACAAACGATGGTGGGGTCCATTAAGATGTATGTAGTTGGAAAGTGGAACAAGGAGATCATTGGTGTGATCAATGAATGTTAATCGAAAAACGAACTCATATACGTCTAGGAGGATTACCTCGATTGTGACCATGCCTGACTAGTCTCCTAGTGATAACTAAATTGCTTGTGTTACCTTGAACGTTTTTACTTGCGCATAAAAAGTTCTCTACATCTTAGATATATCGACTTTCCTTTAACTTTATTGGGGTTGGGTGCGTCCAATTTTTGTAGGGGCTGAACTTCAACTAGGACAACTCTCATTGTTGACTTTTTTGACATCAACTTTTTTAAGACGATCTCTTATGCAAGAGCATTTCAAGACTTAAATTTCTCTAGGAGCAAAGGAAGGAAGTGAGAGCTAAGGATAAGGAAGAGAAGAATAAGAGCTCAAATGATCACATAGATTGCTAGAAGGAGAATGAATGTCTTGTATGAAAGAAGGAACCGAATCAAGCAAGATGGATACATGCATGTATCAAGGATTATGTATGCATGGGATTTTAACCATCCATGTACGTGTGAAAGGAAGGAAGAGAGGAAGAGATAGAGGATTTATGTGGCCGAATTGGATCTAATTAGATCTTATTCTCCTACTCATAATTAAACACTGGGTTATGCTAAATTATTGTGCCTTTTTAAGTTAGTTTTCAGCTCAAGTTTTTATCTAAGTTTTGGTTTATTTTAGGCCCGATATATAGATTTTCTAGATGAATATTTTGAGCATATCATGCATATTAAGGCTGCTCTTGGACATCTTTTTCGATAACCTTGAATATTGATAAAAACATTGCACCTTTCGTTTGTTTCTTTTGTTTCGACGAAGAGAATGAGCGAGGGGCGTCTCGTTCGAACTTTTGTCTTGGATTGTTTTGTTTTGATCACTTGTATCTACAAGTGGTTCGATTCATTGTTATCTCGGCTACCCTTCTCGTGTAATAGGGACATCGCTTCCCTATTGTGTGTGATTATAGAGGAAGGTTTCTATGATCATTCTTAGTTGTGAATTAGGGTCTTAGTTTCCCTAGTGTGCTCTAAATTGTTCATAAGGTTCATCCTTGATCTATCCTTCTACTGATCCATATCAATTACCGGATCATATCTTCATTTCACCCATTATCGCCACCCCTATCCCTACATTTGATCAATTCCAATAATAAGAATCGATGTCGAGTCTTTCATTGTTGGTGTCAAAAGATCAAACTTCTAACGGCTTATCCCGTAACAGTCTTCGTCTTGTCGTTCAATGCCGCATATTGGGCTTTGAGAAATTTGTACTTGATGGAAAGGGCTGGGTAAGATGTGGTAATGACTTTGGAGCTCCCTATAATTTCCTCGATAGAGTATTCCACATCTCATACCCGTTTGTTGGCGTTTTCGGCGGGGTCTCACATCTCACCCATGTCCAGCTCGACCTTCTCAAGTATAACTTACATGCTTGACGCTACGTCCTTATTTTAGTCCCTCATGGACACACCTGTTTGGGTTACCCGCAAGACCCCCTTTGGAGCGTTGTTGTTCTAATATCACTTGTCATGTGTTGAGTTTCTCTAACTCCAAACCGTGGATATTAGCTTTTCTTAATCCCCTTTGCTATGAAGGATCCGAATTTACTCAAGTTTATGACTCTACCTATCCTTCTTGCTAGAATCTTTGCAACTCGTTTCAAGAGAATCTTGTAAGACTCTAGTCAAGCATACATGATTTCATAGGAATCTAGAGAATTCTAGTGGAAATAGACAAGTCTACACATATCTAGTGGCTTTCAGTCTTATTATGAATGATTTGGGTCTTTTACGAGCATCTAGAGCATCCGGACCAATTAAGAAGTGTAACACTTGTCACAAGCACATTATTACACTTAAATTACGTGATGTGATAACCATTTAATTCAATTGAATGTGATATCAAAACATGTAAAGTATATATTTATAAAATAAAGTTGGATAAAATCTGATCGTGTTCCCTCATTCGGTCATTAACCACTGTCGGAATACCCTAGATCGGAATCACCCCGTTAAATGTCGTCGTCAGATTTTGTAGTTGAGAGTGAATAAACCAATGATAAAAAAAAGTTTGTATATAGATTCCAAATTATAAGACCGACATTGATGAAAACACACGTGTTATGCAACAATAAGTAGTATATGATGTTACAATTATTCAGCACTATTGTATGATATTAAAGAATGATGAGTGTATGTTGACGCACAAAATTGTACAAGAATTAATGGTGGAATTCCTAGAATAAAATCATTGGACTGCTCGCCAAAATACAACAATCGCAAACTTGAATACACCCAATCAAAATTCCATTGTCCAAGTAGCCAATGTCCAAGTAGCCAATTATCGTGGGGAAGAGCATGCTTTAATTGTAGCAGTGGTAGAAAAGGCACATGCTCCCTATAATTCATCGTCGACAATCTATGTTTATGATACCATATTGACTTTGATTAGTTTCTTAAAGATTCTATTCACTTTTATTGAATTACCCTGAATGCAAGTTGATGCTTATTGAATTACTCAAAATGTATATACAGAATAGAATCCGAGTATCTCTTGGGTCAAAAAAACCAGAGTTGAAGAGAGCTTATGGACAAACTGATGTTGAGAGGGTGAGGGACCAATCCATCTATCAAACTTGCTTAGATATCATACAAAACCGTCGTCGTCAAAAGGGATTGACCTAAAGATAAGATAGATGGCTGTGCTTTCTTCCCCCATCAGCTGGAAGCCTCCCTTCGAGCTTCTTTGCTGGCTAATAAATGGTTGGTTGGGTTGGGTTGGGTTCCGAGGACAGTATCATAATTTATAAATAATTTAGTGAGGGAGCCTATACATATGAATACCTCAGAGGTTTACATGAAGTAGCTTAGTGAGCTCTTTTTCCTTGATCCGCCTTCCCCGTATAGGTCATTCCATTGTAGGAGCTCGTTGTTATTCGAAGACTCTGATGATACGCTGGCACACACCTGTGTCATCATCATACACCGAGTCAGACAATCTATAGAGCGTAATTGAAGATAAAACCCCTAAAAGCGAGCAAGTTACATTCACCTGTTCGTGTGCAGTTCTGAAGTCCTCCATGTTCAAAGGACGAATATCTGCACTGCTGTATTGTATAAACGTTCTGTTTTCGGCTAAAGCTTGACCTTTCTCCTGAAACAAGCAAATAGAGAAGAGACCTTATTATTAGCCTTACCAAAACAGCTTATCACAAAATATCAAACCCAAACCCTCTCAGCAATCACCATCTCAATCCAGATGATCAAACAAAGCAAATACATATCTTTCAACAAGGTAGTTTATGGGGTTTCATATAACGCGGAAATGAGTCCAACTAGTACTAACTACTAACCTTCTTCTCCTTATCTAAGATTTCTCTTATAGGGCGGTGAGCTGCAGCAATGCAGAGATTCTGAAATTTAGAAGCAAGTCAGAAACCGTACCATGTAAATCGATATCAAGAAAAAAAGAAGATAGTGTATCATATATATATAACATATTGCATTCATCAAGCAAAAGGTTCAAAACCTTTAGATCACTTCCAGAGTATCCATCACTCATATTTGCAACCACTTCAAGATCAACATCAGGGCCTAGTTCTTCTTTGGATAAAATTACACCCAAAATTTTTTGCCGGTTAGGTGCATCTGGCAATCCAACCATCAACCTGCCCCATGTTGAAGTAAATTTAGATTATGCAAAATAGGCTACAAAACACCAGATAAGAGTACCCATCACACCAAAAGAGACAATTACCTGCGAGGAAGCCTCCTGATTACAGCCTCATCAAGGTCAAAAGGCCTATTGGTTGCAGCAAGCACAAGCACACGTTCTCTATCCTTTGTACGTAAACCATCCCAATTCATCATGAATTCATTCTTCATTTTTCTCATTGCTTCGTGTTCTCCTGGATTTTCACGTCTTCCTAACATGCTATCAACCTGAGACATGAAATGAATTTGCCGATCTGAGTCAAACAATAAACAGGAAGGCTGGAAACTAGAAAATTGCAAAATACCGCCCAATCTAACAAATGCAGAGCTCAAAGATTGTGAAGGGACTAACCTCGTCTACAAAAATGACACTAGGTGCAATTTTGCTTGCTAGAGAAAACACTGCTTTCACATACTTCTCTCCTTCGCCAAACCACTGAAATAAATACAAGGAAAAAACTTAGAAAGTTTTCGAGGCAGGGGGCAACTGAAGGATATAAGAGGAATACAGTACTTTTGATGTAATGCTCGACATTGATATGTTGATGAAGTTTGCACCAGCCTCCGTTGCAACAGCCTTAGCAAGCATAGTTTTGCCGGTACCGGGTGGCCCAAAAAGAAGTATACCCTTGCAAGGCTAGAGGAAGCAGAAACAATTACAATTTGAAGCCATAAAGTTAGCATGAGAGAAGTAAAACGCAAACAAAACAGCAACCAACCTTTGTCAACTGCCCTTTCGTAAATAGCTCTGGTCTTTGAAGAGGCAGCATTACCAGTTCCTTGAGTGTATCTTTGACATTTTCTAAGGCCCCAATATCATTAAATGAGACTCCAATGTCATTTGGTGGAATAACATCCGCAAGAAGTTTCTTCTCAAATTCATTCTCGGTCACAACATCCTGACAATGATACATAACTTTAAACATTAACAGGAACATAGATTCTTAATGATTATAAACCCTTCAACTCAAGGAATAACTCAAAGCATTTGCAAATAAGAAAGGTGTCAAGGGAAAGAAAACTATGACATGAAACCTTGAGTGACTTCTTCAAGCTTTTCGTTTCATTATGAAGACCCTGAAGAATACTGAGCCCATACAGAATACTGACCATAGACAGTATAAAACCACATTAGTGAAGGACTATACAAATACAGCTTAAGCAATTAAAACTAGGGAACTAATGCAAGTAGTCAAAGAAATAGTCTTTAAGCAACATCTAATTTCTTTTCATCCTGTATTCCTTCAAAATGTCTGAAACTACAGCTAAGAGATGACCTTTCACTAGAAATTGTGATCTTCGAATTATCCTGCAAAGTTTCCAAGCAGTGCATGAAGTGATGACTTACAGCCCATCCTACGATTTTCTCAACACCTATCGAATAGAAAAGGGATAAAAAAAATTAGAAACAACATTAATTCAAAATCATGGGGAAAAAAACAATTGATAAGAACCACTTACTTTCACTCGTCAGAGCCTGATCTTTAATGGATAGAGTTTCAAGGTCATGGCATTCCAGTCCAACTTTGCTTAGCGACTGCAATAATCAGACAATGTAAATACCATTATGACTTAATAAAGACATGTACACTAAGGGTAACCATCTAAGGTGAATTGATTGATAACTCCTACCCAATAATAGAGAAGACTGAGACTAACGCAATTGTCAGGACGTTATTTTTTATGTAAAAAACAAACAACTACATACGACAACAGAAACCAGATTCATATCCAACATATAGATGTTAAACAACTATGAGGATTCCAAATTGATAAAGAATTACACCAATAGAGAGTAGAAACACCACAACGATAATGAGCAGATATAAGAGCAATGCATATGCATAATGTAGAGTAGGTCTCTCTCAAGTATAATCAGAGACAAGGACTTACTGAGCGAATGCTAACAGTGTTTGATTGTGCCCGAAGAGTTTCGGTATCACGTTCCAAGTTCTGTTTCCACTCGGTAAGCAGATTTTCATCCTAGAATAAACCATCAGATGAGATCTTCAACAATGACATAATTCTAAAAAGAAGCTCGAGAGAAAATTTTATTCATTAGCTTCTCCAAATAACATTTAATACCTGAGGCAACTGTACTGCCACTTTGTTGGGAAAAAGCCGAGCTAGTTGCTTCATTGTCTTGGATGTATCTTTATTTTTGTCATGCAATCTGCCAAAGTTATCCTGAAATATAATCCAGTCACACACTGTGAGGTGTTAATACGCTCGTAAAGCTCGGAAAGTCCACTGCAGTTTTCAGTATAAAAGCAAAAAAAACTTTTTGTAAGTTCATTCATTATGAGAAGGCACCTCTGATATGCACATACACTATCATGAATAAAGTGGAAAGAAAGAAAAATGCAACACATGGTCAATTTTCAGAAATCAAAATGCTCTATTATTCACCTTTTAAGGTAGAAGAAAATAACTTGCAAACAATACCCAAAAAACCAACACAATACAAAATTGAGAGCTTTTAAACCCACCGGAAATGCAAGGTCTAGCAAGGCTGTCTGGTTGCTGCCAAACTTCGTAAACAGAAGACCACCAAGATGCGACTGGTAAATGTCCAAAGAGAGTATTACAAACAATTTCAAAAACTATGTGCATATAAGAAACATATAACTAGGAGAAAGAAAGAAACCAACGAGAAAACCAGAAAAGGGAAGTCATTAACCTTCTCTTTCCTGCTATCCATCTGAGCATGTGAGGCAATCAGAACCAAATTATCTGGCAGGTTCTCAAACTTACTTTTCAGGACACTATATGCATCAGAATTTCCTGCCATGAACTTCTCCATATCTTTCAGGAACAATATCAACGGACCACTTTTACTCTCACTTTTTGCGACCTGTTGTGAGCTAATTATGTAAGAAATGTAGGAAGGAAAACAAACTGTTCAACTGTCAGGTGACAATCTTACCTCAAAGACATCACTAATTGCATGCTTGTCACTGTAGTCACTACTAAGTGGGTTCTCTAAGGACAGTAGATTAGCTGCAAACCAACTTACACAAAGATTCAGAATAACAAGAGTAAAACATTGCATGAAGTATAAAACATAGAAAGACAAATCCAATACATACTATACAGGAATATCACACAAAACTTGAAGCAGGAAAAGAACCTGAACAGAAGAAGCCGTGATTGTCTTCACAATAACCTCCAAGGTTAGTACCATCTGGGATTGATTTGTCAAATCTAACTCCAACTTTTGAGGATGTGTTTCCTTCGAAAGCCAGTACCACTTCTCCCTTAAAACCAGAAGGTGGTCCCCTGGAAACAGATATATCAGGAAGGAGAACATTGTAACATAGAAGGAATAAAATAATCCTTTGCATATTTTATTATGCAAACAAAGTCCAGCTCAAAATCAGCAGCAGCTCTCAGCTGCCTCAGCATTATTAATAAAACGAAAATCAAGGAGGAGAAGTATCTCGCTTCTAAGCAAGAATATATATTCCCCCACTAAAAACAAGACAATTGTAGCATCTGAATGAGCATCAGAAAAGAAATACATAAAATAACACTTCATTGGTGAGTCCTGCAAGGTAAAACATTAAAGGTTTATGTAGGAATGGGTGTACCTCAGTTTTGCTGGAGAAGAAATGACAGATGAACCCATATACTTTACTCTATCACCTAACAATTGGAAGGAAAAAAACATATATGCAGATTATAAGATAAATCATACAGGGAAAATTTGGATAGGAAGATTAGTTAAGAACGTATAAAAAGCAAAAATCAATCATATGAACTGGCAAGGAAGATTTAAGCAGTAACATATAACAAGCGAAAAATAACTATGAAAACTCATTTATCTACCAGGAATAATGTGCAAAACAAAGCCCATAATCAACAGAACCCCATATCGACTTTCCTTACTATGTTTCTAACCGCCAACTCCAACAGGTTTTCTGATCCCCACCCGGGAAACAACGTTAGCAATGGTCATTCTGATCTCCACCCCACAGACAACACACAAATATGATCATAGTTCAGTTCCTCTGACACAAACAAGTGTAACTGAGAGATGATGCAGAAGATAATTTAACTTCCCACGGATGTCCTATGATTGAATAGATTTTCAATAAAAGCTGAAACTAATGGAAGCAATATATATATGTGTATGTGTGTGTTGTGTGATTATGTAAACACTACAGTTCTGAACAAAGTTGGAACTATCAACAGTTTGCTACTTCAATGCCAAATTGTACAGAATCAGAGAGTGCACTTCCTCTCCGTGATTCAATGAGTATACATATGTATATGCTCGAATAGAATGAAACAGCTTCAACATATTTAAGCCTAATTATAGAAACTTCAAAGGGCATGAATAGAGGAGATTGCTTGCCCATAGGACGACTTCCATTTAGGATGATAAAGCCTATTAGCAACTAAAGAAACATTGTATCCCATTTTCTGCACCTCTCGGGAAGTACAATGGATAATCTTTTTAATCATATGTGCAACCTGAAACTTAGGTAGCACAAAAAGGTGCTAACTGAAGATTTTGAATTTTATACTAGTTAAAAATAACAATAAATACAATCATCAGCAATGCCAAATAAGTTGCTAAGTTCAAGACAATTGGACAGGAATGCAAGGTACAAGACCTTTTTTGAAAGTATAGTTTTTGGACGTGGCAGTAGATGCTTCCTGCTTTGGTTGGGGCTGAGAAAGAGAAGAAGCGCTAGCAATATCTGCATCAACACTGGAAGTTGGTTTTTTGTGGCGTAAGTTAGCTTGAATAATTGCCCTTTTAGAATAAAATCCTGTTTTCTCTGGTTTCAGATTTTCTCTGGCAGTGTCAGATTCCTTCTGACTTGATGATCCCTGAAAAGATTTTTTACCAAACAATAAACTGCCATTATCTGTAAGAATTACCGATTCCAACAGATTGCAAAATGCAATGCTAGCCGGCATGATCATCAATATTCAGAAGAAACTTACACCAGGCAACACAATGCAGTCCACTATTAGGAGTCTCGCACTAAAATGGCTAGCTAGTGCCTTCACCAATGTTTCCTGATATATCTCTGAACCTGTACAAAATTGCAAAAGGAACAGTTAAAGAAACTCCGTGATCCCTACAAGGAAATGACACTCACATCTCTTAGTTAATTCATGAACAAAGAACACGATATACAGTAGCAAATGAGTTGAAAGCAGATTTATGAAGGGCACCCAAAAGTTAAATTGTGGAGGCCAAAAGAAACAGATGGTGGATGATGAGATGGAATTTATTCTTACAATGATAGGATTACAGAAAGCTATCTTAGAAAAGGTGAGTTTGTACATACAACGAGAGCAAAAGCAAGAAGCCGTGTGAACTTGAAAAGCAAGCAGCAATGAGGTTAAAAGGTGACACGGTATTGGATAGAAACCACGAATACGGATATTTTGATTATATTGACTTATCAGCAAGAAGATAACTTCTAATTAGAACATGCAAATTATAAAGACTTCGGTTGTAGTGGCAAAGATGAAAAGGCTCCTTCCTAGTTTTGTGAAATCTAACAAATAGATATATGAACAAAGAGTTTCAAGTACCTGCAGGTCCAGTCAATAATATACGAGGAGACACAGAAGTGAGATCAGCAGTGTACTTTACATATTTGTTGCCCTTCAGGTGCATGAAAGCAGCAGCAATCAAAATATTCTTTGTTGTATCACTGTTACAATAGTAAACGAAAAATATACAGCTGAGTCTACAGCAAGTACTAAAAGCACGGGTTCTACATGACCAAAATCACAGATAACAAACTATTGACTACTATGTTGGAGCAAAATCAAGCCGGAGGGAATAGATTTATATTTCCCGTATAACAACCAGAATAAATAAACTTTCAATGGCAGAAAAACTAGCAGCGTCAGTTCCAGCCTTATTTACCAGCAGTGGTAAAAAACAAAAACGAAATATGATTAAGTCAGTACAGTAATCATAACCAACTAGTTATAGATTCAGCAGTGTTAAATATATTTGTATAACAATTTGCAACAGCACGTAAGATACTGACAACATATACATTGGATAATGTCCATCAGCATTATATCAATCAAATAAAATCATGCAACAAAGACAATCACGTACATGCATCTTCATAGTAGTTTGTAACCACGATGTAGTGACATATCTTTGTTTATAAATCGTGGACTAGTAGTTACACTACTTGCCAATAGCACACCGAATATTATTGAGCAAAACATAAACACAACTTTAAAGCTTTTTACCTTAAGTAATATGGAAATCTTTCAAATGATACTTCGATCTCATCTGCCTTGATTATTCCCTGTGTTAGGCTTTCTTTGAACTCTTGGCGGCTATTTGAAGCAGTCACGTGAAGGTGAAGCTCTTTGAGGAGTTGTCTACGCTCATCCATAATTTTAGAAATACTTCCATTTAAATCCTTTAACCAGTCCACAGAAGCATCAAGATTTGGAGGAGCTACCTTTCCATCCTCGTTCACAAGTTCACTAATCGGTTCAGGCAACTCATTATCTTGCTTGAGACCATTTACTTTCTTACTAAATAAAGCACCATCACCCTCTTCATGCTCCATGCTCTCCTTCATTTCCGTATCCTGGGAACCATCATCACACATGTGAACATCTACAGTAGCTGGCACTACACCATTATTTGTAGATGGAGGGGGTAAAAGTGCACGAAGACTTGGCATGGCTCCCAATCTTGATGTTCCTGCAACTTCAGAGGTGGTATCCCCAGCTCTTCCACCGAAGGTTCTACCTTTATCTGAAGCATCTGTGGTCTCTTGCAATGCACTGGACGAATGAGGATCAGCATCAGCAAATGTATCATTGGTGAGTGGCTGAAATATCTGAGAAGAAGTTAAGGGAGCCAACCACTCATGACAAATAGAGGAAAGAACCATTTGTTACAAGAGCATACCTGCGTAATGTTCTTACATTCTGTGACTTGATTTAAAAATCAGCAAACAAGTAGATCATGAAAAGAACCAAATCTCTAAACTAAAATAAATACAGATCAAAACAAAAAATCACTAAATATTCTCACTTTTTCCAACGATAACACTGATTAAAAAAGAAAGAAAAAAGATGTAGAATATATATGCATATATCGCATTTTCAGAATAATTAAAGGAAAGACAAGTTGTTAAAAAAAGGATACATATGCATGTTTATCTGTCAAACCAAAGATCAGCTCATCCCCTCCGATGAGAATCTTAGAGGAATTCTTTTGCAGAATCTCATTGTTAACATGGACAGCACCATTTCCACCCGTAATTTCTAGTTTGGCAGTGAATAAGCCTCCTTGCTGACACAGTAACGAAAGGTGTCAATATTATCATAACAGTGAGCATCAATCAAAAACCTATAGGATACATTAATTCCTTATAATACAACCACATAACCACTATCTTAGTACCTCTAGACGCCTTAGTTTGCAGAGGACTTTACCAACTGAACTATCCTCCAGTGAGAGATTGCATTGACCACCATTTCCCACCGTGAATACAGAACCGAAAATCAACATGTGAGGGGTCTAAAATGGACAGGAAAAAGGATAATGTTAAATTAATGCAGAAAAAAAGATAAAACGATATAAGACATTCTCACGTCCAAACCCAGAATCAGCTTATTTCAAAGTGTAACAAATGAGAAGACAAGTAATATGTTAAAAATATTAGTACTAGGATTAAGGTAGGTCCGGTCGATATGGGGACGAGTTTTGGCTCAACGAAAGGGTATGTAAGAGAGGAGAGAGATTAAAAATGAAAGGATTAATCTATATACACATACTAAAACAAGGTGCATGAAGATGGTGTGTCAATCACACGTTCATTTTGCTGGCGTGTCAAGCTTAAAATTAACGCAACAAAATCATTTTCTAACAAAAAAGATTTTTTTAACAAAACTAATCGGTTATTTTAATTATTTATTTTGTTAACTATTATCTTAATTTCTCATATTTGATATGAGTTGAGATTTCGAACTTTCATAAAAAAGCTTGAAGTAACATTTTTTTTTACCAAATTATGTTATTAATAATTTTTTACTGTAATATCTATAAAAGACTCTAATGTGATATTCTTCTAAAGCTTCTCATGTAATCTTCTTTAACATTTTTATAATATAATTTCTATATATTAGAAATGATGGAGAATGGAAGGATTTCCACCATTAAATCCTAAGAAGACGGCTTAATGTTAGAAGGCTATGAGGCGAGATCTCTTCAAAAATTGAAAGATCTGGAGAAGTTGGCCCCTTCTATAGTTTTCCTGGTGGTGACTACCACCATTAATTATGGTGAGGAATTCACTTCCTCCGGCCATAGACTGTTTCGTTTTTCTTTCGAAGGCATTCCACTCTCTTTGAAACACGTTTCTGTTATGGTCCCGAAGTAGGATCGAAATCTCACATAAAAGACACGAGTGACACGAGTGATTTGTGGATAAGAGGATAGATGAAAGTAGATTGATGGATAGATGAAAGTAGACTCGTCCTAGACAGCCTCTTCCTAGGTTTAAAGTGTAAACCCTCATGGTCTAACGTTAGACCCCTTTTTTTATTATAATTCTGCTTATCATTTATTTCATCCTAAAAGCCATATATATAGGCTGCTAATTAACAAAGGAAATATATAGTTGATATCCTAATTAACAGTAAAGATAATCCTAAATTATCTTAAAGCTATAAACTAGAAAATATAAAGTATCCTAAATCTAATAGATATAATATCTTTAATATTGGAATATCTTCTTTCCTAAATCCAGCCGTATATCATCACATCTCCAATTGTATCATCACATCTCTTCGAGTTTGTCCTGGAACTCAAACTCTTGATCAATTCCTTGGGAGCGTGCGCCTGGTTTCCATGTCTTATCCTCTGCATTTGCATCAAACTAAGCTCCGGTTTCCACCGTCGAGTGCCTCTTTTCCATGAGACTGTTTTTCTGTTTAGGATGGATTCATTAGAGGAACTAAAATCCCGCCAAATTGGTCCAATAGAAAAATCCCGCGACTGTACAGTATAACATTCAGCAGGCACACTTATCTTAGCAACAAGAAGTGATAACTCATTGCAAATACCCATGCTCCGGACATCATCCCTCCTGTCCCCTCCTAATAATTGCACTGTAGGCTGCACAGTAGGGATATTTTGGTTCAATCCGTAGAAGATTAAAGGCATTGCAACATCTGCAACGTTGTCTTGGTCAAAGCTTGCTGGCTTTTCAAGTTGCAGCTTGATCACAGCCCCTTGTGAAACCATTTTCTTCTTCCGCTCTAATGCTTGGGCCAAAACAATGGCGATTCTGAGATTCCCCGGTTGTTGAAGTTCCAGGTCAGTCTTGATTTCCTCTTTCAATCCCGCCATAAATAGGTGTACCTGTTGCTGCGTGGTCACACCCGAACTTCTTGTCAATAGTTGCTGAAACTGGCTTTGATACTCTTCAACTGAACCTTTTGCTTGAGATTTTCCAACTGGATTTGATACTCTTCAACAGAACCTTTTCCTTTTCCCAGAAAAGAATTTGACAATTCCCTGCCCTTCTAATACTTTCTGACGAGTATCCATCCTTGCATAAAAGCCTCCAACTTGGCTGCTAAATTTTCCGTATCACCCATGAGATCTAGCTCCAAGTTGTTATGGTCCCGGATGTAGGATCGAAATCTCACATAAAAGACATTCGTCCTAGACAGCCTCTTCCTAGGTTTAACGTGTAAACCCTCTTGGTCTAACGTTAACGATTATAATTTTTCTTATCCTTTATTTCATCCTAAAGGTCATATATATAGGCTGCTAATTAACAAAGGAAATATATAGTTGATATCCTAACTAACAGTAAAGATAATCCTAAATTATCTTAAAGCTATAAACTAGAAAGTATAAAGTATCCTAAATCTAATAGATATAATATCTTTAATATTGGAATATCTTCTTTCCTAAATACAGCCGTATCATCACATCTCCAACTGTATCTGTTTCACCCAAATCTAAATGAGTATGGTTACTATGGTGTGCCTTAGAGAATAGTCAACGAAACGGTGACCTAAGAAGCGCATTTCCAAGGTGTTTCTTCAATGCTTCCCATGCGTTTCGTGGGTTTTCTGAATTGTGAAGTGTAGGCTGTAGACTTTAAAGGGTTTTGGGGTAATAGAGTTAGTCATTAAACCTGACTTCTAACCGTTCTAAAATGACACGAAACCAACATAACTCGATACAGAACTGTCTGTTTGACAGCTCGAACGTCCATTGACCATTCCACTTGCATTTTCACAGGTTTATACTCGCATCTTGAAGGGTTTTCACCCGCTTTTGGAGGGCCGTTCGTAAACACCCATCGGATGTAGGTGATACTGTCAATCCTACTTATCTTTTCCGCCAGTCCTGTGCACATCACCTCAAATAAAAGACCATTCCCTCTTCAACCTGTCTCCCAATCAATATTAATGGTCCATGAACTAACCACTTCCACTCTTTCCTTTCTCTTTCTTAATGAACTGGCAATGACCTAAAGCACTTCTTCCCAGCACTTGAGTACATAAAGTGATCAGAACTGTAAGTCTAACATGCACTCTTTAAGAAATTCATCATCATACCAACACATGCACTCTTCAACCAACACATGCATGCAAAAGGCAGGAGATCATAACCAATAAGGAAACTCTAATGTACAAAATGAACGAGACAGCATAGAGCTAATACCTAAACCAAACAATTCAATTCATCACAAACCTGGGGTGACTGGGAAATTAGTTGTGCCCAAGCAGCCTTATCTGTCTTAGGCAACCTTTTCTTTGGGCGTTTGGGAGTTGCCACTGCAGGCTGATCCTCTTCCTCACCATTCACAACTACATCTGCTCAAACCCGTAAAATTATAAGCAATCAAAATAAATTAAAAAAAATTTTAAAAAAAAACTTCCGACATCAAATCAGGAAAGAGCTAACCTTCCAGTTGTACGCAGGGAGGTTTCTCGAGAGACACCGAATCTGAGGGTTTAGGCGATCCCAACCAAGGCTGATCAGTGGATCGAACGTCTGGATCTCGCGATTCGGTTGCCAACTGGCCGTTACTCGCCTTGGGGCCCGAATTGGACTTGTCATCCGTCGAAGAAGAGGTGTCAGACGAAGCCTATAATTGAGAGCAAACCTAATTACGTAAGTAAAACGAAAGAAGAAACCCTAGAAACGTAGAAGAACCCTAAAAAAAAGCAGAAAAAGAGATGGCAAAAAGAATAAACCTTGGAACGTTTAGAATTGGGAAGAGGAGAGCTGAGAGGACGCTTGGAGGAAGAGGAGCTTCGTCTCGTCTCCACCATGATCGCTTTGTTTCTCCCCTGATCTGAAGTCCTTGGCAAGGCGATTCAAAGGAAGAGAGAAGGGAGCGAGAAGAAAAATGGAGAGAGGCGGTGTGGCAGGTGGGCAAATATCAGTTTTGTATAATGCCTTTTGGGATTCCACTTTTACTGTAAATATCTACAAAAATATATTTTATATATAATATATTAAACCAAGGTAATAAAGCTTACTCGTAGTCCGAAACGAACCTACGCTGGATTAAAGTCATCGAATTTTTAAAATATAATAAAAATAAAATAAAAAAATTTATGTATTATAGTCACCGAATTTTTTTATAAAATTAAAAAATAAAATAAAATAAAAGTTAATTAAATTATATTTTACCTCAATTATCATGAAAAATAAAATAATTTATATTAAAACTATATACAACTTTTATAATTAGACAACTTTTATTTATTAAATATCTTATTTCTATTTTGATCGCAACTTATATTTAAATTTTTTATCTTATTCAATTTTTTTCTTTTTTAGATATTGAAAGAACGGTGGCTGTTCAGGTGCGGTTCATAAATTCGGGTAGGGTCGTGCGGCTGAACGTAGAGTCGACACGTGTCAAAAAAATATATATTTTTCTTTTCTGAAACGATTGATCTTTTTTTATCTAGATACGAACGAACCATGTTATAAATTCTGCATTATTCTCTTATAAACTTTGAACTATTCCTATATAATTCATGAACTATTACTTTTTAATATATTACATCAAATTATTTATAAATTAATCGTTTATATGTTATGAACTATTCAATTATAATTCATGAACTATCATTTTATAAGTTATGCACTATCCTTTATAAATTTTACACTATGAATTATTCTATTATAATTCATGAACTATCATTTTATAAGTTATGCACTATCCTTTATAAATTTTACACTGTGAACTATTCTATTATAATTCATGAACTATCCTTTTATAAGTTATGAACAATCCCATAATAAGTTTTGAACTATTACTTTCACTCCTTTATAAATTTTGCACTATGAACTATTTTATTATAATTCATGAACTATCCTTTTATAAGTTATAAAATATTCCTTAATAAGTTTTGAACTATTACTTTCACTCGTTGGGAAAAAAAAATTGGGGCAGGTGTCAGCTCTACGTTCAGCCGCACGGCCCTACCGGAAAAATGTGTCTTACTTGAACAACACCCTTGAAACAACTTCTATTAAATTAGATTAAATATTAATTCCGCTGTAAGTACAACTTTTATATTAAATAGATATTGCTTCTACATTTTATATATGTTTGTGTATTTTTAAATTAAAATACACAAACTTTAATTTCAAAACTTAAAAAAAAAAGTTATTTATATTAAATCAACTTGTAGGTACGTGAAATTAAACTAATTTAAAATAAAATTAAAAAAATATATATTAATGATGATGTGACGGCCTCGCAATTCTTTTCGCAATTTATTACTATTAATTTCATATTAAACCATCAAATGTTTTTACTAAAACATAATTAGTTTGTAAATGATTTGATCCATATTTAATGTTGTGATATATATTGTTGAATCTTAATTTTCGGATATATCACACAAAAAATTTACTATAATTTTTATTTTTACTAAAATATAATAAAAAAAATGCTCAAAATTATTTTTAAAAATCATTTATTAATCACGATTTTTGAGATACGGTTATATTTTTACGGATTTTACTATCCCACATTGGATATCAAGTAAAAATGACAACGTAAGAACTTGTATAAATAAAAATAGAAGTGTTGAAGATTAAACAAATCATAAATTTCTGAGAAAATTGGTGTAGGGAAGCCCTTTTTGTATCCATGATACAATCTAGGCTCCTCCAATTTTCTCCCTAAAAATAAAACTAAATTAAATTATAAAGAATCTATTAATTGTGGAGGACCACTCTAATTAAAAAGATTATCTCCCTTAATTAACAAGGATAAATAACTATTAAAAATTAAAAAAATAAACTAAATTAAAAAGATAAGTAAATACTAATTATGGGACCACTCTCATTAAAAAGATTCTCTCCCTCAATTAATATAGTTGTTTTTTAATTAAATAAGAAAAATGAGAGTGGTCCCCACAAATTCTGTACATAAATTTATGTACATAATTTCGCACGCAGATTACGTACATAATTTTGTACGCAGATTACGTACATAATTTCGCACGCAGATTACGTATATAATTTCGCACGCAGATTACGTACATAATTTCGCACGCAGATTACGTACATAATTTCGCACGCAGATTACGTACATAATTTCGCACGCAAATTATGTACATAAAATTATGTAATTAATTTTAATGCCAACAAATAAGCGACTCTTTGAAAAAAATAAACAATATTAATTAAGGGAGAAAATCTTTTTAATGTTAAAACTAATTCCTTAATTGTAGGGGACCACTCTCATTTTTCCTTTTTTATTTTAAAAAATTAAGGGATAGAATCTTTTTAATTTTGAATAATTGTAGGGGACCACTCTCATTTTCCTTTTTAATTTTGAAAATATCTTAAATTTTTTAGATTTTATCTTTTTCTCAAAATTACAAGGGGTCTAGTTAATACATATTGAAACAAAAAAAACCTACTTAATCTACATTTATACAATAAAAGCATACTTACCCCTTTTACTCTAAATTTCTTTGGCTTTAGTGTGATTATTAAAAATACTTGTTAAGTGGGTCAAATATGGTAGCATTTTCTGTCTCAATGGTTATTTTATGGAATTTTTTTATATCCACGAGATTTCATTTTTATAGATAGAAATATTCTCCTTAATGCATTTACTAATACTTATTAATACTGATACACAATCAAAAATTTAAATGTATCTTCCTTCAAATTATGTTTATTTATTCTTCAATAAATTACGATAAGTTTTTTAAATTTTTTGATGCATGTATTTATCACTATATTTGTATTTTTTTTTACTGTAGATTATATATTAAAATGAACATATTGTGTATAACATAATCATTGGAAAATATTTTTTATTTTGTATTAATGATTATCTTTTATTTAATCTTATAATCTTGTATCATATCTACATTTTTTAAATGTAAAAGTGTAAAACTAATTCAATAGCTATATATTTCTAGATAGACTAGACATAATATCTAATTTAATTAAAAGTTATAGTTACAACAAAAATAAAATCTAATCTAATTTAATAGAAGTTGTTTTAATTTTTTTGAAATAGAAAAGATCACAATGAAAGTAAAATATAATTTTAAATATAAGTGTGATAAAATGGAAGTAAGATATTTATTAGATAAAGGTTGTCTAACTTAAAAGTTGTATAATATAAAAGTTGTATTTAATATAAATGGAAGTTATTTTATTTTAATGGTAATGGAAGCAAAATATAATGTAAATAAAAACATTAAAAAATAGAACAAATTTTGTGACTTTAATACTCATTGCGACACGTAGACGAAACTACCATGAGCACGACATATAAACTTTATTACCTCTATTTTAATGCTATATATATAGTATTAAAATAGAGGTAATTTATTACTATTAATTCCTTATTAAGTCATCAAATATTTTTTACTAAAACATAATTAGTTTGTAAATGATTTGATCCATACCTAATGTTGTGATATATATCATTGGATCGTAATTTTCGGATATATCACACACAAAATTTACTATAACTTTTATTTTTTACTAAAACATAATAAATCTTTTTCTCATAATTATTTTTAAAAATCATTTATTATGCACGAGTTTTGAGATTCGGTTATATTTTCACGGATTTTACTATCCCACGTCGGACATCAAGTAAGAATGACAACTTGAGAACTTGTATAAATAAAAATAGACTTGACGAAAGAGAGAAGATAGAATGTTGGAGACTGAAATAACATGTGTTTATATACACATGCAAGGTACAGTTGTTCAGTTTTCTGTTAAAAATGAATGGCCAGAATTTGTTCTCACTTATACACGTGCACTACTCTCATTATCCCCACAACTAGAAGTGGATGATCTATCCATTCCAAGTGTAACACCCCAAATTCTGAGAACTCGGGGAGCTACTGGTTAGGACCTCACAATGAGTCCTGACCTTAGTTCGACAACAATTTTACTAGGATCTTACAACAAGGCACAAAAGTATTTAGAACATTTGAAAACTTTAAACCATATATACACGAAGAATATGTATCATCCTTACAACACAAATGTACTAAAACGACGTATATGAAGAGCATAAAACATCCTCATCCCCAACTAAATGAGTACGTGGACCCGGCTGACCATTCTCTCCGGATCTCTCTACAACTGTCTTAACCTGCAAGACATCTACAAGGCGGTATAATACCGTTAGCTAACATTCTACGCATAAGCATAAAGGTAAAAGCACATACACACAACATATACAATCAACATGCAACACTCAAGTCCGTTTATTATCTTCAGTTAGGTGATAAGACATTACTAATGATACTTATTTTGTGGCACGAGGGATTCCCAAACCTCGCCCCTGTCCCCGATTACCAACGAGGAATGGTACTAATGCATCTGACCGTCTACCTGCCTGGGCTGGTCGCAAGGAACCTCCTAGCTCTCGCAAGAGCTAGGCAGTGATGTCACGACCCGTTATCATACACTTGAGTCAATTACGTAATATAATAAAGTCGGCCTAATCCGGTTCGTTGTTTATCATAACTAACAAGCACCACTCATACACATTACACTCATACAAGAAGCCAACTAAGTAAGTCCGTAAACTTACTAGTCTCCAAGTGCAACAGATCACCACACTCTCAAGTTCCCTCGGGAAAACACGCAACGCCTGTTCAACACAAGGCACACGAATCAAACAACGCTCTAGTCAACTAGAAGTCCTTAGACTTCTAGGCTCAACATCCTCTCAAGAACAACAACACTCTAGTCAAGTAGAAGTCCGTAGACTTCTAGACTCACCATCCTCACAAGAACATAAACGCATAAGATAGATCGACACTTAAAACCTAACACAACTCTTCTAAACCAAACAATACTTATACCCAACTTCGGAATATATAAAATCTGGATTAGACCAACGGATCATTCTCAACTTTTACCACATGCTCCTTTGTATATCCATCAACAACATATCCAAAAATCAAGTCCAACAGAGGTCAATAACCCCTCCAAATCTACCTCACTAAACTGCATCACAAGCAGTTTTTCTAACACTTAGAATATTTCAGCAACCATCCAGAAAACTACTTACAACCTCGACTTTGAAAAATCATAACTCCTAAACCTCTCGATGGAATCCTCTAAAAATTTAATATATTCTAATATGCTATCCTAACTATAACATATCCAAAATTCAAGTCTAACCGAGAAATATAACCCACTCAAATCTATATCACAAAACTGGATCGCAAGCAGTTTTAGAAAAAATTCAGCACAACCTATAAACAGCTCAAGGTCTCTACTTTGGGACGCCATAACTCTTAAAATGTAACTCAGATTCCTCTCAAATTTGAGTATGTTCTACTATGAAATACCAACTATAACATATCCAAAAATCAGCAATAAAGGAGGAGTCTAACTTACCCAAACCTGGATCACAAAACTAGCAGTTTTTCCAACACTTGGGAAATTTAGCAAACATTCAACAAAACTGCACATTGTCTCAAATTTGAAAAATCGTAACTCCTAAACCGCTAGCTGGATTTATCCCAAATTTTGATATGTTCTATTATAAAATCTTATCTATAAGATATCCAAAATTCAGCAGAAAAGGAGTATAACTTACTCAAATCTGGACTCGAAGTTGACTGTTCTTCGATCACTTCCGGAAACTCAGAAACGTAACAGTTGTTCTAGTCATCTTCCATAGATGCTATGGACGTCTTCCCACCTCCACACTAGGTCTTAGCCTCCCTCCAAGGTCTAGCTTCATCACCATACAATCAAGACAACGATAGATCGTTGAACATATATCCTTGAAGATCTTCCATACAAGCCATAGAAGAGGAAGGAAGAAAGAAGCAGGAAAGAGGGAGAGGAAGAAGCCTTACCCTTGTCACGTCACTGCCGTTCCGGCCTTAAGGAAGATGGATTGGAAGAGGGAAAACTAAGTAACGTGAATGAAATGAGATGAAGAGGAGAAGTGGTTGCATAAAGGAGGGGAATGTCAAGGGACCCTCAACCATGAACTCCCCCAACATTAATAAGGTGAGTTATAAAGATAGGAAGGTGAAAGGTTGATCGAAAACACTAATACCACGCCCTCGCGTGTCACCGCCCCTGCGGGACTCCTAGCCGCACCTGCGGCCTACTCGACTGCGCAACCTAAACCGCAAGGGCGTGTGCCCTTCCGCACGGCTCCTAATACTCCTCTAAAACTATCAAAACGTAACGAAAATTCCGGTCGTTACATCAGATCCCCTGAAAATAAGTTTCGTCCCGAAACTTAAAAGAAGGCAACATAAAGACGAAGTCTATACAAAAAGAAATAAAGCACCGGAAAAAGTCATAATCGGTCAAGTTCTGATTTGTTTTGGAAATAGTCGGAAGACAATTTCCGGGTATTACATCAATCTCCCCTTAGCAATAAGTTTCGTCCCGAAACTTAGGGTAAGATAATCCTGATCGGCCTTTAAGGCACCAAATGGGTGTGTCTGATCACTATACAAAAGTCTCGTCGTTTCCACATCTAAGTATCCCGCACATCAAGGTTACCAAAAGCACACATCACTGACTAAACACTCAATCATGAAATAAACAAATAATCAAACAATATCACACATACAAGGTCAAGCCCTAACTCGTCACTCCCGAGGTTACAACTATCGCTACATAGGTCTTTGAAAGGTTACGTCTCTTACTATCCCCAATATCTTAGGTAGCCTTATCGGCTTTTCATACAACCACTAAATCTTAAATCTTTTTAGGTACTTAGATCACAAGCGCTTGCTACCACGTTCTAGAGTGGTTACCGGATATCTCACCAGTATCATCCGGCTCAACTGTCTGATCCTCTAATCTGATGACCTAACTCGTGTCTGGAAGGTATCTATCCAACTGAAATTCTCAAACTCAGTTCCCAAACTTAGTCTCCGTGGAAAATTGAAGCTACACTCTCCAATAGGGTGAGGAATACTAGTCCATCAGTCACTTCTAAACCGCTTTAAAACTTCAAATGGTTGCCTTACACAACTCACTTCCAGATCCTTTGATGACCTTACGGAAAATAATCTTTTCAACTTTCTTCCCTTTGTTATGACCACTTGCTTCCGGCCTTCTGAAAAGGTTCTGACTACACACTCAGGCCAAAGGTCTTGGACATCACCAACACTTACCAAATGCCCAATGCTCTTCGTATCATGACCCACTTGGTCTTGTCCTTTAATATTACTCCGTCATCTTATTCCTCCGGTAAGGAATCGTCACCTTTACCCTTTTATGGTCTAACACTCGAGACAACTAAAAATCAAATCTAGTGGGCATCCTCTTTGTTCACTTGACATTATTATATTATTTGTATCTCTAATATATCGTTTGCTCAAACTTAGGCTTCTCACGCATTTTCCAAGATCTTAATTGACCTAGAATATGTCCGGAATGACGGTATTAGACACAAAGTGATCTCCTATCACCGTTATTTGATCATAACTACTCAATAATTGTTAACATACCATCAATAGTGCACTCTTTTATCCACCATGGTTATCAGACCGATAATATCCCTCTGACTCAAAATGCAACTCGGATCTGTTCCGATATAACATTACACGTAAACTCTACCCGAGATTATGCTTCCTCTATGCGCGATTACTAAGTTGTAAGTATACCCCTGCCGCTTATTTCATTATATGTCTTTCGACTCAGTAGGGTAGTTACTCACTTTGAGTTTCCTAGTGTAGACCATGCATAATACTTTTATTACGTCGTCAATTCTTTTCTCAATCCATCGGGAAGACGAATCTATAGTCCTCCATTCGGTATTAAATTCCCACACTACTTATCTGTCGACATGTGAAGAAGTCGTCATGTTTCACTTGGATCCATAAAGGGTACCACTCTTTTTCTATAACCTCTATATGCACATACTTCCACATTTACCTTGTGGTGATACTGTTCTTCCACAAAATTTCTAGTCACTCAGCGTAGCCTAGCTCGTGTTCCTTCCAAACGGAATGCATTTCACCAACTATCATTCTTTGAAACTTGACACGTTATTTCTCTATACCATTGAGCTTCCTGCTTTGTGGGTTAGGAATCACCACGCTTCTACTACTCTACTTTGATTATTCTGATGTCACTCATTAATCATCAGGACAATTCCGTAAGTCTAAAATGATTGACCCCAAAACTCTTTCTTCCAATAACACCATAAGCCCTAACCGGATGAAGTACATGCACTTTCCTTACTTGCATTCCTGAAATAAAATAACGATTGGAAAACAACCTCTTCCGTTTACTCCTTTAATTCTTCTAACACAGATCCAAACTCCTTGACTCGACCAGAGTTTGATCTTAACCAGACAAGAAACAACCTTTAACGCGATCCTCTCGATACCTTTTGTTCATCCAAGAAGGTTGATGTTGCCTACATGAGGAAATCCTCCAAAGGCATCGGTAAAGCTACTTCATAAATCCCCAAACACAATTATCTCTTCTTATCTATACATAACTTTTCAATATCAAACAATACTTGCACGTCCTCAGCTAAAGTTGGCCAATCTATAGTTGACTTATCTCAATATCCCGGACTTACTCTTCTTATGCCTCTACTGGCAAAAAAAAATTCCTTGGTGAGCATCACCTACTCGATTAATCCTTTTATACTTCTTTAGTTCGTTTTATCTTCCACCCTTCCGCTTCCTTCGGGCCAACTCCATTTCTCTAGTCCGATTGTGTCATTCATCTGACATAAATAGTTGTTTCAAGTCTTCCACGATAGCTTGCAAGCGTCTTTGCAATTCTTATGGCCGTAATGATCATCCACTTGCAGTTCCTCTTGCATGGACCGTCTGTGTTGATGGCTTAGGTCCCGTGATAATTGGGGTTACCCTGGACTCTCGAGTCCAGCAAGGCCGTTCTCCCATACACATTTCTTCACTACTGTTGGTGGTAATATCGCCTTCATGAAGCTCTGTTGACCCTGCTATAGGCTTCCATTCTTTGGATATTGGCGTCGCGATTTCTTTCAAACTTCTTATATCTTTGAGGAGGTCAAAACCTCCCTACACTTGTGGGGTCTACCTTTTCGCTTTTACACTTAATTGTAGGTCTTCATTCCATGCACCTTACATTCTCACACCCGGATTGACACTCTGTCTCTTTTGGTTTCTCATGCCCATAATGGTCTATGGGGCATCCGCCTCGATTGTAATGTCCTTGATTCAGCAATCTTGGTTGTACTCAATTCTACTTGTCTCACTTCAATATTGTTATCTCTACTCCGCACTCTTTTAGTCTCTTGCATGGTTCTTATAATTCCATCTCTCGGCCTCGTATGCCCGAGTTCCTTGCACGACCTTATATTCCTTCTAACTGAACTAACTCAGGAATTTCTTCCTCATTTGATTGTGCTTGTGGTAAAAATTATCTTCACAACTTTACTTCTGGTACGTCTAGGAATTGATTGCACGCAAAAGCCTTAAATTTATACTCGATATATTTCTCCTAACTCCTAGCGAACCCGCAGTGTACGGGACGTTTTGTAGTAGGGATAGTATTCCGAGGTCGAACACAAAGACTGAGGTGAGATTGAATCGATTAATGACTAAGGATAGTGAAGATCTAGGCTAAGAAAAGAGAAAGGAATAAAGAAATGAAAATCTCAATGTTTTTGGTTTGGTTTTTAGGTGATCAATCAAAGATCACAAATCATGCAAAATCAGCAATCAACTAAACTAACACCACAAGTAAACAAGCAAATACGAAATATGTAATCAAAGGGAGAAAAGCAGATTCTAGGGGTTGGAAATTCCGGTTATGGCATAGGACTCAAGCTATCTAATTATTCCTTGGATCAACTATAGTATGTTGGGAGTGAGTGTTTCTAGATTGGGATCAATCACCGGGTAGGTCTCATGGTCCACTAATCCGCTCCTAAGGTCTTATCACCGGGTAAGTCTCAAAGAGCCTAAGGATAGGAATTCTACACAAACCGGATGGTTATCTAGGGATCTAACCTCTCCTTACCGGGTAAGTCTCGGGAAGGCAAGTCTTAGGCAACTATCCTAGCACACTCAGTCCAATAGCGGCTTATGAGGCTCACTACTACCTAGAGTTCGTCATCTTCGGTATCTAAGAGCAAGAATCACCGGGTAGGTCTCTTCTAACACTTAGTTGCTAACACTAGGTCACCCTAGGATAGATTTAGCTCATCAAACGCTTAGGATTTCAACAATCTAATAACCTAACACTTGGATTTATCGTTACAAGCAAGTTAATCAAAATCACGGGGTGTTCATCAAGAACTACGGCCGTGGTTTGTCTAGAACAAACCGTGGTTTCTAACAGTGACTAGGTTCAATCAAGCGAATCATCCAAGCATACATTTAAGTCTATTCTATCATAGTCCAAGCCATAACCATCCTTTCCTTACCCTAGAATCGCATCTATTTAGCCAAAAACATACATCATCACAATCAAAGTCATCAAGCATAAAATCATGGCTTCCATTTGCAAGATAATGAAGAGAAAGATAGATTAAGCAAGAGAAACAAGTAAAGCAAGCTAAATCAAGATTCAAGAAGGACTTACAACCCTTCAAAAGAAGGTTCGAATCGTTTCTTACAACCTTAGCGAATGTTTCCAACAATCTCTACTCTAGAACTATGAAAGACCAAAAATGGTGTGTTCTTCTCTTCTTCTCCAATGGAAGCTTTCTTTCTTCTCCAATGGTCTCCAATCCAATGCTCCAATGAGAGAATCTTTGTTGTTGAGAGTATGAGAGAGAATGGAGTGATGGGAGATGTGGATTGCCCCTAACAGCCTTGCAGGACCACCTTTTATCCTATAAATTTGTAAGAGTCGGCCATGAAGATCGTGGGACAGCTGTCACAACCGTCTTGCAAAAACCACGGCCAAAACCACGCCCGTGGAAGTCCCAGTGGCCGTGGTTTTGGTGCCTCAGCTTGTTTTGGATGTATAAGTCACGATTTGGTGCATGGCATGCACCAACAAGGTCCCATGAGTCCTCCTTAGCCCCTAGCTTGCATTCCAATGAGTCCGAAGGTGTGTCATCTCGAGGAATGATCCTCGAGTGTATCGATTAAGCTCCTAAATCTCCCAAAATACCTACAAAGCATGCAAAAGTCCGTGTAGACGTCTATCTCGACAAAATACATGAATTGAGTGCAAACGTCGTGAACTAGTGCTAAACCATGCATGAATGAGCGGAAAATCTATCTAAATGAGTACCTAAACCTAAGTCATAAATCGTGTTATCAAAAATACCCCATACTTAAGGTTTGCTCGTCCCCGAGCAAGTCCCCAACTATAGACTAAAAGATGACATGATTTATGCATGCAGAAAAATAACAAAATCTTTTGGAGTTGTGCTTCTAATATTGGATCACCTTCATAGTCATGTTTCATGGCAATGAACAAGCAATCATGTATCAAATAGGTGAAGGCACGGAAAAACAATTATACTTAACTTGAAAGCATGCATGAAATGTAAAAATGAAGATGTCAAGATGATCATGAGCATATTCAATCTAGATCACTAAGTCTTACACACATGCAAATAGGTCACAAGGGCTTGTGAAATAAAAGGCCAAGAAACGTCGCGATTAGGTGGGAATTTTTCTAGGCTATGTGATGCTAATCCGGGAATGGAACTAACTTCACAACTTCACATTTTTATCAACTTCCCACAAGTGTATATATATTTCTCCATCTTTTCTTTCTTTTTCTTTCACTTATTTTTGAGACAATGGCATTGGTGTACAAAAGCCGAAACATTGGTGATTAGCCGTCCTCGGGTTTTTTTTATTTTTCGAGGTGCATCCACACCGGGCACACATACCAAGGCTCGTTAGGACTATCGGTTTATTTGACTTTGGCAAGGCACAAACACCCGATTATGTGAATGGTGCCGAGTTACTCGTCATTTAAACCAACGTCCCCAAACCTATATTTTTTTTTTCTACACTTTTCTCAACAAATTCAACACTTCATTCATAACATTCATCCATCAACAACTTCACTCCACACTTGCTTTTCACACACTCAACACACTAACATGCTCCTATTCCCGGATGGGTCAAAAGAGGTCAAATTTATATCAATTGATGTGCTCAAACAACATGATCAAGACAAGAAGTAGAGAAAGATGAATTGCCTTAATCATTCCTAGATGATGTGCAAGAACTAGCATGTAATTTCGACTTTCAATACTCAATCCAATCAAGGCAAGCATCATAATCACCAACCATTCATGGGATTCAAGATAAGTACTTCAAGTCCACATATGCATTCATCTATTCAACACATAAGGCCATCCATAGCCAATTCACACAACAATCTCATCATAAGGGTCATTCCCAAGCTTAGAAGCACTAAATTTTTTTTAAAATTTTCTGATTTTTTTGGATATTTCGAAATATCTATATACAATGCAAGACATGTGACAATATTAAACTATCCTAGATGCTAATCATGCAAAAGATCATGCAAACCCCACCCCATACTTAGAAACACATTCTCCCCAATGTGTAAATGAAGTAAAGAAGGGTGAAAGAGGGTTCTCACAATGTAAAAATGGTTTGCTTTGGTATTTGGGATCATTCAAGTGGAGTGATGACGGATGATCCTATCAACGATGGTAGAGAGCTCAAAGTGTTCGTTATGGCGTCGGGATCCGCGCTAGGCGCCGCTAGCCGTCCAAGTCCCGCGTCCGCTCCACCCATAATTGATGAGGGACTCATCATCATCATCCACATGCCATGCAAGGCTTCCATGCTACCAAGACTCTAGCACACACACAAAGCACACCAAACACACAAAAACACACAAAAACAGAAGAATCAAAACAAAAACAAAAACGAAAAGGGAAAAACGATTACCAATGGGTTGCCTCCCATTAAGCGCTTCTTTAAGGTCATTAGCTTGACCAAATTTGGGGGCGTCTCACTCTAGGTGAAGTGGGGCAATCATATCCACCGGAGCTCCCGGGATATACTTCTTCAACCGGTGCCCATTCACCTTAAAATCTCCACCATGCTCCCCTCCTATCTCAACCGCTCCATGGGGAAAGATCTTCTTCACCACATAAGGACCCGTCCATCTTGACTTAAGCTTTCTGGGGAAGAGCCGCAGCCTTGAGTTGAAGAGAAGGACAAGGTCGCCTTCACTCAACTCCTTAGGGATGAGACGCTTGTCATGCCAACGTTTGGTCCTTTCCTTGTAGATCCGGGCGTTTTCATAGGCATCCAACCGGATCTCCTCAAGAGCGTTCATGTCTAGCAACCTTTTCTCTCCGGCCGCCTTGGGGTCAAAATTCAACCACCTTATAACCCAATATGCTCTATGCTCCATCTCTACCGGAAGGTGGCAAGACTTGCCATAGACTAGCTTGTAGGGAGTGGTGCTAATCGGTGTCTTGAAAGCGGTTCTATAAGCCCACAAAGCATCATCGAGCTTCATAGCCCAATCCTTTCTCGTCCTAGAAACCGTCTTCTCAAGGATCCCTTTTATCTCCCGGTTGGAGATCTCCACTTGGCCACTAGTTTGGGGATGGTAAGGCGTTGCCACCTTATGAGTCACCCCATACTTAGCCAAAAATGCCCCAAAGTTCCTATTGGTGAAGTGCTTTCCTCCATCACTTATGATCACCCTTGGTGTTCCAAACCTAGGGAAGATCACTCGGTTGAAGAACCGCACCACAACCTTGGTATCATTTGTAGGAGAGGCGACTGCCTCTACCCATCTTGAAACATAGTCCACCGCCAATAGGATGTAGAGGTTGCCACAAGAAGAGGGGAATGGTCCCATGAAGTCCACACCCCACACATCGAATATCTCCACCTCTTGTATGTTGTTCAAGGGCATCTCATTCCTCCTTGAGATGTTGCCCGTCCTTTGGCAAGCATCACAAGCTACCACAAAATTCTGCACATCCTTGAACAAACTTGGCCAAAAGAAACCCGATTGCAACACCTGAGCACATGTCTTGTGTGAGCTAGCATGGCCTCCACACGGAAAGGAATGACAATGGCGAATCACACTCTCCACCTCATCCTCCGGTATGCATCTCCTAAAGACTCCATCCGGCCCTCTTTTGAACAAAAGCGGCTCGCTCCAATAGTAATGCCTCACATCCTTGAAGAATTTCTTCCTTTGGGCATATGATAAACCGGGAGGCACTTCCTCGCACACAAGATAGTTCACAATGTCGGCATACCATGACTCACTTCCTCTAGACACTTGAAACAAGCATTCCTCCACCATTTGCAATTGTTCATCCCGGAACGAGTCATCAATCGGGATGTCATCTCTCTCAAGCTCCAATGGTGGGAGTCTACTAAGGTGATCCGCCACAGAATTTTCGGACCCCTTCTTATCCCGGATTTCCAAGTCAAACTCTTGAAGAAGAAGGATCCACCGAATCAACCTAGGTTTGGCATCCTTCTTTGTAAGGAGATAACGGATTGCAGCATGATCCGTATACACAATGACCTTCGCTCCAACAAGATATGAGCAGAACTTCTCAAATGCATACACCACCGCTAGCAACTCCTTCTCGGTGGTAGCATAATTGAGTTGGGCATTATCTAGCGTCTTGCTAGCATAATAGATGGCATGTGTAAGCCCATCTTTCCTTTGCCCCAAAACAGCCCCAATGGCTACATCACTCGCGTCGCACATGATCTCAAACGGTAGACTCCAATCCGGCGGTTGCATGATGGGTGTGGAGATCAAAGCATTCTTCAACCTACAAAAAGCTTCAAGGCAATCCTTGGAGAAAACAAACTCAACATCTTTCATTAGTAGGTTAGTAAGAGGCTTAGAAATCTTAGAGAAATCTTTAATGAATCTCCGGTAAAAACCGGCATGCCCTAAAAAACTCCTTACCCCCTTCACCGAGGTAGGTGGTGACAACTTCTCTATCGTCTCTATCTTAGCCCTATCAACCTCAATGCCACGGTTGGACACCAAGTGTCCCAACACAATGCCTTCACTTACCATGAAGTGGCATTTCTCCCAATTCAAGACTAGATTAGTCTCCTCACATCTTTTTAGCACTAGAGACAAGTTAGCTAAACAATCATCAAATGAAGATCCATAAACTGAAAAATCATCTATAAACACTTCCATTATGTTTTCAATATACTCAGAAAAACTGGCCATCATACACCTTTGAAAGGTGATGGGTGCATTACACAACCCAAATGGCATTCTCCTATATGCAAATGTACCCCATGGACATGTGAATGTAGTTTTCTCTTGGTCATCGGGGTGGATAGGGATTTGGAAGAATCCACTATAGCCATCTAGGTAGCAAAAATGGGAATGTTGAGCTAATCTCTCTAGCATTTGGTCAATGAAAGGAAGAGGGAAGTGATCTTTCCTAGAGGCCACGTTTAGTTTCCTATAGTCAATACACATCCTCCATCCCGTAACCGTTCTAGTCGGAATTAGTTCATTATTCTCATTGGTTACTACGGTCATCCCACCCTTCTTAGGAACTACATGCACGAGACTAACCCACTTACTATCCGAAATCGGGAAAATGATTCCCGTATCTAGCAATTTAAGAATCTCTTTCTTCACTACTTCTTTCATGATTGGGTTTAGTCTTCTTTGAGGTTCAATTGAAGGTTTATGGTTGTCTTCCATTAAGATCTTATGCATGCACAAAGAAGGTTTAATGCCAACTAAATCATCAATAGTATAGCCAATGGCTTTCCTATATAATCTTAGCTCATGCAACAATCTATTCAACTCATCATCATTCAAGCATGCATTAACAATAACCGGATATGTAGAATTATCACCAAGAAAAGCATACTTCAAATGAGAGGGGAGGGGTTTGAGTTCAAGTTTAGGAGGACCTTTATCGAGTGGAGACGATCCATATAATGTTGGTTGAGATGAATCCAAAGCCATGGAAGACTCCTCAAGGCTCCTTGAAGCTTGATCATCAACTAAGGTAGTTTCTGGAGAAACCACGGGCAGAACCACGGGCTCTGGCACAACCACGGCCGTGGAACTTGCAAAGCTAGCCTTTTTGAGCATTCCAGAGAGTTCCACGAGACTTTCCACGGGCGTGGTTCTTCCCCCAGGCCGTGGTTCACACAGCTTTTCAGCACACTTTTGTGGACGTCAAATTCAGCTCTTGTCTCCTTTTCTAATGCTTCCAAAGCCTTGATTTCTTCATTGCAATCATCCTTAACTCCTTCCTCCATCATACTTAAGCTAAGAAACTTCTCCAAGGGGTCCTTGATCAAGATCGAGCTCACAACTTCTCTAGACTCCTCTTGCTCGACAATGTTGAACACATCTTCACCAAGGGCTGGCCCCTTCATCATTGTGGATAATTTGAACTTGATATTCTCTTCTCCAATGTTGAAGGAGAGAATTCCATTTTTACAATCCATCAAGCATCCGGAAGTGGCTAGGAAAGGTCTCCCTAAGATGATGAAAACCGGATAGTCCACCGGGATGTCCAAAACAATGAAGTCTATGGGCACATAGAACTTCCCTAGTTGCACCGGTATGTCTTCTAAGATTCCTACGGGGTGAGTGATCGACCGGTCCACCATGTAAAGGGTCATCTTGACCAGCTTTGGCTCTCCAAGCCCAACCTTGTTGCAAAGTGCAAGCGGTATGATGCTTACACTTGCCCCAAGATCACATAGGGCTTCATACTTCACTTCTCCCACTCCAATTGGCACACAAAAAGATCCCAGATCTCTTAGCTTAGGAGGCATCTCCTCCTTCATTGTTTGGATCAATTCTGAGGACCTCCTTGTCATCCTTACTTCTCCATACTCCTCCAACTTCCTCTTGTTGGAGAGTATTTCCTTCAAGAACTTGCCATATGCCGGCATACCTAGAATAGCATCCATGAACGGAATGTTAATATGCAATTTAGACATAAGTTCAAGGAATTTACCGAAGTGTTTGTCCAAACGAGCTCTTGCTCGTGATTGTGGGAACGGTAGTGGTGGCTTGTATGGAGGTGGTGCCACATATGTTGGCTCATCATCCTTGCTTTTTCCTCCTTCTCTTGCAATATCTCTTCTTCTATCACCACTTGCTTCCCTTTGTCATTTCCCTTAGGCAAGGGATCCTTCATGCTCAACCCACTCCTTGTAGTGATGGCCAACACTTGGCCTCTTGGGTTATCTTCGGTTCTTCCGGGAAGCTTTCCCGGATCTCTATGAGCTTCACCCACCTTTTGGAATACTTGTGCTTCCAACACCTTTTGAGCCTTAGAAATTGAAGTCACCGTGCTCTCAAGACCACTCAACCTTCCAAGCAATTGCTCAAACATCATCTCGGTTCTATCTTTTGGAGGTTGAGTAAACCCGGGTGGAGGTTCTTGTGAAGCCTTTGGTGGTGGAGTTGCGCTTGTGGAAGCGGGAGGGTTCAAGGCTCCATCCGGGTTAGAATAGGAAAATCAGGGATGGTTGTGGTTAGGCCGGTAATTGTTGAATTGCCGGTTGTTGTTGAAGTTCCTTGGGCCTTGATAGTTGTTGTAGTTTCCCCTTCCCATGTAGTTCACATCTTCCTCCTTGGAAGACAAGTTTGCTTGCACTTGCACTTGAGGGCTTGCTTGATTCTTCAAAGTTGTAGCACACAACTCCCTCAAAGATTTCAGCTCATTATTGATTGCATAAAGCTTGAAGTTACTCATGGTGACTTCACTCACATCATATGCTCCCGCTTTCCTCCCATCACTCTTCCTATGGGAATACTTCTATATCACCAAAGCTTGATTCTCTACAAACTCCCAAGCTTCATCTATATTCTTTTCCATGAAAGTCCCACCGGAAAGAGATTGAAGCTTCAATTGACTATCTTCATCAAGTCCTTTGAAGTAGATCTCCAATAGCTCAATTTTCGGTATACCATGGTGTGGACAATCTAGGAGAAGGTCCTTGAACCTCTCCCAAGACTTGAATAAACTCTCTCTATCCTTCATCACGAAGGCATTGATCTTCCCTCTTAACTTGGTAGTCTTGGAAGGTGGGAAGAACTTTGTCAAAAACTCGGTTGTCATCTCCTCCCAAGTACTCACTCGCCCTTGTGGAATAGATTGATACCAAGCCAAGGCTTTATCCTTAAGTGAGAAGGAGAAAGCCCTAAGCTTATGGTTGTTGCTCTCCAATCTAGGCGGTCTTAGAGTCTCCATCAATATCTTATAGTTCATCAAGTGTTGATGAGGAGACTCTCCTTCCATCCCTCCAAATTGATTATGCCGGATCATTTGTAGAACTTGAGGGCGGAGCTCGTAATCATGAGCTGCGGGATCTCCTAAGTTCACACCCAGACGGTGTGCTCTTTGTGCTGGATCCATACGTTGCCCCAACGTTTGTGGTTCTTCAATAGCAATGGGCACAACCCGAATATTAACCGCCGGCTGCGGTTGTGGTGGAGGTGGAGGTTGTTGACGATTAAGCTCTCTTTGCACTTGAGCTTGCCTAATCTCTTCAATCTCCCTCCTAGTTGCTTCTTGCCTCTCATTGGCAAGTCTCCTTTCATTCTCCAAGAGCTCATCTCTTAGCCTAATTTGCTCTAAAGCCTCATCCAACTCAGCTTGGAGATCTCTTCCGGCCATCTCTTTTCCCTTTCTAATGCTCTTGGATCTAGATCTAAGGGTTTTCTCCGGTTCGGGATTGAATGGAGCTAAATCCTTGCCACGATATCTTCGCATACACCTAAAGAGTGAAAGATGTCCTGAAAAGCAAAGACACAAACCAAACGAGATCAAAAGCAACAAGAAAGACCTACACTATAAACAATCACAAACTACGACTCAATCTTAACCTAGTCCCCGGCAACGGCGCCAAAAACTTGGTACGTCTAGGAATTGATTGCACGCAAAAGCCTTAAATTTATACTCGATATATTTCTCCTAATGTTCGCTCCAAACGGTGTGTGCAAGCTTTAAATTTATAACCCTAGATGTAAGCTTAAAACAAGGATGCGAACCCGCAGTGTACGGGTCCATCGTAGTAAAAACCAAGAAATTCCAAGGGTCAATCACAGGGACTTAGTGAAACAAAGTCCAATTACGGTAAGCTTTAGTAATCACTAACCACAAAGCAATTAAAACAATCAAAGATGATAAAAGTCAATAAAGGAAATATGCAATTCTAGGGATTAAAGCATCTAGTTGTGGTTCCAACTCAAGATCTAAAGATAAGCGGACAAAGCTGAGGTTTTTGCACGGGGAAGGTGTTGCTAAAGTGGAATAGATCACCGGGTAAGTCTCACTACTCACTAATCCTAAACCGTAAATCCTATTACCGGGTAAGTCTCAAGGAATTAAGATAAAGAACTATAACCTCAAACTAACACACCATCTAAGGAAATATAATCAACCTTTACCGGGTAAGTCTCAGGCTAACTCACAAAGATGGGATGAAAGCACACTCAAACCCCAATAAAGGATAAACCTTTATTACCTACTCTTATGATCTTAGGTAAACAAACTAAGGAATTACCGGGTAAGTCTCATCCTAAGCTTGCATTGAACCAGGAAAGGTATAATAAGAATAGGATTTGGCAAACTCTAACACTTAACTCTCAGTTTCGGATCAGATAAGTCACCTCGGTCAGACGAATTCCACCCCGGCCGAGATGTTCATCGACTGAACGAGATGCTTAGGGTTAAGGTTAAAGACTCCAACTTTCAGGGTCCTATTAAGATCATTCTATCATTGTTTTTCCCACAACCTTCAGCCAATCACCCCTAGAATCACACAAAGAGATTAGCCACTCATCATCATGAAAGTATCAATCAAGTATATGGGAAGAAGGTGAATATTTGAACAAGAAGAATTTAATGAAAAGACTTCAATAACTGAATCAAATATCACAACAAAGCGTTCCTTGGATAGAAATCCAACAAGACAAGACAACAAGGAAGGGAATCTAAGATGATCTTACAAAAACCCTTCAAAAGCTATAAAAGCTACAATCTTCCTTCTTCAGCCTTCAAAAAGGTTCTTCAAACCTCCCAAATGGAGTATGGCTGCAACGGTGTAGTAGGTGTAAGCAAGGTGATAGCGGATGTCTAAGCACGTATGCGGGATGTCGGATTTGTGGGAAATCCGACCCTTTTTATAGGAAAATTACTCTCCAAAGATAAGATATCTTAGAAAGATCTCTTCCCATAAAAATAGGTAAAATATATGATCTGGCATATCTTCTTCCTTCCAAGAGCCAAACCCAAAAATATAAGCTCTCTTTGCAAAGATAAAAGATCTCAGCCAAGAATAAAATATTCTCGCCGCGTCCCAGGTGTTCGCCTCGGTCGAGTCGACTTCTCTGGATCACCTCGGTCGAGGTGAATCTGTGGTCAACCGAGGTGAGTCATAACTGAATGTGAAATCTCTCAAATCTGGTCCAAAGTGAATCTTTAATCCATGGCTATTCTTTCTGGATGGTTCCTTATGTTCTTGAATGTAGTTCCAATGACTCCATAGCTCCTTTTGCTCCTTTTTGATGCAAAACGTGCCATTTTACCTACGATTACAACAAAACTAGGTGTAGACCTCGATTCCCGCAAAGGTAGATGAAATGGTAATATAATCACATATTATACATACAAACATGCAGATTATTGAAGATAAAACGTCCAAACAAACTCCAAAATATAGACTATAATTCATTCTATCAAAATACCCCATACTTAGCCCTTGCTTGTCTCCAAGCAAGTTCTGCATATAAAAGGCAAGATAGAATGGATTATAAGTCAAGGAAATCAATGAAAAAGTCTTTCAAAACATTTTTGTGGTGTGCTACAATCATAGATCACTCTAAGAGAATACTTCATGGAGTTTAAAATCAAAATATGATCAAAACATTTTATAAATATAAGAAAGTTGTTCATCTTTGCATAAAATCATAGAATGCATAATAAGTCATAATTATCGAAATTAATCATGCATAATCCAGTTTAAACCACTAAGTCAATCAACAAGCTCGAGGTCTTAAGGGCTTCCCAAAAGAAAGGTCAAGAAACGTGTAGGGTAGGGATGTATGTAAGGTAATGTGGTGCTAAAATCCGGGAAAAGGATATACTTCACTTTCACTTTGACTTGCAACATCTTCCACCAATAAGCTTTGCTTATTTCATACTTTTTCTTTTTATTTTACTTTTTGGGATGCATGGACAGAGGTGCACAATAACCGAAGCCTAGGAAATCAGCAATCATCAATTTCTTGAGATGCATCAAACCCTTGATGCACATACCATGACCCGTTAGGAATATCGCTCAATCCGACTTTGACAAGACACAAACACCCGGCTATGTGAATGGTGCCGAGTTACTCATCATCATGATTGACTTCCCCAAACCTATTTATTTCTTTCTAACACTTTCACTTCCAGCCAACTTCCCAACTTTAACTTCACTTGCTTTCACCACTTTGCTTGCTTCCAAATTCCCGGATAGGTAAAGGGAGGCAAAATGTATATGAGGGGTAAGCATGATCAAGAAGAAGAAGAGAGAAGAATGAATTGCCTTGGTCTTTCCAAGAAGAAAGTGAGAGAACTTATCTTGCGGTGTCAACCTTCAAATTCAACATAATTTGGATAAAAATAAAGTATTAAACATGCCAAAAATTTCAAACAAAGCATTTAGCAACTTAAACATATTATAAAACCTTTCAAGCACATAAAAATTTCAAAACTAGTCAGTAAGCAAAATCTTCACTGAGATCATATCCAGATAAGAAGCACAAAAATCGTTTCGAAAACTCTCAGTTAACCCACCTCGGTCGAGGTGTTCTTAGGTCAACCGAGGTGAAACACCTCGTTCGGCCAGAACTGCCCCGGTCGAGGTCAAATTTTTTTTTTTTAAACCAGTTTTTTTCAGTTTCGACGTTTTTCTCAATCAAATAACCTGTATGCATGCAATCTCAGATAAACACATAGAAGCAAAATGAAACATAAATATCATAGAAGGTCAAGTCATACATCCATGAGTCAAATAATACATAAATACGCCATACTTGGGACACACTGTCCTAGTGGGTCGAAATAAGTCTAAGGAATAAAATACTCACCGGACATAAAGTTGAACTACATAAAAATAAGAAAGAAAATCCTGCAGCTCTCAGTAGTCACGATCCAGTGGTGGTGGTGGTGGCACATATGGATACTGAGACGGGTCGAAGGGTAGCCCATGATGTGCTCAAACTGAATCTGAGCCATCATATGCTGGAAATACTGTCGCTCCTGCATCTCGCGGATGTCTAGTGATAAGGCGGCATAAGAATCAATCATCTGATCCGTCAGATCATCGATCCGACGGTGAGCCTCTGAATCTCTGTGTCGGCGTGCCCTACACCTAGCAGGTCTCACTGGAGAT
Source organism: Fagopyrum homotropicum (assembly GCA_033239125.1). Classification (NCBI taxonomy): domain Eukaryota; kingdom Viridiplantae; phylum Streptophyta; class Magnoliopsida; order Caryophyllales; family Polygonaceae; genus Fagopyrum; species Fagopyrum homotropicum. The sequence goes on from BSWB01000002.1 coordinate 52,972,633, forward strand.
GTGGCTGGTGCAGGCTCAGTATCATCATCATCAAGATCAATAACCGGCGCACTCGTCCTGGCAGTATCCGTCCCTATATCCATCGGAACTCCATCATCCCTGTCATCAGCAGTCTCCTCCTCATCTACCTCCTCCTCAGCTGGTGCAGCTGCTGCCTCTCTATAATCCTCCATCAGTGGGGCCCAAGCGGTCTGCCAGTAATGAGGGTCATAAACTGTAAACTGGGCTGACCATCTGATCCCATGTGGTGCAGTCAGCTCCCATGGCATCGCCACATATGGCGTAGTCAGTCCTCGGGGAACCAGAATCCACCGAGTGATCATCTCCTGTAGCCCAAGCGGCTTGGCAGCCGCCACCATAGTGCAAGCGCTGAGATCCATGTCCTGATAGCTGGCGATGTGGGTCATAAGTCCTCCGCAGCAGATGTCCCCCTTCGCCTTGGCCTTGATCTTGTGCAGGTCCTCTGCCAACATCAAGCCAAAGTCGGGGATCCCTCCAGTCACCATGTAGTATAGGCTAAAAAGCTCCTCCTGTCGGACCTTCTGGGGCGTCTCAGTACGCGCCAGAAGTGTCTCACTAAAGATGCGGTGGGCTAACCTAAAAGCTAGGTGAAAAATAACCTTCTCCTTGGAGTCTCCAGGGTGCCACCTGTCTGCGTGCTCAACCACGTGAACAATCTGCCCCCAAAACTCCCTAGCTACAGTCCGGGAAGGGAAGTCAACAGCGGTCGGGGCTGGGAAACCGAAAATGTCCCTCCAATACTCTAATGGAACTAAGAAGTTCCGGTTCATCAATTGGTACTTCACAGAACGCTCTGTGGGGAGGTAGGTGAAGGAGCTAACAAACTCTAGGATGGGCTCCAAGTAGGCAGGTGCGCGGATCTCAGTAAACTGATCCTGTCCTACCATCGATATCATACGTCTAAGGTCTCTATCCACATGGAGACAGTCAAAGGCTGACACGTCCAGGAAGCGAGGTGCTATCACTGGACGGGCAGCAATACGGTCGTAATCGACCCGGTGTCGCTCGTGGATCACCGGTCGATAAGGTCGGGAAGAAGAGGAAGAAGGGGAAGGGGAGGATCTATCCCTAATGGCAAGACGTCTGTCAGAACTCATTTTCAAACTCTCTCTGTCAGATCACCTCGGTTGGTCTGACAAACTGAAGAACACCTCGGCCGAGGCACAACACGTCTGGACCGAGGCGAAAAACTGTGCGATCTAATCTCTCAGAAATCCAGTTATTTTCCCCCAAAATCACTACAACTGGTTCCTATGGGGTACTTAATTTATTTCTCAGCAAATGCAGGGCGATCCAAGCCCAAATCGAAGCAAAACAGTGAGGTTAGGGTTTCGTTCTCTTTTTACCTCGTTCGGCTGTTTCGGTTTGATTTCTCTGTAGATCGACGTTGCACTAGGATCCTCTACGCTTTAATCGCAGTTTGGAAGCGAAAATCTTCGAAAACGAGCAAGAATCGAAGGGCGAGGTGAAAGGGAGCGCCGTGGTCGAGGGAGTAGGTAAGGAGAAGAAAAAGAATTTTTTTCCCTTTTTATACCCCTTCTAGAACTGCTGTCACCTCGGTCGAGGTGGTCTCGACTGGACCGAGGTGGTATGGACCGAGGTGGTTCTTCAGAAACCCTAGTCACCTCGGTTGCTCAAGAATCATCTCGGTCGAGGTGCTCTGACAGCATCCGAGATGTGTCTCAGTCAAACTTCGTCTTCTCAAATTCTCAATCTTCTGTCCTTCCAGTTATGCTCCTGGTTTGTACTCCTTTCTTAGATGTCACCTGTTGTCTATCTAGAACGCCAAAAACAAAACAAAGCAAAACAAAAGCAAAACTATCTAAGCTAGACTAGAAAAAGGAAAAAGAAAGCAATACCTTGGGTTGCCTCCCAAGAAGCGCTTGGTTTAAGGTCGCTAGCTGGACCATAATGCGTCTCAAACGTGATGGGAGGTACCCTCACCCCATACTTCACCTCCATCGTGGGGTGAAGTAAGTAAGTCTATCAAACGCTCCAACAAGTGTAAGTGCTCATCGGAGAATGAATCGTCTATGGGCGGGTCGTCCTTCTCGCGTGAAGATGCAGGTAGCCGGCTGAGGTGATCCGCAACAGAATTTTCGGATCCCTTCTTATCGCGGATCTCTAAGTCAAACTCTTGAAGCAAGAGAATCCATCGAATAAGGCGTGGCTTGACATCTTTCTTAGCCAACAAGTAACGGATGTCTGCATGGTCGGTGTAGACAATGACTTTCGCCCCTACTAATAGGAACGAAACTTCTCGAAAGCATATACAACCGCCAATAACTCCTTCTCGGTGGTAGCGTAGTTGCGTTGTGCTACATCTAGCGTCTTGCTAGCATAATAAATGGCGGTGGTCCGGCCATCCTTCTTTTGTCCAAGCACCGCTCATACGGCTACATCACTAGCATCACACATGATCTTAAAGGGCAAGGTCCAATCCGGAGGTTGGATAATGGGAGCGGAGATCAACGCTTCCTTAATCCTGTAAAAAGCATCAAGACACTCCTGTAAAAACTCAAAAACAACATCTTTAACAGAACAAGGGGGAGGGAGTTTCTCAATAGTCTCGATCTTAGCGCGATCGACTTCAATGCCTCGATTAGAAACGAGGTGTCCTAGAACAATGCCTTCATTAACCATAAAATGACACTTCTCCCAGTTCAGAACAAGATTAGTGTCTTCACATCTTTTCAGCACTAGAGAAAGGTTAGATAGGCAATCATCAAAAGAGGAACCATAGACTGAAAAATCATCCATAAATACCTCCATGATCTCCTCTATATACTCGGAAAAGATAGCCATCATGCATCGCTGGAAGGTAGCGGGTGCATTGCATAATCCAAATGGCATCCTCCTATAAGCAAATGTCCCCCATGGACAAGTGAAAATGGTCTTCTCCTGATCATCCGGATGGATAGGAATCTGGAAGAATCCACTATAGCCGTCTAAGTAGCAAAAGTGTGAATGCTGGGCCAACCGCTCGAGCATTTGATCGATGAAGGGAAGTGGAAAATGGTCCTTCCGTGTGGCCGTGTTCAGCTTCCTATAATCAATGCAAACCCTCCAGCCCATAACGGTCCTGGTTGGGATCAACTCGTTGTTCTTATTCGTCACAACGGTCATCCCTCCTTTCTTCGGAACTACATGCACCGGGCTAACCTATTTGCTGTCTGAGATAGGATATATGATACCTGCATCCAACAACTTAAGAATTTCCTTCTTCACAACCTCTTTCATGATCGGATTTAACCGTCTTTGAGGTTCCCGTGAAGTCTTATGATCATCCTCCATTCGAATTCTATGCATGCAGAAAGAAGGCTTAATGCCAATAAGATCATCTATAGTATAACCCAAAGCTTTTTGATGCTTTCTCAAGGCATGCATTAGTTTAGACAATTCAGTTTCGGAGAGGGAAGCACTAACAATAACGGGATAAGTGGAATCCGGTCCAAGAAAGACATACCTCAAGTGATTTGGGAGTTGTTTAAGCTCCACAACTGGGGGCGCTTTCTGAGGGGGATCCTTGCTTCCTCCTTCCAGTGGAGTAGATCTAGAAACTGGACTTTCGGAAGTCTCAGTTGAATTTGTCTCGCCTTCGACCTCGGTCGAGGCGCAAAGGCGTTGACCGAGATGTTCTTCTGTCGCCTCGCTCAGTCCAGAAAGTGCCTCGGTCGAGGTACTGCAACTGGAACCGAAACTGGAGATCTTCGTCTCCTGGATTAGCTTCTCAGTTTTAGCTCCTGGGTCTTCTTCCAGTGCTTTTAAGCTCCGTATATCTGCATCACAAGAAGCATCTATACCTTCCTCCATTAAACTGAAACTAATAACTCTTTCGAGTGGATCGTTAATAAGGATAGAGCTCACCAATTCCCTTGATTCTTCTTCATCATAGATGTTGAAGATATCATCGGTCAGTTGCTCCCCTTTCATGGCTGCAAGTAGTGCGAACTCCACTTTGTCTCCACCAATGTTGAATTTCAACTTGGCGTTCTTACAATCCACGTTGCAACCCGAAGTTGCTAGAAATGGCCTCCCGAGAATAATAGGAACAGGATAATCTGCGGGAATGTCAAGTACAACAAAGTCTATTGGTAAATAGAAGTTATCTAACTTGACCGGAACGTCTTCCAAAATTCCCACGGGATGGGTGATGGAGCGATCCGCCATGTGTAATCGAATCTTGACCGGCTTGGGCTCTCCAAGTCCGATCTTCACACATAGCTCCAGCGGAATGATGCTCACGCTGGCTCCTAGATCACAAAGGGCTTCACAAGTGACATCCCCAACTTGAATGAGAATGCAAAATGAGCCGGGATCTCTTAATTTAGGTGGCATCTTCTCCTTCATGATTTGAATAAGCTCCGAGGATTTATATGTCATCCTAACTTCACCAAAATCTTCCAGTTTCCTCTTCCTTGATAGGATCTCCTTCAAGAACTTCCCATAGGCGGGCATCCCTAGAATAGCATCAAGGAAAGGAATGTTAATGTGCAGTTTATTCATCAAGTCAAGGAACTTACCAAAGTGCTTGTCTAGATGTGCTCTGGCCCTTGACTGGGGGAATGGAAGTGGTGGTTTATATGCAGGAGGTGGAACATAAACTTCAGTTTCCCCTCCGCTTTCTGTGGCTCCACCTCGGTTGGCATCTCGGCCGAAGTGTTCTTCGACTGCACCTGGACCGAGGTGGTTTTTGTCGGTACTGGCACCGACCGAGGCACTGGATCTGCAGTTTTCAGTCCACTCCTTGTAGTTATGGCCATGATTTGGCCCTTAGGGTTGCTTTCTGTTCTTGTTGGAAGCTTCCCTGGATCTCTTGGCGCTTCATTCGCCCTACTTGCAAGTTGTTGTTCAAAGGCCTTTTGGGCCTTCGAAAATGAAGTCATAGAAGTCTCCATAGTGCTAAGCTTGATCAAGATAGCCTCCAGCACTGCGTCTTTCTTTTCCGGCTGAGACGAACTTGATCCTTGCCCCTGGCTCTTTAATGGAGTAGAAGAAGAAGAAGGGGAAGAGAGGAAAGGATTAGAGGAATCGTTAGAATTGGAGTTAGAATGATTGTTACCAGAATTTTGGTTGTTCGCCCTCCAATTGTTGCTATTGGATCCTCTATTGTTGTTGTAGTTGTTGTTCCGGGAACCGTTGTTGTTGTTACGGTATCCATTGTTGTTATTCCTTTGTCCTTGATCTTCCTTCTTGGTTTGAGCAACCAAGAGTTCCTTCAATTGCTTCACGTCATTCTTCAAAGACGTGAGTTGATTGTTGTAGGGCTGAGTATCTTGGAAGTTAACTCTTTTAACTCCACCTTCAGCTCCTTGATGGGTGTATTTCTCCATACGCAAAGCTTTCTTCTCGATGAAGTCCCAAGCTTCGTCAATCGCCATGTCCATACAGGTACCGGCGGAGAGTAGTTGGAGGTTGAACTGGGTGCTTTCGTCCAGTCCCTTGAAGTATATCTCCAATAACTCTATCTTTGGAATCCCATGATGTGGGCAATCCAAAAGAATGTCCTTGAACCTCTCCCATGACTTGGACAAGCTCTCCTTGTCCTTCATAATGAAAGCATTGATCTTTCCTCTCATTTCAGCGGTCTTTGAGGGGGGAAAGAATTTGGTCAAGAATTCCGTAGTCATCTCCTCCCATGTGCTGATTTTTCCTAGAGGAAGAGATTGATACCAAGTAAGAGCTCTATCTTTAAAAAAAAGTAAAAAGGTCTTAGCTTGTAGTTGTTATTTTCAATCCTTGAGGGTCTCAAGGTCTCCATCAAGATCTCATAGTTTTGAAGATGTTGACGCGGTGATTCCTTCTCTAGCCCTCCGAACTGGCATTGGCAAATCATGGATAGAACTTGCGGTCGAAGTTCGTAGTCATGGTCCGCTGGATCTCCTAGGTTAACTCCTGGACGCCTCAGTTGTTAATGGGGGTCCATCCTTTGACCTAGGGTTTGCGGGATTCCTGCAAAAAGAGCGCCTCGAACTGGCATCCGAGGTGGAAGTACCTCGGCCGGGGCGTCAAGTACTGGGACCTGCCTCGGTCGAGGGTCAGCGACTGGGACCTGCATCGGTCCAGCATCGGGAACTGGATCTTCCCTCGGTCGAAGTTGATATTGGTCTCGTAAGGCTGCCATATCTGCTTCGATCGCCTCAGTCCTGGTGCGAGTTTCTTCTTTCTCTTGCCTTAGCTCTTCCCTACTGAGGCGTAGCTGCTCTAGCGCCTCTTTCAACTCGGCCTCAAGATCGCGATTGTCTTGGTTGGCCATCTTCGCTTCTCTTAAGCGTCGTTTGTATGTCTTTTCTGGTTCGGGATCGTAAGGAATGATTTCCTTCCCAATGCAGGTTCTTCGCATAAACCTAAGAAAGAACCTGCAAAAGTCACTCAAGTAGAGTGGTTAGTAGACACGGGGCAAGTGCCCCAAAAGCAAACCGTAACCGGCTCGGTCTAGACCAAATCCCCGGCAACGGCGCCAAAAACTTGTTCGCTCCAAACGGTGTGTGCTAGCTTTAAATTTATAACCCTAGATGTAAGCTTAAAACAAGGATGCGAACCCGCAGTGTACGGGTCCATCGTAGTAAAAAGCAAGAAATTCCAGGGGTCGATCACAGGGACTTAGTGAAACAAAGTCCAATTACGGTAAGCTTTAGTAATCACTAACCACAAAGCAATTAAAACAATCAAAGATGATAAAAGTCAATAAAGGAAATATGCAATTCTAGGAATTAAAGCATCTAGTTGTGGTTCCAACTGAAGATCTAAAGATAAGCGGACAAAGCTGAGGTTTTTGCATGGGGAAGGTGTTGCTAAAGTGGAATAGATCACCGGGTAAGTCTCACTACTCACTAATCCTAAACCGTAACTCCTATTACCGGGTAAGTCTCAAGGAATTAAGATAAAGAACTATAACCTCAAACTAACACACCATCTAAGGAAATAGAATCAACCTTTACCGGGTAAGTCTCAGGTTAACTCACAAAGATGGGATGAAAGCACACTCAAACCCCAATAAAGGATAAACCTTTATTACCTACTCTTATGATCTTAGGTAAACAAACTAAGGAATTACCGGGTAAGTCTCATCCTAAGCTTGTATTGAACCAGGAAAGGTATAATAAGAATAGGATTTGGCAAACTCTAACACTTAACTCTCAGTTTCGGATCAGATAAGTCACCTCGGTCAGACGAATTCCACCCCGGCCGAGATGTTCATCGACTGAACGAGATGCTTAGGGTTAAGGTTAAAGACTCGAACTTTCAGGGTCCTATTAAGATCATTCTATCATTGTTTTTCCCACAACCTTCAGCCAATCACCCTAGAATCACACAAAGAGATTAGCCACTCATCATCATGAAAGTATTAATCAAGTATATGGGAAGAAGGTGAATATTTGAACAAGAAGAATTTAATGAAAATACTTCAATAACTGAATCAAATATCACAACAAAGCGTTCCTGGGATAGAAATCCAACAAGACAAGACAATAAGGAAGGGAATGTAAGATGATCTTACAAAAACCCTTCAAAAGCCATAAAAGCTACAATCTTCCTTCTTCAACCTTCAAAAAGGTTCTTCAAACCTCCCAAATGGAGTATGGCTGCAGCGGTGTAGTAGGTGTAAGAAAGGTGATAGCGGATGTCTAAGCACGTATGCGGGATGTCGGATTTGTGGGAAATCCGACCCTTTTTATAAGAAAATTACTCTCCAAAGATAAGATATCTTTGAAAGATCTCTTCCCATAAAAATAGGTAAAATATATGATCTGGCATATCTTCTTCCTTCTAGGAGCCAAGCCCAAAAATATAAGATCTCTTTCCAAAGATAAAAGATCTCAGCCAAGAACAAAATATTCTCGCCGCGTCCCAGGTGTTCTCCTCGGTCGAGTCGACTTCTTTGGATCACCTCGGTCGAGGTGAATATGTGGTCAACCGAGGTGAGTCACAACTGAATGTGAAATCTCTCAAATCTGGTCCAAAGTGAATCTTTAATCCATGGCTATTCTTCCTGGATGGTTCCTTATGTTCCCGAATATAGCTCCAATGACTCCATAGCTCCTTTTGCTCCTTTTTGATGCAAAACGTGCCATTTTACCTACGATTACAACAAAACTAGGTGTAGACCTCGATTCCTGCAAAGGTAGATGAAATGGTAATATAATCACATATTATACATACAAACATGCAGATTATTGAAGATAAAACGTCCAAACAAACTCCAAAATATAGACTATAATTCATGCTATCACCTAACTCCTAGCGAACCCGCAGTGTACGGGACGTTTTGTAGCAGAGATAGTATTCCGAGGTCGAACACAAAGACTGAGGTGAGATTGAATCGATTAATGACTAAGGATAGTGAAGATCTAGGCTAAGAAAAGAGAAAGGAATAAAGAAATGAAAATCTTAATGTTTTTGGTTTGGTTTTTTAGGTGATCAATCAAAGATCACAAATCATGCAAAATCAACAATCAACTAAGCTAACACTACAAGTAAACAAGCAAATACGAAATATGTAATCAAAGGGAGAAAAGCAGATTCTAGGGGTTGGAATTTCCGGTTATGGCATAGGACTCAAGCTATCTAATCATTCCTTGGATCAACTATAGTATGTTGGGAGTGAGTGTTTCTAGATTGGGATCAATCACCGGGTAGGTCTCATGGTCCACTAATCCGCTCCTAAGGTCTTATCACCGGGTAAGTCTCAAAGAGCCTAAGGATAGGAATTCTACACAAACCGGATGGTTATCTAGGGATCTAACCTCTCCTTACCAGGTAAGTCTCGGGAAGGCAAGTCTTAGGCTACTATCCTAGCACACTCAGTCCAATAGCGGCTTATGAGGCTTACTACTACCTAGAGTTCGTCATCTTCGGTATCTAAGAGCAAGAATCACCGGGTAGGTCTCTTCTAACACTTAGTTGCTAACACTAGGTCACCCTAGGATAGATTTAGCTCAACAAACGCTTAGGATTTCAACAATCTAACAACCTAACTCTTGGATTTATCGTTACAAGCAAGTTAATCAAAATCACGGGGTGTTCATCAAGAACCACGGCCGTGGTTTGTCTAGAACAAACCGTGGTTTCTAACAGTGACTAGGTTCAATCAAGCGAATCATCCAAGCATACATTTAAGTCTATTCTATCATAGTCCAAGCCATAACCATCCTTTCCTTACCCTAGAATCGCATCTATTTAGCCAACAATATACATCATCACAATCAAAGTCATCAAGCATAAAATCATGGCTTCCATTTGCAAGATAATGAAGAGAAAGATAGATTAAGCAAGAGAAACAAGTAAAGCAAGCTAAATCAAGATTCAAGAAGGACTTACAACCCTTCAAAAGAAGGTTCGAATAGTTTCTTACAACCTTAGCCAATGTTTCCAACAATCTCTACTCTAGAACTATGAAAGACCAAAAATGGTGTGTTCTTCTCTTCTTCTCCAATGGAAGCTTTCTTTCTTCTCCAATGGTTTCCAATCCAATGCTCCAATGAGAGAATCTTTGTTGTTGAGAGTATGAGAGAGAATGGAGTGATGGGAGATGTGGATTGCCCCTAACAGCCTTGCAGGACCACCTATTTATCCAACAAATTTGCAAGAGTCGGCCATGAAGATCGTGGGACAGCTGTCACAACCGTCTGGCAAAAACCACGGCCAAAACCACGCCCGTGGAAGTCCCAGTGGCCGTGGTTTTGGTGCCTCAGCTTGTTTTGGATGTATAAGTCACGATTTGGTGCATGGCATGCACCAACAAGGTCCCATGAGTCCTCCTTAGCCCGTAGCTTGCATTCCAATAAGTCCGAAGGTGTTTCATCTCGAGGAACGATCCTCGAGTGTATCGATTAAGCTCCTAAATCTCCCAAAATACCTACAAAGCATGCAAAAGTCCGTGTAGACGTCTATCTCGACAAAATACATGAATTGAGTGCAAATGTCGTGAACTAGTGCTAAACCATGCATGAATGAGCAAAAAATCTATCTAAATGAGTACCTAAACCTAAGTCATAAATCGTGTTATCAACTTCCTTGCTCACTTGTTCTTTGGATGATTTGTAAGGATCACCAAGCAGCCCACCCGAGTATAATACTCAATTCAAGGTTCGATTCCATTGCCTCGTGTTGGAGACTCTTCAAGTCCACTGCTGATTTATCATGAGGCGATAATCGCTTCGTGATATCACGACTAAAAGATATAAAATATCCTTTAGGATACTAAATGTATATAATATATAATAGTAAACATCATAAAAAGTCTATATACTAACTTCTATCGATCCAAGTTGCAAAGATCCACGGAGAGTGATGGTGGTCCAACGTACTACTAACCCAAGAACCCGACTATGCGTGTGTGTAAAAACAAAAATCCGTTTTGAAAATTTTAGACCCCTTTCGGGTTCTAGTTATTTTATACATTCAGTCATTCAGAAGATTTCAAGTGCCATTGTTGCCAACCTAGGCCTCTGATACCATATTGTAATACCCCAAATTCTTAGAACTCGGGGAGCTACTGGTTAGGACCTCACAATGGGTCCCGACCTTAGTTCGACAACAATTTTATTAGGATTCCTCTCAAAACTAGCAGTTTTGAGACGCCATAACTCTTAAAATGTAACTCGGATTCCTCTCAAATTTGAGTATGTTCTACTATGAAATACCAACTATAACATATCCGAAAATCAGCAATAAAGGAGGAGTCTAACTTACCCAAATATGGATCACAAAACTAGCAGTTTTTCCAACACTTGGGAAATTTAGCAAACATTCAACAAAACTGCACAATGTCTCAAATATGAAAAATCGTAACTCCTAAACCGCTAGCTGGATTTATCCCAAATTTTGATATGTTCTACTATAAAGTCTTATCTATAAGATATCCAAAATTCAGCAGAAAAGGAGGAGTATAACTTACTCAAATATGGACTTGAAGTTGACTGTTCTTCACTTCCGGAAACTCAGAAACGTAACAGTTGTTCTAGTCATCTTCCATGGATGTTATGGACGTCTTCCCACCTCCACACTAGGTCTTAGCCTCCCTCCAAGGTCTAGCTTCATCACCATAAAATCAAGACAACGATAGATCGTTGAACATAGATCCTTGAAGATCTTCCATACAAGCCGTAGAAGAGGAAGTAAGAAAGAAGAAGGAAAGAGGGAGAGTAATAAGCCTTACCCTTGTCACGTCACTGTAGTTCCGGCCTCAAGGAAGATGGATCGATGCTGGAGCAAGCAAGGTGAAGAATGGAGAAGAAGAGAGCAAGAGAATGATGTTTTGGAAGAGGGAAAACTAAGTAATGTGAATGAAATGAGAGGGAGAGGAGAAGTGGCTGCATAAAGGAGGGGAATGTAAAGGGACCCTCAGCCATGAACTCTCCCAACATTAATAAGGTGGGTTATAAAGATAGGAAGGTGAAAGGTTGATCGAAAACGCTAATACCCCGCCCTCGCGTGTCATCACCCCTGTGGGACTCCTAGCCGCACCTGCGGCCTACTCGACTGCGCAACCTAAACCGCAAGGGCATGAGCCCTTACGCACGGCTCCCAATAATCCTCTAAAACTATCAAAATGTAACGAAAATTCCGGTCGTTACACCAAGCTTGACAAGTAAGTTGTTCTGTTGCGTAGAAGGGAGAATTTTAGTGAACACATCCGCTAACTGATTAGAGGTGGAGATATGTTTGAGCTTGAGTAACCCTTCCATGATTTTATCTCTCATGAAATGGCATTCTATCTCGATGTGATTTGTTCTCTCATGGACCACATGGTTGTGAGCAATTTGAATGGTTGAGGCATTGTCACAATATAAGCTTATTGGTTGAAATGGTTTAATACCAATGTCATCAAGCAAGAGAATTAGCCAAGTTATTTTGGCTGCTACATTAGTCATGGCTCTATACTCAACTTCTACAAAGCTACGAGACACAGTACTTTGCTTCTTGGATTTCCAGTTGACAAGAGAATCACCAAGAATAATAACAAAGCCGCCAACTGACCTTCGTGAGATTGGGCAAGCAGCCCAATTAGAGTTTGTGTATGCTAGAAGAGAAGGTGTATCACAACCATGTAGAATCACTCCATGTCCAATTGTGCCTTGAGCATACTAAAGAGTGTGATGTAAAGCCAATATATGAGAAGAACAAGGATTCTGCATGAATTGACTTAGATATTAGACTGCAAAGCATAGATTAGGCCTGGTGTGAGTGAGAAAATTGAGCTTGCCTACTAATCACCGATAATAAGATGCATTTTCAAGGGGAATGCTCTCATCTAGTAATAATTTAGTGTTGAGAGGTAAAGGAGTAGTGGTGGACTTCATATCAAGAAGGGCATAATCATGTAATAGTTCCAAGGTGAACTTCTTTTGTGATATAACAATACTAGAAGGTAAGTAGTTGACTTCAAGTCCCAGAAAATAGTGAAGGATCCCTAGATCCTTGACATTGAATGTATCATCAAGATAACGCATGAGTTGTAAGATCTAAGTCGTATCAGAGCCAGTAATGAGCAAATCATCAACATAAATGGCTACAGTCGTCACCAGAATACCCTGATGTTTGGTGAAGAGTGAGTAGTCATTTTCAGACTGAGTGTAGCCTCGTGTGAGAAGGGAGGATGTGAGTCTATGAAACCACTGTCGAGAGACTTGTTTTAAACCATAAAGGGACTTCCTGTGTTTACACACCAGGGACAAAGGATTAGAAATTCCTTGAGGAGTCTTCATATACACATCTTCGTGAAAGTTTCCATGCAAAAAAGCGTTGTTAACATCAAGTTGGTAAAGAGTCCATAATTTGGTAGAAGCAATGGCTATGATGGAGCGTATGGTGGTTATTTGACAACAGGTGAAAATGTCTCATGTTAATCAATACCGGCCTGTTGTGTGAAAACTTTAGCAACCAGTCGTGCTTTGTATCTCTCAAGTGTGCCATCTTCTTTAAGCTTGACTTTGAAAATCCATTTTGACAACAGGTGAAAATGTCTCATGATAATCAATACCGGCCTGTTGTGTGAAACCTTTAGCAACCAGTCGTGTTTCATATCTCTCAAGTGTGCCATCTGCTTTAAGCTTGACTTTGAAAATTCACTTACATCCAATGGCTTTCTTGTTGGATGGGAGAGGCATGAGATCCTAGATGTGATTATCCTGCAAAGCCTGAAATTTTGCTTGCATAGATTTTACCCAATGGGGTCTTTAGATGCTTCTAGGTAAGAGCTAGGCTCAATATTTGAAGAAAGGGATGAGACAAAAGCATGATGAGAGGTAGGTAAGAGAGAGGATGGAAGCATACCGGAGAATTGTAGTATAGAAGAGCTATATGAGTTGACAAAATCTTCGAGGTAAGTAGGTGGATGATGAGTACAAGAAGATCTACAAGGGGAAGCAGGAGGTATAGGTGAAGGAGAGATAGATTCAGATGAAGTAGGAATGGGAAGAGATATATCTGAAGAGGTAAAGTCACATGAAGTATTATTAAGCGTAGGAGATGTGGTAGTGTCATTTGTGGTAGGAGATGTAGAGTGAGGGAAAGTGTTTGTGGTGCATAGGATGGACGTGCATGGTGCATGGAGAGTATATGATATAAAAATGTTGGTGCCAAAAGAGAAAGCATGTATAGGAAGAAGAGAGGAAGGTGTGTGAATGGCTCGAAAGGGGAAACAGTTTCATGAAATATGGCGTCTCGAGAGACAAACACAAGTCTGGAATGAAGATCTAATACCTTGAACCCTTTATGACCATAGGGATAGCCAAGAAAAGCACATGGGGTAGCTCGTGGAGCAAACTTGTCTCTTCTAAGTTTCCTTGTGCTAACAAAACATAGACATCCAAAGACTTGAAGGTGAGAGTATTTGGGAGGGTTGTTAAACAACAATTCAAGAGGAGATTTGTTGTTTAGGATAGGGAGAGGGCATCGGTTGATAATGTACGTAGCTGTGAGTATGTACTCACCCTAGTATTCGAATGGGACTTTAGACTAGTGAAAAAGGGAGCGAGCTACTTCAAGGATATGACGATGCTTTCTATCAACAACTCATTTTGTTGTGTAGTGTATGAACAAGAAGTTTGGTGAATAATGCCATTGGCTTTTTAAAATTGTGATGCATCTTGACTGGAAAATTCAAGAGCATTGTCCGAACGGATGACTTTGATTTTTGATTGGAATTGGTTGGCTATTAAGGCTAAAAAAGATTGTAGGATAGTAAGTGCATTGCTCTTATTGGCCATAAGATAGGTCCAAGTACACTTTGTAAAATCATCAACAATGGTAAGAAAGAATGTGAATCCATTATATGTGTATTGTCGATAGGGTCCCCAAGTGTCAATATGAATTATGTCAAAAGAATTTGTGGTTCGAGTAGAGGAGATAGGAAAACGTTTTCATGTTTGCTTTGCTTGAGGACATATTTGACAAAGATCATGTTTCTTGAAAGTGGTATAAATAAAGTAATATATGAAAGTTGTTAAAAAGGTAAATGACATAGACGATAGTGCCAAATTTCAGGTTTAACAAAACATGATGTAGATGAACAAGAATGAGAAATATGTTTCTCATTGAGAGATTTATTACAAGGTGAAGTATAAGGGAGAGGAGAGGTAGTAGAGACTTTGTTAGCAACATATAAGCCCTTGTACACTTTACCAATCGCTAAGTGATGCTTCATCAAAGGGTCTTGGATGAAACAATGTGTGGAGGAAAAGAAAACATGAGTAGATACGTCAATGGACAACTTATGAACAAATAGAAGATTAAACTGAAAGGTAGGAACATGTAGAATATTGTGTAGAATAAGACCAGAACTTAGCTCAACAGTGCCAACATGTTCAACATGAGTTGTGTGACTATTAGGCATGGTGATAAGCATAGCACAAGGAGCACTTTTATATGATGAAAATAAATTAAGATGAGGAGAAATATGATTAGTGGCACCACTGTCTATGATCCATTGAGATTGAAGTGAAAGAGAGAGGAGACATAGAGTTGTACCAGCAAGGAAAGTAGTGTGACTGTCTTAAGCAAGCTCATTGGAGGTGTGCTTGGGAAGT
Source organism: Fagopyrum homotropicum (assembly GCA_033239125.1). Lineage (NCBI taxonomy): Eukaryota > Viridiplantae > Streptophyta > Magnoliopsida > Caryophyllales > Polygonaceae > Fagopyrum > Fagopyrum homotropicum. The sequence continues at coordinate 52,987,686 of BSWB01000002.1, forward strand.
AATGATAATAGTTTAGTCATTTGATCTTGAGACAAGGTAGTAGCAACCAGTTTGTGACCAGTAGGATAACCATGGATTTTCCAACAACGAGCCATGACATGGCTTGCAATTTTCCAATGCTCACAAAAAGAGATGCCTGTGGACAAAAATGTTGGATAGCCATGAAGCTTCCAACATTTGTCATTGTTGTGATTCTTTGTCTTGCAGTGGTCACAAAATAGAGATATAGAATTACATGATCTATTTTGAGTATTAGACCGAGTATAGGAACTAGAGGTGCCTCTATGTTGTGAATATAAGACAGTAGCATCATCAAGATTGCTAGAATAGTTAACAAGGCCACACTGTGTTTCATCTTGAAGCACCATTTGATATACTTGATCAAGAGTAGGGGTTGGACTAAGCTTGAGGATATTATATTTGACAAGATGAAAATAATCATTCAAACCAACAAGAAATTGAATGATATGTTGATCTCTCATAATAGACATATCAACATCATTAGAGCCACACTTGCAAAGCTGATTTTCGATTGCTAGAGAGTATTCATCCCATAATTTATGTAATTGAGTAAAATAGAAGGTTATGGAATAATTGCCTTGAGAGATCGAATTCAGATCTCGCTGGATCTGAAACAATTGAGTACGACTGGCTTTACCATATCGAGTGCCTAGTTCATTCCAAACTTGAGCAGCTATTTTGTAATATAGGACTGATTCAACAATTTCCTTCTCCAAAGAGTGCAACAACCAAGAGATCAACATATTATTGCACTGATCCCATTGAGCAGCAAGTTTGGGATCGGCTCTAGGTCGTTGGCATTCTCCAACAATGAATCCGAGCTTGTTTTTGGCGAGAAGAGAGACCTCGACCAATCGACGCCAGCGACTGTAGTTAGAATCATTGATAAGTGTGGTGGAAAGTTTGAGGGTAGGTGAATAAGAGTGGTGAAGGTGGAGCTGATCCAGCGGATCTTCAGATGTGGAAATGAGTGAAGGATTAGCTGGACTGTGTTGAGAATTATTAGAATCACCAAGATATGGTGTTGGATCTTCTCGAGTATTTGTAGATGTGGCTGATACCATGTTATTACTCGGAATGTGGCATACATGAAGAAGAGATTTGAGAGATAGACTTGACGAAAGAGAGAAGATAGAATGTTGGTGACTGAAGAATTAGAACTCTATTCATCATGATAATAGCATGTGTTTATATACACATGCAAGGTACAACTGTTCAGTTTTATGTTACAAACGAATGACTATAATTTGTTTTCACTTATACACGTGTACTATTTTCATTAATATTTATATATTTACTTACTTTCTATCATATATAAATATAAAATATAACCGATAAGTTATACATTTAAAATCAAATTGTTACAAAATTAAATACAAGATCCAGTGGTAGTAATGGTCAGATTTTAAAAATATCAATTATGTAATAATGTATTACATAATTGATATTTTTAACTCTTCGCGTTCGAATCTAATCCTTGTTATCCTAAGAACTCTAGTCTTACATTCATTTGGATATTCATTGCCACTATCTATCAAACTAAATTCAAGCTAAAAGAATTATGATGATATATTATTCTATGAGATTTAATTGAAAAGTTTTTGCCACAATCAATTTTCAAGTCTTATCGTAGACTTCAAATCTACAAGAATTACGAGGGTATAAAAAGAACTAAAATAAAAAAACCTAGTACTTGCCCTTTAGTGTACCTTTATAAGTTTAGTGAGTTGTTTTTTTTCGTGGGAAGGAAAGTCAGTGGTCTCCACATATCTAGCCGCGCTTATTATATATGAAAAAATGGTTAAGTAGTCAACAAGCGAGGGATAGCCCGACCCTTAAAATCATGAGAGAGCAAGTTTATAACACCCTCGAGAGGGTGAAGCAATACAAGATAATCTACATAAAAATTGTAAGCAAAACTAAATAAAAAATCTGCTACATAGTTTGCCTCACAATAGACATGACAAAATTGGATATTCCAATTCCTTTTAGTGAAGCATTGGTATTTAAGCACTAGATTAGCGAGTAGATAACAACGTTGGATTTCTTTAGATAAGAGAATAAAGACTATTTAGGAATATGTTTTCAGTTCTACAACACGTTACCCACACTCCCAAGCCAACCTTAGTATGTACAACACTCTCCATAATTCCGCCATGGGAACTGTGCACACACCAATATTAAACACAAACCCTCATTGCCATTCACCCCTATGATCTCTAATGACACCAGTAACAACCATCACACAATCTTTCGGAACCCCTCCAACCGTGTTGATCTTCATTTTTCCTTACAAGAGACGACACCAAATATGTTCAATCAAGACTTCACCATTGCTTGACCTTCTCAGTATGCATATCCCAAGCTTTGATGTACTCCTTTACCTTGTGAAATATATGGAACGCTCTATCACCCGTGATACTCTTACCATTGAAGATCTTGTTGTTTTTCCATTTTCAAGACCACTAAAGACTCACTGCAAAGATATCACATTAACGATACATATTATAGAAAACAATTTAGAGTAGACGTTACCTCGAAGCCACATTGCAAAAGGCTGACTTGCAAACTCCATCACTCTGCCGCTTGGGAGAATATGATTCCACATACACTTCATAGGCACACAATCCCTAAAGAGATGCAAATACATCTCCGGAGAATTCCCACAACATGCACAAGTATGCATCGGCGCTAGATGTCTCCTATGTCGTTCACAACGCAATCACTCCTTCTGATGAGGGGCCATCCCCAACAGTACCTCAAAGACCAATCACTAGATCAAGGGATAAGGCATTGAAGGACAATCCAGCTACACTTTCTTCAAATTCCATCATGGAAGGAGCAATCACAAGGACAAGAGCAAAGACCATTCAAGATGAAGTTACAAGCGTGCTAACAATATGTACACTTAAAGAGACCCTACTCACTCTTAGGAATCCTTTGATGACATTGTTGATTGTTATAGAAAAGCCAAACCATGACCAAGAAGAGCCAACAAGCATAGAAGGTGGCTAGGATGAAGAAAGAGCTTCAGAGAAGAAATCTCGGCCCACCTACAGGAATCTCGGCCGAGATATTCAACCGAGATTTGGTCTCTAACGCGTTCTTGAAGATTCGGCCAAGATCTTTTAATTTTGGCAACTATCTTTTTATTTTTATTACCTTAAAGGCTCTTAAACATTCTGTAAGGTAATTGTTAGTTTTATATTTTTAGATTATCTTTTAAAGATATCTTTCCTAGTTTAAAGTAGGAAAGTCTCTCTTATAAATAACCTTAGATGGAGAGAGTTTTAGATAGGTTTGATTTGATTATTATCCACAATATTGTGTGAACTCAGAGCTTCATTTATGAAGTTTGTGTGTTATTCATTCATATTCAATCAAAGAGAGAGTCTTGATTGAATCGTTGTGAATTCCTTGCTAGATTGTGCTTGTGTGTGTTAATCTTTTTGAAGGTTGATGCTCCTGGTCAATACTAGTCCCTTCTTGTGCTTGTCTTACTTAGTAGACTTGTGTAAAAGAAGTGAGGGTTAATGAAAGCTCTTCGTTACATTATTCACCTTCTTATCTTTTTATATAATTCATTATTCTGCATTTTGTTTTCTAACAAATATCGGTCTGTTCTTCCCAAAATCTTGTCCGAGATTTCCATTAATCATCCGAGATTTGCTTCAGTTAAGGACTTTCAATCTAAATTGGAAACTGCGACATCAACCCCGCATAAAAGTGGTATCAAAGCTAAGCGATTAAAGTCCAACTTATGTTTGAGTCAATTTTATTTTGAGTCTTCTTTGAGTCATATAAAAATTGAATCTTTTCTTATTTGAGATTAACGTGCATTGACTTGTGAAAATTTGGAAGAGAGAAACGTCATAGCCAAACACAAACCAACCATTAACCTTGAAACCTCGCCCAACCCTTCAGAGATTGCACTCAAAAGTTCACGCTTAAAGTTGAGATCTTATCTAGTAGGTAATATCTTAACCATTCTTCTCAAACAACAATATATACACTTCTTAAGCAATAAAAGATCCCCAGGCAGCCAAGAAGTAGCATCCCCAAAAGTGATTGTTGAACATCGGCATCAACAATCTCGGCCAGTTCATAAAGAATTTTAGCCGAGATTTTATCGAGATAACTACTATTGTCCAGTTTCAAGAAATTTGCAAAGCATAGTTTGAAGTATCAAAGTGCACCTTGTGCAAGAGTACATCAAAAGAAGAGTTTATATACCCACCTTGATCTAGTTAATAGTCTTATCCATTCCCACAACCAGTCTCGGCTATCTCTCTCTCCAACTGCACAGGTTCAAGGTACGTTCTTTCTCTCTTCTTAATCTCTTGTGTGCCTTTTTCTTAGCCTCTTTCTACTCTAAACAGTTGAGTTATATTCTTTGGGTGTGTTAGTTGGTATCTATACTTCCTAACATACTAGTGTGTCTATCCTTAATACTCTTTCTACCTTGTCTTGTGTGGAGTAAATTTCTAGCAGGAGTTCTTTATCCATCTCACAACACAAGAACCTTTATCCGAACCAAGTTAACTACTTGATTCAACCAAGAAGTTCTAGTGAGACCAAAACACCGATTGATAAAGAAGCATTAATCCATCCAAGGCAATTACATCAAACCAGCTTGCGATAACACAACAGAGCGTGAGTGCGAGAGAAAACAAGAAAGGTATTTTCGTTTCCCTAACATCACAAGTTTGTTGTTACTTTGCATGTTTGTGTAGATGTCAGGAAGATATAGTCCATGAGTATCCCAAAAGAGTGATTCTCTAGTGCTCGATGCCATGGAGTTCCTCAAACAACTTATGGCTACTGTTTTCACCTTTGATAAACGATTGGAAAAGATCGAAGCGAGGCCCAATGTAGAATCTCGATTAGAATCTCGCCTGATATTTGACCCGAGATCTGTCTTTGAAGTAGGTGGCATCTCTCTAACTCTGCCACCACCACCAGCCCCCGTACCCACTCCAAACCTTCCTTGGATTCAGGTATTACTCACCCTTACCTTTTTTTAACACTAATCACAATCCGCACTTTGGTGAAGAGTTTCAGGACTTAGGTGATGAAGAAGTGAGGGTTAAGGTAAGCTCTTCGTTAAGGAGTTTTGACACATCATTGATCAAGGTTCTTTGTAGGAATATTTTGGTTCATATCTTCCTATATCTTCGATATTTCATCCATTATTTATCTTCTTATCTTTCCATATCATTCATTATTCAGCATTCTATTTTCTAACAATTCTTGGTCTGTTCTTCCCAAAATCTCACCCGAACTTTCCATTAATAATTCGAGATTTGGTTCAGTTAAGGACTTTCAATCTAGATCAGGAACTACAACATCAACCCCACATTACCTCCTCTAGTGAGGATCCATACAAAAACCCTAATCCTCTTAGGAGCATTCAGTTTCCATATAGCTTTGCACAAAAATAACATCCAATTCCATGTACATCTTCTCCATATTCAACATATTGCATGTTGAGTTGACCGAGAAAGACCCATTTGTATTGTGCTTCCAACACAACTCGTCCTCTAGATATTTCTCGGTGTCATTTGATGCTAATGTCAGCCAATTGCAAGCCGGCGCAACGCCTCTATGCGCAAACATATGCTTGGTGACAGAATAGTTGCAAACAAGTCCGATTACCACCCTGCCTATGCATCCCAATATTGATGCACCCTTGCTTCTCTTTTGCTATTTTCAATATTGTTCGCTCAAAAGGGTGTGCGTCAAAGTCTTAATATTTATATCTAGAACTCAAAAGCAAAGCGAACCCGCAGTGTACGGATCAGCTGTAGAAAGGTAAGAATTCCAGAGTCGAACTCAGGGATTTGGTGAGAATAATTCCGGTTTCAATTATCTAGCAAAAAGTGCAAAAAGCTTTTGTGATCAAATAAGAGTGAAATGATTCCAAGGATTCAAGTATCCGATTTCGGCTTTCGATTCAAGACACTTCTATAGATATAGGACAGAGTTTATATTGCCAAGATTAATTGTTCAAAGGTAGGATTCGTACGGTGAAGTTCCGAAACCTATATGACTAATCTAAAGGTTCTCTCTATAAGGGTTGTTGAGGATGCGATATAGAAAGATCTAAAGACAAGAATTATGTTCAAACTAACTATCTATAACTCCAGGATATGACTCTCCAAAGTAAATAATAGCAAGCACAATTAAAAACTTAATAAAGGATATTGAGTCTCTTTATTTCCCAAACCTTGAAATCTTAATCTAATAAACGTAGAATCAGGTTTGAAGTGTCTTCATACATTCAATTAGAGGGTAAAAAGGGTTAATCAAGATTGGGGTTTAGGCAAAGATTAGTTTTGATTAAAGATTGATTCAATTAAAGTTCATCAGAAGAATAAATCGCCCTGTTCATAAGAAAATCGGCCGATTTTCCTCAAGAACAGTCCGATTTTCCTGTTTGTCGCAAAACTAAAATCTAAACTCTCAGGGTCCTAATGTTTGAATAAGTTCAGTCTATCATCATCTAAGCCTTAATCATCAACTATCCTCCCCAGAATCACAAGGTTTTTAGCCAACCATTTTCAAATTCGAATCAAATTAATTATTGAGAAAGATATCGCAAAGAAACCAAATCTTGAATGAAAAAATCAATAACTTTCAAATCTGTAAACAATTGTCAAATCTGCTCAATGTATCTCTCAAACAACTCAATTTCGTGTTCACAAACCACAAACAATGCAATGGATAAAGAAATCTCACAATCAAAGATCAAGAATAACTTTCCAGCAAAATCTCTTCAATCTCTCTCCAAGAATCGTTGATTTCTCCAAAACGTGTAAAGATTTTCCAGTGCGGCCTTTTTCAAGTCTCCCTTTGGAGAATTTCGCTCCCCTAGTTCTGGGGCTGTCACCGTCCGCCTTTCAATGTTGAAGGCTATCGAATATATGTAGGGATAAATCTAGGGTTTAAAGGTAAAACCCTAGAAATCTGGGCTGAAAAGAAGTCGAGTGCGCTGGTATCAGAAGATACTCTGGCGCGTCAGACGGTATCAGAGAATACTTTGGGCCGCGTCCGACAGTATCAGAAAATACTTTGGGCCGCGTCCGACGGTATCAGAAAATACTTTGGGGCGTCCTAACTTTCTTTTATTGCTCCTTTTTGTCCCGCAAGGCTTAATCCTTAAATATGCTATTTCGCTCCATAATTCGCCAAATTACCTACAAATGCAATAAAACTCTATGTAGACCTCTATTCTTGTAAAGTAGGTGAATATAACCATAAATGCCATGAATGTATGTCTATGCATGCAAAATAAAGGGAAAATCTATATAAATACATGCCTAAAAATAGGTCATAATTCATATCATCAAAATACCCCATACTTGCCTCTTGCTTGTCCCCAAGCAAGGTTCAAACTTAAAATAAAAGATGATATGGATTATGAATATGCAAAAATAAAGAAAAACCACAATATTTTGGTTGTGCTACTATTCATAGATCACTCTCAAATGGTTGCTTCATAGCTAATGAAGATTATCATATGATCAAAAGGAATTATATCATGAAGAGGATAATCACACTTTGAAAGAAAATCATAACATGCATCATAACTTACAATATATCAAAATCAATCATGAGGAATCCAGTTTAGACCACAAAGCCAAACAACATACTCAAAGATCTTAAGGTCTTTCAAGCAAAGGTCAAGAAGCGTGAATAGGTGGGAAACTTATAAAGGAATGTGGTGTATGAATCCGGGAAAAAGGAACAACACAAACTCTTTTTCTTTTTACTATTTGAACTAACCACCATTGAGAGCTTTGCTCTCCCTCTTCAACACAAAATTCTTTTTCGACTTTACTTTTTGGAAATATGGACAGCGGTGCACAAAAACCGAAGCCTAGGAGATTGGCGTTTCTCAATTTCGAGATGCCTCAAACCCTTGATGCACATACCATAATCCGTTAGGAATATCGCTCAATCCGACTTTGGCAAGACACAAACACCTAGTTATGTGAATGGTGCCGAGTTACTCATCATCAAGATTGACTTCCCCAAACCTACAAGTTTTTTCTATTCTTTGAATGCAAGCATTTGCTTTCATGGCCCTCCCACATCAAACATGCCAAAACTCAACTCTTCCTAGTTCCCGGATAGGTAAGGGAGGCAATTATTTTCACTGAGGGGCTAAGTGATCAAAGAAAGAAGTAAGAAAATCGAAGTGCCTTAATCATTTCAATAAGAAGTGTAAGAACTTATATGCGGTTTCAACCTTCAATACTCAACATGATTTAGAATGAAAGCAAATTATAAAATATGCATGAAATTCTGACAAAGTATTCAAATCCCACATATGTCATAAATCAATTCAAGCATATCAAAATTATCATAGCTATTCCACAAAACAATGTTCATCATAGAGATCATATCCATCCTAGAAGCACAAAAATTTTTAAAAATTTTTTTTCAAAATTTTCAAATCGTATGATGCAAGACATAAAACATGCAAATGGTATTGGAAATACCTCCACCCCATACTTAAAACTCACATTGTCCCTAATGTGAAGAAAAAAAAAGGAAGAAAAGGATACTCACAATGTAAGATGGCGAATCATTCATTGAGTGGTGATGGTGGGAGTCTATATAAGCTCAATAGGGAACTCCGGATATTCCAATCGGTGTCGAAGAATGAAGAAGGGGAACGTCTTTTGGCCGAACAAAAATTTTCCGAAAAAAAAAAAAAAAAATTTTTTTTTTTTTTTTTTTGAAAAAAATCGACCGATTTTTCAAAAAATCGGCCGAGTTTTCTGCCCGATTTTTTCGTCGGCCCGATTTTTCCTGGGGGGTCGATCTCTGGGTCGATTTTTCTTTTTGTTGTCAAAAATCGACCTGTTCTGAAGCCTAAATCGACCGATCTTCTTTTGGGTAGTCGATTTCTTGCCTTTTGTTCCTTGAAAACGTCCTTAGGCACATTTGTATTGCCTTTTTCCATCAATTCCTCAAGATTATACCTAGTTCCTACGATCCATGATACAAACAAACCGAGAGCGCATCGAGAAAAACAAAAACAAAGCAAAAACAAAACAAACAAGCTAACTATCCTAAGAAAAAGAAAAGGGAAAAAAATGCATTACCTTGGGTTGCCTCCCAAGAAGCGCTTGGTTTAAGTCGCTAGCTGGACCTATCTCCGTAGATGACTCAATGTACCTTGAACATCTTGGATTTCTCATCAAACTCATCATATAATTCCGCAAAAAAGGTTCTGGTTCCTAATTTCACCGGTAAGTGGTAATATCTCCCACGTACAAGCTTGTACGATTTGATTCTCACCGGGGTTCTCCTAGCTTTCCTATGCTCTAATGGGACATTATTCAGCCTTGCGTCCCATCCTTTCCTGGATCGAGAAATCAGTTTCTCAAGAATCCTCCTAGCTTCCCCATTTCCAGATTGGGGATGATGTATGGTGTTCGTCATGTAAATGACCCCATACTTGAATAACAAATACTTATTGGCATTAGCGTTGAAGTGCTTGCCAAATTTACTCCTTGTAGTCCAAGGAGCATCTTCTTCCAGCAATTTCAATGGAGGCTTCATCTTCACCTTAGGAGGTTCTTTTGGAAGAGACCTCCAACTCTCCGGTGCATTCCTGAAAAAATCAGAAATTTTAATAGGGCTTCCAAATGAAGTAAGAGAATGTACCTTGTAAAGTTCTTCAAGGCTTGGGACAAGTTTCATGTTGGGATGATGATCCACACATGAAATATCTCCCAACTCAGCTGGATCCTCTTCAACCTTGGCCACAATTTCAGTGATTTGGCCAAGGTTCTCCACTTTCTCTTCTTCTTCTTCTTCCAGCTCAACCATTTCTTCCTCCACCTCGACCGCAGCTATAACAGTTGGTTCGAGGTCTTCCACACCTTCCTCTTTTTCATTGAGGACTTCAAGAGGGGTTTCAAGCTCAATAGGAGGAACGCTCGAAACTTGTAATTCTTCCTTGCTACATGAATGATTTTCCAAGGGTTTTTCAACCTTAGAAATATTCTTTTTTGCGTCTTCTATCACTTTTAGATTATATTCATCATAGGCTTTGAATCTTTCTTCGATCATCTCAAATTTCTTCATCAATTCTTCAAATTTCGAGTCCTCTGCATCTTTCGGAGGTTTCTTCTTAACCTTCTTTGGGTAGTGCAGCTTTTCCCATTTTGCAAATTCATATTCAATGGTTTGTTCACGTTCTCTTTCGCTGTCAAACCAATAGAAGGCGTATTTCTCTTCCAAATATTCATAATGGTCCGCCCTAGCACCTTGCCATGCAAATCATGCTGGATCAAATGCAGGTTTATAGCTACATGCAGCCATTGGTGAACCTGAAAACTCAAAAACTCATACCGAAAAGATTAAAAGCAAAAACAAAAGCTCCCAAACCAGACAACCGAAAACCGAAATTGGTCTAGACCAAATCCCCGGCAACGGCGCCAAAAACTTGTTCGCTCAAAAGGGTGTGCGTCAAAGTCTTAATATTTATATCTAGAACTCAAAAGCAAAGCGAACCCGCAGTGTACGGATCAGTTGTAGAAAGGTAAGAATTCCAGAGTCGAACTCAGGGATTTGGTGAGAATAATTCCGGTTTCAATTATCTAGCAAAAAGTGCAAAAAGCTTTTGTGATCAAATAAGAGTGAAATGATTCCAAGGATTCAAGTATCCGATTTCGGCTTTCGATTCAAGACACTTCTATAGATATAGGACAGAGTTTATATTGCCAAGATTAATTGTTCAAAGGTAGGATTCGTACGGTGAAGTTCCGAAACCTATATGACTAATCTAAAGGTTCTCTCTATAAGGGTTGTTGAGGCTGCGATATAGAAAGATCTAAAGACAAGAATTATGTTCAAACTAACTATCTATAACTCCAGGATATGACTCTCCAAAGTAAAGAATAGCAAGCACAATTAAAAACTTAATAAAGGATATTGAGTCTCTTTATTTCCCAAACCTTGAAATCTTAATCTAATAAACGTAGAATCAGGTTTGAAGTGTCTTCATACATTCAATTAGAGGGTAAAAAGGGTTAATCAAGATTGGGGTTTAGGCAAAGATTAGTTTTGATTAAAGATTGATTCAATTAAAGTTCGTCAGAAGAATAAATCGCCCTGTTCATAAGAAACTCGGCCGATTTTCCTCAGGAACAGTCCGATTTTCCTGTTTGTCGCAAAACTAAAATCTAAACTCTCAGGGTCCTAATGTTTGAATAAGTTCAGTCTATCATCATCTATGCCTTAATCATCAACTATCCTCCCCAGAATCACAAGGTTTTTAGCCAACCATTTTCAAATTCGAATCAAATTAATTATTGAGAAAGATATCGCAAAGAAACCAAATCTTGAATGAAAAAATCAATAACTTTCAAATCTGTAAACAATTGTCAAATCTGCTCAATGTATCTCTCAAACAACTCAATTTCGTGTTCACAAACCACAAACAATGCAATGGATAAAGAAATCTCACAATCAAAGATCAAGAATAACTTTCCGGCAAAAGTTCTTCAATCTCTCTCCAAGAATCGTTGATTTCTCCAAAACGTGTAAAGATTTTCCAGTGCGGCCTTTTTCAAGTCTCCCTTTGGAGAATTTCGCTCCCCTAGTTCTGGGGCTGTCACCGTCCGCCTTTCAATGTTGAAGGCTATCGAATATATGTAGGGATAAATCTAGGGTTTAAAGGTAAAACCCTAGAAATCTGGGCTGAAAAGAAGTCGAGTGCGCTGGTATCAGAAGATACTCTGGCGCGTCAGACGGTATCAGAGAATACTTTGGGCCGCGTCCGACGGTATCAGAAAATACTTTGGGGCGTCCTAACTTCCTTTTATTGCTCCTTTTTGTCCCGCAAGGCTTAATCCTTAAATATGCTATTTCGCTCCATAATTCGCCAAATTACCTACAAATGCAATAAAACTCTGTGTAGACCTCTATTCTTGTAAAGTAGGTGAATATAACCATAAATGCCATGAATGTATGTCTATGCATGCAAAATAAAGGGAAAATCTATATAAATACATGCCTAAAAATAGGTCATAATTCATGTCATTAAATATCACTAAGTACCACAATATTTAGAGGTTGGTCCATGATGAGTGTCAAATATAACACTTGTTAGACATTAGACTCATGCATTCATACTTCTTTTACTCCCTCATACATCTATTTGTATGGAAAGCGTTCACTTTTTGTATTTTGGTCTACAATGTCTTTTATGTGTTTTAGGCATTTGCAACATCAATTGTGTCATGATTATATCCTCCCGAAAGTCAGAGCTGAAGTGAAGACTTTACATGACTAAGTAACTACAGCACGAAGTCCCTTGAATACATCTTAAAGTGAAGATCCACGATTTGAAGCAATAGATGAGTGAAACCATCAAGCGATACGGTCGTAGAGTAGCTGTAGGGTGGCCATTTCACATATGCAGATTATGTAATAACCCATCTTCAAAGCAAAGCCCAAAATGCTCTCTACTACCAAGCTTACGACCGTAAAGATGTTGTCCTGACCGTTTCATCTGCCGCCGAAAAGGAAAATAAATCTTTTCGATTGTACCTTTGTAAATGATATATTTTGTGGAACCCTAGACTCCGAGAATTCTCTATATAGGTTCATATGTTATCCGTAGGGTTAGATACGATGATTCATCCAGAATTAGGCATCCCTCGTATTTCTCCTTACCCTAGCCGTCAAGTAATTGTTTGCTTTGCTTTGAAGGTTCGCCTTACTAGAACCAAAAAATTGTGTGCTTTTGTCTTTCTTGATCTTAGATAATGTTTTTTCCTTATATCTGATCATGTATGGCTATATTCCCTCATGATGTAAGTATTGAATGATACTTACAATGGTTTAATTTATATATACATATATATATATATATGGATTAAGATTGTGATATTATTTCTTTTCAAAGCGTTTAATTCCTACATTTTTTTACCTTCGAAAGAAGTGGTGTTTGTAAGTGGTTTAAATAAAGTAACTGAAGAGCCACAAGTGGAGGGCATTTTAATCGATTTATTGAAAAGAACTTGGTTTTGAGAGTAATGGTTTATCAAAGCTTCGAGGATTTCCAACTATCGTAGGAAGTTCCGGTCTTTGTACCTTTTTCTAACCAAAGAGCCAAAAGTGAAGGTTGTTCTCGGTCTTTAATGGATTTCTAAGAATTCATGGGTTTTCCTATACTTGTTGAACCGGTGGATTGAGAGCTACGCGAGTTGGAAAGCACAAACTTTGTTTGGCTATGTCAAAGTCTAGTTTAGATGGTTACCAACAAATTATCATATATCAATGTTCATGAGTTATACATGCATCAATATCTTAATTCATTATATTGAGGATTCTTGTTTTCTTAGATCGATTCCGTCACATATTGCTTACAATCGTTATTGCTTTCGCCTGCTACAATTGTTGTCTATTGACTTGCTTTCCACTTAAAGTAATTAATTATTAGTAGCATCAAAATTAGACGCAATCTTTGTGAATCGATGCCCAATTCTACTACATCCGAGCATGTATCCTTGTGGGGGAGGTTGTTGTTACTTTTTGGTAAAGCTTCCACGATTAGGTTTTTTAAGCCGCTGTTGGGGAACGCTAATAGAATTGCTTGATACGTGATTCTTGGTTGTTTTAAGTTGTTTTTAATTATGATTTTTTTTCATATTTTTTATTTTGATTTTCAGGCTAGATTGGTGAATACGAAGAGTCCGCGATTCAAGCAAACTTGTCCCTCTTGACAACGAGATTGAATGCACCATCCACAAACAAAAGTCTACCAAGCAAGCTACTACAAGTCAATCAGTGGAAGGCGGAAATAACCAACTCCATGTTGTAGATCCGCAAGCTGAAATTGATAGGCTCAATGTCGTGCTCGCTGTTGAAAGGGCTTGTCACCTTCAAATACTACATGTTATGATGAATCCTAGGCAAATAGTGCCCAACCATGTTTTTGTGCTCTTTGCACTTGAAGGTCAAGACTTTGACCTCAGGACGAACACCATTAGGTTGATCCAAATAATTATCAATATTGTTGAACAAGAACCCACATCAACATTTGCAGAAATTCGAAAATTTAGGAATACTTTGAATTATGAGAACATTGCTCTCGATGCTTTGAGAATGCAAGCGTTTATTTTTTTCTTTGACTGGATACAAATAAGTTGTAAAATCACCCAAGGTACTTTTGCTACTTGGAGAGTATTTACAACAACTTTCCTAAGCAAGTATTTTCCTTCGCACAAGACTGTTGAGATTAGGGAGAAGATCTCCCACTTTGATATGAAAGATGGAGAGAACATCCATTCTGCATGAGAAAGATTCAATGAATTACTGCATTCATTCCCTCGCCATGGATTTGAGAAGGGAGCACTTCTCGAGTATTTTTATAGTGGAATAGATGACACTACATGAAATTTGGTGGATATTGGAAATTTCCTGGATTCACATGGTTGAATAATGATGAAGCTTGTGACTACCTTATAACTGTTTTGAACATACATGCAAGTATGCCAAGAAGCGCACCAAGACACGAGGTGTCTACAACATCAAGGATGATGACAAGATTGACAAGTTATCTGAGAGTGTGCAAGCCTTGATGATGTAATAACCGGATATTTTACTTCCGGTTAATTCTGAGATAAACCGAAAGTCGACCGGTTTGAAACTTTTTCCGTCACCTTGTTTTTTAATTATTTTTTTAAAACTCCGATCGAGTTTGTTCACTTTAATTTATTTTAGTTATATTTTATCGTTATATCGACACGGATCTAACCTTACCGGATCTTTTCCGGTTAGATCTAGCTTGACGGGCCCAACTAGGGTTAACTTCTTCTTCTTTCAAGCTTGACGGGCCTATCAAGAGGATCCTCTGTTCACCTCAGCCGCCACTTTCCTTCTCCCTTCTCACGTAAAACACAACCTTCCCTCTTGCCCCAGTTCACCTTTCACGTAACCCCAACCATTCCTATCCTCGGCGTCGGCACACCAGCACCAGCTGACATCTCGTCTTCCTCGCATACACAAGGCGGTTCCGGAAAACCCTCTCTTCTTTCCCGTCTTTGTGCACCAAGCAACCACCAGGATTCGTCTTCTACACACCATCGGCAATGACGCCGGGCTACAGTCGGCTGCCCTCTCCCTTTGACTATACTGGATCGACAACAATAGCAGCAACAGATCCGCAAGTGAGCCCTAGCGGCAGTGAGTCACAACCCTTCTTTCGCCCTCGTTCACACAACAATGTCTTGTCCGGCTGGTTTGGTAAGAACCGCAACCCTCTTCTCTGCGTTACCCCCTTTGTGTATGTGCTGATTAGAGTACCAATTGATGTCTTTAGACCCTCCAAAGCAGCCATGGAAGATGACTAGAAGAACTGTTACATTCTGGATTTTTTGAGTTAATGAGCAGTCAACTGATTTTTGGATATGATATAGTCGGTATTGCAGTGTAGAATATACTAAAATTTGAGAGGAATCCGAGTTACAGTTTGAGAGTTATAGGGTCCTAAAGTTAGTTCCTAGCGCAGTTTTTATAAGTGTGCTGAGAGTTGAGAAAAACTGTGTGTGATGCAGTTATGTGAGATAGTTTTGAATAGGTTTTTGATCTCTGTTGGACTTGGATTTCGGATATGTCATAGGTAGGATTACATAGTATTATATATCAAAATTTGAGAGATTTCATCAAGATGTTTAGGATTTATGATTTTTCAAAGTCGAGGTTGTAAGCAGTTTTCTGGATGTTACTGAAATATTGCTGGAAATATTTTGTGTTGTGTAGTCATGTTTGGATTTAAGTTTAGATACCTTAGAAATACATTCCACCGTTCAGTTTTTAGTATGTTCTAGAGTGCCTTTCATATGATGATGTATCAAAATTTTAGGTTGATCCAACGGTTAAATGTAGATTTATTAAGATCCAAAGTCGACTGGTTGAGCAGTTAAGAAATACTCGATTTTGGCTAAGTCTGAATTTCTGGTTTTGGAACCGACTTTGAGAATTTGTGTAGAAGTGGTTATTAGGTATTTTTGGGAAATTGTTGCTTCTATGGATAGAGTGCATAGCATAGAAGACTTAGAGATTTTTGTTAGAATTGTTATATTTTATTCTAGGCTCGCATCATAGGCTAAAGTTGGATCCTAGTGACCTTTTTGAGCAGTGAGGAGAATGTGTGTTTCTTCTAGTTTCTACCTAAACTCATTCTTAAAAGTTAGAATATGAAATTATGTCCCAAAGAAGAGGATATACATATTTTAGGGGATTTTTGGAAGTTTCAGAACCAAGGGTAAAATGGTCACTCTACACTAGGAGGGTATTTTAGTAATTTATCTTCTGTTAGAATCTTACATCTTAGAATTCATAGACTTATAAGTGTATGGGAAATGTTTTGATCCACTTGCCTCTTGTGACAGGCAATTGACTAATCTACGGTTGCTAACCGGGTTGAGATTTGAGAGTCGAGATTGATTCAGGTAAGTCCTTTGGACTTACTTAGCTAGCTTCTGGATATGAGTGTGAATAATGATAGTGGTGTTTGAATGATGTGTTTAAAGTTATACTTATTATTAACTATCGACCGACCTACACATTTGGCTTAAGAGTAACAGGCGGTGGCATTCTGCCCAGTTAGCCCGAGGGCACTGGGGTTTCGTTAGGGACTAGTCCATACTTGGTTTGCTGGGACTCCACCGGCAGAGGTGTGCCAAACCATCACCAGTTAGATAAGGAATGGAGGTGAGAAATCTTAAGATTTTTCGTGCCACAAGTTTAAAACCGGAATAAAGTGAATCACCTAAGCTATCAGATAATAACCGGTTTGTGTGCCAGCATGATGATTGTTTTATTTTGTCTAAGTTGTGTTTGTGCTATTTTTATTATACTTATTTTTGGATTGTTAGCTAACGGTTTATCCGTGTTGTAGATTTTGTAGAGATAGAAAGTTGTAGAGAGATCCGGGACGGATGGTCAGCCGGGTCCACGTACTCATTAGATGGGGACGGGGAGTCTTCCGTTCAGCATGCATGTTATTATATATTTATGTTTTGTAAGGTTGTCATGTGTTAATCATTCATGTAAATACTATTTGATGTTTTCAAAAGGTTTTAAATACGTTTGTGCCTTGTTGCAAGATCCTAGTAAAGTTGTTGCCAAACTAAGGTTGGGACCCATTGTGAGGTCCTAACCAGTAGCTTCTCGAGTTCTAAGACTTTGGGGTGTTACGGATGAAGCTTGTTGGTGGTAATTCCATTTCCTCGGTTGGTAATTTAGATACTAATGTGAATTATCAATTTTACAAGGGCACAAGTCATGGATAAAAAATTGTTCAAACTTCAATTTACACATGAATTAATATAAAGCCTTGGAATAGATTAACTATTTGGGAAATCTAAGAGACAATACCTACGCATGGACCTCCCTTTACACAAAGAAATTTTCCACAATTCCAAAGAAGAAGCTTTCCACCCAAAAATCTCATCTTGATCAAGGTCAAACTCCTACAGAAGCTACCGCACCAGGAACACATGATAAAGTTTTGGAGAGGCTAGTTAATGGACAACAAGCACTTTGTAAGACCCAGTCTTCCGTCCTCACCGCCCCCGCGGTGAAGTGTGCCGCCCCTGCGGCTGACTACAGATCGTGCCCGATCTTTCTTTCGTTTGTTTTATCTTCTTTCCATAGATAGAGGATCCGATCTTCTATCTTATGGACCGGCTTCCTTATCTTCTTCCTAACCCTAGAACATCCTTCCTTCTATCTTTCCACACCTTTCCTATTTAATCCCGCCTTCTTCCCGTTTTTCCGGCCGTTTGCATACGTTTCTTCAACCCTTGAGAGCTGCAGCCGTCACCCTTGCTTCCTGTGATCTTGCTGAATGTGTAAGTTCTTCATTCCTTATTCTTCATCATGTTCAGGTGTTGTTACACCTTGCTTCCTTCTGTTTCCTTTCTCCCTTCGTTTTCTCTTTTCTTCTTCTCCAAGAATCAAGTTTGATCCTTGATTCTTGTGGAGCGTTCCGTTGATGATCCTTTGATGTTCAGAGGCTCACTTGGTGAAAGTGTTGGAAGAGCAAGCTTTGATGTTGTCGTGGTTCTGTTGTCGTTGAGAAGCCGATAGTGCTTCTGCACCGATTCCGCCCCGCGCCTGCATAGCCGCCCCTGCGCCTCTGTCACGTTGCCGCCCCTGCGCATCTTCCCGCAGCCCCTACGGTTTATCTATAGTCTTCCCGTCTTTGGTGAGCTGTTTCCTTCCTTGCTTTCCTCGGTCCTTTCCTTTGTTCTTATGGATGTTCTTTGCCCCTGAGTGTTCTGTAAGACTAGGGTTAAGACCTAGCTTGTGTAGATCTCTTAGAGATCATTGAGACTAGAAGTTATAGACTTCTAGCAATCATTTCGGTTTTGATTCTTGATGCCTTGTATCAATAAGATTTCCTTACTCCTTTCTTGAGGGAAACTGAATTGTTCTCTCAGTTGTTGTTGAGCTTTGAGGTTACCTTCGAGTGAGGTAAGTCCCTTGAACTTACTTAGCTTCATTCCATATATTGGTTTGAGCGTTTTGGCTTCTTTGTGTTCCTTATTAATGTTATAACGTAGGATTCACCTTTATAACCTTAATTGGACCAGGTGTATGATAACCGGGCGGTGACCACTTGTCTAGTTCTACAAGAGACTAGAATGTGCTCTTGCAACCCAGGCCCGCAAGTAACGGATATTACTTGATGACATGAATTATATACCATTATAATCATGCATATTGTAGAGGTTTTACCTCAATTTCCCTTGCATTCGGAGAGTTTTGTGTACCTTTAAGGTTTATTTCATTTATATTTCGGAAATAGAGATCTACATGAGTTTTGGTTGAATTATAGGTAAATTCGATGGAATTGGAAGCAAAAGTGGAGCAAGGAGCAGCAAAGGGCAATAAGGAAGCTTAAGGAACCTTTAAGGAGTCATGAAGAGCAAAGAAAGTGCGTAGAAGGGTCATACAAGGAATGAAGGAAACAAGTCAAGAGGCGAACACTTTCTATTGTAAAAAATCGGGTGATTTTTACATAAATCGGGAGATTTTCCTGTAGGAAAAATCAGACGAGTTATCCCCCATATCGACCGAGTTTTCCTTGTAATCGTCTAAAAAATATTACGTTCGAAAACCCATTGCTTTTGGGCTTGAGAAGTGATATGCCAAGCAACCCATTAGTGAAAAAGTATACATTGGAACCCTAGGAACGAAAATCGGGAGTTCGCAGAGTAGAAGATTTACAAGTTTCACGGAATTGAAGATTCTTGGAGAGAGGATTGAAGGAAAGGAACAAAAGTCAAGATTCAAGGAAGTTGTGAGATCTTTTGTTTCTTTTTGTTATTGCGATTTGTGAACATATTGTTGAGTGCCTTGAGAGATTATTCGAAAGTTTTTAAGGATTGATTACAGATTTGGATATTCTTTGGTTTTTATGCAAAGTTTGGTTTGTAATACCCGAAAAATTTAAAATCCGTTTAATACCGGATCAAACCGGATTCCGATCAGCCAACCTTAATTCTATTAAATAAAAGAAAACGATATTAAATTCTATCATTTAATGTGACCTTGATTCACATAAAATGATAACTTGTGTAACCCATCAATAATTCCGTAATAATTTTAAAAAAAACCAAAGAACGGTTCCGGGCGAATAACGAGTATTCTTTCAGCCCCTTTTGTTTTAATTGAGGAGCAGGCCCAGTTCTGGCCCATTAGACCCGGCCCAATGACTTTGTAGTCAGCCCATATTCTGATCCTAAACCTAATTAATTTAAACCTAATCTAATGACTCTAACCTAATCATCAGCCCCGTACGTTACCCTCTCTTGCATCCTTCTGCACGATCGACAATAGCAGCAGCAACCTTTGGCGTTTCCAAGCAACTGCAACACGAGTTGAAGGCGTCCGACCACCGACCCTCCCAGACGGCCTTCCTCTGCGCCGGAGCCTGCTTCAGCTACCCGGACCGGTAAGTGCTGCTTCTCTCCTTCTCCGGTTTCCTTCGAGTGTGAACATTACTGATCGGTGCTCCATCATCAGCCTTCTTCACCGGCGTCGACAGCAACGCCCCAGGTCCACCATCACGCAGCCACGGAAGTAACGGCCGAAACCACCGCATCGAGTTGAGACTAGGTATAGTCGTCCCCTCTTTCCTGAATTACGTTAATCCCGCAGGTTTCTAAATGGATGTATCGTATCCTTGCCACCAATGCTGAACGCGAGGCTGCAACCGCCTTCACCGACAAGCGCGAGGTTGTACCGCCCTTCACCATTGACGTTTAACCAGTGAGCGATTGCGATACTCGACTGCCGATATCGAATTGAGCCTTCTTCTTCTGAACGTGACAACCTCTTAATTGAATCGTAAGTCTCTCGTCCTTGTGTAGTTTGCAGGATAGAGTAGGGGTTACGGGTCTAGCAATGGTACGGGCTGGTACGGAATTGCAAAAAGTTCATGTGGGTTGTTTTGGTTGGTGAGTGGTTTCGATGCTAGCAAGGGATAGTAACAGTGAGAGAGTTGTTTTGAAGAGAGAGACGGGTGGAATGTCATGGTGGGTTGCTAGGCTTAGATAGGTGCAGGAGAGTCTGTTGTGATAGTCTAATTGGGTTCAAGCATAGAAATGGGATAAATGTGTTGTCTTGGTTAATTAATGTTTATTATACATTAGGGATTAAATTAAATGAGGATTAATTTAGTATACCCTTTGTTAATGGTGGGTAGTGGAGTTTACCGAAATTAGGAGTTTAAGTTTATGTTTGATTGATTTATTTTATAACCTAGACACATGCGAGTTTGAGAGTGTTTGTGCGGTTGGTTTTATTAGAGGCATGAGGGTCTAGATTAGTTACATCTTGGGGCTTTTTTTGACTACTTTCCGGGATTAAGGGTATTACCGATCCGTTTTCATTATTCTGATAGGACTAGTTGTTTTTCTTTCTTAGATGATGTTACTGACTTAGAAGTTAAAGAACTTCTAAGTGTGTGAATGGGCGGACGATCTAAATTTATCTTTTCATAACTAGGTGGTTGAGTTGTGGTTCTTGCAGAATCAAGTAGTAGCAATGTTTCGGGAATTTGAGTTGATTCAGGTAGGTCCTTGCGACTTACTTAGCCGGTTTCTAGATGTTAGTTGAATGATGATAGTGGTGTGTGTTGAGTGTTTGATAACTATAACATGACTAGGACGACTTTATTATTTATCTAGAGCCTAAGTGTATGTATAACGGGCCGTGACATCACTACCCAGCTCTGACAGGAGACTGGGAGGTTCTCTATACCCAGACCATACAAGTACAAGGTAAGATGCATCGGATCCATTCCTGATGGTTACACGGGGGCGGAGGCGAGGTTTGGGAATCCCTCGTGTCACAACATAAATATCATTAGTAAGAGTAAATGACCTAAGTAAAGATAATAAATGGATTGTTTGAAAGCATGATGAGTGTTTACTTTTTCCATGATGTGTGTGTGTGCCATTCTTCATTTGTCTAACGTTTAGATAGCTAGCTAACGGTTGTTCTGTTGTGTTGTTTAGATTTACCGCATGTTAGAGCAACAGCTGAGTGATCCGGAATTAGTGGTCAGCCGGGTCTCCGTACTCCTTAGAGTGGGGTTGAGTGTTTGCTTTGTTGTTTCTTTCTTCGTATTAAGACAATTAGACTTTTATGTTTATTTAAGTACCTTGGGTTGTTAGGCATTGTTGCATTCATTTCTTTAAAATATTGTTTAATGAATTTCGGTTTTTCTTATTTGTGTCTTGTTGCAAGATCCTAGTAAAATTATTGTCAAAATGAGGTCGAGACCCATTGTGAGGTCATAACCAGTAATGTCTCGAGTTTTGAGAATTCGGGGTGTTACAACATAGTATCAGAGCTCTAGGTTGATAACAATGACACTTGAAATCTTCTGAAAGACCGAATAAGAACTTGAGCAGAACCCGAAAAGGGATCTGAGTTTTAAAAAGGACTTTCGGTTTGCAAAAGCATGCATAGTCTTGTTGGGGATAGAAAAGTACGGCTGACCACCACTACTACCGCGGATCTCAGTATGTTTAGTATGGACTTTAGGTTTTACTTTAGTTGGAATTTTTAGCTTGTTTAAAAAGATATGTGATATAGATAGGTATATGCCAAAGATTAGTAGAAATTATAGTTATGTTATGTCCTTAACGAAGATAATATAATGAGTTTATCACCCCTTTGACACATCTAAGTAGATTTTGAAGGGTGTCAACGTGAGGATTAGTATGCACATCTTATGTGCATTAGGGTAGACGAACAGCGGACAACTCCTTCGAGCTTGTTGAGGAACGTCGAGACGGAAAAGTGAAGACTAAAAGACAACACCAACTACGATGACAAGAAGAGAATCCCGAGTCAACTCAATAGGATCAAATGAAGAATATACATGAGGGTAGTTCCGGCCACGAGTTGGATGACCGGCAAGTATGCAAATTGGAAAAGAAAACCCATAGGTTCTTTCAAGATGGTGTAAAACAATGTTACAAGTAAAGGGGATGCCTTCAGAAATACAAATAGGCATGAAGGTCAAGGTGAAATATAGTAGCGATCCAAACAAGAGGCATTGAATCTAAGCTTACTGACGGACCACAAGGTGAAAGTTTGAGGCTAGAAGCAGAGTGGATTATGATCACTCTGGACAAGCTACTTTCCACCACAATCAAGATGGGAAACCGAGACAATCATAAGCGTAAGAGTCAAGATAAGATACATTGTCCATCCCGATACGAAGAATTGAAGAGCCGCAAAATGAAAGCTTACAGGTTGCTAGAAAAGGGAAAGCCAATTTCACCGACATGGAAATGGTGTGACCTCCTAGAACACACAAGAATTAAAACAAGGATCGGGATACAACAAAGACCGGATTTCTATAAAGGCGGAAGTACAAGCAGCACCCCAAGGAAGGAGGGTGTAGGAGAATAGTCTTGTGAAAAAAGAGGATCTCTAATAACTTCTCACTCACGAAGGGATTTAAGTTAATAGAACTAGCGGGTCATAATAGAGAACCACAAGTGGACAATAACTCGGGTAAAAAGAATCACGGAGGAATGCCTACAAGTTATCGTAGAAGAATTGATAAGTCCGTTAACGGGAGACGAAGATACAACTAGACTCGTAAGAGTATAATACTCTTATAGGAGTGTAATTTGTAGAAGGAGCTAAAGGAAAATAAATGGAAGAGACATATTTTCACCTTGTATATCACACCTCAAAAGAGATAGAAGAAAAGTAAGTCTACGATCTTATAGAAGGTCAACTACAGACTAATTGGTAACAATAGAGAATTTACACGTGCTGGCTAACTAGTGATGGTTGGTTGAGAGATAAGAAGAATAACCACAAGGTTATAAAGGAAATTTACCGACATCTGGTGAATATCTTCCAGAGATCAACAACGACAATGGTGAAATTAAATCAATACAAGTACTAGTAGCCTTGACGGTAACATTGAACGAGTCCAATATGATAACTCTAATAAATAAATTAAAGAGAAGCTCTTGACGGTCGGTAATGACCATTGATGATAGTAACGGTGTAAAGGAAATTGTTGTGAGTAGTTACTTACTACTGACTAAGGAAAGATACATATCAAAGTTAGTATGAAGGAATCCCTGTAATGAGAATTAGAAGGGTAAGAAGAAACAGATTATTGTGAACATGTTCTATGTCTTAGCATTCCACACAAGTAGGACTGATGGTGCTCCTCCGAGAAAAGGTGGGGTCAAACTGTCTAGATTGACAGGAGGAAACCCTTGTGATTAAAGAAGTGACATAGAATAATTGGAATTACAGAAGAGGCACAAACATAGAGAGTATGATTTAAAGCCCTGGTGAAATGTGTTGTCGAGTTGTGAGGTGATTGCAGATGGAATCTACATGTTGGCTAGAACAGACATGAGAAGGAGTAAAGTTGAATGACTAAAGGTTGTTATATGGATCCGATATTACCCAAATAAGATGATTACCGAAAAGTGTATATATAAAAGTTTAATGAGAAATGGAGGTACTCCAATGAAAATTCAAGTTGGACTGACGACATAAGAGTTGGTGAAGGTAATAAGACCAACCAACGTAGTCCGTAAGGCGTATACGAGGAAACTCAAAGGGATTAAACTATCCTACTAGAGGTAAAGATTTAAAAGAAGGTAAAACGACATGAGTATAAGGAAAGCATAATAAATACGATGCGAGGAATTTGATTTTTGAGAAAATCATATGCATCTGATCTTTGTATACAAAGGTTACAAATGACCCTGTGGTATACAGTGACACAACCAAGTTGGGTTGGTTGTGTTTTGATGCATAGGGGTAAGGGCATAGCCTATGCGTCTCGGTAGTTGAAGACGTATAAGGAGAACTACCCCACACAAAACCTAGAGTTAGCTGTAGTGGCCCATGCTCTTAAGATCTAGCGTCACTATCTTTGTGGGGCGACATGTCAAATCCTCACAGACCATAAGAGTCTGAAATACTTATTCACTCAGTGGGAGTTGAATAATCACCAGAGGTGGTGGCTAGAGTTGATTAATGATTTCGACCTTTAAATACTCTACCACCCCGGAAAGGCGAATGTAGTGGCTGGTGCTTTGAGCCGGAAGACGCCTCGGGAGAGGGTGATAGCCCGGTTGACGGTACAACCACAGTTGCAGAGGGATTTGGCTTGGTTAGAGATAGAGATTCAGTTTCCCGATACAGATAGTCAGTTGGCTACCTTGGAGTTACTTCTTGATCTGTTGGATAAGATCCGACAGAAACAGGAGACTTGCCCAACTTTGACCAGGATCCGGGAAAGGATGTCTCGAGATGAAGCGCCACAGTTCACTATTGGTGCTGATGGAGTGATGAGACGTCAAGACCGCGTTTGTGTGCCGTCAAATAGTAAGTTGAGACAGAGGATACTTGGTGAGGCTCATACTACCCCATACTAAGTACATCCTAGAGCGAGTAATATGTACAAGGATGTGAGACGGTCCTTCTGGTGGGGTGGTTTGAAGCCCGATGTGGCTCGGTATGTAGCTCAATGTGCGACCTGCCAGCAGGTCAAGATTGAGCATCGTAGGTCTGGAGGAGAGCTCCACCCACTTTCAGTACCATAGTGGAAGTGGGAGGAT
Organism: Fagopyrum homotropicum; assembly: GCA_033239125.1. NCBI lineage: Eukaryota > Viridiplantae > Streptophyta > Magnoliopsida > Caryophyllales > Polygonaceae > Fagopyrum > Fagopyrum homotropicum. Next base: position 53,012,861 of record BSWB01000002.1, read on the forward strand.
ATATCTATGGATTTTTCCACAGGATTGAGACTCAGCAGAGGTTTTGATGCTATTTGGGTAGTGGTATACCGTCCGACGAAGACCGCACGTTTGATTTCGATTAAGGAAACGTGGCCGGTAAGTCGTCTAGCTGAGAGTTCACCAGACACATTGTGAGACTCCACGGAGTACCGAGGACTATCGTCTCCGACAGAGATGGACGTTTCAACTCGAGATTTTGGCAGCAAGTACATACTGCTTTAGGGACGAGTCTCCACTTTACTACTGCTTACTACCCACAAAATGATGGTCAGTCTGAGAGGACCATCCAAATGTTAGAGGACATGTTGCGGGCTTGTGTACTAGATTGGGGACAGGTATGGCCAAATCATCTTCTACTTGTAGGGTTTTCATATAATAACAGTTGGCACGCGTCTATTGGGATGGCCCCTTATGAGGCTTTGTAAGGGTAGAGATGTCGCACGCCATTATGCTGGGATGAGCCTAGCAGAGTTGATGGAGTTGCTCCAGACCAGATACATGATGACATCGCTCGGATTGCCCTGATCCGAGAGCGGATGTTAGCAGCTCAGAGTCGTCAGAAACCCTACGCCGAAAAAAAGCCTTCGACCATTGGAGTTTAGAGTGGGTGCACAGGTGTGGTTGAGAGTGTCACCGACGAGAGGTGTCCGCCGTTTCGGCATTAAGGGGAAGTTGAGTCCCCGATATGTCGGACCTTTTGAGATCTTGGAGAGAGTCGGAGAGGTTGCCTACCGATTATCACTACCGCCGAGACCGGAGGGTGTCCATCCAGTCTTCCATGTATCTCATTTGAGAGAGTACATCCCGGACCCGAGACACGTCATCCGCCACGAGAATCTGATAGTTGAGCCCGACCACACTTTTGTGGAGTACCCGGTAGCTGTCCTGGAGCGTAGTACTAGACGTTTGCGGTCCAAGGAGATACCGATGTTGAGAATTCAGTGGTCTAGACGAGGAGCTGATAAGGCCACTTGGGAGACAGAGGAGAGTATTAGACGTAATTATCCCGAGTTCTTTGCGGGGTTAGCTGTTACTTCGGTACCGACGAGTTAGTACTCGGATGTTGTGTTGTTTGACTTTTCATGCTTTTACCTTGGATTGAGTGATTGTGTTTCTTTGATGCATGCCCGATTATGATGATTGAGTAGTTGCATGGTAGACAACGAAAATTTTTATGACACAAAATATATAAGGAAAGTCATTTGTTTAGATACATTATTCTAAGTTTCGGGACGAAACTTCTTTTAAGAGGGCACTGATGGAATATCCGAAAAATTTAAAACCCGTTTAATACCAGATTCCGATCCGCCAACCTTAATTCTTTTCAATAAAAGAAAACGATATTAAATTCTATCATTTAATGTGACCTTGATTCGCATAAAATGATAATTTATGTAACCCGTAAATAATTCCGTAATAATTTTAAAAAAACCGAAGAACGGTTCCGGGCGAATAACGAGTATTCTTTCAGCCCCTTTTGTTTTAATTGAGGAGCAGGCCCAGTTCTGGCCCATTAGACCCGGCCCAATGACTTTGTAGTCAGCCCATATTCTGATCCTAAACCTAATTAATTTAAACCTAATCTAATGACTCTAACCTAATCATCAGCCCCGTACGTTACCCTCTCTTGCATCCTTCTGCACGATCGACAACAACAACAGCAACCTTCGGCGTTTCCAGGCAACTACAACCCGAGTTGAAGGCGTCCGACCACCGACCCTCCCAGACAGCCTTCCTCTGCGCCGGAGCCTGCTTCAGCTACCCGGACTGGTAAGTGTTGCTTCTCTCCTTCTCCGGTTTCCTTCGAGTCTGAACATTACTGATCGGTGCTCCATCATCAGCCTTCTTCACTAGCGTCGACAGCAGCGCCCCAAGTCCACCATCACGCAGCCACGGAAGTAACGGCCGAAACCACCGCATCGAGTTGAGACTAGGTATAGTCGTCCCCTCTTTCCTGAATTACGTTAATCCCGCATGTTTCTGAATGGATGTATCGTATCCTTTCCACCAGTGCTGAACGCGAGGCTGCAACCGCCTTCACCGACGAGCGCGAGGTTGCACCGCCCTTCACCGTTGACGTTTAACCAGTGAGCGATTGCGATACTCGACTGCCGATATCGAATTGAGCCTTCTTCTTCTGAACGTGACAACCTCTTAATTGAATCGTAAGTGTATGTATAACGGGCTGTGACATCACTGCCCAGCTCTGACAGGTGACTGGGAGGTTCTCTATACTTAGACCATACAAGTACAAGGTGAGATGCATCGGATCCATTCCTGATGGTTACACAGGGGCGGAGGCGAGGTTTGGGAATCCCTCGTGTCACAACATAAGTATCATTAGTAAGAGTGAATGACCTAAGTAAAGATAAGAAATGGATTGTTTGAAAGCATGATGAGTGTTTACTTTTACTATGATGTGTGTGTGTGCTATTCTTCATTTGTCTAACGTTTAGATAGCTAGCTAACGGTTGTTCTGTTGTGTTGTTTAGATTTACCGCATGTTAGAGCAATAACTGAGTGATCCGAAAGTAGTGGTCAGCCAGGTCTCCGTACTCCTTAGAGTGGGCTTGGGTGTTTGCTTTGTTGTTTCTTTCTTCGTATTAAGACAGTTAGACTTTTATGTTTTTGTAAGTACCTTTGGTTGTTAGGCGTTGTTGCATTCATTTCTTTAAAATATTGTTTTATGAATTTCGGTTTTTCTTATATGTGTCTTGTTGCAAGATCCTAGTAAAATTGTTGTCAAAATGAGGTTGGGACCCATTGTGAGGTCCTAACCTTCGAGTTCTGAGAATTCGGGGTGCTATATGGTTTTTATTTGGTTTTCTTTATTCAATCTTAATTTTGATTCAAAGATGAAAATGATTGGCTAAAAACCTGGTGATTCTGGCGAGAATAGTTTATGATTGAGGCTTAGATGATGATAGACTGAACTCATTTAACCATTTGGACCTTGAGAGTTGAGATTTAACCTTTACGACATCGGAAAATCGGACTGTTCTTGAGCAGATCGGCCGAGTTTTACCAAGAACAGCCCGAGTTTTCCTTCCGACATCCTTTAATTGTTTTATCCTTTAACCAAAGTTATACCTTGCCTAAATCCTAACCTTTCTAACCCCTATCCAAGTGTAAGAAGAGACTTCATCATTGATTCTTCACTTGATAGTCAAAGTTTTCAAGATTTGGGTAATAGAGAGACTCAACATCCTCTATTAAGGTTGAGTGTGCCGCTCATCTTTACCTTTGACAGTCATATCCTTGGGTTCGGGTGGATAGTTTGAGTGTTAATCTTTCCTTTGAGTACTCTTCTTAATGAGACTCAACATCCTTCGGGTTGAGAGCTTCTAAGTTGGGATAAGTGAGTAGTGGAACTTCACCGTACATTATTCCTTTCATCGAAACACATAACCTTGACAACGCCAACTCTGTCCTTTGATCTTTAGAAGTGTCTTGAATCGAAAGCCGCAGTCGGATACTTGAATCCTTGGAATCATTTGTCTCCTATATATTTACAAATGCTTTTGCATCTTGCCAGATATTTTGAAATCGATTTTATTCTCACCAAATCCCTGAGTTCGACTTTGGAATATCTTGGCTTACTACAGTTGATCCGTACACTACGGGTTCGCTTTTGCATAAGTTCTGGATATAAATTTAAGACTTTGACGCACACACTTTCGATCGAACAAGTTTTTGGCGCCGTTGTCGGGGATTTGTGTTACGTCTAGGAATAGATGTGATGTGCACGCAATAAGTCTTAAATTTATACTCGTTATATTTATCCTAACTCCTAGCGAACCCGCAGTGTACGGGACGTTTGTAGAAAGGTAAGTATTCCGAGGTCGAACGCAAAGACTAAGGTGAAATAGAGTCAAGCTATGATCAAAGATAGTGTGAATCTAGACTAAGATAAGATGAAGAACAAAGAAAATGGAAAACTCAATGTTTTTGTTGGTTTTTATGGTGATCAAGCAAAGATCACAAGTCAAGCAAGGAAATAAAACAACTAACAAATTAGGCTAGCAAACTAGTAAGTAACACAAAACACAAGTATAAGATCAAGAGAGAAAAGTAGATTCTAGAGGTCAAGATTTCCGGTTATGGCATTGGACTCAAGGTTCTAAGGATCCTAAGGACAAGCTGCGGTGTTTGGGAAAGAATGTTCTCTAATGGAAGCGATTACCGGGTAAGTCTCTCACTTCACTAATCCCGCATCAAACTCCTATTACCGGGTAGGTCTCAAGGGGTTAGAGTAAGGAGTTCCGCACAAACTAGATGCTACTTAAGGGTAACCCTCTCCTTACCGGGTAAGTCTCGGAATAGGGCAATCTCAAGCAATAATCCTAGCACACTCGATCCAATAGCGGCTTATGAGGCTCACTACTACCTAGCATTCATCATCTTAGGTATCTAAGGTCGGAAAGCATCGGGTAGATCTCTTCCCTCACTTAGATTGGTAGCATTAGGTGATCCTAAGCTAAATTAGGCTTAATAAACACTAGGATTTAAACAACCAAACACCCTAGCATGCAGATTTATCATTTAGAGAGCAACAGAAGAATAAATCGGTCTGTTCTACAGATAAATCGGCCGATTTATCTGATGAACAGGTCGATTTTTCCTTCTGTTGTGAGTTTCGTGCATATAAATCATCCTAAACTGACATTTAAGCCCATCCTATCATCACCCTAGCCATAACCATCAATCCATCACTCTAAAATCACAAGAAACTAGCCAATAATATGCATATCAAGATCCGAAATCATCAAACAAGCAAACATGGTGTTCATAGATGAGTAATGAAAGATGAGTAAGCAAAATCAATAAATCTCAGCCAAAGACTAGTTGTAGCAAGACTTACAAACTCTAGAATGAAGATTCAAAACGTTCTCAACAATCCTTGCAATTAGTTCTCCGATCCAAGACTACAAAATCACTCAAAATCACTCTAAACTCTTAGAATGGTGTTCTTCTTCTTCCTTCAATCTTTTAGAGCTTTTCTTCTCCTCCAATCCTCCTCCCAAATTGATGAGCTGTGAATGAGAGTGTGTGTGAGGAGAGATGCTCAGCAACCACCTGAGGGACCACTTATATTCTCCACCAAGAGCAAGGACGGACAAGAGATCGTGGGACACGTGGCTTAAGCTGTCAAAGCCTCAAAAATCGACCCAGTGGACAAAAATCGGACGATTTATCTGCTTGCTGGTCCGATTTTCTTCAGCAGAAAGGTGTTATGCTCGTTTAGCCATGAGTTGATCCATTGCTCGCACCAATAGTGGTCTTTGTGTCCTTTGTTGCTCCAATTATGCTCCTCCTTAGCCTTGGATGTGTACCATCATGAGGCTTGGTCCTCAAATGTATCGGTTAATGTCCAAAAGACCCCCGAAATACCTACAAAGCAACGCACAAGTCCGTGTAGACGTCTATCTCGACAAAATACGTAAATTGAGTGCAAACGTCGCGAATTTGTGCTAAACCATGCATGAATGAGTGATGAATCTATCTAAATGATTACCTAATCCTAAGTCATAAATCTTGTTATCAATTTGGTCTAGACCAAATTCGGTTTTTCGGTTGTTTGGCTTGGGAGCTTTTGCTCTTGTTATTTGATCTTTCTACCTTAGTGATCTTGCATATTTCTCTTTAGGTATATGCGAAGGTCTAGATCCACTAAAGACCTCGTTCCTTTTGATCCTGAACTGGAGAAAACTTTGAAGAAAAAGTTAAGAGAGAAAAAGATGGCTGAACATAATGAGAATAACACCCAACAGAAGTTGGATAAAACTCGAGCTCAACTCAAATTAAGTGAGAGAGCATGTATTGAAGAATAAGCTTCCGCTCGTGCTGATATAGAGCGAAATCAGTTTCAAATAGATGAGCTTCAGGCGATGACTTTAGAGATGAAATTGGAGAAAAGTAATAGCGCCAAGAAAAAGGGAGCTAAATTATCTAGAGCTGAATCATCCGATGATGATGACATGCCGGAGTTGGAGGAGATACCTCCAGTAAATCTTCGAGCCTATGTTGATCCTCACCCTTATGCTAGAGAGGCGAGAGCTGCTAATGTCATGGCTGAACCACGAACCCTTGGGCAACGAATGAACCCAATTCAACAACCGCGCCGTCTAGGTGTGAATCTTGGAGAGCAAGATGATCATGACTTAGGAATACGTCCACAAGTCATTACTATGATCCGCCAAAATCAGTTTGGTGGAACAGAAGTTGAATCTCCGCATCAACATTTGCAAAATTTTGAGATTCTTATGGAAACTTTGAAACCTCCAAGTGTTACCAACAACAACTACAAGTTGAGACCGTTCTTCTTCTCTTTGAAGGACAAAGCTTTAGCTTGGTATCAAGCTCTTCCAACTGAAAGACTTAATACATGAGAGAACTTGACTTCGAAATTCCTCACCAAGTTCTTTCCGCCATCCAAAACGGTGGAATTGAGAGCTAAGATAAATGCTTTTTTTATGAAACCTAACGAAAGTTTGTTTAAATCTTGGGAAAGGTTTCAAGATCTTCTATTGGATTGCCCACACCATGACATTTTAAAGCTGAAATTGTTGGAGATTTACTACAAGGGATTGGATGTGGAAACACAATTCAAACTTCAATCTCTTTCTTGTGGTACATTTATGGATATGAGAGAAGATGATGCTTGTGACTTCATTGAGAAGCAAGCTCAAGTGATTGAGAAGTATTTCCATAGGAAAGTTGATGGTGGGAATTGGAATTCGGGAGATCCAGGAGCAAAGTTAAATCAAGCAGCTTAAACTAAAATCTTTTCCCTCAACAATGAGATTAAGGAGCTTACCAGCCTTCAAAGGACGAAGGAGCAAGATGTTGGCTACCTAGGAAGGGAAATCAAGGCAATAGGAACAACTACCGGAACAATAATTGAAACAAGAACAACAATAATAATTCCAACAACAATTGGAGGTCCAACCAACAAAATCCCGGTAATCCCTATTCACATGCTGAAAATGTGCTAACATCTCCATCTTCTTCTACTCCTTTGAAAAGTCAGGGTCAAACATCGAATAGTTCGAACAAGCCGGAGAAGGATAGGTTCGATTTCATGATGGAAACAATCTTGGGGAAAATCCAAGGAATGGAGAGTCACATCACTTCGATTCATAAAGCACAAAAAGCTTTAGAGAATCAAGTACTCAGCAAAGCCGGAGAAGTTCCTAGAGATCAAGGGAAGCTTCCCGGAAAGACGGAAGACAACCCAAAGGGGCGAGTAATGGTAATTACGACTAGAAGTGGTGTAACAACCACCGATCCACATCCCAAACTAGTTGAAGCACCCACTGAAAATGAAAAGAAGAAGGAAAAAGTGAAGGAAGATGTTTATGTTCCTCCTCCCGCTTACAAACCACCTCTACCTTTCCCCCAATCTAGAGCAAGAGCGCGTCTAGACAAACATTTCAGTAAGTTTATTGATCTTATGAGTAAGTTGCATGTCAATATACCTTTTATGGATGCAATTTTAGGTATGCCAGCTTATGGAAAGTTCCTAAAGGAGATCCTCTCTAACAAGAGGAAACTAGAAGATTTCGGTGAAGTTAAGATGAGTACAGAGTCATCCGAACTGATCAAGACTATGACGGAGAATATGCCACCTAACCTACATGATCCAAGATCATTTTGCATACCTATTACCTTAGGGGAAGTCACATATGATGCACTTTGTGACCTTGGGGCAAGCGTAAGCATCATACCACTTACTTTGTGCAAGGCAGTTGGTTTAGGAGAGCCTAGACCGGTGAAGATGACACTCTACATGGCTGATCGTTCCATAACTAGACATGTTGGGATCATAGAGGACATTCCCGTAAAACTTGGTAAGTTTTACATGCCTATAGATTTTGTTGTACTTGACATTTCCGCAGATTATCCAATTCCCATCATACTTGGGAGGCCATTCCTTGCGACCTCCGGATGCATGGTTGATTGCAACAATGAGCAGCTATCATTCAACATAGGAGAAGAGAAAGTGGAATTTGTACTCTCCTCCTTGATCAAAGAGCCAGCTGTAGGAGAAGATGTCTTTAACATCTTTGATGAAGAAGAGTCTAGAGAAGTGGTGAGTTCAATATTGATCAAAGATCCACTTCAAAAGGTTCTTAGCATGAGTATCATTGAAGAAGGAGTGGAACATGATTGTGATGATGAGATTCAAGCATTGGAAGATGTAGAGGAAGAGCCAGAAGCAAGATTTAAAGAGCTGAAAAGAGCTCCGGAAGAAGCTGAAAAAATCGACCTACACAAAGCAGATCGACTGATTTTGGAAAATGCAAGTCGATTTTTGACAATAGAAAGAAAAATTGGGTCAGAGATCGACCGATTTGCGTCAAGGGAGGTCGATTTTTCGGCAAAATCTCTGACTTCTACCAATTCAATAGCAATTGTTCTTAACTGTAGTAGCACACTTCCTCAACCTTCAGAGGCTTCTCCAATGACGCTCCATGGTCAAGAATAATCAATCAAAGCACCACCTTCATTGGAATTGAAACCCCTCCCTACACATCTAAGGTATGCATTCCTTGGACCTAACTCAACATATCCTGTTATAGTTAGCACAAGCTTGAGCGATGATGAACTTGAGAAGCTTATGAATGTTCTGAAACAACATAGGAAAGCCCTAGGCTATACCATTGATGATTTAGTAGGCATTAAACCTTCTCTCTATATGCATAAGATCTTAATGGAAGAGGATTACAAACCTTCACGTCAACCTCAACGACAGTTAAATCCGATCAAGAAAGAGGTCGTGAAGAAAGAAATCCTTAAGTTACTTGATGCATGTATCATCTTTCCTATTTCTGATAGCAAGTGGTGAGCCCCCTCCAAGTATATCCAAAGAAAGGAGGTATGACCGTTGTTGCTAACAAGAACAACGAACTCATTCCTACAAGAACATTTACGGGATGGAGAATGTGCATCGATTACCGTAAACTGAATGTTGCCACAAGGAAGGACCATTTCCCCCTCCCTTTCATTGACCAAATGTTGGAAAGGTTAGCCTAACACTCTTACTTTTGTTATCTAGATGGATATAGTGGTTTCTTTTAGATTCCCATTCATCTGGACGATCAAGAGAAGACAACTTTAACATGCTCATGGGGTACGTTTGCCTACAGAAGGATGTCATTCGGTTTATGCAATGCTCCAGCCACCTTCCAAAGGTGTATGATGGCAATCTTTTCAGAATATGTAGAGAATATCATGGAAGTATTCATGGACGACCTCTTGGTATATGGTTCTTCTTTGATAATTGCCTCTCTAACCTTTCCCTCGTTCTTAAGAGATGCGAAGACACCAACCTGGTCTTGAACTGGGAAAAGTGTCACTATATGGTTACTGAAGAAATTTTGTTAGGACATTTGATTTCGAATCGGGGAATTGAAGTTGATAGGGCTAAGATTGAAACTATAGAGAAGCTACCTCCTCCATCTTCGGTGAAAGGAGTTAGGAGCTTTTTGGGACATGCAGGTTTCTATAGGAGAACTTACGGTATCTTAAATCTTTCGCGATTGGTTCAATCACACTTATCATCTTGACTCCAAAGCTTAGGAGCACCTATAGAAAACTTTACGTCTTGAAGGAATACCACCTTTAACCTTGCTAGAGTGTACACATCTCGTCTCTGATTCGCATCTTCAGTTGTCCACGCATCTTCTGGAATAACTTAAGTTCGTTATCTCTATTGGTCTCGTTGTCGTATAAGCATGGCTTCTTTGGAACCACATCCACACCTTAATGTTACTTGTTCGCCACTTAGCATGCGTGCAAATAAGCTTTAAATATAAAACTAGAAATCAAGCAAGCGAACCCGCAGTGTACGGAACGATATAGTCGAGCAAGAATTCCAGAGTATCGAACACAGGGATTTGGGGGGAACAAATTCAATTATAGGTTATCAAGCGAGTAAATGTAAGAAGCTTTTCAAGTATTAGGAAAACAACAATCCTAAAGATCCAGGAATCCAGCTGTGGTAATCGATTCAAGATATACTAATGATGTAAGGACAGAGTTGAGGGTTGCAAAGGTATGCTAATGTAAGGTAATCGTACGGTGAAGTTCCAAAAACCTTATATGACCCACCTAGAAGACACTCTCTATAAAGGTTGTTGATGCTTCAGTATAGAAAGATTCTAAAGGTAAGAATTAACGTCAAATACCCAAACTTGTAATCCAAGGATCAAGACTAACTAAACCGATTAAGGTTGTGACACTCACAATCGAGGTGGAGGTTGTTGAGGCTTCACTACCACCTAGAGAAGGCAAGCCAAGACTAAGTTAAAGCAAATCTTTAACTTTGGATTAAAGTAAAAGCAAGTTCGTAACTTAACACAAAATTACGGGTAGTTCTTGAGTTCCACGGCCGTGGAACCTCAAGAACAGACCGTGGATTAGGGTTGTCGTCGATTCTCTCTAACTCTCAGGGTCCAATCTGTTTACGATCGATCTATCATCATCTAAGCCACAACTATCAACCCTTCACCTTAGAATTGTTAAGGGTTTTTAGCCAACAATAGTCATATTGATATCGAATTCAAGGTTTAAGAGATTGAAAGATGAAAACTTCCGAAAACCTTCAATAACTTTCAAAGTAATCTCGAATCCACAAGTCAAGAACAATATCGTCAATAGATTCGGAATAACACAAACAATCACAATCTTAGATAAGAAGGAAGAACGGGATGTCAATCCGTCTTCTAAATCAAACCTAAGCAAGAAGCGAAATCTCCTTGCAAACAATATTCCGAATCTTCGATCTTCCGTCAATCCGGAAATCCCAATGACAAAGCGCAAAAAATCTCTCTAACACAATCTCCGCTAAATGCGAAATTAGGGCAATTCCAAGCGCAAGCGTAAGATGCGTCTATGCGTAAGCGAAGGTGACGGAATCTCTCTTCGTCCGTCCTTTTATAGTGCAAGATAAAATATCGGCCCGGCCCAATTGCGTAGGAGATCGTGGCTTAAAGTGTGGCGAAAAAGATCGCCAAGATCACGGTCGTGGAAGGGTTCCACGGCCGTAATTTAGAGCGTGGAAATCAACACGGTTTGACACAACTCCTCCACGGCCGTAGAAGTTGCTGGAATGAACCACGCTTCCCTTGCCATGGTTCCACGGCCGTGGACTTGAACGTGGAAATCAGTACGGCCGTATTTTAGAGCGTGGTTTAGGGCTAGAACGTGATTCTTCCTTAGTCTCGTGCATCCTTCAAGTTGGCACTCCCTTAGCTCCTAGGAATGTCCTCAATCAATGGACATGTTCAATCAACTCCATCCTTGCTCAATTCTGTTCGGAAATAGCTCTCAATTGCCTATAATCAACATAAAGCTTGTGTAGATCTCTATATCGACATTATAGACAAACTAGCTCACAAATACATCAATGCTCAATCAATGACTATCAATATGGATCAAATACACTTAGAAAACGTGCCTAAAATATCACAATATTTCATGCTAACAAATAACCACATACTTGCCACTTGCTTGTCCCTAAGCAAGGTCTTTCAAAAGCTTTAAAACAAAAGTTAGGATGAAATATGTGTACCTTCTCAAAACAAAACTTCTTTTTGATGAATGTGCCTTCTAATCAATAGATCATTCTCAAATCTTGCTTCAATCGTTTATAAGACTTTCATACACTTAATCAAAGAGTAAAGAGTAAAGAAAGCTCATGAATCAATCAAACTTCCCTACAAACATCATAACCTTCAAACATTATCAAAATCAATCACAAGAAACTTCAATTTAGATCACCAAGTCATATAACATTCTTTTGATCTTAAGGACTTTCAAAGAAAAGGTCTAGAATGTGGAAAGGGAAGGAAAACTTTAAGGAATGTGGTGCATGAATCCGGGAAAGTGGATAACTACTCTTTTCTTCTTCTCTTGCAGTTTCCGCAACACTTTCAACTTAGAGCTTCGCTCTCTTCTTTTCATTTTTCGACTTTACTTTTGGAGTTATGGATAGAGGTGCACAAAAACCGAAGCCTAGGAGATTGGTGTTTCTCAATTTTTATGAGATGCCTCAAACCCTTAGCGCACATACCATAATCCGCTAGGAATATCGCTCAATCCGACTTTGGTAAGACACAAACACCCGGCTATGTGAATGGTGCCGAGTTACTCATCGTCATGATTGACTTCCCCAAACCTAAAATTTCTTTCTATTCCTTTGAATGCAAAGTATTGCTTTCATGGCCCTCCCACATCATACATGCCTTTTTTCATTCAACTCCTCCAAATTCCCGGATAGGTAAAGTAGGTCAATATTTCAATGAGGGGCTAAATGATCAAAGAAAGAAGAAAGAAAAATCGAATTGCCTTAATCATCTCAACAAGAAGCATAAGAACTTATAGTATGATTTCAACTTCAATTCCTCAACATGATTTAAGTAACATTCATCACATTATGAAACTTGCAAAAGAGGTATAATCAACTCATTCAATTTCTTTTCAATTCACTATTCGTTTAAGCATGCAATTGTCATCAAACTCAATTCACAAGTAGCGATTATCGTAGAAATCCTCTCTATCTTTGGAAGCACAAAATTTTCAAAATTTTTCAATTTTTATGAGTTTTTCAAACTCTTTTTCATGCAATGCAATAATGAAACGTGTAACAATATAGTGAACATGCAAGATAGTCTCAAATAGAAGCAATCATAGTGAGTAAGAGTTATTACAAACTTTTAGTCACACCCCACCCCATACTTGGAACAAACATTGTCCCTAATGTTCAAATAGAAGAAAGAAAAGAAGAAAAGAAAGAAAGAAAAAGAAACTCACAAAACGGCGGTGGAGCGGCTAAAACTGTCGGTCATGCAAATCATCACTGCGGTGGAGGCGGGGGCGGGAATGGAGAGAAGCTAGGATCGTAGTACCGCCCGAACTGCTGGCGGTAGACGTCTCTCATCATATGGTCGAGGTCGTCCATGCGTCCATCTCTAGCATCGGCTCGAATCTCCAATGCTCCTACTCTATCAGAAAGGCTAGTAGCCCACTCCGGCATCTGCTCATACCATCCCAGAGCCTGACTGTACCACCCCGGTGCATCTGACGGTGTTGGTGCTGGTGGCGGTGGCTGATGTGCGGACCATGGAGGTGGATCTCCGTACCATGCAGGAGGTGTCTCCATCCAAGTGGGTCTCTCACTCACGCTGGCGCGGCGAGAAGATGAACCTGAAGCTCTGGCTGGACGTGGAGAACGTCTGGGCACATCAGACGCAATGTCCGGCTGATCCGGAAATGTGTCAAACTCCTGCTCTTCTCCTCCTCCTCCCTCATACCGATCTCTCATCTCCTCCTCCTCAACTACGGGCGGTGGTGGGACATATGGAGGAGCTGCAATCCTGTTCGCATGCATAGCTGCGAACGTAGCCTTCCAATTATGGCGTCCAGCCATAATGGAGTACTCCGGGAGCCACTCAATGCCCCTCCCCGTCATGCTCTCCCAAGGCATAGCTGCATAAGGTGGACCTCTATGGGTAGGGAAGATAAGACCTCTAGTCATGAAGGCCTGGAGTCCTAGGGGTACGGCGGGAATGCGTGTACATGCAGAAAAGTCCACCCCTAACATCCTAGCAAGGTGGGTGACTATCCCACCATAACCAATGTTGCCCGCCCTCTTGTTCTTTAGCTTGCTCATGGTAGCAGCTAAGAGGGTGGCGCAGTCAGCAGGGCGCCCATACAGCATAGAGTACAAAAGGAATAGCTCATCCGTCTTGATCTTCTGAGGTGTCTCCGTCCTAGGGAAGAGACACACAGAAAGAACACGGTGAGAAATCTTCAAGGCTAAGTGATACATCAACTTAGCCTTGGTATTAGCTAGTTGCCAGCGGTCCTCGCTGGCGTAGATCATAGCTACCTCCTCCCAAAAATCTTTGGCGTAAACGCCGCTAGGAAAACGACCATTGAAGGTCTCTTGGAACCCAAAGAAGGTTCCGAACTCCCGGATGGAGAAGCGAAATCTCCTTGGGTTGCCTCCCAAGAAGCGCTTTGTTTAAGGTCCGTAGCTAGACCAAACTCGCACTTATTCAAGTGCGGTGGGCGCGAACTCTTCAGTTTGGAGTTCCGGCGTATACTTCTTGAGTGTTGACCGTTCACCTTAAAGCTTCCGCCCGCTTCACCCCATACTTCAACTGCACCATGGGGGAAAATACGTTTGATTAGAAAAGGTCTGGTCCAACAAGATTTAAGCTTACCTGGAAAGAGACGAAGCCTTGAATTAAAGAGGAGAACTTGATCTCCTTCTTTGAAGTCCTTTGGAATGATATGCTTATCATGCCAACGCTTTGCTCTCTCCTTATAAATCTTGGCGTTCTCATAGGCGTTCAAGCGGAGTTCTTCAAGCTCATTAAGGTTCAAGAGACGCTTCTCTCCCGCTTCCTTCATACTGAAATTCAACCATTTGATAGCCCAAAACGCCTTTTGCTCCAACTCTACCGGTAAGTGACAAGACTTCCCATACACAAGGTTGTATGGTGTGGTTCCTATGGGAGTCTTGTACGCAGTCTGGTACGCCCATAATGCATCATCAAGCTTCAAGGACCAATCCTTCCTAGTCCTTGAAACCGTCTTTTCTAGGATTCCTTTGATCTCCCGATTTGAGATCTCAACTTGTCCACTAGTTTGTGGATGATAAGGGGTGGCGATCTTGTGAGTAACCCCATACTTAGCTAGAAGAGCTTCAAAGCGCCGGGCAATGAAGTGAGAACCTCCATCACTAATGATAGTCCTTGGTGTCCCAAATCGTGGGAAGATGGTCTTGTTAAAGAACTTAACCACCACCATGGCGTCATTGGTGGGAGAGGCAATTGCTTCCACCCATCTAGAAACATAATCCACCGCCAAGAGTATGTATTGGTTTCCACAAGATGATGGGAACGGTCCCATGAAGTCAACTCCCCAAACATCAAAAATCTCTACCTCTTGGATGTTATTGAGAGGCATCTCATTCCTCCTAGAGATATTTCCTGTTCTTTGACAAGCATCGCAGCAGGAAACAAAGGATTGCACATCTCTAAATAAAGTAGGCCAAAAAAATCTAGATTGCAATACCTTAGCGCTAGTCTTGTTCGAACTAGCGTGTCCTCCACAAGGTAGTGAATGACAATGGCGGATGCCACTTTGCATCTCATCTTCCGGCACACATCGCCGAATGATGTCATCCGGACCTCTCTTAAAGAGGAGAGGTTCATTCCAAAAGTATTCCCGAACATCCTTAAAGAACTTCTTTCTTTGTGCGTAGGATAGCCCGGGTGGTATCTCCTAACAAACCAAATAGTTAACAAAATCAGCAAACCATGGTTCGTTACCTTTGGAGATCACATCGATGCACTCCTCAATGATATGTAGGTGTTCGTCCGGGAAGGAGTCATCTATAGGTGAGTGGTCGTCCTCTAGATGTGTTAGGCGACTCAAATGATCCGCAACAGAATTTTCCGAACCGTTCTTATCGCGGATCTCTAGATCGAATTCTTGTAGGAGAAGAATCCATCTAATTAGCCTTGGCTTCGCATCCTTCTTTGCAAGGAGGTACCGGATCGCAGCATGATCCGTGTAGACAATCACCTTTGCACCTACAAGATAAGAGCGTAACTTGTCAATAGCATAAACAATGGCTAAAAATTCCTTTTCCGTAGTGGCGTAGTTGAGTTGCGCTTCATCTAGCGTCTTGCTAGCATAGTTTATGGCATGGGTTCGCCCTTCCTTTCGTTGTCCAAGAACAGCTCCTATAGCTACGTCACTAGCATCGCACATAACCTCAAAGGGAAGAGTCCAATCCGGAGGTTGGATAATAGGTGCGGAAATTAGAGCTTCCCGGATCATGTTAAACGCATCCAAGCATTCCTGCGAAAACTCAAAAACTGCATCCTCCATCAATAGATTAGTTAGCGGTTTTGATATTTTAGAGAAGTCTTTTATGAAGCGTCTATAGAATCCAGCATGTCCTAGGAAACTTCTTATCCCTTTCACCGAAGTTGGGGGAGGAAGCTTCTCTATAGTCTCTATTTTCGCCTTATCCACCTCTATCCCTCTACTAGAGATTAGGTGTCCTAATACAATTCCTTCCTTTACCATAAATTGACACTTCTCCCAATTAAGAACTAGGTTAGTGTCTTCACACCTTTGTAATACAAGAGAAAGGTTAGAAAGACAATTGTTAAAAGAGGAACCGTATACGGAGAAGTCATCCATGAAGACCTCCATGATTTCCTCAATGTATTCGGAGAAGATGGCTATCATGCACCTTTGAAAGGTGGCTGGGGCGTTGCAAAGCCCGAACGGCATTCTCCTATAAGCGAACGTACCGCATGGGCACGTGAATGTGGTCTTCTCCTGATCGTCCGGGTGTATCGGAATCTGAAAGAAACCACTATAACCGTCAAGATAGCAAAAGTGCGAGTGTTGCGCTAACCTTTCAATCATTTGATCGATGAAGGGTAGTGGGAAGTGATCCTTCCTCGTCGCGTTGTTAAGCTTGCGGTAGTCTATGCACATCCGCCATCCCGTTACGGTTCGGGTAGGAATGAGTTCGTTGTTCTTGTTGGTGATGACTGTCATTCCTCCCTTCTTCGGAACTACTTGAACCGGACTCACCCACTTACTATCGGAGATAGGATAGATGATACATGCATCAAGAATTTTAAGAATTTCCTTCTTGACAACCTCCTTCATGGTCGGATTCAACCGCATTTGAGGTTGTCTTGAAGTCCTAAAGTCCTCTTCCATTAATATTTTGTGCATGCATAGGGAAGGTTTGATTCCTACTAAGTCTTCTATAGTATAGCCTAAAGCTTTCCTATGTTTCCTAAGGACAACCATAAGCTTACTATGTTCATCTGTGGTTAGATCGGAACTAACAATAACCGGATAAGTAGAGTTAGGTCCTAGAAAAGCGTACCTTAGATGAGTAGGAAGTTGCTTTAGTTTCATTGCTTTTGGAGCTTCCAATGGCTCTTGAGGAGCATCCGATGTCTCCTTAGAAGTGTCTAAGGGAGTAGAAGGTGTAGGAGAAGAATCAGAAGAAGTTGAAGAAGTGGCTCGATCACCCTCTTCCACGGCCAGAATCACGGTTTCCCTGCATCCTCCACGGCCGTGGTTTAGGGCGTGGAAAGGAAATACGGTTGCTTTGTTTCCTCCACGACCGTGTAACCCTCTGGAGTGATCCACGCTTTGGGTTATGAAATCCACGGCCGTGGAATATAGTGTATGGTCGTGGATTCTCACGTTTTCTGCCTCGTCGTGGAGTTTCTCAAACTCCTCTTCACACACTTCCTCTTGTGCTTCTAAGGCTTCAATTGCCTCATTGCACTCCTCTTCTTCCCCTGCATTCGTTAGACTCATGGCAATAACCTTTTGCAAAGGATCTTTGAAGAGAATCGCACTTACCTCCTCCCTAGACAACCCCTCTTCATCTTGGATATTGAATATATCCTAATCAAAGATTGGCTCCTTCACTAGAGTGGAAAGAACGAACTCTACCTTCTCTTCTCCTATGTCAAAGGCGAGTCTAGCATTCTTGCAATTGACTATGCAGCCGGAAGTTACAAGAAACGGTCTTCCGAGTATGATCGGGACCGGACTATCTCCAGGAATGTCAAGCACAACAAAATCAATGGGGACAAAGAATTTACCTAGCTTGACTGGGACGTCTTCTACAATACCGACGGGGCGAGTGATGGATCGATCCGCCATGTACAACGTCATCTTCACCGGTTTAGGGTCGCCTAAACCAATCTTCCTACATAATGCAAGTGGTATGATGCTCACACTTGCTCCCAAGTCACATAATGCATCGTATGTGACATCTCCCACTCCTATGGGAATACAAAATGACCCCGGATCCTTTAGCTTTGGGGGCATTTTCTCCTTCATGGTCTTGATGAGATCCGAAGAATCCGAACTCATCTTAACCTCTCCAAAATCCTCTAGCTTCCTCTTGTTGGAGAGGAGCTCCTTTAAGAACTTGCCATAAGCCGGCATACCTACAATAGCATCAATGAAAGGTATATTAATATGCAGCTTGCTCATGAGTTCTGTAAACTTACCAAATTGTTTATCTAGGCGTGCTCTTGCTCTAGATTGAGGGAATGGTAGGGGAGGTTTGTAAGCCGGAGGAGGAACGTAGACATCTTCCTTCTCCTTCCCCTTCTCCTTGTCTTTCTCAACGGGGACTTCAACAAACTTAGGTTGCGGATCGGTGGTAGTCACTCCGCTCCTAGTCGTGATTGCCATCACCCTTCCCTTAGGGTTGTCCTCCGTTTTTCCTGGAAGTTTTCCTTGATTCCTAGGAACTTCCTCCGCATGGCTGAACATTTGGTTTTCTAAAACCTTTTGGGCTTTTCAACCTTAGAAATTTGATCATCAACCTTAATGATGCGGTTCTCCAATCCTTGAAGCTTTCCCAAAATTGTTTCCAACATGGGATCGGGCTTCTCCTTCCCCGAAGTGTTTCCTCCATTAGATGTTTGCCCCTGGCTTTTCAAAGGAGTAGAGGAAGAGGAAGGTGGAGTTAGTGAATTCGAATTGGAAGGATAAGAGTTACCGGAGTTTTGTTGATTGGAGCGCCAATTGTTGTTGTTTGAACCCCTATTGTTGTTCCAATTGTTGTTCCGGTTGTTGTTGTTGTCATTCCAATTATTCCGGTTGTTGTTACGGTTATTGTTGTTGTTGCGATTGGTATTCTCACCACCGTTGTTGTTGTTGCCCAAGTAGCCAACATCTTTCCCTTGTTGCTTTGGGAAGTTGGTCTTGATAACCTCCTTCAACTCTTTGATTTCATTGTTGAGGGAGAAAATTTGGTTTTGAGCTTCATGTGTGAGCTTTGCTCCTTGCTCCACACGATTTCCTTCAACTTTCCGGTGGGAATACTTCTCTATGACCCTTGCTTGCTTCTCAATGAAGTCCCAAGCGTCATCTTCTCTCATGTCCATGAATGTACCACATGAGAGGGATTGAAGCTTGAATTGTGTCTCCACATTCAGCCCCTTATAGTATATCTCCAAAAGTGCAAGTTTGGATATGCCATGATGAGGACAATCCAAGAGCAAATCCTGAAACCTTTCCCAAGATTGAAACAAACTTTCGTTAGATCTCATGGAAAATGCATTAATCTTACCTCTAAGTTCCGCCGTTTTGGATGGTGGAAAGAACTTAGTGAGGAACTCCGCGGAAAGGTCTTCCCATGTGTCTAGTTTCCCACTAGGAAGAGCTTGATACCAAGACAATGCTTTCCCCTTCAAGGAGAAGAAGAAAGGCTTGAGCTTATAGTTGTTGGTAGTCGCGTTCTTCGGCCTCATTGTCTCCATCATACACTCAAAGTTTTGCAAGTGTTGGTGTGGAGATTCAGCGCTTGTCCCGCCAAATTGGTTTTGGCGAACAAGAGTAATAACTTGAGGGTTGAAGCTAAACCCTTGTACATCATCAACATCAAAGTTCACACCTAGACGGCGTGGTTGCTGCGTTGGATCCATTCTTTGGCCAAGAGTTCTTGGCTCCTCATCCACACGTTCGATCCTAGCATTCCTAGGTGGAACACGGCGATTTGCAGCTGCCCGTGGATGGAATGGATTTACATTGATCGTGGGATCAATTTCCTCTAGCGGTGGCATGGAGGAGTCGCTATCATCATTAGATGAGTTGGCTCTAACCGATCTTCCCGGTCTCCTCCTTTTCTTTTTCTCCTTGAGGTTGTTTATCTCAATCCTCATTTGGAACATCATATCAGTTAGATCGTCAACCTTCATTTGATGACGATCCGTTTCTTCTCTACGTGTCTTCTCACTCCATAGGAGTTGAGCTTCTTTCTACGCTAGCTCCGATTGAAGATCACGTTCGTGTTCTTCAGCCATTTTCTTTTCCTTACGCTTTTGCCTTAAAGTCCTCTCAAGCTCTTGATCAAGAGGTAAGAGATCCTCGGTGTTCCTAGACCTGCGCATGCACTCAAAGAGATATCAAATAACAAGGGAAGAGCTCCCAAGCTTGACAACCGTAAACCGAATTCGGCCTAGACCAAATCCCCGGCAACGGCGCCAAAAACTTGTTCGCCACTTAGCGTGCGTGCAAATAAGATTTAAATATAAAACTAGAAATCAAGCAAGCGAACTCGCAGTGTACGGATCGATATAGTCGAGCAAGAATTCCAGAGTATCGAACACAGGGATTTGGGGGGAACAAATTCAATTATAGGTTATCAAGCGAGTAAATGTAAGAAGCTTTTCAAGTATTGGGAAAACAACAATCCTAAAGATCCAGGAATCCAGCTGTGGCAATCGATTCAAGATATACTAATGATGTAAGGACAGAGTTGAGGGTTGCAAAGGTATGCTAATGTAAGGTAATCGTACGGTGAAGTTCCAAAAACCTTATATGACCCACCTAGAAGACATTCTCTATAAAGGTTGTTGAGGCTTCAGTATAGAAAGATTCTAAAGGTAAGAATTAACGTCAAATACGCAAACTTATAATCCAAGGATCAAGACTAACTAAACCGATTAAGGTTGTGACACTCACAATCGAGGTAGAGGTTGTTGAGGCTTCACTACCACCTAGAAAAGGCAAGCCAAGACTAAGTTAAAGCAAATCTTTAACTTTGGATTAAAGTAAAAGCAAGTTCGTAACTTAACACAAAATTACGGGTAGTTCTTGAGTTCCACGGCCGTGGAACCTCAAGAACAGACCGTGGATTAGGGTTGTCGTCGATTCTCTCTAACTCTCAGGGTCCAATCTGTTTACGATCGATCTATCATCATCTAAGCCACAACTATCAACCCTTCACCTTAGAATTGTTAAGGATTTTTAGCCAACAATAGTCATATTGATATCGAATTCAAGGTTTAAGAGATTGAAAGATGAAAACTTCCGAAAACCTTCAATAACTTTCAAAGTAATCTCGAATCCACAAGTCAAGAACAATATCGTCAATAGATTCGGAATAACACAAACAATCACAATCATAGATAAGAAGGAAGAATGGGATGTCAATCCGTCTTCTAAATCAAACCTAAGCAAGAAGCGAAATCTCCTTGCGAACAATCTTCCGAATCTTCGATCTTCCGTCAATCCGGAAATCCCAATGACAAAGCGCAAAAAATATCTCCAACACAATCACCGCTAAATGCGAAATTAGGGCAATTCCAAGCGCAAGCGTAAGATGCGTCTATGCGTAAGCGAAGGTGACGGAATCTCTCTTTGTCCGTCCTTTTATAGTGCAAGATAAAATATCGGCCCGGCCCAATTGCTTAGGAGATCGTGGCTTAAAGTGTGGCGAAAAAGATCGCCAATATCACGGTCGTGGAAGGGTTCCACGGCCCTAATTTAGAGCGTGGAAATCAACACGGTTTGACACAACTCCTCCACGGCCGTAGAAGTTGCTGGAATGAACCACGCTTCCCTTGCCATGGTTCCACGGCCGTGGACTTGAACATGGAAATCAGTACGGCCGTATTTTAGAGCGTGGTTTAGGGCTAGAACGTTATTCTTCCTTAGTCTCGTGCATCCTTCAAGTTGGCACTCCCTTAGCTCCTAGGAATGTCCTCAATCCATGGATATGTTCAATCAACTCCATCCTTGCTCAATTCCGTTCGGAAATAGCTCTCAATTGCCTATAATCAACATAAAGCTTGTGTAGATCTCTATATCGATATTATAGACAAACTAGCTCACAAATGCATCAATGCTCAATCAATGACTATCAATATGGATCAAATACACTTAGAAAACGTGCCTAAAATATCACAATATTTCATGCTAACATTACTCCCTTTACTTGTATGGCTTCCATCTCAATTTCTCTTAAGTTGTCTCGAGTTTTCTTTTTATTGGTTTTCCTTCGTTTACATCATCTCTAATCCTCCGCTCTGACGTCCTCTTAAAGGAGTCCGAGAAACACCAAGTTGTTTGTCAAAACGTAATACTCAACTCGGTACTTGAGCATACTCTTCCTCGTATGTAAACTATCCTAAGCCAAACGGCATCATCCAAGAGGCAATGATAGCTTTCTATCATCTCAACTATAAGGTCTCGCATCTATATGCTGCTATATATCCTAGAATACGTATAAGACTATATAAGTCCTATGTCCACATTGCTATCAGCCTAACACAACCAAGGAAACCATAATCATAAAACAAGTTCCAAACATGTACTATAGTCCACATATATTAACTATACTTATAAATCAAGTCATCATGCAACTACAATCCATATATACTATATATATATATATATATATATATATATATATATATATATCAAAATCCAATAAACTAAGCTGCCGAGATCCGCGGAAGGAGTGGTGGTCCGTATATTCTACCCCAACTCATGCATGTGATTTTGAAAATGAAAACTCAAAACTTGTGGGGTTATTTTTATTCCTTATTCGGCCTTTAGAAGATTGACATTGCCATTGTTCTCAACCTCGGACTTTGATACCACTTTTGTAACACCCCAAATCCGCGGGACTCGGGGCGCTACGGGTTGGGACCTTACAATGGGTCCCGACACTTAGCCCAACAATAATTTCACCGGATCTTTCAACAAGACACAAATACAAGCCAAAATGAAATACATTTTTATGCAATGCAATAAAACCCGAAACCATAAAAACAAAAGACTTCAGCCAATATACAACTCCAAAGACCAAACACCATACACGCGTCATACAAAAATACAAAACATACAATGCTCCAACATGACTCCACCCAAAAACCCCTCCTAAAATATACGGAACTTCGGATGCCCACTCTTCTGGATCTCTCGGCCGCATTCCTAACCTGCAATGCAATCTACAACAATCGGTATAAAACCGTTAGCTAATATTCGAAGCATTAGAATCCAGGTGAAAGGCACAAACACAAGTAAATCATCACAAACACACATCATATTCCAAAGCACACAAATCCAGTTTATTATCTTTTTATTATTAAGTCATATCCCGTTCTAATTCAACTTTTTTCGTGACACGAGAATCACCCGAAACTCGCCTCGGTCCCCACTTACCGGCATGGAACGGTACGGACGCATCCGACTGTCTTAACCAGCACGGGCTAGTCGCCAAAAACCTCCTAGCTCTATGCAAGAGCTAGGCAGTATTGTCACCACCCATTATCATACACTTGAGCCAAATAATATAAAGGTCGGTGGTCCTATTTCCGATTTAATTGTTATAACATAAAATGAAGAACCGTTAGGTGAATATAAAGGATAAAAGATATTCTAGAAGGGGGGTTGAATAGAGTATGAGAACTTTTCGCAAAATCTATCTCAAGGCTTTGAAACTTATTTCAAAGGCCTTGATGTCGATCTCAGCTCTTTGTGACACACTTTTATTTCAAGGGCTTTGAAACTGATTTCAAGGGCCTTGACTTTGTTCCCCTGTAAAACAAAGTTAGTCACAAGAAAGCAAATAAAGTGCAGAATGTAAAAGATCATCACGAGGATATGTTTACGAAGTTCGGCTCTAAATAGCCTACTCTTCGTCCCAGGGTATAGCCGTAGGATCTAACTATCTATTATCAACTTCAAAGAGTCCTAGATACAAACTAGAAGAAATCCCCTTCTTCTCTCACTGTAGTCAACACTACGATCTAGCTCCAACTCTTCACATTGCTATAATAGCCTAGTTACTTCGCAGAGTAACACACACTATAGTATTACACTCTTTAGATATTCCAATGGAGCTCTCAAGTTTTATCTCTCTCTAGGGGATAACACTTTAAATAAAAGAGAGAAATAAAATTGTTTGATCGATTGAAGATGTTTTGGATTGCTTGAAGACTTTAGATGTTTCCGTGTAAGCTTGTATCTTGTTCTTCAATCGACATCTTCATTTATAGACTTCTATGGAGAGGTCTTCTAGCCATTGGGAAGATGACCGTTGAAGATGATTCTTCTTCTCCATGAAAGCCGCTTCTTGGTTGAGATGAGGAAGATGTTGTGGATCTTCTATCATCTTCATCTCCTTGAAGCATGTTGATCTCTCTTGTCCATAATCTTCTCGTATTTGTTGTGAAGATATAAAATTCCGTTTGAGAGAAGATCTTTGTGCTTTCGGTTGAGGATCGTTGCAAGATCCTATTTCGAATCAAATCTTCCTTGGTTGGTTGAGATCTTCTTTGAGCATATCTTCTTGTTTGCGCATATCTTCTTAGAATATCTTCTTTGCCACTTGGTAGATTCAGTTTGTTGAATTTGAATTCCTTCAGCGTGCGTTGTTCCGATTAGAGTTTCAAGGGTCTTGGCTTCTGATCCCTTGAAATGGCTTTCAAGGCCTCCGAAGGTCCCTTGAAAAGCATTTCAAGACATGCACATATTCTAAACAAACTACCAAGCATCTCGATATATAATCAATAAATTGTTAGTATATAAAACCACTTCATTTGTGTTTAAGTCTTCCATCATCATCACCTATACAAATATATAATCAAGGTGGAGTTTTTAATCTCCCCCTTTATGGAAGAAAACACAAATATATCGTACTTGTATTGTAAAGTTAGCGATACATATATGAATATCAAAACAAACTGAAAATATAGAATGCAGAAATATCGAAAATGTCGGATCATTTATTTCTCCCCCTTTGTCTTTCAACAAGAGAGAAAAATAATTAAAGCACGGAAGTTTTACAGCCCCAGAAAAGTATTTCACAAAAACCACAAGACAAATCAAGTTTTTTAACACATCAATCCCACAATCATCAGCTCAGTCTGAATCCTCCTCGTAAAACCTCCTTTTTCCCTTAGTTGAAGATTTTTTGTGGCTCCAATCGTCCATTTCAGCAGCTAAGCGTCGTCTCTTTTCTTCAGCTCTTCGTTCCTTAACCACCTCATATTCGATCACTAGCAGAATAGTTGGCTCAACATGAGTCGGATAAAGAATAAAGTTATTTTGTACACGACGTTTGCAATTCATTAGAACATTTTTTACTTTCTCTTGAGTATGTTGAGCTTTATCTTCAGTCATAGGTAGGATCCTTCCCATGGTAGTCAGAGTAAGAGTATTCATCAAATACATTTCATTGACCTTAGCATTCATGGTAGATAGTAGTTCATGATTTGCATCCAGTCTTCTCTTAGTGTCAAACTAGAAATCAGACAGTTCACGATTCAGACAGGCCAGTTCTTTTTCACATCCATCTAACCTGATTTCAGGAGTAGGAGTAGAAGATGTTAGAGCTTCTAAGTTGGCAGTGGAATAGCTCATTTTCCCTTTAAAGTCCATGCTCCTGCAAGAGTCTTCTCAATTCCTAGTCGTTCTAAGCAGGACTCGTCAATCTTGCCAGGAATTGTTTGTCGATCTTCAGAGGATGTATCAATTGTGAAATAGTCAAAGATCTTGGGCAGCAGATCTCCATAAGGCAAAGGGATGGCTCGCTTAGAGTTGACAGAGTGTATCATATGGTTGCGGATGAGATTAGGTACATCAATGTCTAACCCAGACATAATCAGATGAATTAGTTCCAATGATTGATAAGTCAGAAGCTCTCTTGAGTTAGCATGAGGATCAACACACCGAACCAGAATGGTAAAAACAATTTTAGCGTCTAGGGTTAAGGAAGTATGAGTAAGCTGGCGTGAGGTTGAATTGGGAACCAGAAAATTCTCCTTAGCGAGGCGAACACTTTCTGATCGTGAGGGATGAGTAAAAGAAATATATGTAGGAATTCCTAAAATCTCACTAAAAACAGAAGAAGTGAGGAAAATTGGGATACCTTTTACTTATGATTCAAGGGTGATAACTCCTTTGTCCCATTTTGTGACAAGATTGACATTAAACATCCTTGTGAGCCTTGGAAAAGAAAAATCTCCAAGGTTTAAGATTTTCCAGATTGTCGAGCTCTTGAGCTATCTATGCAAGGGATCTGAAGTGTTTCGAGAAATGCAGTATCCACCAGCTCACACATACAGAGAGGTCTATTGTGAAATCCATCAAGCCTAGATCCCGAGGCTTGAAAGTTGATGAACTAACATGTAGGAAGACCGGTTGTCTGAAAAATTTCCAAATCCTTAGAATTTTTTCTTCTTTTGGAATAGAGGAGATCTGAACTGATTTCTTTTTGGAAGATGAGGCCTGAGGAGCAGATTTCTTGCTTCTGGGAGCCATAGATGATATTTGGAGAGAAAATAAGGTGTTTTTGAAAAGGGTTTATGTAAAGATGAGAAATGAAAAAGATAGGAGATTTTAGCCTTTTAAAAGAATGAAAACAATAAAAACAAGATCTCAAGAAGATCAAACTCTTGAAAGACCAAAATTGTTTCCTATAAAATCTCAACAATTCTTCTTCAAAACTTTGAACCCGAAATTAAAGATTTTGAAATCATTAAAAAAAAACAATTTAAGAATTAAAATATCTAAAAGATATTAATCCTTAAATAGATCCGTAATTTTTAATTTACCCTTGAATCTTGTTTCAAGGTCCTTGAATTGCCTTTCAAGGCCCTTGAAAAAGACAAGTGGGCTGCATACGAAGGAGAAAATAAAATAATCTACTCCCCTATGTTAATGCTTCCTTGTTCAACATACCAAGCTCTAAATGAATAAAAATGAATTGATCTTTAGGTAGGGGCTTGGTAAAGATATTTGCAAGCTGCAAGTTAGTTGATATAAAAGAGATCGAAACATCATCTTTCTCAACATGATCACGTATGAAGTGATGCCTTACATCGATATGCTTAGTCCTTGAATGCTGCACAGGATTTTTAGTAATTTAAATAGCAGTGGTATTATCACATTTTATAGGAATACCTTTCAAATCAAAGCCAAGATCACGAGGTTGTTGAGCAATCCATAGAATCTGTGCACAACGGGCTCCCGCAGCTATATAGTCGGCTTCAGCTGTGGATAGGGCGACCGAGTTTTGCTTCTTGGAGTGCCAACTAATTAGGGATGACCCTAAGAATTGGCAACATCCAGAAGTGTTCTTCCTACCAACCTATTACCTGTAAAATTTGCATCTGAATAGCCAACGAGGTGAAACGAGCTTTGACGTGGGTACCATAACCCTAGATCCTTAGTGCCATTGAGATACCGAAAAATCCTTTTTACAACTATCAAGTGTGACTCTTTAGGATCAGCTTGAAATCTTGAACACATGCACACGCTAAACATAATGTCATGTCGACTAGCGGTCAAATATAACAATGATCCGATCATACCTCGATACTCCTTTTGTACTACACTTTTGCCATCTTTGTCATGGTCAAGCGAAAGTGTCGAACTCATAGGAGTCTTTGCGACCTTAGATTGATCCATCTTATACTTCTTAAGCAAGTCCTTGGTATACTTGCTTTGATTGAGAAAAATTCCTTTCTTTTCTTGTGTAACTTGAAGTCTGTTAGCATGAAATATTGGGATATTTTAGGCACGTTTTCTAGATGTATTTCATCCATATTAGTATTCATTGATAAAGCATTGAAGCAATTGAGAGCTAGTTTATCTATATTGTCGATATAGAGGTCTACATAAGCTTTGTGTTGATTGTAGGCGAATAAGAGCTAAAACCGAACGAATTAAGAGAGGATGGAGATGGATTGAGCACATCCAAGGATTGAGGACACCACAAAGAAGCTAAGGAAGATGCTAGGATGAAGAATGGCACAAAACAAAGGGAATTACGAGCAACCTATGCTTCCACACTCTAAATTACGGCCGTAATGGAGTCCACGTTCTAAACCACGGCCGTGGAACTTGGCAACATGAGCGTAGAGCATTCTAGAGAGTTACACGGTATAAAGTACGGTCGTGGAAGTTTTGAAGAACCGTAATCCAATTCCACGCTCTAAACCACGGGCGTGGAATTCCATACAACCGTGATTTAGGCGATCTTTTGGCGAATAAAATATAGACACATTGTCTACTTACATGGGCCGGACACTTATTCTATCTTTCGCTATAAAAGGACTGAAGGAGGGAGATTTCGGCACCTTCGCTTACGCTTGCCTGCACGTGCCTAGGGTTCCAGTTGGACGTGCGGAGATTGCCATTTTGCAACGGAGATTCGCAAAGGTTTGGAGATTTTGGAAGTTACGCTTTGTCCTTAGGTTTGATTAGAAGACGGATTGACATCCCGCTCTTCGTTTTTATCAAGGATTGTGATTGGTTTATGTTATTCCAAATCTGATATACATCATTACCTTTGTTTGTGGATTTGAGATTGATTTGAAGTTTATTGAAGGTTTTCGAAGGTTTTCATCTTTCATTCTTCTAAATCTTGAATTTGATATCATAATGATCGACTGTTGTTGGCTAAAACCCTTTAGCAATTCTAAGGTAAAGGGTTGATAGTTGTGGCTTAGATGATGATAGATCGATCGTAAACAGATTGGACCCTGAGAGTTAGAGAGATTTCGCCGACGAGCCAGAATCACGGCCTGTTCTTGAGGTTCCACGGCCGTGGAACTAAAGATCCACCCGTAATTTTCCCTAGTTTGCGAATATTGCTTTTACTTTGATCCAAAGTTAAAGATTTGCTTAAACTTAGTCTTGACTTGCCTTTTCTAGGTAGTAGTGAAGCCTCAACAACCTCTACTTCGATTTCGAGTGTCACAACCTTAATCGGTTTAGTTAGTCTTGATCCTTGGGTTACAAGTTTGGGTATTTGAGATTAATTCTTGTCTTTAGATCCTTTCTATACTGAAGCCTCAACAACCTTTATAGAGAGTATTTCTAGATAAGTCATATAAAGCCTTGGAACTTCACCATACATTGCTTTACCTTAGCATACATTTGCAACTCTTAACTCTGTCCTTAGTTCTTTAGTATATCTTGAATCGATTGTCACAATTAGATACCTGGATCTTTAGGGTTGTTGTTTTCCCCAATATTTACAAAGCTCATACATATACTTACTTGACAATTTACAAACTGAATTTGTTCCCCCCCTCCAATCCCTGTGTTCGATACTCTGGAATACTTGCTAATCTACGCCGATCCGTACACTGCGGGTTCGCTTGCTTGATTCTAGTTTTATAAATTTAAAGCTTATTTGCACGCACGCTAAGTGGTGAAGAATTTTTTGGCGCCGTTTCCGGGGATTTGGTTTAGGCCGAATTCGGTTATCGGTTGTCAAGCTTGGGAGCTCTTCCCTTGTTATTTGATATCTCTTTCGAGTGTATGCGCAGGTCTAGGAACAACGAAGACCTCTTACCTCTCGATCAAGAGCTTGAGAGGACTTTGAGGAGAAAGCTCAAGGAAAGAAAGATGGCTGAAGAAAGAGAACACGATTACCAAACGGAGTTAGCGGAATCCGAAGCTCAACTTAGATCGAGCGAGAAGACTCACAAGGAAGAATCGGATCGCCATCAATCAAAAATCGAAGATCTAACGGATATGATGTTCCAAATGAGGCTGGAAATAAGCGACCTCAAGAAGAAAAGAGAAGAAGGAGACCGGGAAGATCGGTTAGAAGCAACTCATCCAATGAGGATAGCGACTCTTCCATGCCACCACTAGAGGACATTGATCCAACGATCAATGTGAACCCGTTTGTTCCACGAGTGGCCGCCAATCGTTGTGCCCCAGCTGGAGGTGCGAGAGTCGATTGTGTGGATGAGGAGCCAAGGACTCTTGGCCAAAGGATGGATCCAACGCAGCAACCACGCCGTTTGGGTGTGAACTTTGATGCTGATGTTGCACAGGGTTTAGCTTCAGCCCGCAAGTTATTACCATTGTCCGCCAAAATCAATTTGGGGGAACGAGCGCTGAATCTCCATATCAACATCTACAAAATTTTGAGATCATGATGGAGACAATGAAGCCAAATAATGCAACTACCAACAGTTATAAACTCAAGCCTTTCTTCTTCTCCTTGAAAGGGAAAGCATTGTCTTGGTATCAAGCCCTTCAAAGTGGGAAACTCGACACATGGGAGGATCTTTCTTCGGAATTCCTCACTAAGTTCTTTCCGCCATCCAAGACGGCGGAGTTGAGAGGTAAGATTAATGCATTTTCTATGAGATCTAACGAAAGTTTGTTTCAATCTTGGGAAAGGTTTCAGGATTTGCTATTGGATTGCCCACATCATGGCATATCCAAATTGGCGCTATTGGAGATATACTATAAGGGGCTGGATGTGGAGACACAATTCAAGCTCCAATCCCTTTCATGTGGTACATTTATGGACATGAGGGAAGATGACGCTTGGGACTTCATTGAGAAGCAAGCGCGAGTCATTGAGAAGTATTCTCACCGGAAAGTAGAGGCGAATCATGTGGAGCAAAGCTATCACAAGCAGCTCAAACTCAAATATTTTCTCTCAATACGGAGATTAAAGAATTGAAGGAAGCCATCAAAACCAACTTTCCAAAGCAAAAGGAACAAGATGTAGGTTATTTGGGCAACAACAATAACCACAACGGGAATGAGAATACAAATCGCAACAGCCGGAACAACAACCGGAATAATTGGAACAACAACAACCGGAACAACAATTGGAACAACAATAGGGGTTCAAACAACAACAATGGCGTCCCAACCAACAAAATTCCGGTAATTCTTATTCTAATTCAGGAAATTTACTAACTCCACCTTCCTCTTCTTCCATTCCTTTGAAAAGCCAGGGGCAAACATCTAATGGTGAAAGTACTTCGGGGAAAGAGAAGCCCGATCCCATGTTGGAAACAATTTTGGGCAAGCTTCAAGGATTGGAGAGTCACATCATCAAGGTTGATGATCACATAACTAAGGTTGATAAAGCCCAAAAGGTTTTAGAGAACCAAATGTTTAGCCATACGGAGGAAGTTCCTAGGAATCAAGGAAAACTTTCAGGAAAGACGGAGGATAACCCAAAGAGAAGGGTGATGGCAATCACAACTAGGAGCGGAGTAACAACTACCGACCCGCAGCCTAAGTTTGTAGAAGTTCCAGCCGAAAAGGAGAAAGAAAAGGGGAAGGAGAAGGAAGATGTCTACGTTCCTCCTCCAGCTTTCAAACCTCCCCTACCATTCCCGCAATCTAGAGCAAGAGCGCGTCTAGACAAGCAATTCGATAAATTTATTGAACTCATGAGCAAACTACATATTAATATACCTTTCATTGATGCAATTGTAGGTATGCCAGCTTATGGAAAGTTCCTAAAGGAGATCCTCTCTAACAAAAGAAAATTAGAGGATTTTGGAGAGGTTAAGATGAGTTCAGATTCATCGGATCTCATCAAGACAATGAAGGAGAAGATGCCCCCAAAGCTGAATGATCCGGGGTCATTTTGTATTCCCATAGGAGTGGGAGATGTCACATATGATGCATTATGTAATTTAGGAGCAAGCGTGAGCATCATTCCGCTTGCCTTATGCAGGAAGATCGGTTTAGGCGAACCTAAACCGGTGAAGATGACGTTGTACATGGCGGATCGATCTATAACTCGTCCCGTCGGTATAGTTGAAGACGTCCCGGTCAAGCTTGGTAAGTTCTATGTTCCTATAGACTTTGTTGTGCTTGACATTCCTGCAGATAGTCCGGTCCCGATCATACTCAGAAGACCGTTTCTTGCAACATCCGGTTGCATAGTTGATTGTAAGAATGCTAGACTCGCCTTCGACATAGGAGAAGAAAAGGTAGAGTTCGTCCTCTCCACTTTAGTGAAGGAACCAGTTTTCGATGAGGATATATTCAACATCCATGACAAAGAGCTATCTAGAGAAGAGGTAAGTTCGATTCTCTTCAAAGACCCCTTACAAAAAGTTATTTCTATGAGCATTATGGATGTAGGGGAAGAAGAGGAATGTAATGAGGAAGTAGAAGCTTTAGAAAAGCAAAAAGAAGTGTATGAAAAAGAATATGAGAAACTCTACGATGGGTCAGAAAACGTCAGAAATCACGGCTAGTCGTGCTATTCCACGGCCGTGGAATCTACCAACATGATCGTAATCAACTATTCAGAGGACTCCAGTAAGTTACACGGCCAAAACCACGGCCGTGGAACAAACAGAGGTCCCGTAATTGACTTCCACGCCCAAAACCACGGCCGTGGAGAGAACAGAGTAGCCGTAATTTTGGGTGAATTTGAAGGAGATTGTATCTTCTCCACCAATTCTCTTGACTCTTCTCCAGCACCTTCTACATCCTTAGACACTTCTAAGGAAGCATCGGATACTCCTCAAGAGACATTAGAGACTCCGATAGTGATGGAATTGAAGCCACTACCTACACATCTAAGGGACGTATTTCTAGGACCTAATTCTACCTTTCCGGTAATTGTTAGTTCCGATTTGAGTATTGATGAACATAGTAAGCTCATGGTTGTTCTTAAGAAACATAGGAAAGCCTTAGGTTATACTATAGAGGATCTAGTAGGAATCAAACCTTCACTATGCATGCATAAGATCCTAATGGAAGAAGACTTTAGAACTTCGCGACAACCTCAAAGGCGGTTAAATCCGACCATGAAGGAGGTTGTCAAGAAGGAAATTCTTAAACTACTTGATGCAGGTATCATCTACCCTATCTCCGATAGCAAGTGGGTGAGTCCCGTACAGGTGGTTCCAAAGAAGGGAGGAATGACGGTCATCACCAATAAAAACAATGAACTCATTCCCACACGAACTGTAACCGGATGGAGAATGTGCATAGATTACCGGAAGCTAAACAACGCAACGAGGAAGGATCACTTTCCACTACCCTTCATTGATCAAATGCTTGAGAGGTTAGCACAACACTCACACTTTTGCTATCTTGACGGTTATAGTGGTTTCTTTCAGATCTCGATACATCCGGACGATCAAGAGAAGACCACATTCACGTGTCCGTGGGGAACGTTTGCGTATAGGAGGATGCCGTTTGGGCTTTGCAACGCCCCAGCCACCTTTCAAAGATGCATGATGGCTATCTTTTTGGAATACATAGAGGAGATCATGGAGGTCTTTATGGATGATTTCTCCGTTTATGGTTCTTCTTTTGATAATTGTCTTTCTAACCTTGCTCTTGTGTTACAAAGGTGTGAAGACACGAACCTAGTTCTTAATTGGGAGAAGTGTCAATTTATGGTGAAAGAGGGCATTGTATTAGGACACTTAATCTCTAGTAGAGGGATTGAGGTGGATAAGGCTAAGATAGAAACAATAGAAAAGCTTCCTCCCCTAACTTCGGTGAAAGGGATAAGAAGTTTTCTAGGACACGCTGGATTCTATAGGCATTTCATAAAGGATTTTTCCAAGATATCAAAACCGCTCACTAATTTATTAATGAAGGACGCAGTTTTTGATTTCTCGCAGGAATGCTTAGATGCGTTTAACATGATTCGGGAAGCTCTAATCTCAGCCCCGATTATCCAACCTCCGGATTAGAATCTTCCCTTTGAGGTTATGTGTGACGCAAGTAACATAGCCATAGGGGCTGTGCTTGGGCAAAGAAAGGAAGGACGAACCCATGCCATTTACTACGCTAGCAAGACGCTAGATGAAGCGCAGCTCAACTACGCCACAACCGAAAAGGAATTTTTAGCAATTGTATATGCATTTGAAAAGTTTCGCTCTTATCTTGTAGGTGCTAAGGTGATTGTGTACACGGATCATGCGATCCGGTATTTGCTTGCAAAGAAGGATGCGAAACCAAGGCTGATTAGATGGATTCTTCTCCTACAAGAATTCGATCTAGAGATCCGTGACAAGAAGGGTTCGGAAAATTCTGTTGCGGATCATTTGAGTCGTCTACCACATCTAGAAGACGACCATCTACCTATAGATGACTCCTTTCCGGACGAGCATTTACACATCATAGAGGAGTGCATCGACGTGATCAAAAAAGGTAACAAACCATGGTTTGCTGATTTTGTTAACTATTTGGTTTGCCAGGAATTACCACCCGGATTATCCTACGCACAAAGAAAGAAGTTCTTTAAGGATGTTCGGGAATACTTTTGGAACGAACCTCTCCTTTTTAAGAGAGGTCCGGACGGCATCATTCGGCGATGTGTACCGGAAGATGAGATGCAAAGTGTCATCCGTCATTGTCTTTCACTATCTTGTGGAGGACACGCTAGTTCGAACAAGACTAGCGCTAAGGTATTGCAATCTGGATTCTTTTGGCCTACTTTATTTAAAGATGTGCAAACCTTTGTTTCCTGCTGCGATGCTTGTCAAAGAACAGGGAACATATCTAGGAGGAACGAGATGCCTCTTAACAATATCCAAGAGGTGGAGATCTTTGACGTTTGGGGAGTAGACTTCATGAGACCTTTCCCATCATCTTGTGGAAACCAATACATACTTTTAGCGGTGGATTATGTTTCGAGATGGGTTGAAGCAATTGCCTCTCCCACCAATGATGCCATGGTAGTGGTTAAGTTCTTTAACAAGACCATCTTCCCACGATTTGGGACACCACGGACTATCATTAGTGATGGAGGTTCTCACTTCATTGCCCGACGCTTAGAAGCTCATTTAGCTAAGTATGGGGTGACTCACAAGATCGCCACCCCTTATCATCCACAAACTAGTGGACAAGTGGAGATCTCAAACCGGGAAATTAAAGGGATCCTAGAGAAAACGGTTTCAAGGACAAGGAAGGATTGGTCTTTGAAGCTAGATGACGCATTATGGGCATACCGGACTGCATATAAGACTCCCATCGGAACAACACCCTACAACCTTGTGTATGGGAAGTCTTGTCACTTGCCGGTAGAATTAGAGCACAAGGCGTATTGGGCAATAAAGTGGTTGAACTTCGGCATGAAGGAAGCGGGAGAGAAGCGTCTCTTGGACCTCAATGAGCTTGAAGAACTTCGCTTGAACGCCTACGAAAATGCCAAGATCTATAAAGAAAGAGCGAAGCGTTGGCATGATAAGCATATCATCCCAAAGGACCTCAAAGAAGGAGATCAAGTTCTCCTCTTCAATTCAAGGCTTCGTCTCTTTCCAGGTAAGCTTAAATCTCGTTGGACTGGACCTTATCTAATCAAACGTGTTTTTCCCCATGGTGCAGTTGAAGTATGGGGTGAAAAGGGCGGAAGCTTTAAGGTGAACGGTCAACGACTCAAGAAGTATACACCGGAACTCCAAGCTGAAGAGTTCGCGCCCACCGCACTCGAATAAGTGCGAATATGGTCTAGCTACGGACCTTAAACAAGCGCTTCTTGGGAGGCAACCCAAGGTGATGCACTTACGTTTTTGTTTTTGATTCATATAGAATAGTTTAGACGTTTTTGTTTTGTTTTGCCTTCGATACCTTCCGGTATGTTCGTGTTTTTGGATGTAGGATCAGTGGAAGAGAAAGGGAGAAGGAAAAGTTTGAAGAAAATTGACAAAACTTGGACTTTGACACATTACAAAGAGTTCCACGGCCAAAACCACGGCCGTGACAACTACAGTGACCGTAATTTGTAAAAGCCTGAGAAAAATCACCAAAACCACGGTTCCGTACATTTCCACGGCCGTGGAAACCCCCGAGTGACCGTAATTTTCGAAAAAATTTACGGCCACTATAAAAACCACGTTTCTTCACAAAACACACCAAAACCCCCAATTCCACGCCCAAGAACGCCGAAATCTTCCCCCACTCTCAAATTCCCGTTCGTTAATCGTTTCGAACGATTCTTTAGCCAAAACTGAAGAAAATCCAATCACCTACAAGATCCAAGCAACGATTCGAGCGGCAAATCACCGGAGAAGGCAGAATTCGGATTTTAAAATCCGAAAACCTAGGTTTTTCACCTCTTCTCTTACTTTGTCGATTTGCCTCAATTTTGCAAGAAATTTTAGGAGAACTAATTGAAATTGGATTGGAATTAGTCTAGGGATACTTGCTGTTGAATTTGGTGAAAATCTGCTGAGTTTTGAGAAATTACGAACCGAATCACGGTCATTGGACATTCCACGGCCGTGGTTTCTGAAGAACAGACCGTGGTTTTGAACAGTGATGGATTTTGTTAGAAGAATGTCGAATAGGAACAAGAAAAGGAAGGGTGATGGTCCCTCCTCTTCTCAGGCACCTCCTAGTGAACCACCATCACCCCCACCACCTAGAATTCCTAGAATCCACAAGGATTACCTCGATGCCTTAGAAAGGATCCAGAAGCGAGCGGTCATAGGACCTAGGTATTTGTTGCTTGAGGAGCAAGAGCCACTAAATGTGGTCAACG
This sequence comes from Fagopyrum homotropicum, assembly GCA_033239125.1. Taxonomy (NCBI): domain Eukaryota; kingdom Viridiplantae; phylum Streptophyta; class Magnoliopsida; order Caryophyllales; family Polygonaceae; genus Fagopyrum; species Fagopyrum homotropicum. The sequence continues at coordinate 53,048,982 of BSWB01000002.1, forward strand.
ACATTACTTGGTTATTAGATAGAGCTGGGTTGATCATCTTCTCCGCCATTTGGGAAGATGCATATGAGGAGATCAGTAGGGAGTTTGTGATCTCCTTCGAGCATAGTCATGTAGACCGTACAGTGTCATTTAGGCTGATGGAGGAGAACTACGAGTTCTCGATTGCTGAGTTCGGGACCTTCTTTGGGTTCCATGAGACCTTCAATGGTCGATTCTCTAGTGGCGTGTACGCCAAGGATTTTTGGGAGGATATAGCTATGGTTTACGCCAGCGAGAACCGCTGGCAACCAGCTGATACCAAGGCTAAGTTGATTTATCACTTAGCCTTGAAGATTGCTCATTGGGTGCTTTCTGAGTGTCTCTTTCCTAGGACGGAGACACCTCAGAAGATCAAGACAGATGAGCTTTATTTGTTGTATTGCATGTTGCACGGCAGGCAGGCTGATTGTGCCACCCTTTTAGCTTCTACTATAAGTAAGCTAAAGAACAAGAGGGCTGACAATATAGGATATGGTGGGATGGTTACCCACATTTCTAGGCAGCTGGGGATCAACTTTTCTGCATGCACTAGGATAGCTGCTAGACCTCTAGGACTTCAGAGCCTCATGACTAGAGGCATTATCTTTCCTAGACATAGAGGTCCACCTACAGCTTCCATGCCTTGGGAGGATAGAGGAGGTAGAGGAGTAGCATGGATCCCCGAGTATTCCATTATGGCCGGACGCCATAACTAGAAGGAGACGTTCGTTGCCATACATGCGAACAGACTAGTAGCCCCTCCTTACGTTCCACCTGAGCCACCGGTTGTAGATGAGGAGGAGATGAGAGGGGATGATGAGTTTGAGGTAGGAGGAGAGGAGCACGATTATAGTACCTTCCCGGATCAGCCGGACGCAGTTCCCGACCTTCCTAGACACTCTCCTCGTCCCGCTAGAGCTTCTGGTTCTTCCTCTCACCGTGCTAGTGTGAGCGAGACCCCGACTTGGATGGCGGATCCTCCTGCATGGTATAGCACTCAGTCGGAGTGGATGGGAGCTCCACCAGCTTGGCATGCCCAGCCACCACCTGCACCAGCACCGTCAGACGCACCAGCATGGTATATCCAGCCGCCGGGATAGTATGAGCAGCTGCCGGAGTGGGCTACCGATATTTCCAGTAGGGTCGGAGCCTTGGAGATCCGCACAGATGCTAGGGATGCACGAGCCGACGCGCATGACCGCATGATGAGAGATATTTACCGCCAGCAGTTTGGGCGGAACTATGATCCCGGCTTCTTCCCGTTTCCACCACCACCAGCACCCTAGTGAGGAGGATGATGATGATCTACCGCCTTAGCCACTCCACCACCATCTTGTGAGTTCTTTTTCTTTCTTTCTTTTCTTTATTTCTTTTTGAACATTAGGGACAATGTTTGTCTCAAGTATGGGGTGGGGTGTGACTATTCGTTTGTAATAACTCTACTCACTTTGCTTGCTTTGATTGAGAACACCTTGCATGTTTCATTCCATTGTTACACTTTTCATTATCGCATTGCATGAAAAAAGCTTTTGAAAAAAACCATAAAAATCGAAAAATTTTGAAAATTTTGTGCTTCTAAGGATAGAGATGACTTCTATGATAATCACTACTTGTGAATTGAGTTTTGATGACAATCGCATGCTTAAACAAATAGTAAATTGAAAAGAAATTGAATGAGTTAATTATTCCTCTTTTGCAAGTTTTATAATGTGAAGAATGTCACCTAAATCATATTGAGAAATCAAGGTTGAAATCACATGATAAGTTCTTATACTTCTTGTTGAAATGATTAAGGCAATTCGATTTTCTTTCTTCTTTCTTTGATCATTTAGCCCCTCAATGAAATAATGGCCTCCTTTACCTATCCGGGAATTTGGAGGAGTTGATATTTGGCATGTTTGATGTGGGAGGGCCATGAAAGCAAAATTTTGCATTCAAAGAATAGAAAGAACTTATAGGTTTGGGGAAGTCAATCATGACGATGAGTAACTCGGCACCATTCACATAGCCGGGTGTTTGTGTCTTGCCAAAGTCGGATTGAGCGATATTCATAGCGGATTATGGTATGTGCATCAAGGGTTTGAGGCATCTCGCAAAATTGAGAACCGCCGATCTCCTAAGCTTCGGTTTTTGTGCACCTCTGTCCATAACTCCAAAAGTAAAGTCGAAAAATAATGTGAAAAGAAGAGAGCAAAGCTCTAAGTTGAAAGTGTTGCAAAACCGCAAGAGAAAAAGAAAAGAGTTGGTTATCCACTTTCCCGGATTCATGCACCACATTCCTTATAATTTCCTCTCCCCTTCCGCATTCTAGACCTTACTTGAAAATCCTTAAGATCAAGAGAATGCTATATGACTTGGTGATCTAAATTGAAGTTTCTTATGATTGATTTTGATAATGTTTGAAGGTTATGATGTTTACATGGAAGTTTGATCAATTCATGAGTTTTCTCTACTCTTTACTCTTTCGTTATGTATATGAGAGTCTTATGAACGAATGAAGCAAGATTTGAGAATGATCTATTGACTAGGAAGCACATTCATCTAAAAGACGTTTTGTTTTTGAGAGTGCATCCATATTTCATCCTAACTTGAGTTTTTAAGCTTTTGAAAGACCTTGCTTGGGGACAAGCAAGTGGCAAGTATGGGGTATTTTGTTAGCATGAAATATTGTGATATTTTAGGCACGTTTTCTAGATGTATTTCATCCATATTAGTGTTCATTGATAAAGCATTGAAGCAATTGAGAGCTAGTTTATCTATATTGTCGATATAGAGGTCTACATAAGCTTTGTGTTGATTGTAGGCGAATAAGAGCTAAAACCGAACGAATTAAGAGAGGATGGAGATGGATTGAGCACATCCAAGGATTGAGGACACCACAAAGAAGCTAAGGAAGATGCTAGGATGAAGAATGGCACAAAAGAAAGGGAATTACGAGCAACCTATGCTTCCACACTCTAAATTACGGCCGTAATGGAGTCCACGTTCTAAACCACGGCCGTGGAACTTGGCAACATGAGCGTGAAGCATTCCAGAGAGTTACACGGTATAAAGTACGGTCGTGGAAGTTTTGAAGAACCGTAATCCAATTCCACGCTCCAAACCACGGGCGTGGAATTCCATACAACCGTGATTTAGGCGATCTTTTGGCGAATAAAATATAGACACATTGTCTACTTACATGGGCCGGACACTTATTCTATCTTTCGCTATAAAAGGACTGAAGGAGGGAGATTTCGGCACCTTCGCTTACGCTTGCCTGCACGTGCCTAGGGTTCCAGTTGGACGTGCGGAGATTGCCATTTTGCAACGGAGATTTGCAAAGGTTTGGAGATTTTGGAAGTTACGCTTTGTCCTTAGGTTTGATTAGAAGAAGGATTGACATCCCGCTCTTCGTTCTTATCAAGGATTGTGATTGGTTTGTGTTATTCCAAATCTGATATACATCATTACCTTTGTTTGTGGATTTGAGATTGATTTGAAGTTTATTGAAGGTTTTCGAAGGTTTTCATCTTTCATTCTTCTAAATCTTGAATTTGATATCATAATGACTGTTGTTGGCTAAAACCCTTTAGCAATTCTAAGGTAAAGGATTGATAGTTGTGGCTTAGATGATGATAGATCGATCGTAAACAGATTGGACCCTGAGAGTTAGAGAGATTTCGCCGACGAGCCAAAATCACGGCCTGTTCTTGAGGTTCCACGGCCGTGGAACTCAAGATCCACCCGTAATTTTCCCTAGTTTACGAATATTGCTTTTACTTTGATCGAAAGTTAAAGATTTGCTTTAACTTAGTCTTGGCTTGCCTTTTCTAGGTAGTAGTGAAGCCTCAACAACCTCTACTTCGATTTCGAGTGTCACAACCTTAATCGGTTTAGTTAGTCTTGATCCTTGGGTTACAAGTTTGGGTATTTGAGATTAATTCTTGTCTTTAGATCCTTTCTATACTGAAGCCTCAACAACCTTTATAGAGAGTATTTCTAGATAAGTCATATAAAGCCTTGGAACTTCACCGTACATTGCTTTACCTTAGCATATATTTGCAACTCTTAACTTTGTCCTTAGTTCTTTAGTATATCTTGAATCGATTGTCACAATTAGATACCTGGATCTTTAGGGTTGCTGTTTTCCCCAATATTTGCAAAGATCATACATATACTTGCTTGACAATTTACAAACTGAATTTGTTCCCCCCAAATCCCTGTGTTCGATACTCTGGAATACTTGTTAATCTACGCCGATCCGTACACTGCGGGTTCGCTTGCTTGATTCTAGTTTTATAAATTTAAAGCTTATTTGCACGCACGCTAAGTGGCGAATAAAGTCCAATAAAGAAATTTAGCTCACCCATTAAGCTCATTTCGAATTCCCTGCACATGATATTTGAAAATTCCTTTCATAGGGAATCATTAGTAACACCGAATAATATATCATCAACATAGATATGTGCTACTAAGATATCGTTGCCTCTGGTTTTGATAAATAAAGTTTTATCGATCAAACCTCTTTTAAAATTGTTTTCAAGGAGATACTTGGACAATATTTCATACCAAGCTCGAGGAGCTTGCTTAAGACCATAAAGAGATTTGTCCAATTTAAACACATGATCACGAAATTCATCAATTTCAAAACCAGGAGGTTGAGCAATGTAGACTTCTTCTTTTAAGAAGCCGTTTAGAAAAGCACATTTTACATCCATTTGAAATAGCTTTATACTCATGAAAGATGCAAATGCAAGTAGCATAAGTATGACTTCTAACCTGGCAACCGGATCAAAAGTCTCCTCATAATCAATACATTCTTCTTGATTATAGCCTTGTGCTACTAGTCGTGCTTTATTTCGAATGACTTTGCCGTTTTCATCCAACTTGTTCTGAAAAACTCATTTTGTGCTAATGACGGATTGATGCTTTGGTCTCTTAGTAAGAGTTCAGACCTTGTTTCTCTCAAACTCATTTAGTTCGTTTTGCATGACAATGATCAAGTCGGGTCCTTGAAGAGCTTGAACATAATTCTCTGGCTCAATAAGAGACACGAACGCATAGAATGCACATAGATTGTTTACTTTAGATCGAGTTTGAACTCCTGCGTTTGGATCTGAAATCACATTCCTTGTGGATGGTATGAAGAGTGTTGAAACTTCCTTCGTTTGTAAGATGGAACAGATCCTGAAGATTGAGGCTCGTATGCTTGTCTAGATTCGGGTATCGTTGGTGTATTGCCCTTGGATCCTATCTCAAGGCCTTGAAGTTGGGTTTCAAGGCCTTGAAACGGAGTTTTGTCATCGTAGTTTTTTGTTTCAAGGTCTTGAAGATGTGTTTCAAGGTCTTGAGGGTTTTCTCCGGTATCTTGAATCTTTTCTTGTATATTCTTTTCTTGATCTTTTGGATCTTCTTCTTAATCAGAATTGTGATTTTCTCGTTGATTCAGATTAAGATCTGCAAAACTTTGACACAAAGTACCATCATTGCTTTCATCCTATGATGCACGGACACGGACACAAATACGGGAAATGGACACGGCGAGAAACGGGGAAGCGACAATCCTCAAAAGTATAGGAAACGGGGACACGACGAGTAAAGTAATTAATATATTATTTTAAAGATATTGAAATATAGAATTACTATATCATAATGAGACATATCTATATATATATATATATGGAAAAAAATTAATGATATATGAGTTGATAAAAATATTAACATAATGATAAAATAATCGAAACAAAATCTTAGAAACAAACATTTTCAGTCTTACAAAACATAGAAATAAACATATTTAGTTTTATAATGTGAAATAATCATACTTAGTATCAAAATTGAAGAATGAATCATTCATTTGCAAATACACAATAACCGAACAACATGATCAACAAAGGAAAATAATAATAAATAATTGTGAATTATAAAAAGTGAAAGAATTAGAAGAACATAGTCAACATCCAACAAATAAAAATTACAAAATAAATTAATAATCAAAGATTCAAAATTAAATTATAAAATCATAAGAAAAATGGAGAGAAGAGTCGGCCGGCGGAACAACATTTCAACATTAGAGCCGGAGAAGAAGATCGGTGTCCTACTTCCGACAACCACAATCTCGCAGGTGGTCATGTGGAGCTAGGTTTAGTCGGAAAAAATGGGAAAGAAGAAAAAATATTACTATATATAAGTTTTTATTTCGTTGATCATGTCTTGACTGGGCACAATCCGCGTCCTCACCGTGTCCTAGACGTGTCCTATATTGGAAATGTGTCTTGACCATGTCCGGTCATATTTGACCATGTCCGAGCCGTGTCCGGTTGTGTCCCCGTTTCCGACACGGCAGGACACGGGACACGCCGTCTTTTAGAAGTGTTCGTGCATCATAGCTTGCATCAAATATGACATGAATACTTTCTTCAACAATTTTGATACATTTGTTATAAACCCGATGAGCATTGTTATTTGAAGCATATCCAATGAATATAACTTCATCACTACGTGCATCAAATTTTTCAAGATTATCTTTGTCATTGTTATGAACAAAGCATGTACATCCAAAGGGTTTGAAATATGAAATATTAGGTTTTCTACCCTTAAATAGTTCATAAGGAGTCTTTTTCAAAGTGGGGCGAATTAAACATCTATTTAAGATGTAATTAGCAGTGTTTACTGCTTCTGTCCAAAAACTTTTTGGCAAATTGTTTTCTAAAAGCATAGTCCTAGACATATCCTCTAGGGTGCGGTTCTTATGTTCCACAACCTCATTCTGTTGAGGAGTTCTAGGAGCTGAAAAGTTATGTGAAGTACCATATTTTGCACAAAATAAGTCAAACTTTAGCTGATCAAATTCTCTACCATGATCACTTCTTATAGAAACGATTGGTAGGTTTTTCAAAGTTTGCAACTCCTTACACAATTTTGAAAACTCAAACAATGCTTCAAATTTTTCTCGTGAGAAAGATATCTATGTGAAACGAGAAAAATCATCCACAATAATAACAAGGATGTGTTGCTTACCTTTGAGAGATTTGACACGTATAGGTCCACAAAGATCCATATGTAAAAGTTCAATAGGTCGAGAAGAACTTACAACTTTATCATGTTTGAATGAACCTCTTATTTGTTTACCTTGTGTACAAGTTTTACATAGTTCATCTACCTTGAAGTTTAGGTTTGGCAAGCCACGTACCAGGTCCTTTGAAAGTAACTTCTGCATTGTATGCATGCTTACGTGACCAAGTGTTCTATGCCAAAGCCTTGGATCATCAGTCAAGGCCTTGAGACATTTTGGCTTAGTTCTTGAAACTTGGTTAGTACTCATAGAATAGGCATTGTTACATCTAGGAGCAGTAAGCACAATGTCACCCGTCGTCTTGTCTTGAACTTCACATTTTTCTGAATCAAACATTACCTTGTTGCCTTTATCACATATTTGAGAGATGTTAAGCAAATTATACTTCAAACCGTCAACAAGATATACATCATCAATAAAGTTAGATGAATTATAACATATTTTACCAATGCCTATAATGTCACACTTTCCTTTATCACCAAGCGTAATGGCTCCAGATGATTGCTTCTTTAAATCTGAGAGCAATGAACTTTTTCCACTCATGTGTCTTGAGCAACCACTATCTAATATCCATTTATGCTCCTTTACCTTGGTGATATCCTGCAAAACAGCATACATCAACCTTTCCGGGTCGACCAAATGGCATATTTTCGTCCATATTCAGGCTCGATCATGTTTGGTGGTCTAGTGCCTTTAGGAACCCGGATTTGTTTGACATGTTTCCTTAAACATAGAGGATAAGTACGTGTTTCTAATGATGTAAGGATCATTTCTTCTATATGGACATGTAGATTTTACATGACCCTTTTTACAATAGTAGAAACATGTGGACATATGAATACTTCCTTTAGCCTTGACAAAAGTGGTAGTTGGTTTTCTAGGAAAGCTCCTATGATAACCTATACCATTTTTGTTAAGTGAGGATTGTTGTTCACCCATCATTCTTTCAAGATTAGCTTTTGAACGAATGAATTTAACAAGTGTAGTCTTTTGGTCTTTACACGTCAAAGTTAGATCAACTTCTCTTTCTCTAGATCGATATAGTTTCGATGAAGAGAGGAGAGGTTGTCCTTGAGAATCGCATTTTCCGATTTCAGGGCCTTGAGACTGTCATCAAGGTCTACCTTCTCTGTGTTAAGATTTTCAATGTCCAAAGACATCTCACTTAGTTGTTTTTCTTGTTCAAGAAGCTTTTGTCTTAGAAAATGTATCCTTATTCTATGTTCTTTGTCACATATAATAATGTCGTTAAGGAATTGTGTTAGGTCAGATTCAGGTTAAGACATGATAGTACTTACCACATTATCAACGTAGAGATTTGAATCTTCTTCGTGATCAGCCATAAGACATAGGTTTGCTTGTTCTTTTTCGTCTTCTAATTCATTTGAGGAATCTAAATCATTCCATGAAGCTACCAAAGCTTTCTTCTTTCGATCATTTTTCTTGAAGTTGGTCCTCTTCTTTTGTGGACAGTCCTTAACAAGATGATTTGTTTCACCACATTCAAAATAAGTCAGCACTTTAGTTTTCTTGTTGGAGTTAGAAAACTTACCTCATGTTCGTGGATATTCTCTATTGTTTACAAACTGGTTCTTTATTTTGAGAATTCTCGCGAGACCCTTAGAGATCATGGCAATTGCATCTTCTTCTTCATCGTCATCATTATCTTCCTCTTCAGATGGTAACTCATCCTTTCTCGATCTTAATGCCAAATTCTTAGCGCTAGATGGGAGCTCTCCATCTTCTTCACCAAGAACCATTTCGAGTGGGATGAGTTTTCTAAGGAGGTCATCAAGAGGAAGAGTTGAGAGATTCTGAGCTTCTTCGATGGCAGTCATCTTTGGTCCCCACTTCGCTTTAGGTAAGCTCCTTAGAACCTTCCTAACTTTTTCTTCATTTGTGAAGACCTTTCCTAGTGAGTCCAAGTTGTTCACGATCTCAGTGAATCTTGTGAACATTTCTTTGACTGGTTCATTTGGATTCATCTTGAATAACTCATATTGTATGAGGAAGATGCTAATCTTTGTTTCCTTGACTTGACTTGTTCCTTCGTATGTGACAATAAGTTTGTCCCATATTTCCTTTACACTCTTGAATGATGAGATGCGGTTGAATTCATTTGCATCTAATCCGTAGTAGAGCAGGTTCATAGCTTTGTAGTTCTTTTACACACTGTCCAAGTCAGCTTGTGTGAAATCAGCTTCCTTCTTTGGGACTTGGACACCTTCAATTGTTGTAGTTGGGACTTTGGGGTCATTCTGAATGATGCTTCATAGTTCCATGTCCTGATCAATAATGAACATACGCATGAGTGCTCTCCAATGGGCACATTTGTTGCCACAGAAAAGTGGTGGTCGAGATGAGGATCTTCCTTGAGCAAATCCTTCATCACCTATAGGATTCATGATTAGTCTCACTCATGGTTAAATCAATAAACGTGAGTCTAGTTCCGATACTAATTGAAGAACTGTTAGGTGAATATAAAGGATAAAAGATACTCTAGAAGGGGGTTGAATAGAGTATGGAACTTTTCGCAAAACCTATCTCAAGGCTTTGAAACTTATTTCAAAGGCCTTGATGTCGATCTCAACTCTTTGTGACACACTTTGATATCAAGGGCTTTGAAACTGATTTCAAGGGCCTTGACTTTGTTCACCTGCAAAAAAAAGTTAGTCACAATAAAGCAGATAAAGTGCGGAATGTAAAAGATCGACACGAGGATATGTTTACGAAGTTCGGCTCTAAATAGCCTACTCTCCGTCCCAGGATATAGCCGTAGGATCTAACTATCTATTATCAGCTTCAAAGAGTCCTAGATATAAACTAGAAGAAATCCCCTTTGTTCGCTCCAAACGGTGTGTGCAAGCTTTAAATTTATATCCCCAGAAATATGCTTAAAACAAGGATGTGAACCCGCAGTGTACGGATCAATTATAGTAAAAAGCAAGAATTTCGGGGTGTTGATCTCATGGACTTAGGTGAAACTAAGCAAGTATAGGTTGTCAATGCAACTAATAACCACAAAAGCGATTAAAGTAATCAAAAGATGAATGCAAATTCTAGGGATTAAAGCATCTAGTTGTGGTTCCGACTCAAGATCTCAAGATAAAGCGGACAAAGCTAAGATTTTGCAAAGGGAAGGTGTTTCTAAAATGGGAATAGATTACCGGGTAAGTCTCACTACTCACTATCCCAAACCAAAGCTCCTATTACCGGGTAAGTCTCAAGGTACTAAGGAAAGGAATTATAATCTCAAACCAACACACCAACTAAGGGAATAGAATCAACCTTTACCGGATAAGTCTTAGGCTAACTCACAAAGATGGAATGAAGGCACACTCAAACCCCAATAAAGGATAAACCTTTATTACATACACTTATGACCTTGGGTAAACAAACTAACAAATCACCGGGTAAGTCTCATCCTAGGCTTGCATTGAACCAGGAAAGGTGTAATAAGAATAGGATTTGGCAAACTATAACACTTAACTCTCAGTTTCGGATCAGAAAAGGTCACCTCGGTCAGTCAAGTTCCACCCCGGCCGAGATTTTCATCGACTAAGCGAGGTACTATAGGGTTAAGGTTAAAGACTCGAGCTTTTAGGGTCCTACTGGGATTAAGATCATTCTATCATTGTCTTTCCCACAACTTTCAGTTAGTCACCCTAGAATCGCACAAAGAATTTAGTCACTCATCATCATGAAAACAATAATCGAATATATGAGAAGGGAGTGAATATTTGAACACAAAAACCTTAAGAACAAGACTTCAATAACTGAATCAAATAGTCACAAATCAGTGTACCTTAAATCACAAATCGAACAAGACATTAAACCAAAGGGAATCTAAGAAAATCTTACAAACTCCTCAAAAGCTATCTCAAACTAGGAATCTTCCTTCTTTCAATCTTCAAAGCTTCCTTCAAACTTCTAGAAAATCCCTTAATTGTTGTGTGGAGAATATTGTTGATCCAAAGATCCGAAGATGGCTGAATTGTGAAAAATTCAACCCTTTACATAGGAGAATTATCTTCCAAAGATAATAATATCTTAAAAAAGATAATTTCCTATAAAATATATCCATATCTCTAAAATAGATCTCCCTAAAATAAGATCTTCCTTCTAGAATTCCCGCCCAAAAATATAAGATATCTTCCTTCCAAAAATAAAAGATCTCCTCCAAAAGATATGATCTCGCCGGCGCTAGGGTGTTCGCCTCGGTTGGGACGCTCCTCAAGATCACCTCGGTCGAGGTGATACATTAGCTGACCGAGGTGAATCTCAATTGAAAGTGAAATCTCTCAAATCTGGTCCAAAGTAAATCTTCTTCAATAATTCTTTGCTTCCTGAGTTCTCTTTTAAGCTCCGGAATGTAGCTCTTATGACTCCTTAGCTCCTTAGCTCCATTTCGATCCAAAATGTGCCATTTTACCTACGATTATAACGAAACTTGGTGTAGACCTCGATTCCCGTAAAGGTAGATGAAACAACAATATAATCACACAATATACATCCATACATGTAGTTTATTGAAGATAAAACGCCTAAACAAGTCCCAAAATATAGACTATAATACATGTTATCACCCTTCTTCTCTCACATTAGTCAACGCTACGATCTAGCTCTTGCTATAATAGCCTAGTTACTTCGCAGAGTAACACACACTCTAGTATAACACTCTTTAGATATTTCAATGGAGCTCTCGAGTTTTATCTCTCTATAACGGTCAAAAAATCGAAGATGGCCTAATCGGGAATATTAAGAATTAAACGGGTTTAACGGAATTAATCCGTTTTAACAAGAGATACCTCTCGAGGTAACCCGCTCCTAGATGATATTATCCCCTAGTGTTATTTGGAGCATTTGGGAGCTTCAATTAGTAAAAATGCAGTTGAGAGAAATGATCAGGACATCGGACATGTCCTAGATATGAAATAACATGGAAAGACAAAATGGCCAAAAGAGTCGCTATTTTGTTTCTTAGAGGCTAAGAAAGACGGGTTAGGAATACGCGTTTTTCGAGACAATTGAGGAATAACTATCCACATAGTATTCCGGATTTATTATTCCAATTCCGAGAAGTTTGGAGAAAGGGCTCAAACCACCTTCGGATCGGTAAAAGGATAATTATCGGCTTTGCTAAAGGATAATGCTAGAGGATAATCATCAACTTTGCTAAAGGATAATGCTAGAGGATAATTATCAACTTTGCTAAAGGATAATGCTAGAGGATAATTATCGACTTTGCTAAAGGATAATGCTAGAGGATAATTATCGACTTTGCTAAAGGATAATGCTAAAGGATAATTATCAATTATGCTAAAGGATAATTATCAATTATGGTAAAGGATAAAGCTAAAGGATAATTATCGACTTCTCTATAAATAGCGGAAATTCATTCATTTTCTTTCACATTTCCTCGTAAAAGCTCTGATTTCTCTCAAGCTTCAAATTCAGATCTTCTCTTCGTTTGTAATCCGATTTCAAATCCGTTTGAGTTTTCGGATTCCTTTCTTCGTCCTCTTCATGTTGGTACCGAGTTTCCGCTTTTCCGACAAAGTTAGGGCCAGGTCGAGCATGTCCTTTCCTTGGCCGGTTCCTTCACTCAAATTCCGGTGAATTTGATGATGTCAAAGCGTAGCCTATGTCGTTGTGATTCCGAATCTTCTTTCGGATCGTCAGTTGGGTTAGTAACGAATAAGTTATGAATATATTCGTTTTCCGTATTACGGTTTGGCCTAAATGGACCTTAGGCTTGTCAAAATGGATAATTGGAAATTCGATTATGCTCGTTACATTATTCGGGTGAAATTTAATTAATTAAATTGGGATTCTAGAGAAGGTTATAAGTTAATTAAATTCAAAGGAATGAATTTAACTGGTGTTTGAATCGAGAAGTTTGATAAGAGAAATATGATATTCTCAACAGGTGTTGTTGAAGGTTTCGGTCTAACTATAGCTTAATTGCTTTGTGAGCGTATCCTAATACGAGAAAGGAGGATAGTCCGAGTGGGAAACGGACTCAATAGTTGGTTTACGAGGTTTTCTTGTTCTTACTTGTGAGGTAAGTGTATATAAATTACACTTTCTTAATATATATTAGGTATTTAATATGGAATTAGTTTTACGTATAAAATATATATTTTTACATATGAAATGTTATGAAGATATATGGTATAATCTTTAAGCATGCATCAATGTGGTTGTTATGATATGTGTGATATTATGATTTCTTACATGCCTTGTGGATTATGTGAATGAATTGTATGCTTAGAATGGTGTTGTATTATATATGAATGTGAAGCATGCAATTGTGAGAATGTGATGATATTTATATGTGATTATGGATATGTATGCATTGATCGACTTTGGAATGTGAGGAAGGGTATAGAGTGTCCTTTGGGGACGGGATATTAGATACTTATATATATTGGGAGAGTGCGATTTGTATACCCTTACTGAGCGTGTGGCTTATTGTTGTTATATCCATATTTTTCAGCTACTCAGACTCGGCCTGATCAAGGCAAGGACATTGGACCCAACACCTGGATTTGAGATCATATCAGGTGGGCTGTTATGGGATGCTACCGCCTAGGATGTTTTGTGTGGTTTTAAACAGCTGTTTTTTTGTTAAACAGGGTTTTATGACGTATGTTAGTATGTATATATGTTGTGAATATGGTTGTAAGATAAAGTTTTAAAAATTTACGTTTTCCGCTTTTCCGCTTATTGTTTTAAATAGGGTTAATTAACTGGTAATTAACTAGAAATGAAATAGGAGGGGTCACATTTGGTTGGTATCAGAGCAGGGATATGATTCCTTGGCTTGGGTTGTGGGAATTTTTTTCTGAAAAGCTTTTGAAAGTTTCTTTTCTTTTAGATGGCGGAGCACAACTATGAGGGGTCGACTGAGTTTATACATGCTCATGGTATATATGATCAGGAGCACCCTAACGTGCTAGTTTATCCAGTACCACTACCACCATTGGATATGGTTGGTATGCCTGAGTTAGTGCAATATTTGAGAGAAGTTATACCACCACAGACACAACAATGTGTCAAGTGGGTATTATCCTAGTAAAGATGGACAAGAATTTCGAAAAGATTCACTGTCAAGGGGAAAAGTAGTTTGAGAGGATCATTGATCCATTGGTAGTGGAGGAGTGGTTGAGGAACATTGAGTCCATTCTAGATACAGTTAAATGGGTATAATATGTTATATCCTTGCTTGAGGAAGCAACTAGAGATTGGCAGGACATGATCCCTAATGGCCGTAGTATACCACCAGTGCTAACATGGGATGATTTCTTGAGAGAGTTTGATGTGATGTTAGTAATGGATTAGTCATCCACTCATATAGTTTTCATTAATTGTTGTACAAAGGAAGTCCCCATGGAGGTTGATAGGTTCAGAGAGGTGAGATCTACTATAAAGTTGAGCATCTATTAGCTCCCAGAGTTATGAGAGTAGAGATGGACGTGAGAGGATCTGAGTTGATAGCAAACATTCGGGTAAGACCTTTGATTCTTGATGAGATTTCAGCTAGACGGGATGAGGATGCTACACTGAGAAGGCTAAAAGCTAAAGTGGGAGATAAATTGGTCCATATGAGATCTTAGAGAGATTGGACCACTTGCGTATGGGTTGGCGTTACAACCTTAGTAATCAAGATTGCATGACGTCTTTCATGTATCGGTGCTATGGAGGTATATGTCATATCCTAGTCATATAATTCCCGAACCTGAGATAGAAGTATTTGAGAACTTGTCCTACCTAGAAGAACCAGTCGAGGTTCTAGGCAGGCAAGTTCGGAGATTGAGAAACAAGGAGATTCCAATGCTGAAGGTTAGATGGGGACATTATTCAGCTCAAGAGGCTACATGGGAGACCGAACTAGATATGAGAGCTAGATACCCCAATCTTTTTGAGTAAAAACCTCAAAATTTTGTGATCCGGCCGTACATCCTGTTGATATATCTACGAGTTTGGTTCTACGTCCTTTCTTAAATTTCGGGACGAAATTTCTTAAAGTGGGAGATATTTGTAACGGTCAAAAAATCGAAGATGACCTAATCGGGAATATTAAGAATTAAACGGGTTTAACGGAATTAATCCGTTTTAACAAGAGATACCTCTCGAGGTAACCCGCTCCTAGATGATATTATCCCCCAGTGTTATTTGGAGCATTTGGGAGCTTCAATTAGTAAAAATGCAGTTGAGAGAAATGATCAGGACATCGGACATGTCCTAGATATGAAATAACATGGAAAGACAAAATGGTCAAAAGAGTCGCTATTTTGTTTCTTAGAGGCTAAGAAAGACGGGTTAGGAATACGCGTTTTTCGAGACAATTGAGGAATAACTATCCACATAGTATTCCGGATTTATTATTCCAATTCCGAGAAGTTTGGAGAAAGGGCTCAAACCACCTTCGGATCGGTAAAAGGATAATTATCGGCTTTGCTAAAGGATAATGCTAGAGGATAATCATCAACTTTGCTAAAGGATAATGCTAGAGGATAATTATCAACTTTGCTAAAGGATAATGCTAGAGGATAATTATCGACTTTGCTAAAGGATAATGCTAGAGGATAATTATCGACTTTGCTAAAGGATAATGCTAAAGGATAATTATCAATTATGCTAAAGGATAATTATCAATTATGGTAAAGGATAAAGCTAAAGGATAATTATCGACTTCTCTATAAATAGCGAAAATTCATTCATTTTCTTTCACATTTCCTCGTAAAAGCTCTGATTTCTCTCAAGCTTCAAATTCAGATCTTCTCTTCGTTTGTAATCCGATTTCAAATCCGTTTGAGTTTTCGGATTCCTTTCTTCGTCCTCTTCATGTTGGTACCGAGTTTCCGCTTTTCCGACAAAGTTAGGGCCAGGTCGAGCATGTCCTTTCCTTGGCCGGTTCCTTCACTCAAATTCCGGTGAATTTGATTATGTCAAAGCGTAGTCTATGTCGTTGTGATTCCGAATCTTCTTTCGGATCGTCAGTCGGGTTAGTAACGAATAAGTTATGAATATATTCGTTTTCCGTATTACGGTTTGGCCTAAATGGACCTTAGGCTTGTCAAAATGGATAATTGGAAATTCGATTATGCTCGTTACATTATTCGGGTGAAATTTAATTAATTAAATTGGGATTCTAGAGAAGGTTATAAGTTAATTAAATTCAAAGGAATGAATTTAACTGGTGTTTGAATCGAGAAGTTTGATACGAGAAATATGATATTCTCAACAGGTGTTGTTGAAGGTTTCGGTCTAACTATAGCTTAATTGCTTTGTGTGCGTATCCTAATACGAGAAAGGAGGATAGTCCGAGTGGGAAACGGACTCAATAGTTGGTTTATGAGGTTTTCTTGTTCTTACTTGTGAGGTAAGTGTATATAAATTACACTTTCTTAATATATATTAGGTATTTAATATGGGATTAGTTTTACGTA
This sequence comes from Fagopyrum homotropicum, assembly GCA_033239125.1. Lineage (NCBI taxonomy): Eukaryota > Viridiplantae > Streptophyta > Magnoliopsida > Caryophyllales > Polygonaceae > Fagopyrum > Fagopyrum homotropicum. Next base: position 53,065,512 of record BSWB01000002.1, read on the forward strand.
TAAAATATATATTTTTACATGTGAAATGTTATGAAGAGATATGGTATAATCTTTAAGCATGCATCAATGTGGTTGTTATGATATGTGTGATATTATGATTTCTTACATGCCTTGTGGATTATGTGAATGAATTGTATGCTTAGAATGGTGTTGTATTATATATGAATGTGAAGCATGCAATTGTGAGAATGTGATGATATTTATATGTGAATGTGGATATGTATGCATTGATCGACTTTGGAATGTGAGGAAGGGTATAGAGTGTCCTTTGGGGACGGGATATTAGATACTTATATATATTGGGAGAGTGCGATTTGTATACCCTTACTGAGCGTGTGGCTCATTGTTGTTATATCCACATTTTTCAGCTACTCAGACTCGGCCTGATCAAGGCAAGGACATTGGACCCAACACCTGGATTTGAGATCATATCAGGTGGGCTGTTATGGGATGCTACCGCCTAGGATGTTTTGTGTGGTTTTAAACAGCTGTTTTTTTGTTAAACAGGGTTTTATGACGTATGTTAGTATGTATATATGTTGTGAATATGGTTGTAAGATAAAGTTTTAAAAATTTACGTTTTCCGCTTTTCCGCTTATTGTTTTAAATAGGGTTAATTAACTGGTAATTAACTAGAAATGAAATAGGAGGGGTCACACTCTCTCTAGGGGATAACTCTTTAAGTAAAAGAGAGAAAGAAAAACTGTTTGATCGAATGAAGATGTTTTGGATTGCTTGAAGACTTTAGATGTTTCCGTGTAAGCTTGTATCTTGTTCTTCAATCGACATCTTCATTTATAGACTTCTATGGAGAGGTCTTCTAGTCGTTGGGAAGATGACCGTTGAAGATGATTCTTCTTCTCCATGAAAGCTGCTTCTTGGTTGAGATGAGATAAACGTTGTGGATCTTCTATCATCTTCATCTCCTTGAAGCACGTTGATCTTGTCCATAATCTTCTCGTATTTGTTGTGAAGATATAAAATTCTATTTGAGAGAAGATTTGTGTGCTTTCGGTTGAGGAACGTTGCAAGATCCTGTTTCGAATCAAATCTTCCTTGGTTGGTTGAGATCTTCTTTGAGCATATCTTCTTGTTTGTGCATATCTTCTTAGAAGATCTTCTTTGCCACTTGGTAGATTCAGTTTGTTGAATTTGAATTCCTTCAGCGTGTGTTGTTCCGATTAGAGTTTCAAGGGCCTTGGCTTCTGATCCTTTGAAATGGCTTTCAAGGCCTCCGAAGGTCCCTTGAAAAGTGTTTCAAGACCTGCACACATTCTAAACAAACTACCAAGCAACTCGATATATAATCAATAAGTTGTTAGTGTATAAAACCACTTCATTTGTATTTAATTCTTCCATCATCATCACCTATACAAATATATAATCAAGGTGGAGTTGTCATAAACAATAAACACACACCACCAACAACACATAGATGCTAATACAAGGAATACGAGCCAAGTAAGTGTGGAGACTTACCTCGTCCCAAATCTAAACCGATCAACAATATCTCTCAACTTTCCGCAAGAAGATACTCAACTCCTGGTCAAAACAAGGCACACGATCAATATCTATCTCTCAGGCTATAAGTCCTTAGACTTCTAGCTCAAATGACCTCTATAAATTCATATAACTCTCATGTTAGGATAACACGTTCCTAGTCTTGATGTTCTCACAACAACATGTAATCTTAGACCTCAAGCCTAATGATTCTCACAAGATCAAACCATATACTCGAATCCTTATAACAACCTCATTAGACCGCAATACCACCTCAAGCTTAGAATCAACATCAATCCATCAAACAATATCAAATCCTCCAGACTCACCTAAGGTTCAAAGCCACTACTTGGCATTCGCTCTAAGTTATGCTAGATTATCCAACCTAGCATGATACTAAACTAAACATTACTATATCGCGGGGAAGGATACTCACACGACGTCAAAAGACGGAAGTCGATCAATAGATGTCGACTTTGGACTCGTTAGGCCTTTATCGGGAACCTAACACCAAAATTAAGCAAATTTAACTCATAAGCTATATTTGAACGGAATATATAATATATATATATAAATCTAAGGAAAAATCGTTTTCAAAAGTCAACGTTAAAACCCCGGGATTAAATCTTTGAGCCATAACTAAATTAATCCAACAAAGACATAATATACCGTGTAGAAAAATATAAGAATATCACGTAATCAAAATCCAAGGTTCCAAACCGCTAATCCATTTTTTGGGAAAAATATACAATCTTGTAAATGCGGCCCATAAACCGTAAATAAATCTTGGGCTATTTTCCAAAAAAATCACAATAGAGGGCGTAAAGTCACATTCCAAAAATCTAGGTTCAAAACTGCACTATCAAAATATGGGACACAAATGCAAACTTCAGAAATTAGGGTCATTAATGCAAATATAAAATATAGGGCCACAAATTGTAAATATACAAGATTAGGGAGGGGGCGATTGTAATTTTCCAAAAGGGTTTCTTATTCACGCTGGAAAGCAGTGAAGGATTGGGGAAGGAAGCAGGGGCTGGGTAGCCGCCAAAACCTATGCGAGTCAGATCCGGGTGAGGCGAAGACAGAGCCATGGTAGGGAGGCTCCGATGGGCTCGCTCCGGTGATCATCCGGTGGCACATCGAGGGGGTGACGACTCTTCGGCGACAACAAGTGGCCCAAACAACATTGGTCTTTGATTTCGGTGAGAGGGCGAGGCTTCAGGCGTTGTTCGGGTGGAGAGTAGAGGACGGCGAGGCAGGGCGAAGGCGGCTCCTCTGGTGGCGGCTGCGTCTGGCGTCACCGGTTGTTCCCAGGCGACAATGATTGTAGAGGGATGTTGGTGTGTAAGGGGAAACAGAGAATGAAGGTTGAGGAGGTGAGCTTGCAAGGGCTGTTGAGATTGAGTTGAGCAAGAGCGTGAGGGAGATTGATCATTGGGGTTTCAATAGGGAAGGTAAAGTGGAGGGGAAAGCGAGGAGGTACTGCGTATGGTGGCTGGTGACAGAGGAGGGGTGCACAGACATAGGCTGGGCGGCAAATGCCTATGCTCAACAGTGCAAGACTGCAATATGGCTTCAACAAGCAAGGATCAAGATAAGGAAAAAGGAAGAAAAGAAAAATAAATAAATAAATAAAATAATAAATAAGTAGGGGAAATGGAAATGAAGTAACCTCGATCAAAAATGTTCGAAACGGGATTTCCGAATCTGAAAATTTTTTCAAACTTTTTCGTAAAATAATATACGGAAAATATAAACAACCATATATACTCATAAAAATATTGTTTACAATATATGAATTACTTCCGTGAACTATTCTTGATAATAATATAATGATATAAATATAGGTAATATATATATTATATCAAAACTAGTAAAATTTAAATTACGACGTAAAAATACTCTTAGACTGTAAAAATATCAATAAATATACGGAAAGATCTTATCGAGAACACGCCTAAAATTTGGGTGTTACATAAGTTATCTAATATACATGTAATATTATAATAAATGATTATTTTAATAAAATATACATTAAAATTATTTTTGAGAATGTTAAACAAATATTTTTCATCCTTTCAATGTTTACTAAATAGGTACATAATACAAACTAATATACTATGAATAAGTTGTACCCAAATGAACATTATTTATATTTATAGACCTATATTAAAGCAAAAGCATTTATCGCAACGCGTCATCGTTATATGTTCTTAACGTTACATGTCATTTTTACACGCCTTCTTATTTATAGCATTAATAATTAATTACATTTTAATTTTAAAGTAAATATAATTTACTAAATATAATTTATCCATTATAATATCCATATTTAAGTCATCATAATATCATATAGTATTTTTTTGACACATATATTTGGATAGTACTTCTTTATTCTTTTTTCTAAAATCATATACCTTATTTTAGTAAGTTTAAAATTATATTTCTAAATTATTAAAAATTATTTAAAAAAAATATTATTTCTAACCCAAATTTAAATAATTAATATTTTATAATAATAATAAAAATATATACACTATTTCGATCAGAGGTTAACGAACTCATGTTATTCGTTATTTCTTAATTTAACTATTTTTTACACTATAATTTAATAGAATTTTATAATAAAAAAGATTTAATTAAAATTACATATATCATAATGGATTTACAAATATTTTATTATTAATTATATCAATACAAAATTATCTAACACATACATTTAATACAAATCAATTTTAATATAATCTGTACAAAGTACGGAAATTACGCTAATGAATTCATAAATTTGGCTAACTCAAATACTTTTTTCCTTCCTATAATATATTATCAAATATAAATATTAATACAAAATTATAATATAAAACTCTTTTCCTCTTCACTAAAACAAATACATACATGTAATACTGTATAAAGTTTTTTAATAATCGGGGATATCTGTTGATTCGGGATTAACTGACAATCCGCGACTATCTTACAATCCGGTGATCCGTGAATATTTGTAGGTCTTAAATCTTGACCGACATAATAATCCGGAAAAATCATTTGGATCCAATCGAACTAAAACAATTATCAAAAAAAAAATTCGGACTAGACTAACGGATTTAGACTCGGGACGGATCGGATCGACTCTGCCCATCCGTAGAGTTGTAATGATAATTTTGTGAATGGTAAAAACATTAATTTCGCCAATAATCCCCCTCAAGTTGGAGCATGAGGATCAACAATGCCCAACTTGTCCATAAGAAACTAAAACTGTTGACGTCCAAGAGCTTTAGTAAATAGATCATCAGGTTGACAAGATGTGCGAACATGGTGGGTGATCACAGTCTTGTCAAGGAGGAGATCACGAATGAAATGATAGTCAACTTCAATGTGTTTTGTACGATCATGAAAGACAGGATTGACTGGAATATGCAGGACAGCCTCACTATCACAAAATCAACGCATAGGAGATGTATGAGAAACTCCAAGTGATCGTAGAAGGGCTTTGAGCCAAATAAGCTCACAACGCGTGTAGGCCATTGCCCGGTACTCGGCTTCAGCTGAAGACCTGGAGACCATATGTTGTTTCTTTGTCTTCCAAGCAATAGGAGAAGATCCAAGAGACACATAGTATCCAGAAATCAAACGCCGGGTAAGAGGACAACGTGCATAGCCCGAATCACAATAAGCAGTAAGCTGCATGGAACTTGCAGCAGACAAGAAGACACCTTGCCCTGGATGACCTTCAAGAAGCGAAGGACGCGGATGGAAGCATCCCAATGATCAGTAGTCGGTAACTGCATAAATTGTGCGAGCGTGTGTACAGAGTAGGACAACTCCGGACGGGTGATTGGTCACATAAATCAGGCGACCGACCAGACGATGATAACGATCCGGATGTGGAAAAAGAGGTGCATCAGACGTGGCTAAGGTATGATTTTGTTCCATGAGAAAGTCACTAGGCTTGGCAACAAGAACACCAACTTCAGAAAGGATATCAAGGGTGTACTTTCGTTGGCACAAAAAGAGACCTTTAGATGAGCGAGCGAATTCAATGCCAAGAAAATACTTTAGAGGGCCCAAATCCTTCATGTGAAAGATGGAGCTAAGCTTGGATTTCAAGCGAATAATCTCTGCAACATCATTACCAGCGATGATCAGATCATCAACATAAACTAGAATATGAAGTGACAAACCGCTACGGATGAATGAGAACAACGAATAGTCAGCCTTAGATTGAGTGAACCCAAATCGGCGCAGGGCGGATGACAACTTAGCGAACCAATTTCGGGGTGCCTAACGGAGTCCATACAAAGAGCGGTTTAACCGACAAACCTTAGAAGAATCAGACAACGGAAATCCAGAAGGTGGTTTCATGTAAACCTCCTCATCCAAGTCACCATGCAGAAACGCATTTTGAACATGCATTTGATGTAGTTCCAACCCTTGAATAACTACAACAGCCAAGAAAGTGCGAACGAAGACCATCTTCGCAACAGGAGCAAATGTCTCATTATAATCGATGCCAAACTTTTTATTATTGCGAAGAACAACCAACCGAGCTTTGTAACGTGCAAGCGTACCATCAGACTTCACTACAAAAAAAAATAGTTTTGTGACGGATTACTGCGACGGCACTAAGCCCTTTTGCGACGACAGCAACTATTTGCGACGGCATTGCGTCGGCAATAACGCCTTCGTCAACTCGTCCGTCGTAAAATGAATTTACGACGGTAAATTACCGCCGCTAAATGGCTTGCGACGGCTGTTGGCGACGGTTTTTGCCGTCGCAAAAAGGGACGACCGTCTATTCTTATTTCATATTTAGCGACGGCTGTTGCCGTCGCAAAAAACAATGACGTACTTTTATCAAACCTTTGCGACGGCACGTTGCCTAATATCCGTCGCAAGAAGGTAACGGCTACATTATTCAAAATTTACGCGGTTTGTTGCCGACACAAATGTTACACCTGAATTGAATTTCATATTATTTTATTATGCAACAATTTCAAATAAATTAAAGAGCAATCAAATCATAAAAGGGCAATATAGCATATCTCATATTGAAAGTTATCATTATCACCAAAAGTAATGGATACATAATTCATATTCGTCCGTAAAAGTAAAATACTTGTTGAGCAACTTCATATTCATTTTTGTCCCTGAAAGTTACCATCATCACCTAACGTAATTGATACAAAATGAAATATATTAAACGTTTTCACTTGAATTTTCTTATTGACCAACTTCATTAGCGGCGGGCTCTTTTTGAAATTCCTCTCCATAGACTCGTTTTGATAAACACTTGTTGCACCCTACAAAACCAAAATAAGCGTAACATTAGCAATATACATTTCCCCAACATTTAATTAATGTGCAACCTAAACAAATAGTAAACCAGTATTAGAACATCTGCCAAGCTATCAATTAAAACAGCTTATATAAATTATAAGGATAAACACACATTTTTTATATGTCAACCCACAGCTGATACTTAAATTATAAGGATAAGTAACAAGATGATACTTAAATGCCAACAAACCAACTAAAATGGGCAGAGGATTGACCAAAGATTCAAACTTACTGTTCCACAACTGTCGCGGGAGCCAGAGTTACAACTGTTTCCCTATTTTTACCTGACCCGTGGATGCAACTGAGGTAGTTGAAGCTCCAACTGGAGAAGCTTTATTTTGCAACAAAGTCAAATGATAGACGTAAACATGTGAATTAAATCTAAAGAAGCTTAAAGAGCTGATAGCTCGACTTCACGGTTACAAGGGCGATAAGCGACGAATGTACTGTCATTAGAAAAGGATCCTGGATTGAAGCATGTTACTCCTCCATAAATGAACGTCTTCTGCGCACTATTATCTCCTAAAATAATGTGCAAGCCCCCATAATTCATATATTGAATTATGGTACTTAAACAAGAGAAATCGATGAAATAAGGAAAGAATATGTACCAAATGTGGAGTTGGATAGAGGTTGAGACAATGATCATAATTCCAGATAATAGGTTGAACAGTGAGGGGAAGAGGGCACATATGGCTCTAATGGATCATGATAGCAACCAGCTGCACAACGAACACATGATGATGATGATAGTTTCATGATAAGAGTACGGTATTCAAACGAACACAAACTTGGTTAGATTGACTTACATGTCCGAAATGATCACTTGTTTCTTCGCTTGAAGGGCTCAACAAGCATTACTTGCGCATTTTATATAGCAGGTCATGACGGAATATTACAATCTCTTGGCTGTAAAACTTTATTCTGTGGTTTATCCAGAAATTGTAAGTTAATTTGCTGTTATTTACTTGTATCATTTGTGTGAGGGTTGCTTTGATGAAACTGGTAGGTAGTTGGAACAAACCTGCATGAGTTACTCAAGAAAAGGGATTTAGAATATGCTTTTTAAGCTCGTCGCAAAATACTTTGGCAAATCACTCCGTGGGAGCAGTTGAAGGTCCTGAGATCGAAAACATATATCAGATATTTTAGTGCTACTGTAATTATAGTTCAGCAAAAAAATTTGTACCTGAATCACCGGGACCACAAACAAAGAGAAACCGGCTATGCTCCTTCAATTGAGGATGACCTCAATCAATTCCCCAGTCTCCCAAACTGCATTCTGAATTATTAAAATCTTATCATTGTAGAATCAAATCGTGTAAGGCAACAAAAATAATTAACATTTTCTAGTAAAGTTCTTATTAGGAATCACCTAATATCCGAGAAAGCATCGAATGAAAGGTTGCATGGCCTAGAGCAAAAGTTTCCCATAAGCACAAACAAGGAAGGAACCACTTCCATACTTTCATATCCATCTAGAACAGTTGCCATCTTTGCCATAGTCTTCTCTATACATGAAGTCGTAAAATTTGTTAGAATTGCGTATAAACTATAACATTGCATAAGTTGACGAAAACACCATTAAACTCTCTTCTTACTTTTTCATCATCAAGCCATATATCTGAAAGGACAATAAGCATGCCATTTACTGCCTTCTTTTCCTTTTCAGCAAGTCTCATCTAACAAGATAATGTAAGAAAAATTGGGAGACCAAGACCAGAATTTGAGAAACAAATGTCGTAGAGAATTAGTTTTTAGGCAATATAATTGGATATATAATAGTGAAGGATACTGATTCTTCCTTTGTCATTGTACCACAACCAAAAAAGTCCAGCCCTGAAATGAAAGATAGGGATTCTTCCCGGTCCTCTATTGGAGGGAATCCACAAGTATGCACCTACATTATTTTGCATGATATTTCAGGTAAGATATGAAGAATAACAAGCAGGACTGACATAGTTTGTTGCTGAATAATAAATTATGAACCATTTGATAGTCTGAGAAAATTCATAAAAAAGAACTTTCCATGTTAGAGGATATTAAAATCTCCATCACAAAGGCAATGATTTCCTTGAAAGTACTCACATCCGTTTGTTGTAAAATTCACAACACTATTGTCTATATCATCAGATAAAATCAAATCAAATCCAAACCATAGTTATAAAATGATGAAACCACAATAGAAACCCAGAAAAGGAGAGTGGCCCACTTGTTTGGATGAATTGATGAGACAAATGCCCACGTTTCTTCGATAACCCTCCGGGGGAGACTCCATGGAATGTTGTAGTGAAGAAGACGGCGAAAAGCTCAATGCACTAAAATCCCTTATTATTCTTCTTCCTCTTCTACCGAGAGTGACGAAATAAAGCGGCTTGTGCACGAAATGGAATGACAAGTGCGTAAAACTGGAGGAATTGGCAGGGTAGCAAGGTAAAGACCTCAAAAGAACCTACAATGGATAGTGACGATGTAATGGCGGAGGGTTGTGTAAACCCAATCGGCACAAAGCCATTATTTCAATTTTAGATTCTATAAGATTCAATACCTTGTAGTATATCTCATTTTTGCTAAGGTTGACTCAATTTGGCTTTCTCATATATACAGTGAGGCAAATGGCCCGAGTGTTGAAAACATTGAACCGAAGCTGCATAAAAAATTACTCTGAATCTCCATAGACATTTTGTCGAGCACTGCATCGTTAAACTAGTATCATATCGCTACATTTGAAGAGTTATCAAACTACATATTTCTAAATCTCAATCAACTAAACATTTATAATCACAACAGTCTTGCTAATCCTAAACTCCACCTCATTCTAAACTTCAGAGTAATGAAGGATAAAACCCAAATACTAAAGATTCAATGGAAGCTGAATAATTTTCAAGGGAAAAACCAAAAGTAACGAAGCATAAAAAAATTTCATGACAATCACAATCAAATTTACATCTTAAAGAATGAAGAACACCCAATCTAATTCGAAAGAGAATGTAGAGAGAACTTACTCTTCAGACCGCCAAACCCTAGCCTTCGCAGGTTTGCTTTAGGGCTAGATGACTCGAGAGCGCGTTCTTAATTCCCAAGTTGCAGGGTTGTCCCTTATAAAAGTTATATTTTACAATTTATTTTAGGGATAAAATAATATACTAAATTGGTAAAAAAAAAAAAAAAGTAAATTTTTTTGCGACGGCATACATATGCCGTCGCAAGTATATCTGCTATTGACGACTGTACGAGCTTTGCCGACGCAAACTTAACGGCGGTTGTACACGCCGTCGCAGTGCCGTCGCAAAAACCCTACCAATGGCGACGGTAGAGTTTGCAGTCGCAAATATCGGTCGCAAAAGTTTTTTTTTTTGTAGTGCTTGTACTTAATTCGGAACACCCATTTACAACCAATAGGTTTCTTGTCAGGAGGCAAGTCAACGACGGACTAGGTGCCATTCTTATGTAGAGGATCAAGTTCGGCTCTCATAGCCGTTCTCCACTCGGAACTGCGAAGGGCATCAAAAACAGAATGAGGTTCCATACTGGCAGTGACAGATGCTAGAAAACCCCGGTGAGAATTGGAGAAACGATCATAACACAGAAAGACACTAATAGGATAACGTGTACCTGACAAAGTCGATGGAGTGGGAGTCAAAACTAGTGTGTTTCCTGGTGCACATACGGTGTTGCAGACATAATCACGAGTCCAAACCGGTGGTCGTCGATCTCGGCTACTACAACGAGAGTTGGTAAGATCGACATTTTGTGGTGGTGACTCAATGGAAGAGGAGGAGGCACTCCCCCTTACGTCCAACGAGGGCACAACCGACGGGAAAACACCATCACGAGGTAGGGTTGGAGAAGGTTTTGGGATCTGGTCGACTAGGGTGGGCTCGAGCTGGATATGGTCGACTCGATCAGATGGGTTCTGGGGAATGTGATCTGCTCGATTTAGAAAGGGAACCAAGTCGAGCGACTCGGATGCGTGGGTTACGGTGGGTGTTACGACGGTGAGGGAAGGCTCGGTTTCGGTGGGAGAGGTGGTGATATATGGGAAACAATGTTCATAAAAGGTAATATCCCAAGAAATGAATATGTCGTGGGTGTCAAGATCAAAAACTCCCCATCCCCGTTGGCCATGTGGGTATTCGACGAAAATGCACTTCCTAGATCGAGGGAAAAATTTATTTGTATGTCGAGGTATTTGGGAGGCATAGCAAATGGACCCAAAAGTTCTGAGGTGAGTGAGGTTAGGGACACGTTTATGGAGAATCTCGAAAGGCGTCTTGTGGTCTAAGATTGGTGTAGGTGTGCGATTAATAATATAACCGGCAGTCAAGACACATTCTCCCCAAAATTTGATGGGTAAGTTGGCTTGGAAAAGGAGGGAGCGGGAAACGTTCAGAATGTGTCGGTGTGCCTACACAAGACGATTCAAACAAAATCCCATTAGTCTCAAAGTAAGAACACAATGAGATGAATTCGGTGCCATTATCACTACGAAAACGTGTAACATATTTATTGAATTGTCGTTTAGCAAGGGCAACAAAGTTCGTTATTATTTGAGACACCTCATTCTTGTGTTTTAGAAGATAGAGCCATACATGGGAAGAACAATCATCAACTAGAGTAAGAAAATACGAGGCACCAGAAATAGATTTGGTTCTATAAGGCCCCCCGACATCACCATGAATCAATTCAAAAATGTCAGATGCTTTAGATTCACTAGTCGAAAAACTTAAACGTGTTTGTTTCGCTTTATGACAAACATCACAAGGACTCAACGATCTAGTTTTATTCAAGCGAACATTAGGCAAATAAGAAAGAATAGAAATGGAAGGGTGACCCAAATGTTGATGCCAAAGGACATGAGAATCGACGCCCACATGAAAGGACCGCGCAACCTCCAATCCCGCACGAAACTAGTAGACGCCATTTCGTTCTTCACCCACGCCAATCAACATCATCGTAGTACGGTCCTGCAAGATGCACACTTTATCAGTTGCACTGACAACACAATTTTTATCCTTAAGCTATGTAACGAAATAAGATTGCATTGCAAATCCGGAACATATAACACATCATCAAGATGCCGTCGATCACTAAGAACAAGTGTGTGTGCTTGTGTTGTTGTAGTCATCAATCCATTTGGCATTAAAATAGAGAAAGAATCAACCTCTTTAACATCAAGAAGCAAAGAGCGATTCCCTGTCATGTGTAACGAAGCTTCAGTATCAAGAATCCAGGTTAGAAATTTCGTACCGTTCACATGCTCATCAGAAAGATCATTGCCTTGAAACAGAGACACAAATGTGGACCATTGTGAATCTGTAAGTCCTGGGAAAACGGCTCGTTATGCAGCCCCTACACAAGTGGTAGACGATACACCTTGGGAAGCAAATGTCACGGCGCTGGCTAGAGCCGGAGCGTGACGGTTCTGACCACGGTTTTCACTGATTACGAGTAGATCCATCTGTGTTTCGAAAGACCCAACCTTCAGGATAATCGTTAAGCCTGTAGCATATAGTTGCATCATGACCAAGAATTCCACAATGTGAGCAGGTGGTTGTGTTTTTGGTGCGAGCATACTTTTCACCAGTGACATGTGATTTTTGCTCACGGTTTCCTGGTTTGGAGTCGGCACGTCCGGGAGGGCGATCAACTCTACATCCCTGAGTTGCAAAGGCAACGACTGCATCAACGGACACAACTTCCCGCTTCTTTGACGCCGTCAATTGACACTCCTATTGAACTAGAGTAGAGTATACGATATTCAGGGATGACAGTGAATCTCGAGTAAGGATATTTGATCTATAGACCCTTCTTGATGGGTTTTGATGAGTGTTTCTGTTCAGCTCTGATACCATAATAATTTTGTAAAAGAGAGATTATTCTCAACAGCGAAAGATTAGAATTTAGGAATTAGGTTTTCGGCTATGATACCACGACAATTTTGTGAAAGGTAAAAACATTAATTTCACCGATACGTAAACTAGTGAGTATACGTAATTCGTGCGTGGACCGGACATGTCCTCAAAGTCCTAGTAATTTTAAGAAACTCCCGAAGTCGTGTCAGCCAAGATCACCAACCCTAGCATTTTTTCCTCCACTCTAATGGCGGCGGTGGAGCTTCCACAGAGAAAGATGCCGCGTCCGGGGCGGGGCGGCGTGGTGGCGCACGGCCTCACAGACGAAGAGGCCAGGGTCAGAGCCATCGCCGAGATTGTAAACCAGATGACGGAGCAGTCTCGCAAGGGGGAAACCGTCGATCTCAATGCACTCAAGTCAGCTGCTTGCCGTAAGTACGGTCTTGCACGCGCTCCAAAGCTGGTGGAGATGATTGCCGCGGTGCCGGACGCTGACCGGGAAGTCCTACTCCCTAAGCTCCGAGCAAAGCCTGTCAGAACCGCCTCCGGCATCGCCGTTGTTGCCGTAATGTCCAAACCCCACCGCTGCCCTCATATCGCCACCACTGGGAATATCTGCGTTTACTGCCCCGGGGGGCCTGATTCCGATTTCGAGTATAGTACTCAATCTTATACCGGCTATGAGCCCACCAGTATGCGTGCTATACGTGCCAGGTATCTATATAGTTTTTCTCTCTTTTTTATTGATAATGTTCTAGAATCTGTTTCTCACCTCAAGTATGGTGGCTTGTTATAGCATGATATAGGAAAGGTCTTTTGTTTTACTACTGGTTGGACCCTTGAAGTTTTGTGGTTTGTGTATGTTTGAATTCCCTTCCTGGGACTTGAAATGTTTGGTACATCGTTTTTTAAGTTTATGAATTAAGTTATAAATTTTACGCCAAGTTTGAGGTAATTAGTCTCTGTAGTTCTCAGGTTTGCCAAATAAAAACTGTTCATGTTCTAGTACTCCGTAGTGAAATTTGTGCTGCCCTGGTAGAATTTAGAGGGTTCATTTTAGATGTAACAGTCACTCTAAGGGCCCGTTTGGTTCCAACTCCGGGAACGGAAACGGAATGGAAACGAATTTAGTCCATATATATATCCATATTCATGAAATTTTATGGAATGATTCCCCATGGTTTAATGAAAAATGTATTTGCTTCCTCACATTTTGTTACCCTGTAGGGTATCAAAAGTAATCAAACTTTCATCCAATTACTACAAACCACAAGGAATGATTCCAAAAATTTTAATGAATAAGGGTATACGTATTGACTAGATTCGTTTCCATTCCGTTTCCGATTCCGGAGTTAAAACCAAACGGGCCCTAAATAGACTTGATGTTAATACTTATTTGTGTTGAGGGTTGGTTCTAAGAATTGATGCCTTTAGGAACCAGGGCCTTGTAAATTCGTAGCCAATTTTGATGTCGACAACATATACCATCCGGCCAAAAATTTGGGGTTTCCTTTATTTAAGCCTTTATGAAAATGTTAAAAGGTATGTATTTATTTAATTTTACTTGTTTTTCTTTTTCCACAAAATTGTTGATTGGGAACTTTGGTTCTTGTTCTTCTATTTTTTCTATAGCCACATGAACACTTCGACCAGATACTGGAATGTTGATAATGCCAGTACATATTTGGTAATTTGGTAATTTCTGTATATTAGTAACTATTTTACAAGAAAGATGAGCTGCTTCTTCATTTCTTATGTCTTTTGATATTGTTGACGGTCCATGGAACGAACTTTAGACTTTTTTGAAGTATCAGCTTATTGCTTATTGCAATTACATTGCAGGTACAATCCTTATGTCCAGGCTAGAAGCAGGATTGACCAACTGAAGCGGTTGGGACATAGTGTTGATAAGGTTGAGTTCATCTTGATGGGAGGTACCTTCATGTCACTACCTGCAGAGTATCGGGATTATTTTATAAGGAACCTACATGATGCTCTATCCGGACACACATCTGCAAATGTGGAAGAAGCAGTTGCATATTCTGAACACAGTGCAGTGAAGTGTATTGGGATGACAATTGAAACGTGAGTTTTTGGCTTCTGTCTTCAACTTTTCTCAGGTGTATTTTCATTGTCTTTTTTTTGTTGTTGTAATCCTACCAAATGGGTCAAACACTCCTCTAATCATAGTCAAAATGATGCAAGATAAAGCGTATTTCTTAAAAATATTCATTGAGATCCGATTGTACCCCAAGTCATGTATGATTCTGCTTGTATTTCTTCTTTGATAAGCTAAGTAATCTCTCTGATTTGGATTACAGATTCATCCTGTATATATTTCTACGTGATAAAAAATGATAGAACTCTTTATCTTTTATTGTTTTGTATATATAACAAAACTTGGTCTTGGGGGTCTAATAGACACTAAAATTAAATTCCTTGGATTTTTTTCCAGTGTTACAGATCTCATGTTACCAGCGACAAAGATTTGATTAGTGATTGGCTGGTGATTAAGAAATAGGAAGGATAACGAACTTTTAATAGTTTGATGTGGCTATACTTCCCTGCTCTTCACATTTGGTTGTATCTAGGTTCCAGATGACCTGGTAAAACTAGATATAGGCCCCGTTTGGTGATATGCAGATTAAGATGAAATATTTATTTCATCCCCATAATCTAGATAATCTATCTCATAGAGGATGAAAAAAATCTCTCAATTTCATCCTCATAATCTGATAATCTTCATTTCATCTTCATAATCTCCAGTCACCAAACAGGCCCATAGAACTGCAGAATGGATATGATTATGCTATCCACGACCTGTAATATATATTTTTCCACTCAGGAGACCAGACTATTGTCTTGGACCACATTTGCAACAAATGCTAACATATGGATGTACACGTCTGGAGATTGGAGTTCAGAGCACATTTGAGGATGTTGCTCGTGACACCAACAGGGGGCACACAGTTGCTGCTGTGGCTGATTGCTTCTCCTTGGCCAAGGATGCTGGTTTCAAGGTGCTTTGTTTGTCTGAACTTTCTGATGCAGTTGATTTGTCATAATTTTATTCACATTTGTTAGTCGAATATAAGTTTCAAGAGGTTTTTCTTTTCACCATTTTTAAGAGCTGGCTTGTTATGTTAGGACCACGTAGAATCATCCACTGATCATGTTTTGATTAATGTGTGCTCTTACGATTTTCCTATGAAGGATATAAGAGAAATGGGTTGGCTCTTCATCAACATAATTGGAAAGCATATAAATTTAGCTCTTCAAATTTGCACGGTTGTTGAGGTTTTATTTATTATTTCCATTTACAGGTGGTTGCTCATATGATGCCTGATCTTCCAAATGTTGGAGTTGAGAGAGATCTGGAGAGTTTTAAGGAGTTCTTTGAAAGCCCTTGTTTTAGAGCTGATGGACTTAAAATATATCCAACTCTTGTTATTCGTGGAACTGGGCTTTATGAGCTATGGAAAACGGGCAGGTCTCTTTTCATGCTCTAGCTAAAATTGCAACTAATTGTCTCATGTATGGATTAGATTTGGGCTTTAAGATGGAATTTGTTTGTTTACAGGTATAGAAATTATCCACCTGAGCAACTTGTGGACATTGTAGCAAGGATTTTAGCATTAGTACCACCTTGGACCCGTGTTTACCGTGTGCAGCGGGATATACCAATGCCCCTAGTTACTTCTGGTGTTGAGAAAGGCAATCTTCGTGAACTAGCTTTGGCCAGAATGGATGACCTGGGCTTGAAATGCCGAGATGTCCGAACACGGGAAGCTGGAATACAGGTGAGTTATATCATGATGTGCACAAATGAACCATGCAGTTGAAGTGTTGTATTACCAGGTGTTGATTGTTATAATTCTCTCCTTCTGCAGGACATTCATCACAAAATAAGACCAGAAGAAGTAGAGCTTGTCCGCCGTGATTATACAGCCAATGAGGGCTGGGAAACTTTTATCTCATACGAAGACACCCGCCAGGTATATCAATTATTTTCCACAAAGGATGCTTTTAAGGAAAATCCTTGAACATGCACTTCTCAAATTTGCTTTGAAGTTTTAAGTTCAAATTTCAGATTTTATCTGAAGATCTCCAACTCTGATAAGAAAAATAGCTCCTGGCAGCTACTAATATTTGATTTGTACATCCAGGATATTCTTGTTGGATTGTTACGCTTAAGGAAGTGTGGGAAGAATGTTACGTGTCCTGAACTCATGGGGAAATGCTCAATAGTCCGTGAGCTTCATGTTTATGGTACTGCAGTTCCTGTCCACGGAAGAGATGCAGACAAACTTCAGCACCAGGTAAGATTACTGTAAAAATGTACTAATTAAATTTGTATGGGATCAAATGTCATTTACCTGTCATTCTAGGCAAAGCCTAAGATTAAATGAAGGGGCCATGTAGGATAACAAATGATGAAGTTTGTTCATCCAAATAAAATGACAGAAATTTAAGGTTGCTCGAATTGGGATTCTAGTATTGATTCGTTGGGGGCCTTTTGGATCACCTCGTGAAATTGGATTGTAAGATTCTACCGAAGCTAAATATTGTATAGATCAATCTGATATATAGGAAACTTCTTAAAATAAAGGTTTTTTCCCTTGAAAAAACCCCATCTTTTAAATTGTACTTTCTTTAAAACCACCTTTTGTAGGTTTTAATGTAAAACCACCTTATATAATATAAATTGTATAATTGAACAACCATAATAATAGTTTTTCTTATATTAGGTGCGTGCCAATCTACCCTTAATTAACCATTTTATTTTAGTAAATTAAACTTTCATTTACTATAAAGCAGTTGTGCAAACATAAGGTTTTTTGCCGGCACGGAATTACAGACACGTGAACTTTACGTCGGTAAAATTTGAACGGTTGGTTAATAGAATATGATCTCAATGTGCAATTTTTTGAAAATGAACCGTTAATGCATACAAATTGAACGAAAATAATATTATATATGAAAAACATTTCTTTTATAATTTTTTTAGGTTACTTTTTTCCTGGAAAATAAATCAGTTGTTACATATTTAGTTCAAATTTTTTTTATGTTAATAGCTCAAAGTTTTTGTTGAAGTTCACATATTTTACATCATTAGTTCATTTTTTTTTTTTGTATTATTCTTACGTAATGTTTATGAAACACAAATTTAATTAGTACATTTTTACTGTATATTTCTTAGTTCAAAACTTTTATACTAAAAGCTCACATAGTATGTTTCATTAGTTCAAACATATTGTATTATTAGTTTATACTTTTTTTTTTGGTAGTTAAGTTTTTTAAAATTTTCATAAAATTATGTATCTTGAACTTTCATAATATCAGTTCAAATTCTGTGTTTCATTAGTTTGAACATTATGTTATGTTAGTTTGAACATTGTGGTCCATTAATTTTAAACATGTACTAGTGTAAAAGTACATAGAAACATAACTAACAAATAAAACAAACAGTATTCACATATACTAGTAAAAAGTGCCTGAAAACATGACTAACAAATAAAACAAAAGAACAAAATATTAGAACCAATAGCATAACCCTTAAAATGAGTAGAACAAAAAATTTGAACAAAACAAGGAACGGCTACAGGCTTTTGTTATAAAAATGTGTCAACCAATAGTACAAACAATTTGAAGTAAAACAATACTCGTTAATACAAAAATAAATGCCACGTGACAACCACACAGTGCTTCATAATTCTGCACCGGAAGAAGTGTTCCTTACATGAACACCGTCCTTACTCTAAACACCTCGTTTCAAAATTTCATTTTCTTATTTTTCTGTATCAGATAGTTAAACTTAATTTGTTTATGGAAGCAGTGAAGAACTGTTTTTAAGATATTTCAAATGAATATTCTTTGGTTAATTTGGAAAAAGATTGTGGATGATAGATGATGTTAACACATCCTTATTATGTATCTTTACATAATTATTGACTAATATATAAAAATTTTCATATTCTTGTTATTTAAAATGTGTTCATTAAAGTTGGTCACTTATTTAGATTGTTAAGAAAATGTCAATTGTTGTTTAAAAAAATCAATAAAGGAATTAAAAAGGATTTTTAATTTATCTAAAATATAATTATGATAGTTATTTGTGACTATGCTTTAAAAAATTTATTATAAAGAGTTGTGCTGGAAAAATTCGTCTTTTAAAATCGTGTTATTTTTTAACAAACCACCTTTATAATTTTTTATATATAGTAAGCTCACCTTTTATAAAATAAAATATTAAACCAAAACACACATTATCATTTTCTAGTGAAATATAGATTAGATGACCGTAATACCCGTTTTTAAATAAAAATCAGCACTTCTATTATCTTCTTTCAAAATACCTGGTTATGATGATACTTCTTTTTAGTAAATTCATTAAGTTTTTATTTGACATAAACACACCATTTAAAAATTTGATTTTCTTATTATCTATAATATAGTTAATTTTTAATTTGTATAGAAATTACTTCTTAGATATCTTAAATGAACGTTTTTGGTTAGTTTGAAAAAAATATTGTTAATGGTAAATGATGTTTACACATTAACAAAATTTTATTATGTATTTTGTTATAATTAGAGATATAGATTAAATGATTAATATTGAGAAATTTTGCAAATTCATAATCTTTTAAGCCAACTATTATAGTTGATTATTTTATATAGATTGTCAAATAATTTCAATTTTTGTTTAAAAGATAAAATAAAATATCAAGATAAGGTGTTTTATAAAAAAAATTATCGATTTTTTTATGTGATTAAGTTTAAAAACACCTTACTAAAAAATTATCAATTTTAACATTGCAGAGATGACTCATTAGACTTCCACCAAGCATATTTGGTAGCTTACTACTTGAAATGTTGGATTGAAGAAAGTCTTTTTGTAAATGTGCACTTTTTATTAATTAATCACATTTATTACTTCTTAACCTCTAGATCAATACAACATACTATTAATGAATCAATTAGTTAATACACGTGTAATTCTTCGTATTTGTATATGTTAATCTAGAAAACAACATTTATATTAGTTTGGACTTGTATGTTGCACTGTTCTTATAGGCTAGATGCGCATCTAGGCACAAGGGGGTTCTGGAGCCTGGGTGTGCCTTACTGAAATTTCGGAAAAAGAACTTTTATGTTCATAGTGTGTGGACATGCGGACAGGAGTATGCACGATGCCCCATATGTCTCCACTTTTTATGTACTTGTGAAGTATAGTTGCACTTTTTGGCATGAAACATAGTGAAAATCCACAACAATGAAACTTTGTAGCTTGATGAACAACTGTTTATTTGTTATTCTTGATGTCCATCTTTGATGGTGTCAGGGTTATGGAACACTTCTCATGGAGGAAGCAGAGCGGATTGCCCGAATGGAGCACAGATCAACAAAATTAGCTGTAATTTCAGGTGTTGGAACCCGTCATTATTACCGGAAACTTGGGTACGAGCTTGAAGGGCCTTATATGGTGAAATGCCTCGAGTGATGGCTATATAGAAACTATAACCAAGTCTTGAGATTTGAGATTAAATTTTTTTATCTGATATATTTTCTAAAGCTGATCAAGTCTTTTATCTGAAACTCTACTGATTTGTAAATTTATGTTGTCAGTTGTATTCCAAAACCTGGGTTTTTCATCCCGTTCTCCTTCATCCTGTTCATGTACCATATGGTAGAAAATCATTTGGCAATTTTGTCCGCCCCAATTGGACTAGTAGGGGATCATATTTATTTGCTTCTCCAAATCTCTTTCTTAATTGCATGCAGTAATTTGAGATATGTGGGTAAAACTCAAAGAGGTTTGGAGATTCGATCCTAGGAATGTGATCCATGTCATCCTTGAATTCTTCTATTATAACATTGACTAACTGCTAGTCTCTAGCATCTAATTGTCTCTTTTTAACTTCTCTTGGGCGTAAATGTAAATCTTGAATGATATTTACTAGTTGACAGCTCTAAATTATTCAACAGAAGATGTATGTTTTCACGCATGTATTGATTATGTGGGCAACTGTAGTTCTAAATGTTATTTCCTTGAATTTGAGAAGTGAATTTTGTCTCTCAATGTCGAATCCCAAATTTTATTGCAGTACTGTGTTACAGTGGTAATAAAGTTGCCGAATTTTAATATCATTTACCTGATATTCCTGCGCCAGTATGAATTGGATTTTCTTAGTATGTCTGATTATCTATTCTCCATGCAATGTTTGCTTTCATTGTTTACGAATCTTTGTGAGACATGGTTTCCAGCTGATGTACTGTCCTTAGAAAACCCACACAGTAGTGACTATAGTGGCAGCCTTGCAATGAAGGTAAGATGCTAACCTAAAAGTTGAACAGTTTTGTATTCCTTTCTTTGATTAGTTCACAACAGGCTGCAAAAAGTGAGAGTTGATATTGAAATTGTGATTGCCTTGCATGTTCGATCATATCAAATATCATATGGATAGCAAGAAACAGAAGATTGGTGACTGTTTTTCTTTGTAATATTCTCTTTGGACAAGTATCCATTGATATTGAAATTGTGATGCATCTTTGCAGTTGACTATTGAGCAAATCGTTCCCTTGATGCATTACTCTTGAAAGGTTAGTGCTTATATGTAGTTTTAAGCAGACCAATTTTTTTGTCCAATTTCGTACGGGATTGACAATCTGCATAAATGATGACACTGCTTTTAGTGAGCGTATCAGCCTCGCTAAGCTACTTTACGCAAAACTTATTCAAGAGGGCGAAATTCTGTAAAACAATTTACAATCGTGTATGTAGGATGATAAATTATATTTAGATGAAATTACACAAAATTACCCTAATAATCACTCTCTTACAAGCAACCATCCTTTATAAATTTTTTAACATAAAAGCAACCTTAATATTCTTTTTTTTTTTTACAATAAACCACCCCTATAAATTTATTGACATAAAATCACTCTTAATTTTTAAATGTTTGCACTTAACCACAATATACTAGATAAAATTGCATCAAATAATTTCAATTGGTAATTTCCATTATAAATATTAATATTAAAATATTTTATTTATTTATCCATGTGTAAAAAATAATCCAATTTGTAAAAATTACTAATTCGTATGCAAACTATCGCCTCCAAAACCAATCCTAATACGGTCTCAACTCCGGCTATATATATGACGTGGTCGCGGGATTTATTTTTTCGATAAAAAAAATACCACTTATATTAGTTGATCAATAACTACGACATTTTACCATTTTTATTTTTTTTAAATATTCCTAAAAAAATAAATTTAGTGAAATATTTATCGGTTACTATATTCTCGAAATAGGTATGAAAAAATTGCAATAAAAAGGATTTTAATTTTTGAAAAAAATATATTTCCGATAATGAATATTCCAGATATAAAAAATCTAAAGAAAAATTAACTGAAAATAATTTGAAACCTTTTCATTGTTTTTTCTTTTTTGTTTTTGTAGTAGTTGTTTATATTGAAGAAGGTAGACATTACCACAAACCAATACGAATAAGAAAAATGTAATTAGTTTTCTATTGTTGCTTGAGAGTTGAGACAAACCAATTCGGGTAAGAAAATGTAGATTTAGGTTTTTCCTATACCTTTTCGTTGTTGGTTTATTAGGCGATGATTTATTTACGAGTTAGTAATTTTTACAAACTGGATTTTTTTATTGTACATGTATAATAATTTATATTACTTTCTTGATTAATTTTCTATTATAAATTATAATACTTCACCAAATTATTGCAACTAATTATGATATTAATAATATAATTTAACCTCTACATGCTTAAATTTTAAATTGTTTGATGTAAGGGGTCACTCCCTATGCATCATGTGTCACTCTTTTCCGCATCACCGCGAAAGCCCATAATGTTTTCGATCATATCGATGAATCCGTTGTCAAACCACAAGACATTGATGATTCGTTATGAAAACAAATAAATCCTACTGTACTTCAATGGATATATAGTACCAATCCCGGGACATCCTTCTTCAGATTTTGGATCCCAATGACACCGCTCTTCAAGCATGGACTCGGGTTAAGGATATCTTTCAAGACAATCGGAATACACGTGCCGTCTACCTCGAGCATGAGTTTTCCAATTGAAAGTTATCAGGTTTTCCGTCAATTACTACTAACTATTAACAACTTAAGTCATTGTCCGATCAACTCCACGGAGTTGGCTCACCGGTATCTGCTATCCGTCTTGTCCTTCAACTCATCTCGGGGTTACCCACTGAGTACAATGCCTGCCAACTTTATTCAACAAACGGATCCCCTTCCCAGCTTCACGAAGGCTTGATCCCAATTTATGCTCGAGGAGACACGTCTAGTGTAATAGCTAGGAATTTCGAATTCTAATTAATGTTGATTAATTTAATCAGTGATAGTAATTGACATATAACTCGCGAAGATTGCGTAAGTGTTGAGTATAAGTCCAACTGTTATGTTCCTGACGTAATTTTGGACTTATGGTGAAATTTTCACTTTTTCCCCCGGGTAATTATTTTTACCCTCCGGTATTATTTGGAGCATTTGGAAGCTCCAATTAATAAAAATGCAGTTGAGAGAAATGATCAAGACATCGGACATGTCCTAGATATGAAATAACATGAAAAAGCAAAACGGCCAAATGAGTCGCTATTTCGTTTCTTAACGGCTAAGAACGACGGCTTAGGAATACACGTTTTCCGTGGCAATTATGGAATAATTATCCCTACAATATTCAAGATTTATTGTTCCAATTTCGAGAAGTTTAGAGAAGGGGTTCAACCCGCCATTGGATCGGTTAAAGGATAATTATCGACTTCGCTAAAGGATAATTATCGACTTCACTATAATTAGCGGAAAATCGTTTATTAATTCATTTCCTTTCACGTTTCTTCGTAAAAGCTCTGATTTCTCTCAAACTTCAAACTCATATCTACTCTCCGTTTCTAATCCGATTTCAATTCCGTTTGAGTTTTTGGATTCCTCTCTTCATTCTCTTCATATCGGTACCAAGTTTCTGCATTTCCGAGCAGATGAATACCTGGTCGAGCATATATGTCACTAGGACAGTTCCGTCGCTCAGATTCCGGTGAATTCGATGTTGTACATGCGTAGCCTACGTCGTTGTGATTCCGAATCTTCTTTCAGATCGTCAATCGGGTTAGTAACCAATAAGTTATGAATTTATTCGTTTTCCGTACTGCGATTTAGCCTAAATTGACCTTAGGCTTTTCAAAATGGATAATTAGAAATTCCATTATGATCATTATATTATTCTGGTGTTTATGGGTTGTTCGTTTGATGAAATCTGATGACAGGTGGGTTTAGAAATGGCCTGCGGGCAAAACGTTATTCTGGTGAAATTTAATTAATTAATTAAAGGTTAATTATTTACATTAGGATTAAATTTGAGATTGAGGAATACTGATTAGATGCATGCTAGGTGTCAGAATGAGTTGAGGGTCATGATGATGTTATGGATATCGGTTATGACTTTAAGGTTTAGTATGTGTACGAGTATGATGAGATGTTATGTTGAGGATATGCCTTAGGCATTTATGAATGTGTTGAGGATTTGAGGTTTAGATTTGAGATATAGGTTGGTTGTGGTTAGTGAGACGAGTCTCCTAACCTTTGCAGCATGTGATTGTGTGTGCCTTGCTATTGCAGACGTTGATTACTTCCCCAAGGGGAAGCTGTGACGTGGTACATGTTACGAGTATATCAGGTAAGTCCATAGGACTTACTTAGTGTGCTGTTGTGGATTGTATGATTGTGATGATTGTGTGTGTTTATATGATTGTGCATTTATAACCTAAACCGGACTAGGATGACCATTTATTACATTTATTTGGCCCAAGTGTATTATAACGAGCGGTAACCACCGGTCTCCGCCTGCTGGTTAGGAGGAGGTGCCTGGAAGCCAGTAACACAGGGGGGACGAGTGACGATCACCCCCAATGCAAACCCCTGTGTTAACGGGGAAAGGGACGAGGTTCTTTAGGTTCCTCGTGTTACAAAAGAAGTTGAATTAGTAATGGAATAACGTAATGAAAGATAATAAATGAATGTGTGTGGTATTGAATTTATGAGATGTTGATGTGTGCTTGTGCTATTACATTCATGCTTTTCATTGCTGTAGCTAACGGTTTCATACCGTGTTGTAGATGATCTGCAGGTTAGGAAGACTATAGGGTGAGCCAGATGGTGTGACCAGCCGAGGACTTCTGTACATTAGGATGCGTGGGATGGGATATCTTTTGTGGTTATGGTTTATGATGTTGTTTTGTACTCGGCTTTGAGTTTGTAAACTCTTTTGATGTGTCATATACAGTTTTTATGTATTTGGTTTTAATCTACTTGTGCCTTGTTGTAAGGTCCAGTGAACTTGTTGTCAGGCTAGGGTCAGGATCCATTGTGAGATACTAGCCCAATGTAACACTCCAAGTCCCGTTGATTTGGGGTGTTACAGAGTTGGTATCAGAGCCTTAGGTTGACAACAATGGCACTTGCTATCTGCAATAAAGGTAGAGTGGATAAATAAACAGAATCCACATGGGGTTTGACTTTTTAAAGGATTTTGGTATTAAAGCGAGTACAAATGTTTTGGGATAGTATGTATAGAAGTCGTCACCCATCTGAGGATCTCGACAGTGTATATATATATATCTTTTATGTGCTGATGTGTGAATGCATGTAATAATGAGTATTATATATATATATATGTATATATATGTATCGATACATATGGCATATATATATAGCCTTATAAGTTAGGAGCGTATATTCTACAGATGGCTCAGACTAGAGCAATATCTATAGTGGGACGAGATAGGGGTACACCCCCTCTTCCTCCAGTAGCGTCAAGTCAGGGACCAGTATCCGCTGTTGTGTTGCCTATGGCAGAGAACGAGTTTGAAGAGGCTGATCGTGTCTCCATGAGTAGATTCGAGTTTCAAGAGTATATGCAACAAGTATATGAGGTGGTGATAGCGGGTAGATCTACACTGGATTTACCAACATTTGTGAGATCGACTGAAGCTTCTGGATTAGAGAAGAAATAACGGGTTGAATCAGTTAAAGATGAGGCTGGATATCCGGGTTGCAAACCGAGCCCAACTTGTGGACATTTGAGTACTTCTCGTTCACACGGACTTCTGGTGAAACGAGGACTTTTTATAATTGTGGGAAGCCTGGACATGTACGACTACAATGTCCAAGATCGCCAGTGATTTGCTTTACCTGTGGTAGACAGGGTCATAGAGCTGTTTTCTGTAAGCAAACTGGAGTGGCATCACGACAGGGTTTTATTTCTACTAGTGTGACGGGAGGTGGTCAAAAGACACCTCAGCAGCAGACACGGGGGCAGCAGAGAGTCCCAGATCATTCGCCTACTCAGGAATCCGTTCCCAGGCTGAGTAGAGGTAAGGGTCGTGGTAGGAGTACCACGGATACTAGAAGAGCTCAAGGTAGAGCCTTTGAGCTGGGCAGTGCAGAGGAGCCACCCGTACTAGTGGCAGGGATGAGACATATATGTCTCAACTTTGGTTATCCAGATCATGTGCGCTCTGAGTGTCCCATGACACCGATAGCTTGCTTCACCTGTGGTAAACTAGGCCATCTGACCCCTTTGTGTCAGCAAGGTAGTGTTTCTTCTCATCAAGACCTTCTTCTTTCCGATGCAGAAAGAGTAGAAGTGGAGACTATGGCAATGACCTCAGTGATACTTGAGGATCATAGGTCTGAGATTGAGTAATGATATGTAGTAGAGCTTCGGGAGTTAGCCGTTACAGGTACCATTCTTGTTAATGATTTACCTAGTGGAGTTTTGTTTGTTGTGAGTGCTATGCACCTCTTGTCTTTCGATGCATGTGTTAATAGTTAACTGTGGATACAATAGAAGATAGATCTTCCTTTATAGGATTACGAGTTACGGGTCTTAGGTACCCGCGAGATATGTGGTTGTTCCCTTTGTTCAGGGACATGTGTATGGCTTGAAGAATTCTTTGTCATGCCTTAGGTGCATGAGAAGGTCTTTATGTGTGTGGTGGACGAATAGATATCATGTTGGTTTAGATAGCAGTAGGAGGACTATTATAGTCTCTACTGAGATCGACTAAGTAGAGGTTTTCCGAGGTTATGACCTTTGAGGAGGTGAGTTGTCTTTAGTGCCGTATGAGCAGCGAGGTTGATAATACCAGAGGGTGATGTTTTTTTTAATGTTGTGCCATGAAGGAAAGAGATAGTTCCACGCTGAAGAGTATTCCAGTGGTATATGATCTTATAGACGTGTTACTGAACCGTCTAATCTATCGCCTCAACGGAATGAGGACTTTGATATTGCGTTGAAGTATGGTACGAGACTGGTTGGGAGAAGGCCTATGAGGTATATGGCTTATTGAGTTGTTAGAAATTGAAGAAGCAATTTGAAGAGTGGTTTGAGACGGGCTCCGTTCGCCCTAGCACGTTCATTGCTACGTATGGACGACTTGTTGGATCAACTAAGAGAAGCAATTGTGTTTTTTAGATTTCCATATGCTTAGGATATCATCAGCTAAGGATGAGAGAGCAGCGTGGGCATATGACAACATTCCATACCCGTTATGGACATTACGAGTTGTAGTGCTGGCATCTGAGTTGAGGAACGTCCTAGTAGTCGTTATAGGAGTTGATGAACAATGTCTTCATCTACTTCCTTGATCAGTTGGTGGTAGACCTTATTGATGACGTTTGGTGTACTCTCACAACGGAGAGGAACATACCGGTTATTTGAGGACGGTTTTGCAGAATCCGAGGGATAGAAGGCAGTGTGCTATGCTCCCTAAATGTGAATTGAGATGCCATAAGTAACCTTCAAGGTCATGTTGTTCCTCCAGTAGGATCATGATTGATGTGACGAGGAGTAAGTATGAAGTCTTATGGATGATATTGATGAACATTAAGGGAATGCGTAGTTCTCGGCCCAGCCGATTGCTACCAACGCTTTGAGGAAGGATTCTATGTGATTGTGCATCCATTTACAAGTCTTCTAAGGAACACCACCATAATTGTGTGGTTAAAGTAGTATGTCGAAGCTCTGAAGAGTAGAGGA
Source organism: Fagopyrum homotropicum (assembly GCA_033239125.1). Taxonomy (NCBI): domain Eukaryota; kingdom Viridiplantae; phylum Streptophyta; class Magnoliopsida; order Caryophyllales; family Polygonaceae; genus Fagopyrum; species Fagopyrum homotropicum. The sequence continues at coordinate 53,093,294 of BSWB01000002.1, forward strand.
AGCATTTGACCTTTGCTTATATTCGGGATAATCAGAAGATTTTGGGAATCACGTGACTACGGTGCTGAGAACGTATGAGGAGAACTGCCCGACTCATGATTTCGAGTTAGTGATGGTAGTTCAAGTTCCAAGATTTGAAGACAATACATGTGTGACATTTCGTGTAAGAGTTTCACAGATCAGAGGAGGTTGAAGCATATTTTTATGCAATAAAGGTTAAATAACTGCCAGTGTCGATGGTTTGAGTTGATCAAGGACGCTGACCTTGAGATTTGTACCATTCTGGCAAGGAGAATGTGGTCATTAATGCCTTGAATAAGAAGACGCCTCGAGAGAAGGCAATTGTTGGAATTGTTATACAGTCTCGGTTTCAAAATGATCTAGCTTGGTTAGAGTTGGACCTACAACTGCTGATAAGGACGTTAGTTTCATGTTTAGGAATTTTACCTAGTTTGTTGGATGAGGTCCAACAAAAACAGGGGACTTGCCTGACCCTGAGGGAATTTGATGAAAGGATGCCTCATGGCGAGGCACCACAATTTTTTAATGGAATAGAAGGAGTATAAGGGCCGCAACTGCGTCAGTATAACCGCATAAGTCGAGTGGAGAAGATTACAGTACACTCATAGTACACGTTCTTTAGTACATCCATGTACGAATAAGAGGTACCACGAAGTAGTAAATCAGGTTAAAGTGTTACTGACCTGGAGATGAGCTCATCCACTACCAGTGCTGTAGTGAAAGTGAGAGGACTTTTTTGTGGACTTGTGATGGGATTGAGACCCAGTAAGAATTTTGGTGTTATCCAGATTATTAGTAACAGATTTACGAAGGCGACACGTTCCATCTCTACAGAGAGACGTGGCTAGTGAATGAAGTAACAAAGGAGTACACTAGACAGATGGTGGGACTCCATAAGTGTACCGAGGACGATCGACTATGATTGTAGTAGACGGTTTACTTTGAGGTTTTGATAGCAGATTCAGACTGCTTGGGGAACGCGTCCACATATCATGATTGAGTTTTACCTCAAACAGACGGTCAGTCTGAGAGAACCCTCCATACCGTAGAGGACATATTGTGAGCTTGTGGGATGAATTGGGAACAGGGACGATCTGTTTATCTCCCACTCGTTGAGTTCTTATACCACCACCGTTGGTATGCATCATAGGGATGACCCCTATGAGGCGTTGTGTAGACATAGGTGTCATACACCTTTATGCTTGGAGGAGCCTAGCAGTACCAGTGGGATAGCGCCAAAATAGATTCATAATATGGCTCGAGTAATGCTGATCAGAGAGGATGTTGGCTGCACAGAGTCGCCAGAAGTTGTATGCAGATAGGAGGCGTCGACATCTAGAGTTCAGGGTAGGAGCTCATGTCTGGTTGTGAGTAACTCTGACGCGAGGCGTCAGACGTTATGGCATAAAGGGGAAGCTGAATCTCCGATATGTCAGTCCTTTCGAGATACTGGATAGAGTTGGGAGAGCAGTGCACAGATTGGATTTGCCACCGAAGTTAGAGGGTGTTCACCCTATGTTTCACGTGTCTTAGCTGAGGGAGTACATACCAGACCTGAGGCACATTGTGAGTTATGATGATCTAGGGGTTGAGCCGGACCACACTTTTACAGAACGACCTTTTGTAGTTCTAGAAAGAGAGGTGTGAGACGCCTGCATTCGAAGGATATTCCTATGATGAGGATACAGTGGTCAAGACGAGGACCGGATGAGGCTACCTGGGAGACAGAGGATAGTATCCAGAGGAACTATCCAGACTTCTATGCAGAGTTAGGGCACCCGTAGGATCCACGAGTAGATCTTAGTGCCTTTTTGGTGAGTGCTTGTATGATATGTGCTTATGTGATATGATGTGTTTTCGTGCTTGCTTTGATATGTGCATCTGATCTGTTAGATCTTGTTTGCTAGCACGATATAGGTATAGCTGGAGATGGTTCTTTCCTCCATGCTATTGTAATATATTTATGATTAGCTGGAGATGGTTCTTTCCTCCATGCTATTATTGATGGACATAGTGTGAGTGGAGACGGTTTTCCTCCACATAGTTGTGTTACGAGTACGATTGGCTGGAGACGGCTTTCCTCCATACCTTGTGACGTGGTTAGTAGTTGGCTAGAGATGATTTTTCCTCTATGCCTTTGGATAGCGTTATGATCTTGTTGCTGGAGTTGGTGAATTCTCCATGCTGTGTTTTGAGATTATAGAGTGTTATAGGTTGATACGTTTGAACGGAGATGTGATACCTTCGATAGAGAGAGTGTCTATACCTCGGCGTATGGGTCCGAGAGGATTTGGGAATTGTTCAAGTTTCGGGACAAAACTTTTTCTTAAGGGGTGTGTGATGTAGTAGCTAGGATTTCCGAACTCCAATTAATGTTGATTAACTTAATCAGTGATAGTAATTGACATATAACTCGCGAAGATTGCGTAAGTGTTGAGTATAAGTCCCACCGTTATGTTCCTAGCGTAATTTTGGGCTTATGATGAAAATTTCACTTTTTCCCCCAGGTAATTATTTTTAACCTCCGGTATTATACGGTCAAAAGAGTCGCTATTTCGTTTCTTAACGGCTAAGAACGACGGCTTAGGAATACACGTTTTCCGAGACAATTGTGGAATAATTATCCCTACAAAATTCAAGATTTATTGTTCCAATTTCGAGAAGTTTGGAGAAGGGGGTTCAACCCGCCATTGGATCGGTTAAAGAATAATTATTGACTTCGCTAAAGGATAATTATCGACTTCACTATAAATAGCGGAAAATCGTTTATTAATTCATTTCCTTTCACGTTTCTTCGTAAAAGCTCTGATTTCTCTCAAACTTCAAACTCAGATCTACTCTCCATTCATAATCCGATTTCAATTCCGTTTGAGTTTTTGGATTTCTCTCTTCATTCTCTTCATATCGGTACCAAGTTTTTGCATTTCCGAGCAGATGAAGACCTGGTCGAGCATATATGTCACCAGGACAGCTCCGTCGCTCAGATTCCGGTGAATTCGATGTTGTACATGCGTAGCCTGCGTCGTTGTGATTCCGAATCTTCTTTCAGATCATCAATCGGGTTAGTAACGAATAAGTTATGAATTTATTCGTTTTCCGTATTGCGATTTAGCCTAAATTGACCTTAGGCTTTTCAAAATGGATAATTAGAAATTCCATTATGATCATTATATTATTCTGGTGTTTATGGGTTGTTTGTTTGATGAAATCTGATGATAGGTGGGTTTAGAAATGACCTGCGGCCAAAACGTTATTCTGGTAAAATTTAATTAATTAATTAACCTAAATTATGATTAAATTTTAGATTGAGGAATACTGATTAGATGCATGCTAGGTGTCAGAATGAGTTGACGATCATGATGATGTTATGGATATCGGTTATAACTTTAAGGTTTAGTATGTGTATGAGTATGATGAGATGTTATGTTGAGGATATGCCTTAGACATTTATGAATGTGTTGAGGATTTGAGGCTTAGATTTGAGATATAGGTTGGTTGTGGTTAGTGAGACGAGTCTCCTAACCTTTGCAGTATGTGACTGTGTGTGCCTTGCTATTGCAGGCATTGATTACTTCCCCAAGGGGAAGCTGTGACGTGGTACATGTTACGAGTATATCAGGTAAGTCCATAGGACTTACTTAGTGTGCTGTTGTGGATTGTATGATTGTGATGATTGTGTGTGTTCATATGATTGTGCATTTATAACCTAAACCGGACTAGGATGACCATTTATTACATTTATTTGGCCCAAGTGTATTATAACGGGCGGTAACCACCGATCTCCGTCTGCTGGTTAGGAGGAGGTGCCTGGAAGCCAGTAACATAGGGGGGACGAGTGACGATCACCCCCAATGCAAACCCCTGTGTTAACGGGGAAAGGGACGAGGTTCTTTAGGTTCATCGTGTTACAAAAGAAGTTGAATTAGTAATGGAATACCGTAATGAAAGATAATAAATGAATGTGTGTGGCATTGCATGTATGAGATGTTGATGTGTGGTTGTGCTATTACCTTCATGCTTTTCATTGCTGTAGCTAACGGTTTCATACCGTGTTGTAGATGATCTGCAGGTTAGGAAGACTGCAGGGTGAGCCAGATGGTGTGACCAGCCGAGGGCTTCTATACATTAGGATGCATGGGATGGGATATCTTTTATGATTATGGTTTATGATGTTGTTTTGTACTTGGCTTTGAGTTTGTAAACTCTTTTGATGTATCATATACAACTTCTATGTATCTGGCGGCTCAGATGGCTTCCGGCGCAACATCCTCTGCCCTTGCTGCAACCAGTGTTGCCGGCGTCAGGAGCTCCAAATCTCCTGTTGTTAATTCCAGGGAGGCAGCTTCTACGGACCAACCGAACCAACCACGTGGGCGGGGGCGCAAGTGCAGGACTCGCCAAGCCCAAAACTTAAGCCCAGTCCGTGTGACTTTACGCCCCCCCTGCTAGATGGTTGTCCACTAGAGTGCAACAATCCGGGCCATATTTTCTTGGCGGATCTTGGGTTCCGACCCACCAGCAATCAGGCCCACCTCGCCAGACCATTGGTCCATACCCCACTCTTCATCCCTCTATTATTGGGCCTGGACCCCAGCAACCTCCTCTACATCAGACTCCCACGTTCAGCCCACCTCGCTTGACCATGCATTTGCAACGATGACTCTGAATCCCACAAACAACTTTTGGTATATGGACATGGGTGCTACATCTCACATGACAAATGATCCAGGTAACCTCTTGTCTTTTTTGTATAATGGTTCATTAAATTCGATAGTTATTGGGAATGACATGCGTATTCCATCTACAAGTCTTGGTGCAACCGCCCTAACCACCAAAACGCAGCCTCTACACCTCTACAATGTCCTCGTTGCCCCACAAATAGTCAAAAACCTAGTAACCATTTGCCGTTTTACCATTGGTAATCATGCATCCATAGAATTTGACTCCTTTGTTTTTTTTTTTGTGAAAAGGGGATCACTTTCTAAAGTGTAATAGTTCTGGGGATCTCTATCCGGTCACACGTTATTTTTATATCAAATATTGTGACTTTAGCCAACCGACTCTATTAAGGCCGATCGGCCTTACTTGATTTATGGTCTTTGTTTGCTTTGTTTAACTTTATGTGTATATTCAGTTTATTGTTTATTTCAATTCCTTAATTCCTAGACTATAGTGGCTCTTGTAAATTATTTGCGACACTTGAGACTACACTTCAACCCTCACCAGTGCCCGCATGCAATGCATGTGGGTTATACTTAGTTAGCATTAAACATCGTGTTTAATCAATCATCATGTCTTCGACAAAAAAAAACCCTCTTGCGTTCGTTCACGATTGTAGGTTTTTCAACGGGCTTGTGAGTAGAAGGCAATCTTAAAATATAAGATTGGTTAGAGGCATTCATATTTAGAGAAGGAGAAACAGAAACTCACAACAAGGGGAGACAATCACCAAGTCTCGACAACAGTGTTTTCGTATGTGGAGTGTCTCCGTCAGTCGAAAATAGAACAAGAAGTAGGTGACGATGGAAAAAAAAGGAGAATAGGAGAAGCAACGGTCGTTCTTTCCTTCTTTTCCTTTTATATAACTTTAGTTTTTTATTTTATGAAATATTAATGGTTGTTGACTAATCTATATTACTTACTAAAACTAAGGACACTAACGCCACATGTCAAGCAACGAGGTATGCCACCTCATCTTTTTTTTTTTCTAAAATATTTACTAAAATGTCATTCTATTTTTTTCCCTAAACAAATCTACTATAAAATTGATAAAAAAAAATCTCTATTTAAACGTATCTTGCTGAATCCAAACAAATAAATAAATTTTAAAATAATTTCAAGATTTTTTCTGTAAACTCTAACTGGTAAGTTTTAAAATTAAAAAAAAATTGTTAGTCAACTAATTGCTAAATTAATAAACTTTAAAATAATTACTAAAATGTCATTTTCTAAATGTCTAACTGTTAAATTATTTTATTCTAAAAGTTAATATTATATATTTTCTAAATTTTAATTAGGTATACAATTAATCTAACTTCGTCCAAATCCTATTTTCTTATTCATTCTTAACCAACAAAGCTTATATCTTACTTTCATTCCCCAACTTATCAAAGCAAAACCTTTACATTTGCATTTGAACTTGTCCCAAACTCTGTTCTTCTATTCAGTCACCAACTCTTCCGATTTCAAATTCTCAACCAACAAAGCATACCATTTTATTTTGTTTACAGATAATTAATATAACTACTAATTATTGATTATAAATATTAATGGAATAACAAAATCTAATCCATATCTGTTAAAACGATTCTATTTGAATTTCTTGATTTTTAAGAAACAGTTATAAAGAAACACTCCAAGAAATGTCGGCTAGTCTCGTTCCATCTTACTCCTCTCTCATTACTCACAATGAAACAAACCAACCACCAGACCCTGGCATCCAACTCCTCAGGGGCGAAAATCCCTCTCATGGATTGGATAAAACAGCAGATCAACAGACAAGTCTGAAGAACAATCGTTCTTCATATGCTGCGGTTACTGTTGGCGAACGAATTCCAAAATCTGCCCCTCTAGATAAGAGTTATCTTCTTGAATCACGAAGAATGAGAGTTGAAGTATCGAATGAGGAAAGAGGAGTTGCGTTTGTAGAGATAGATGAAGATATCATGACAGAACTGAATGCGAGATGGAAATCGGCCATTATTGTCAAAGTATTGGGGAAATCAATCCCTTTTCTTACCCTAGAAAGGCGTCTTTTCCAACTTTGGGGACCAAAGGGGAAAATTACGATTATCGATCTACCAAATGATAGCTATTGTGTCAAATTTGAACTGGAAGATGATTACTGGAGAGCATTGACAGAAGGGCCATGGGAAATCTTTGGATACTACATCACAGTAAGACCATGGTATCCTAATTTCGACCCCTCTAGTGATACTATTCAATCGCTTTTTGTTTGGGCAAGATTATCGAATCTTCCTCTGCAACTATATGATGAAGGAATCTTGTTTGGACTGGCATCAGCCATAGGGAAACCCCTAAAGGTAGATCTGAACACGCTATATGCTACTAGAGGACGTTTTGCTAGAGTATGTATTGAAATAGAATTGGAAAAACCCCTCATGGGTACCATAATGATCAGAGGCAGAAGAATTCATGTCGAATATGAGGGATTGAATGCTATCTGCTATAGATGTGGTAGATATGGCCATAATGTAGAAAGATGCAACTCAGCAGCCATACCAAAACCAATAACAACAACAACTGCCCCAAATGAGGAATCGGACAATGAGGTAACAGCAAGAACACAAATCCTGCAAGCTAGTGATATGACACATACAGAATCTGCCAAAGAGCCAAATCTTGGTCCATGGATGACAGTTACGAGAAATCGTCGTCAAGCTAGAAATCAAAACAGACAAGGAGCACAAATTGTACCACAGACTAAGATTGGGAACAGATTCTCTGGATTAGCAGACAAGGAGATGGAAAAAGAGGTATTCACAGAGTATAAACAGGATGCTAATACAAATTCTGTGAACACAACATCAGTAACTCAGGAAAAAAGGGCATCATATAATACTTTAGAGCAAATTCAGAGGGATGAAGGGAGTAAGCATACAATTTCTTCTCAGGATTCACCTTCAAATTTTTCCAGGAATCAAGTAGTGTCAAACCAGCCCATGCTGATAGATCAGAACTTGATTACGAAATCTTTGAAGAGAGGAAGAATAGATCTATTGAGAGCAAGTTTTGAAGATGAAACAAATAAAGAAGGTGGAACCTTGAAAGAAAATTCGAAGGCTGAAAATGCAGAAAAGAAATCGATGGAGATAGACAATGAATCGGAGGAAAAGAAATATACAGGAGACACAGGAATTGGGAGAAGCATGAAAAAACAAGGAAATAATATGATAATACATACGGATTCAGTGCAGAATCCCTCATCGAGCCATTAAAAGCCAGGGGTACTATCTTCCTATTTTATATAATGAATATACTTTTTTGGAACTGTAGAGGAGCTGCCAATCGAAGGTTTAGAAAATCCATGAGATATATGATTAATCGACATAATATTGAAATACTGGCATTATTTGAAACAAAAGTTGCAGGTGACATTGCAGGAAACATTTGTAAGAAGCTGGGATACACAAATAATACCAGGATTGAAGCCATGGGCTTTTCAGGGGGAATATGGCTACTATGGAATGAATCGAATACTTTGGTGAATGTTAAACTGCTATCTGACCATTTCATCCATATTGTCACAGGAAAAGGGAATGCTAATCTAGATATCATTGCGGTATACAATCCTCCAACTCCAGAGAGAAGAACTGAAGCCTGGATAAAATTGGCTGATACGGTGAGAAACATTAATGGACCATTGTTCATAGGGGGAGACTTTAACTCCACATTATCAAGTGTAGAACACTCAAAAGGTATGTTATCTACAGACACAAATAAATTTATTAGATGGAATGCAGACATGGAGCTCATAGATATGGGTTTCTCTGGACCCCCATTTACATGGAATAGAGGAAGGGAAGTAAGTAATCGTATAGCAAAGAGAATAGATAGATGTTTCACAAATAATATGGGAAGAATTAGTTGGCCGGAAGCAACAGTGAGACATCTTCCGGCACTCTCATCAGACCACAACCCTATATTACTTTCTCTAACTCCTAATCGACCCTTCCGGAAAGAAAGAAGACCATTTAGATTTGAAGCGGCATGGATGCTTCATAAAAATTTTAAGGAAATGTTAAGGTTTGAATGGAATAATTCTATTGAACTGTCAGAAGCTCTTCAAATATTGAAGAATAAACTGATTAAATGGAATATGAAAACATTTGGACTGGTTAATTGTAGAAAGGAAAAACTCCTGAATAAGATGACAACCCTCCAATATAAAATAGATGAAACAGCAACTCAAGTAAACATTGATGCCCTGAGAAAAGTCCAAGAAGAATTAGAGGTAATTTTAACTCAGGAAGAACTAATCTGGTTCCAGAAATCACGTGAGAACTGGATCTGCTTTGGAGACCGTAATACTAGGTTTTTTCATACCTCAACTATTGTTAGACGAAGAAGAAATAGAACTGAAGTTATTAAGAATGAAGATGGAAACTGGATATCAGATGCTAATATTATTGAACAGGAAGCTCAAAGATTCTTTATGAATCTATACTCTCCTATAAACAATGAAATCACAACAGGTAATCAGATTCCAAATGGGTTCCCACCAATATGTACTGAAGATTTTACTTTATTGCAGGCTGATATAAATGAAGAGGAGATCATTCGAGCAATAAAGTCCATGGGACCTTGGAAGGCTCCTGGGCCAGATGGTTTCCAACCAGTTTTCTTTCAAACTTGTTGGAATATAGTGGGGAAATCCACAAAGAAATGCATTGAAGAGTTCTGGGTCAGGAAAGAATTTCAGGGGAAAATGAATGATACTTTAGTGGTTCTTATCCCAAAGGTGAGGAGTCCAGAGACATTCTCACAATTCAGGCCCATTAGTCTATGTAATGTGGCATATAAAATTGTTACAAAGATTATGGTACAGAGGTTGCAACAAGTGGTGAACAATTGTGTGGCACCAACACAATCGAGTTTCATTCCAGGGAGGCTTATAGAAGATAATGTCATGATCGTCCAAGAAGTGGTTGAGTCTATAAATAGAAAACGATCGGGGAAGAAATGGATGATTATAAAGCTAGATTTGGAGAAGGCATATGACAGATTGAGATGGAGCTTTATAGAGGAAACAATTCGTATCATGGGACTTCCAGAAGAATGGGTGGAGAGGGTTATGGCCTGTGTATCATCTTCCAGCATGAAACTACTTTGGAATGGAGAAATGCTACCAGAGTTTAAACCAACTAGAGGGATAAGACAAGGAGACCCTATTTCTCCGTACCTGTTCGTCCTTTATCTAGAGAGATTGGGACACATTATTAACAAAGCGGTGGAAGAGGGAAAATGGAAAGCTATTAAACTTACGAGGAATGCGCCTCCCTTATCACATATTTTCTTTGCAGACGATATTGTGCTGTTTGCTGAAGCATCGAGTGAGCAGATGAGTATTGTAAAAGAATGCATTGAAAGGTTCTGTCGCTCTTCTGGACAGAAAGTTAGCATCCAAAAATCAAGTTTGTTTGTGAGCCCGAATGTGGATATCAGATTAAGAGAGAGATTGAAAAGTATGAGTGGACTACACATTAAAGAAGAATTTGGTACATACCTTGGGATGCCAATCCTAAGTAAAAAACCAGTGTTGATGGATTTTGAGGAGGTTATTCAGAGGGCACAACTGAAGCTAGCTAGCTGGAAAGGGAGAACATTAAGTCTTGCCGGTCGACTGGTGCTTACTAAAACGGTGCTATCAACCCTTCCCAATTACATTATGAAAACAATTAAGTTACCTGTTTCTTTTATTAAAAAATTCGAGAAGATTTGCAGATCATTCATTTGGAATGGGACAGAGAATGAAAGAAGAATGCATCTTGTAAGTTGGGAGGTACTATGCCAACCAAAGTCCATGGGAGGTGCAAGCCTTCGAGATTTGAGAAGCAGTAACATGGCTGCACTAGGGAAGATAGCATGGAGATTGATCACAGAAGAAGATGCTTTATGGACAAAGGTATTATGTGCAAAGTATAAGATTGATAGGAATAGGGATCTGTTTAAGTTATCTCGAGCGAAGAAAGGTTCTTATATGCTCAAGAGTATTTTATGGGGAATGCATGAAGTGATTTATCCAGGAGTTACATGGAGGATAAATGATGGAAAGACTGTGTTATTCTGGAAAGATAAATGGTTGCATAATACACCATTGCAAAGTATCTGTTTACAGGTGATTGATGATGCATTATTATCAGCTCGGGTAAGAGATTTATGGGTGGAGAACCAAGGCTGGAATTGGGGAATATTACATATGTTAATGCCTGCCTCCAGCTTATTAAAACTGGCAGCTATTCGAATTTTTGAAGATCAGGAGACAAGAGATACGCCCTGTTGGAGATACAATGCAGATGGGGAATACTCGCTCAGATCAGGATACCATTATATCAGACATGGAGATACTGTAATACCTAATTCATCTATTTATCAGGAAATATGGAAACTGAATGCTCCTGAAAAGGTGAAGACATTCATCTGGCTTGCGGCACTTGGAAAGCCCCTCACAAATGTAGAGAGATTCAGAAGACATATCGCGAATTCCCCAGATTGTGATCGGTGCCAAGGAGAAGCAGAAACACTTATTCACATTTGCAGAGAATGTCCAAGTGCAAGGGATTTCTGGATACAGTTTGAGTCATTAGAAAAACCAGGTAATTTCTTCCAATCTACTGCAACTGAATGGTTTATAGCAAATATCACATATAAAGGGGATAGAAAGAGCGAAATCCCATGGAACATGCTATTCTCGTTCTCGATCTGGTGGTTGTGGAAATGGAGATGTGGAAGGGTATTTGAAAATGAATATACCCCAGCAAAACAAGATCTATTTGTAAGAAACCAGGCCCTAGAATACAAAAGAGTACAAGACAGTGTAAGGGATCAGAGAAGAGGAATGAAAAAAGAAACTATCTGCATTAGATGGAGGAGACCAAACAGGGAATGGGTAAAATGGAACTCAGATGGAGCAGTAAAACAAGGGAGTGGGGAGGCTGCAGCAGGAGGAGTCATTCGAGATGAAGATGGGCAATGGATAAAGGGGAGTGTGCACCATATCGGAGTATGCTCAGTACCGGCAGCGGAATTGTGGGGGCTCCTGTTGGGGCTAGAGCTGTGCTGGAATTTGGGTTATAGAAAAGTAGAGTTTGAAACGGATTCGTCGCTTATCGTACAGTGGATCAGAAAAGGAATAAAGCCTACGCATCCACTCGCTAGCCTGGTAACCCGCTGCCAAGGCTTCATTGGTAGGAACTGGTTAGTAAGGTTCCGGCATGTATATCGTGAGGCTAATGCCGTCGCGGATTTTATGGCAAATTTTGCATTCTTCTATCCGGTGGGCATTCATGTGATGGATGATCCTCCGAATGAAGCAATTTCCTTGTTAACGAATGATGTAAAGGGACTTGCATTACCCCGTGTAATTCCTGGTTAGCATATCTAATATAATTCCGAGCAAAGGAGAGTTTTCTCCTTTTACCAAAAAAAAAAAAAAAAAAAAAAGAAAAAAAAAAAGAAACAGTTATAAAAAATATTTAACCATTTATTTTAAAACAATAAGCAAATATCTACTGTGATTCGATATTATCATGTTCGTGTTAAAATTGTTATCCAAATTTTTTTACGTTATTTACGGAAAATGTATTTGACCATATATATATATATATATATATATATATATATATATATATATATATATATATATATATATATATATATATATATATATATATATATATACCACGTTCATTTACAAAATCTTTATTGTTGATCTAATTCGTAGCAAATTCTACTCATTTCAACCTTATAAATTAAACCATCTGAAACCATATTTTCGTTGCTTCCTGCTCTTCATAGATCAAGTCTACCTCTCTCGTTTATAGGTTAAGTAAATCATCGGAAAACATTTTTCATCGCTTAATGCTTCTTTAATCTCTTAAATTTGACATGTACTTTCAAGTTTTCTATTCTAAATGGTGTTTTTTGTTCCCTTTCTTTTGATTTTATTATTATGATGTGTTCTATTGATTTGTGCTAATTTGACTACTTGTAAGTTTCAGTGTATCATGATAGAGATTCGCAAGAGTAAGAGATCGAGATGAGCTCAAATGCTATGGCTGAAGGTCACCAAAACCGCAACGAGGTCGTCGTTGATGTTGATGAGGGCTTGAGAATGAGAGAGAATAACATGATAGTGATTCGCAAGAGTAAGAGATCGAGATGAGAGCTTGTAGAAGAAGAGTTGTAAGAGTTTTCAATCTACTCGACCATTTGTCACTTTTGTCCCTCCTACATCAACCTTTAACAATGTGTTTCCTTTATTGCTTGGAAAAAAGAGCTATGGATACCATTTGAAGTGATGGCAACACCCTATCCACTACTTTCTTCTATCTCTTTTGCTCGGGGACTATCATTTAAGCTTGTGTGAATGGAAATAGTGAAGTATTAGTAGTGACAATGAGATCAGGTCAGCTAAGTTTCTACTCTACAAATAGGTAAATTCATACAAGAAGATCATTTAATTTCAGCGGTGAAGATGAAGTATATTTTGAAGAGTTTGGTAAAATAGATGGTAAATATTAATGCTGTGTCAAATAGGATTCTATAACACAAAGATATCATACCAAATCAACAAGATTGACTATCCCATAGTTAATGGCACAATAAGTCAAACTCTTCTTCAAAATCTACATCAACAAGATTGACTGTCTCATAACTAAAGAATATTGTATGAGATAACTGTTACAAGCCCTTTCATTTGGTTGCATTTGATTAACATTTTAGAAGACTCTTTGGTGGTATCAAACAGACAAAACAACCACATTAATTGGACATGCCTTTGTTATGGTAAGTTTGTCTATTGAGAATCACAATCACGTTTGGCCACAATCACTAACCTAATCAATTCATGCAACCTCTGAAAAGGGAATACAAACCAACTCATGCAACCTCTGAAAAGGGAACACAAACTTAAAAAGTGCATATACCACTTTGTAAAATCCTAACTAACTACCCATAACCAATAGAGAACCTAATGAGTTAATTGTAGTTAACATAATCCAAATGACTCCAATGGACCAACTTATTACATTATATGGTTACAAATAGAATCAATACAAATTTATTCGGTATTGGGTAAGAAAAACAATATAGTGAACAACGCGCTTGAAGATGTAACCTACAATTTAGTCATTCCTATCAATATTTATTGGTTTGAATAATTCAACTGAAGGTAACATATTTTTGGATTGTTTTCAAGTTGTGTAATCGAGATAATTCGATATTGGTTTGACCATGGAGCTCGGTATTGTTAGTAGTGGAGAAGAATTCAATCCAACCAGTGAGAGTTGGAGAGTCATCGAAACTGAAGAGCTTGCAAATTAGAGCATGATAAATTGTGGAGAATAAATGACGGCTTTGGTAGGACGAGTGGCTTTTGAGGTTAGACTCGACAATAGCGATGATTGTGGAGATATGTATGAGGGAAGTGTTAAAGAGGATATTGGTAGCAAGATCGGTGGATTTTAAACGAGAATCAATCGAGAAGGCATTCTGACTCATCAACGTCATTGATACAAGTTGAGAAGTCATAATTAAAATTTAGTAAGTCACAACTGATTAAACTTAATTGTTATTTTCATTCCTTCTAACTATTTTCATGAGTTGCTTTTTTTTTTATAAATAATCTTTATATTTGTGAGTAATATCATTTTTTAGCTCAAATAGCCACTTTTTATTGTTTTAGCTTGATTTTTTCTATGGCCGAATTTGCGTTTGTGGTGTCACCGAGATTCAGGTAATTCCAATCTTCTGTCAATCTTAACCGAAATCAATCTCTCTCGTGAATTAGGGTTGAGTCACATTAATCTTCATTGCACGGCTGAGTTGATTACTTACTTTTTATTCACGTTAATCCTCACTAACATATTTTACTTGTTACACTATCTATATACCTTTAATAGTTATGTCAAAAAAATTTATTTAATAAATTCTTATTTGTTAAAATTCAATTTCTGGATTGGTCGTTTCGGATTCAATAAAACCCGTTTAGTGGGAAAATCTCACATTTTTTTTTAAAATTACTACAGTTTAATTGATTTATCTGAATTCGTATTAAATTTTTATCCGTTGATATTTTATAATACTACGATTTTCAATACGTATCTTAACTTCATTTTTTTTGATTCAGTATTATATGTTATGACAAGTTCAAAGATTAGCTACTCTAACCTATTTAATATATTAAAATGAAGCAAATTAATGTCACGTGTCATACAAAGACGCCACGTCATTTTTTTTCTTTTCTTATTTTATGAAAAATGTCAATTTTCGTTTTATTTCTAGCAAAGTATAATTCATCTAGCTTCATTAAAAAAACTAATAATTTCCAATATATATAAGTTTTTTTTTTTCAAAAAACTAAAATGGTTGGAAAACTTATTCCACACCTAATAAACTTATATATGTAATTAATTTTAATTTTTTTATCATCAAAACCAAGTTAGAAAAATTAAAAATAAATTTACACATTGGCTTCTACGGTGTGAATTGACTATCAACATAAATTTGATCAGGAAAAGATACGGAAATTTTAAACGTTTGTGAAAGATCTTATGGTTGCAAGTCTTGCTCCACACACTAAGTGATAAAGATATGTATTAGAGTTGGACAAGATTTCACGAATCACTATAAATATTGAACGTCATCTTTCATTGTCTTCTATCACCTGATCAATCGACTATCAATTCAGTGAGTGGTATGCATTAGACTTTGGTACATGCATTCGTAATAACAGTTGCTTGTGAAAGCTTATATAAGACGAAGGTAACAATTTTGTTATATCATGAGTCTGCTATAACCAAGTGTTTAGTCCATTCGATTTTCTCAAGTCTCAGAATCTCTTGACGGCTACAATTTCCTCCCAAAGCTTGTGAAAGTCAATGTTTGTAATGCATTCAAACTAAGTAACTAAGCGTCTCGACAATGGCTCTGAGGGTGAGGAGTACGGTGAGTTGTTGCATATCCTCATGGACTGATAGTGTTTTGCATGGAAATTGAAGTTGTTTGATTCAATTTTAGATTTTTTTATATAATGTGATTCCTCAAATAATAGGTTCGACGACGACTATGTTGGACCAGTCTTATAGCGTTGTTTGTAATGTAAGATACATTGTTTTTAAAATCTCAAGTTGGATTAGTAATTGATTGGGGTCCTATATATATTACTTGTGTTAAATTGAATTTAAGCCTACAGTGCACATAATAAAGTCATCAACTACTTCACATAAGCTTAATTAAGCTAAGGATGACCCTTTAAATGATTTTTTATCATCATTTATTTATTGAAAAGAGTATTCATTCTAATTTCTTTCAATTTATGTTATGAACTTATTTTGAGAAATGCATATATGAATTGTCTGTTAATGTCTATGTAAGAGTCTAATTCTATCATACTTTTCAGTTTCTAAAAAATTACATCGATGTTGTTGGACATGGTTGTTGAAGGTTCGAGAATGAATGTTTTTGTTGTTGCACTATTCGATATTTTTCATTGGGATGTTGGATATGCATGTTATTTTTATGTATCTCATTCCTTTTGCAAGTGCATTGTTATTTTGGCATTTTTTTTTGTTAAAATAACAAATTGTGTGAAGCTTCCGCTAGCTGGTTGTTATGCTAGCAGCTCCCACGGTTCCTATAGGACCTTGAAGAAGAAGAAGACAAAGGGAAGTAAGAGGAACAATATTGAAGCCAATGTTTGAGATAACGGATGTTTTTGCTATTGCAATTAAAGAGGAACAACTTCATGGAAAAAAGTAGTTCGTTTACGATACTGACAAATGTCTTGTGATGTAAGGGGTTGGGGTATCATGTGTAAAAACTACTTATATTATTTTCTATTAATAATAGCGTGTTCAGATGCATCGGATACCATTGACTCTCTTTCACACCAAAAATAAAACATATTCTCTTATTTATATCATAGTATACGCAATTTTCAAATGTTTTCTTAACAAATACCCGTGCATGGCACGGGATATAAACTAGTTTGAACAAAATTAGACATTGGTCATTTTTCAAACAACATAAAAGTAGGAGGAAATCACTCAAAAGCAAAAAATCCTCAAGTAAAAACCGAAATCCCAAAATTATAAGGACATCATTCGAAAAGTCTAAAACATGGAGATCAAAGTCGCAACACACTAAAAACGAAAGCTTCATCATAAATTTTATCGTAATAACGATATACGAGTTGGAACTTTTATTTTCATGTGCTCTCCTATTTTCTCATCCTACTTCTCTATGCTCTCAAATTTTCTTTATCAATCTCTAATGGAACCTAAGGGTTAAAATATTTGTCAAAATCAACGTTTTAGGACTCAAAACAAACCTACATTAACGATCCACGTGTTTGAAGTATCATTTTCTAAAAACACGATCAAAATGTTGGTAAGCATAGATGTTTACGGAAGGTATTGTCGTGTGTAAAAGATCATTGTGGACAGAAAACATACAAGTTCATAGCAAATGTGAATAAGACCATTAGACGTTGGGCGGTGTCGTGAATAAGCCTTGATAATGTTGAGTCTTGGCGTGAATAAAACCCTTAAATGTTGGGTGTTGTATGGATAAGTATTAATAACAATGTTGCTTGATGTGAATAAGAACATTGTACGTTGGGTATTGACGTTGTTAAGGCTTGCACTCAGTGTAGAGCAATCCTTTGGATTTATTTTCCTTTTATGTTAATGAGGATGTATTTTGGCTTCACTTTAGAGACAATTGAATCATTTGTGATCTCATACTCATTCTTAGTCAATCGATCTTCAAATGCATGTACCTTGTTGTATTTCGACGGTCTATGATTGTGAAACCCATGAATGGCTTACACTTTTCAAGCAACACGAGAGATCCCATAACACTTGATTTCAAATTTACAACCACATTTATTTGTTCTGGACTTGTTACTCTTCACATACAATCCTATTCCTAGAGTGATTATGGCTTATTGTATTTTTTGCATACAACATAAGACTATCCTAAATGGCCATTCTTAGATTTTAAAGCATACGGCCTTTTCTCTTTCCTACTTTGTTGTTCATATCCCATCGACATTACAACCATATAAAAGATCTCTTGACTCATATGTTAGTTACAAGAAAGTGAACAGTGGAGTTTAAGAACGCTATGGTAAGCATATGATAAATGATCATTTTATATTATGTCGAGCTTGAGTGATATATTTTTCTCGAAACACATGAATGAGTGAGGTTAATGCATTATCCTAAGCGGTCATGAAATGGGTGAAGTTTGACTTATCCTTACGATAATGTGTGTTATGATGATTTCGTTTTTCTTGAGCTTAATCTTTGTAGATAAAAACATGCGTACAAGTCATTTACATAGAGGTATCTACCGATCTTACTCGAGGACAAGTAAGGTTCAAGTATGGGGTATCTGATAACATCCATTTTAGTGTTTTTAGCCACCATCATTTTTATCTATCCTCTGAACATTTAGTGTAGATTTGCATTACATTTTTGCAGAATTTCCTTCCCTTTTGTTTTTTGGAGATCTACTCGTGCATTTATGATAATGCATGCATTGTAATCCTTCTTGGGGCTCAAATGGAGTTATTCGTGGAAGAATGCTTGCTACAAACTAAGGACCATCATTCGATCAAGGAAGTCAAGATCAAAACCTGAAGTGATCGAGATTCGAGAGCGAGAAAATGAAGATTGCTCGATCGTGACGTGAGAAGCCGGTCAATTTATCTTAGGAAGTTAGACCGATCTGAACTCATGTTAACTACAAAGTTGTAGAGTTTCAAAATACCTTAAAAAACTAGTACTTCTGAGTTTCTAGTTCAAACCACAACAAAGAAAAACATAGTTATACTAAAAGGTGCAATGTTGTTAAATGTTTATTTACCAATTTCTATCTTACAACAAAAAACGTAGTTTTACTAAACTGTGCAATGCCTCCATATTGACTTTGATGTGAAGAATAAGTGTCGTTTTGGGTATGTGACAATTAATAGGGGTGAAAACCATTGATGCATGTAACACCCCAAATTCTCAAAACTTGGGGAGCTACTAGTTACACCCTCACAATGGCTTCCGACCTTAGTTTGACAACAACATTAATAGAATCTTACAACAAGACACAAATAAAGAAAACCAAAATTCAAAAAGCGATGATTTAATTATTATGAATGAAACAACATACGTCTAACAACCAACAAGTGCCTAAGATATTAGAAGTCTAACTGTCATCATACAATAAAGGGAACATCAGTATGAAAACCAAACCCATCATAGGGAGTACGGAGAACCGGTTGACCACTACTTCTGGATCACTCAGCTGCTGCTCTAACCTGTGGTAATTCTAAACAACAAAATAAATCAACCGTTAGCTAGCTATCTAAACGTTAGATAAATGAAAATAGCACACACACACAATAACAAAACTAAACACACATCATGCTTTCAGAAAATCCATTTTATTATCTTTATTTAGGTCATTCACTCTTACTAATGATACTTATTTTGTGACACGAGGGATTCCCAAACCTCGCCTCCGCCCCATGTAACCATCAGGAATGGATCCGATGCACCTCACCTTGTACCTGTATGGTTTGTGTATAGGGAACCTCCCAGTCTCGTGTCAGAGTTGGGCAGTGATGTCACCACCCGTTATATATACACTTGGGCCATAAAAATAATACAAGTCGTCTTAGGCATGTTATAATTATTAAACAAACAACACACACCACTATCTTCATTCAGCTAACATCTAGAAACCAGGTAAGTAAGTCGCAAGGACTTACCTTAATCAAATCTCAACTCTCTTAATCTCAACTCGGTCAGCAATTGGAGAAACTCAATCGTTTTTCATAAGAGGTAAGTGGATTAATAATTTATCCCCCTTCTTAGAAGTCTCTAACTTCTAAGAGACTCAAATCAATCAAGAGAAATCACTAAAATACCCTCGTAAGGGTAAATGACCATTTTTATCCTTGGTCCCGAAACTCTCGATAATCCCATAATATATACCCAAACTCTTCCTTGGAACATAATTTCACAATTAACTCTTAAGAGCAAGTTTAGGTAGAAACTAGAAGATTACTAATTTCCTTGACTTCCAAGTAAGGTCACTAGGGTCCAACATTGGCTTACGATACGAGGCTCAATTAAAAATATAAAATTCTAATAAAAATACCTAGATCTTCTATGATATGATACTAATCATAGGAGCAAGCAACTCTCCAAAATCCCAAACAACCACTTCTATACAAATCTTCAAAGTTGGTTCCAAAATCCATAAATTCTATACTTAGCCAAAATTTTCCTTGCTGGAAAAACTGTCCAAATGTCCTACTTTGGATCCAGTAACTTCTAATTCGACCGTTAGATTATTCTCAAATTCTAATACATCAAACTAAACTTATCTACCTACAACATACCAAAATTTCAACGGTGCATGTTCGATCTAAAGTATCGAAATACAGTCTTACATTCAGCAGGTTCTACCTAAAATTTTGGACATAAAACAAGGCATGTAAGGAGGTTCCCCCTTTGATCCACCCCGCCAACATTCCTGGACATACACTTATTCAGGAGACCTCCAGTTCGAACCTTAAAGCCGACAGGTACACACACAAAACTCAACATTCCTAGATATATACTTATACAAGAGTCATACCTATTCTAATCCTAAGCAACCTCTACCTCAATCCTTGTTATACTCTCCTCAACCGCCTATTGTAACAATGACACACAGTAACGAATCAAGAGATCGAGTGCTGAGGACTCACTAGTTTGACTCGATCGACGCTATCGATGGTAGTCCTTGACAAGAAAAGAGAGAAGACTAGCGTACGTGGTGTGGCTCGTGATTGGGCTGCAAGGGTCCGGGTCCTTACGTTGAGAGGTTAGGTTATACTTGATGCACTGTTATAACACAAGGTCACTACCCACTATTGTTGTTGTGCAAGAAGGCTCGTGGAGGGGAGAGTGGATCACATTCGGACTCACCTTGTAACTGAGGGAGTGCGACGCCACTCTATAACACCTCGAATCCGTGGGACTCGGGGCGCTACGGGTTGGGACCTCACAATGGGTCCCGACCCTTAGCTTGACAACAGTTTCACCAGACCTTTCCAACATGGCACAAATAAAGGCAAAAACGTAAATCATTTTTAATGCAAATGATGAGAAACCCGAAAGAATGCAACAACAAACTTCAGCCGAGGTACAACTCAAACCAAACGCCAAACAAGTGGCACATGAAACATAATAAACGAAAGAGAAAACACAAGACAACTCCAACTCAAAACCCTTCCTAAAATGTACGGACCCCGGCTGCCCACCCTTTCGGATCTCTCGGAGCATGCCTAACCTGCAAGGCAAACTACAATATTCGGTATAAAACCGTTAGCTCACATTTGAGGCATTAGAACTAATGGGAAATGCACAAACACACGTAAATAAACATAGTACATAATATACTCAAAAGCACACGAATCCGGTATATTATCTTTGTTATTATTAAGTTGTATCCCGTTCTAATTCAACTTATGTTTGTGAACCGATACCACGCTGGTCCCGCCTCGGTCCCTATTTCCGGCATGGAACGGTACGGATGCCTCCGACCGTCTAACCAGCACGGCTAGTCGCCGAGAACCTCATAGACTCTCGCAAGAGCTAGGCAGATGATGTCACTGCCCGTTATCATACACTTGGGCCAAAATAATATAAAGGTCGGTAATCCTAATTCCGGTTTAGTTGTCATAAACAATAAATAATAAACACACACCACCCAACACACATCAACGCTAATACAAATAATACGAGCTAAGTAAGTTCGGAGACTTACCTCATCACCACACTCGACTCACAACACTCTCGCTTCCTTAGGGAGGAAGCCCATAACCTGCTCACAAGAAGATAACTATATCAACAACAACCCATTCACAATAGAAGTCTTAGACTTCTATACAAATGATCTACGCAAGACCATTTGACTCTCAAATCTAGGACCACATCCTAGAATCCCTCATTCTCACATCACACTCAACAGAAGATAGAAGTCCTAAGACTTCTAAACCCTCGGATCTCGCAATATCATAACTCATAACACATACTAGGATAAACATGTCTAGTCCAAACAAACTCAACGGTAACAACACCGTGCTAGGATAAGTCAATCCTAAGCTCCAAAATCTCACAAGATCATACAACCCCACCTCGAGCCTCAAAATGCTCACAAGATTAACCATATAACTTAAAGCCTTATATCAACCTCACAAGATAACCAACACCTCAAGCTTAGAATCAATATCAATCCATCAAACAAGATCAAATCCTCGAAACTCACCTAAGGTTCAAAGTCACTACTTAGCATTAACTCTAAGTTATGCTAGATCCATCCTAGCATGATACTAATACTAAACATAACTAGAATGAAAAAGAAGGTACTCACACGAGGCCGAAGGTTGAAGATGATCTACGGATGCTGAGAAGGGATTTGATGGCTTTTATCGGGCGCTTCCGAACCTAGCAAAAAACTAAACAATTTTAGCTTATAAGCTAGATTTGAACGGAATGAATAACATATATAAATCCAAGGAAAACCCCACTTTTAAAACCCGAGTTAAAAACCGTAAATATATATATTCCGGACAAATTGTATAACATCATAAACTCAAGGTAAAGCTCGTTTTCAAAGTCAACGTTAAAATCCCGTAATTAAACCTTTGAGCCATAACCCGCAATTAATCCATCAAGGGCATAATATATATGGTATATAAATATAAGAATATCCCGACAGTTAAAATCCAATGTTAAAACTCGCTAACATATTTGTCGGGGTAATTTCTACACTTATATAAACATGGGCATTTTCAGAATATAAAACTTTGCGCCAAAACTGTAATTAAGTCCAGCAGGGGTATAATTGATACATTCTAAAAATCTGGGTAAAAACTGTAATTACAAAGCAGTGGGTAACATTTAGAATTATACCTAAAGTTAGGGGGCCCGATTTAATTTTTTAAAAAGGTCATCTTCAACCCTAAACAACACGCTAAAGGAGAGGAGTTTGCAAGGGAGGCAGCGGCGACTGCGCCGGGCTGGTCCTTGGCGGCGAGAGAGGCAGCGCAAGGAAGACGACGTAGGGCTGCTTGGCTGTGCAGGCTCCGGCGGGTCCAGCGGGCTGGACAGGAGCTTCTCCAGTGGCCCTAGCAAGCGAGAATCTTCTCCGTCTGTTGGTGGAGGCGCGACAATTAGGGCTCGATGGTGAGCGTTGCAGGGAGGGTACCGACCGGTGCTGTCGAGGGAGGCGGCTAGGCACTTCACGGCTTCTGGGCTCCTTCTCCGGCGAATTCCGATGGCCTGCGTGTGGCGTCCACAACGGTTCAAACGAAGAAAGGTAAGGAGAGAGAGAGAGTTGTTGAGAAATAGAGGGTAGTCATCATCTTTGGTGTGGTGGGGCGTCTTTGGATGTCGATCAGAGGAAGGAGAAGGAAAGAACAAGTGAGAGAGAGAGAGAGAGAGAGCATGGTTCATGAGTTGCGAGAGCCCATAGAAACGGTGTGGTCGTGTAGGTTGGGCGGCACCAGGGGAAACGAGGAGGCGAAACAAGGAAGGCTGGTCAGCCAAGCATCACGGAAAGCTGGTCAGCCAAGCGTCATAGGAAAAGAAAAGGTTGGGAAAGAAGGAAATAAAGAAAAAAAATTAACTCTCGAAGTACACTTGAACGGGACTTTTGAATCGGAAAACTTATTCTCAACTTTTTCGTAAAACAATTTACGAAAAAATATGAAAATCAAATATATGTAAATATACTCATAAAATATTTAAGCTATTAAAATATCGATAAAAGTTGGAACGAAAATGAATATCGAAAACGCGCCAAAATTTTGGGTGTTACAACAGATCTCCCTTAAAACAAGTTTCGTCCCGAAACTTGCTATACGCCAAACTTCTCAGTCCCTAAGGCTGAGGTATGAACTCTCACTCTAAGAAGGCTGAAACTTTCTAATCTATATACACAAACTACTCAAACTACCACCGCAAGATATGTCAGGTCATATAGCACAATCCCGTATTGGGCACAAACTACACATAACATCACATATGCACATAACGCAACCAAGGGCAGAACTAGGTCTAACTCGTTGATTCTATCGATGCTACTAGATCCGCGTAAAACTCAACTAAAGACACTACCCTCTGTCTCCTAGTTAGCCTCACCGGTTCCTCGTCTGCCACTAGACCATCATGACTGACAACATGTCTCGAGTCATGTATGTACTCTATCGACTGATACTCCTGAAACACCGGTGAACACCTTCTACTCTCGGCGGCCCCGCCAACCGGTTGCCCACTATCCCCACTCGTGCTAAGATCTCAAAAAGGTCCGTTATATCGGAAACTCAACTCCCATCTCGGGTCTCTCTCAATGCAGCATATACATTATTTCCCTTTGATTTTCTTTGACAAAGAAGATCGAACTTTCAACTTACACCGCCGGCTTTGGTTCTTGTCAAACCAAACTTTAACGTTATGTTTCCTCAATTCTTGTTGCAATTCCAAATAATGAAGGAAGTACGTTACGTCATATTACTTCTGCTAACTAGACACGTATGCTATTACTTTTCATCGCTTCTCAATACTCGATCAAGACCTTGTCTTGAAGAATCACTTGTCCACTTCAAACCCATAATACCTCAAGGTAAATCAAAACAGTTGCACCAATGAATCCCCTCTTAACTCTCAACAACTCTTTTGTCAATTCTTCGTCCCATTCAATACTTCATCGTCATCCTTAGTAGGTTACCATAAAAGGTGTTACACAACTTCTCCCTTCACATATCTAGTAAAACTCGGCGCATCTAAGAAAACTTGTAACTCCTTTCACATCTTTCGGGTTTTGTCATCCCGTGACAACTTTGTCATACAATTGCTTTCTACTTAGAGAGTAGACCAAATATCTTATACAGGGCATTAGTAAGCCCATATGGAATCACTACAACTCATAGCGACCATGGTTTGTCCAGAATGCCGTATTTGCAATATCCCAGTCTCGGATTCTCAATTGGTGACAATCTGACCTTAAATCATTCTTAGAAGAGACTACCGACCTTGCAAATGATCGTGTAGATCTCCCATTTTTTTATAAGGGATACTTGTCCTTCATGGTCATCTTGCTCAACTTATAGTAATCGATGAACAAACGGAGATAACCGTCTCTCTTTTTGCAAACTGGTGTTCTCTATAACAACTTCAAATCAAGAGTTTAAGATATATTCCAATATGAACTTCAAATCAAGAGTTCAAGAAAACGTCTGGTGTTCTCTATGGCATTTTACTAATGCCAATGAAATCTTATCACTAAGTTCTTGTAATTGCTCCTTCACTTGCTTCCACAACTCATGTCTCTACACAAGTGTTATTTCATACGGCGCCTTAGACATCGGAATTAAAACAAGCTCGACCTTAGTGGAAAATCCACATTCTGACGTATTAGAATTCGTGATATCTCAGGTTACATATATTCCTCTTTCGTCACATAACATAGTAACCGACACAACCTTTTCTTAACACTTTATAGTTGATCATGGTACTAATGGTCTACCCCGATCTGTTGGGGTGATGTCCTTCAATACGTGTAACGTTCCATCCGTAGCTACACTGTTCCCCGTCCCCTTTCCGAGATCCTTCATCTCCAGAACTCGAGAGACTTGCTCGAATCTTCCGACTCTTGAAGCCTTGGTTAAGCAATAGTTCAGTTTAATCCCCCTTTTCACTTCAAAGGAAAGGCAATAATAACATCTCTTGACTTCTCACATGTGTTCAGTCACAAAAGTCCTAGCTACAAGACTCAATCATTCCATATAACAAATCGATACAATCTTCTTTGCTTCCTCTAACACCCCAACCTATGGGAGGAACTCGTATTCTGCATAAGCTTTCACCATATACATCCTTTCTTACAGCAGGCGTAGAAATTTGTACTTTATTTTCTTATGTAACGTCAAATGACCGCAGAGGCTCTAACCTCGATCTTTCATAAAGTTCTCGTCCATCTCATTTGACATCAAACTTCAAAACTTCGGTCTTCTCTTACTCTTGTTTTTCACCTTATGCATCTCTTACTCTGGTTCCCAACCACAATTACTGTAAGATTCACTCGCGTTCCCCTTGGTTGGTATCTTAACTCTCTCGATCAAAGCTCCTCGTTTTGTCTTTCATCTTCTTAGGATGATCATTTATACCCACTTCCTCCTTCTTGGCGTTTCTTAGCCTTATCATTATAATGGAAACCGGTCAACTCCACGTGAATCCCCACCATGCCATTCTTCTCATAAGTCTCGTAATGTTGACACTTCTTATTGGTACCTCTAAGCTTAACTTACGGTGTCTTAAATCTTTAGCAAATGGTTCAATCACTCTTCTCGTCTTGACTCTAATGCTTAGGAGCGCCTAAAGAAAACTTCACATCTTAATGGAATGTCACCTTTAACCTTGTTAGAATGTATCCCTCTCCTCCTCGATTCACATCTTTAGTTGTCCACGCATCTTCTTGAAGAACTTATGTTTGTTATCCCTATTGGTCTCGTTGTCTTTCTAATCGTGACTTCTTTGTAACCACTTCCACACCTTTGTGTTACTCCTTTTTCTTGTATGTTCTCCATCTTAATTTCTCTTAAGTTGTTTTGAGTTTTCTTTTACTTGGTTGTCCTTCGTTTACGTCATCTCTAATCCTCCTCTTCTTTTTCGACATCCTTTTAAAGGAATCCGAGAAACGTCATGGTGCTCGTTAGCACGAAAAGCTCAACTCGATACTTGAGCGTACTCCTCCACGTATGAACGCTATCCCACGCCAATAACATTGTCTTAAAGGTGATGATATCGTATTATCCACTTTCTATTAGGTCCGGATATCTATATGCTACTATATATATAAGAACCCGTATATAAGACTCTATATGTCCTATGTCCACACTGCTACTATTATAACACATTTGGTAATCCATTACAACACAACAAGGTCCAAAGCATATATTATAGTCCATATATGTAACTATACATATATATCAAGTCTATCGAGCAACTACAATCCACATATACTATACATATCTACATATATACGTATATATATATATATATATATATATATATATATATATATATATATGTATATATATCGAAATCCAAAAAACTATGCTTTCGAGTTCCGCGGAAGGAGTTGTGGTCCGTACATTCTACCCCGACTCATGCATGTGATTTTGAAAACGAAAATTCAGAACCCGTGTGGGTTCTGTTTATTCCTCATTCGGCCTTTAGAACATTGTGAGTGCCATTCTTGTCAACCTAGGGCTCTTATACCACTTTTGTACCACCCCGAATTCGCGGGACTCGGGGCGCTACGGGTTGGGACCTCACAATGGGTCCCGACCCTTAGCTTGACAACAATTTCACTGGACCTTTCCAATATGGCACAAATAAAGGAAAAAAGCGTAAATCACTTTTAATGCAAATGATGAGGAACCCGAAAGAATGCAACAACAAACTTCAGCCGAGGTACAACTCAAACCAAACGCCAAACAAGTGGCACATGAAACATAATAAACGAAAGAGAAAACACAAGACAACTCCAACTCAAAACCCTTCCTAAAATGTACGGACCCCGGCTGCCCACCCTTTCGGATCTCTCGGAGCATGCCTAACCTGCAAGGCAAACTACAATATTCGGTATAAAACCGTTAGCTCACATTTGAGGCATTAGAACTAATGGGAAATGCACAAACACACGTAAATAAACATAGTACATAATATACTCAAAAGCACACGAATCCGGTATATTATCTTTGTTATTATTAAGTTGTATCCCGTTCTAATTCAACTTATGTTTGTGAACCGATACCACGCTGGTCCCGCCTCGGTCCCTATTTCCGGCATGGAACGGTACGGATGCCTCCGACCGTCTAACCAGCACGGCTAGTCGCCGAGAACCTCATAGACTCTCGCAAGAGCTAGGCAGATGATGTCACTGCCCGTTATCATACACTTGGGCCAAAATAATATAAAGGTCGGTAATCCTAATTCCGGTTTAGTTGTCATAAACAATAAATAATAAACACACACCACCCAACACACATCAACGCTAATACAAATAATACGAGCTAAGTAAGTTCGGAGACTTACCTCATCACCACACTCGACTCACAACACTCTCGCTTCCTTAGGGAGGAAGCCCATAACCTGCTCACAAGAAGATAACTATATCAACAACAACCCATTCACAATAGAAGTCTTAGACTTCTATACAAATGATCTACGCAAGACCATTTGACTCTCAAATCTAGGACCACATCCTAGAATCCCTCATTCTCACATCACACTCAACAGAAGATAGAAGTCCTAAGACTTCTAAACCCTCGGATCTCGCAATATCATAACTCATAACACATACTAGGATAAACATGTCTAGTCCAAACAAACTCAACGGTAACAACACCGTGCTAGGATAAGTCAATCCTAAGCTCCAAAATCTCACAAGATCATACAACCCCACCTCGAGCCTCAAAATGCTCACAAGATTAACCATATAACTTAAAGCCTTATATCAACCTCACAAGATAACCAACACCTCAAGCTTAGAATCAATATCAATCCATCAAACAAGATCAAATCCTCGAAACTCACCTAAGGTTCAAAGTCACTACTTAGCATTAACTCTAAGTTATGCTAGATCCATCCTAGCATGATACTAATACTAAACATAACTAGAATGAAAAAGAAGGTACTCACACGAGGCCGAAGGTTGAAGATGATCTACGGATGCTGAGAAGGGATTTGATGGCTTTTATCGGGGCGCTTCCGAACCTAGCAAAAAACTAAACAATTTTAGCTTATAAGCTAGATTTGAACGGAATGAATAACATATATAAATCCAAGGAAAACCCCACTTTTAAAACCCGAGTTAAAAACCGTAAATATATATATTCCGGACAAATTGTATAACATCATAAACTCAAGGTAAAGCTCGTTTTCAAAGTCAACGTTAAAATCCCGTAATTAAACCTTTGAGCCATAACCCGCAATTAATCCATCAAGGGCATAATATATATGGTATATAAATATAAGAATATCCCGACAGTTAAAATCCAATGTTAAAACTCGCTAACATATTTGTCGGGGTAATTTCTACACTTATATAAACATGGGCATTTTCAGAATATAAAACTTTGCGCCAAAACTGTAATTAAGTCCAGCAGGGTATAATTGATACATTCTAAAAATCTGGGTAAAAACTGTAAATACAAAGCAGTGGGTAACATTTGCAATTATACCTAAAGTTAGGGGCCCGATTTAATTTTTTGAAAAGGTCATCTTCAACCCTAAACAACACGCTGAAGGAGAGGAGTTTGCAAGGGAGGCAGCGGCGACTACGCAGGGCTGGTCCTTGGCGGCGAGTGAGGCAGCGCAAGGAAGACGACGCAGGGCTTCTTGGCTGCGCAGGCTCCGGCGGGTCCAGCGGGCTGGAGAGGAGCTTCTCCGGTGGCCCTAGCAAGCGAGAATCTTCTCCGGCTGTTGGTGGAGGCGCGACAATTAGGGCTCAATGGTGAGCGTTGTAGGGAGGGTACCGACCGGTGCTGTCGAGGGCGGCGGCTAGGCACTTCACGGCTTCTGGGCTCCTTCTCCGGCAAATTCCGATGGCCTGCGGGTGGCGTCCATAACGGTTCAAACGAAGAAAGGTAAGGAGAGAGAGAGAGGGTTGTTGAGACATAGAGGGTGGTCATCATCTCTGGTGTGGTGGGGCGCCTTTGGATGTCGATCAGAGGAAGGAGAAGGAAAGCACAAGTGAGAGAGAGAGAGAGAGCATGGTTCATGAGTTGCGAGAGCCCATAGAAACGGTGTGGTCGTGTAGGTTGGGTGGCACCAGGGGAAACGAGGAGGCGAAACAAAGGAAGGCTGGTCAGCCAAGCATCACAGGAAAGCTGGTCAGCCAAGCGTCACAGGAAATGAAAAGGTTGGGAAAGAAGGAAATAAAGAAAAAAAAATTAACTCTCGAAATACACTTGAACGGGACTTTTGAATCGGAAAACTTATTCTCAACTTTTCGTAAAAAAATTTACGAAATAATATGAAAATCAAATGTATGTAAATATACTCATAAAATATTTAAGCTATTAAAATATCGATAAAAGTCGGAACGAAAATGAATATCGAAAACGCGCCAAAATTTTGGGCGTTACATGATCTAGGAGGAGTTTGTAGTGGGAAGTCAGTGGCGTCGAGGGGATCTGGTCGTTTGTATAACGAGGTCTCCGTTCAGCAGTGAAGGTATTGCAGAAGAGAAGAATAGGGAGAACAAGACTCACCTCGTTGAAGCCGGTAGCGCAGTCGTAGGTGACGCCCAATCCGTGAATTGTCGGTTCTACTAGCGAAGAGCTTCGCTTCCGACTAGGTTGGTTAGGACTCCAAAATTGATCGTGTACGGGATGAAGTTTAGCGGCGCCGAGAGGTTACGTGGTTTAGAGAAAACAAATTCTGCAACGGTTAAGGATTAAATTAGGTTAAGGTTTAATTAGGGTTAAGGATTAAATTAGGGGTTAAATCTAATTAATCCAAATTTTAGGCCCAACTCTTGTAGAGGCAGCCAATTCATGTGGCTGTATAATATTGATGGCCCCATAATGAAAACAATGGCCCATCATAAATCATAAAAAGTTCGATCTCTCTAGGGACCCGGTATAAATGCTAATTGCCGTTTGAAGAATTTGTAAAATCGATACGACTACCGGAAGAAAATTTCTGGATACTACATCAGTCACCCCTTAAAATAAGTTTCGTCCCAAAATATAGAATAAGGAACTTCTATTCCGATAACTTCCATAAAAAGGCCCGTAATATCTAACTCTTCTTCTAAAGAATCCTCATTCTAACTTTCTATCATGCAAGAACCATCCAATTATCATAGTCAAGCAACACATAAAAACAAAATACTCAAACCAAAAAAAATATAGTCATCTAGGTTACACAGAACGTCATCCGAGTACTAACTCGTCGATATCGGGGTTGCGGCTGACTCCGCAAAGAACTCAGGATAATTACTCCTAAAATTATCCTCCGTCTCTCGGGTAGCCTCATCGGCTCCTCGACTAGACCACTGGATCTGCAGTATCGGTATAGCTTTAGACCGTAGATGTCTAGTACTACGCTCTCGGATGGCCACCAGATATTCTACAAAAGTATACTCTGGCTCAATTATCCGATTATCATAGTTGATGACGTATCTCGGATCCGGTAGATATTCTCTCAACTGAGACATGTGGAAAACTGGATATACTCCCTCTAGTATGGTAATAGAGCTAGTCGATAAATAACTTCTCAATCCACTTTAAGATATCAACGATTGCCTTTTTAAGCTCACTTCCCGCTCTTTTGGTGACTCTACTGAAATAACTGTAAAACTTTATTCCTTCCGTTGAATCCGCTTGCTTCTAACCTTTCGGAAGATCCCGACTATCAATTATGAACCAATGATCTTAGACATCTCCAGGCACTTTACGAAGTGTCTAGTGCTCTTTGTAAGACACTCACTTGGTCTTGTCTCCCTAATATGACTCAGTTGAAGCGTCTCTCAATTAATGACTTATCACCTGCCTTTGGTCAGGCTTTCAACTTGTTATAACCCCAAAATCACGCTCTATGCGGAGATTTTCCTCTTAGACCTATAATCCCTTCACGTGAGGTCATAGTTGACCTAAAATTGAGTTTCATGTTTTGTGGGTTATGATCTCACCACGCTTCCGTTGCCCTACTTTGATCAATATGTTGCCACCTATTAATCATAATGGCGTTTTCCATGAGTCAGGATGACTTCCAACTCTCGCCTATAATTTCCCTTTTAATACGGCAAAATCCTCTAAAACCGACCATTCATCTAAAGAATATTTACTATAATAAAGTGAAGGCTCGTACTCTAAGCCATGTAATGGTTGTCCAAACCTCGAGATAAATTGTCCGTATGTGTTGAAACTATGGTCCTCGACCCCCATTGGGTTTCATAATTGGTCTAGGAACTCCTCATCAGAATAACTCACCGGTTACGCCTCATTTGAGGGATTGGAACGTGAAGTCTTAGAATTTCCTAGAATTCACTTAGGTCTCATCAGAACTCTAATTACTACTCGTCAGGACTACTCAATGTGGTTATCCTTCCACAATCCCTTTGACCTCTAACGTAGGGCACACCATGTTGACCTACAAGTCTTTACTTAGATCTAGTTAAAATCTTGACGTGGAGT
Source organism: Fagopyrum homotropicum (assembly GCA_033239125.1). Taxonomy (NCBI): domain Eukaryota; kingdom Viridiplantae; phylum Streptophyta; class Magnoliopsida; order Caryophyllales; family Polygonaceae; genus Fagopyrum; species Fagopyrum homotropicum. The sequence continues at coordinate 53,125,317 of BSWB01000002.1, forward strand.
TTTCTATTTAGCTCCAAATTCTCGAGGTGCGGTAATAAGTCTTCCGAGACAATAATACCAACCACATGATGGGCTCTCATGCTTGTCATGTGAACTCTTCTATTAGGTGACTCATCTTATAACATTTTCCTTCTCCAAATCGATCCCTAACTGCTAGTTGATCCTTACTACTTATTCCGTGTTGGAACCTTAGTTACGTTGTACTCTTGCACAGATTCCAAAAAAGGCATCCTCATCTCAAATACTTTATTTAAATTTAGCAAGGCCTGCCTTTTGATACATGAATTTCTCTCTCACAGGTTAAGCTATTCGCTTGGTTTACACTTTGTCAATCACAGTGTTATCGGTCCGATGGTATGACTTTTATTAAACATCTACCGGTACCATTTGTATAAGGAACATAAGATGCATATGATTTTTTCAAAAATCAAATTTCTCGACTCGCATTTATTATGTTGTCCTTATACTCATGTCGCTTTACCATTTTCTAAATCCTTACACCAAGTATGGTAATTAAATCTCTTTAAGCTTTCTCGTACAACCTTTATGGATTATGTTGATTAGATTTGGTGCTTTCTTCTATTCTTTTCTCATCAGTCAAGAGAAGACTCCAAGGTATACCATTTGTACGCGGTTCCAAAATTACTCCTTCATCCACCTATGACCGGTTATCAAGATTGGATATTGGAGTGCTACCATTTCTCAGTAAACTCTTATATAAACACTTTTCGGTAATCATCTTATTGACAACTTTCAGTCATTCAACTTCACTCTTTCACATGTTTGTTCCAGCAAAGATGCATATTTCATCTACAATCACCTCACAACTCGATAAGACATTTCACCAAGGCATTAAATCATACTTTCTATGTTTGTGCCGCCTCTATAATTCCAATTACTTTGTGTTATATCTTTAGTCATAAGAGCTTCCTCTGTCAATCTAGAAAATTAACCCCGACTTTTGCTCAAAAGATCACCATCAATATCATTTGTGTGGAATGCTAAGTACCCTCTGTCTGGTCTGACGTAGGACCGGATCAAAATTATCTGCTTCTTCTTACTCTTCTAGTTCTTCTTATACAAATCCATCCGTACGAACTATGATCTATAAAAACTTTCCTTAGCCCGTAGGTAAGCAACTGCTCATAACAATTCTCTTTATACCAATAATGATATACTAGGGTAAATTCTGACCGTCAAAATCCTCTTCTTAAATTCTTAATTAGAGTTGCCGTATTGAACTCTTTCAATGTTACTATCAAGGATACTAGTACTTGTATTGATTCAACTTCATCATTGTCGCCGCTGATCTCTGGAAGAAATTCTCCAAATGTCGATAAAAATTCTTTTATAACTTTGTGGTTATTCTTCTTATCCGCCAACCAATCATCACTAGTTAGCCCGTACCTGTAAACTCTCAATTGTTACCAATTACTCTGTAGTTGACCTTCTATAAGATTGTAGACTTACTTTTCTTCTATCTCTTTTGAGGGTTGATATACCTGGTGAAATCTGCCTCATCTAGTTTTATACTCCTTTAGCTCCTAAAATCTACACTTATATAAGATTACTATACTCTTACGAGTATAGTTGTATCATTATTCTTCCGTTAACGGACTTATCAAGTCTTCTATGATAACTTGTAGGTACGTCTCCATGGTTCTTTTTACCCGAGTTACCGTCCACTTGCGGTTCTTTGTTATGAGCCGTTAGTGTTGGTAACTTAAATCCCTTTGTGAATGAGAAGTTATTGGGGACCCTCGACTTCACCAAGCCCATTAGCATACACTCTTCTTTATTGGGGGTGTTGCTTTGTAATGCCGCCTTTATAGAAATTCGGTCTTTGTCGTATCCTGATCCTTGTGTAATTCTCGTGTTTCTAGGAGGTCACTCTAATTCCATGTTGGTGAAATCTGGCTTCCACTTTCTGGCAACCCGTAAGCTTCCACTTTGCGGCTCTTTAATTCTTCGTATTTGGATGGACAATGTATCTCATCTTGACTCCTACGCTTATGATTGTCTCGGTTTTTTATCTTGATTGTGGTGTCAAGTAGAATGTCGAGAGTGATCATATTCCTCCCTACGTCTGGCATCAAACTTTCACCTTCTGGTCCGTCAGTGAGCATAAATTCTATGACTCTTGTCTGGATCGCTCTATATTTACTTTGACGTTCATGCCTATGGGTGTTTCTGAAGGCATCCACGTTGGTTGTAATGTCATTTTACACAACACTTGAAAGAACATTTGTGTTGTCGCTCCCAATTTGCATAATTTTCGGTCATCCAACAACTTTTCCGGAACTACTCTCATGTATATTCTTCATTTGATCCCGCTAAGTTGACTCGGGATACCCTTCTTTCCATTGTCGTTGGTGTTGTCTTTAGTCTTCACTTTTTCCGTCTCGACGTTCCTCAACAAGTTCGAAGGAGTTGTCTAGTCGTTCGCCTACCCTAATGCCCATAAGTTGAGCATATTAATCCTCATGTTGACACCCTTCAAAATCGACTTAGATGTGTCAACGGAGTGAGAATCTCATTCTGATATCTCCATTAAAGGCATAATATAACTATAAATGCTACTAAGTTTGGCATATATGTATCTATATAACATATCTTTATAATCAAGCTAATAAGTCAACATAATATTTCTAAAAGTACTAAGCTGTTGAGATCTGCGGAGGTAATGGTGGTCATCCATACTTTCTATCACACCCCGACTTATGCATGTATTTTGAAAACCAAAAGTTTCTTTAAAAAGTTCACAACCCTTTCGGTTTTGTTTATTTACTTATTCGGTCCTTTAGAAGACTTCAAGTGTCATTGTTGTCAACCTAGAGCTGTGATACCATTTTGTAACACCCCGAATTCTTAGAACTCAGGGAGCTACTGGTTAGAACCTCACAATGGGTTCCGACCTTTAGTTTGACAACAACTTTACTAGAATCTTACAATAAGACACAAATAAAGAAAACCGAAATTCATAAAGCGATGGTTTAATTGTTATGAATGAAACAACATACGTCTAACAACCAACAATTACCTAAGATATTAGAAGTCTGACTGTCATCATACTATAAAGGGAACATCAATATAAAACTCAAACCCATTCTAGGGAGTACGGAGACCCGGTTGACCACTATTTCCGGAGCACTCAGCTGCTGCTCTAACCTGTGGTAAGTCTAAACAACAAAATAAATCAACTGTTATCTAGCTATCTAAACGTTAGATAAATGAAAATAGCACACACACACAATAGCAAAACTAAACACACATCATGCTTTCAGAGAATCCATTTTATTATCTTTATTTAGGTCATTCACTCTTATTAATGATACTTATTTTGGACATGAGGGATTCCCAAACCTCGCCTCTGCCCCGTGTAACCATAAGGAATGGATCCTTTACACCTCCCCTTGTACATGTATGGTCTGGTATGGAGAACCTCCCAGTCACATGTTAGAGTTGGGCAATGATGTCACCGCCCGTTATAAATACACTTGGGCCATAAAAATAATAAAGGTCGTCCTAGGCATGTTATCACTATTTAACAAACAGCACATACCACTATCGTCAATCAGCTAACATCTAGAAACTAGCTAAGTAAGTCGCAAGGACTTACCTTAATCAAATCTCAACTTTCTTAATCTCAACTCGGTCTGCAATTGGAGAAACTCAATCTCCTGTCATAAGAGGCAAGTGGATTAATAAATTATCCCCCTTCTTAAAAGTCTCTAACTTCTAAGATACTCAAATCGATCAAGAGAAATCGCTGAATTACCCTCGTAAGGGTAAACGACCATTTTACCCTTGGTCCCGAAACTCTCGATTATCCCATAATATACACCTAAACTCTTCCTTGGAACATAATTTCACAATCTAACTCTTAAAAGCAAATTTAGGTAGAAACTAGAAGATTACTAAATTCCTTGAGTTCCAAGTAAGGTCACTAGGGTCCAACTTTGGCTTACGATACGAGGCTCAATTAAAAATATAAAATTCAAATAAAATACCTAGATCTTCTATGATATGTATACTACTTATAGGAGCAAGAAACTCTCTAAAATCCCAAACAACCACTTCTATACAAATCTCCAAAGTTGGTTCCAAAATCCAGAAATTCTATACTTCGCCAAAATTTTCCTTGCTGGAAAAACTGTCCAAATGTCCTACTTTGGGATCTGGTAACTTCTAATTTGTGCGTTAGATTATTCTCAAATTTTAATACATCAAACTAATCTTATCTACCTACAACTTACCAAAATTTCAACGGTGGATGTTCGATCTAAAGTATCGAAATACAATCTTACATTCAGCAGGTTCTACCCAAAAGTTTGGACATCAAACAAGGCATGTAAGGAGGTTCCCCTTTTGATCCACCCCGCCAACATTCCTGGACATACAATTATTTAGGAGACCTCCAGTTCGTACCTTAAAGCCGACAGGTACACACACAAAACTCAACATTCCTAGGCATATACTTATACAAGAGTCATACCTATTCTAATCCTAATCAACCTCTACCTCAATCCTTGTTATACTCTCCCCAACCGCCTACTGTAACAATGGCACACATTAACGAATCAAGAGATCAAGTGCTGAGGACTCACCGGTTTGACTCAATCGACGCTATCGATGGTAGTCCTTGACAAGAAGAGAGAGAAGACTAGCGTACGTGGTGTGGCTCGTGACTGGGCTGCAAGGGTCCGGGTACTTGCGCTGAGAGTTCCGGTTGTACTTGATGCACCGCCACAACACAAGGTCACTACCCACTATCGTTGTTATGGAAGAAGGCTTGTGGAGGGGAGAGTGGATCACATACGGACTCACCTTTTTATTGAGGGAGTACGGCGCCGATCTAGAAGGAATCTGTGGCGTCGAGGGGATTTGGTATTCTGTATAACGGGGTCTCCATTCAGCAGTGAAGGTATTGCAGAAGAGAAGAATAGGGAGAACAGGACTCACCTCGTTGTAGCCGGTAGCGCGGTCGCAGTCGTCGGTGACGCCCAATCCGTGAATTGTCGGTTCTACTAGCGAAGAGCTTCGCTTCCGAATAGGTTGGTTAGGACTCCAAAATTGATCGTGTACGGGATGAAGTTCATCGGCGCCGAGAGGTTACGTGGTTTAGAGAAAACAAAGTATACAACGGTTAAGGGTTAAATTTGGTTAAGGTTAAATTAGGGTTAAGGTTTAAATTAGGGGTTAAATCTAATTAATCAAAATTTTTAGGCCCAAATCTTGTAGAGGTAGCCAATTCATGCGGCTGTATAATATTCATGGGCCCATAATGAAACAATGGCCCATCATAAATCATAAAAAATCCGATCTCTTTGACGACCCAGTATAAATGCTAATTGTCGTCCGAAGAATTTGTAAACGCGATTCGACCACCGGAAGAAAATTTCTGGATATTACAACAAGCAAAGTCCTGACCACGCAATCAGACGAAGTTGTTTCCCGCAGAACTAGGCTTACATTCGATTGTGAAGTTGTCAATTGAGATTTATCTTATATGTATATTGTGGTTATCTAAATTCTTGAATTTATTTATTGATTGATATTTTATTCTCTATTCTCCTACCTTTGAATTATCTAGTTTTGAATTCTAAAAAATACAACATTTCTCCTCTTTCTTTATGTTATTGTTTTACGTTGTTTTTTTAGGATGCGGTCGAATTACTCCCTCAAGGCCGACTGACCTAACCGAAGTTTTCTCGTCTTTCGCTTTGCTTTCGATTCCGTTTTGTTATTTTTGTATCAAATATTGTGTCTTTAACCAACCAACTCTATTGAGACCGAGGGGCCTTACTTGATTTCTGGTCTTTTTTGCGTTGTTCTACTTTATGTGTACATTCAGTTTAGTGTTTATTTCAATTTCTTAATTAGTTTGTTAAAGCAAGACACCGTCTTACATTTGTTTGATCGTGACTTCCTATATTATAGTGAGTATTTTAAATTATTTATGAGATTTGAGGCTCACACTTCAGCCCTCACTAGTGCCCGCATGCAACGCATGCGGTTACAACTAGTTAGTATTAAACATTGTGTTGTTTAATCAGTCATCATGTCTTCGACAAAAAAATCCTCTTGTGTTCATTCACGATTGTAGGTTTTTCAACGTGCTTCTAAGGAGAAGGCAATCATAAGATAGAAGATTGATTAGAGGCATTCTTATCTAGAGAAGGAGAAACAAAAACTCACAACAAGGGGAGACAATCACTAAGTCTCGACAACGGTGTTTTCGTATGTGGAGTGTCGATCTTTGTCAGTCGAAAAGAGAACAAGAAGTATGTGACGATAGAAAAAAGGAGAATAGGAGACCAACGGTCGTTCTTTCCTTCTTTTCCTTTCATATAACTTTAGTTGTTTATTTTATGAAATATTAATGGTTGTTGACTAATTTGAACAAAATTAGACATTGGTCATTTTTCAAACAACATAAAAGTAGGAGGAAATCACTCAAAATCAAAAAATCCTCAAATAAAAACCGAAATCCCAAAATTATAAGGACATCATTCGAAAAGTCTAAAACATGGAGATCAAAGTCGCAACACACTAAAAATGAAAGCTGCATCATAACTTTTATCGTAATAACGATATACGAGTTGGCACTTTTAATTTCATCTGCTCTCCTATTTTCTCATCCTACATCTATATGCTCTCAAATTTTCTTTATCAATATCTAATGAAACCTAAGGGTTAAAATATATGTCAAAATCAACGTTTTACGACTCAAAACAAACCTACATTAACGATTTACGTGTTTGAAGTATCATTTTCTAAAAACACGATCAAAATGTTGGTAAGCATAGATGTTTACGGAAGGTGTTGTCGTTCGTAAAATATCATTGTGGACAGAAAACATACATGTTCATAGCAAATGTGAATAAGACCATTACACGTTGGGCGGTGTCCTAAATAAGCCTGGATAATGTTGACTCTTGGCGTGAATAAAACCTTTACACGTTGGGTGTTGGTGTGGATAAGTATTAATAACAATGTTGCTTGACGAGAATAAGAACATTGTACGTTGGGTATTGACGTTGTTAAGGCTTGCGCTCAGTGTAGAGCAATCCTTTGGATTTTTTCCTTTTATGTTAATGAGAATTTATTTTTGCTTCACTTTAGAGTCAATTGAATCATTTGTGATCTCATACTTGTAACACCCCAAATTCTGAGAACTTGGGAAGCTACTGGTTAGGACCTCACAATGGGTCCCGACCATAGTTTGACAACAATTTAACTTGGATCTTACAACAAGGCACAAAAGTATTTAAAACATTTGAAAACTTTAAACAATATATACATGAATAATACGTATCAGCCTTATAAAACAAAGTTACCAAAACGACACATAAGAAAAACAGAAGACATCCCCGTCCCCAACTAAATAAGTACGTGGACCCGGCTGACCATTCCCTTCGGATCTCTCTACAACTGTTTTAACCTGCAAGACATCTACAAGCGGTATAAAACCGTTAGCTAACATTCTATGCATAAGTATAAAGGTAAAAGCACAAACACACAACATACACAATCAACATGCAACACTCAATCCTTTTATTATCTTTAGTTAGGTGATAGGTTATTACTAATGATACTTATTTTGTGACACGAGGGATTCCCAAACCTCGCCCCTGTCCCCGTTTACCAACGCGGAATGGTACTAATGCATTTGACCGTCTACCGGACTGGGTTGGTCGCAGGGAACCTCCTAGACTCTCGCAAGAGCTAGGCAGATGATGTCACGACCCGTTATCATACACTTGGGTCAATTACGTAAATAATAAAGTCGGCCTAATCCGGTTTCGTTGTTTATCATAACTAACAAACACCACTCATACACATTACATTCATACAAGAAGCCAGCTAAGTAAGTCCGTGGACTTACCTGAATCAGATCTCGACTTTCTAATTCGCAAATCGATTTGTACAGTAGGAATTCAGTGGCCTGTCAAAGGAGGCAAGTGTGTCAGCACACTTTCTGGGTGATTAGAAGTCTAAGACTTCTAAGATAGTAGGTCTTAATAGAACGGAATTGATTACAGTATTAATTTATGGTAAAATGACTATTTTACCCTTAGTCTCGAAACTTCCAAAAATTCCCTAATTCATGCCTAAACTCTCATTTGAGACTAAAGAGTCATATTCTAACTCCTAAAGATGAGTTTGGTTACAAACTGACAATTTACCCATTTCCCTATTTTCGGAAAGATCGTTAAGGTCTAACTTCGGCTTCAAATATAAAATTCGAATAGTCTTATAAAAATTCCAAAATAATTTCCTAGATCATCTATGATATCTCATCTACTCCTAAGGGTAAGAATTTCTTAAAACTGTTCAACCATTACTTCTACAAAAATTTCCAAGTTGGTTACCACACTTAACAAACAACACATTGTCTTAACTTTGAAAAAATCATAACTCCTAAACTACTCGCTGGATGCTTCTCAAATTTTAATATGTTCTACTATAAAATCTTATCTATAATATATCCAAAATTCAGCCGCAAAGGAGATCAAAAGCCTATTTAAAACTATCTCACAAAACCGAATTTCAGCACAACAGAAAAAAAACTGCTTACGACTCAATCTTTGAAAAATCATAAATCCCAAACCACTCGCTGGATTCCTTTCAAATTTTAATATGTTCTACAACAGTATGTCAACTATATCATATCCAAAATTCAAGTCCAACGGAGGTCAAGAGCATATTCAAAACCATCTCACAAAACAGCATCACTTGCTGTTTTCCCAAACACTCAGCACATATATAAAAAACTGCAGGAGGCGTCAACTTTGGAACACAATAACTCTCAAACCGTAACTCCGATTCCTCTAAAATTTTAGTATACTTTACTATGCAATACCGTCTATGACATATCCGAAAACCAGCCAAAAATAAGGAGTTTAGCATACCTAAATCTGGTCATCAAGCTGGCTGTTTCTCGTGACAATGTGCTTGCTGTTGTTGTTGCTGTGGTGCAGTTCGTGACAGGAGCATAAGCAGTGAAGGCTGGGCTGCTTTGGCTCAACAGCAGTGGCTTAGGGACAGCAGGGTGTGGATCACGTGGTGCAGCAGTAGGGCATTAGACCTTCTCCCATTCTGTTAACCCAAATCAGCAGCTACTCTCTACCTACAATACTCTCATTCGGCACACCAACAAACTAACTCCCTATATAGTACAATGTATGCAGAAGAGGGGGCTGTTTACTCACCACAACACAAGAGTCATGGCTCACTAAAGGGTCGAAAAGGGGAGGTTGTAAGGGCTGCGGTTGGGCGACTACTGTTGTTGCGGGCTGCTGTTGCGCCGGACTGGACTGCATCGGCTACTGCTGCGCCGGACTGGACCACATCAGTTGCTGCTTTACCACGATACAGGAGGGAGAAGTGTTGATATCTCTGCGCTGAAGATTGTAAGACTCCAGCCGTTATGATGGCGAGGTACGGACGGATAGAAGAGAGGGAGAGATCGGTGCTCACCTGGCCGTTGAAGACGAAGCAGATCCCAGTACCGATGAAGCCTTCCGCTAGTTGCAGTCGCTCAGAATGTTGAGGAGCGTTGTTGTTAGCGCCGATCGTGAAAAAGGAGGAGGCAACAGTTAACTTATGAGGCTGATAATTAGGTTAGAGTCATTAGGTTAGGTTAAACGTAATTAAGAGAGGGTTAGGGTAAAGATAGGGTTTTTTGGGCCGGTGGGCTAATTACAATGGGCCCAGTCCGAAGGCTTGTTCATCCCGCTAGTTGATGGGCTGATAAAAGGGTCGTTACTCGTACGGAACTGCTCTTCGGTTTTTAAATTGTACGGAATTACTATTCGGGTTACATAATTATCATTTTATGTGAATTAAGGTCAAATAAAATGATAGAGTTTAATATTGTATAATATTATATATATATATATATATATATATATATATATATATATATATATATATATATATATATATATAAAGAAGGTTAGCGGGTCGGAATCCGGTTTGATCGGGTATTAAACGGAAATAAATTTTCCGGGTATTACATCAGTGCCTCCTTATAATAAGTTTCGTCCCGAAACTTAAAACAAAGTACTTAATTAAACGACTTCCATAAATTAAACTTGTATATCTTAGTCTCACTAAATTTTAATTTCGTTTTCTAAACTCCTGTAACCTTATCAAAGCGTAACGAAAAATCTGGTCGTTACATCAGATCCCCCTCAGAATAAGTTTCGTCCCGAAACTTAGGGTAAGACAATCCTGATCGACCTTTAAGGCACCAAATGGGTGTGTTTGATCACTACACAAAAGTCTCGTCGTTTCCACATCTAAGCATCTCGCACATCAAGGTTACCAAAAGAACACATCACTCACTAAACATTAAATCGTGAAATAAACAAGCAATCAAACAATATCACACATACAAGGTCAAGCCCTAACTAGTCACTTCCGAGGTTATAACTATCGCTACATAAGTCTTTGAAATGTTACGTCTCTTACTATCCCCAATATCTTAGGTAGCCTTATCGGCTTTTCATAAAACCCCTAAATATTAAATCTTTTCAGGTACTTAGATCACAAGCGCTTGCTACCACGTTCTAGAGTGGTTACCGGATATCTCACCGGTATCATCCGGCTCAACTGTCTGATCCTCTAATCTGATGACCTAACTCGTGTCTGGTAGGTATCTCTCCAACTGAAATTCTCAAACTCAGTTCCCAAACTTAGTCTCCGTGGAAAACCGAAGATACACTCTCCAATAGGGTGAGGAAAACTAGTCCATCAGTCACTTTTAAACCGTTTTTAAAACTTCCAATGGTTTTCCTTACACAAATCACTTCCAAATCCTTTGATGACCCTACGAAAAATAATCTATTCACTTTCTTCCCTTCGTTATGACCACTTGGTTCCGGCCTTCTGAAAAGGTTCTGACTACACACTCAAGCCAAAGGTCTTGGACATCCACCAACACTTCCCGAGTGCCCAACGATTTTCGTATCACGACCCACTTGGCCTTGTCTTTTAATATTACTCAGTCATCTTATTCCTCAGGTAAGGAATCGTCACCTTTACCCTTTTCAGGTCTAATACTCAAGACAATTAAAAATCAAATCTAGTGGTTATCCTCTTTGTTCACTTGGCTTTATTATATTATTTATAGATCTCTAATATATCGTTTGCTCAAACTTAGGCTTCTCACGCATTTTCTAAGATCTTAAATGAAATAGAATAAGTCCGAAATGACGGTATTAGACACAAAATGATCTCATATCACCGGTATTTGTTAATAACTACTCAATAAATGTTAACATATCATCAGCAGTGCGCTCTTTTATCCACCATTGTTACCAGCCCGATAGTATCCCCCTAACTCAAAACGCAACTAGGCTCTGTTCCGACATAACATTACACATAAAATCTACTCCGAGATCATGCTTTCTTAAGCACAGTTACTAGGTTGCATGTATGCTCCTGTCGCTTCTCATTCTTATGTATCTTCGACTCAGGATGGTAGTTACTCCCTTTGAGCTTTCTAGTGCAGACCATGCACAATATTTTTATTACATCATTAATTCTTTCCTAATCCATCCTGAAAACTCACTCTAGAGTATTATATTAGTACAGAATTCCACACTACTTGTCTGGCAACATGTAACAAAGCCTCACTCTTCACTCGGATCCATAATAGGGTAGCAGTCTCCTCCTATTACCTCTACATGCACATAAGTTTCCATACAATATTTTCAGTAACTCCACATAGGCTATCTCACGTTCCTTCCAACTAGAATACATTTCACCAACTATCACCATCTTAAACTCGACACGACATCCATAAGTACCCTTGAGCTTCTTGTTTGTGGGTTAGGACCCACCACATTTCCGCTGCGCTACTCTGATTCTCCTGTTGTCACTTATTAATCTTAATGACCTTTTCTGTAAGTACAAAATGATTGACCTCAAAACTCTTTCTCCCAATTACACCATGAGTCGTATACGGATGAAGTACCAAGTACCTTCTTTACTTGCCTTAAGAAATAAAACAACGATTGAAAAAAAAAACTTCTTCCGCTTACTTTCTTAATTCTTCTACCACGGATCCAAACTCTCTGAATTGACCGGAGTTTGATCTTAACTAGCCAAGAGGTAACCCTTAAAACGTTTTTTTTTTCTTTATACCTTTAATTCATCCAAGAAGGTTGTAGTTGCCTACTTGAGGGAATCCTCTAAGGCGTTGGTAAAGCTACTCCATAGATCCACAGTCACAAATATCTCTTCTTAACGGCACATAACTCGTCAATACCCAACAATACTTGCATGTTCTTGGTTGACATAAGTCAGTCTATAATTGACTTATCTCAATTTCATACCTCTACTGGTATTAAACTTTTGGTCCACATCACCTACTAGATTTATCCTTTTATCCTTCTTTAGTTCGTCTTATCTTTCACTCTTCTGCTTCCTTTGGGACAACTCTCTTTCTCAAGTCTCACTGTGCCATTCACTTGGCGTCAAAAGTCGTTCCTAACACTCCACGATAGATGGTAAGCGTCTTGTAGTTCCGATGACTTTTAATTACATCCCAATTGTAGTCCCTTTACTGGGACTGTCGGTGTTGATGACCTATGTTCTGTTATAATTGGCGGTTACCCTGGGTTCTTGAGTCCACCACCCGATTCTCTCAAGCACAGGTTCCTTAATCGGCGTTGTTTGTAATATTTCTTTCCAAATCTCTGTTGACTATGTTACAGGGCTTCAATCCTTTCGATCCTGGCGTTGTGATTCCATTTAGAATTCTTATCTTTAAAGAAGACAAATTGTCTCCAGGCTTGTGAAGTCTACCCTTCGCTCTTACATTAAGTTGTATCTCTCCATTCCGTGTAAATTGTGATCTGTCAAAATTTCCTTAGCTAGTAGGTAAACAATTGCTCACAACAATCCTTTTATACTTCTGTAGTTCGTTCAACCTTCCCACCTTCCGCTTCTTATAGGCTAACTCCATTTCTCTAGTTCGATTGGGTCATTCATCTGGCATAAATAGTCGTTTCAAGTTTTCACGATAGCTTGCAATCGTCTTTGAAATTCTTATGGCCGTAATGATCATCCTCTTACAGTTCCTTTTGCATGGACCATCTGTGTTGATGGCTTAGGTCCCGTGATAATTCGGATTACCCTGGACTCTCGAGTCTAGCATGGCCGTTCTCCCATACATATTTCTTCACTGGAGTTAGTTGTAATATCGCCTTCATGAAACTCCGTTGACCCTGCTACAGGCTTCCATTCTTCGGATATTAGCGTCGTAGTTTCTTTCAAACTACTTATATCTCTGAGGAGGTCAAAACCTCCCCACGCTGGTGGGGTCTGCCTTTTCGCTTTTACACTCAATTGTAGGTCTTCATTCCGTGCACCTTAGATTCTCATACCCGGATTGACACTCTGTCTCTTCTGGTTTCTCATGCCCATAATGGTCTATAGGGCATCCGTTCCGATTGTAATGTCCTTGATTCCGCAATCTTGGTTGTACTCAATTCTACTTGGTACTTGCTTCAATATTTTTTTTATCTCTAATCTGCACTCTTGTCGTCACTTTCATGGTTCTTCTAATTCATCTTTCAGCTTCATATAACCAAGTCCCTTGTATGACCTTCTATTTCTTCTATCTGAGTTGACTCGGGAATTCTTCCTCATTTGATTGTACTTATGGTCAAAATTATCTCCACATCTTTACTTCTTCGCCTATTAGTTCTTTGGATGGTTAACAAGGGTTACTAGGACGCCCACCCGAGTATAATACTTGATCCAAGGTCCGAGTCCTTTGTCTCGTGTTGAAAACTCTTCAAGTCTGCTACCGATTTATCATGAGGCGATAATCGCTTCATGATATCATAACTAAAGGGTATAATATATTCTTTAGGATACTAACATACTACACTTATACATATATATAACATACATTAATACTCATCATAGTAAGTCTATATGCTAACTCATATCGATCTAAGTTGTAGAGATCCACGGAGAGCGATGGTGGTCCAACGTACTACTAACCCAACAACCCGACTATGCGCGCGTGTGAAAACATAAATCCGTTTTGAAAATTTTAGACCCCTTTCGGGTTCTAGTTATTTTATACATTTGGTCTTTCAGAAGATTTCAAGTGCCATTGTTGCCAACCCAGACCTCTGATACCATATTGTAATACCCCAAATTCTGAGAACTTGGGGAGCTACTGGTTAGGACCTCACAATGGGTCCCGACCATAGTTTGACAACAATTTAACTTGGATCTTACAACAAGGCACAAAAGTATTTAAAACATTTGAAAACTTTAAACAATATATACATGAATAATACGTATCAGCCTTACAAAACAAAGGTACCAAAACGACACATAAGAAAAACAGAAGACATCCCCGTCCCCAACTAAATAAGTACGTGGACCCGGCTGACCATTCCCTTCGGATCTCTCTACAACTGTTTTAACCTGCAAGACATCTACAAGCGGTATAAAACCGTTAGCTAACATTCTATGCATAAGTATAAAGGTAAAAGCACAAACATACAACATACACAATCAACATGCAACACTCAATCCTTTTATTATCTTTAGTTAGGTGATAGGTTATTACTAATGATACTTATTTTGTGACACGAGGGATTCCCAAACCTCGCCCCTGTCCCCGTTTACCAACACGGAATGGTACTAATGCATTTGACCGTCTACCGGACTGGGCTGGTCGCAGGGAACCTCCTAGACTCTCGCAAGAGCTAGGCAGATGATGTCACGACCCGTTATCATACACTTGGGTCAATTACGTAAATAATAAAGTCGGCCTAATCCGGTTTCGTTGTTTATCATAACTAACAAACACCACTCATACACATTACATTCATACAAGAAGCCAGCTAAGTAAGTCCGTGGACTTACCTGAATCAGATCTCGACTTTCTAATTCGCAAATCGATCTGTACAGTAGGAATTCAGTGGCCTATCAAAGGAGGCAAGTGTGTCAGCACACTTTCTGGGTGATTAGAAGTCTAAGACTTCTAAGATAGTAGGTCTTAATAGAACGGAATTGATTACAGTATTAATTTATGGTAAAATGACTATTTTACCCTTAGTCTCGAAACTTCCAAAAATTTCCTAATTCATGCCTAAACTCTCATTTGAGACTAAAGAGTCATATTCTAACTCCTAAAGATGAGTTTGGTTACAAACTGACAATTTACCCATTTCCCTATTTTCGGAAAGATCGTTAAGGTCTAACTTCGGCTTCAAATATAAAATTCGAATAGTCTTATAAAAATTCCAAAATAATTTCCTAGATCATCTATGATATCTCATCTACTCCTAAGGTCAAGAATTTCTTAAAACTGTTCAACCATCACTTCTACAAAAATTTTCAAAGTTGGTTACCACACTTAACAAACAACACATTGTCTTAACTTTGAAAAAATAATAACTCCTAAACTACTCGCTGGATGCTTCTCAAATTTTAATATGTTCTACTATAAAATCTTATCTATAATATATCCAAAATTCAGCCGCAAAGGAGATCAAAAGCCTATTTAAAACTATCTCACAAAACCGAATTTCAGCACAACAGAAAAAAAACTGCTTACGACTCAATGTTTGAAAAATCATAAATCCCAAACCACTCGCTGGATTCCTTTCAAATTTTAATATGTTCTACAACAGTATGTCAACTATATCATATCCAAAATTCAAGCCCAACGGAGGTCAAGAGCATATTCAAAACCATCTCACAAAACAGCATCACTTGCTGTTTTCCCAAACACTCAGCACATATATAAAAAACTGCAGGAGGCGTCAACTTTGGAACACAATAACTCTCAAACCGTAACTCCGATTCCTCTAAAATTTTAGTATGCTTTACTATGCAATACCGTCTATGACATATCCGAAAACCAGCCAAAAATAAGGAGTTTAGCATACCTAAATCTGGTCATCAAGCTGGCTGTTTCTCGTGACAATGTGCTTGCTGTTGCTGTTGCTGTGGTGCAGTTCGTGACAGGAGCATAAGCAGTGAAGGCTGGGCTGCTTTGGATCAACAGCAGTGGCTTAGGGACAGCAGGGTGTGGATCACGTGGTGCAGCAGTAGGGCATTAGACCTTCTCCCATTCTGTTAACCCAAATCAGCAGCTACTCTCTACCTACAATACTCTCATTCGGCACACCAACAAACTAACTCCCTATATAGTACAATGTATGCAGAAGAGGGGGCTGTTTACTCACCACAGCACAAGAGTCATGGCTCACTAAAGGGTCGACAAGGGGAGGTTGTAAGGGCTGCGGTTGGGCGACTACTGTTGTTGCGGGCTGCTGTTGCGCCGGACTGGACTGCATCGGCTACTGCTGCGCCGGACTGGACCACATCAGTTGCTGCTTTACCACGATACAGGAGGGAGAAGTGTTGATATCTCTGCGCTGAAGATTGTAAGACTCCAGCCGTTATGATGGCGAGGTACGGACGGATAGAAGAGAGGGAGAGATCGGTGCTCACCTGGCCGTTGAAGACGAAGCAGATCCCAGTACCGATGAAGCCTTCCGCTAGTTGCAGTCGCTCAGAATGTTGAGGAGCGTTGCTGTTAGCGCCGATCGTGAAAAAGGAGGAGGCAACAGTTAACTTATGAGGCTGATAATTAGGTTAGAGTCATTAGGTTAGGTTAAACGTAATTAAGAGAGGGTTAGGGTAAAGATAGGGTTTTTTGGGCCGGTGGGCTAATTACAATGGGCCCATTCCGAAGGCTTGTTCATCCCGCTAGTTGATGGGCTGATAAAAGGGTCGTTACTCGTACGGAACCGCTCTTCGGTTTTTAAATTGTACGGAATTACTATTCGGGTTACATAATTATCATTTTATGTGAATTAAGGTCACATAAAATGATAGAGTTTAATATTGTATAATATTATATATATATATATATATATATATATATATATATATATATATATATATATATATATATATATATATATATAAAGAAGGTTAGCGGGTCGGAATCCGGTTTGATCGGGTATTAAACGGAAATAAATTTTCCGGGTATTACATCAGTGCCTCCTTAAAATAAGTTTCGTCCCGAAACTTAAAACAAAGTACTTAATTAAACGACTTCCATAAATTAAACTTGTATATCTTAGTCTCACTAAATTTTAATTTCGTTTTCTAAACTCCTGTAACCTTATCAAAGCGTAACGAAAAATCTGATCGTTACAATACTCATCCTTACTCAATCGACCTTCAAATGCATGTACCTTGTTGTATTTCGACGGTCTGCGATTGTGAAACCCATGAATGACTTACACTTTTCAAGCAACATGAGAGATCCCATAACACTTGATTTCAAATTTACAACCACATTTCTTTGTTCTGGACTTGTTACTCTTCACATACAATCCTATTCGTAAAGTGATTATGGCTTATTGTATTTTTCGCATACAACATAAGACTATCCTAAACGGCCATTCTTGGATTTTTAAAGCATGCGGCCTTTTCTCTTTCCTACTTTGTTCTTCATACCCCATCGACCTTACATCCATATAAAAGACCTCTTGACTCATATGTTAGTTACAAGAAAGTGAACAGTGGAGTTTAAGAATGCTATGGTAAGCATATGATCAATGATTATTTTATATTATGTCAAGCTTGAGTGATATTCTTTTCCCTAAACAAATGAATGAGTGAGGTTAATGCATTATCCTAAGCGGTCATGAAATGGATGAAATTTGACTTATCCTTACGATGATGTGTGTTATGATAACTTCGTTTTTCTTAAGCTTAATCTTTGTAGATAAAAATATGGGTACAAGTCATTTACATAGAGGTATCTACCGATCTTACTTGAGGACAAGTAAGGTTCAAGTATGGGGTATCTGATAACATCCATTTAAGCGTCTTTAGCCACCATCATTTTATCTACTCGTGCATTTATGATAATGCATGCATTATAATCCTCCTTGGAGCTCAAATGGAGTTATTCGTGGAAGAATGCTTGATACAAACTAAGGACCATCATTCGATCAAGGAAGTCAAGATCAAAACATGAAGTGATCGAGATTCGAGAGCGAGAAAATGAAGATTGCTCGATCGTGACGTGAAATGACGGTCAATTTATCTTAGGAAGTCAGACCGATCTGAACTCATGTTAACTACAAAGTTGTAGATTTTCAAAATACCTTCAAAAAGTAGTACTTCTGAGTTTCTAGTTCAAACCACAACAACGGAAAACATAGTTATACTAAAGTGTGCAATGTTGTTAAATGTTTATTTACCAATTTCTATCATACAACGGATAACGTAGTTTACTAAAGTGTGCAATGCCTCCATATTGACTTTGATGTGAAGAATAAGTGTCGTTTTGGGTATGTGACAATTAATAGGGGTGACAACCATTGATGCACACCAAGCAAAGTCCTTACCACGTGACAATCAAACGATGTTGTTTCCCGCACAACTAGGCTTACATTCGATTGTGAAGTTGTCAATTGAGATTTATCTTATATGTATGTGGTGGTTAATTAAGTTCTTGAAATTATTTATTGATTGACATTTTATTCTCTATTCTCCTACGTTTGAATTCCAAAAAATTCAACATTTCTTCTTGTTCTTTATGTTATTGTTTTACGTTGTTTTTAAGGATGCGGTCGAATTACTCCCTCAAGGCCGACTGACCTTACCGAAGTTTTTCTCGTCTTTCGCTTCGCTTTCGATTCTGTTTTGTTATTTTTGCATCAAATATTGTGTCTTAGTCAACTGACTCTATTGAGACCGATCGGCTTTACTTGATTTCTGGTCTTTTTTGCGTTGTTCTACTTTATGTGTATAGTCAGTTTAGTGTTTATTTCAATTTCTTAATTAATTTGTCAAAGCAAGACACCGTCTTACATTTGTTTGATCGTGACTTCCTATATTATAGTGAGTCTTGTAAATTATTTGCGAGATTTGAGACTCACACTTCAGTCCTCACCAGTGCCCGCATGCAACGCATGTGGCAAAAACTAGTTAGTATTAAACATTGTGTTTAAGCAATCATCATGTCTTCGACAAAAAAAATCCTCTTGTGTTCGTTCACGATTGTAGGTTTTTCAACGTGCTTGTGAGGAGAAGGTAATCATAAAATAGAAGATTGCTTAGAGGCATTCATATCTACAGAAGGAGAAACAAAAACTCACAACAAGGGGAGACAATCATCAAGTCTCGACAACGGTGTTTTCGTATGTGGAGTGTCTCCATCTATCGAAAAGAGAACAAGAAATATGTGACGGTGGAAAAAAGGAGAATAGGAGAAACCACGGTCGTTCTTTCCTTATTTTCCTTTTATATAACTTTAGTTATTTATTTTATGAAATATTAATGGTTGTTGACTAATTTGAACAGAATTAAACATTGTTCATTTTTCAAACAACATAAAAGTAGGAGGACATCACTCAATAGCAAAAAAATCCTCAAGTAAAAACCGAAATCCCAAAATTATAAGGACATCATTCGAAAAGTCTAAAAACATGGAGATCAAAGTCACAACACACTAAAAACGAAAGCTGCAACATAACTTTTATCGTAATTACGATATACGAGTTGGAACTTTTATTTTCATCTGCTCTCCTATTTTCTCATCCTACATCTCTATGCTCTCAAATTTTCATTATCAATCTCTAATAAAACCTAAGGGTTAAAATTTTTGTCAAAATCAACGTTTTAGGACTCAAAACAAACCTACATTAACGATCCACATGTTTGAAGTATCATTTTCTAAAAACACGATCAAAATGTTGGTAAGCATAGATGTTTACGGAAGGTGTTGTCGTGCGTAGAATATCGTTGTGGACAGAAAACATACATGTTCATAGCAAATGTAAATAAGACCATTAGACTTTGGCGGTGTCCAAAATAAGCCTTGATAATATTGACTCTTGGCGTGAATAAAACCCTTACACGTTGGGTATTAGTGTGGATAAGTATTAATAACAATGTTGCTTGACGTGAGTAAGAACATTGTACGTTGGGTATTGACGTTGTTAAGGCTTTCACTCAGTGTAGAGCAATCCTTTGGATTTTTTTCCGTTTATATTAATGAGGATGTATTTTGGCTTCACTTTAGAGACAATTGAATCATTTGTGATCTCATACTCATCCTTAGTCAATCGGCCTTCAAATGCATGTACCTTGTTGTATTTCGACGGTCTATGATTGTGAAACCCATGAATGGCTTACACTTTTCAAGCAACACGAGAGATCCCATAACACTTGATTTCAAATTTACAACCCCATTTCTTTGTTTTGGACTTGTTACTCTTCACATACAATCCTATTCCTAGAGTGATTATGACTTATTGTATTTTTTGCATACAACATAAGACTATCCTAAACGGCCATTCTTGGATTTTTAAAAAGCATGCGGCCTTTTCTCTTTGTTACTTTGTTCTTCATTCCCCGTCGACATTACAACCATATAAAAGACCTCTTGACTCATATGTTAGTTACAAGAAAGTGAACAGTGGAGTTTAAGAATGTTATGATAAGAATATGATCAATGATCATTTTATATTATGTCGAGCTTGAGTGATATTCTTTTCCCTAAACACATGAATGAGTGAGGTTAATGCATATCCTATGCGATCATGAAATGGATGTAGTTTGACTTATTCTTATGATGATGTGTGTTATGATGACTTCGTTTTTCTTGAGCTTAATCTTTGTAGATAAAAACATGCGTACAAGTCATTTACATAGAGGTATCTACCGATCTTAGTTGAGGACAAGTAAGGTTCAAGTATGGGGTATCAGATAACATCCATTTTAGCATCTTTAGCCACCATCATTTTTATCTATCCTCTGAATATTTAGTGTAGATTTACATTACATTTTTGCAGAATTTCCTTCCCTTTTATTTTTTGGAGATCTACTCGTGCATTTATGGTAATGCATGCATTATAATCCTTCTTGGAGCTCAAATGGAGTTATTCGTGGAAGAATGCTTGATACAAACTAAGGACCATCATTCGATCAAGGAAGTCAAGATCAAAACATGAAGTGATCGAGATTCGAGAGCGAGAAAATGAAGATTGCTCGATCGTGACGTGAGAAGACGGTCAATTTATCTTAGGAAGTCAGACCGATCTGAACTCATGTTAACTACAAAGTTGTAGAGCTTCAAAATGTCTTCAAAAAGTAGTACTTCTGAGTTTCTAGTTCAAACTACAACAACGGATAGCATAGTTATACTAAAGTGCGCAATGTTGTTAAATGTTTATTTACCAATTTCTATCTTACAACGGAAAACATAGTTTTACTAAAGTGTGCAATGCCTCCATATTGACTTTTAAGTGAAGAATAAGTGTTGTTTTTGGTATGTGATAATTAATAGGGGTGACAACCATTGATTCATGCCGAGCAAAGTCCTTACCACGTGACAATCAAACGATGTTGTTTCCTGCACAACTAGGCTTACATTCGATTGTGAAGTTGTCAATTGAGATATATCTTATATGTATGTTGTGGTGATCTAAATTATTGAATTTATTATTGATTGATATTTTATTCTCTATTCTACTACCTTTGAATTATCTAGTTTTGAATTCCAAAAATACAACATTTTTCATCTTTCTTTATGTTACCGTTTTACGTTGTTTTTAGGATGCGGTCGAACTACTCCCTCAAGGCTGACTGACCTTACCGAAGTTTTTTTTTTATCTTTCGCTTCGCTTTCGATTCTGTTTTGTTATTTTTGTATCAAATATTGTGTCTTTAGGCAAGCGACTCTATTGAGACCGATCAACCTTACTTGATTTCTCGTCTTTTTTTGCTTTGTTCTACTTTATGTGTATATTTAGTTTAGTATTTATTTCAATTTCTTTATTAACTTGTCAAAGCAAGACACCATCTTACATTTGTTTGATCGTGACTTCCTATATTATAGTGAGTCTTGTAAATTATTTGCGAGATTTGAGACTTACACTTCAGCCCTCACTAGTGCCTGCATGCAACGCATGCTGCTACAACTAGTTAGTGTTAAACATTGTGTTTAATCAATCATCATGTCTTCGACAAAAAAAACTAATCCGCTTGTGTTCGTTCACGATTGTAGGTTTTTCAACGTGCTTGTGAGTAGAAGGCAATCATAAAATAATAGATTGGTTAGAGGCATTCTTATCTAGAGAATGAGAAACAAAAACTCGCAACAAGGGGAGACAATCACCAAGTCTCGACAACGGTGTTTTCATATGTGGAGTGTCTCCGTCTGTCGAAAAGAGAACAAGATGTATGTGACGATGGAGTTTTTTATTTTATGAAATATTAATGGTTGTTGACTAATTTGAACAAAATCAGACATTGTCATTTTTCAAACAACATAAAAGTAGGAGGAAATCACTCAAAAACAAAAAATCCTCAAGTAAAAACCGAAATCCCAAAATTATAAGGAAATCATTCGAAAAGTCTAAAACATGGAGATCATAGTCGCAACACAGTAAAAACGAAAGTTGCAACATAACTTTTATCGTAATTACGATATACGAGTTGGAAATTTCATTTCATTTTCTCATTCTACATCTCTATGCTCTCAAATTTTCTTTCTCAATCTCTAAATGAAACTTAAGGTTGAATATTTCTCAAAATCAACGTTTTAAAACTCAAAACAAACCTACATTAAGGATTCACGTGTTTGAAGTATCATTTTTCTGAAAACACGATCAAATTGTTGGAAGCATAGATATTAACAAAAGGTGTTGTCGTGCTTAGAATATGATCGTGGACAAAAAACATGCATGTTCATAGCAAATGTGAACAAGACCATTAGACATTGGGTGGTGTCATGAGTAAGCCTTGATAACGTTAGGTTTTGGCGTGAATAAAACCCTTACACGTTGGGTGTTGGTGTGGGTAAGTATTAAAACAATGATGCTTGGCAAGAATAAGAACATTGTACGATGGATATTGACGTTGTTAAGGTTGTACTCAATGTAGAGCAATCCTTTGGATTTTTTTCCCTTTTAAGTTAATAAGGATGTATTTTGGGTTCACTTTAGTGACAATTGAATCATTTGCGATCTCATACTCATCCTTAGTCAATCGACCTTCAAATGCATGTCCCTTGTTGTATTTCGACGGTCTATGATTGTGAAACCCATGAACGCTTACACTTTTCAAGCAACACTAGAGATCCCAGTAACGCTTGAGCTTAAATTTACAGTCATATTTCTTTGTTCTGGACTTGTTACTCTTCACATATAGTCCGATTCCTAGAGTGATTATGGCTTACTGTATCTTTCGCATACAACATAAGACTTTCCTAAACGGTCATTCTTGGATTTTCATAGCATGCGGGTCATGCGACCTTTTCTCTTTCCTACTTTGTTTTTCATACCCCGTCGACATTACAACCCTATAAAAGGCCTCTTGACTAATATGTTAGTTGCAAGAAAGTGAATAGTGGTGTTTAAGAACGCTATATGGTAAGCATATGATCAATGATCATTTTATATTATGTCGAGCTTGAGTATATTCTTCGCCCTAAACATATTAATAAGTCAGGTAAATGCATTATCCTGAGCGGTCATGAAATTGATGAAGTTTTACTTATCCTTATTATGATGATGTATGTTATGATGACTTCGTTTTTCTTGAGCTTGATCTTTGTAGATAAAACATGAGTACAAGTCATTCACATAGAGGTATCTACCGATCTTACTTAAATGCAAGTAAGGTTCAAGTATGTGGAATTTGATAACATCCTTTTGAGCATCTTTAGCCACCATCGTTTTTATTCATCCTTTGAACATTTAGTATAGATTTGCATTACATTTTGTAGAATTTTTTCCCTTATGTTTTTTGGAGATCTGCTCGTGCATTTATGATAATGTATGCATTCAAATCCTTCTTGGAGCTCAAATGGAGTTATTCGTGGAAGAATACTTGTTATACACTAAGGATCATCATTCAATCAAGGAAGTCAAGATCAAAACCTGAAGTGATCGAGATTCGAGAGCGACGAAATGAAAATTGCTCGATCGTGACGTGAGAAGTCGGTCGATTTATCTTAGGAAGTTAGATTGATATGAACTTTTTTGGTAACTACAAAGTTTTAGACTTTCAAAATACCTTCAGAAAGTAGTACTTGTGAGTTTCTAGTTCCAACCACAACAACGGAAAAAATAGTTTTACTAAAGTGTGCAATGCTGTCAAATGTTGATTTACCAAATTCTATCTTACAACGAAAAACATAGTTTTACTAAAGTGTGCAATGCCTCCATACTAAGTTTGATGTGAAGAATACGTGTCGTTTTGGGTACGTGACAATTAACGGGGATAACAACCATTGATGCATGTCAAGCAAAGTCGTAACCACGTGACAATCAGACGAATTTGTTTCCCACATAACTAGACTTGCATTCAATTGTGGAATTGTCAATTGAGATTTATCTTATATGTATTTTGTGGTGATTTAAATTCTTGAATTTTTTTAGAGTGATTTTATCCGATCAGACGGAAAATTACAATCGAAACAACATAAACCGATCGCGTTTACGAGGTGGAGGCTTATTATGACATCGAGGCGGTAACCGAATAAGCAAATGGGGCAGAACCTAAATACGGGTATGAGGCGCAAGCGTAATGCGACCCTGCGACCCGGGCGCATTGCGCCTGCGCCTCAGGCAAGGGTGTGGTGTAATATACCCATCACACACAGCAGCTGCTCCAGGTATTCTTCTTCTTCGTTGCTTTCTAGCACACCCAGTTGCCTCGCTTCACCTCGCAACAGTAGCCACAACCTCGCTTCCGGTAGCCGCCGCCCCGCCTCCGGTAGCCGCCATGCCTCGAACCTGATACATGCTTCACATCCTTCTCCATGGTTGTTCTTTATTGAGTTTGCAGGTTGGTGTGATGTATTGATTGTTCTTCATGTAGAATAAATCAGAGATTTATTTTAATCACTCCATCAATTGATCTTTGTTAAAGTCTTTGCACTTTTATTAAAACAAATTGAAAACTGAATTCAATTCATGTGTCGACACCCATTGGCAACTTCTTCACTGTAGAATCAACATCGTCATTTAAGTTGAGATTATTGACTGCTTTGTGCAAAGCCTTTGACGTGAATGTATCGACTATTCGGTGAAAATGTTCAATGCAATTTGTTCATCATTTGCCCTTTGTTTCTGTCAAAGAAATCAAATGTTCACTGCTAGAATTGAATGTATGTTGTCATTTGCTTTTGTCAACACCCATTCAACAACCTTGAAACATTCATACTCACAAATCACGATTACATATATACTTCGGTCAATGGAAATAATGGCACCTTAACTTAAAGCCCATTCCGTAATTTGAAGATTGGTGGTATTCCGGCGAGTAGATATTCCGGGGAGTGAGATTTTTAGGCCAAAATCATAACCAAGATATGGATCAAAACTCAAATATAGTAGATCCACAACAATAAACCCTATCCAAAAACGTCGATTATCGCCAATCGATGTGTGTTTTTCTCGTCTTTTTCCTTTTTCCCACTTTTATAATTGATACTTAGTAGATTAGAAATCGGCTAGATTAAGAAGAATCGGAATTGGATGTTGTGGAATTTAACGTTAATTAGATTAGATTTTTTGTGTGTTTTTCTGAATTGGAATCGTCATTGTTGATGGTTCCAATTTCGGAAAAAAAAACACAAAATTGCATATTTGTAATCTTCGGAATCGGAACATGAAGTTGATTAAATGTTCATATAAATAACAAAAATCGCGTATTTGTAAATTTTAAAAATATAATCGTATATTTCTAACTTTAACAAATTCAAATAAAGTTAGATAAAATAAAATTTTGCATATATCTAACTTTCAAAAAAATTGAATAAAGTTAGAAAAAATAAAATTCGTATATGTCTAACATTAAAAAGTTCAACTAAAATTAGTAAACAAAATTTACATAGTTTAATTGTTCTTAAAAATAATAAAAATCGTGTAATTCTAACTTTGAAAAATTGAAATAAATTTTAAAAATAAAATTCGAATATCTAGTTTTAAAAGGTGCAAATAAAGTTAGATAAAATACGAATAGCATATGTCTAACCTTCAAAAAAATTAAATAGTTGAAAAAAAAATCATATATGTCTAAAGTTAAAAAGTTCAATTAAAGTTAGTAAAATAATCGCATATTTGTGGACCAACTCATTAACCGTCCCCCACTGGTTCTTGTTTAAGATACAAGAATAAGTGTTTTTTGCTATCAATCTTTTTCTACCATCTACCTTTTCTTGAATCGTAGTTTGAGTCTCTAACAAGTTGTTATATTTACTACAACGTCTTCGTATCATGATCGGTCGTGTACGGGATATTCTAACTCATGATCCACCATATACTACAGAGGAGTTAGTCTTCATGCTTGAGGATACAGTAGACATCAGTTGCTCCTTCTCAAGTCCAAGTGTCACAACATCATTAAACATATTATTTTTATTTGGTTATTTTGTATTGATATTGGCTTGCATGTGGATACTTTCTTTTGTATGGATATTGAGTTCTATTTTCTGAATATTTTCGTTTGTATAGATATTGAGTTCTATTTTATGAATATTATACTAAATATTTAAAACTTTAATGTTATATAAGAAAACATTGACTACGACGAAACTCTATGCAATCTAACTACTCATTCCGGAACGTCTATCCTTAACCCGGGTACTAGAGGACACTCAATACGACAAAACTCTATGTAACGAAATATCCTTTCAATGAACGGCACATCCCATCTATTAACGCTCGAATCGTGATGGTTAGTCCACATAGTATCCTCCTGGAGCCAATACTACAAAAAAAAAATTGAAAAGGTTATTCAAGATTATTAATTATATTAAAATGAGATAATATAAAACTTCGACTAACCGCTACAAAGTGTGTGTCGTCTGAGACATATACTATCGTACGGATTGCCGTAGGCGGACCTTGGTTATTTGGATCGCTAAAACTAGGAAATAAATGACAAAAAAACGAAAATAACAATATCGTTAAATGAAATAATATACTTACTTCCATATGTGTAAGAAACTCATTTGGATCGTTATACTTCTTTTTATCGAAGGGAAATTTAACGCTTTCACCATTGGATTCAACTTCAATCTCTTCGAAAAATGTCGACATATTCTACGAGGTTTTTTGGATTGAGACGTGAAATTTGATTTGAATTTCACGTTCATAGAGAAATATATATAGTCGCAACAACGTTCATAGAGAAATATATATAGTCGCAACAACGTTCATAGAGAAATATATATAGTCGCAACAACGGGCATTAAACTCGACGCTCGGCCCATTTAAGTATCGGGCGCAACAAAAAGTTGTTACTGGGGCGCAACCAGAGTCTGTCTCTGGCGCACATCCAGAATCCGCCCCAGAGGCGCATTCAGGATGCGCCCCAGAGGCATAATCTGGCTGCGCCCCAGAGGCATAATCTGGTTGCGCCCCAATGGTAGACTCTAGCTGCGCCCCAAATGCACAATACGACCGTGTTGTCTCCCTTGTGTGATCGAATAGCAACCCCGATTTTTTATTGATTGATATTTTATTCTATTTTCCTACTTCCAAAATAATTGGTTTTGAATTCCGAAAAAAACAATATTTCCCCTTTTTCTTTATGTTACTATTTTACGTTGTTTTTTAGGACGCCGATCAAATTACCCCCTTAAGGCCGACTGACCTTATTGAAGTTTTACTCGTCTTTCGATTAGCTTTCGATTCCATTTGTTATTTTTGTATCAAATTCCACACATTCATCACGTCTATTGAAAATTTTGTTTGTGGTAAATACGGAAAAAAATCTTATGACGTATATTCAGCCGTCAATTGCTCGAGCTGTTCATCTCCTATGTTCAGCCGTCCTTTGCTCGAGTTGTTCATCTCCAACGGGCTCATCCGACTCAACATCATAATTTATTACATCAACGATATTTATGTCATTTAAATCTTGATATTCAATAATCTATAAAAAAAATCAATAATTGTTACGAAAGTAAGGGCGAATGTATTCGAATAATAGCACCGTTGAACATCACGTGGATAAAGATAAGATACGCCAACATATAGGGTAATTTAGTTTAAAAAACATATGTAAGCAAACATTGGTAATCATTGAGGACACTAGACGATCATTTACATAACGTTTACCCACATTGAGACCCATTGTAAGTAACTCTTAGCCACACACATGTCTAGCGTGAATGGCTTATACCCACTTTGAGATCCAACGTGGTTAGATTCTACTCACGTTGAGATCCATCGTGGTTAGATAAATCACACGCCAAATTACCACGTGTATTTAACGATCGGAAACATTAGAGAAAACATATCCCATTACTGTAAAACTTACGATAATCGATCGAAAAACGTTTAGTCACTCTCAAAGTTTTTATTCTTTTACTCGTTATCATAATTGCAATATAACGTACCTTCAGAGGAATGATAGCCCTATACATCAAACATAGTTTCTATCTCACAGTTCCACGTTGATGAACATGATATTTTTAAATTGAAACGGGTTCACGTTTATATAGGTACTAGTTTAATTCTCGTACCTCGTACAGGTAAATCTAATATAAACAACTGATTTAATTTTTAAAATAAATTGAAATTAAAGTTGTGTATTTTGATTTTTTATAAATACGTAGAGATATATAAATTGTAGACATACTATCTAATTTAAATAAAAGTTGTAGTTAAAACGTAACTAATCTAATCTAATTTAATTGAAGTTGTTTTATATACTTTTTTTTATAGGAAATGAGATCACAATGGAAATAATATATAATTAAAATAGAAGTTGTGATCTAAATGAAAGTAAGATATTTCTTAAATAAAAGTTGTCTAATTATAGAAGTTGTATCTAATTTAAATAAAGTTATTTTATTTTAATGGTAATCGAAGTGAAATATAATCTAAATCCTTACTACTATAAAGGAGACAGTTTCCATTGGAGCAGTGGAGTTCCGCTTCTACCCAGCGTAATTTGACGATGTCTGCCGAAAACAGCCCTCCAGCATGTCACCTGCTGTTGTTGGGCCAACTCCTCAGAAGCTAACTTCCGGCTTTGTTGTTGTTGGGCCGAAACAGCCGTTGAGTCTGCCGCCTTCATCAAAGGCCCGTCCGATTTTTGGGCTGCGCCAGTGACCTTGTTTCGCTGGCCCGCTTTACAGGCGTCAGGATGAGGGTTCCCTCTTCCCACAGCTCCCAATTGCCGACTGCGCAGGCGGCAGCTAGAGAATCATTTCATTGCTCCGGAATGTGCTCCTCCTTCTCTTCGTCTTACCGTTGTTCCTGTTGTGGCATTGTTTCCCAATGTCTGCCATGGTTAGCCCCGAACTCACACGTAGCAGGTATCGTGTACCTTCCGAAACCCGCCAGCTCGAAGGGCCGAAGACGGCGCTTGCATGGCCGCTTTGTCTTACCTGTGTAGCCGCCTTTACATGCGAGGATAAATGCTCCGCTACTCTTTCAAAGAGATCCGACCCACGCAACCAGGTATTCCTTCTCCTTCCTCTGTTGTTTCCTTCTCAGCTCTTCTCCCTTGCTGTGCGATTGACTTTTGTTCTTATTTTTTACATGGTTTGCGCTAGAGCTACGGTATTGACAATAACGCATTACACACAAAGTTGAATGTTGGATGTGCTTAACGACTCAGTATACCGAAGTTTTCCTCGTCAATTAGTTTATAATAATCCAAATTAAAAGCTTTGCAATGCAACTACAATATTCACATCAAATTTGTTTTTGTTGACAGTAATTGTATTTTCATATTTAGTAGTTCCGCTTTGGCTTTTATAGAGTTTTTTTAATTGTCCCATGCTGAGGTTTCTTCTTTGTCTCACCATGTGCTGTTTTTTATTTTCTAACAGCACACCAGATACCTCTTGGAAAGGCGATCCAGACAGTTCCCAACAAAGATCAACGGTTGTCGGAATATGTAAGTGTTGTCCGAATGTTACCGGCTCTTGAGCTTTCTCTTACTCCATGTTGTTACCTTTGTATCCATCTGATTTGTTGATTTAAAAAATTGTCTGCACTTCCTCTTAGTCCATGCTTTCAGCTTTGTATGCATCTCATTTTTTGATTTAAAAAATTGTGTGCGCCGCCGCTGCTTTTGTTTGTATGCTTACATTTGCATAGCTTCCTGTTACTCTGCCTTTTCGGTTCGCTGCAGAACATGATTCCCTTTGTCCTCTTCACTTGCACACTTTGGTTGAGTTTTACAAGCAGCCGCCTTCTTTGGTTGCGCCGACCCCATGTGTCTTGTTCTGCCCATGTTAAATACTTGCACGCTCCCCTTTTTCTTGTCGCCGCATAAACCACAAGCACACGTACGCGCCTGCATAGTAACCTTTGCACATAAATGTTCCTGTACAGCTGATAGTTTACTCCTGATCAATCCGATGGCGGAAACTCGTGTGACGCTTGCCCAACTGACATATAGAGCACGGTCCCAGACTATCCGTGTCCGAATAGTAGACAAGCAACCAAGGCAAGAAAGCGCCTCCGGCTGCAGCTACCAACGGATGATCTTCCTTTACGAGGCAGTAAGTCAGAACTCTTCCTTTCATTTTGCATCAACTATTTTGACCCACTATATCACTTTTACACCCCACCCCGGTTTTAACTGTTTTAAAATTACAAAGGGGAACAGAATGACTGCAACCCTATTTAGGGTTGATATTACTGTGTATGAGACGATCCTTCAAAGGGGCAAATGGTATAACATGAAGAAATTGATTGTGAAGGCCGTCCCTCCGCGGTTCGCAAGGTACGAAGGGGAGCAACAACTTTATTTTACCAACTCAATGGACGTGCGAGCTGTTGATGCGGACTCAAGTTCCCGCCAGCAGGCCAGCCCCTTCACCACCATCGTTGAGTTGTCCCGTGACTTGGCTCCTGATGAGCGCTTTGGTAATTATTGTTGCCCCTCATGTTCACTTCTACTAGATGATCTTTCTAAAAAACAAAATCCCCTTCTTGTCCCACGTAGATATCGTAGCGCTCCTGTTGTGGGTTCACCCGGAAAAGATTGTGGGTCGTGGTGATATTTCACTCCCTGTTAGGAAAATATCTATTACAGACAGCAGGTACGCATCTTCCGGGCCCGCACCTCCCCTCAAACCTTTGTATTTTAGCCCGGAAAAAACCCCTTCTATCGGTCCATGCTTTTGTTGTCAACCTTACATTACTTACTATTTCCTTGTAAATACATGTGTAAATTGCAGCTGCGACCGCTCTATTCTCGTGTCTGCTTGAAGTAGAAACCTCATGGCTGAGTTCGAGCGCCTCGAATCCCTACTGATAGATGACCCAGTTGTCGAGTTGTATGGCTTAAAAACTAGCAACTTTGCAGGCAAGCTCTGAACTTCTAACGCAAAACGGCACTTTCTGCTTGCTTTATGTTACACTTGGCAAGTTGACAACCTGTTATTGTAATGTCCCACAGGCTTCTCTTTGGTTGCAACAATTCAACTACGGTTCGCACCAGACCAACAAGTGGCCCCGCAAACATTCTCCGCGAATGGTGCTACGTCTTTCTTGTGCTGCTTGAAATTAAGCATTCCTAACTCCTAGCGAACCCGCAGTGTACGGGACGTTTTGTAGTAGGGATAGTATTCCGAGGTCGAACACAAAGACTAAGGTGAAATCGAGTCAAACAATGGTCATAGATAGTGTGGATCTAGTCTAAGAAATGAGAAAGAAATAAAGAAATGAAAATCATGATGTTTTTAGTTGGTTTTTGTGGTGATCAAGCAAAGATCACAAATCAAGCAAGATAATGAAACGATCTAACAACTCAGGATAGCAAGGTAAACAAGTAACACAAGCACAAAATATATGATCAAGAGAGAAAAGTGGATTCTAGAGGTCAAGATTTCCGGTTATGGCATTGGATTCAAGGTCCTAAGGATTCTAAGTAAGCTGCGGTGTTGGGAAAGAGTGTTTCACTAATGGAAGTAATTACCGGGTAGGTCTCTCACTTCACTAGTCCCGCATCAAACTCCTATTACCGGGTAGGTCTCAAGGGGTTAAAATAAGGAATTCCACACAAACCGGATACTACTTAAGGGGCAACCCTCTCCTTACCGGGTAAGTCTAGGAAAAGGGGAGTCTCAAGCAATAATCCTAGCACACTCGATCCAATAGCGGCTTATGAGGCTCACTACTACCTAGAATTCATCATCTAAGGTACCTAAGATCGGAAATCATCGGGTAGATCTCTTCCCTCACTTAGGATGATAGCATTAGGTGGCCCTAAGCTAAATTAGGCTTAATAAACACTAGGATTTAACAACCTAACCCCCTAACATACAGATTCATCAATTAGAGAGCAACAGGAGAATAAATCGGGCTGTTCTACAGCTGAATCGGCCGATCTGCTGATGAACAGGGCGATTTTTCTGACTGGTTTGGGTTTCGTGCATACAAATCATCCTAAACTAACATATAAGTCCATTCTATCATCACCCTAGCCATAACCATCAATCCATCACTCCATAATCACAATAAACTAGCCAATAATATGCATATCTAGATCCAAAATCATCATACAAGCATACATGGTTCTCATAGATGGATAATGAAAGATAAGCAAGTAAAATCAATAAATCTCAGCTAAATCTGAGTTGTAGCAAGACTTACAAACTCTTAAATGAAGATCCAAAACGTTCCTAACAATCCTTGCAATAGTTCTTCAATCCAAGACTCCAAAAATAACTCAAAATCACTCAAAAACTTCCCTATCACTCTTAGAATGGTGTTCTTCTTCTTCCTTCAATTTGAGAGTTTTCTTCCCCCTCCTTTCTTGCCTCCAATGGATGAGCTGTGAATGAGAGGATGTGGGAGAGGAGAGGATCCTCAGCAACAGCTTGCAGGACCACGTATATTCTCCACCAAGAGCAAGGCCGGATCAAGAGATCGTGGGACACGTGGCTTAAGTTGTTGAAGGCAGGAAAATCGACCCAGAGATAAAAATCGGCCGATTTATCTGTTAGTTGGTCCGATTTTCTTCAGCATAAGCATGTTATGATCGTCTAGCCATGAGTTGCTCCATTGCTTGCACCAATAGTGGTCTTTGTGTCCTTTGTTGCTCCAATTATGCTCTTCCAAAGCTTTGGATGTGTACCACCATGAGGCTTGGCCCTCGAATGTATCGGTTAATGTCCAAAAGACCCCCGAAATACCTACAAAGCAATGCACAAGTCCGTGTAGACGTCTATCTCGACAAATTACGTGAATTGAATGTAAACGTCGTGAATTAGTGCTAAACCATGCATGAATGAGCGAGAAATCTATCTAAATGATTACCTAAACCTAAGTCATAAATCGTGTTATCAAAAATACCCCATACTTAAGGTTTTCTCGTCCCCGAGCAAATTCTCAACCATAGACTACAAGATAACATGATTTATGTATGCAGAAAAATGGCAAAATCTTTTTGGGTTTGTGCTTCTAATTGGATCACCTTCATAGTCATGTTTCATGGTAATGGACAAGCAATCATACATCAAATGAATGAAGGCATGGAAAGACAATTATACTTAACTAGAAAGCATGCATGAGAGGTGAAAATGAAGAAGTCAAGATGATCATGAGTATGTCCAATTTAGATCACTAAGTCTTACACACATGCATTTAGGTCACAAGGACTTAGAAAAGAAGAAGCTAAGAAACGTTGTGATTAGGTGGGAATTTTTAGGTCATGTGATGCTAATCCGGGAAAGGAACTAACTCCACAATTTCGTTTTTACTCAACTTCCCAACAAGTGTATAATTTTCTCCATCTTTTCTTTGTTTTCTTTTCTTTTTCACTTATTTTTGAGACAATGACATTGGTGTACAAAAGCCGAAACCTTGATGATTAGCCGTCCTCGGGCTTTTTCTATTTTTCGAGGTGCATCCACACCGGGCACACATACCAAAACTCGTTAGGACTATCGGTTTATTTGACTTTGGCAAGGCACCAACACCCGATTATGTGAAGTGTGCCGAGTTACTTGTCATTTAAACCAACGTCCCCAAACCTATATTTTTGTCTACACTTTCACAACAAGTTCAGCACTTCATTCACATCATTCTTTCATCAACAACTTCACCCCACACTTGCTTTTCACACATATCAACACACTAGCATGCTCCTAGTCCCGGATGGGTCAAAAGAGGTCAAATTTTTCATCAATTGAGGTGCTTCAAACAACATGATCAAGATGAGAAGTAGAGAAAGATGAATTGCCTCATTCATTCCTAAATGATGTGCAAGAACTAGCATGTAATTTCGACTTTCAATACTCAATTTAATCAAGGCAAACATTCATGATCACGAATCATTTATGGGATTCAAGATAAGTACTTCAAGTCTACATATGCATTCATCTATTCAACATATAAGGCTATCCATAGCCAATTCACAAGACAAATTCATCATAAGGGTCATTCCCAAGCTTAGAAGCACTAAAATTTTTTAAATTTTTCTGATTTTTTTTTTGGATTTTTCGAAATATGTATGTACAATGCAAGACATAATGAAACATGTGACAATATTAAACTATCCTAGATGCTAATCATGCAAGTGATCATGAAAACCCCACCCCATACTTAGAAACACATTGTCCCCAATGTGGAAACTAAATAAAGAAGTGAAAGAGAGTCCTCACAATGTAAAATTGGTGATGCTTTGGTATTTCGGTTCACATTGAATGATGATGGTGGTTGATCGATCAAGGATGGTAGAGAGCTCTTGATGTTCATTATGGTGTCGGAACCCGCGCTTGGCACCGCAAGCCGTCCAAGTTCCACGTCCGCTCCACCCATGCTCGATTGGGGATCACCACTTTCCTTTACAGAAGGAAAAATCGCCTCAACAACCCAGGAAAATCGGCCGATTTGGCTGAAGAACAAGCCGATTTTTCTGGGTGATTTCCTCCTCGTCCATGTGCTTAGATTTTGTACCTTCAACAGTTCCATGAGGTGTTCACATGACCTCCAATATCTCATCACACATGACAATCAACAAGATCTAGCATTCAAAAACACAAAAGAAAAACAAAGCACACCAAGAGTAAGATCAAACAAAAGCAAGAAAAAGAAAAAGGGAAAAATATGTACCAATGGGTTGCCTCCCATTAAGCGCTTCTTTAAGGTCATTAGCTTGACCAATTTCAGGAGCGTTTCAATCAAGGTGAAGTGGGGAAATCACTTCCACCGGGGCTTCCGGGATGTACTTCTTCAAACGATGCTCATTCACCTTGAAGTTACAACAATGATCTCCTCCTATCTCTACCGCCCCATGAGGAAAGACCTTCTTCACAACATAGGGACCCGTCCATCTTGATTTGAGCTTTCCGGGGAAGAGCCGCAGTCTTGAGTTGAAAAGAAGCACTAAGTCACCCTCATTCAACTCCTTTGGGATGAGGCGCTTGTCATGCCAACGCTTGGTCCTCTCCTTGTAGATCCGGGCATTCTCATAAGCATCCAACCGGATCTCCTCAAGGGCGTTCATGTCTAGCAACCGCTTCTCACCGGCCTCCTTGAGGTCAAAATTCAACCACCTTATAGCCCAATATGCTCTATGCTCCATCTCCACCGGAAGGTGGCAAGACTTGCCATAGACTAGCTTGTAGGGAGTGGTGCCAATTGGTGTCTTGAAAGCGGTCTTGTAAGCCCACAAAGCATCATCGAGCTTCATAGCCCAATCTTTTCTCGTCCTAGAGACCGTCTTCTCAAGTATCCCTTTTATCTCCCGGTTGGAGATCTCTACTTGGCCACTAGTTTGGGGATGGTAAGGTGTTGCCACCTTATGAGTCAC
This sequence comes from Fagopyrum homotropicum, assembly GCA_033239125.1. NCBI lineage: Eukaryota > Viridiplantae > Streptophyta > Magnoliopsida > Caryophyllales > Polygonaceae > Fagopyrum > Fagopyrum homotropicum. Next base: position 53,161,128 of record BSWB01000002.1, read on the forward strand.
CCCATACTTAGCCAAAAGTGCCCCAAAATTTCTATTAGTGAAGTGCTTCCCTCCATCACTTATGATCACCCTTGGTGTTCCAAACCTAGGGAAGATCACTCGGTTGAAGAACCGCACCACCACCTTGACATCATTTGTGGGAGAGGCGATTGCCTCCACCCATCTTGAAACATAGTCTACCGCCAATAGGATGTAGAGGTTGCCACATGAAGAAGGGAATGGTCCCATGAAGTCCACACCCCACACATCAAATATCTCTACCTCTTGTATGTTGTTCAAGGGCATCTCATTTCTCCTTGAGATGTTGTCCGTCCTTTGGCAAGCATCACAAGCTACCACAAAGCTTTGCACATCCTTGAACAAGCTTGGCCAAAAGAAGCCCGATTGCAACACTTTAGCACATGTCTTGTGTGAGCTAGCATGCCCTCCACATGGCAAGGAATGAGAATGGCGGATCACACTCTCCACCTCATCCTCCGGTATGCATCTTCTAAACATTCCATCCGGCCCTCTCTTGAACAAAAGTGGTTCACTCCAATAGTAGTGCCTCACATATTTGAAGAACTTCTTTCTTTGGGCATATGTCAAACCGGGAGGCACTTCCTCACACACTAAGTAGTTCACAATGTCGGCAAACCATGGTTCACTTCCTCTGGATACTTGGAATAAGCACTCCTCCACCATTTGCAATTGCTCATCCCGGAATGAGTCATCAATCGGGGTGTCATCTCTCTCAATCTCTAAAGGAGGTAGTCTACTAAGGTGATCCGCCACGGAGTTCTCGGATCCCTTCTTGTCCCGGATTTCCAAATCAAACTCTTGAAGAAGAAGGATCCATCGAATCAACCTAGGTTTGGCATCCTTCTTTGTAAGGAGGTAACGGATCGCAGCATGATCCGTATAAACAATGACCTTCGCTCCAACAAGGTATGACCGAAACTTCTCAAAAGCATACACCACCGCTAGTAACTCCTTATCGGTTGTGGCATAATTGAGTTGGGCATCATCTAACGTCTTGCTAGCATAATAAATGGCATGAGTGCGCCCATCTTTCCTTTGCCCCAAAACAGCCCCAACGGCTACATCACTTGCATCACACGTGATCTCGAATGGTAGGATCCAATCCGGAGGTTGCATGATAGGTGCGTAGATCAAAGCGTTCTTCAACCTACAAAAAGCCTCAAGGCAATCTTTGGAGAAAACAAATTCAACATCCTTCATTAGTAGGTTAGTAAGAGGCTTAGAAATTTTAGAGAAGTCTTGAATAAACCTCCGGTAAAAACCGGCATGCCCTAGGAAACTCCTTACCCCTTTCACCGAGGTAGGTGGTGGCAACTTCTCTATCGTTTCAATCTTGGCCCTATCAACCTCAATGCCACGGTTAGACACCAAGTGTCCTAACACAATACCTTCACTTACCATGAAGTGGCATTTTTCCCAATTCAAGACAAGATTTGTCTCCTCACATCTTTGCAATACTAATGACAAGTTAGCCAAGCAATTATCAAAGGAAGAACCATAAACAGAGAAATCATCCATGAACACTTCCATGATACTTTCAATGTATTCCGAAAAGATAGCCATCATACACCTTTGGAAGGTGGCGGGTGCATTACACAACCCAAATGGCATTCTCCTATATGCAAAAGTTCCCCATGGACATGTAAATGTGGTTTTCTCTTGGTCATCAGGGTGGATAGGGATTTGGAAGAATCCACTATAGCCATCTAAATAGCAAAAATGAGAATGTTGAGCTAACCTCTCTAGCATTTGGTCAATGAAAGGGAGAGGGAAGTGATCTTTCCTAGAGGCCATGTTAAGCTTCCTATAATCAATACACATCCTCCACCCCGTAACCGTCCTAGTCAGGATTAGTTCATTGTTCTCATTGGTCACTACGGTCATCCCACCTTTCTTAGGAACTACATGAACGGGACTAACCCACTTACTATCCGAGATAGGGTAGATAATTCCCGCATCTAGAAACTTTATGATCTCCTTTTTAACTACCTCTTTCATTATAGGATTCAATCTTCTTTGATGTTCAATAGAGGGTTTATGGTTATCTTCCATCATTATCTTATGCATGCACAAAGAGGGCTTAATGCCAACAAGGTCATCAATGGTGTATCCTATTGCCTTTCTATGCAGTTTCAATTCATTCAACAATCTTATAAGCTCATCATCATTCAAAGATGCATTCACAATCACCGGATAAGTAGAATTTGAACCAAGGAAAGCATACTTTAAATGAGAAGGAAGAGGTTTAAGATCAAGTTGAGGAGGACCTTTTTCGGTTGGAGATGATCCATACAATGTAGGTTGAGATGATTGCAAAGCCATGGAAGCTTCCTTGAAGTCCCTTGATGATTGCTCACAATCAAGTGGTTGATGCTGAAAAGACACAGGAAAATCGGCCCAGTCAGAAAAATCGGCCGATTTTCCTGAGGGTAGGTCGATCTGAGTTTCTGTTTTTGCAGAACTGGACGAAATTTCAGCACAAGGCCAAAAATCGGCCGATTTGGGCCCTCCAGTCCGATTTTTCTGCCTGTTTCTCTCTTCTTCTAGCACTTCAAATCCAACACTTGGTAGCTCGTCTAATGCATTCAAGGCCTTGATTACTTCATTGCTACTCTCCTCAACTCCTTCCTCCATCAAGCTTGAGCTAAGAACCCTCTCAAGTGGATCCTTGAGCAAGATTGAGCTCACAACCTCTCTAGACTCCTCTTCTTCAACTATGTTGAATACATCTTCATCAAGGGTTGGCCCTTTCATCATTGTGGACAGCTTGAACTTGATGTTCTCTTCTCCAATGTTGAAGGAGAGGGTCCCATTCTTGCAATCTACTAGACATCCGGAAGTAGCTAGGAAAGGTCTCCCCAAGATGATAGGAACCGGGTAGTCCGCCGGGATGTCCAAAACAACGAAGTCTATGGGCACATAAAACTTCCCTAGTTGCACCGGAATGTCTTCCAATATTCCAACCGGATGAGTGATTGAGCGGTCCACCATGTAAAGAGTCATCTTGACCGGCTTTGGCTCTCCGAGCCCAACCTTGTTGCAAAGTGCAAGCGGGATGATGCTTACACTTGCCCCAAGATCACATAGGGCATCATACTTCACTTCTCCTACTCCGATTGGCACACAAAAGGATCTCGGATCCCTTAGCTTAGGAGGCATCTCCTCCTTCATCGTTTGAATCAACTCCGAGGATCTCTTTGTCATTCTTATCTCCCCATACTCCTCCAACTTCCTTTTGTTGGAGAGTATCTCCTTCAAGAACTTGCCATATGCCGGCATACCTAAGATAGCATCCATGAACGGAATATTAATATGCAATTTAGACATAAGTTCAAGGAGTTTACTAAAATGATTGTCCAAGCGAGCTCTTGCTCGTGATTGTGGGAACAGTAGTGGTGGCTTGTATGGAGGCAGTGCCACATATGTTGGCTTAACATCCTTGCTCTTGCCTCCATCTTCTTGCAATGGCACTTCTTCATTCACCACTTGCTTCCCTTTAGCATTCTCCTTGGGCAAAGGATCCTTCATGCTCACCCCACTCCTCGTTGTAATGGCCAACACTTGGCCTCTTGGGTTGTCTTCGGTCCTTCCGGGGAGCTTTCCCGGATCTCTATGGGCTTCACCCGCTTTTTGGAACACTTGTGCTTCCAACACTTTTTGAGCTTTGGAAATGGAAGTCACCGTGCTCTCAAGACCACTCAACCTTCCAAGCAATTGCTCAAACATCATTTCGGTTCTATCCTTTGGAGGTTGAGTAAATCCGGGTGGAGGTTCTTGTGAAGCTTTTGGTGGTGGAGATGTGCTTGTGGAAGCGGGAGGGTTCAAGGCTCCATCCGGGTTAGAATAGGAAAACCCGGGATGGTTGTGGTTGGGCCGGTAATTGTTGAATTGCCGGTTGTTGTTGAAGTTCCTTGGGCCTTGATAGTTGTTGTAATTGCCCCTTCCCATGTAATTCACATCCTCCTCCTTGGAAGATAAGTTAGCTTGTGGAAGCACTTGAGGAGTTGCTTGGTTCTTCAAAGTTGTAGCACACAACTCCCTCAAGGACTTTAGCTCGTTGTTGATGGCGTCAAGCTTGAAATTGCTCATGGTGACCTCACTCACCTCATATGCTCCCGCCTTTCTCCCTTCACTCTTCCTATGGGAGTATTTCTCAATCACAAGAGCTTGTTTCTCTACAAACTTTCAAGCATCATCCACATGCTTTTCCATGAAAGTCCCACCGGAAAGAGATTGAAGCTTGAATTGGCTATCTTCGTCAAGTCCCTTGAAGAAGATCTCCAATAGCTCAATTTTTGGTATACCATGGTGTGGACAATCTAGGAGAAGATCTTTGAATCTCTCCCAAGACTTGAACAAACTCTCTCTATCCTTCATCACGAAGGCATTGATCTTCCCTCTTAACTCGGTAGTCTTGGAAGGTGGGAAGAACTTAGTCAAAAACTCGGTTGTCATCTCCTCCCAAGTACCAACTCGCCCTTGTGGAATAGATTGATACCAAGCCAAGGCTTTATCCTTAAGAGAGAAGGAAAAAGCCCTAAGCTTATGGTTGTTGCTCTCTAGTCTAGGCGGTCTAAGAGTCTCCATCAAAATCTCATAGTTCATCAAGTGTTGATGAGGAGACTCTCCTTCCATCCCTCCAAATTGATTATGCCGGATCATTTGTAGAACTTGAGGGCGGAGTTCGTAGTTGTGGGCTGCGGGATCTCCTAAGTTCACACCCGGACGGTGTGCTCTTTGTGCCGGATCCATACGTCTCCCCAAGGTTTGTGGCTCTTCAATAGCAATGGGTACAAACCTAACATTTGCCGCCGGCTGCGGTTGTGGTGGTGGAGGAGGTGGAGGTTGTTGACGATTAAGCTCTCCTTGTACAAGGGCTTGCCTAATCTCATCAATCTCCCTCCTAGTTGCTTCTTGCCTCTCATTGGCAAGCCTCCTTTCTTCCTCCAAGAGCTCATCTCTTAGCCTTATTTGTTCTAAAGCCTCATCTAATTCAGCTTGGAGATCTCTTCCGGCCATCTCTTTTCCCTTTTTAATGCTCTTGGATCTAGATCTAAGGGTTTTCTCCGGTTCGGGATCGAATGGAGCTAAATCCTTACCACGAGATCTTCGGATACACCTAAAGAGTAAGAGATGTCCTGAAAAGCAAAGACACAAACTAAAGAGAGATCAAAAGCAACAAGAAAGATCTACACTATAAACAATCACAAGTAGACTCGATCTAGACCTAGTCCCCGGCAACGCCGCCAAAAACTTGTTACGCTCAGGATGTGTGTGTGAATCGCAATAAGCTTTAAATTTATAAACTCGATATATTTCTCCTAACTCCTAGCGAACCCGCAGTGTACGGGACGTTTTGTAGTAGGGATAGTATTCCGAGGTCGAACACAAAGACTAAGGTGAAATCGAGTCAAACAATGGTCATAGATAGTGTGGATCTAGTCTAAGAAATGAGAAAGAAATAAAGAAATGAAAATCATGATGTTTTTAGTTGGTTTTTGTGGTGATCAAGCAAAGATCACAAATCAAGCAAGATAATGAAACGATCTAACAACTCAGGATAGCAAGGTAAACAAGTAACACAAGCACAAAATATATGATCAAGAGAGAAAAGTGGATTCTAGAGGTCAAGATTTCCGGTTATGGCATTGGATTCAAGGTCCTAAGGATTCTAAGTAAGCTGCGGTGTTGGGAAAGAGTGTTTCACTAATGGAAGTAATTACCGGGTAGGTCTCTCACTTCACTAGTCCCGCATCAAACTCCTATTACCGGGTAGGTCTCAAGGGGTTAAAATAAGGAATTCCACACAAACCGGATACTACTTAAGGGGCAACCCTCTCCTTACCGGGTAAGTCTAGGAAAAGGGGAGTCTCAAGCAATAATCCTAGCACACTCGATCCAATAGCGGCTTATGAGGCTCACTACTACCTAGAATTCATCATCTAAGGTACCTAAGATCGGAAATCATCGGGTAGATCTCTTCCCTCACTTAGGATGATAGCATTAGGTGGCCCTAAGCTAAATTAGGCTTAATAAACACTAGGATTTAACAACCTAACCCCCTAACATACAGATTCATCAATTAGAGAGCAACAGGAGAATAAATCGGGCTGTTCTACAGCTGAATCGGCCGATCTGCTGATGAACAGGGCGATTTTTCTGACTGGTTTGGGTTTCGTGCATACAAATCATCCTAAACTAACATATAAGTCCATTCTATCATCACCCTAGCCATAACCATCAATCCATCACTCCATAATCACAATAAACTAGCCAATAATATGCATATCTAGATCCAAAATCATCATACAAGCATACATGGTTCTCATAGATGGATAATGAAAGATAAGCAAGTAAAATCAATAAATCTCAGCTAAATCTGAGTTGTAGCAAGACTTACAAACTCTTAAATGAAGATCCAAAACGTTCCTAACAATCCTTGCAATAGTTCTTCAATCCAAGACTCCAAAAATAACTCAAAATCACTCAAAAACTTCCCTATCACTCTTAGAATGGTGTTCTTCTTCTTCCTTCAATTTGAGAGTTTTCTTCCCCCTCCTTTCTTGCCTCCAATGGATGAGCTGTGAATGAGAGGATGTGGGAGAGGAGAGGATCCTCAGCAACAGCTTGCAGGACCACTTATATTCTCCACCAAGAGCAAGGCCGGATCAAGAGATCGTGGGACACGTGGCTTAAGCTGTTGAAGGCAGGAAAATCGACCCAGAGATAAAAATCGGCCGATTTATCTGTTAGTTGGTCCGATTTTCTTCAGCATAAGCATGTTATGATCGTCTAGCCATGAGTTGCTCCATTGCTTGCACCAATAGTGGTCTTTGTGTCCTTTGTTGCTCCAATTATGCTCTTCCAAAGCTTTGGATGTGTACCACCATGAGGCTTGGCCCTCGAATGTATCGGTTAATGTCCAAAAGACCCCCGAAATACCTACAAAGCAATGCACAAGTCCGTGTAGACGTCTATCTCGACAAATTACGTGAATTGAATGTAAACGTCGTGAATTAGTGCTAAACCATGCATGAATGAGCAAGAAATCTATCTAAATGATTACCTAAACCTAAGTCATAAATCGTGTTATCAGACCTCAATATTGAAATTCCTGTTTAACCTTACTAACACATCCTCTAATTTTATGTGAAGGCTCACGATGTGACCGACTTGCACTTGGTTCGTATCAAAGTGCACATCCCGGATGTCACTTACGACGACCTCAGGCTGTCTGTCGGATGTAGAGTATGCGGGAAAGCCTGTTGTGATGCGGCTATCCAATTCCAATAGCAATTCACGTGCGACACATGCGGTCTCGTGAAGAAAGCGGAAGCCAAGTAAGAAACCCATACTTCAGTCATCTTTGTCCAATCTTTTCTAGCTTTTGGTTGACCTACATCGCTGCTCACTCCAGAGTCTATTTCCACTTCCGTGGCACTGACGGGACTACTACCATTACACTTGACGCGTACACGAAGAACGCCGAGAAGCTGCTGAAAGTCACAGGCGATTAATTTTACACCATGTCCTTTCGGGTAAGCACCTTCTGCCCTTGCTAAGTTACCTCAACTCTTGCAACCTCGCTCACTGCGCTTGTGATCCCTGCTCTTCATTTACTAGGACCGTAGAGCGGTAGTTGAGAGAGCCCAGACCAAGTACCGCATAGGGACTGCAGAACTCCTAATTTCACCGGTGAAGAACCTCCTCGTCTCCAACAAAGTTATCAAATGGTTTTTGAAAGATGTTATCGGTTAGGTTTGTAAAACCGCCGGTCTTTGTTAGAGCTTTTGTATGGTTGTTGCGTTTCCCGTTTTCTGCAGCTTAAAACTACCCGTCCTCGGTTACCTTGTTGTGATTTGAATCTGCATGCCACGTCCTGTATGCGGGCTGCTTATATGTTATGTTTTTTTTCCTTTTTTGGTGTGTCCCGTCAGCTAGCTTAACGGATCCCGTATGGGAGTTTTCTCTATGTAATCCCGCGGGGAAATGAATGTACATATTAGGTCAGCGTATCCCGTATGGGAGGTTTCACTATGTAATCCCGCGGGAAAATGAATGTATATATTTGTTGCGTTATATTAGTTTCTCAACCGCTCATTCCATACCAATTTACATGAGCTCCCACTTTAGCATGAACCGGTTTGACTAATCCCAACACCGCATTTTCAGCTACCAGCGTAAGTACAGCACAAAACATACCCCCCAGTAGCAACTACACTTACTAGACGGACAAAAGTTAACGTTGTTTACACATGCACCGCTGCATATAAACACAAACACGTACGTCACACAAAAAAAACACCGGCCCATAATACGACTTGTATACGTAAAGGCAACAAACTCCATGGAGAAACTGAACATGCACGATCGACAAGTCCATACTAACCGAAATTATCAGCTAAACACGAAGTTCAATTGTCGCCGCAAGTTCACCCTCTCAAAAAGACGTAAAAAATTTAGGCATTAAACGCCCTCACTTGCGATGATCTACGAACATCCCTTCTTAAATGTATATAGCCTTACTTGTTATGATGTGATAGCATGCACAGATCCTATGTTCCTTGTATCCCCTCTTTACCCACTGCACCTTCTGACGGCTTTCCCTACTTTACACATATGCTTGGTAGATGACCGTTTTTTTGCCCACATGGCAAGCATACCAGAGTGCTCCAGCAAAAAACGGCGCAGATCAACAACAATTCTTCCCAAATCCCACACCACACTAGGAATGGATCATATCTCGACCATACCCATGTGCTTGTCGCTGTAACCATCATGCCGCCAATGCTTGGCCACCAGATTCGCCTCGAAACCTCCTAACTTCTGTTGCCAGAACGGTGTTGTGCAACTTGTGATCAACCCCTTACCAGCGGGGCTCTTTGACCTAATCACTGGAAATTCAGACATTGCTACACACTTCAGACAATATATCGATTATATAATAACTTCTTCGCTTTCAGCACATTAGGGTATGATACTATTGACTCAAGCATAAGAAAGGCATACATGTGTTCAGACTACAAGGGCAACTACATCATTACTACCTTCAATACTACCACAAGATGAAAGATGAAGGTACATGCAACTTTACTTTTACGATAGCCTACAAGAAAAAGAATTACGTTTGCGCACATTCACTGAACTTAACCCAGACATTATCACCACGTTAATGGATTTGATGTTTGCCAACCCATATGCTCGTTTTTTCAGATCACTCTCACAGCACACAATCACTGCGAACACACAGATACTCATATAAAAAAACCCAGTTTTAGACCAAAGAGTATATAATTGTCCAACAACTAACGAGGTTGCTGCTATAATTGTCGACAATTCTAACTTCGACCGCATAAACAGCCCGGAAATAATTGTGTTAAGCGCTGAAAACAAAGCTTATAAAATAATGCATTACTATGGTTGCTACGACCCCTTACAATATCCACTCCTTTTTACTCGAGGCGAGTGCAGATGACACCAAGGTATAAAGAAAAAAACCTCCACCACACAACAACGAGGGACAAGTATATACTTCCCTTGCTCAAGTACCAGGAACGAAACAGCTGAAGATTTATTGTCGCATGAACAACATGGTTGCCCCATCCTCTTATCTCATGATTACTTTTAAAATATGTGCTTTTTTAATAAAATTCAATGTGCAAGCACTAATATCCACCGCGCACCTCACGAATGGTTATCCTTTTCAACCGCATCTCAACCAGCACCAAATGAAGAAAAAGAAGTATCGTGTCGTGAGTATTACTGCTACAAATTCCAAATCCAAAATGGGAACCATATTTTAAGAGCTGCTAGAATATATCAGCAGCATCCCGTTGACATGTATGTCAAAGTTGAAAATACCCGGTTAGACTTCTTTAGGCGCAATCAAAACACGATACGTAGTGAACTGTATCAAGGCTTTGTTGACAACGTGAACGATTGGCATAGGAAAGCATCTGAAATTGGGAGGCGTTTGATTTTACCCGCAACGTTCATTGGAGGTCCGAGAGACATGAAAAAACGCTACCTCAATGCTATGACCCTTGTACAAAAGTATGGCAAGCCGGATCTTTTCATTACCATGACATGCAATCCAAATTGGCCTGAAATAAAAGAGCATTTGGATCCGCGCAAGAAAGCAGAAGACAGGCCAGACATCATTACTAGAACTTTTAGAGCAAAATTCATTGCGCTTAAGAAGATGTTAACAAGCGACAAAATTTTTGGGCATATTGCAGCCCGGGTTGATGTTATAGAGTTCCAAAAGTGCGGCCTGCCGCATGCACATCTTCTCCTCATACTATCAGAAGAAGATAAAATCGTCGACGCCGACAACTTTGACATATACGTTTGTGCAGAAATCCCCCCGACAGATTTAATGTCCCTCCAAAAACTTTTAATACAACACATGATGCATGGCCCGTGCGGCCACCTAAACCCCAATTGTGCGTGCATGAAAAAAAAAGATAACAGGGTTACATGTAAATACAACTACCCAAAAAAAATTTCTGATTACACAACAAGCACGGATGATTCATACCACACATATAGACGCCGGAATAACGGAGACAAAGTATCTATCCGCGGCACACAATTAGATAACAGATGGGCCATTCCATATAATCCATACTTGTTAGCGACATTTGATTGCCACATAAACGTAGAGGTTTGCTCCACAGTTGGTGCGGTCAAATATCTGTATAAATATGTATACAAAGGACACGACAAAGTAAGCTTCGCCCTAGCAAAACAGCAAGCAACCACAAGACAAAATACAAGATTAACAAAACGGGAGATGGATCTCACCACCTGAGGCTGCGTGGCGCATATTTGCATTTGAGCTGCATGATATTAATCCACCAGTTATCCCTTTACAAATTCATTTGCCTGATATGCACTCAGTGACTTTCTCAACACACGAACACCTTCAACATGTAATATCAGACCCCGGGAGACATATTACACCATTACTAGCCTTCTTCCATGAAAATAATAGCAAACATGTAGCAGGTCAATATATATATGCTAAATACCCTCAACACTACACGTCGAACCAAAAAAAAACATTGTGGCTCAAACGTAGCCAGAGATCGTCCTTAGGTCGCCTTATATGTCAACCCATGTTAAGGTGAAAGATACTACTTACGCCTGTTGCTGACACAAATTAGATACCCAAAGTCTTTCGAGGATTTACGGACAGTGAACGGACATACGTTGCCTATATTTAAAGCGGCAGCGCTTGAGCACGGGTTTATTGAGCTAGACGGTTACACAGACTCGTGCATGACAGAAGCAACTGCCACTACTATGCCACCAACGCTAAGAAGGTTATTTTCTACACTTCTTGTGTTTTTTCCCCCGCCAAGTGCACAAGAACTTTGGAGCCGCCACTACCAAGCAATGTCAGAAGATTACAAGCGCCAACACGAAGGGCAAGAAGAAAAAATATACAGCTTAACATGGAACGCAATTGACTCTCACTTAGACGGCATGGCTAAATCACTAAATCTGTACAAAATAAATCCACCTCACCCATGTAACAACTCGCACGACCACCACGTCCGAGAAATTGATGACGCAATGCATGCACCGATACCAGAGGAATACAGAGATGCATTACACCGCTTAAACGCTGAACAAAGATCTTCATATAAAACTATAAAAGAACACCTCAAGCAAAATAAACCCAGGGCATTTTTGATAGCCGGCCCAGGCGGAACTGGAAAAACATTTCTATACAGTACTCTATACGCAAAATCAAGAAAGCTGAACAAATTAGTCATCGCAACAACCACTTCGGGTATAGCCGCATCGAATTTACCGCATGGCCGTACAACACATTCTAGATTTAAAATACCACTTGACGACGCGCTAAACCAACAATGCAGTGTCTCAAAGCAAAGCAACGTAGCCCATCTATTACGAGCAACATCCTTAATTATATGGGACGCAGCTTCGATGGCAAAGAAACAAAATATCAAGTCTGTAAATGTCATGCTATAGGACATATGTAGCAACACTACACTATTTGGCGGCAAAATCATCGTCTTTGGAGGCGACTTCAGGCAAGTGCTACCAGTGGTCCCCCACGAGGGGCAGCGCGAGGCTGTAAATTCCAGTTTAGTATCGTCCGCATTATGGTCTGTTCTAACAAAATTCAAGCTGACTGAAAATGTACGTGCGAAAGAAGAGACTTTGTTTGCAGATTTCCTCCTACAACTAGGGAATGGCCAACTACAAGTGTAAGAACAAGCTAACGTTCTGATACCTACAACAATAGTCACGTGCCATATATCACTGACCACACAGCTACATCACTAACACACATCATGTACCCGGAATTAAGCAACGCAAGTACATCATATGACATTTTCACATCCCGAGCTATTCTAACCCCGAAAAACGAAGACGACTACATTAACTCAACTGTAATTAAACAATTCTCAAATCTGCTAAAAAAATACACTAGCTACGACAACATATTAGATGACGGTCAAAATATTACCCCGTCGAATTTCTCAATAGTTTATGCCCCCCGGCATGAGTCCCCATGAGTTAATTTTTTTAAAAAAATTGCCCTGTCATATTACTAAGAAATATTGACCCATCAAACGGACTTTGCAACAGCACTAGACTACTTTGTAAATCATTCAAGCGGAATTTAATTTATTGTCAAATAACAACTCGTTACCACAAAGGGGAGGACACATTCATACCGCGTATCCCTTTACGACCATCAAACAATAAATACCCATTCTCTTTCCAACGGAAACAGTTCCCATTAAAGCTATGCTTCGCAATGACAATCAATAAAGCTCAGGGACAAACCCTTGAGCATGTCTGCTTATACTTACGTCAACCGTGCTTCGCTCATGGCCAACTATATGTTGCTCTGTCAAGAGCAAAACAAAGAAAAAACCTTCACATCTTCATGAACAAAGACGAGTCCACAAAACTGTTGTACACAACTCCATAAAAAACACGGTGTTGAGATCTTACAAATGTCCGGCATACGTGCAGCAACTCCAACATAACAGGTAAATCTCCTTTTGACACCAAAGGGAAAACTGGGTCAAAAATGGGTCCGCTCAAACGGTCAGTACCACGCCAATGAAGAAGAATCTCCTGGAAGGTTTACAGCGACTGAGCGCACAACAATGGAAACAAACATTCTACAGAAGAGAACATCACCAACAACTGCGTAGCTCAACCGCCATGATGGGAACCCAAACAAGCAGCAAACAACAAACAGCAACAGAAACCGCAACCACACAGACATTCCTGCACTCACAAAAATATGATGGCGACGCGCGTGCTATGCACGCGCGGTACCACTAATAGATTTAAGAGAAGAAGAACAATGAACTCGGTGACTTTAATAATCAATGCGACACATAAGCAAAACAAATGTGGGCTCGATACATAAGTTTTATTACCCTTGCTTTAGTATAGTATATAGGTTGCATGATCTAGGTTTACGTGATTGAATTTTTTTTACATGCGGGTCAAACCATATCATAACCCGTACAGGAATACTAATGTGGAACTACGTTGAAACATGTATGGACAACTCTTAACTACGTTGAGTTCCACCATGGGTATGACTTAATTACCTTTGCTACCAACGTAAGTTATGTTATCTCATGTTGTCACTCAATGTGGGTAATGCTTGTTTACGTTGAACATTGAGCTATTTTTCGTAATTAGGATAATAGTTATTGTGCGACTTTAGTATGACGTGTCTTTTTTGTTATAAAAAACACAAATCATAAAAATAAAAGATATAATTAGACAAACTATTTTACTTCACTAATATGAGTTAGTAGATAGGTTCAATGAGGGGAGCAAAACGCTCTCTTCTTGAAAAAACTCCCAAGGGTTAAAACCCTAGCCGCCTCGCAACAACAGCCACCGCCGCTGGGTTTTTTCTATCATGCCGTCATCACCTTATCTACTCCATGTTTCAATGAATTGAAACAATAATCAAGGGTAATCAAGGGAAAAACCCTTCATATGGCTCGATTCCTCCCCAACCACAATCAAAAGAAACCCAAATTTGCAAAAACGTCCTCGACCTCATCTTCAAAGAAAACCCTAATCGATAAGGGATCTCTCAACCGCCGACCAATCCTCTGAGGCTTTCTTCTCGCCAAGTTTTCAATCAAAGATTCCCTTTTTCTCTGGTTCCTTACCCAGATCGCATCGCTTAACTTCTCTGCTTTGAAAATGAAGAAGAAAAGCATTACTATTCGGCTCCTAAGATGGAATGATCCTAATGGTTACGAGATTTCTTTAAGATTTCCCGGTGACGATCTTCAACAACTCCACCCTATTTTGCTTTTTAAGTCTAGTACTTTCCGGAAGGGAGTGATTTTGGTGGCTTTCTTGGTTATGTCTTTGACGGAAGCTTTTGGGGCTGCTTCCATGGTTTCTTCGAACTCTTTTGCTTGTACAGGATCATAATCTTTTGAGTTTCTTTCTTTGTTTCCATTGATATGGAACTGCTATAATCTAGAAAAAATGGCATGTCTTTATGGCTTACAAGCCTAAACAAATTAAAAATAAATAAAAATTAAAAACACACTTAAGCAGAATCTTTCCTCATCAAAGTCTGTTTATGGTTAACCCCAACATTTACAAGCTTAGTTGTGCTTACGCCACTTTTATGAAGCCTAATGACTACTTGTTTGTCAAAACTTTGCTTTGTTCATAAGAATCCTTTGTTAGAGTACCACTTCATGGTGAAATTGGTCTTGTATGTGCTGCTAGTATAGTGGTCCTGCATCGCGTTAATCCGCTTGTCTTTATTGAACTATGGTTAACTGCTACCAATCTCGTGCCAACAACAATATTATCACAAATCCTAAGTACTTACCAATTCTGATAACAAAATCCCAAGTACTAAACAACAATTTAATGGCATAACTTGTCTCACTGCTATTCACAACAACTTGGCCACATTGTTGTAAGTTTATAGCTTTATTAAACCACACCTGTTACATGAATTTTGCGGCTTTAGATTTTTCGATCAGTTTGTTGAAAATCTAATTACGCTTCTTTCTTTGTCTGATGGGTAAGAAAGAACAATAAATTTGTTGTGGAAGAAACAATATACTTCATTCATTGGAGCAAGTGTGAACCACAATTTACTATGGATTTGGCTTTCAACCAAAAGGTCAAATTTTCCCGCTTAAAATTTCATACCCTGTTATGACAGTACCAATTTACCTCTCTTCTATGTTAACAAGTAGATGATTTTTTACTCCAAAACATTATTGTCCAAGGCAATAATTTATTTTGAGCCAAATCGAAAATCAAGTGAATAAGTTTCTCCCTTCAAATTTAACTTCTTTTATCCACCAAATTTTACACATTTGTACATCATGATATCCGAGTCGTGCAAGTTCGTCTTCTAAGGTTTGATTCTGTCTTTTGACGGCTCTGTTGCAGTCCAAATTTGAGGTGTCCATAGTTGTTCCCCAAGCTCTCCACCTGTGTACTTCCTTCGAAGACGAACATTTATGCTCGTTGCCTCTTGTTGGTTGGATCATCCTGCTTTCCACTTGAAGACTTTTTTGCTTTCGGGTTTTACGATGTGTATATTTGTGTATTTCTTTTCTCATGTATTTGTGGCCCTTCATGACGGTTAGTCCGTCTGCCGATTTTTTCGGCCTTTCGACCCACTATACGGTGCACTGTCTAATGGTTTCGAACCGCTTTCCTTTTTTTAAAAAAAAATAAAAAAAAATGAGTTAGTAGATGTCCCCCTCCTATAATTTAGTTGGTAAATAACATAATAAAACATATAAAGACCAATTTTTTCTTACGATAAATTTTGTTCTAATTGGTTATGGGAGATATTTACAGAATCATTAATTGATTATGAAATCAATTTGCATTAATGTCGTACTTTGTGATAATTTTTATTGGTTTTATTAAAACTTGTATAGTATATATATTTTCGTATAAAACTTATATAATTATAATTTAGGATTTACAATTTAATTTAACGTAAATATTTTTAACTTATGTTGATATTTCTTGTAAATGATACGTATCTCTTATAATTTTATATTATGGTAAGAAAAAGAAAAATTAATGAATGAATACAGTCAAGGAGAATTTCTTGTAAATGTGACGTGTCTCTTGAAGTTTCTCTTTCACACCAATTTTCTTGTACAAGAATTTATGTAACTAATTTTCTTGTACATGTTTTTTGTATTGTATACAAATTACTCAAAAATAATACTAGATTATTTTTATTATACCTAAGTAATTCGACTATTTCTTGTACATGAAACTCATATACAAGAGTTAAATACAAAATTTTATAATATATTAAGAAAGTTGATACATTAAATAAGAACAAATTAATTCATATATTAATAAAGATAATATATACATATTTGTTTATCATTATTAGAGCATACACTAACTCATAATAGATTATGTTACATAACAAATTCATCCAAAATCCTACCTACAAGATTAAATTTTTTTGTCATAGATATTACCTCCATTAATGGCCATTTGAAAATTTACATAAAATTTGTAATCAATAATCCAAATCTTTATATTATTTGATTTATTTGTCTATTAAAACTCATTTTTAAACTTTTATAAAAAATTTTTGCCACAATTAGCTCAATTATAAATTATCAATATAGAACCCGTTTTACGTAGATGAAGATGAGGATAAAGAGAACTATTTAGATGAGAATTAAGAAAATGAAATTGTTCAAGAGGATGAATATGAAAAAAAGTGAAATGAGTGTTTGGTAAAATGAATATGATTGTGGGTAAAATTATGAAACATACATGTTAAATTTTTTTTATAGATGAAAGAGAAGAAAAAAGGAACGGGATAAAATGAGATTTTAGCCTCAATAATTCTTATAATCGAAGTTTTATAGGATTACAAAATTCTCATAATCTAATTCTCTTAATTTCCATAATCTAACCCCTTTAATTTCCTTTATTTCCTTACTATGCCAAACGAGATCACGAGAATTATTTCTCCCTTTTAATTCTAATAATCTTAATCCCCTTAATCTATACACTCACCAAGCGGAGCCATAAACATACAATTAAAATCCATAGAACGGATCTCAGTCGACGAAATCCGTAAATATTATTACGATGTTATCCCTTTTAATCCGATAAAAAAATCTCTCATTTAGATTGAATACAGGTCATAATTGTTGTATAAATGGGATATCCATGTAAAAAAAATTATTTTTAACAAACTAAAAAATATTCATACACTATAATTTTGAATTATTTTGTTTGACTTTGGATTACTATTTATATAAAAAAATCTAATAAAAAAAATCATATATAAATATTAAATTTTAAGTGGATCAAATAAATAATTTAAATATTTTTGAATAATCCAATTGCGTCCAATTTAACTTGATTATTTAAATATTCGTTGAAACCATTGAAAATTTTAAGAGAATTTTTTAATGATCTATAAACCTATTTTATATTCGTACATAGCACGATAACACTAGTCTATTTATCTTTATCTGGGCGAAAAGTAAAGGAAAAGAAGAGAGGGAGTATTTAGTGCTAACCGGTCCTGCGTATTGGGGCCTGTTTGGTATTAGATGGGGTTTCTTTTTTTAGATTCTTCGAGATGGAGTTTCTTGAGATTCTTGGGGATTGTTGTAGATGGGTATTCTTATAGATTGTTTTTTACGTATAATTTTTGCGTTTGGTATAAGATTATTGGTATAGATTATTCACGTTTAATTGACCAAAATGCCCCTCATTTTTGATTGATGAGCAGCCCTTCTCCTTCGTTTTTCGTTCTTCCTTCTCTTCGTTTCTCTGTCTATCGCCTATCGGGTTCTTCGCGCAAGACCATTGCCGAGTTGAGGTAAGGGCCGTAAGGCCATTCTCTCTATCGTTTTTCGTTCTTCGTTCTTCTTCTCCTTCGTTCTTTTTCTCCTTCGTTTCTCTCTTCCGAGTTGCTGCTGCAGCCCTAAAATTATATCATCTTCTCCTTCGTTTCATCCTCTTCGTTTCTCTGTTTGGTGTGCAATCGTGTATATGTTTAATAATTGAATTCACATCCATTAGGGTTGTTCGTATGTGCCGTTGTCGTGTTCGATTGCTATGTCTGAACTAGAATTGATAAGAAACTGCAGCAGCAGCAACTAGGCAATGTTCGATTGAGAAGTCTGAACTAGTATATGTGCAATCGTGTATATGTTTAATAATTGAATTCACATCCATTAGGGTTGTTCGTATGTGCCGTTGTCGTGTTCGATTGCTATGTTTGAACTAGAATTGATGAGAAACTGCAGCAGCAGCAACTAGGCAATGTTCGATTGAGATGTCTGAACTAGTATATGTGCAATCGTGTATATGTTTAATAATTGAATTCACATCCATTAGGTTGTTTTGTATATAATTTAATTGGTTCCAAATGCTGTGTATATACCTCAATTCGATTTGTTTTCATGGATTGCCGATTATTTCAATCGGGTGTGTAGGTTGAACTAGAATTGATGAGAACCTTATTGCATATTGGCGTGTATTTGTTTTTCAATATGCTAGATCTTTTGAGTGTATTGGATATTAATTAATTTTAATTCAGCAGAATGACTGACCAGAATGAGAAATTGACACAACAATCTAAGGAAAAGGGTTACTATGCGTGGAATGATCTGTTGATGAGAACCTTTCTTGAAATCTTGTGTGAATATCAAAAACAAAATGGACAAAAGAATGGTTTTAGTTGGATAACTTTGACCGAACAATTTGAGTTGAAGACCTCTACTAAATGTTTAAAAAACACTTTAAAGAACAAGTACAATTCTTTAAAATCATTATGGAGATTATGGATCAAGCTTAAGCACAGTGATACTGGTCTGGGATGGGACTATGAAAGAAACTGTATTGAAGCAACTGACGAATGGTGGACAAAGAAGTTGCAGGTATGTAGTAATTTAGTTTTTAGTTAATATTTTAAAATTTTAAGTGTTTGATGTTACTTATCACTTATAACATTTACAAATATTATATTTGCAGGAAAACAGTGAATACCGTGTCTTTAGGAAAAATGGTCTTCATCCGGAGGTTCAAGTTATGATGGAGATGTTGTTTGAGGGCACGGTAGCGACTGGCGTTCATTGTGTTGCTCCGTCAATGGACCCCTCACCGATTAACCCTATTGATGAGCCATGTCTTGATGATGAAGAACCAATTGACTGAGATGGCTTGAACATTGCAGCTGATCTAGCTGACGATCAAGAAGCGGATCACGTCAATTACCCCGATGAAGAGAATCATACATCTCAAATTCCCCTCAAGGCCCATGGAAAGACAAAAAAAACGTATGTGAACAAGCGCAATGTTAATGGGAAATCAAATTCCCCTCAAGGATAATTGCGTTGTGTGATGCTGAGGAGGCGAGGTCCATTGCTCAAGAGGCAAGGTCTCTTGCAGAAGAAACTTCAAAAACAACTATTCCTGCACAACGTAGTTCATTGGGTGTCCTGTCTGATATGGTTATGGAAGGACTGTTACCGAGGTTTTCACCGTTTTGGTGCTTCTCTGTGACGTTTTTGATGACTGAAGTTGTGGCTAATCAGTTTATGTGGCTTCCTACAAACGAGGAGAGATTGTATTGGCTAGACTTCGAGCACAAGAAGGAGATTCTTAAGGGTACTTTGCCGAAAGAGTAGTTGTGTTGAACTTGTTTGTTTAGGTGAAACATTTCTTTGTTATGTGTTTTTATGACCTTGTTATGGTTGAACCTTATGTGTGTGTTTATGTGTAACAACTATCTTTGACATTCTTTGTTAAGTGTTTGTGTGTAAGAACTTCATGAATCATTGTAATGTCATTATTTGAATTTTTAGATGCTATGTCTAACTACATAAAACTTTTTTTGCACTATAACAGGTTTGTGGTTTAGGAAAATGCCGTCAAATGAAAGACTTAAACGTTTGCGACGTATCCAACAACTTTGTGCTTTACAACCTACACATGATCTAATAGCTAAACATTACTTTACACATGTTTGCAAGGAACGTGTGTACGATACAAAGTTCAACGGTTCGCGGTGGATGGATGAAATACTAAACTCAAGTACGGAGACGAGATGCTTCAATGCGTTCCGAATGGATAAGCAAACGTTTCAAGAGCTATGTAGTCTATTGGTGAGCAAGTATGGACTTTGTGGCTCTAAAAATATGCGGCCTGTGGAAAAGGTAGGCATATTTGTATAGGGACTAAACTACAGAAATGCATCGGAAAGGTTCCAACGGTCTACATCAACTATATCGAGTGTTGTGCACGATGTACTGGATGCCATTGTCGGACACCGTAAAGGGTTTGATGGCATGTCAAGGGACATAATAAAACCTATGGATCCTTCTTTTTTTGAAGTGCCAAATCAAATCAAGAATGATCCAAGATATTCTCAGTACTTTAGTGGTGCAATTGGGTGTATAGACGGTACACATATCAACGCATGTATACCAGAGGCGGATCAAATTTTATACAGAGGTCGGAAAGGGATATGCACGTTCAATGTGATGGTTGTTTGTGACTTTGACATGTGTTTCACATTTGTTTCAGCCGGTTGGGAGGGATCTACACACGATGCAAAAATATTTGAACAGGCACTTAGTACTCCGGCTATGGGTTTTCCATACCCACCACCAAGTATGTAGTAATTTAGTTAATTCAATGAGTACTTTACTAAACTCATTAGATGTCAGCTTTTAAGTCTTGAACGTTTCAAAAAATAGGCCGCTACTATTTGGTGGACAAGGGTTACCCAGACAAAGAGGGGTACATGGTTCCTTATCCAAAGACACGATATCATCTGTCACAGTTTGAAAATGTACCCCCGGGTAATGCTAAGGAGGCTTTCAACAGAAAACATTCATCACTTTGATGTTACATTGAGCGGTCTTTCGGCGTTTTGAAAGGATGTTGGAAGATACTCAAAGTTATGTCAAGTTATAGTGTGGATACACAGGTTGACATTATCTTGGCGTGTTTTTCATTGCATGACTTTGTGAGAAAG
Source organism: Fagopyrum homotropicum (assembly GCA_033239125.1). Taxonomy (NCBI): domain Eukaryota; kingdom Viridiplantae; phylum Streptophyta; class Magnoliopsida; order Caryophyllales; family Polygonaceae; genus Fagopyrum; species Fagopyrum homotropicum. The sequence goes on from BSWB01000002.1 coordinate 53,182,195, forward strand.
TCTCGTAGTTCAACAAGGGGTACAGAGGATGATATGTCTACTACAGTCAATGTTGATAATGAATTGGATGAAGATGACACGGATGAAGAGGAGTTCGATGATGTGGGTGACAGTGACTCCGATGGAGAAGATGTAGAAAGAAACTACCCAACAAACGGTGGCGAAACTAGGAAGATACAAGATGACATTGCCGCCATGTTATGGGCTGCAACTTAAGAGTTATGATTTATTGAAGGATGACGAGTTACATGCGCTATATAACAAAGAATGCTGTTTTATTTTTCTGATTTTTGTGGGCTGAAATGTTCAACTGAACGTTTATCTTTCATGTGAGATCGGATGTGGACGAAATTTTTACATGACCTTCTACGTAATGTAACGTCACTACAGTTAAATTTTTGGCTCATTCCTCCATATAATTGTGGAGTTATGATTTTTGTAAGATGACTAGTTATATGACAAAGAATGTTGTTTTATTTTTCTGATTTTTGTGGGCTGAAATGTTCAGCTGAACGTTTATCTTTCATGTGAGATCGGATGTGGACGAAATTTTTACATGACCTTCTACGTAATGTAACGTCACTACAGTTAAAAGTTTGGCTCATTCCTCCACATAATTGTGGAGTTATGATTTTTGTAAGATGACTAGTTAAATGACAAAGAATGCTGTTTTATTTTTTTGATTTTTGTGGTCAATAATGTTCAGCTGAACGTTTATCTTTCATGTGAGATCGGATGTGGACGAAATTTTTACATGACCTTCTACGTAATGTAACGTCACAACGCACATTGGTTCAATTTACCTGCAATACCACAACAGCTGAACGTTTATTAGATGTACGTACAGACTTCAAAACGTAGACAAGAAGGAAATCCCCACAACACAAGCATACAGCAACCATTGAACTCGAGGATAAAAACCAAACAAATCAACCTAACTCTTCATAGGCCAAAGGCTGATGAATCAATGACAGACTAAGGGTCAATTGCCAAATTAATCGATTGTAGTAAGATATCTACAAATGTTGGAGTGAGATTTTTCTTATGAGGCAGCTATTTCCTGAATATTGATACACGATATTGCATAAATTGCTTCTTCTCTTGCCGATCATGTGCATAGATGAAGCATATGAACAAATTTCCCCTACAAACAAATTCAGATGATTAACGGTGCCTTATTTCTCACGGTCCCCATTTTCCCTTAGAATTTGAGCATCTTCCCACTGTGTCCGAAGGATGCATACAGTTTTCAGTGTCTTGGCAAATATTCATTTAACATATGCTCAATGTACTACATTTCATTATTGTATGAGTTCCATGTTGTATGAAATGAAGTTGAAATTGAGATACTCCTATATATGACCGGAAAGATCATCACCAATCTGTTCCTAACATTTTGGATGCATAAGTGACAAACCATCCATGCTATATACTCAGATGCACAATCCATACCAGTAACCACCAAGCAAATGAATTCAGAAGTAAGAATGCCTAGAACTTGCATTAGCGCCTCCATTTCTCAACTTCATTTGATGCTGCTTTAATTACCTTCCGAGTACTTACGAGAAACTCTTCAACTACTGCAACAAGTTCATCTCTGTAAAGCAAACGCATAATTAGCATATAAAGCTGAAAGAATAGGAAAATACTTGCTTCTGCAACAAAACAATCCTGGAAATGCGAGTAGAAAAGGAGCATAAGCAAAAGACATATCTATCAAAACAGTTTTCTATTGTGTACCCAATTACATCATCTAGTCCGAATAAACAGGATTATAGTTTTTTCAACATGAATATGAAAGCTTCTAGGACTGGTAGCAGTTTTTCTGCAGGGAATTAATAGTCTAATCCTGTTGTTGTGGTATTGCAGGTAAATTGAACCAATGTGCCTTGTGAACTGAAACAAAACCAAGATGGGATTTGATAATGAATGCATTCAGAATATACAATCTCTCAAGGGAGAGTACTTTTGTTCTGTCTGTAGGCTGCTTGTATATCCACTGTTCAATATCAAAACAATATCAAGGTCAGAAAAATGGCATAATATCTATCAGGAACGAAAACATTCTAGTTCAAGTTCTTTAGCTGAATGTATCAACTATCTTGCCAACCAATGAATGAGAAAGAAAGAGCCTATGAATTAATGTCCTTAACAAGGAAAATAAAGTAAAATGCTGACACCGTGAAGCTACCAAAAACAATGATCGACGCTCTAGTTCTTCTGTAACCAAGAGTCGACTTGAAGACCCCTCTGTATAGCACATTACTTTATTTAAAATTATCAAAAAATCATATATAATATCTTAACTGAAACAAAAATCTAAATGCTCACAGATTAAAACAGCATGCGGGTTTTTAAAATGCAGGTATTCAGCCAAATCCTTACAGTAACACTTCTGCATAAGCTCATTTTTTTTACACAACATTCGGTTTGCAGGTATTCAGCCAACCATATCATATCCTTACAGTAACAGCATGCGGGTATTTAAAATGCATTTTGGTATCAACAGATTCCCCAAGAAGAAACAAAGAGATTTTGCATATGACTTGAGAATTGAGACTACAAAAGGTGAACATCATCACAGGAAAACTGCTGTCAAAATGTTGTTAAAAATGCAAACAGAAAACTGCTGCAAGGGTTGAACTCAATTTCCAAGAATGCAAACAGAAAACTACTGTCAAAATGCTGTCAAAAATGCAAACAGAAAACTACTGTCAAATATAATGAACCATAAAACTGCTGTCAAACAGAAAACTACTGTCAAGACACTACAACTAGATAAAAAAGAAACCATATTTCAGGAGTGAATTAACAACAACTTCAAAACATTGTATTCAACTAAATTAAGGGCTCAAATTTCAGCTGAAATGTCATAACATAAGCATCTTAATCGTAAAAAGTCATATGATCCTACAAACATAGAGCCTGATATACTTCAGCTGAAATAGGAGTACATTACCAACAATTTAACCACGATTACATTTAAAGAGAATAACAATAACAAGAAGGACACAAGCGAAAGACAGAGCGAAGACCACGATCCACAGTTTCTGTATTAGAGATCTCGCGTCCAAATAATGCTTGTTGCGCCTTGCTAGAAGGTTGGTGATCTCGTACTTCTCACAGTGGTTGTTCATCTCGTTCTCCACGTTCTTTAGAAGCTTCTCGTTCATCGCTTCACATTGAGCCTGAAGTATTTCATTTCTCGCCTTTACCTTATCATATTGCGCCTTATTGCGCTTGTTGACTCCAACTAGCCTTTGCGCAAAGCAACAATCCTCAAACCGATGCTGAGGATTCTCTTCATCCTCAAGTGATGAATCATCTTCCTCCACAGGAAGTGGTGCTTTTGGGAACTAGAACACCAACACAACATTTAAAAAATTGTCAATTTTATAACATATTAAACTTCCCATCAAGGTGATGAATCATCTTACCAGCGGGACTGCACGTAATCTATTAGTCCCAGGAACTTCTACCAATCGTTGTGGCTCCTCAATTGTCACGCCAGTCCTGTTATGATTCAAACAATTATTCCAATTTTCAGTTTGCACATGCAGTCACTAACATGATTTGCTAGTGCTGATAAATAAATTTACTACACCAACAAATAGATCGGGAAATTCAGACAATAGATCTAGAATGTGTGAAATTAACGGAAACAGAAAATTGTAAAAAAAACAACTTGACTGCCTGGATATAAAAATTAAAAAATAGAAAAATGCTGTGTAAAACAGAAACAGAAACAACTTCCTCTAACAAAAATAGAAACATAAATTTCCTCTAAAAGCAATTTTTAGAAACACAAAGTTTGTGTAAAACATAATTCAGGCAATCTAATGCTTGTTTTTCATTTCCCCTAAGAACAGAAACAAAAACTATAAACACCATAAGAAAAAATTCAAGCAGTTTATCAAAAATTAGGCTGTTTGATTTGTGAATATTTTTCTCAAGAAGAAGCTAACTATTTGGTAGTCAAGGAAAATGTGGGCATACATCATCAGTATAATATGGTCAATTGATCATGGATTGTTGTCGTTGTCAGTTCAAGATGCATAACCATTTGGTCTGAACTTGGTGCAGTAGCCTACAAATTTATTTATTGTTGATAAATGCTACCAATTTATGTACTGTTGAATTTTCTAGTGTTGATAAATGCTACCAATTTATTTATTGTTGAATTTTCAGAAAAACAAAGATACTAACAGACAGTGGTTACAAACGAAACCCTAATTGATGAACAACATACAATTTATCGATAAACAACATACAATTCATGGCTGAAATAGTAACAGACTGTGGGTACAAACTAAACCCTAATCGATAAACAACATACAGTTCATCGGAGTTGGCTAATCGAAACTCCAATTGAAACCCTAATCGAAAACCCTAACCTACCTATAATCGATAAATCAATACCTGTCAGAACGAAACCCTAATCGAAAACAGCAAATAGATGGAAGAGAAACCTTACCTTTTGATGGGACGAATCGGAGTTTGCTTCACCCTTCTTCCCACTGGCTTGTCATCTGGTCCCATACTCTCTATAATCTGCAAAAAAAAAACCGAACTGAAAAATGAAGAAAAGCAACAAAACAACAAACTCCGATCTGAGAAGGCAAGCGAGAAGAGAACGTGAGGAATGAGAGAGACCTGTAGGAGAAACGAGAGGAAAGAACTGAAGGGTGAGCACTTTCGAGAGAGACGACTGGAGGAACGATGAAGGAGGTTCGACCGACTGGAATCGTTTATGTGTAAACGATAGAAGAGAGTGAAGGGTACGAGGGGTAAAACAAAAAAACTATCCCAAAGAATCTCGAAGAAGCTTGGCTCCACAAGCTTCTTTTTTCGGATTTCTTTTGGCAAAAGAATACCGAAAAAGAATACAATACAAAAACTAAAACCGATACCAAACATGCATAAAAATTATAACCCGAAGAATACACTTAAAATGAATCTCTATGAATCTAATACCAAACAGGCCCTTGGTTTCTGATCGTCGAACTGGCCTACTTCTTTGTGGTCGGCCCCTTAATACTTAATATCTCACCCTGTAGTTGAACCCTTGATCCCTCCGTTGTCGTAGTTCTTTTCCGGAGCCATAGACAGAGGAAGGCAGCAGCTTCTATAGCTTTTTCTGGTTCATGTTCTAGGGTTTGTTTTTCTCCTTTCTAAGGATTGTTATATCATATACCAACTCGCAAAAGCTTCTACTTTTTTCTGTTATAGCCTCTGGAAATTTAGGGTTTTAAACTACTTCTCATCTTCTCACAATCGCATCTAGGGTTTTAAACTACTGTGTCTTGTTCTGCATCGCGGTGTTTGTTTCTCTTTTCCTCTCTCTAAAGCCATAATTTTTTCAAGCAGCAGTGTTTGCCTTGCAGCAGAGTCGGATTTAGCTTGTCGTAGAGATGGTATGTTTTGACCGTTGAAATCTAATTTCTTCTGCTTTTTTATTGTATTTTCTCTTCATATTCGAAATTTGATTTCGTTTTTATGATTTCAGCTGAATCGATCTTCACCTATTTTGTTTTTTCTTCTGGGTTTCATAGCTTCCTCTGACGCTCCTGAAGACTTCTCAAGGCCACCCTATGGTAAAAACTAAGATCCATAAACATATGCTTTTGATTCGGTTCAGCATCATTGGTTTGGCATCTGCAAAGTGATTTAATTGCTTGAAGAATTAGAATTCGGTTGTTTTGGATCTTTGTGATGGCAGTAATGAACTTAAGTTTGACAGCGCTAGCAATCATATATGTATTGGTGATTGTGTGAAGTAGAGAACACTGCGCAAGTATTGATATCTTTGTGTTTTTCTTTATTGATTGTGCCAGTTGGTGGAATTGAAGAACGGCGAGACATATAATGGGCATTTGGTCAATTGTGATACATGGATGAACATTCATCTCCGTGAGGTTATTTGCACCTCTAAGGTGATCACAAGTTTCTTAAACTCTCTATATTGCTATCATTTTGGTGGTCAAGCATTTAGATGGACTCAATTGAACAGGCTGCTGAATATTTGTATCTCCTTTTAGGATGGTGACAGGTTTTGGAGAATGCCTGAATGCTACATCCGTGGAAATACTATTAAGTATCTTCGGGTTCCAGATGAGGTATGTTTTGTTGTAAACATAGGTTTCTTCTTCAAATGAGTATCTGGACAGCCGATGTTGTTTTATTCTTTTATCTCTTTCATATTTTGTGTAGGTTGAATCAATGCCCTTCATTTTTTCATGAAGTCAGACTTTTATTACTGAAAACTTAGATGTAACTAAGACATTTCTTTGTATCTTAATCATTGATGGAATATGCAATCTAAGCTACCTAATTATAAGCATCTTCAGAGATGAGGTGTTCTTAAATTTACGTCCCTCATTCTTAGGGTTGTAATATGAGACAAGCTACTCGGGCTCCGCCCGCGTCGGCTCATCAGAAGCTCAGTTCGAGCTTAGTCATTTTCTAAACGAGCCGAATATAAACCCATTTTAAATCTCGTATAAAATTGCACCCCTACTCATTCTGACACTTTGAATGAAGTGAGTGTGTGCAAATTTCCATTAGCTTCTTCATAAGCTTAATTCATTTGAAAGTATTTTCTGAAGAACCCCTTCAGTACCTAAATTCTTCATTGCATTGAGAAACTTAGGTGAAAGTTTACCTGACCAAGTTTCATTTGCCTCGCAGTAGAACTATAAGACATGAATATCAGATTATTTATGATTGTCGCATTATACAAATTTTGCAGTATTAGTGTATTACAATGCTAAAGAAGTATATCAATTTACATCACAACCACATATGCTATTAATCCAAGCACTTGCGAGCGCATATACAAATATCTATTAAAACTTTAGGGCATTAGATCTTTCATTATTTATAAAGGTAACCTATACATAAATGTCACTTCCGTTTAGTAAAATGATTGGAGTATTAACAATTCACATAACAAGCACAAAATGGCCTAGCTAACATTTGTAACTAAGCACACACAAAAAAGCGTCTGCTTCTTTGAGATGCATTGTTGGTGGATGATCAGATCTTGTTGGCAACAGCCAATGTTGAGCTGTAAAGTAGATAAGAAAGAACACTAGTCTTGTTCTACGATGTTTGGAGAGTTGTGTAATACTGCTCTTTGGACGTTGTCCTACAGTTGCATGCCCTTTCCCAAATTCATATTCTGGGTGGTTTCTTGAAGCATTTAAGTTAACAAAACAAACTAGTAAACCGAATTTTTCTTGTTTAATTTACTAATGACTGTAAATTATTTGGAAAGTATAAATCATATTAGTTTGATGATACCATTGTAATTAGTCGTCACATGTATTTGTAAACGTTATTCATCTTACTTTTGGAAGTGATGCTGTCCTGTTCGCATCATGTGTAGCAAGTTATCACCTATTATCCACAGCAGTCTAGTTCTTCTCTTCTTTCCGGTATCAATTTGGCATTGTCAATGTTTAGTATATGGAAACATTTGCAAATTGAAGGGCTATCAGAAGAATGAAGGATTAAAATAACTTCACTTCTATGCAACGAGTTGCTGGAGTAGGAAAATATCACGTTTTTCCGTTTTTTTATGCAGAAATGCTTTGTTGGAACCCCCGCCCTGCTCTTTTTCTTCTTTTTTTTTTTCAACTGCTATATGTAAATCTTTTGTGTCTATGGTTCCATTAGCTAATTTTGTAATGCTATTTTTGGTTTTCAGGTCATCGACAAAGTTCAGGAAGAGTCCAAGAGCCGTCAAGGTAAGCTAACCTGTTTAATTGGTCGTGCTTTCTAGTAAAGGAATTTGTGTCATGATTGTAAGTCTACCTGAGAAAACAGTTGAAATTGCAGAAGTCCTTGTGAATCATACTCTGTTGCTTTGATAGTTTTTTTTTTTTCATGAAATGATTATGAGAATGATAAACTTTTTTAGTTTGGTTGATGTCAATAACCCAGTGAAATAGTCAATAAATCTCAAATTATGCAGCGATTATTTTGGTTATTAGAACTTTGCAATTGATCACGAAACAAACCTTCTGATAGTGTCCTTGATTTGTGTAATTCACAGTCTTCAGTTGAGGCGTCACATGCTTATATTATGCAACTAATACCTGTGGCAATATTTTTCTTGTACAGATAGGAAGCCACCTGGTGTAGGTCGTGGAAGAGGTAGGGGCGGCAGAGATGAGGGGCCTGGACGGCAGCCTAAAGGCATCGGACGTGGTGCCGATGATGGAGGAAGAGGCATGGGTGGCCGAGGGCGTGCTGGTCCTAGTGGGAAGCCGAGTGGCAGAGGTAAATATCTCTAGATTAAAATATGCAACCAAGTTTGATCTTTGAGGGTATTAATGTGGTTGGGATATTTTGTGTGGCAGGTGGTGGGCGCGGCCGAGGGTAAAACAAGATGGTTTTGGTTCTGGTTTTGGTTTTGGCTTTGGCCAGGTTTTGCTAGTTTTGATGCAATTTCCTGGCGTTTACCTGTGCGGAAAGGCTGAGGAAGGACATGCTTCCTTATTGAACAGTGATGGGTTTCCTTGTTAAATCTGGACAAACAAGTACTTTGGTGACTGCTATTTTGCTCACTAATCTATCTTTATTAACAATCCTAAAAGCAAGATGACAAATAAGTGAAGTAGAGCGGTTAGGACGTGAGGGCCAAAAAAGGTGCACAAGAAACAAATATCACAAAAAGTTATTCCAAATAAGAAAATGTAATCAAACATAAGTCGATATGTTAGATTGTTAGTCAATGTTGTTTGACAAAGTCTCACATTATGCACCATGAATTCGACGACCGACCTCCTTTATCACTCCTTAACATGCTGCTTTTTCTTCTCTTTTTAATTTTTTTTTTTGACTTAGCGAACATATATTACTGCGATTAGTTATGAGGCCTACAATTGGGAAAGTACAAATACCAACAATTTTTAACTAGTCTATTATCCGCACCTTGTGCGGGTTGAGATTTAATAAATAGTTTATACTTAAAAATTTATATGTATACTTTTGTAACATGAAATTAATTGTCATTATTATTTTTAATTATTTTCTTATAATTAATCATATATTAAATATAATTAGATCATGTTCTTTTATTGTGATTTATAATATAAATTTTTAACGATTATATATTAGCTTTGAATAAAAATAAATATGTTTAGAATTTAATTAGAAGATATACTGGATTTTTAAAAATTAGTAAGATTTTAAAAAATTAATTATAGATTTGAGGATTTGTTTTTTATTTTCTATCAAAAATATTCAAAATAATAACTTTTTAAAAATATTTTGGGAAGCTGCGTGAATTGTAGCGTTGACACGTGACAAAGAAGGTCTCTTCTTTAATACATATAAGATTTTAAAAGATAAATAGGGAAATTTCATATATTATATTAGAAGAACATAAACTTGTAAATTGCGATCCTTTTACTATCCGGATTACAAAATTTTACACCGGAAGATATACAGTGGCAGTAGGCGCCATGGAGCTTAGGAACAAGGAGTTACCGGAAGGAACAATATAACGATGTTCCCAAATTTATAATTAATAATATGTTATTTTGTTCAAATTTAGATGATTCACTCCTTAACTAAATCTAAGAAAAAGATAATGAACAAACTACTCCCTTTTACAAATCCATTATTATTATTATTATTATTATTATTATTATTATTATTATTATTATTATTATTATTATTATTATTATTATTCTTGGAACCTATAAAAAGAAGTCATTCGTCATAATTTCAATTAGCTTTGACTTAATTAATATCGTACATTAGTTATCAATATTGGTCAATCTTCCGACACCTTTGAATCTCATATTATATCCCTTTTCCTTTCCAATTCTATTTTTTCTTTCTAAATTTTGTTTGCATAGTTGCATTGTCCTAGAAAGGTTAAAAAAAAAACGACGTCAAATGGAAGAAAAATAAACAATCTTTGGTAACGCTCTGAACGAAAAGGCTTGCGGTAATTTGCGCATCCACAATTGGTGATGACGGAGGCAAGGCCTCAGGCAGCCACCAATCCAGATACGAGACCGATTGATTCTACTAACGTAGATACCATCATGTTAGATTCCACTGCTCAACAGCAAGAGCCTGCAGAGTCACTGGTTTTAAAGCAAAAAGAAGATGTAGGTAAGAAAAAGGTAGAAGAAAGGAATGTGGTTGAGTCATCTACTGCGACTCAATCGGAGTGCAAGCACTTACAAGGTGAAAATAGTGGAAAGTTCAATATTGGAGTGATTGCTTCCAGCACTACGCTGAACACAGTGCAAGGGGTGGCACTTGCTGAGGAATCTCTGAACAGAAGCAATGCGGCTCAACCAAAAACCTGGAGTCAGGTTATTGGTGGTACTCATGATTCCAATTCTGTCCAGGATAGGATTACTAGAGAATTCATTGAAGATCGGGTTACCGTCAACTATCCGTTCGGAGATGAAGGAGACCCCGTGATTGAAATTGCGAAAGAGATTGCGGATGATCTTGAGGAACGATGGAGTAATTCAATAGTCTTTAAAGTTCTGGGATATCTCATTGCCTTCCCGGTTATGGAGAGGAAAATCAGAGAACTCTGAAAGTGCGGAGAGAACTTACAAATTATGGATTTAGAAAATAACTATTTCCTTGCAAGGTTCAAAAGCGAGAATGAACTCTTGATGGTGCTCACAGGAGGTCCATGGGCGGTGTTTGGGAGGTGTCTCATCATGAAGCGCTGGTCACCCGAATTTGTCACCTCAAACCCAATTACTTCAGCACCTACATGGATAAGGATAACTGGAGTTCCCGTACAATGGTATCATGAAGCACTTATCTGGAAAATCTCTGAAGGAGTTGGTCTACCAATTTCGATCGATCCGAAAACGCTACATTTCAATAGAGGAAGATTTATTCGGATCTGTGTGGAATTGGATCTCAGCAAACCCCTTAAAAAAGCTATATTCATCAATGGCCGCAGATGCCCCATTGAATATGAAGGGTTAGACATAATTTGCTTTAAGTGTGGAAGATTCGGTCATTATGCTTCCCATTGCGAATTCTATAGTGGCCCGGAACACAATGGTAGTACTGCTGCTGAGAAAACGAATGATTTGAATCCCCAGGTCAATGAGAATGATTCACAACCGCTGAACAGTATTCCGGTTCCGACGCCGGCAGAGGCTGAGGCTGACGCCGGGTTCGGACCATGGATGCAGGTGGCAAGAAGACCTAGAGCCCAGAAAGGAAGGAATCCCCATGATTCTAATCAAGGTTATTTTGTTGATCAGTCAAGGCATGCGAATAAGGAGGTACAAGGAAAGAATTTATACGGCAAAGGGAAGAATACATCTAATGACCTAAAAGAGAACCAGCAATTCAACCCACTACAACACCCGTTCCTCAAACCAGTGGATAACAGGACAACTATCTCTGGACTTCACTCGAATGGGCCCAAGAGTTATAAAAGCCCATTGATTAACAAACTAGATCACACCTATCAGACTGGAAAAGATTCTCGTGACCCTGACTCTGGACTTCATTCGAATGGGCCGCAACCGAACGGACTACCCAAGGCAGCCGGCCCAAGCATTAGCAGTACAGCTGAGAAAAATTCGAAGCAAAAAAAGACACCAGTTACCGTAGTGGGGGGAGATTACGTAGAAACCATACAACCAAAAAAGACCAAAGCTAATACTCCCATTTTTGCTTCTGTTGCAGATAATAATGAAGAAGTCAAGGAGAAGGAGAGCAGACAAAAACGACGTAATAGAATGAAAAACGAAGCGAGAAGAGCGGCATGGAGAGCTAAAAAGGTGGAGGAACCTCATGCTACCACAACTCCTCTCAAACGACAAAGACAGGAGGATCCGGCGCACGAAGAGAACCGCCATCAAGGGCCTGAACTCGAAGTACTGAATCAAGCGGCTGCTTCCGAGCTAAGCATGGATCGGTCTCAAATAGGTGAGGTTGAAGTGCCGGCTGACATGGATATCATCCCCACTCAATGTCTGGCTGAGCAGAAGATAAGTACAACAACAGTAAGTGATAAGCACGTAGCCTTGACAGATGCGAGGATGGAAGAAAATCTTGGAGAGGCAGCCGTTAAGAACTCGCTCTTGCTGGGTCAGTAGCTTCCCCTTCTTTGACTTTTAATCCTTATTGGTTATTATGAATTGCCTCTTTTGGAATGTGTTCGGAGCTTGCAAGAGTGGGTTCCGTAGAGCTATTAAGTACCTGTGCAATCACCACAAGGTAGATATTCTCTCCATTTTCGAACCCCGGATTTCTGGAGCTAGGGCCCAAGCTATTTGTGATCGGTTAAATTTCTCGGGTTGCTATCGTGTTGAAGCTGAGGGTTTCGAAGGAGGGGTTTGGGTTTTGTGGAAAAGTGACAAGGTCATGCTCCAGGTTGTTAACAGTCATAAAGGCTTTGTTCATGCAAAAATTTCAGAGGGTTCTAGTTCTTACAGCTTTATTGCTGTTTATGCCCCCCCGGAGGCTAGTAGACGTCGAGAGTTCTGGAATGCTCTTGATAGTGAACTATCTACGATCTCAGAACCACTGATCATTAGAGGGGACTTCAATTGCACCCGTTTCATTCATGAGAGACTTGGAGGCTCGGGTGGACTACATTCAGATTCCAATGTGTTTAATGATATCATCATGGGATACGGTCTTATTGACCTAGGGTACACAGGAGCGGACTTCACCTGGGATGATAGCAAGTCGACCAAGCGGAAAGTGTTCAAGAGACTAGATAGAGTTCTTATGAACCAGGATGGCCGTTTGAAATGGACTAATGCTCACGTTAGACACCTTGCTCGGTTCTCCTCCGATCATTCCCCGATCCTTCTGTCTCTGGACTCTTCACTCGCATGCAAAAGTGAGAGAAGACCCTTCAGGTTCGAGGCGGCTTGGATGACCCATAGTGATTTCTACCCTATGGTGGAGATGTGCTGGTTTCATAACCCGGAGGTAAGTAAGGCTCTTCCTACTCTTAAGACCTCTCTTATTTATTGGAATAGACTTGTCTTTGGTAATGTCTTTCACAAGAAATCAGAAACCGAAGCTAAATTAGCCAAAGTCCAGGGCAGGATTAGCCGAGGCATCACCGCACGGCTTATTGATAAGGAAGTAAAATTGAAAGCTGAATTAGAAGGTATCCTTGAGCAAGAGGAGGTGATCTGGTTTCAGAAATCCCGTGAGCAGTGGCTTGAGCATGGTGATCGGAATACCAAATTCTTCCACATGTCTACAGTCATCCGTAGAGCCAGAAATAGAGTTATGGGATTGGAGATTGGGAGTGAAGGGTGGGTGGAGGATCAGACGAGACTTGAATAACATGCCACTGCCTACTTCCGCGAACTCTACAGTCTAGCGGATGCCCACTTGCTATCCCCGAGCCATTTGAGTACATTAGACTTTCCGGACGTAGCAGACTCAGACTGGGCCAGTATCCAGAAACCGATAGAAATGGAGGAAGTTTGGCAGGCTGCCAAGAGCATGGGTGCGTATAAGGCACCCGGGATTGATGGCTTTCAACCCGTCTTCTATCAGAAGTGTTGGAATGTTATAGGGAGCCTGGTAGGTCCCACACAAGGTAGCTTCATTCCGGGACGTCTGATTCAAGATAACATAGTACTTATGCAAGAAGTGGTACATTCCATGAGAAAGAAGAAGACTGGTAAACAGTGGCTGATTCTGAAATTAGATCTCGAGAAGGCTTATGACAGAGTAAGGTGGGACTTCATAGAAGACACTATCATTGAGGCCGGCTTCCCTCAAAACTGGGGTAAAATGATCTAAGAGTGTGTTACTACAGCAAGAATGCAAGTCATCTGGAACGGAGAAGTGACCGAGCAATTCATTCCAGAAAGAGGTATCAGGCAGGGCGACCCGCTTTCCCCATATCTCTTCGTATTGTGTGTTGAGAGACTCAGCCACCTTATACTTGAGTCAGTTGAGAAAGGGGAGTGGAAACCTATCACCCTATCGCGTGGGGGTCCACCGCTATCTCACTTATTTTTCGCGGACGATATCACTCTTTTCGCGGAAGCATCCCTGACACAAGTCCGAGTCATCATGAGTTGTATTGAAATGTTTTGCAAGGCCTCGGGACAGAAAGTCAGTGTACAAAAGTCGAAGATCTTTGTATCCCCCAACGTCTCAAGGGAGTTGAGTGCTAGTATAGAGAGGCTTAGTGGAGTTGAGGTTACAAAGAACCTTGGCAACTACCTAGGAGTCCCACTTCTCCAAGGAAGAGTATCCAAGATGACTTTCTCTAGTCTATTGGATAAGATCAACCTCAAACTTAATGGGTGGCGAAGCAAAACCCTTAGCTTTGCGGGTCGGATTACCCTCACCAAAGCTGTTCTTACCTCTATTTCAGTCTATACAATGTCCACCCTCCCTCTTCCGATGAATGTTTGCAAAGAGATCGACAAAACCTGCAGGAACTTCGTTTGGGGTCATCAGAACGGAAGTCGAAAAATTCACACGGTTAAGTGGAGGGATATATGTTTACCGAAAGAGAAAGGAGGTCTTGGCATTAGGTGCATGGCCGAAACCAACTTAGCTATGATAGGGAAGCTGGCATGGTGATTTTTGAAGGGCGACAACAACCTCTGGATTAGTGTGCTAGAGCAAAATATGCGACAGGAGTTAGACGGACCCGATCGACCGACTCACTGATCTGGAAAGGCATTGACAGAGGCTTGAGGGAGGTGATAGCAAAGGGTTCGAAATGGTTCCTAGGGGATGGTAGAAACATTAGCTTCTGGACTGATCATTGGCTAGGAGATGTCCCCCTGCGTAGCCTTGCGCTCCAGCCGATCAGCCCTACTGAGCTCGAAAGGAAAGTACACAGCTACTAGACAAACGAGTTTATGTGGGACTGGAAGAGTGTGGAAGACAAACTCCCCATGCTGGTCTTACTGAAGCTGGCGGCGGTTAAACCCCTCACCTGGGAGACTAACCTATCAGCCCAGCGGATGCTTCAACCATCAAATGACGAAGTAGGATGGAGACTGTCCTAAGACGGGGATTACTCGATTCAAACGGCGTACAGACTCCTCACTGGGGCTGATGAAGTACAAAATAGTGAAGGTAATATATACAAGATCATATGGAAACTCAGGGTACAAGAGAGGGTAAAGGTGTTCATTTGGAAGCTCATGAGAGGCGGTATCATGAGCAACGAAGAGCGTCGGAGGCGGCACCTCAGCGACACTGAGGAGTGCTACTGTTGCAGCCATGGGACTGAGTCGTTAGGCCATTTATTCAGAGATTGCAGCAGTACCCTATCTATGTGGAGGGTTATGCAAGCTGGTCCTTATGTAGAAGGCTTTTACTCGCTGAAATTTCCCGCCTGGTTAAGAGGTAATATCTGCTCTACAAAACATTTTAATAATTATTATTTGTGGAGTGAGTTTTTTGCAGTAGGAATATGGTGGACGTGGAAATGGCGAAATGAGGCCTCCTTCAATGGCTACATATTCAATGGCAATAGAGGCCGGACTATCCAAGCAAGAACCAAAGAATACATCGAGGCATGGAGTAAGAGGAGTAGGAACAACATGCAAAGTCGGAGGAACTTAATCAATGTGGTTTGGACTCCACCACCCGAGGACTACGTAAAGGTCAACACGGACGGAGCAAAGAGTAGAGACGACTTTGCTAGTGTTGGGGGTGTGATTAGGAACTCGGCAGGGGAATGGGTAGGTGGCTTCGGTGTTAATCTGGGGGTATGTACCGTGCCCATGGCGGAGTTATGGGGATTGGTACATGGTCTCAAGGTAGCTTGGGAATTGGGTTATCGATCGGTTATTTTCGAAGTGGATTCGCTATTGGTAATCAAACTCATCAAGACCACCATCGCCCCTCACCATCCCCTTGCCAGTCTGGTGCGTATGTGCCAAGACTATATGAAAAGAGACTGGGTTATCCAGTTTTGTCACGCCTTTCGTGAGGCGAATAGGGTTGCGGATTTCTTAGCTAGTTTTGCTTTGAACTTTCCTATTGGATTGCATGTATTGTCTGACCCGCCGGAGGGTGTAGTTGATCTTTTACTTGATGATGTAAGGGGTCGGGCTATCCCCCGCATGATGACTACTTAGCCACATTTTCCTATTAATAAAAGCGCGTCCAGATGCGCCGGAGACCACTGACTCTCCTTCCCACCAAAAAAAAAGAAAGGTTAAAAAAACCCTTTCTCGACCAAAAAAAAGAAAGGTTAAAAACCCTAGTTTCTGCCCATTTGGAGAAGAAGAGGTGACTGAGTTTTCAAGTTTGATTCAATCAATTGAGATTGAATCAAGTGTATTTCTAGCCTCTTTTAATTATTTAATTTTGCTTCATCCTAAAGTTTGTTCATTGCATATTTTGAGAACACAAGATAATCACTTCCTCTATTGAACTAGTCGACATTCTCTCCCTCACTTATCGATCTCTAATTCCGACTCTTAGTTCATGACTATTGACGAGGAATATGTGGTTACTTGAGTCAAGGAATCTATATTATACCCTTGTTTCTTACCAATTAAGCACATAGTTGCCTAGAAAAACCGACTATTTACGATACTTAGGATTTCTTTAGAGGTGATAATGAGATCCCATTTGAAAGATTGGGCGAACAAAAGCAAAATCAAGGGTTGTACCGTGAGTTCACATGAATTGGTATCAAAGCACACATCAAAGGCCACATGAATTAAAAAAGAGTAAGCTTAAACTAAGGATGACAATTTCATCCGTACCCGAAGGACACCCGAACACCCGACCTGAAGAAAAAGGGTGAAAATCCGTCAAACCCGGATGAAAACAGGTAATAGGTGAAGCGGGTGGTGGGTCGGAGATGAGGGTTGAAACATGAGCCTCAAATCTCACAAATAATTACAAGAAGCCCTCACATATTGCAAATAATACTATTAAGATATATAACCAAGATATAAATCATCATCAACCTCATGGACAAATGATATAAAGTCAAGCTCTCTAAACCCTAGAGTAGAATAATTTATAGCAAGACATAACTTACATAAATTCTCCTTTATAAATCGAATAAAAACAACGGTAACCGAACCTACATAAGGGGTTGATCGAGTCCATCGGTAGGGCCATTTAATGTCTGTCTAGGTGGTTGAGTAGAACTTTGATTAGAAAAATGGATAATTAACCTAATCCCCAACATGGCTTATTTATAGGGTTGAGGCTAATTATACTAACCTACTTTAAGGGAAAAACAAATCTAATAAGTCTAACCATATCTTCCAACTATTATTAGCTCTATGGGAAGATATGGGGAAGGGATATAAATATGGATCTTCCAAAGCTAATGTTCAAACTATGACAGTCGACTCGATCAACGTTATATAATGGCTCAACCTAGTGCAACTCGTAGTGTTCGGAAGATGTAATCACATGATCGTAAAAGAGGAGCAATCGAGTCAACTAGGTCTAAAACTTGGATACTTCTTCAACTCAGTCTTGAACTTGAATTCCTTGACCACAATAAGAGCCTTAGCTAGTAGTAGACATACATCCGAAGACAAATCCACGTTAGTTAAGGAATGAATTGCCTACAATATTATGAAATTACGAGTAGATCTCCAAAAAAACAAAATGAAGCAAATCTACCATAATTTGATGTCGCAGTTTTCCGATCTATATTGAAAGTCCTTGAACACACGCACAAAGGAAATATCGGGTAGTTCTTGACAGAATCTCGGGCAAGATTTACCAAGAACAGAGCGATATTTTGGTAAGTCGAATCGAAAGAAAGCGGAATGATGGAATGAGAATGGTTAGATAAGAAGATGATTAATGGAAAGATATATGATAAGTATATGAAGATAGGACTGACTTGCAAAGAACCTTGACCTAAATTGGATCAAAACCCTTAACAAAGAATTACCTTCATCCTTACTTCTTCAACCTTACACAAACCTTCTAAGTAAAACAAGCACAAGGAGGGAACAATTTGACTAGTAGCACCAACCTTCAAAAAGATTAACACACACAAGAACAACTTAGTAAAGATTCACAACTTTTTTATTAAAAACTCTCCTTTTGATTAAATAGAAATGATAAAATGCAAACTTCATAAAGAAGTCACAAGTCTCTCACAATAATGTGAAAAAATAACTCTAATTAATCTGATATATCTAACAATCTCCCCCTCTAACACTATTTATAAGGGAGATCTTCTATGTAACTAGGAAATATCTTTAAAAGATAATCTAGGAAAAGATATATTTAAAAGATAATCTAGGAAAAATATAAAACAATCTCAAAGATAGGATCAAAAGCTAACAATTACCTTAAAGAATGTTTGAGAGCTCTTAAGGTGAGAAAATAAAAGATAGTTACCAAAATTAAAATATCTTTGACCGGATCTTCTAGCATGCACCACAGACAAAATCTCGGTGGGAATCTCGGCCAAGATTCTTGAGTGTTGGCCGAGATTCTTCATTTTCACTTCTCCTTGATCTTCCTTGATGGTGTGTCCTCTCATATCCTTTTAGCCCTTGATCTAGTGACTGATCTTTGTACAATTGGTATCGAGGATGGTCCCACATCATACTCCCCTTTTTGAAAAGGATTCGTCCTTGAATCTCCATCTTGATCATCACTAGTCACATCGGAACTCAAGTCTCGTGGTGGTAAGGACTACAATATCCCTTGATTGAATCGTTGTCTCTTGGAGGATCCCTGGAAGTTTGTAAAACTTGTGCCTTGAAGACGAGTCGTGCAACATTCAACATAAGGGAATCTCGGTCAACATACATAAATATCGGGCGAGATTTTGCTCCTGAATTGGCCGAAATTTCTATTGATCGTCCTTACGCTGTTGTTGATGATACTAAATTAAATAGGCTACAATTCCATCCTTTTCTGGTGGCAATTCCTTGAGATCTCCCGGTTCAAGTAGCAATTCCATATCCATTGTTGTCTTGTCCACAACTAGATTTCCTGCAATGCAACTTACTCGCTTCCCGAAGGTTAACGGTATAAGATCAGACAAGGTTAAGGAAAACAACCGAACTACATAGTCATGACAACTCAAAGCTAGTTGGGAATGATAAAGTCTAGATTCCTTAAGCACACATCGCTTAATGAAATCACTCAAAGACATAAAGGGCATCACTTGAAAATCCTTGGAGGGATGCTCAATATGCAGTTGTTCTTTGGCAACCAAAAGTGCCCTGGATGATGGAACATCACCGACTGTAGGGAGTCGAGATTCATAAAATCTCGGATGATCCTCAGGAATCTCGGCCGAGATTTCTTTGGTTGGCCGAGATTCTTCACTGGATCATCTTTCATTTGTTTCCTTTCCCTGTGCTTGGTCCTTGTTGCCCGTCTTCTGCTTCTCATAGGTCTCACTGATTTGTAAAGGAGTCATACATTTAAGCTTCACCTTTTCCATTGAATGTGAACATGTATTTGCTTGTATGTCTATGATGCTCCACTTTCCGATCATATTGCCAAGGGCGACCTAGCAAAATATGACAAGCCTGCATAGGTACTACATCACACAAAATCTCATCAGTATAATGTCATAATGTGATAGTTACTCTAGCTTGCTTGTTGACCTTCAAAATACCACAATCATTCATCCATTGTAACTTATAGGGCTTAGGTTGATAGAAAGTAGGAAATTGTAACTTAGTAATCAATTCAACACTAGCAATGCTAGAACAACTACCACCATCAATGATCATGTTGCATACCTTCCCTTTAACAAGGCATCTAGTATGAAAGAGATTTTCCCATTGGTTATTGTCACAAAGAGACATATGACATGCAAGGTTCTCCTAGAAATCAAAGATTCTCCATGTTCATATCCACAACTTTCATCACTTTCACTAGAATTATTATGATCTTCTTCACTCTCATAATTCCCTTGTTGATTAATGAATAAAACCTTATTATTAGGGAAATCCTTCTTATAATGGCATCTACCTTGACATTTAAATTATACAATATCTCTTGAATGTAAAGTAGAGTTATAAGTGTTCCCTTTAGAATCCTTCGAAGGCTCATTCAAAGGGCGAGAAGATGCACGCTGGGGTGGAGCTTTCAAAGTGTCCCGGCAGTCGTTCTTGCTTCGAGGCTTGTCTTTGGGAGTATCTCGGTCAAAATCTCGGTCGAGATTTTCTTGATTGGACCGAGATTTCTAAAGTTTCCAAGCATTTGTCTCTTGATCTTGTCCCTTGAGCTTCTTTTCCACTTTAATAGCCAAATGCATTAAGTTAGTCATATTATCATAAGGATATAAATCAATATCATTGGCTAACGATGGATGCAAAATTCTTAAAAATGAGTCATGTTGGACTCCTCATCCTTATTGATGTTGACCTTAATCATCGCCATTTGCATGGTGGTGTAGGCCTTTACTTTGCCAATCCCACCATACTCTTGAGGAGGCCTATAAGGTTCCAAGTCTTGATCTCTCCTAGGATGATGATTACGTCTAGGATAATTTTCCCAACCGCCGTCATTATTTGACCCTCTGTATTCTTGAAAATCAATCACAAAATCCGGAACGTTTAGTGTACGGAAATTAGGATTCGGAAGTCTCATACATGTCCCGTGATGGGCCTCGAAGGCGGATCAAGAGATGGGGCCGACTGAGAATGATGCGAGCTTTCGCCCATCTTTGGGGCAAATCTCGGTTGGGGGCGAGATTTTGGGTCGAGATTTGTTCCCTGGGACGTGTTTCCAACAATGCCACCTTTTTAGTCAAGGTTGTAATGGAGGTCATGGGTTGTTTCATCATGTCCTGGGTTAGGGAACCCATTTGGTCACCCTGTTGCGAGCCTTCTGGGTTGTTATACATCTTGCACAATTATAAAAAATAACAACAAACGCGTGACGTAAGTGAAAACGAGGGTTTCTTACTTGTTTTCTCTTGCACTCACACTCTGTTGTGAATCACAAGCTAATTTGATGTAATTGGCTTGGGTGGATTAATGCTTCTTTACTAATCGATAAACTAGCTTCCACTAGAACTCCCTTGGATGCCTCAAGTAGTCAACTTGTGTTCGGAAGAAGGTTCTTGTGTTGAAAGATATTTAAGGATTCCTGTTGCAAGTCTCTTCACACAGTTGATTCAAGGTGGAAAGAATATTGCAAGTATGACACACTAGTAAGATAGAAAGTATATATACTAACTATCACACCCAAAGAATGTGACTTAATATTTATTGAGTAGAAAAGGCTAGAAAAGGCACACAAGATATTAAGAAGAGAAAGAACGTAACTTTGAACCTGCACAGTTGGAGAGAGAGAGAGATAACCGGGATTGGTTTTGTGTATGGCTAAGGCTCTCAATTGAATCAAGGTTAGTATATAAACTCTTCCTTTGATGTACTCTTACATAGGGTGCGCTTTGAAACTTCGGATTATGCCTCGAAAAATTTATCGAAAACTGGACAACAGTAGCTTTCTCGGGTGAAATCTCGGCCGAGATTCTTTATGAACAGGCTGAGATTGTTGAAAAATCGATGCTTGATGTCGATGTTCAGCAATCACTTTTGGGGATGCTACTTCTCGGTTGCCTTGAGCTCTTTTATTGTTGAAGAAGCATATATATCGTTCTTTGAATAAAATGGTTTAGGATCTTACCTACAAGATAAGATCTCAACTTTCAGCTCAAACCTTTGAGCGCAATCTCCGAAGGGCTGGACAAGGTTTCAAGCCTAATGGATGGCTTGTGTTTGGCTATGTCATTTCTCTCTTCCATCTTGCACAAGTCAACGCACGTTAAACTCAAATAATCTCGCAAAGATATGATAGACACAAAAGACTCGATTTTTATGCGACTCAAAGAAGACTCAAATAAAAAGATCAAACATTTAGTGTTCGATCGGACTTCAATCGCTTAGCTCTGATACCACTTTGATACGGGGTTGATGCCGCAGTTTCCCGATCTAGATTGAAAGTCCTTGAACACACGCAAAAAGGAAATCTCGGGTAGTTCTTGACATAATCTCGGGCAAGATTTACCAAGAACAGACCGAGATTTTGGTAAGTCAAATCGAAAGAAAGCGGAATGATGGAATGAGAATGGTTAGATAAGAAGTTGATTAATGGAAAGATATATGATAAGTATAGGAAGATAGTTGCAAAGAACTTTGACCTAAATTGGATCAAAACCCTTAACAAAGAATTACCTTCACCCTTCCTTCTTCAACCTTACACAAGCCTTTTAAGTAAGACAAAAACAAGGAGAGATCAATTTGACTTGTAGCACCAACCTTCAAAAAGATTAACTCACACAAGAACAACTTAGCAAAGATTCACAACTTTTCAATAAAAAAACTCTCCTTTTGACTGAATAGAAATGATCAAATGCAAACTTCATAAATAAGTCACAAGTCTCTCACATTAATGTGGAAAAATAACTCTAATCTGATCTATTTAACAATCTCACCTTCTAAGGCTATTTATAAGGGAGATCTTCTTTGTAAACTAGGAAATATATCTTTAAAAGACAATAAGGAAAACATATCTTTAAAAAAATAATTTAGGAAAGGTATAAAATAATCTCAAAGATAGGATAAAAAACTAACAATTACCTTAAAGAATGTTTGAGAGCTTTTAAGGTAAGAAAATAAAAAATAGTTGCCAAAATTAAAAAGATCTTTGGCTGGATCTTTTAGCATGCGCGAAAGACAAAATCTCGGTGGGAATCTCGGCCGAAATTCCTGAGTGTTGGTCGAATTTCTTCATTTCCACTTCTCCTCGATCTTCCTTGATGGTGTCTTCTCTCGGATCCTTTTAGCCCTTGATCTAGTGACTGATCCTTGTATAATTGATGTTGAGGATGGTCCCACATCAGATGTAAATCTAACACACATGCTCAAGAGATGGGTAAGAATGAGGCAAAAAAAGGATGCAAAAATAGATGTTATCGAATATTTCATACTTGAACCTTACTTGTCCTCAAGTGATATCCGAAGACATCTCCATGTGAAGGACAATATAGCATTTTAGCTAGAAAGACATTACTCTCAAGACCACTATTACCATCAAACATATCATTGTCATATATAAAAAGTCAAAACATGAAAATTTCAAAGAGCTATAAAGGGCATGCGTATAACTGTTTCACGCGTGTTTAAGAATATTTAATATTACTTAAACTCAACAAATATGTAGTGATTCAAAATCATATACTTAAGAAAGCGTTATCAATCTTTATTTTCCGTTTTCCTACAAATACAATATGAAACAAGAGCTTTTTTGTTTATAAAGTTGCAACGTGGTTAGGGGTGATGAGTAAAAAATATGATGAATTTATTTTAGCTTCGTGGTGCTATAAGTCCCGGAACTAAAACTTCTCAAAGCTCTTGGTTGACTTGATCCCTATGCCTAGTCGAGGTGATCAATCGTCATCAGTCGGTTCGATTGCTCCGCTTGTAAGTCTTTTTCTACAATAGCCACATATCTTCACACATGAAATCATTATTACACATCAATTTTTTTCATTTTAGCACTATGTAAACCATTTCTTTTCAAATTCGTTCCTCGTGGTGTACAAATATAAATAGGATACGACAAATTTTCTTTTTTTTTTTTTTCTCTTATGCACAACACCACAAGGAACTTTATACATTAATCAGGCTTGATACCCTTTTAATACTATCACACATGACCTCATACTTGCATTCTGCCGTCTTCTCTAATTGCATGATTTCTCTTCTGAATTCCCGAATGGATCAAATAAGGCTAAAAATGACCATGAAAAATTTTGTACTAAAAAAACATGACGAGACGCTTTTTAAAACACTAGGGTAGGCTCTCTCTAGCTTAATGTATGTAATTTTCTTTTTATTTTTCCTTTTTTCCGTTTAAATATTGTAAATGGTTATTTTTATGTTACTTTTGTTCATCTAGGTATACTACTTCCTTCTATAAATATTTGATATTTTCTGGGCAATTTTGGTAACTAGGCATTTTTGAAAAACTATGGTAGTAACTAGGCTTTTTAATGTTTCAATTAAGTAAATATACCCCAACCTTGATATTTATTCTCAAACTCTACACACTCTTCTTTCAAGGGGAACATTTACTAAACACAAAACTAGAAAAAGCCTAGTAAACCAAATTGTTTCTTAAATCTTGTGATATATGTTTTAGAGAATTACAAAATTAGAATGCAATATACTTCAAATTATTTAAGATAAGGGAATGGTTTAGGTAAAATAGGTTCTTACGGTACGGAGGTGCGGAGTGATGAATTGTACCTTGGTAAAATATAAAAATATTAGTTAATAGAATACGAACTAAATATTCAATTTATTTTGAAAATGAACCAAAAACAAACTTTGAGTGGGCACAATATGAACTAAGAAGATATTTCAAATATAAAAGTATAACTTTTTGAAAAAATTTGGTGTATTAGGCTTTTTCTAGTTTTGTGTTTAGTAAAAGTATCCCTTAAGAGAAGAGTGTGTAGAGTTTGATCATAAATACAAAAGGTTGGGGTATATTTACTTAATTGAAACATTAAAAAACCTAGTTACTACTCTAGTTTTTAAAAAAGACATAGTTACCAAAATTGCCAATAACTTTTTTCTTTGAAAAAAAATCATCTTGTTATAGTTTTAGTTCAGTTTTTATATACTAACGTTTTCTTAATGTAGTTCATGTAGTTTACACTACTAGTTCATTTTTATTTGCACTATTCTAAGGTAATGTTTATGGAACACAAATTTTATTATAATATTTGCTAGTTCAAAATTTTATATTATTAGTTCATATAGAGTGTTCTATTAGTCATTTTTTGAACTTATAAAAAATATAAAAATGTATGAATGATTAGTAAATTTTTTTGGACTAATATAACAAATTTTTTGAAAGAATTTGTACTATAAAAAGTCCTCATCAAAAGATGAAAAAAGAAAAAGGAGTGTCGCATACAACGAACCATGTTGAACAAGTAAATAAGAACGTCCAGTTAAACGAGATGCTAACCATGGTGCATCTAGCCAGAATGTTTCACCAAGTAGAAGCTAGCACTATCTTGGAAATCATTCACTTGTAACTAATTCAAACACCAACACCAACGTAATGACGTTTCTTCGTAACCAATAAGAGTGCACAACCACTTGTAATCGGTTCAAACACCAATATAAGAATGCCTTTTCCGTATACTTTTTGCTATGCGAAAACTTTCACAGGAACTCACAACTCTATAAAAACACGATATCTTTGAAATACTGGACAATGCATGTCTCCTTCCTGCTCAACTAGGCAGCGTGCCGCCCCACTAGTATAATAAAATGATTGATGGGTGCGGGTGATGAGTTTTGAGCTCCTCACCGTATCCAACCCTATCCATCACCCATTACACCCGTCATCCGAGTTTCACTTGTATGTTTTTTTCCGGCAGATGTTGGGACACCCGCATTTAACTGCCATCCTACCCTACATTGCAACTGACCACACAGTACCGAAGTTGCTTTCCTCAGCTTCAAGGTCCAACTTGCAGACCTCCTTACAAAGCGACTCTCCACACCACGTTACATCCGATCCAAACTCTACTTACAGAACGTTTGTTTCGACACGTGTTTTGGAAATAGTTGATTGACTTTAAATTCAGGAATTAGAGGTTATACATGTGCTTTGGGAGGAGGAAATTCAAACAAAGAAAAGGATTTTAAACAAGAGAAGTAGGTAATTCAAGCCATAAGACTCCATACACAGTAGTGTCATTTGTGATTAGGGCATTATAAATAGTGCTACAAAAACTGAATTACTCATTCAATCCAAAGAGTAATCACCAGCAACTTACAAGGTTGTGCCAAATCACTTGGCCAAAATCAAAGGATTTCTATCCTTACATTGGTGGTATCTTTTGCATAGTTTTTCCAGGGTAGCCACTGAGTGCTGCATTGTATTCAGTTTTATATCTCTAAACATGCTCTGCAAGAATTCAAAATTTTCCGTAAGGAGAGTGAAATCCAAAAGAGGGCGAGTTTCTTAAACCAACACAAAACTACCTCATAGTTGTCTCCATGTTTGTCAATCATCGACTTTACATGCTTACGCTGCATGCTAGTTAGCGGCTGCGGTGGAGCACTCTTTCCGTCTCTCCGCTGCTTCCCTAGCGCAGTTTTCAGATCTGCAATATCACATTGTAAACAATTTTTTCAATTAAAAAATGAATCAATGTCATCATCTCAAACACTAAAACTACAACAAGAAAAATACCATCACCCATTCCCGGTCACAGTGATCCCTATACTTTAAACTGCAAATTCTTCCAGAAGCTAAGTTTTGACTAGCCCCAGATATGACAGATGCTTCATGATTTGTAAAATACATTGCAATCATATTACCAAACTAGTTTTTCTAACAACTACTAGATAGTAAGGGATCAAAGTAGAAATTCTCATGATCAACTTCCTACCTTTGGACCTTTTAAGCCCCTGTGGTGAACTTAAGTTGGTATTGAGCAATCCTCATACACTCCAACACCAGTTTCCAACATTTGGAAATGTGATCAAATACTAATTAGAAGCAATTATCATTGCTTTGGTCAAATTCTAAATTTTTCATTCACAATATACAAGAAATCACACTTTTGCTGTACATGAACCCGATCCATTCTCAACTTGTCAGATTAGCCAAGCAATATGCCACAGAAGAGCACACCACTCCATCAGTCACAAACGAATTGATATAAAACTTCAGAATCAACCAGAATCGAATAACACATTAATTGGCCTAACACAGACAACTATTCAATTCAAAGGATCGAAATTAGAAAACTTGTTCATTTAAAAAAGTACCCATTTCGTAACACAATCTGCTAAGCACAAATTCATAACCGAATCCACATAAAAGCGATTGGAAAATATTTAAATCAAAACATAGCAATAAGGATAAAGGAGAGGGAGATTGCACTGACCGTCTTCTTCAAGGTCGCTACCGGAATCAATGGGATCGAACTCGTCAGCCTTATTGTCGGCGGGATTGGTCACCAGGGGAGGAGGAACTTGGAGTGAGTCGCTCTCAAGAATATGGGGCGTCCGAGATTGGACATGCAGAAAATTAGGGTTAGACACCACCCCAAAAGACTTGTAATTGGCGATGACGCTACCCTTGTCATCCCACTTGGCACCCAAGGGATCAATCAGAGCTCGAAGCTTTGGAGGAAGATTGAATGCAGGTTTGACCACTCGGGGATTCTTCTTCAAAAGCCCAACTCTTACCTTCGTTCTCGACTGCTTGTACTTCCTCCTCGACCCCCCCATTTCTCCGGCGTACGATTGAGTGTCGGAAAGAGAGGCTTTTCGGGACGGACTGCGTAATCGTCGATGCGCTAAAATTAAGGGTTTAGGGTTTCTAATAGGGTCGGGCTAGGAAGTAAAGATGAAGACAGTTGATGGGCTTTTAATGGCCCAAAACTTTACTACAAGGCCAGGCCCATTTAACTTTCCTCTAGCAACAACGTCAGTGTTATCGCAGGTCCAGGCTATATAAATGAAAGAAGGGCAACTGGTTGTGGCCAGACCTTAGTCGCCTAAGCGAAGATATACATTTTTTCCCCATCTCCGCTTATTATTAGGGTTTTTCGTTTCTCTCTCCATCACCATGAGGTACCTCTCTTCTTCGATGTTTTGTGGTTTTGTTTTCTCGATGTTAACTTTTGTTCATGAATTTTATATTTGCGTGTTGGACGGGAGGGAGGACTGGTTGGTAGTTGGTACATAGGGTTTAGGGTTTTTCGTCTTCTTTACAATTCATTTATCTTGGTTTGATTGCAGAAGATTGCGCTTTAATGACGTTCGAGGCTGCAGTTTTGATTCCGTAACAATTGGTTGGTAGAAAATTGGTATTCTAGATAACCGGTGTTAGGAGCGTGTTGAATATTTTCATTTTCGTTTGTGCGAGATCTTGGTTATTTGTTGGTGTACTTGCACACTTTTTAGCTCTGCTGTTTGGTTGAGATCTACCTTTCAGTTTTCTGGATATGTTTGAGTAATTAATCCTTAATGGCGATGCTGATTTTGGCCATTAATTAATCCCTATTAGTAATAGACCCATTGCCAATTCAGCAGTGAGAGTTTCAAATTAAATGAACATAGGTGGTGATGAGTTTCGGTTTCCGGTACCTTAATATTAGTAGCTTAAATGTATGTATGTTTTGATCTGGGCTTTGTTGTCTTTAGAATTGTCATAATTAAAATTGATTTCAATGTCCTTTCTCATTGTTAGCCTTCTTTTATTCAAGAATTGAGCTGACTTATTCATATACCTGAAATGAATGTAGTCGTCATCCTGAAGTGAAGTGGGCACAGAGGGAGGACAAAGTGTATTTAACAGTTCAATTAGCTGATGCAAAGGACGCAAAGGTAAATTTGGACCCTGAAGGAACTTTTACTTTCACCGCGAACGCAGCAGCAGGGGGTAACAACTACGAGGTGAAGCTGGATCTATTTGATAAAGTTAATGTGGAGGTGAGTCATGTGTTTCTTTTATATAGGGTCATATTAAAATTTTCCAATTCTGTTAGATTGTTAAAACAGTAGGAATTGCAAGTATAAAGAAAATATAGTGGAGGTTCATTGTCAGATCCTTGCTTTCTTAGTTAAATCTTGTACATTTTTTTTATCACGTGAGAATGGAGAATACCCTTGATTGGAACTTTGCTGATAGATATGGTATCCTTCATCTGTTCCTTCACAACACAAATTGCATGTTAACTTCAATGGTCATGTGTCATTCTAAATGTAAAAGGTGACTGCTAAATTCCATTATAAAGATTATATAACGAGCTACCTTATAATTTTTAATTTGCTTAACTGGGTATAGTAATTACATGATTTTTCATGCTTGGATGTACTGTACTCAAATCTGTGTGATATCTTCTAATTTACATCTTTTTATTTTGTGTTGTTCCGATCTTTTCTAAAATGGATCTATATTATTTCAGGAAAGCAAAATTAACTATGGTCCAAGAAACATCTTCTGCATTGTGGAGAAAGCCGAAAAAACATGGTGGAAGAAGCTATTGCGTGGCGATGACAAGCCTCCACATTATGTGAAAGTTGATTGGGACAAATGGGTTGATGAGGATGATGAGGATACTGGTATTTTATCCTGACCTATTTCATTATAATATTTGGTATTATAATGTTGAAATGATGTTGGTGTGGCAAAATTTTCATTGTTTAGGTCCTGCGGACTTTGATATGGGTGCCATGGGCGGCATGGGTGGAATGGGCGGAATGGGTGGCATGGGCGGAATGGATTTCTCGGTACATGCAGCAGTTCTCAACTCTTCTTTACCACATAACCATCTATGAAAAACATCTATATTTATCGTATTCCATTTTGGTTTCAGAAACTTGCTGGCATGGGAGGCATGGGTGGAATGGGAGGCATGGGAATGCCGGGAATGGAAGGCTTGGGAATGGGAATGCCGGGCATGGGAGGCATGGGAGGCCCCGAGGACTTTGAAGACAGTGATGATGAAGGTATAACCTAAATTATCTATAAGGTCTTCCCCATGTATATTCTGCAGTGCTTGGGTACCTAAGATGTAATTTATTTATACAGATGATGAAGTTACAAAGCCTGAAGGACAAGCAACAGGCGAAGCCGCAGCCTCCAAGGCCGAAGGAGCAACTTCTGAGGAGAAGATTAGTGCCTAATTTAAGGAAATAACTGGTGCTCTGAGGGGTTGGTGGCGCAGTTCATACCATGTTTTAGGTAATATGCTTTGGTGCTCACCGTTGCATTTCAGAGGAACTACTATTATGTTTTTTAGAGTAAAGGCCTTTGCTTTTTCTTGATTACTTATCTAGCATTATGAGTATTGTATGGATAACTGGCTATTCATGTCTGTGTGTTTTCTCCATGGGAACTATGGTTATTATTTACTGTTTTCGAAATGGGTACTTGAGTTTTAACAACTTTGACGTGATCACTAAGCATCAAGGTTTTTGTTTGGAAGAGCCTTGAATGATTGGAAAGGATGTATGTTGGTTTTGCGGTTTTCATACGCACTTGTCGACAAGTTCGTCCTGTAGATGTAATTGAGGATCATTGACTAACCTACTCGTGTTTTTTCCTCTGCCACGACCTCTGTCTGGATCTTGTCCTAGTTGAGGCAATTTAATACAACAAAAGCTTTCTATGTTGTAGGTGACCATTGTCGTTGGTCCAAAATGTCTCTTAACTAAAGTCGTAGTTTTTTGCAATAAAAAACATAGCCCCTTAGCATAGTTTGGTAGCGGGATGAAAATTACTTTATGCATGAGGGGATCTCAGAAGAACACATGTCATGAGGACAATGTATCATCAAAGAACATAGTTGAGAGGACATGAGGAGATCCTAGTCCCTAATCTTTTAATTATTGACATCATCAAGTCCCATTAACACACGTGTGGCTAGTGAGATTTGAGATGATCTAGAGAGGGATTTTGCAGTTCATCGCCATCTCCCAATAGTTGGTTGGTGATCCAACATTGTTAAGGAGTTTCTAGATTGACTAAAGATACGTTTATGGTTTGATTGTCGCAGTGGATTGACATATATTTGGTATTGACTTATGTGAATTGTCGGTAACTAGAGACAAACACAATTCACTTTTCCTTGAGTATATCATGATTACGCTTCACGATGTTATGAAAATATTTTGTATACCTCGAGTTCGAATCCTCCGGGAGACATGTATGGAAAAATTGGTATTGGGAGGGTATCCCATTAATGGACCACAGTAAATACCCTATCCGGACGTAGGCGAAGCCGAACCGGAAATGTATCATTTCAAAAAAAAAAACAAAAAAAAAAAATATTTTGTATACCGAGAGGAATTTATTGATTTATTTTGGGGGCTCGTTGCTTACAAAGAGATGACAACACCCGATGGTACAAGGTTCTACTACATGATTTATTTTGTAAGTTTTGTTGTCTTACATTTTTATTTTTTTATTTTTTTTATGTTTCACACCAATACTTTTATTTTATTACTTATTTTCTATTCCATTTGGAGGGGCAGATGATTTTAAGGATATGTACATCTCTCACGATATAAAGGGTTTATTAGACACTTCCATATTCGCTAACCGTACATGAACAAGCAAGTCTCTTAAGCAGTTCGGTTGAGTTCAACATGTTCCCGCCTTATCGTAGATTAAAGCACAAGATGTAGACAAACAATCAAGGAAGGGGAAGCATGAGTTAGTGTTCATGCAATTTGATCATTTGGAGACTTGAGAAGAGCACTTGTATGATATTTGGGCACATGATCTAGTAGTTTCAACATGGAATGTGGATGAGCACTACTATGGTTGATTCAAGCCACATGCTCATATGTACGTGTGCAAAGATGCCATGAGATATGATCCTCCCATCCCTTATCATACCATTTCCCTTGCAGATTTCATCCGGTGATGAATTAACAATTCAAAATTGTATTAGTTTATCATTTTATTAATTTAATTAGCATGAGAATATTTGGACGTCCGGGATGATACGAGAGCTTAAATGAGGTGCCCAACAACTATATTAGATGTAGCCTAGTTATGTTGTATGCTTGAGATTTTGTCCAAATAACTCCTCTTATAACAACACCTTTATTCCCGGCTTCACATCATGATCGAAGAGGCCCGACCAAACACTAGATTTTTTCCCCTAATTTGGATTTTGTTACGTTATTTTGGATGCTCCGTTCTACTTTGATTTTGGTTATGTTATTTAGAAGTTTGTTTTACATTTCTTTTTTTTTAAAGAACTTATTTTAGTCTTGGTTAAAGGAGGTTTGACACCCTCCATGATTCACATGCACTTCATTTATACTCAAAATGGGTTAAGTAGTCATCAAACGAGGATAGCCCCACCTCTGACATCATCGGTGCAAAGAAAAATAAAACACCTCAAAAGGGCCACCCAATACAAGCAAAACAATGTTTAAAGAAAAAAAATACACTATCAATTTCTAAGTTGATTTACAAAATACATCAAATAACATCTCTACTCTTGAGCATCTTGAGCAACTATAATGTTCAATGCTTGACACAAAAGGAGCTTTGAAGCCCTCCAGACTTGGGTCATGGTGTCTTCTTTACTAAAAAGTGACAAGAGCTAAATATTCTTGTGGAAGAAGCCAAACCTATGAAATCATATATAGTTGTTTCTAAAAATACATCCAAAGGCAATGTATATATATATATGCTCACCGGGACAGATTGGTTGCCATTGAGTAGGGTGATTGTAAAGACCCTAGATGGGGGCCTTTACCTTCTAATGTCGTGATCATCAAGACAAATGTAGAGGGGCTTTGCCGAGTAAAGCAAGCAAATGTCACCTAGTATAATGCCGGGAGATGTCAATCCAACTAAGAGGTTTTTCATCCGATATCAATTGTCACAAAGGTTTAGGCTCGAGTAGTTCACCTTATCAATCAATTTTGGAAGCTCAACATGAATGCGTACACAACTTTATAGGTTTGTGCGAGAATGCTTGACATGGGACCATTAATGTAGTTTCAAACAACACAAAACAAACCGCAAGTGCATGACAAATGTAATTGTATTACATGATAGAAATTAAGGCCGTATCTATAAACACTTTGGTTATTTTATTGTCAATCAAGTTCTCTAAAGTTTAAGTAAAGAGAAAAATGATGGGTATAAACATGATAAGTGAATCAAATGGGAAGAGTAAAATGAAAGGTACAAAAGATAAAAGGTAAGGATCTAGGTGTTAGATATAAGCTCTCCAATCTAGATCAAATATATTGTTTAATGAAAGATATCGTTCATATAGGATGGTTTATGAGCATATTTAGATGGTCTCATCATAAAATTCCAAACACATTTTTAGTGTGTGGAATAATTTAAACCAATAAACATATACACTCTCTAATTAATGCAATTAAAATGAACCTAAGCACTAAGGGCATGCTCATATAAATAAGACGTGGCTTGCTCCTGCATTTAACATCTCACAACACGAACATACACTTATGGATGAAATACAACACATTAGAAAGCAATCATGTTCTCGCCTTTGATCGTTCATAATATTGTCTCTAGCATCTTTACCTCTTTGTTGAGGTTTAGAAGGAATACCTAGAACTTCCAACAACTAAATCAAGGTTCACTCCTAAGGTGATAATTATTGTCACTCAACGCAATCAACAAAGCAAATCCAAACTCAACCTAATCTTCAAACCTTTAGTTCATCATCTCTAGAGAAATACTAAACTCAAGCGTATATCCATCAAGAACTCGTGAACACAATCAAATCATCACACTTTAACTGTAGATTGAGTTCTCATCCACAATCCTAGAAAAGATATATAACTAGACATGAAAGGAAAATCAACAAAAAAAAGATGAAGTAAGAAACAACTATTTAAACATATATATAAGTTGGTGTTTTAAACATAGAAAACGTAGATTGAGTTCTCATTATCCTTTGGTGAACATGTAATTTTACCCCATTATATAGCTTATTTAAACATAGACAACTCGGTGCTTTAATAGTTTTTGGTTAACCTTTAAATAGAAGTTTTAGCCTTCGATGTAATAGACTCATCGTTAGAAGCCAAGGACTTCTTATTTATAGAGTTTTTTTTGAAGTATTTGATAGGTTTTGATGATTGACAATTTTAATGGAAGGCGAGGAAGAAGCGACGGAGGCGCACTCCACCTGCGCATGGGCTGCGGCGCAAGCGGAGTGCGCCTGCGCTCGGCCCAGGCGCATTGGGCCTCCGCCAGGCCCACGCGCAGTCCGCCTGCGCGCCAAGCTCTATATAGGGCAAGGCGCGGAGGCGGACTCCTCACGCCTCTGCCCTGCTCATTTTTTGACCTAGCCGCCGCCCCCTTCGATTTTTTTCTTCTTCGATCCATTTCTTCTTTTCTTCGAGATTCAGATATCGGTAGTTCTATTGGTAGACTACTTGTGGATCGATTTCAGGTTAGTTATTTTTTTTTTATCGTTTATGTATTTTTTGCATTAGGCTTGAAACTAGTTAGTTTAGTTAGATTCGGTTATTTAGGAATAATTGAAATTGGATTGTGTCCGAGAGTTACTAGAGATGTAGGCTCTTCACATTCTTGTTGGTCGTCTACGAGAGATGCAGGCTCGCGGTCTTCCGTATTCAGCTGAGGAGGTAGATTCCATGATAGAGGAGGTAGTTGGACGTAGCCCTACTGTGGCTCCATCTCAGGTCCGGGCTTCACAACATGCTCCATGACATCTGTAGTTGTAGTTTGATATTTTTATGTTTATTTTGTTTTTATTACACTTGAATTATGTTTATTTTGTTTTTATTACACTTGAGTTTCAATCAAATATCTAAAACGACTAAAACATGATGACAACAATATATAAGAACGGTTAAAACATGATGTCAACAATATATGAAAACGACTAAAACATGATGACAACAATATATAAAAACGACTAAAGATATCCTCCACTAGTTTCTTCGAATCCCGATGCCCGACGAAACTCCTCATAACGAGCTATCCTTGCAATGAACGGCACATCCTATCTATCAACACTTGGATCGTGGTATTGTTTCCAAGCTTCGCTCAACAACGGTAACGGGCATCATCTTTTAACCATACCTACAAAAATGAAATTACAAAAATTGGTTAGTGAATACTGAATTTAAATACAATAAATTGATTGAAAGTAAAACGTCGACCTACCGGTACAAAGTGTGTGTTGTTATATATAAACGCTATCGAAGAAATGACTGTAGGGGCCTCTTGGTTAGGAGTGGTAGTTGTCATAGGTAGGAATGTCGTTGAGATGTTCCCAAGATCAACCAATGCAATCTTATAATAGGTAGCTGCTGCACATGCGATAATCGGTATTTCCATCCAATGTTGTTCTGGACAGGGAGACTTACTCGTCCAATAAACGTTTTGAAGGAATGGTCAAACTGATTGAGGATGGTACACTGCAAAGATTAACAAGTAAGATTACGTTAAATCATGGATTATAATTAAAACATCACTATAACCAGAATAGTAATTACCTTCAAATACAATGCTCTTCTCCAATTTAACTCCATAAGCATATCCCTCCGTATTATCAAGTAATCTTCATCCGAGAATCCCAAAACCGCGGAAATTGATCTATATCCACAGTGGTCGTCTCCTCGTACATCCCTTGCTCTCAATACATAAGGCTCCATGAACTTTGGGAAATCTTCTTCTCTCCAACAAAATCCAGCTTTCACGGGTTGTTTTCCTTTACGACGTGCCCTACTCGTAGGAGTCAACTCCGATGTAGAATCTACATCTTTTGCTTTCTTCCCTTTCAGCCACCTAGGACCACGTGTAGCAGAATGCTCAAATGTATAGGGTTCTCTTCTTGTTGATCTCGGGGTTGGGGGTCGTCCCTTTGCCTTGACTTTCTGTGTCGGCTCCTTCATCGTCGTACCCCCGGGGTTTTCCATTTCCTCCAAAAAGATGCAATCCTATTTTGCTCATCCGGGCTTAATAGATTTGAGTCCATTCTTTCTCTAAACTTGTTCAGTGTCGCTTGACTCGGGTTCGAACCACCACCACCACCACCACTACCACCACCACCACCACCACCACCACCACCACCACAGGCTGCATATCCAGCATCCTACATGTAAGGGAACCAAGCAGCAGACCAGTACTGATGATCAAAAACAGAAAACTGAGATGACCACATAATGCCTTGTGGAGCTGTCTTTTCCCATGGAATGGCAACGTAGGGTGTGCCAAGGCCACGAGGAACCAGAATGCGTCGGGTGATCATCTCCTACAGTCCCAGCGGCTTTGCAGCCTCGACAAGTGTACAACTAGATAAGTTCAAGCCCATGGAAGTGGCAATGTGGGTCACCATCCCACCACAACAGATATCGCCCTTCGACTTCCCCTTGATCTTGTGCAAATCATCTGCCAACATGGCAGCAAAGTCCCGCACTCCTCAGTCACCATACAGTATAAACTCAAAAGCTCCCCTTGTCGGATCTTCTAGGGCGTCTCAGTACGCGCCAGAAGAGTTTCACTAAAAATCTGGTGAGCAAGGTGGAAAGCAAGATGGAATATAATACGCTCCCTGGAATCTCTGGGCCGCCACCTGTCACTATGGTCAGTCATGTCGGTTATCTCGCCCCAAAAACTCCGAGCCACCGCTCGGGAAGGAAAATTAGTAACTGTAGGTGTAGGGAAGCCAAAAATCTCCCTGAACTGATCCATAGAAACTGCGTAGTTCCTGTTTAGCAGCCGGTACTTGATCCCATTTTGCTCCGTCACGTACGTCACAAAACTAACAAACTCCAACGTCGGCTCCAGATAAGCCGGCGCCCTGATATCCATGAACTCCTCCAAACCAACCATGGAGATCAACTTCTTCAATTCCTCCACCACATGGAGGCACTCGAAGGCACCAACATGAAGAAACCGCGGGGCAACGATCGGACGCCCGCAATGCGATCATAATCCTTCTAGTGTTGCTCGTGGATGACCGGAATGGAAAACTGAGAAGTAGAGGAAGGGGAAGACTGCTGTGAACCGCTAGGCTTGTCTCTCAAGACCAACTGACGATCAGATCTGCTACTCATTTTTCTGGATGAACACCTCGGTTGCCCAAGAACATCTCGGCCGAGACGCAGTCGACTAGACCGAGGCGAGCTGCTGTTCGAACGCAAATCCCGAATCTGTAAGCCTTTTCCCCCAAAAACACTACCAAAAGCTTCCTAAGGGGTACTTATATCATTTTCAGCAACAATCAGTGGCAACCAAAGCCAAATTTACTCAAAATCGACAAAAGAATGGAAGAGTTAGAGTTTGGAACGAAATACCCCAGATTCTGCAGATCGAAGCGTTTTCCTTGGTGTTTGATGCTTGGAAACTGAATCTCTTGCTTCCTCCGGTGAATTCGAGCCAAGAAACGTGGAAAACGGGCAAGAATCGAGAATTTGAGAGTAGGAGGCCGCCGCGGTCGAGGAGGTCTTTGAGAGGGAAAAAGTGGAAGAATGAGAAATTGTCGCGCCTTTTATACCCCTCACTGAATTTGATTATACCTCGGTCGAGATGTTCCTGAGCGGACCGAGGTGTCAGAATGGATGTCAGACCTAGTTGCCTCGGTTGACCAAGAACATCTCGGCCGAGATGCTGTGACGACAACCGAGATGTGTCTCAGTCAAGCTGCGTCTTCTCAATTTCTCGAACTTTTGTCCTTCCGGTGTAGCTCCTGAGCTGTAATCCTTCCTTAGAGAGTATTTGATTCCTGTCTAGAGGACGCAAAAATAAAACGAAGCAAACTATCTAAACTAAGCTAGAAAAGGGAAAAGAAAGCAATACCTTGGGTTGCCTCCCAAGAAGCGCTTGGTTTAAGGTCGCTAGCTGGACCATACGCCATCCTCAAACAAGGTATAATGGTACAATCTCCTCAGCCAGGACTTCCGGTCGGTACTTCTTCAGTCTATGACCGTTGACCTTTAAGCTTCCGCTAGTTTCGCCCCATTTTTCAACTGTACCGTAGGGAAAAACAATTTTCACAACGTAAGGTCATGTTCATCTAGATTTCAACTTTCCTGGAAAGAGGCGGAGGCGGGAGTTGAAGAGTAGAACAAGATCTCCCTCTTTGAGCTCCTTAGGAATGATATGCTTGTCATGCCATCTCTTCGTTATTTCCTTATAGATCTTAGCATTCTCATAGGCGTTTAAGCGCAACTCCTCCAGCTCATTAATGTCTAAAAGTCTCTTCTCTCCGGTTTCTTTAATGTCGAAATTCAACCACTTGATTGCCCAATATGCCTTGTGATCCAGCTCAGCGGGTAGATGACAAGACTTCCCATATACCAAGTTATAAGGGGTGGTACCAATGGGAGTCTTGAATGCGGTCGTATAAGCCCAAAGAGCATCCAACTTCATGGACCAATCCTTCCTTGTCCTCGAGACGGTCTTCTCCAAAATTTCCTTGATTTCTCTATTTAAGATCTCCAATTGTCCACTAGTTTGAGGGTGATAAGGGGTTGATACCTTGTGGGTTACCCCATACTTTGATAAAAGTGCCTTGAACTTCCGGTTGATGAAATGTGTCCCTCCATCGCTGATGATGATGCACGGTGTCCCAAAACATGGAAAGATAGTTCTATTGAAGAACTTCACAACCACCATGGCGTCATTAGTGGGAGAGGCAATGGCTTCCACCCATCTAGAAACGTAATCAACAACTAAGAGGATGTAGAGGTTCCCCGCGGATGATTGAAAAGGTCCCATGAAATCAACTCCCCATACATCAAAGATCTCAACCTCTTGAATATTATTGAGTGGCATCTCGTTCCTTCTAGATAGGTTCTCTATTCTTTGGCATGCAATGCAAGAGACAACAAACGCTTGCACATCCTTAATTAATGTAGTCCAAAAGAAACCATAACGTAATACCTTAGTGCATGTTTTGTGAGCGCTGCCATGTCCTCCACAAGGAAGCGAGTGGCAATGCCGTATGACACTAGCAGCTTCATCCTCCGGAATGCATCGTCGAAGCATCCCATCCGGTCCTCTCTTGAACAGTAGAGGTTCATTCCAATAATAGTGAAGAACATCCTTGAAGAACTTCTTCTTGTGAGTGTACGTCAATCCGGGCGGTTTTTCTTGACAAACAAGGTAATTGACTATATCAGCATACCAAGGCTCTTTACCATCAGAAACTTGGCGAAGCCAGTGCTCGACCAACTATAAATGACCCTCAGAAAATGAATTAGAAAGTTTGTTGTCCTCAGTTGACAACATCTCGCTTGCTGTCTCGGTCTGGGTCCGAGGTGGGTGGCCGAGGTGTTCTTCAGATAAGAGCACCTCGCTTGCTCCAGAAAGTGCCTCGGTCGAGGTACTGGAACTGGAACCGAAACCTAACGTGCTTTTCTTCTCCTGAATCAGTTTATCAAATCTAGCTTCTGGATCTGCTTCTAATGTTTTCAAGCTTCACACATCTGTATCACAAAAGACATATATACCTTCCTCCATTAAACTAAAAGTAAGAACTTTTTCAAGAGGATCTTTAATAAGGATAGAGCTCACCAATTCTCGCGATTCTTCTTCATCATAGATGTTGAATATGTCATCCTTCAGCGACTCTCCCTTCATTGCAGCAAGTAATGCAAACTCCACATGATCCCCACCAATGTTGAATTTCAACTTGGCGTTCTTACAATCGACATTGCAACCCGAAGTTGCTAGAAATGGTCTCCCGAGAATGATAGGGATGGGATAATCTGCGGGTATATCAAGCACAACAAAGTCTATAGGTATGTAGAAATTACCTAACTTGATGGGAACGTCTTCCAAAATACCAACGGGACGGGTAATGGAGCGATCCGCCATGTATAATGTCATCTTCACGGGCTTGGGCTCTCCAAGCCCGATTTTCTCACATAAGGCCAGCGGAATGATGCTCACGCTGGCTCCTAGATCACATAATGCATCATAAGTTACATCCCCAACTTGGATGGGAATGCAAAATGAACCGGGATCTCTCAATTTAGGTGGCATCTTCTCCTTCATGATTTGAATGAGCTCCGAAGATCTAGATGTCATCCTTACTTCTCCAAAGTCTTCCAGCTTTCTCTTTCTTGATAAGATCTCCTTTAGAAACTTCCCATAGGCGGGCATCCCTAGAATAGCATCAATGAAAGGGATGTTGATATGTAGTTTATTCATAAGGTCTAGAAACTTACCAAAGTGTTTGTCTAGATGCGCCCACACCCTTGACTAAGGGAATAGGAGTGGTGGTTTATAAGCAGGAGGTGGAACATAAACTTCAGATTTTTCTTTCGCTTTCTGGGGCTCCATCTCGGTTGGCACCTCGACCGAGGGGTTCCTCGTCTGATCTTTTTCCGAGGTGTTCCTCATCTGGTCGGGGCTTGACCGAGGTACTGGATATGCAGTCTTCAATCCACTTCATGTCGTGATGGCCATGATCTATCCTTTTGGGTTGCCCTTTGTCTCTGCTGGAAGCTTCCCTGGATCTCTTGGTGCTTCATTCGCCTTATTGAAAAATTGTTGTTCTAAGGCTTTTTGTGCTTTCGAAAATGAATTCATCGATGTCTCCATAGCGTTGAGCTTGATCAAAATTGCCTCCACCACAACATCTGGTTTCTTTGGTGGCTGGGACGAGCTTGATGCAGGCTCCTAGCTTCTCAATGGGGTAGAAGAAGAAGAGGGGGTGTTAAGAGCATTTTCAGCATGAGAATAAGTGTTACCGGAATTTTCTTGATTAGATCTCCAATTGTTGTTGTTGGAGTTTCTGTTGTTGTTGTTGTAGTTGTTGTTCCGCGGCCCTTGATAGTTGTTTCTTCCTTGGTATCCACCATCTTGCTCCTTCTTCGTTTGAGCTACTAAAAGCTCCTTCAATGCTTTCACTTCATTGCTAAGCGAGGTGAGTTGAACTCCATTTGATGATGTGTCTTGGAAGCCAACTATCCTTGCTCCATCTTCAACTCGTTGATGAGAGTACTTCTCCATGTGTAAAGCTTGATTTTCAATGAAATCCCAAGCTTCATCTATCGGCATATCCATGAAGGTTCCGGCGGAAAGTAATTGGAGCTTGAATTGAGTATCTCCATCCAAACCCTTGAAATATATTTCCAGCAATTCGATCTTTGGAATCCCATGATGTGGACAATCCAACAAAAGATCCTTGAATCTCTCCCATGACTTGGATAAACTCTCTTTGTCCTTCATAATAAAAGCATTGATCTTTCCCCTCAATTAAGCGGTCTTAGAAGGGGGAAAGAATATAGTAAGAAACATCGTAGTCATCTCTTCCCAAGTGTTGATTTTTCCAGCTGAAAGAGATTGATACCAAGCAAGCGCCCTGTCTTTCAAAGAGAAGTA
The DNA here is from genome assembly GCA_033239125.1 of Fagopyrum homotropicum. NCBI lineage: Eukaryota > Viridiplantae > Streptophyta > Magnoliopsida > Caryophyllales > Polygonaceae > Fagopyrum > Fagopyrum homotropicum. The sequence goes on from BSWB01000002.1 coordinate 53,223,019, forward strand.
GAAAGGCCTTAACTTATAATTGTTGTTCTCCAATCTTAATGGTCTCAGTGTCTCCATCAGAATCTCATAGTTTTGAAAATGTTGGTGGAGACTCTCTCTCCAAACCTCCAAATTGACACTGTCGGATCATGGTTAGAACTTGCGGTCGAAGTTCATAATCATTCTCAGCTGGATCTCCTAGGTTGACTCCTGGACACCTCACTTGCTGATTGGGGTCTATCCTCTGACCTAGGGTTCGTGGAACTCCAGCAAAAAGAACATCTCGGACTGGCATCCGAGGTAGTGGGTGTATATCGGCCGGGTCAACTAGGATTGGGTCCTGCCTCGGTTGAGCATCTAGGATCGGTCGAGGTAGAAATTGAGCCCTTAGAGTGGCCATATCAGCTTCAATTCCTTCAGTTCTTGCGCAGTTGTTCCAATGCCTCCTTCAATTCGGCTTCAAGATCGCAATTGTCTTGACCGGCCATCTTAGCTTCTTTCAATCTTCTTTTGTAGGTCTTTTCTGGTTCGGGATCGTAAGGAGTGATTTCCTTTCCAGCACGAGTTCTTCGCATAAACCTAAGGAAAGATCCTGCGAAATCACTCAAGTAAAGTAGTCAATAGCAACAAGGGCAATAGCCCCGAAAGACAACCGAAACCGAACTTGGTCTTGACCAAGTCCCCGGCCACGGCGCCAAAAACTTGTTCACTCCAAGAGGTGTGTGCAAGGTTTAATATTTATACCAAGAATAATTGCAAATAAGCGAACCCGCAGTGTACAGATCAATTGTAATAAAAGCAAGAATTTCAAGGTCGAACACAAGGACTATGGTGAAACAAAGATCGGTAATTCAGGTTGTAAGATAACAAACACACACAAAGCAATGATATCAAAGATGATGTAAAAGTCAAGTAAAGGGAATGCGGATTCTAGAGATTAAAGCATCCAGTTGTTGTTCCGACTCAAGATCTCAAAAGATAACGTGGACAAAGCTGAGGTTTGCAAAGGGAAGGTGTTTCTAAGGTGGGAATAGATCACCGGGTAAGTCTCACTACTCACTATCCCAGACAAAAGATCCTCTCACCGGGTAAGTATCAAGGTACTAAGGAAATGAACTATAATCTCAAACTAACACACCACCCAAGGGAATATAATCAACCTTTACCGGGTAAGTCTCAGGCTAACTCTCGAAGATGGGATGAAGAAGGCACACTCAAACACCAATAAAGGATAAACCTTTATTACCTACACTCATGATCTTGGGTATACAAACAAAGGAATCACTGGGTAAGTTCCATCCTAGGCTTGCGTTGAACCAGGAAAGATATAACAAGGATAGGATTTGGCAAACTGAAACCTCAACTCAGATTAGGATCAGGAAAGGGCTCGCCTCGTTCAGTTTATGTACCATCTCAGTCGAGATGTTCCACAGATGACCGAGGTGTTCCTCGGTTAAGGTAAAGGCTCAAGCTTTCAGGGTCCACTGGGATTAAGATCATTTTATCATCGTCTTTCCCACAACTTTCAACCAATCACCCGAGAATCGTATAAAGAACTTAGCCAACAATCATCATGATAACAATAATCAAATATATGAGAAAGGAATCAATATTCAAAGAAGAAAACCTTAAGACGAAGGTCTCAATAACTGAATCAAACAAACAAACAATCAGCGTTCCTCAATCACAAATCAGGAAAGACAACAAACAAACCAAACTAAGAAAATCTCACAAACTTCCTTCAAATCCAACTTTAACCTTGATTCCTTCCTTCCTTGAAACTTCCTTCAGAGAATGGGTGATCCGGTGATGATCCAAGGATGGCTGAATTGCAGAAAATCCAACCCTTTATATAGGAGAATTATCTTCCAAAGATAAATATCTTCTAAAAAGATAATTTCCTTAAAAATATATCTCCATATCTTCCAAAATATATCAACCAAAAATATATCTTCCTTCCAGAAATCTATCAAAAAAATGTGATATTCACTTTCCAAAAATAGAAGATCTCAGCCAAAAATAAAGATCTCGCGCCCGGCCATCACTTCGCCTCGGTCCAGACGCTCCTGAAGATCACCTCGGTCGAGGTGGCACTGTAGCTGACCGAGGTGAGTCTCAGCTGAAAGTTTAACTCTCAAATATGGTCCGAAATCAATCTTCTAAATCATTTCCATGGTTCCTGAGATCTTCTTATAACTCCTCAATGCTCCAGAATGTAGCTCCAATGACTCCTTAGCTTCCTTAGCTCCATTTCAGTCCAAAACGTGTCATTTTCCCTACAATTACAACGAAACTAGGTGTAGATCTCGATTCCTGCAAAGGTAGACAATACAACAATATAATCAAAGAGTATACATCCATACATGCAGATTTATGAAGATAAAATGTCTAAACCAATCCTAAAATATAGACAATAATACATGCTATCATTGTTGTTGAAGTTGTGGAGTATTTTCCTTTTATGGTGAATGTATTGTTTAAGTCCTTAAGACCTTAATGCACATGCGTTTTGACTTGGTGGTTTAAATTGAATTCCTCATGATTGATTTTGATATACTACAACTTATGATGCATGTTATGATTTTCTTACAAAGTGTCATTATCTTTCCCATGATGTATTTCTTTTTGACATATATTGATCTATCATTGGCTATGAAACAATCCTTTGAGGTGATCTATGAATAGAAGAACAAACAAAAAATATTGTGGTTTTTCTTTGTTTTTGAATATTCATAATTCATATCATTTTGTATCTTAAACTTGAACCTTGTTTGTGGACAAGAGGCAAGTATGGGGTATAATGATGACATGAATTATGACCTATAATTAGGCATGCATTTATGTAGTTTTCCCCTTTATTTTGCATACATAGACATACATTTATAGCAATTGTGCTTATATTCACCTATATTGTTAGAATAAAGATCTACACAAAGTTTTATTGCAATTGTAGGTAATTTGGTAACTTATGGAGCAAAATGACACATATGAGGATTAAACCTTGTTGCGGAACAAAAAAGAGCAATAAAAGAAAGCTCGGAACACACACGAAGTGGACTCTGATACCGCCAAAGTGAATTCTGATACAGCGGAGCGAACTCTGATACTACGGAGTGGGTTCTGATACCTCGGAGTGAACTCTGACACACACCGAAGCGGACTTTGATACAAGCGGGCTCAACTTCTTTTTTGGTCAAAAAATTTAGGGTTTATCTTTATTCTGCAGTTTATTTTTAAGCTAGGTTCACTTTCTCAAATTTACGCTAGATTGAAGCAAGAGAAGCCTTTGGATTGCAGATTTCACAACTTGGACACAAATTGACAACCCGTACGACAATAACACTTGTAGAAGTAATTTTGGAAAAAGGATTCTTGAAGAAGTTTAGGTTCTTGATTTATTTTTATTTTTGATTAAAGATTGCATATTTCTTATTTGATTTGTTTCAGTTCATGATATTAGATGACACCTTGCTAAGTATTTCTTGCTTTTCTTTTATTTCTTGTGGTTTTTGAGATTCTTGATTTCATATATATATATATATATATATATATGTATATATGTATATGTATATATATATATATATGCATATATATGTATATATATGTATATATATGCATATATATATATATATGTATATATATGTATATATATATGTATATATATATATATGCATATATATGTATATACATATATATATGTATATATATATGTATATATATATGTATATATATATGTATATATATATATGTATATATATATGTATATATGTATATATATATGTATATATATATATATATGTGTATATATATGTGTATATATATATGTATATATATATATATATATATATATATATATATATATATATATATATATATATATATGTATATATATATATATATATTGATTTGAATATGATGATTGTTGGCTAAAGCCATTGCGATTCTAAGATGATTGGTTGAAGGTTGTGGTTTAGATGATGATAAACTAACCTTTACAAACAGATTGGATCCTGAGAGTTGTATTTTTACCTTCACAAAGACAAATCTTGGGTTGTTCTTGAGAATCTCGGCCGAGATTTCACCAAGATCTGACTGTGATTTCCTATGTTGTACCTTTCATGCTTTATACTTAAACTTTGGTTAAGGATTGCCTAAACCCTAACCTTGTTGAACCTTCCTAATCTATACCCAAGCTTGGGAAGAGACTTACCCAGTGATTCCCTTGCTTGGATGCCAAAGATGATGAGTTTTAGGTAATAAGGGTTTATCCTTTTTTAGGTTTGAGTATGCCTTCCTCTTGCCTTCGTGAGTTAATTTGAGACTTACCCGGTGATGGTTAATTCTATTCCCTTAGGTTGAGTGGTTGGTTTGAGACTATCATTCCTTTCCCTTGAAGCTTTGAGACTTACCCGGTGATAAGTTTCTTTGGTTTGAAATAACAGATAGTGATACCTCCCCCGTGATCTATCCAACCTTAGAAACACCTTTCCTTCGCAATCCCAACTCTGTCTGATAACTCCACCTTGATTATGAGTTGTTTTATATTTGAATGATGGAAGACTTAACATATAAATGCGGTTTTATAAACTAACAAATATCGATTATATTTCTAGATTGCATGTCTTGGTTTATTTGTTAAAATGTGTGTAGGCCCTGAAAAGAATTACAAGGGAAGGACTAGGCTAAGGGATTCGTTACAACACACGCACATCTACAACGACCGAAAGAAAGAATCTTGGAGAAGATCTTCAAAGGCCAACTAATTAAACAAGAAGATCTTAGAAGATCTCGGCTGAAGGCTTTTTGAAGATGAGATCTTAACCAGCGATCTAGGAGAGAAGATCTCGGAACAACGTCCTTAAAAAATTCACTCCAACCAACGAGAAGATCTCGGCTAAATGAGTTTGAAGATAAGAGAAGATCTTCAACAACTTGAAAAGAAAATCTCGGTAAAGAAGATCTGCAACGGCTCTCAAGAGAAGATCTAGGGCTTCAAGATCTTCAACAACTCGCAACAACTTTGAAGATGAAGATCTTGCAACGGCTACTCTTCAAACAAGATCTCGTTCAACCAAAAAGCACTTTCTTTGGAGAAATAAAGACGTTACAACGGCTATAAGAAGATCTTCATAGAAGACTATAAATGAAGATGGAGATTGAAGAAGAACAAGTGCTTACAAGTGAAAGAAACCAAATCTTCAAGCGATCTTAAGCGAACATCTTCATCGATCCAAAAGTTTATCCTCCTCTTAAGATTACATTAGTTTACTTTCTTAGAGTGAGACAAACACAAGAGCTCCATTGGCATATCTAGAGAGTGTTATACTCGAGTGTGTTACTCTGCGAAGTAACTAGGCTATTATTGCTAGAATAGAGTTGACTAGATCGTAGCATTGAGGCTACATTGAGAGAAGAAGGGAAGTTTTCTAGGTTGTATCTAGGACTCACAAAAAGCAGATAATAGATAGTTAGAATCCTAGGGTCGGAAACCCTAGGTGGAGAGTAGGTTGTTAGGGTCAAAATTCGTAGACATATCATCGCGTTGATCTTTTACATTCCGCACATTTTATCGCTTATAATGTGACTAAAAATCTTTTGCAAGTTTCAAAGTCAAGGCCTTGAAATCCACTTCAAAGCCTTGAGAAATAGTTTTATCGCTAAGCGCACAAATCGACTTTAAAGGCCTTGAGATTAGTTTCAAAGCCTTTTTATACGATATTGCGAAAAGTTCTCATACTCTATTCAACCTCCTTCTAGAGTATTTATATCCTTATTATTCACCTATTCGATTCTTCAATTGGTATTAGAGCTAGACTCACGTATATTGATTTAACCATCAGTAAGACTAACCATGAACTCTATAGGTGATGGAGGATTTGCTCAAGGAAGATCCACATCTCGACCACTCCTTCTTATGCGGTAACAACTTTTCCCATTGGAGAGCACTAATGCAAATGTTTATTATTGATCAGGACATGGGACTATGGAGCATCACTCAAACTGGCCCAAAAATCCCAACCACCACGGTTGAAGGTAGGGGTGAGCAAAAATATCTGATCCGCCAATCCAAAGATCTGATCTAAAAAAATCCGAATCCGAAAATATCCGGCAATTGATGATCCGAGTCCCATCCGATCCGACCATTTTTTTCGGATCATATGATAGGATACGGATCGGGCTTTAGAAGAAAAGGTCAGATTGGATCCGATCGGATATATCCGACTAGTTTAAGAATAAATACCCGGATCAGATCGGATCGGATTGGATCCACATAAAATATTAGGATATCCGGGTGTTGTCGGATCGGATTTGGATCGGACTTTTTAGAGTTTTTCGGATCGGATATCCGGAAATGCTCACGCCTAGTTGAAGGAGTCCAAGTCGAAAAGAAGAAAGCCGACTTCACTCAAAAAGACTTGGTTGGTGTGCCAAAGAATTACAAGGCCGTGAACTTGCTCTATTGTGGATTGGATGCAAATGAATTCAATTGTGTCTCATCATGCAAGAGTGCAAAGGAAATATGAGACAAGTTAGTAGTTACATACGAAGGAACAAGCCAAGTCAAGTCAAGGAGACAAGATAAGCATATTCCTCAGGCAATATAAATTATTCAAGATGAACTCAAACAAGACGGTCAGAGAGATGTTCACACAATTCACTGAGATCGTGAATAATCTTGATTCACTTGGAAAGGTCTTTACAAATGAAGAAAAAGTAAGGAAAGTATTGAGAAGCTTGCCTAAAACTAAGTGGGGACCAAAAGTGACCGTCGTTGAAGAAGCTCGGAATCTCACAACATTACCTCTCAACGACCTTCTTGGAAAGCTTATCACCCATGAAATGGTTCTTGGTGAAGAAGATGGAGAACTACCATCAAATACAAAGAATCTTGCTTTAAGATCCAAGAAGGATAACATTCAATTGCATGATGAAGAGAGTGATGATGAGGAGGAAGATCGATTCGCTTTGATTTCAAGAGGTCTTGCAAGAATTCTTCAAATAAAGAAGCAATTCGCAAACAAAGAATGTTCACGATCATCAAGACCAAAAGGTAAGTTTTCTTACCCTAATAAGAAGACTAAAGTGAAAAACCGGTAGGTGAATGATAACATGAATTATAGTCTATATTTTGGGACCTGTTTAGACGTTTTATCTTCAATAATCTGCATGTTTGGATGTATATTATGTGATTATATTGTCGTTTCATCTACCTTTGTGGGAATCGAGGTCTACACCAAGTTTCGTTGTAATCGTAGGTAAAATGACACGTTTTGCATCAAAAAGGAGCAAAAGGAGCGAAGGAGTCATTGGAGCTACATTCAGGAGCTTAAGGAAGAATCCAGAAAGCATGGAAATGGATTAAAGATTCACTTTGGACCAGATTTGAGAGATTTCACATTCTGTTCCGAGCCACCTCGGTCAGCTACAGTACCATCTCGACCGAGGTGATCCAGAGGAGCGTCCCGACCGAGGCGAACACCTTGGACGCGGCGAGATATATCTTATTCTTGGCTGAGATCTTTTAATTTTGGAAGGAAGGATCTTATATTTTTAGGCTGAATTTCTGGAAGGAAGATCATATATTTTAGGGATTTATTTATGAGAGATAGATATATTTTATTAGGATAATATCTTTTCGAGATATCTTATCTTTGGAGGGTAGTTTTCCTATATAAAGGGCTGGATATTCCACAAATCAGCATCCCCGCTACACCCACAACATTCGCTAACGGCAAGAGGCAGCATCCAGCAATTGGGAAGGATTTTTGGAAGGTTGAAAGAAGAAAGTTGATAGCTTTTATAGCTTTTGTGAAGGGTTTTGTAAGATTCTCTTAGATTCCCTTCTTGTTGATTGTCTTATTGGATTGTGATCCAAGGAACACTTGTTTGTTTGATAATTGATTCAGTTATTGAAGCCTTTTTCTTAAGGTTTTTGTGTTCAATTATTCACTTTCTTCCCTTATATTTGATTATTGCTTTCATGATGATGAGTGGCTAATTTCTTTGTGTGATTCTAGGGTGATTGGCTGAAGGTTGTGGGAAAAACAATGATAGAATAATCTTAATCCCAGTAGGACCCTGAAAGCTCGAGTCTTTATCCTTAACCATAGAACATCTCGCTCAGTCGATGAACATCTCGGCCGGGGTGGAATTCGTCTGACCGAGGTGACCTTTTCTGATCCGAAACTGAGAGTTAAGTGTTAGAGTTTGCCAAATCCTATTCTTATTACACCTTTCCTGGTTCAATGCAAGCTTAGGATGAGACTTACCCGGTAATTCCTTTGTTTGTTTACCCAAGATCATAAGTGTAGGTAATAAAGGTTTATCCTTTATTAGGGTTTGAGTGTGCTTTCATTCCATCTTTGTGAGTTAGCCTGAGACTTACCCGGTAAAGGTTGATTCTATTCCCTTAGGTGGTGTGTTGGTTTGAGGTTATAGTTCTTTTCCTTAATTACTTGAGACTTACCCGGTAATAGGAGTTACGGTTTAGGATTAGTGAGTAGTGAGACTTACCCGGTGATCTATTCCACTTTAGTAACACCTTCCCTTTGCAAAATCTCAGCTTTGTCCGCTTATCTTTAGATCTTGAGTTGGAACCACAACTAGATGCTTTAATTCCTAGAATCGCATATTTTCTTTCATTGACTTTTTATCATCCTTGATTGCTTTAATCGCTTTTGTGGTTAGTAATTACATAGACAACCTACACCTGCTTTGTTTCACCAAGTCCCTGAGATCGACACCCTGGAATTTCTTGCTTTTTACTACGATTGACCCATATACTGCGGGTTCGCATCCTTGTTTTAAGCTTACGTCTTGGGTTATAAATTTAAAGCTTGCACACACCGTTTGGAGCGAACAAGTTTTTGGCGCCGTTGCCGGGGATTTGGTCTAGACCGAGCCGGTTGCTGTAGGCTTTCGGGGCGCTTGCCCCTGTTTCTACTAACCACTCTACTTGAGTGACTTTCGGAGTTTCTTTTTCTTAGGTTTATGCGAAGAACCCATGCTGGGAAGGAAATCATTCCTTACGATCCTGAACTAGAAAAGACATACAAAAGATGCTTGAAAGAAGCGAAGATGGCCAACCAAGACGATCACGATCTTGAGGCCGAATTGAAGGAGGCATTGGAACAACTACACCTCAGTAAAGAAGAACTGCGACTGGAAAGGGAAGAAACTCGCGCAAGGACTGAGGCGATCGAAGCAGATATGGCAACTTTACGGGAACAATATCTACCTCGACCGAATCCAGTTCCTCGACCGAGGCAAGACCCAGATCCAGCTCCTCGACCGAGGCAGGGCCCAGTTCCAGTTGCCCCGGCCGAGATACTCCCACCTCGGATGCCAGTCCAAGATGCTCTTTTTGTAGGTATTCCACAGACCCTAGGGCAAAGGATGGATCCCAATTAGCAACTGAGGCGTCCAGAAGTCAACCTAGGTGATCCAGCGGACCATGATTATGAGCTTCGACCGCAAGTTCTTTCCATGATTCGCCAATGCCAGTTTGGAGGGCTAGAGAGGGAATCTCCGCATCAACATCTACAAAACTACGAGATCTTGATGGAGACCTTGAGACCTTCAAGGCTGGAAAACAACAATTACAAGCTAAGGCCTTTCTACTTCTCTTTGAAAGATAGGGCGCTTACTTGGTATCAATCTCTTCCTCCAGGAAAAATCAATACTTGGGAGGAGATGACTACGGAGTTCTTAACTAAATTCTTTCCCCCCTCTAAAACCGCTGAAATGAGAGGGAAGATTAATGCATTCACCATGAAGGACAAAGAGAGCCTGTCCAAGTCATGGGAGAGATTTAAAGACATTCTTTTGGATTGCCTACATCATGGGATTCCAAAGATAGAGTTGTTGGAAATATACTTCAAGGGACTGGACGGCAACACCCAGTTCAACCTTCAACTACTATCCGCAGGCACGTTCATGGACATGCCAATTGACGAAGCTTGGGAGTTCATAGAAAAGCATGCTTTGCACATGGAGAAGTACTCCCACCAAGGAGCTGAAGGTGGAGTTAAAAGAGTCAACTTTCAAGAAGCTCCACCAAACAATGATCAACTCACCTCTTTGAAGAATGATGTGAAACAATTGAAGGAACTTTTAGTTGCTCAAACCAAGAAGGAAGATCAAGGATCAAGGAACAACAATAGTTACTGGAACAACAACAACGGTTCCCGGAACAACAACTACAACAACAATAGAGGATCCAACAACAATAATTGGAGGGCAAACAACCAAAATTTGGGTAACCCTTACTCTAACTCCAATTCGAATGACTCCTCTAATCCTTTCCTCTCTTCTTCTTCTTCTTCTACTCCATTGAAGAGCCAGGAGCAAGGATCGAGTTCTTCCCAGCCGGAAAAGAAAGATGCGGTGCTGGAAGCCATCTTGATCAAGCTTAACTCCATGGAGACATCCATGACTTCATTTTCGAAGGCACAAAAAGCCTTAGAACAACAATTCTTTAACAAGGCGAATGAAGCGCCAAGAGATCCAGGGAAGCTTCCAGCAAGGACGGAAAGCAACCCTAAGGGACAGATTATGACAATAACGACGAGAAGTGGACTGAAGACTGCAGATCCAGTGCCTCGGTCGATGCCAGTAGAGACGAAGACCACCTCGGTCCAGGCACAGTCGAAGAACACTTCGGCCAAGGTGCCAACCGAGGTGGAGCCACAAAAAGTGGAGGAGAAAACTGAAGTTTATGTTCCACCTCCTGCATATAAACCACCACTTCCATTCTGTTCACGCTAGGATGTAGCACAAAAAGCTTTACATTTATAACTCGAACTAAATCCTAAACTACCTAGCGAAACCCGCAGTGTACGGGATGTTCGTAGTATGGATAGTATTCCGAGGTTGAACACAAAGACTAAGGTGAGATTGATTCGGTTTATGATAGAGTTTAGTGAAGATCTAGGTTAAGAAAAGAAAGAAATAAAGAAATGAAAATCTCAATTGTTTTTGGTTGGTTTTTAGGTGATCAATCAAGGATCAGAATTCATGCAAAAGTAAGCAATCAACTAAGCTAACGAATCAACACAAAGAAACAAGCTAAACGCGAGATATGAATCAAAAGAAAGAAACGGATCCTAGGGGTTGGAAATTTCGATTATGGCATAGGACTCAAGTTATCTAATCTTTCCTTGGATGATCTATGATGTGTCGGGAGTAAGTGTTTCTAGAGTGGGATCAATCACCGGGTAAGTCTCATGGTCCACTAATCCATTCCTAAGATCTCATTACCGGGTAAGTCTCTAAGAACCTAAGGATTGGAATTCTACACAAACCGGATTTGTTGCCTAGAGGTCTAACCTATCCTTACCGGGTAAGTCTCGGAAAGGGAAGCTCTAAACAACTATCCTAGCACACTTAGTCCAATGGCGGCTTGTGAGGCTCACCACTACCTAGGGTTTGTATTCTTCGAAATCTAAGGGTAAGAATCACCGGGTAGGTCTCTTCTAACACTTAGTGGCTAACACTAGATCACCCTAGGCTAGATTAACTCAACAAACACCTAGGATTTCAACATTCTAACAATCTAGAACTAGATTCATCGAACCAGGAGAAACACGGGCTGTTCTACACATCCACGGCCGTGGAATGGGAAGATCCTCCCGTGGACTTCAACAGAGAGTTCGTTCTTGTAAGTTACTCATCAAAAAGTAAATCTAAGTGCATACTATCATAGTCCTAGCCACAATCATCCTTTCCTTACCCTAGAATCACATCTATTTAGCCTACAACATTCATCATAACGATCGAAATCATCATACATAAACTCATAGCATTCATTTGCAAGATAGTAAAGGAAAAGAGATGAACAAGTGAACTAGAACAAAACCAAGCTGGAAATAGAATTAGAGTAACTCACAATCCTTCTTAAAGAAGGTTCAAATGGTTCATTCAACTCTAGAAATGGAATCCGGAATTCTTCACTATAAAAACTATCAAGGTGTGGTAATGGTGTGTGTCCTTCTTCTCCTCTTCAATGGAGCTGTTCTTCTTCCTTTTTGGCCCTTTCCTTCCTAGAAAGACTTCTTGTTGGGAGAGTATTTTTGATTGGAAGATTTTTGATAATGGAGAGCTGCTCCAAGATGCCCTTCTCAGCCAATGAAGGACCACTTTTATAACAAATTTTGCATGAGCTGGCCATGAGAGTCGTGGCAGAGCTATCACAAGAATCTGGCAAAATCCACGGGTAGAACCACGGTCGTGGTCTTGGTCTAGACCGTCGTTTGCTCCAGAAGCTTTGCCTTGGATCATTAAACTATGATTTGGTGCATGGCTTGTGTTGGCAAGGCTCCATGAGTCTTCTTTAGCCTCTAGTTTGCATCCTAATGAGCCCGGAGGTGTGTCATCTCGAGGATTGATTCTCGAATGCATCAATTAAGCTCCTAAAGCTCCCAAAATACCTATAAAACACGCACAAGTCCGTGTAGACGTCTATCTCGACAAAACACATGAATTGAGTGCAAAACGTCGCGAACTAATGCTAAACCATGCATGAAGGAGTGAGAAATCTATCTAAATGACTACTTAAACCTAGCTCATAAATCGTGTTATCAAAATACCCCATACTTAAGGTTTGCTCGTCCCCGATGAAATTCCCAACTATAGACTAAGAAATGACATGATTTATGTATGCAGAAAAATGGCAAAATCTTTTTGGGTTTGTGCTTCTACTATTGGATCACCTTCATAGTCATGTTTCTTAGCTCCGGATAAGCGATCATGCATTAAATAAGTGAAAGCATGGAAAGACAATTGTACTTAACTCAAAAACATGCATGAAATGTAAAAATGAAGAGGCTAAGAAGATCAAGAGCATATCCAATCTAGATTACCAAGTCTTACAAACATGCAAATAGGTCACAAGGTCTTGTGAAATAGAAGGTCAAGAAACGTTGTGATTAGGTGGGGATTTTTCTAGGCTATGTGGTGCTAATCCGGGAATGGAACTAACTCCACAATCTTGTCCTCGATCAACTTCCCTCGAGTGTATATTTTTCTCTATCTTTTCTTTCTTTTCTTTGACTTATTTTTGAGACAATGGCATTGGTGTACAAGAGCCGAAACCTTGGTGATTAGCCGTCCTCGAGCTTTTTCTTAGTTTTCGAGGTGCATCCACACCGGGCACACATACCAAAGCTCGTTAGGACTATTGGTTTATTTGACTTTGGCAAGGCACCAACACCTGATTATGTGAAGTGTACCGAGTTACTTGTCATTTAAGCCAATGTCCCCAAGCTTATATTTTTGGCTACACTTCCACAACAAATTCAGCATTTTATGCATGATATTATTTCATCAACATCTTCACCCCACACTTGCTTTTCATACACATCAACACACTATCATGCTCCTATTCCCGGATGGGTTAAAAGAGGTCAAATTTATCTCAATTGAAGTGCTCAAGCAATCATGATTAAGATGAGAAGTAGAGAAAGATGAATTGCCTCATTCATTCCTAGATGGTATGCAAGAACTATCATGTAATTTCGATCTTTAATACTCAATCATTTCTAGACAAACATCATGATCACAAATCATTCATAGAATTCAAGAGAAGTACTTCATGTCCACATATGCATTCATCAATCCTAACACATGAGGCTATCCATAGCCAATTCATAAGACAAGATTCATCATTAGGATCATATCCAAGCCTAGAAAGCACAAAATTTTTTTTTAAATTTTCTGATTTTTTTGGAATTTTCGAAATATGTATGTACAATGCAAGACATGTGAAGGTTTTAAGCTATCCTAGATGCTCATCATGCAAAGGATCATGCAAACCCTACCCCATACTTAGAAACACATTGTCCCCAATGTGTAAATGAAGTAAGGAAGAGTGAAAGAAGGTTCTCACAATGTAAAAATGGTTTGCTATGGTATTTGGGATGACTTAAATGGATTGATGGCGGATGATCCTATCAAGAATTGTAGAGAGCTCTAAGTGTTCATCAAAGCGTTGGAACCCGCGCTAGGCGCCGCTAGCCGTCCAAGTTCCGCGTCCGCTCCACCCATAGTTGATGAGGGGTTCATCATCATCATTCACATGCCAAACAAGGCTTCCCATGCTACTAAGTTTCTAGCACACATAAAACACACCAAACACACAAAGCACACAAAAATAGAAAAGATCTAAGCAAAAACGAAAAATGAAAAGGGAAAAACGTTACCAATGGGTTGCCTCCCACCAAGCGCTTCTTGAAGGTCATTAGCTTGACCAAACTCGGGGGCGTCTACTCAAGGTAAAGTGGGGCAATTATCTCTACCGGAGCTCCCGGGATATACTTCTTCAACCGGTGCCCATTCACCTTAAAGTTCCCACAATGTTCCCCTCCTATCTCAATAGCTCCATGGGGAAAAATCTTCTTCACCACATATGGCCCGGTCCATCTTGATTTGAGCTTTCCGGGAAAGAGCCTTAGCCTTGAGTTGAAGAGAAGGACAAGATCTCCTTCACTTAACTCCTTGGGGATGATCCTCTTGTCATGCCATCTTTTGGTTCTCTCCTTGTAAATCTAGGCGTTCTCATAAGCATCCAACCGGATCTCCTCGAGGGCATTCAATTCAAGCAATCTCTTTTCTCCCGCCTCTTTGAGATCAAAATTTAGCCACTTAATAGCCCAATAAGCTCTATGCTCCATCTCTACCGGAAGGTGACAAGACTTGCCATAGACCAACTTGTAAGGAGTGGTGCCAATCGGTGTCTTGAAGGCGGTTCTATATGCCCATAAGGCATCATTGAGCCTCATAGCCCAATCTTTTCTCATCCTAGAGACCGTCTTCTCAAGAATGGCCTTGATCTCCCGGTTGGATATCTCCATTTGGCCACTTGTTTGGGGATGGTAAGGTGTTGCCACCTTATGAGTCACCCCATACTTAGCCAAAAGTGCTCCAAAGTTTCTATTTGTGAAGTGCTTCCCTGCATCACTAATGATCACCCTTGGTGTACCAAACCTAGGGAAGATCACTCGGTTGAAGAACCGCACCACCACTTTGGCATCATTTGTAGGAGAGGCGATTGCCTCCACCCATCTTGACACATAGTCCACCGCCAATAGGATGTAGAGATTGCCACATGAAGAAGGGAATGGTCCCATGAAGTCCACACCCCACACATCAAATATTTCTACTTCTTGGATGTTGTTCAAGGGCATCTCATTCCTTCTTGAGATGTTGCCCGTTCTTTGGCAAGCATCACATGTCACTACAAAACCTTGCACATCTTTAAACAAGTTAGGCCAATAAAAACCGGATTGCAATACCTTTGCACACGTTTTGTGTGAGCTAGCATGGCCTCCACATGGTAAGGAGTGACAATGCCGGATCACACTCTCCACTTCATCTTCCGGTATGCATCTTCTAAACATTCCATCCGGGCCTCTTTTGAACAAGAGTGGCTCACTCCAATAGTAATGCCTCACATCATTGAAGAACTTCTTCCTTTGGGCATATGTCAAACCGGGAGGCACTTCCTCACACACAAGATAGTTCACAATGTGGGCATACCATGGCTCACTTCCTCTAGACACTTGGAACAAGCATTCCTCCATCATTTGTAATTGCTCATCTCGGAATGAGTCATCAATTGGGATGTCATCTCTCTCAAGCTCTAATGGAGGCAATCTACTAAGGTAATCCGCCACTGAGTTCTCGGATCCCTTCTTGTCCCGAATTTCCAAATCAAACTCTTGTAGAAGAAGAATCCACCGAATCAACCTAGGCTTGGCATCCTTCTTGGTAAGTAGATAACGGATCGCAGCATGATCCGTATAAACTATGACCTTCGCTCCAACAAGATATGAGCGGAACTTCTCAAATGTGTACAAAACCGCTAGCAACTCTTTCTCGGTGGTAGCATAATTGAGTTGGGCATCATCTAGCGTCTTGCTAGCATAATAAATGGCATGAGTGCGCCCATCTTTCCTTTGCCCCAAAACAGCCCCAACGGCTACATCGCTTGCATCACACATGATCTCAAATGGTAAACTCCAATCCGGAGGTTGCATGATAGGTGCGGAGATCAAGGCGTTCTTCAACCTACAAAAAGCCTCAAGACAATCTTTGGAAAAGACAAAATCAACATCCTTCATTAGTAGGTTAGTGAGAGGCTTAGAAATTTTAGAGAAGTCTTGAATAAACCTCCGGTAAAAACCGGCATGCCCTAAGAAACTCCTTACCCCCTTCACCGAGGTAGGTGGTGGCAACTTCTCTATCGTTTCAATTTTGGCCCTATCAACCTCAATGCCACGGTTAGACACCAAGTGTCCCAACACAATGCCTTCACTTACCATGAAGTGGCATTTTTCCCAATTCAAGACAAGATTTGTCTCCTCACATCTTTGCAATACTAATGACAAGTTAGCCAAGCAATTATCAAAGGAAGAACCATAAACAGAGAAATCATCCATGAACACCTCCATGATATTTTCAATGTAATCTGAAAAGATAGCCATCATACACCTTTGGAAGGTGGCGAGTGCATTACACAACCCAAATGGCATTCGCCTATATGCAAAAGTACCCCATGGACATGTAAAGGTTGTTTTCTCTTGGTCATCGGGGTGGATAGGGATTTGGAAGAATCCACTGTAGCCATCTAGATAGCAAAAGTGAGAGTGTTGAGCTAACCTTTCTAGCATTTGGTCAATGAAGGGGAGAGGGAAGTGATCTTTCCTAGAGGCCATGTTCAATTTCCTATAATCAATGCACATCCTCCACCCCGTAACCGTTCTAGTCGGGATTAGTTCATTGTTCTCATTAGTCACTACGGTCATCCCACCCTTCTTAGGAACTACATGAACGGGACTAA
This sequence comes from Fagopyrum homotropicum, assembly GCA_033239125.1. Lineage (NCBI taxonomy): Eukaryota > Viridiplantae > Streptophyta > Magnoliopsida > Caryophyllales > Polygonaceae > Fagopyrum > Fagopyrum homotropicum. Next base: position 53,239,835 of record BSWB01000002.1, read on the forward strand.
CCCACTTACTATCCGAGATAGGGTAGATAATTCCCGCATCTAGCAACTTAATAATTTCCTTTTTGACTACCTATTTCATTATAGGATTCAATCTCCTTTGATGTTCAATAGAGGGTTTATGATTATCTTCCATCATTATCTTATGCATGCACAAAGAAGGTTTTATGCCAACCAAATCATCAATAGTATAGCCAATGGCTTTCCTATGCAATCTTAGCTCATGCAACAACTTAGCAAGTTCATCATCACTCAAGCATGCATTCACAATTACCGGATATGTAGAATTATCACCAAGAAAAGCATACTTCAAATGAGAGGGGAGGGGTTTTGAGTTCCAGTTTAGGAGGACCTTTATCGATTGGAGACGATCCAAACAATGTTGGATGAGATGAATCCAAAACAAATGAAGACCCTTCAAGGCTCCTTGAAGCTTGATCATCATCAAGGGCTGATTCAGGGGAAACCACGGTTGTAATTACGGTTGGACCAACTTCCACGGCCGTGGACCTTGCCTGGCCTGCTTCTCGGAGTTGTCCAGAGAGTTTGACGGCCGTGGAACATAAATCTCGACCGTGGAACTTGCAGCTGTTCAACACCTCTTCGTGGCCTTCAAATCCAACTCTTGGCTCCTCTTCTAGTGCTTCCAAAGCCTTGATCTCTTCATTGCAACCCTCCTCAATACCTTCCTCCATCATACTTAAGGTAAGAACCTTCTCCAAGGGATCCTTGATCAAGATCGAGCTCACAATTTCTCTAGATTCCTCTTGCTCGACTATGTTGAAGACATCCTCATCAAGGGTTGACCCTTTCATCATTGTGGACAACTTGAACTTGATGTTCTCCTCTCCAATGTTGAAGGAGAGAGTCCCATTTTTGCAATCCACTAGGCATCCGGAAGTGGCAAGGAAAGGTCTTCCTAAGATGATGGGAACCGGATAATCCGCCGGAATGTCCAAGACGACAAAGTCAATTGGCACATAGAATCCTCCTAGTTGCACCGGGATGTCTTCTAGGATCCCAACTGGATGAGTGATAGAACGGTCCGCCATGTATAGAGTCATCTTGACCGGTTTTGGCTCTCCTAGCCCAACCTTGTTGCAAAGTGCAAGCGGTATGATGCTTACACTCGCTCCAAGATCACAAAGAGCCTCATACTTCACATCTCCCACTCCAATTAGGACACAAAAGGAGCCCGGATCTCTTAGCTTGGGAGGCATTTCCTCCTTCATTGTTTGGATCAATTTCGAGGATCTCTTGGTCATTCTTATCTCCCCATACTCCTCCAACTTCCTTTTGTTGGAGAGTATCTCTTTCAAGAACTTGCCATATGCCGGCATTCCTAAAATGGCATCCATGAACGGAATGTTAATATGTAATTTGGACATTAGTTCAAGGAACTTACCAAAGTGACTGTCCAAACGAGCTCTTGCTCGTGATTGCGGGAACGGTAGTGGTGGCTTGTATGGAGGCGGTGCCACATATGTTGGCTCTACATCCTTGCTCTTGCCTCCATCTCTTGGCAAAGTCTCTTCCTCTATCACCACTTGTTTCCCTTTAGCATTCTCCTTGGGCAAAGGATCCTTCATGCTTAACCCACTCCTCGTTGTGATAGCCAACACTTGGCCTCTTGGGTTGTCTTCGGTTCTTCCGGGAAGCTTTCCCGGATCTCTATGGGCTTCACCCGCCTTTTGGAACACTTGCTCTTCCAAGACTTTTTGGGCTTTAGAGATTGAAGTCACGGTGCTCTCAAGACCACTCAACCTTCCAAGCAATTGCTCAAACATTATTTCGGTTCTATCCTTTGGAGGTTGAGTGAATCCGGGTGGAGGTTCTTGTGAAGCTCTTGGTGGTGGAGTTGTGCTTGTGGAAGCGGGAGGGTTCAAGGCTCCATCCGGGTTAGAGTAAGAAAATCCGGGGTGGTTGTGGTTGTGCCGGTAATTGTTGAATTGCCGGTTGTTGTTGAAGTTCCTTGGGCCTTGATAATTGTTGAAGTTGCCCCTTCCCATATAATTCACATCCTCCTCCTTGGAAGATAAGTTAGCTTGTGGAAGCACTTGAGGAGTTGCTTGGTTCTTCAAAGTTGTAGCACACAACTCCCTCAAGGACTTCAATTCATTGTTGATGGCGTCAAGCTTGAAATTGCTCATGGTGACTTCACTCACCTCATATGCTCCCGCCTTTCTCCCTTCACTCTTCCTATGGGAGTATTTCTCAATCACTAGAGCTTGCTTCTCCACAAACTCCCAAGCTTCATCTACATGCTTTTCCATAAAAGTCCCACCGGAAAGAGATTGGAGCTTGAATTTGCTATCTTCATCAAGTCCTTTGAAGTAGATCTCCAATAACTCAATTTTCGGTATGCCATGGTGTGGACAATCAAGGAGAAGATCTTTGAACCTCTCCCAAGACTTGAATAAACTCTCTCTATCCTTCATCACAAAGGCATTGATCTTCCCTCTTAATTCGGTAGTCTTGGAAGGTGGGAAGAACTTAGTCAAAAACTCGGTTGTCATCTCCTCCCAAGTACCAACTCGCCCTTGTGGAATAGATTGATACCAAGCCAAGGCTTTATCCTTAAGAGAGAAGGAAAAAGCCCTAAGGTTATGGTTGTTGCTCTCCAATCTTGGCGGTCTAAGAGTCTCCATCAAAATCTCGTAATTCATCAAGTGTTGATGAGGAGACTCTCCTTCCATCCCTCCAAATTGATTATGCCGGATCATTTGTAGAACTTGAGGGCGGAGCTCGTAGTTGTGGGCTGCGGGATCTCCTAAGTTCACACCCGGACGGTGTGCTCTTTGTGCCGGATCCATACGTCTACCCAAAGTTTGTGGCTCTTCAATAGCAATGGGTACAACCCTAACATTCGCCGCCGGCTGAGGTTGTGGTGGAGGTGGAGGAGGTTGTTGACGATTAAGCTCTCCTTGCACAAGGGCTTGCCTAATCTCATCAATCTCCCTCCTAGTTGCCTCTTGCCTCTCATTTGCAAGTCTCCTTTCTTCCTCCAAGAGCTCATCTCTTAGCCTTATTTGCTCTAAGGCTTCATCCAATTCAGCTTGGAGGTCTCTTCCGGCCATCTCTTTCCCCTTCTTGATGCTCTTGGATCTAGATCTAAGGGTTTTCTCCGGTTCGGGATCGAATGGAGCTAAATCCTTGCCACGAGATCTTCGCATGCACCTAAAGAGTAAGTGATGTTCTTAAAAGCAAAGACACACACCAAAGAGAGATCAAAAGCAGCAAGAAAGATCTACACTATAAACTATCACAAAATGACTCAATCTAGACCTAGTCCCCGCAACGGCGCCAAAAACTTGTTCACGCTAGGATGTAGCACAAAAAGCTTTACATTTATAACTCGAACTAAATCCTAAACTACCTAGCGAAACCCGCAGTGTACGGGACGTTCGTAGTATGGATAGTATTCCGAGGTCGAACACAAAGACTAAGGTGAGATTGATTCGGTTTATGATAGAGTTTAGTGAAGATCTAGGTTAAGAAAAGAAAGAAATAAAGAAATGAAAATCTCAATTGTTTTTGGTTGGTTTTTAGGTGATCAATCAAGGATCACAATTCATGCAAAAGTAAGCAATCAACTAAGCTAACGAATCAACACAAAGAAACAAGCTAAACGCGAGATATGAATCAAAAGAGAGAAACGGATCCTAGGGGTTGGAAATTTCGATTATGGCATAGGACTCAAGTTATCTAATCTTTCCTTGGATGATCTATGATGTGTCGGGAGTAAGTGTTTCTAGAGTGGGATCAATCACCGGGTAAGTCTCATGGTCCACTAATCCATTCCTAAGATCTCATTACCGGGTAAGTCTCTAAGAACCTAAGGATTGGAATTCTACACAAACCGGATTTGTTGCCTAGAGGTCTAACCTATCCTTACCGGGTAAGTCTCGGAAAGGGAAGCTCTAAACAACTATCCTAGCACACTTAGTCCAATGGCGGCTTGTGAGGCTCACCACTACCTAGGGTTTGTATTCTTCGAAATCTAAGGGTAAGAATCACCGGGTAGGTCTCTTCTAACACTTAGTGGCTAACACTAGGTCACCCTAGGCTAGATTAACTCAACAAACACCTAGGATTTCAACATTCTAACAATCTAGAACTAGATTCATCGAACCAGGAGAAACACGGGCTGTTCTACACATCCACGGCCGTGGAATGGGAAGATCCTCCCGTGGACTTCAACAGAGAGTTCGTTCTTGTAAGTTACTCATCCAAAAGTAAATCTAAGTGCATACTATCATAGTCCTAGCCACAATCATCCTTTCCTTACCCTAGAATCACATCTATTTAGCCTACAACATTCATCATAACGATCGAAATCATCATACATAAACTCATAGCATTCATTTGCAAGATAGTGAAGGAAAAGAGATGAACAAGTGAACTAAAACAAAACCAAGCTGGAAATAGAATTAGAGTAACTCACAATCCTTCTTAAAGAAGGTTCAAATGGTTCATACAACTCTAGAAATGGAATCCGGAATTCTTCACTATAAAAACTATCAAGGTGTGGTAATGGTGTGTGTCCTTCTTCTCCTCTTCAATGGAGCTCTTCTTCTTCCTTTTTGGAACTTTCCTTCCTAGAAAGACTTCTTGTTGGGAGAGTATTTTTGATTGGAAGATTTTTGATAATGGAGAGCTGCTCCAAGATGCCCTTCTCAGCCAATGAAGGACCACTTTTATAACAAATTTTGCATGAGCTGGCCATGAGAGTCGTGGCACAGCTGTCACAAGAATTTGGCAAAATCCACGGGTAGAACCACGGTCGTGGTCTTGGTCTAGACCGTGGTTTGCTCCAGAAGCTTCGCCTTGGATCATTAAACTGTGATTTGGTGCATGGCTTGTGTTGGCAAGGCTCCATGAGTCTTCTTTAGCCTCTAGTTTGCATCCTAATGAGCCCGGAGGTGTGTCATCTCGAGGATTGATTCTCGAATGCATCAATTAAGCTCCTAAAGCTCCCAAAATACCTATAAAACACGCACAAGTCCGTGTAGACGTCTATCTCGACAAAACACATGAATTGAGTGCAAAACGTCGCGAACTAATGCTAAACCATGCATGAATGAGTGAGAAATCTATCTAAATGACTACTTAAACCTAGCTCATAAATCGTGTTATCAAAATACCCCATACTTAAGGTTTGCTCGTCCCCGAGCAAATTCCCAACTATAGACTAAGAGATGACATGATTTATGTATGCAGAAAAATGGCAAAATCTTTTTGGGTTTGTGCTTCTACTATTGGATCACCTTCATAGTCATGTTTCTTAGCTCCGGATAAGCGATCATGCATTAAATAAGTGAAAGCATGGAAAGACAATTGTACTTAACTCAAAAACATGCATGAAATGTAAAAATGAAGAGGCTAAGAAGATCAAGAGCATATCCAATCTAGATTACCAAGTCTTACAAACATGCAAATAGGTCACAAGGTCTTGTGAAATAGAAGGTCAAGAAACGTGTGATTAGGTGGGGATTTTTCTAGGCTATGTGGTGCTAATCCGGGAATGGAACTAACTCCACAATCTTGTCCTCGATCAACTTCCCTCGAGTGTATATTTTTCTCTATCTTTTCTTTCTTTTCTTTGACTTATTTTTGAGACAATGGCATTGGTGTACAAGAGCCGAAACCTTGGTGATTAGCCGTCCTCGGGCTTTTTCTTAGTTTTCGAGGTGCATCCACACCGGGCACACATACCAAAGCTCGTTAGGACTATTGGTTTATTTGACTTTGGCAAGGCACCAACACCTGATTATGTGAAGTGTACCGAGTTACTTGTCATTTAAGCCAATGTCCCCAAGCCTATATTTTTGGCTACACTTTCACAACAAATTCAGCATTTTATGCATGATATTCTTTCATCAACATCTTCACCCCACACTTGCTTTTCATACACATCAACACACTATCATGCTCCTATTCCCGGATGGGTTAAAAGAGGTCAAATTTATCTCAATTGAAGTGCTCAAGCAATCATGATTAAGATGAGAAGTAGAGAAAGATGAATTGCCTCATTCATTCCTAGATGGTATGCAAGAACTATCATGTAATTTCGATCTTTAATACTCAATCATTTCTAGACAAACATCATGATCACAAATCATTCATAGAATTCAAGAGAAGTACTTCATGTCCACATATGCATTCATCAATCCTAACACATGAGGCTATCCATAGCCAATTCACAAGACAAGATTCATCATTAGGATCATATCCAAGCCTAGAAAGCACAAATTTTATTTTTAAATTTTCTGATTTTTTTGGAATTTTCGAAATATGTATGTACAATGCAAGACATGTGAAGGTTTTAAGCTATCCTAGATGCTCATCATGCAAAGGATCATGCAAACCCTACCCCATACTTAGAAACACATTGTCCCCAATGTGTAAATGAAATAAGGAAGAGTGAAAGAAGGTTCTCACAATGTAAAAATGGTTTGCTATGGTATTTGGGATGACTTAAATGGATTGATGGCGGATGATCCTATCAAGAATTGTAGAGAGCTCTAAGTGTTCATCAAAGCGTTGGAACCCGCGCTAGGCGCCGCTAGCCGTCCAAGTTCCGCGTCCGCTCCACCCATAGTTGATGAGGGGTTCATCATCATCATTCACATGCCAAACAAGGCTTCCCATGCTACTAAGTTTCTAGCACACATAAAACACACCAAACACACAAAGCACACAAAAATAGAAAAGATCTAAGCAAAAACGAAAAATGAAAAGGGAAAAACGTTACCAATGGGTTGCCTCCCACCAAGCGCTTCTTTAAGGTCATTAGCTTGACCAAACTCGGGGGCGTCTACTCAAGGTAAAGTGGGGCAATTATCTCTACCGGAGCTCCCGGGATATACTTCTTCAACCGGTGCCCATTCACCTTAAAGTTCCCACAATGTTCCCCTCCTATCTCAATAGCTCCATGGGGAAAAATCTTCTTCACCACATATGGCCCGGTCCATCTTGATTTGAGATTTCCGGGAAAGAGCCTTAGCCTTGAGTTGAAGAGAAGGACAGGATCTCCTTCACTCAACTCCTTGGGGATGATCCTCTTGTCATGCCATCTTTTGGTTCTCTCCTTGTAAATCCGGGCGTTCTCATAAGCATCCAACCAGATTTCCTCAAGGGCATTCAATTCAAGCAATCTCTTTTCTCCCGCCTCTTTGAGATCAAAATTTAGCCACTTAATAGCCCAATAAGCTCTATGCTCCATCTCTACCGGAAGGTGGCAAGACTTGCCATAGACCAACTTGTAAGGAGTGGTGCCAATCGGTGTCTTGAAGGCGGTTCTATATGCCCATAAGGCATCATTGAGCCTCATAGCCCAATCTTTTCTCGTCCTAGAGACCGTCTTCTCAAGAATGACCTTGATCTCCCGGTTGGATATCTCCACTTGGCCACTTGTTTGGGGATGGTAGGGTGTTGCCACCTTATGAGTCACCCCATACTTAGCCAAAAGTGCTCCAAAGTTTTTATTTGTGAAGTGCTTCCCTCCATCACTAATGATCACCCTTGGTGTACCAAACCTAGGGAAGATCACTCGGTTGAAGAACTGCACCACCACTTTGGCATCATTTGTAGGAGAGGCGATTGCCTCCACCCATCTTGACACATAGTCCACCGCCAATAGGATGTAGAGATTGCCACATGAAGAAGAGAATGGTCCCATGAAGTCCACACCCCACACATCAAATATTTCTACTTCTTGGATGTTGTTCAAGGGCATCTCATTCCTTCTTGAGATGTTGCCCGTTCTTTGGCAAGCATCACATGTCGCTACAAAACCTTGCACATCTTTAAACAAGTTAGGCCAATAAAAACCGGATTGCAATACCTTTGCACACGTTTTGTGTGAGCTAGCATGGCCTCCACATGGTAAGGAGTGACAATGCCGGATCACACTCTCCACTTCATCTTCCGGTATGCATCTTCTAAACATTCCAACCGAGGTGGAGCCACAGAAAGTGGAGGAGAAAACTGAAGTTTATGTTCCATCTCCTGCATATAAACCACCACTTCCATTCCCCCAGTCAAGGGCCATAGCACATCTAGACAAGCACTTTGGTAAGTTCCTTGACTTGATGAATAAACTACACATTAATACCCCTTTCCTTGATGCTATTCTAGGGATGCCCGCCTATGGGAAGTTCTTGAAAGAGATTCTATCAAGGAAGAGGAAGTTGGAAGACTTCGGTGAAGTAAGGATGACATCTAAATTCTCGGAGCTCATTCAAATCATGAAGGAGAACATGCCACCCAAATTAAGAGATCCCGGCTCATTTTGCATTCCCATTCAAGTTGGGGATGTCACTTGTGAAGCCTTGTGTGATCTAGGAGCCAGCGTGAGCATCATCCCGCTGGAGCTATGTGTGAAGATCGGACTTGGAGAGCCCAAGCCGGTGAAGATACGATTGTACATGGCGGACCGCTCCATTACCCATCCCGTGGGCATTTTGGAAGACGTTCCGGTTAAGTTAGGTAACTTCTATTTACCTATAGACTTTGTTGTACTTGACATTCCTGTAGATTATCCCGTTCCTATCATTCTCGGGAGACCATTTCTAGCAACTTCGGGTTGCAATGTGGATTGTAAGAACGCCAAGTTAAAATTCAACATTGGCGGAGATGAAGTGGAATTTGCATTGCTTGCGGCAATGAAGGGAGAGCAGCTAGGAGATGATATCTTCAACATCTATGATGAAGAAGAATCAAGAGAATTGGTGAGCTCTATCCTTTTTAAAGATCCACTTGAAAAGGTTATTAGTTTTAGCTTAATGGAGGAAGGTATAGATGCTTCTTGTGATGCAGATATACAGAGCTTAAAGGCACTAGAAGAAGATCCAAGAGCTAAGATTGAGAAACTAATCCAGGAGAAGAAGATCTCCAGTTTCGGTCCCAGTTGCAGTACCTCGACCGAGGCACCTTCTGGACCAAGCGAGGTGTTCTTGACTGAAGAACATCTCGGTCACCCTCTCTGGACCTCGACCGAGGTTGAAAGCGAGATGATGTCAACTGAGACTTCTGAAAGTCTAGTTCTTGGATCTACTCCACTAGAAGGAGGAAGCAAAGGTCCACCTCAGAAAGCACCCCCAGTTGTGGAGCTTAAACAACTCCCGAGTCACTTGAGGTATGTTTTTCTTGGACCGGATTCTACTTATCCCGTCATCGTTAGTGCTTCCCTCTCCGAATCTGAATTATCTAAACTAATGCATGTCCTGAGGAAGCATCAAAAGGCTTTAGGTTATACTATTAATGATCTTATTGGCATTAAGCCTTCTTTCTGCATGCATAGAATACTAATGGAGGATGATCATAAGACTTCACGGGAACCTCAAAGACGGTTAAATCCGATCATGAAAGAGGTTGTGAAGAAAGAAATTCTTAAGTTGTTGGATGCAGGTATCATATTTCCTATCTCGGACAGCAAGTGGGTGAGCCCAGTACATGTAGTTCCGAAGAAAGGAGGGATGACCGTTGTGACGAATAAGAACAATGAGTTAATCCCAACTAGGACCGTCACAAGCTGGAGGGTGTGCATCGATTATAGGAAGCTGAACGTGGCCACTCGGAAGGACCATTTTCCACTTCCCTTCATTGATCAAATGCTCGAACGATTGGCCCAACACTCACATTTTTGCTATTTAGATGGCTATAGTGGTTTCTTCCAGATTCCTGTCCATCCGGATGATCAAGAGAAGACCACTTTCATTCACTAGTACAAATACCCCCCCTAGACCTCGCTTATGTTGGAGCGGTTTATAAGAACCGTAGTCAATGGTATTTTCGGACCACGGTTATACGTATAACCGTGGACAACTGATTTTTATTTTTTTTAAAAAAAATTCGGACCCCGGTTATTTGAAATAACCGTGTTATAATATTAATTTTTGCGCAAAACCACGGTTATTTATAAAAACCGGGGTGATACAACATTCTCGGACCCCGGTTTTTTAATAACCATTATATTTTATAAAAAAAAAATCCCTCTATCAAACTCGTCGTTTTGAACATAAAGAAGAAAACCCTAGCTGGCCTAACGATGTAGTCGACCACATCCAATAAGCCGATCGATCGACCACATCCTCCAGAATTTCGAAAGCATCCCCGGCGCTGTGCTCCTCAAGATCTCACTCGATCGATCGACCAGAACCTCCAAAACGGCGTTCCTCAGCCCCGCTACAGGTGGGCGTTCCTCAGCCCCACTCCAGACCGGCGTAAGTAAAATGTCTTAAGTTTCTGCTTCATTTTTATCGAAATATCTTGCTTTTTTCGTAAACCTGGGTGATAGCATGAATTATAGTCTATATTTTGGGGTTTGTTTAGACGTTTTATCTTCAATAATCTGCATGTTTGTATGTATAATATGTGATTATATTACCATTTCATCTACCTTTGCGGGAATCGAGGTCTACACCTAGTTTTGTTGTAATCGTAGGTAAAGTGGCACGTTTTGCATCAAAAAGGAGCAAAAGGAGCTACGGAGTCATTGGAGCTACATTCAGGAACATAAGGAACCATCCCGGAAGCATAGCCAAGGATTAGAGATTCACTTTGGACCAGATTTGAGAGATTTCACATTCAGTTGTAACTCATCTCGGTTGACCACAGATTCACCTCGACCGAGATGATCCAGAGAAGTCGACTCGACCGAGGCGAACACCTGGGACGCGGCGAGAATATTTTATTCTTGGCTGAGATCTTTTATCTTTGGAAAGTGATCTTATATTTTTGGACTTGGCTCCTGGAAGGAAGAAGATATACTAGATCATATATTTTACCTATTTTTATGGGAAGAGATCTTTCTAAGATATCTTATCTTTGGAGAGTAATTTTCCTATAAAAAGGGTCGGATTTCCCACAAATCTGGGACGCTGCATACATCCGGCATACAGTTGGAGATCCCACATAGCACGCAGCAGCCATACTCTAGTTGGGGGATTTGAAGAACCTTTTTGAAGGTTGAAGAAGGAAGATTGTAGCTTTTATAGCTTTTGAAGGGTTTTTGTAAGATTATCTTAGATTCCCTTCCTTGTTGTCTTGTTGGATTTCTATCCAAGGAACGCTTTGTTGTGATATTTGATTCAGTTATTGAAGTCTTTTCATTAAATTCTTCTTGTTCAAATATTCACCTTCTTCCCATGTACTTGATTAATACTTTCATGATGATGAGTGACTAATCTCTTTGTGTGATTCTAGGGTGATTGGCTGAAGGTTGTGGGAAAAAAATGATAGAATGATCTTAATCACAGTAGGACCCTGAAAGTTCGAGTCTTTAACCTTAACCCTAAGCATCTCGCTCAGTCGATGAACATCTCGGCCGGGGTGGAATTTGGCTGACCGAGGTGACTTATCTGATCTGAAATTGAGAGTTAAGTGTTAGAGTTTGCCAAATCCTATTCTTATTACACCTTTCCTGGTTCAATGCAAGCTTAGGATGAGACTTACCCGGTAATTCCTTAGTTTGTTTACCTAAGATCATAAGTGTAGGTAATAAAGGTTTATCCTTTATTGAGGTTTGAGTGTGCTTTTATCCCATCTTTGTGAGTTAGCCTGAGACTTACCCGGTAAAGGTTGATTCTATTCCCTTAGATGGTGTGTTAGTTTGAGGTTATAGTTCTTTATCTTAATTCCTTGAGACTTACCTGGTAATAGGAGTTACGGTTTAGGATTAGTGAGTAGTGAGACTTACCCGGTGATCTATTCCACTTTAGTAACACCTTCCCTATGCAAAAACCTCAGCTTTGTCCACTTATCTTTAGATCTTGAGTTGGAACCACAACTAGATGCTTTAATCCCTAGAATTGCATATTTCCTTTATTGACTTCTATATCATCTTTGATTGTTTTAATTGCTTTGTGGTTAGTAATTACTTAAGCATACCGTAATTGGACATTGTTTCACTAAGTCCCTGTGATCGACCCCTGGAATTCCTTGCTTTTTACTACGATTGACCCGTACACTACGGGTTCGCATCCTTGTTTTAAGCTTACGTCTAGGGTTATAAATTTAAAGCTTGCACACACCGTTTGGAGCGAACAAGTTTTTGGCGCCGTTGCCAGGGACTTGGTCTAGACCGAGCCGGTTATGGTTTGCTCTTGGGGCACTTGCCCCCGTGTCTACTAACCACTCTACTTGAGTGACTTTTGCAGGTTCTTTCTTAGGTTTATGCGAAGAACCCGCACTGAGAAGGAAATCGTTCCTTACGATCCCGAGTTGAAAGAGGCGCTAGAGCAGCTACGCCTCAGCAAGGAAGAGCTAAGGCAAGAGAAAGAAGAGACTCGCACCAGGACTGAGGTGATCGAAGCAGATATGGCAGCCTTACGAGACCAATATCTACTTCAACCGAGGGAAGATCCAGTTCCAGATCCTCGACCGATGCAGGATCCAGCTGTTGACCCTCGACCAAGGCAGGTTCCAGTACCTGACGCCCCGGCCGAGATACTTCCACCTCGGATGCCAGTCCGAGGCGTTCTTCTTGCAGGAATCCCACAAACCCTAGGTCAAAGGATGGACCCCAATCAACAACTGAGGCGTCCAGGAGTTAACCTAGGAGATCCAGCGGACCATGACTACGAACTTCGACCGCAAGTTCTATCCATGATTCGCCAATGCCAGTTCGGAGGGCTAGAGAAGGAATCCCCACATCAACATCTTCAAAACTATGAGATCTTGATGGAGACCTTGAGACCCTCAAGGATTGAAAATAACAACTACAAGCTAAGACCTTTTTACTTTTCTTTAAAAGATAGAGCTCTTACTTGGTATCAATCTCTTCCTCTAGGAAAAATCAGCACATGGGAGGAGATGACTACGGAATTCTTGACCAAATTCTTTCCCCCCTCAAAGACCGCTGAAATGAGAGGGAAGATCAATGCTTTCATTATGAAGGACAAGGAGAGCTTGTCCAAGTCATGGGAGCAGTTCAAGGACATTCTTTTGGATTGCCCACATCATGGGATTCCAAAGATAGAGTTATTGGAGATATACTTCAAGGGACTGGACGGAAGCACCCAATTCAACCTCCAACTACTCTCCGCCGGTACCTTTATGGACATGGCGATTGGCGAAGCTTGGGACTTCATCGAGAAGCAAGCTTTGCATATGGAGAAGTACACCCATCAAGGAGCTGAAGGTGGAGTTAAACGAGTTAACTTCCAAGAAACTCAGCCCAACAACAATCAACTCACGTCCTTGAAGAACGACGTGAAGCAATTGAAGGAACTCTTGGTTGCTCAAACCAAGAAGGAAGAGCAAGGACAAAGGAACAACAACAACGGGTACCGCAACAGCAACAACGGTTCCCGGAACAACAATTACAACAACAACAACAATAGAGGATCCAATAGCAACAATTGGAGGGCGAACAACCAAAATTTTGGTAACAATCATTCTAACTCCAACTCTAACGATTCCTATAATCCTTTCCTCTCTTCCCCTTCTTCTTCTTCTACTCCATTAAAGAGCCAGGGGCAAGGATCAAGTTCGTCTCAGCCGGAAAAGAAAGACGCAGTGCTGGAGGCTATCTTGATCAAGCTTAGTGCTATGGAGACTTCTATGACTTCATTTTCGAAGGCCCAAAAGGCCTTTGAACAACAACTTGCAAGTAGGGCGAATGAAGCGCCAAGAGATCCAGGGAAGCTTCTAGCAAGGACGGAGAGCAACCCTAAGGGCCAGATCATGGCCATAACTATGAGGAGTGGACTGAAAACTGCAGATCCAGTGCCTCGGTCGGTGCCAGTACCGACGAAGACCACCTCGGTCCAGGTGCAGTCGAAGAACACTTCGACCGAGATGCCAACCGAGGTGGAGCCACAGAAAGCGGAGGGGAAAACTGAAGTTTATGTTCCACCTCCTGCATACAAACTACCACTTCCATTCCCCCAGTCAAGGGCCAGAGCACATCTAGACAAGCACTTTGGTAAGTTCCTTGACTTGATGAATAAACTGCACATTAACATTCCTTTCCTTGATGCTATTCTAGGGATGCCCGCCTATGGGAAGTTCTTGAAGGAGATCCTATCAAGGAAGAGGAAACTGGAAGATTTTGGTGAAGTTAGGATGACATCTAAATCCTCGGAGCTTATCCAAATCATGAAGGAGAAGATGCCACCTAAATTGAGAGATCCCGGCTCATTTTGCATTCCCATTCAAGTTGGGGATGTCACTTGTGAAGCCCTTTGTGATCTAGGAGCCAGCGTGAGCATCATTCCGTTGGAGCTATGTGTGAAGATCGGACTTGGAGAGCCCAAGCCTGTCAAGATTCGACTATACATGGCGGATCGCTCCATCACCCATCCCGTGGGAATCTTGGAGGACGTTCCGGTCAAGTTAGGTAACTTCTATTTACCTATAGATTTTGTTGTACTTGACATTCCCGCAGATTATCCTGTTCCTATTATTCTCGGGAGGCCATTTCTAGCAACTTCGGGTTGCAACGTGGATTGCAAGAACGCCAAGTTGAAATTCAACATTGGTGGCGATGAGGTGGAGTTCGCACTACTTGCAGCCATGAAAGGGGAGTAGCTAAGCGATGATATCTTGAACATCTACGATGAAGAAGAATCAAGGGAATTGGTGAGCTCTATCCTTATTAACGATCCACTCGAAAGAGTTATTAGTTTCAGTTTAATGGAGGAAGGTATATATGCTTCTTGTGATACAGATATACGGAGCTTAAAAGCACTGGAAGAAGATCCAGGAGCTAAAACTGAGAAGCTAATCCAGGAGACGAAGATCTCCAGTTTTGGTTCCAGTTGCAGTACCTCGACCGAGGCACCTTCTGGACTGAGCGAGGCGACCGAAGAACATCTCGGTCAACGCCTCTGCGCCTCGACCGAGGTCGATGGCGAGACGATTTCAACTGAGACTTACGAAAGTCCAATTTCTGGATCTACTCCACTGGAAGAAGGAAGCAAGAATCCCCCTCAGAAAGCACCCCCAGTTGTGGAGCTTAAACAACTCCCGAATCACTTGAGGTATGTCTCTCTTGGACTGGATTCCACTTATCCCGTTATTGTTAGTGCTTCCCTCTCCGAAACTGAATTGTCTAAACCAATGCATGTCCTGAGAAAGCATCAAAAGGCTTTGGGTTACACTATAGATGATCTTATTGGCATTAAGCCCTCTTTCTGCATGCATAGAATTATAATGGAGGATGATCATAAGACTTCACGGGAACCTCAAAGATGGTTAAATCCGATCATGAAAGAGGTTGTGAAGAAGGAAATTCTTAAGTTGTTGGATGCAGGTATTATATATCCTATCTCGGACAGCAAATGGGTTAGCCCGGTGCATGTAGTTCCGAAGAAAGGAGGGATGACCGTTGTGACGAATAAGAACAACGAGTTGATCCCAACCAGGACCGTTACGGGCTGGAGGGTTTGCATTGATTATAGGAAGCTGAATACAGCCACACGGAAGGACCATTTTCCACTTCCCTTCATTGATCAAATGCTCGAGCGGTTGGCCCAACATTCACACTTTTGCTACTTAGACGGTTTTAGTGGATTCTTCCAGATTCCTATCCATCCGGATGATCAGGAGAAGACCACTTTCACTTGTCCATGGGGTACATTTGCTTACAGGAGGATGCCATTTGGATTGTGCAATGCACCCGCTACCTTCCAGCGATGCATGATGGGCATCTTTTCCGAGTACATAGAGGAGATCATGGAGGTATTTATGGATGATTTTTCTGTATATGGTTCCTCTTTTGATGATTGCCTATCTAACCTTTCTCTAGTGCTTAAAAGATGTGAAGACACTAATCTCGTTTTGAATTGGGAGAAGTGTCATTTTATGGTTAATGAAGGCATTGTGCTAGGACACCTCGTTTCTAATCGAGGCATTGAGGTCGATCGCGCTAAGATCGAGACTATTGAGAAACTCCCTCCTCCTTGTTCTGTTAAAGGTGTGAGGAGTTTTCTCGGGCATGCAGGTTTCTATAGGAGATTCATCAAGGACTTCTCCAAGATTTCTAAACCTCTAACTAACCTCTTGAATAAAGATGTTGTTTTTGAGTTTTCGCAAGAGTGTCTTGATGCTTTTTACAGGATTAAAGAAGCGTTGATCTCCGCTCCCATCATCCAACCTCCGGATTGGACCTTGCCCTTTGAGATCATGTGCGATGCTAGTGATGTAGCCGTAGGAGCGGTGCTTGGACAGAAGAAGGATGGCCGGACCACCGCCATTTACTATGCTAGCAAGACGCTAGATGTAGCACAACGCAACTACGCTACCACCGAGAAGGAATTATTGGCGGTTGTATATGCTTTCGAAAAGTTTCGTTCCTACTTAGTAGGGGAGAAAGTCATTGTCTACACCGACCATGCAGCCATCCGTTACTTGTTGGCTAAGAAAGATGCCAAGCCACGCCTTAATCGATGGATTCTCTTGCTTCAAGAGTTTGACTTAGAGATCCGCGATAAAAAGGGATCCGAAAATTCTGTTGCGGATCACCTCAGCCGGGTACCTGCATCTTCACGCGAGAAGGACGACCCACCCATAGACGATTCATTCCCCGATGAGAACTTACACTTGTTGGAGCATTTGATAGACTTACTTACTTCACCCCACGATGGAGGTGAAGTATGGGGTGAGGGCACCTCCCATCACGTATAGAGACGCATCATGGTCCAGCTAGCGACCTTAAACCAAGCGCTTCTTGGGAGGCAGCCCAAGACAGACAACAGGTGACATCTAAGGAAGGAGTACAAACCAAGAGCATAACTGGAAGGACAGAAGATCGAGAATTTGAGAAGACGAAGTTTGACTGAGGCACATCTCGGTTGCTGTCAGAGCACCTCGACCGAGATGATTCTTGAGCAACCGAGGCGACTAGGGTTTCTGAAGAACCACCTCGGTCCGTACCACCTTGGTCCAGTCGAGACCACATCGACCGAGGTGACAGCAGTTCCAGAAAGGCTATAAAAGGGGGATTAATTTTCTCTCTCTTCCATTCTACCCTCCCTCGACCGCGGCGCTATCCTTCACCTCGCTTCCTCGATTCTTGCTCATTTTCGAAGATTTTCGCTTCCAAACTGCAATTAGAGCGTAGAGGATCCCAGTGCATCGTCGATCTGCAAAGAAATCGAACCGAAACGGCCGAACGAGGTAAAATGAACCGAAACCCTAACCTCGCTGATTTCGCTTTGATTTGGGTTTGGATTGCCCTGCATTTGTTGAGAAAAGGATTAAGTACCCCATAGGAACCAGTTGTAGTGATTTTGGGGGAAAAGAACTGGAATTTCTGAAGAAATTAGAACGCAGTTTTTCGCCTCGGTCCAGACGTGCTGTGCCTCGGCCGAGGTGTTCTTGAGTGTTGTCAGTCAACCGAGGTGACCTGACAGTGAGATTTCTTAAAATGAGTTCTGAGAGACGACTTGCCCTTAGGGATAAATCCTCCCCTTCCCCTTCTTCCTCTTCTTCCCGACCCTATCGCCCGGTGATCCTCGAGAGACACCGGGTCGATTACGACCGTATTTCCGGCCGTCCAGTGATTGCACCTCGCTTCCTGGACGTGTCAGCCTTTGACTGTCTCTAGGTGGATGGAGACCTTAGGCGGATGATATCTACAGTAGGGCTAGATCAGTTTACTGAGATCTGAGCCCCTGCCTATTTGGAGCCCACCTTAGAGTTCATTAGCTCCTTCACCTACCTCCCCACAAAGCGATCTGTGAAGTATCGGTTGATGAACCGGAACTTCTTAGTGCCACTAGAGTATTGGAGGGAGATTTTTGGTTTTCCTGCCCCCACAACTGTTGATTTCCCTTCCCGATCTATAGCTAGGGAGTTTTGGGGACAGATTGCCCATATTGCTGAGCACGCAGACAGATGGCACCCTGGAGATTCCAGGGAGAAGGTCATCTTCCACTTAGCTTTTAGGTTAGCCCACCGCATTTTCAGCGAGACGCTTCTGGCGCGTACTAAGACGCCCCAGAAGGTCCGACAGGGGGAGCAGCTACGCAGAAGGTCCGACAGGGGGAGCTGTTCAGCCTATATTACATGGTGACCGGAGGGATCCCCGACTTTGGCTTGATGTTGGCAGAGGACCTGCACAAGATCAAGGCCAAGGCGAAGGGGGACATCTGCTGCGGAGGACTTGTCACCCACATCGCCAGCTACCAGGACATGGATCTCAGCGCTTGCACGATGGTGGCGGCTGCCAAGCCGCTTGGGCTGCAGGAGATGATCACTCGGCGGATTCTGGTTCCCCGAGGACTGACTACACCATACGTGGCTATGCCGTGGGAGCTGACTGCACCGCAGGGGATCAGATGGTCTGCCCAGTTTATAGTTTATGACCCTCATTACTGGCAGACCGCTTGGGCCCCACTAATGGAGGATTATAGAGAGGCAGCAACTGCCCCAGCTGAGGAGGAGGTAGATGATAAGGAGATTGCTGATGACAGGGATGATGGAGTCCCGAATGATACAGGGACGGATACTGCCGGGACGAGTGCGCCGGTTATTGATCTTGATGATGATGATACTGAGCCGGCACCTGCTGCATCACCAGTGAGACCTGCTACGCGTAGAGCACGCCGACACAGAGATCCAGAGGCTCACCGTCGGATCGATGATCTGACGGAGCAGATGATTGACTCTTATGCTGCTCTTACTGTGTACATCGATGAGAGATTTGCCGCCCAGCACCGACAGATCGACAGTTGGACTCATCAGATGCTAGAGAGACAACATTATCAGCGCAGGATGATGGAGATCCAGTTCCAGCAGGCTATGGGTTATCCATTTGACCCGTCTCAGTATCCATATGCGCCACCACCACCACCACCGGATCGTGACTACTGAGAGCTGCATGATTTTCTTTCTTATTTTTATGCAGTTCAACTTATTATCCGGTGAGTACTTTATTCCTTAGACATATTTTGACCCACTGGGACAGTGTGTCCCAAGTATAGGGTATTTGTGTATTATTTGACACTTATGTATGACTCCACTTGATCGGATATTTATTCACATTTATGCTTCACTTTTGGATTTATGTGTTTATCTGAGACTGCATGCATACTTACAGGTTATTTGATTGAGAAAACATCGAAACTGAAAAAAAAATGGTTTTTTAAAAAAAATTTTGACCTCGACCGGTGGAATTCTAGCCGAACGAGGTGTTTCACCTGGGTTGACCTAAGAACACCTCGACCGAGGTGTGTTAACTGAGAGTTTTCGAAACGATTTTTGTGCTTCTTTTCTGGATATGATCTCAGTGAAGATCTTGCTTACTGACCGGTTTTGAAATCTTTATGTGTTTGAAAGGTTTTATAGTATGATTAAGTTGCTAAATGCTTTGTTTGAAATTTTTGGCATGTTTAATACTTTGTTTTTATCCAAATTATGTTGAATTTGAAGGTTGACACTGCAAGATAAGTTCTCTCACTTTCTTCTTGGAAAGACCAAGGCAATTCATTCTTCTCTCTTCTTCTTCTTGATCATGCTTAGCCCCTCATATACATTTTGCCTCCCTTTACCTATCCGGGAATTTGGAAGCAAGCGAAGTGGTGAAAGCAAGTGAAGTTAAAATTGAGAAGTTGGCTGGAAGTGAAAGTGTTAGAAAGAAATAATAGGTTTGGGGAAGTCAATCATGAAGATGAGTAACTCGGCACCATTCACATAGCCGGGTGTTTGTGTCTTGCCAAAGTCGGATTGAGCGATATTCCTAACGGGTCATGGTATGTGCATCAAGGGTTTGATGCATCTCAAGAAATTGATGATTGCTGATTTCCTAGGCTTCGGTTATTGTGCACCTTTGTCCATGCATCCCAAAAAGTAAAGTAAAAGAAAAGTGTGAAATAAGCAAAGCTTATTGGTGGAAGATGTTGAAGTTCAAGTAAAGTGAAGTATATCCTTTTCCCGGATTCTTGCACCACATTACCTTACATACATCCCTACCCTACACGTTTCTTGACCTTTCTTTTGGGAAGCCCTTGAGACCTCGAGCTTGTTGATTGACTTAGTGGTTTAAACTGGATTATGCATGATTAATTTCGATAATTATGACTTATTATGCATTCTATGATTTTATGCAAAGATGAACAACTTTCTTATATTTATAAAATGTTTTGATCATATTTTGATTTTAAATTCCATGAAGTATTCTCTTAGAGTGATCTATGATTGTTGCACACCATAAAAATGTTTTGAAAGACTTTTCATTGATTTTTCTTGACTTATAGTCCATTCTATCTTTCCTTTTATATGCGGAACTTGCTTGGGGACAAGCAAGGGCTAAGTATGGGGTATTTTGATAGCATGAATTATAGTCTATATTTTGGGGTTTGTATGTATAATATGTGATTATATTACCATTTCATCTACCTTTGCGAGAATCGAGGTCTACACCTAGTTTTGTTGTAATCGTAGGTAAAGTGGCACGTTTTGCATCAAAAAGGAGCAAAAGGAGCTACGGAGTCATTGGAGCTACATTCAGGAACATAAGGAACCATCCAGGAAGCATAGCCATGGATTAGAGATTCACTTTGGACCAGATTTGAGAGATTTCACATTCAGTTGTGACTCACCTCGGTTGACCACAGATTCACCTCGACCGAGGTGATCCAGAGAAGTCGACTCGACCGAGGCGAACACCTGGGACGCGGCGAGAATATTTTATTCTTGGCTGAGATCTTTTATCTTTGGAAAGTGATCTTATATTTTTGGGTTTGGCTCTTGGAAGGAAGAAGATATACTAGATCATATATTTTACCTATTTTTATGGGAAGAGATCTTTCTAAGATATCTTATCTTTGGAGAGTAATTTTCCTATAAAAAGGGTCGGATTTCCCACAAATCCGAGACGCTGCATACATCCGGCATACAGTTGGAGATCCCACATAGCACGCAGCAGCCATACTCCAGTTGGGAGATTTGAAGAACCTTTTTGAAGGTTGAAGAAGGAAGATTGTAGCTTTTATAGCTTTTGAAGGGTTTTCGTAAGATTATCTTAGATTCCCTTCCTTGTTGTCTTGTTGGATTTCTATCCAAGGAACGCTTTGTTGTGATATTTGATTCAGTTATTGAAGTCTTTTCATTAAATTCTTCTTGTTCAAATATTCACCTTCTTCCCATATACTTGATTAATACTTTCATGATGATGAGTGGCTAATCTCTTTGTGTGATTCTAGGGTGATTGGCTGAAGGTTGTGGGAAAAACAATGATAGAATGATCTTAATCACAGTAGGACCTTGAAAGTTCGAGTCTTTAACCTTAACCCTAAGCATCTCGCTCAGTCGATGAACATCTTGGCCGGGGTGGAATTTGGCTGACCGAGGTGACTTATCTGATCCGAAACTGAGAGTTAAGTGTTAGAGTTTGCCAAATCCTATTCTTATTACACCTTTCCTGGTTCAATGCAAGCTTAGGATGAGACTTACCCGGTAATTCCTTAGTTTGTTTACCTAAGATCATACGTGTAGGTAATAAAGGTTTATCCTTTATTGAGGTTTGAGTGTGCTTTTATCCCATCTTTGTGAGTTAGCCTGAGACTTACCCGATAAAGGTTGATTTTATTCCCTTAGATGGTGTGTTAGTTTGAGGTTATAGTTCTTTATCTTAATTCCTTGAGACTTACCCGGTAATAGGAGTTACAGTTTAGGATTAGTGAGTAGTGAGACTTACCCGGTGATCTATTCCACTTTAGTAACACCTTCCCTATGCAAAAACCTCAGCTTTGTCCACTTATCTTTAGATCTTGAGTTGGAACCACAACTAGATGCTTTAATCCCTAGAATTGCATATTTCCTTTATTGACTTCTATATCATCTTTGATTGTTTTAATTGCTTTGTGGTTAGTAATTACTTAAGCATACCGTAATTGGACTTTGTTTCACTAAGTCCCTGTGATCGACCCCTGGAATTCCTTGCTTTTTACTACGATTGACCCGTACACTGCGGGTTCACATCCTTGTTTTAAGCTTACGTCTAGGGTTATAAATTTAAAGCTTGCACACACCGTTTGGAGCGAACACTGGGATGCAGAATGTGTCAGTTGACATGATTTGAACTTATTCCTGGTTCTCTAGAAAGTAATCATTAGGATTACTTGTTGGTTTGAATTCTAGTTTCTTAGACTAGTTATATGAAAAACTCATTCTTAATATTTAAGTCTAGTAAAGATTGAATCTCTGTTCATTCCTGTTCGCATAAAATGTGTGGAATGAACATCAAATGTGTGAGTATTTGATTATATAAGAGGTTTAGAGGAATGAACATAAAATGTGTGGCTTAGTCATGCTGCTCACGAGCCCTGTCTTTCAATGTGACAACCAACAATATTCACGAGTGAAGTGCCCCAGCACTTGAGGTTTTGTCTGAAAATTGTTGCTGCCTCTTAAATCTTAATGTAGTTGTTATGCCTCTAATTAGTTTATATAAATATTATATGACAAATCTATTTGTGATACAGGAACGTGAAATTCCCGCAGAAGACCCTAGACTTGTGCAGGTCTCTCAAACTCTGGCAACCTTCGTGCCCTATTCGGACCTGGACCACCTTCTTACTAAGGTGAAAAACCTGCTTGGTGTCGTCCTATATTGTGTTGAAGCTGAGATCTTTGCTTTGAAGTCTGGAACTGATAAACATTCGAGTTTCATGTACAGCGTGAAGCAATTGTTGCTTGTTAGGATGGAGATAGAAGAAGCTTTAACATATTATATGGTTATACCCTTGAGTATCTAACCAATCCCAAGCCTCTACAAAACCTCTACAAAACCATACAAGAGTAGTACCTTTCACTTTGTAATGGATCTTATTAGTGTTCTCATGTGTAACCTTAATCGCCCGATCAATATTGTGTTCTTTATATTGGCAGGAAACAAAAAAGGGCTTTTTTTTGCCTCACACCACTACTTGATCAAGGTGAGAGAATACATTTACACGCGATGCTTTCTTGTCTATGTCGTATCATTTTTGTCCTACACTCTTGTTGTGTGTAAACCTAATATTCATTGAGCTTAGTTATAACTAAATGGAGCAATGAGCTGTTGTGTTTCAAGATTAATGCGGATAATTTAGCTATCAAGAATATCATTTATGCTGAAATACTCTTGTATGGTTTTGTAGAGGCTTAGGATTGGTTAGATACTCAAGGGTATAACCATATAATATGTTAAATGTTGTTCTCTTTGTCTGTGAAAGGTACTACGATACCTGCAAATCAATGTGTGTCTTGATTCTATTCCCTTGATTTATATTATGTATATTTGTTGATATTGAAGAGCAGTTTATTCTTTTTGTTAATGGTTCATAAGTGAGGTTGTACAAGATAACATATTGCAAAATTTTCTTTTTTATCGATTAAAGGCTTCTTTGGTAGTGGAGTTTGAAATCAGGTTGGCACTTTTCTGAGATGTCCCTATGGAAAATGTTATATCCTTTTCAATTACTATTGCTTCCATTATGCCTTACATTTTATGCATATGACTGGTGATTGGTCTTTGCTTGAAGAATCAAAATGTTGATTTGGTTCTTACAGCTCATCCTACCCAATTTGTACGTAGGTCTTTGCTTCAGAAGCATGGAAGGTTTGTATTCAAACTGACTGATGTTTTCAGCTATTATATGACTAGTGACTGGTATGCAATGGTAGTCGTAATGATGACAACATATCTATGATGTTTTTGTTAGAAGTATCTCAAAACTGTTTGCTAGATGGTACTCAAATGGCTCTTTGATTTGTGTTTCAGGATAAGAAATTGCTTGACGCAATTGTATGCAAAAGATATTACTCTTGATGATAAGCAAGAGCTAGACGAGGCTTTGCAAAGTGAGGTATGAGCTTTGGATTATTGATGTTAAGATGATAAAACAGTGATAAAATTAAATCACGATACACTAATGTGTTAGATCAATAAAACCAATGTCACCATTTACTAGCATTGAAATTCTGTTACTGAAAATGAAGTTCTGACACTGTGAAATGAAAAAAAAAACTTAGTAATGTTGTTGCTTTTGAAGTTACGAGTTCATATTGCCTTGTATAATCGAACATCAGCAAATTTCATTAATCCTCTCAACTGAATATTATGGAATTGTCAACCTTATAACTTGGAATTCATGTTAATTATGCATGATGTGTCTTACTGAAGTAGGTATGGAGATATAGTTTTACTACCTATTGATCTGTGACCCGTTGTGAGTAACATGGAAGGGTCCTTGTCAACTCGACTTATGTATAAATTTTGTGATGTTTTGAATAAATTTCAGGTGGTGGTTGAAATACCATATGTATTTGTTCAAGTTGCATACTAAACTGTCATTGTGTATGCCATGGTGAGCTTTGAGTTGACAACCGCAAAATTCCTTTGGTTCTTCTACATATCATTCTTCTCCTACCTTTACTGGACAGACTATGGGATGATGACAACTCCATCACACAAAACAACGAGATAGCATCAGTCTTTGCATCGGCTTTCTACGCTTTGTTCAACCTATTCTCCAGGTTCTTCGTCCCTAGACCGATGAGCGTCAGAATCGATTATCTTGCTTTGGGATCTTGTTAAGCATGTCCAACTCATTATTTTGCCATGAACTGTTGTTTTAGTATGCAGTTGTGTCTCAGTGATTGCAAATTTAATGAAGTAGTAGTGTTTTGATGCAAATTGATATATGCTAGAAAGCCCATGTACTATGTTATGTATTTGTGAGTTGTGAAAATGCAACTTTGCCTCAAGAGATAGTTTTTGTATGACATGCTCTTCAGTTTCAATTTGATATAATTTTTATTATGAAGTTTGTGCTGAATTAGATCATGCTTTGAGTAAAAATGTGGTGTTTTTTTTTATTCAAACCTTGCAGCCACGGTTCTTAAAGAACCGTGGTGTTT
The DNA here is from genome assembly GCA_033239125.1 of Fagopyrum homotropicum. NCBI lineage: Eukaryota > Viridiplantae > Streptophyta > Magnoliopsida > Caryophyllales > Polygonaceae > Fagopyrum > Fagopyrum homotropicum. The sequence goes on from BSWB01000002.1 coordinate 53,264,684, forward strand.
TTTTTTTAAATTTTTTTTGGAATGGGACCCCGGTTATTATAAAATAACCGGGGTAATTTTCGGACCCCAGTTTTTTTATAATAACCGGGGTCCGAAAATTACCCCGGTTATTAAAAAACCGGGGTCCGAAAAAATTAACCCGGTGACATTTTTCGTGGTGCGAACGCCCGGACCTCGCTCCCATTAATCACACTTCCTTAACCGGGTTCCCATGTATAAAATAACCGTGGTCTAGGGGGGTATTTGTACTAGTGATTTGTCCATGGGGGACATTTGCTTATAGGAGGATGCCGTTTGGATTATGCAATGCACCCGCTACCTTCCAGCGATGCATGATGGCTATCTTTTCCGAGTATATAGAGGAGATCATGGAGGTATTTATGGACGATTTTTCAGTATATGGTTCCTCTTTTGATAATTGCCTATCTAACCTTTTTCTAGTGCTACAAAGATGTGAAGACACTAATCTTGTTTTGAATTGGGAGAAGTGTCACTTTATGGTTAATGAAGGCATTGTGCTAGGACACCTCGTTTCTAATCGAGGTATTGAGGTCGATCGCGCTAAGATCGAGACTATTGAGAAACTCCCTCCCCCTTGTTCTGTTAAAGGTGTGAGGAGTTTTCTCGGGCATGCAGGTTTCTATAGGAGATTCATCAAGGACTTCTCGAAGATTTCTAAACCACTAACTAACCTCTTGAATAAAGATGTTGTTTTTGAGTTTTCGCAGGAGTGTCTTGATGCATTTTACAGGATTAAGGAAGCGTTGATCTCCGCTCCCATTATCCAGCCTCCGGATTGGACCTTGCCCTTTGAGATCATGTGCGATGCGAGTGATGTGGCAGTAGGAGCGGTGCTTGGACAAAAGAAGGATGGGCGGACCACCGCCATTTACTACGCTAGTAAGACACTAGATGAAGCCCAGCGTAACTACGCCACCACCGAAAAGGAGCTATTGGCGGTTGAATATGCTTTCGAGAAGTTTCGTTCTTACTTAGTAGGGGCGAAGGTTGTTGTCTACACCGACCATGCAGCTATTCGTTACTTACTTGCTAAGAAGGATGGCAAGCCACGCCTTATTCGATGGATTCTCTTGCTTCAAGAGTTTGACCTAGAGATCTGCGATAAGAAGGGATCCGAAAATTCCGTTATGGATTACCTCAGCCGGCTACCTCCCTCTTCACGCGAGAAGAACGAACCACCCATAGATGTTTCATTCCCCGATGAGCACTTACACTTGTTGGAGCGTTTGATAGACTTTCTTATCTCACCCCATGATGAAGGTGAAGTATGGGGTGAGGACGCCTCCCAACATGTTTAGGGACACCGTACGGTCTAGCTAGCGACCTTAAATCAAGTGCTGCTTGGGAGGCAACCCAAGGTATTGGTTCCTTTTCCCTTTTTCTAGTCTAGCTTTAGATAGTTTGCTTTTGCTTTGCTTTGCTTTGTTTTTGGCGTCCTAGACAGACAACAGGTGACATCTAAGGAAGGAATACAAACCAGGGGCAAAACTGGAAGGACAAAAGTTCAAGAATTTGAGAAGACAGAGTCTGACTGAGACACATCTCGGTTGCTGTCACAACACCTCGACCGAGATGATTCTTGAGCAACCGAGGCGACTAGGGTTACTGAAGATCCACCTCGGTCCGTACCACCTCGGTCCAGTCGAGACCATCTCGACCGAGGTGACAGCAATTCCAGAAAAGGGTATAAAAGGGAGATTGATTTCTCTCTCTTCCCTCTCTGACCTTCTCGACCGCGGCGTACATCTCGTCTCACTTCTTCGTTTTTCGATCGTTTTCGACGATTCTCGCTTCCAAACTACAAGGAAAGGGTAGAGGATCGATTTGCAAGCAATAATCTGCAGTGAAAACGCACCGAATCAACCAAATCTGGGGTAAATTCGAAAAAACCCTAACTCCCTCTTCTTCCACTAATTTCATTCGATTTGGGCTTATGTTGCCCCTGCATTGTGTTGGAAAAGGATTAAGTACCCCATAGGAATAATTGGTAGTGATATTGGGGGAAAAGAACTGGATTTTTAAGAGAAAAGATCGTACAGCACTTCGCCTCGGTCCAGTCGGCCTGCTCCTCGGCCGAGGTGTTCTTGAGATTTGTCAGAGTGACCGAGGTGATCTGACAGTGATAGAAAGAGATGAGTTCTGACAGGCAGTTAGTTTTGAGAGACCGATCATCTCCTTCCCCTTTTTCTTCTTCTTCACGCCGTTCTATACCGGTGATCCATAAGCATCACCAGGTCAATTATGACCGTATTTCTGCACGTCCAGTGGTTGCACCACGATTTCTGGACATTTCCGCTTTTGATTGCCTCTATGTGGATGAGGATCTGAGGCGGATGATATCTGCGGTGGGGCTGGAGCAGTTTATTGAGATTAGAGCTCCAGCCTATCTTGAGCCTACCTTGGAGTTTGTTAGCTCCATCACTTACCTGCCCACTGAGCGCGCCATCAAGTACCGGTTGATGAACCGGAACTATCTAGTTCCTATGGACCACTGGAGGGACATTTTCGGTTTCCCGGCCCCCACAGTTGCTGATTTTCCTTCTCGAGTTGTAGCTCGAGAGTTTTGGGGCCAGATAGCTCACGTAGTTGAGCACGCTGACAGGTGGAGACCTGGAGACTCTAGGGAGCGGATTATCTTCCACCTGGCTTTTAGACTTGCTCACAGGATCTTTAGCGAGACTCTTTTGGTGCGTACTGAGACACCCCAGAAGATCAGACAGGGTGAGCTGCTGAGTCTGTACTACATGATGACAAGCGGAGTTCCGGATTTTGGAGTTATGCCGGCGGAGGATTTGCACAAGATCAAGGCCAAGGCGAAGGGAGACATCTGCTGCGGAGGTATAGTGACTCACATTGCGAGTTACATGGACCTTAATCTTAGTGCATGCACTATGGTGGCGGCTACCAAGCCGCTCGGGCTTCAGAAGATGATCACTCGGAGGATACTGGTTCCTCGCGGACTTACTACGCCGTATGTGGCGATGCCCTGGGAGCAGACTGCACCTCAGGGTATTAGATGGTCACCTCAGTTCTTTGTTTATGACCCGCACTACTGGCAGACCGCATGGATTCCGCTTATGGAGGATGCCAGGGACGCAACAGCTCAAAGACAGGATGAGGAGGATGAGGAGGCTGAGGAGCAGGAGGATGAGGATGAGGATGGCGGTGCTGCCATGGATACAGGTACGGATACAGCTAGGACTAGTGTGCCGGTCGTCGATCTGGACGACGACGAGACAGAGGAGGAGCCAGCTACAGCACCAGCACGTCCAGCCAGACGTAGGGTACGCATACAGAGGGATCAAGTCGCTCACCGTCGGATAGATGATCTGACGGATCAGGTGATAGATTCCTAGCCGCCCTATCTCTGGACATTAGAGAGATGCAGGAGAGACTACACTACCAGCACACGATGGCTGAGATTCAGTTTCAGCATATCATGGGCTATCCTTTCGACCCATCTCAGTACCCGTACGTGCCACCACCACCACCACCGGATCGGAATTAGATGCTTGAGAGCTTGCAGGATTTTCTTTATTTATTTATTATGCAGCTCAGCTTTATCCGGTGAGTATTCTGTTTTCTTAGACTTATTTGACCCATTGGGACAATGTGTCCCAAGTATGGGGTATGTGGGTATGTATTTATTTGACTTATGTGGATGTATGACTTGACTCTTGATGGATATCTACTGTTTTATTTTGCTCTATGTGTTTATCTGAGATTACATGCATGCATACAGGTTATTTGATCGAAAAAAACGTCAAAAACTGGTTTGAAAAAAAAAATTATTGACCTCGACCGATGTGACTCTGACCAATCGAGGTGCAGCACCTCGGTTGACTTAGAACATCTCGACCAAGGTGGTTTAATTGAGACAGTTTTCGAAACGATTTTTGTGCTTCTTATTTGGATATGACCTCAGTGAAGGTTTTGAAATCTTTATATGCTTGAAAAGTTTTATGATATGTTTAAGTTGCAAAATGCTTTGTTTGAAATTCTGACATGTTTAATACTTTGTTTTTATTCAAATTATGTTGAATTTGAAGGTTGACACCACATGATGAGTTCTCTCACTTTCTTCTTGGAAAGACCAAGGCAATTCATTCTCTTCTCTTCTTCTTCTTGATCATGCTTAGCCCCTCATATACATATTTGCCTCCCTTTACCTATCCGGGAATTTGGAAGCAAGCAAGTGAAAGAAAAGTTGAGATGTTGGCTGAAAGTTAGAAAGAAACAAATAGGTTTGGGGAAGTCAATCATGATGATGAGTAACTCGGCACCATTCACATAGCCGGGTGTTTGTGTCTTACCAAAGTCGGATTGAGCGATATTCCTAACGGGTCATTGTATGTGCATCAAGGGTTTGAGGCATCTCGAGAAATTGATGATTGTTGATCTCCTAGGCTTCGGTTATTGTGCACCTCTGTCCATGCATCCCAAAGAGTAAAGTAAAAAGTAAATAAACAAAGCTTATTGGTGGAAGATGTTGAAGTTCAAAGGAAGTGAAGTAAAAATCCCTTTCCCGGATTCTAGCACCATATCCCCTATATACATCCCACCCTTACACCTTTCTTGACCTTCTTTTGAAAGACCTTGAGACCTCGAGCTTGTTGATTAATTTGGTGGTTTAAACTGGATTATACATGATTAATTTCGATAATTATGATTTATTATGCATTCTATGATTTTATGCAAAGATGAACAACTTTCTTATATTTATAAAATGTTTTGATCATATTTTGATTTTAAACACCATGAAGCATTCTCTTAGAGTGATCTATGATTATAGCACACCACTAAAATTTTTTGAAATACTTTTCATTGATCTTTATGACTTATAATCCATTCTATCTTGTATCTAAGATTTGGAACTTGCTTGGGGACAAGCAAGGGCTAAGTATTGGGTATTTTGATAGCATGAATTATAGTCTTTATTTTGGGACCTGTTTAGATGTTTTATCTTCAATAATCTGCATGTTTGGATGTATATTATGTGATTATATTGTCATTTCATCTACCTTTGCGGGAATCGAGGTCTACACCAAGTTTCGTTGTAATCGTAGGTAAAATGGCACGTTTTGCATAAAAAAGGAGCAAAAGGAGCGAAAAAGTCATTGGAGCTACATTCAGGAGCTTAAGGAAGAATCCAGGAAGCATGGAAATGGATTAAAGATTCACTTTGGACCAGATTTGAGAGATTTCACATTCAGTTCTGAGCCACCTCGGTCAGCTACAGTACCATCTCGACCGAGGTGATCTAGAGGAGCGTCCCGACCGAGGCGAACACCTTGGACGCGGCGACATATATCTTATTCTTGGTTGAGATCTTTTATTTTTGGAAGGAAGGATCTTATATTTTTAGGCTGGATTTTTGGAAGGAAGATCATATATTTTAGGGATTTATTTATAAGAGATAGATATATTTTATTAGGATAATATCTTTTCGAGATATCTTATCTTTGGAGGGTAGTTTTCCTATATAAAGGGCTGGATTTTCCACAAATTAGCATCCCCGCTACACCCACAATATTCGCTAACAGCAAGAGGCAACATCCAGCAGTTGGGAAGGATTTTTGGAAGGTTGAAGGAAGAAAGTTGATAGCTTTTATAGCTTTTGTGAAGGGTTTTGTAAGATTCTCTTAGATTCCCTTCTTGTTGATTGTCTTATTGGATTGTGATCCAAGGAACGCTTGTTTGTTTGATAATTGATTCAGTTATTGAAGCATTTTTCTTAAGGTTTTTGTGTTCAATTATTCACTTTCTTCCCTTATATTTGATTATTGCTTTCATGATGATGAGTGACTAATTTCTTTGTGTGATTCTAGGGTGATTGGCTGAAGGTTGTGGAAAAAACAATGATTGAATAATCTTAATCCCAGTAGGACCCTAAAAGCTCGAGTCTTTATCCTTAACCCTAGAACATCTCGCTCAGTCGATGAACATCTCGGCCGGGGTGGAATTCGTTTGACCGAGGTGACCCTTTCAGATCCCAAACTGAGAGTTAAGTGTTAGAGTTTGCCAAATCCTATTCTTATTACACCTTTCCTGGTTCAATGCAAGCTTAGGATGAGACTTACCCGGTAATTCCTTTGTTTGTTTACCCAAGATCATAAGTGTAGGTAATAAAGGTTTATTCTTTATTAGGGTTTGAGTGTGCTTTCATTCCATCTTTATGAGTTAGCTTGAGACTTACCCGGTAAAGGTTGATTCTATTCCCTTAGGTGGTGTGTTGGTTTGAGGTTATAGTTCTTTTCCTTAATTCCTTGAGACTTACCCGGTAATAGGAGTGACGGTTTGAGATTAGTGAGTAGTGAGACTTACCCGGTGATCTATTCCACTTTAGTAACACCTTCCCTTTGCAAAATCTCAGCTTTGTCCGCTTATCTTTAGATCTTGAGTTGGAACCACAACTAGATGCTTTAATCCCTAGAATCGCATATTTCCTTTAATTGAATTTTTATCATCCTTGATTGCTTTAATCGCTTTTGTGGTTAGTAATTACATAGACAACCTACACCTGCTTTGTTTCACCAAGTCCCTGAGATCGACACCCTGTAATTTGTTGCTTTTTACTACGATTGACCCGTACACTGCGGGTTCGCATCCTTGTTTTAAGCTTACGCCTTAGGTTATAAATTTAAAGCTTGCACACACCGTTTGGAGCGAACAGTGAAATAAATAAGTTAAAAGATACTCTAGAAGGGGTTGAATAGAGTATGGGAACTTTTCGCAAACCCAATCTCAAGGCCTTGAAGGGCATTGATGTCGATCTGATCTCTTCGTAAAACTTTGATTTCAAGGGCTTTGAAATAATTTTCAAGGGCCTTGACTTCGTGCTCCTGCAAAACAAAGTTAGTCACAATAGCGAGATATAGTGCGGAATGTAAAAGATCGACACGAGGATATGTTTACGAAGTTCGGCTCTAAATAGCCTACTCTCCGTCCCAGGGTATAGCCTTAGGATCTAACTATCTATTATCAGCTTTAAAGAGTCCTAGATACAAACTAGAAGAAATCCCCTTCTTCTCTCATTGAAGTCAATGCTACGAGCTAGTTCCAACTCTTCACCTAGCTATAATAGCCTAGTTACTTCGCAGAGTAACACACGCTCTAGTATCACTATTAAGATCTTCCAATGGAGCTCTTGTGTTTTATCTCTCTCTAAGGGGATAAAGCTTTTTTGAAAAAGAGAGAAAGAAAAACAATGAATTAAATGAAGATGTTTGGGTTGCTTGAAGACGTAAAGATGTTTCTGTGTAAGCTTGTGTCTCTCCTTCTTCAATCATCATCTTCATTTATACTCTTCTATGGAGAGGTCTTCTAGCCATTTGGAAAGATGACCGTTTGAAGATGAATCTTCTTCTCCATGAAGATCGTTCCTGTTTTGAGATGAGGTGGACGTTAAAGATCTTCAACTCCTGAGAACACGTCGATTCCTCAGCTCCTTTATCTTCTCGTTTTCTGTTGAACCGAACGAGAAGAAGTCTTGATGCTTTTCGGTTTTAGAAAATCTTCTGAAAAAATCTTCTAATCTTTGGTTGAAAAAGATCTTCAATGAAATCTTTATGTTGAGCAAATCATTCCTGGAAAATCTTCTTTGTAATTTGAATCCTTGTTTCGTGCAACCATATTTCTTCAAGGCCTTTGAGATCGTCCCTTTGTATAGCACTATCATCCTTGTGTCCTTGAGTAATATTTCAAGGCCCTTGAAGTCCATATCAAGGCCTTTCAAATCTTCGATAAGTCCTGCACTGAATTCAAACCAACCAAGAATCTAGAGAATATAATCAATACATTGTTAGTGTATCAAACTACTACATTTGTGTTTAAATCTTCCATCATCAACACCTGTAAAACATTATAAACAAGGTGGAGTTTTCAATCTCCCCCTTGATGGAAGACAACAAAAATGTTTTATCATACATGCATTTGTTAGTTTAGCAATGCATATGAAAATCAAAACTAAAATGTAGAATGAAGAATATCGAATGTCGGATTCAGATTCATTTTTCCCCCTTTGTCTTTCAACAAGGGAAAAAAATAGTTAAAGCACGGTAGTTTTTTTTAAACAACGACTACAGACCCAAAAGTATTTTCAAAAAACCACACAAAGTTTCTCAAACAACATGCTCAATTTTCATCATAGAACTTCATTTTTCCTTTGGATGAAGACTTCTTATAGCGCCAATCATCCATTTCAGCTGCTAAACGTCGTCGTTTTTCTTCAGTTCTTCTCTGCTTAACTACTTCATACTCAACTACTGGCAGAAACATTGGCTCAACGTGAGTTGGATACATAATTGATTTATTCTGTACACGCCTTTTACAATTCATCAACACATTCTCAACTTTCTCTTGAGTATGTTGAGCTACATCTTCAGGCACAAGCAGAATACTTCCCATTGTAGTCAGTGTAAGAGCATTCATCAAATACATTTCATTGACTTTAGCATTTATGGTAGACAACAGCTCGAAATTTGCATCCATTCGTTTCTTAGTATCAAACTAAAAATCTGGATAATTCACGATCCAGACACACTATTTCTTTTTCACAACCTTCTAACCTGAACTCTGGAGTAGGAGAAGGTTGAACCTCTTCAGTTGAAATTTGAGTAGTTCCTTTTCCTTTTAAAGTCCATGTGCCTGCAAGAGTCTTCTCATTCCCCAAACGTTCTAAGCAGTTCTCATCAATTTTTCCAGAAATTGACTATCGATCTTCAAAGGATGTGTCAATTTTAAAATAATCAAAGATTTTAGGCAGCAAGTTTCCATAAGGAAGAGGAATAGGTCGCTTAGAATTGACAGTGTGTATCATATGGTTGAGAATAAGATTAGGCACATCTATGTCTAAATCAGACATAAGCAGATGAATTAATTCCAGAGATTGATTAGTCAACAACTCTCTTGAGTTTGCACGAGGAACAATACATCGAACCAGTATACTAAATACTATTTTAGCCTTTAAGGTTAGAGAGGTATGAGTAAGTTGACGTGAGGTTGAATTCGGAACCAGAAATTTCTCCTTAGCAATATGAACACTCTCTAATCTTGAAGGATGATTGAATACAATATCTGTAGGAATTCCAAATATCTCACTTAAAACTGAAGAAGTGAGTGAAATCGGAGTACCTTTAACTGAAGATTCAAGAGTGATACATCCTTTGTCCCTTTTTGTGATGAGATTAACACAGAATAGTCTCGTGAGTTGTGGAAAAGAAAAATCTCCAGGGTTTAGAACCTTCCAGATAATCGAACTCTTTAGCTTGTCTATGTAAGGAATCTTAAGGGTATCGAGAAAATCAGTGTCCACCAGATCACACATACAGAGCGGTCATTGTGAAAACCATCAAGCCAAGATCCAGAAGCTTGAAAATTAATGAACCATGATGAAGGAAGACCAGTCATCAGAGATATATCCAGATCCTCAAAAGGTTTTTCTTCTTTAGCAATTGAGGGACTCTAGACAACTTTCTTTTTGGGAGCTTGAGGAGCGGATTTCTTGCTTCTGGGTGCATTGATGAGAATTTTGAGAGAGAAAGCAAGGGATTTTGAAATAGGGTTTTTGTGAAAGAATGAAAAGATAGGAAAAGTAGGTCCTTTTTTACAGTGAAATAACAAGATCTTGAGAAAATCAAGCTTTTAAAGGACCAATTCAAATACCAATAAAACAACAATAAATCTTTTTCAAAATTTCAAACAAAAGACTCATAAAAACATTTTAAGAATTAAAATATCTAAAAGATATTAATTCTTAAAAGATCCGTAAAGTTAATATACCCTGTGAAAAATGTTTCAAGGCCCCTGAATTTCATTTCAAGGCCCTTGAAAGCATCAATTGGGCTGCATGTGTAGGAACAATTTAACTTGTTTACTCCCCCTACGTTAATGCGTCCTTGTTCAACATACCAAACTCCAATCTAATAAAATTAAATTGTTCCTCAAGAATAGGCTTGGTAAAGATATCTGCAAGATGCAAGTTAGTTGATATAAAAGAGATCGAAACATCACATTTCTCAACATGATCACGTATGAAGTGATGTCTTACATCAATATGCTTAGTCCTTGAATGATGCACAGGATTTTGGTTATTGAAATAGAACTAGTATTAACACATTTTATAGGAATACCTTTCAAGTCAAAGCCAAGGTCACGAAGTTATTTAGCAATCCAAAGAATTTGTGCACAATAGGCTCCTACAACTATATATTCAGCTTCAGCTGTGGATAGGGCAACAAAGTTTTGCTTCTTGGAGTGCCAACTAATTAGGGTTGACCCTAAGAATTGGAAACATCCAAAAGTACTTTTTATGTCGACCTTATAACCTGTAAAGTCTACATCTGAATAGCCAACAAGATGAAATGAGCTTTGACGTGGGTACCATAACCCTAGATCCTTAGTGCCATTGAGATACCGAAAGATTCTTTTCACACCTATCAAGTGTGACTCTTTAGGAGCAACTTGAAATCTTGCACACATGCACACGCTAAACATAATGTCAGGACGACTAGTAGTTAGATACAACAATGAACCGATCATATCTCGATACTCCTTTTGTACTACACTTTTGCCATTCTTGTCATGATCTAGCGAAAGTGTTGAACTCATAGGAGTCTTTGCAACCTTAGATTGATCCATTTTGTACTTCTTAAGCAAGTCTTTAGTATACTTGCTTTGATTGAGAAAAATTTCTTTCTTTGTTTGTGAAACTTGAAGTCCAAGAAAGAAATTTAGCTTTCCCATTAAGCTCATTTCCCTGCACATAATATCTGAAAATTCCTTGCAAAGCGAATCATTAGTAGAACCGAATCATATATCATCAACATAGATTTGTACTACTAGAATGTCGTTGCCTCTGGTTTTGATAAATAATGTTTTATCAATCAAACCTCTTTTGAATTTGTTTTCAAGAAGATATTTAGACAATCTTTCATACCAAGCTCGAGGAGCTTGCTTAAGACCATAAAGAGCTTTGTCTAGTTTAAAAACATGACCTGGATATTCATCATTTTCAAAACCAGGAGGTTGAGCAACGTAGACTTCTTCTTCTAAGAAGCCGTTTAGAAAAGCACATTTTACATCCATTTGAAAAATTTTTGTGTTCATAAAAGATGCAAATGCAAGTAGCATACGTATGCTTCTAAGCTGGCAACTGAAGCAAAAGTCTCCTCATAATCAAGACCTTCTTCTTGGTTATAGCCTTGTGCTACAAGTCATGCTTTATTTCGTATGACTTTGCCACTTTCATCCAATTTGTTTCGAAAGACCCATTTTGTGCCAATGACTGATTGATGTTTTGGTTTTGAAGTAAGAGTCCATACCTTGTTTCTCTCAAATTCGTTCAATTCATTTTGCATGGCAATGATCCAATGAGGTTCTTGAAGAGCTTGGACGTAGTTCTTTGGCTCGACAAGGGATACAAAAGCGGAGAAGGCACATAGATTGTTCACTTTAGATCTAGTTTGAACTCCAGCATTTGGATCTGAGATCACATTCTCTTGTGGATGATATGAGGAATGTTGAAATTTTCTTCTTTTGACAGATGGAACAGATCTAGAAGTTTGAGCCTCATATGTTTGACTAGATTCAGGTACCGTTGATATATTTCCCGTTGATCCAATCTCAAGGTCTTGAAGTTGGGTTTCAAGCTCTTGAAGCGGAGTTCTGTTATCACAGTTTTCTGTTTCAAGGTCTTGAAGATGTGTTTCAAGGTCTTGAGGGTTTTATTCGGTATCTTGAATCTTTTCCTGCTTATTCTTTTCTCGATCTTTAGGATCTTCTTCTTCATCCGAATTATGATCTTCTCGTTGATTCAGATTTAGATCTGTAAAACTTTCACTCAAAGTACCATCATTGCTTTCATCAAAAATAATATGAATGTTTTCCTCAACAATTTTGGTACGTTTGTTATAGACGTGATAAGCTTTGTTATTTGAAGCATATCCAATGAATATTGCTTCATCACTACGTGCATCAAATTTCCCAAGATTATCTTTGCCATTGTTATGAACAAAACAAGTACATCCAAAGGGTTTGAAATATGAAATATTTGGTTTTCTTCCTTTAAAGAGTTCATAAGGAGTCTTTTTCAAGATAGGGCGAATTAAACATCTATTCAAAATATAAGTTGTAGTGTTCACTACTTCAACCCAAAAACTTTTTGGCAAATTGTTTTCTAAAAGCATTGTCCTATACATATCCTCAAGAGTACGGTTCTTACGTTCCACAACTCCGTTTTGTTGAGGAGTTCTAGGAGCTGGAAGTTTATGTGAAATACCATATTTTGCACAAAACAAATCAAACTTTAGTTGATCAAATTCTCTACCATGATCACTTCTTATAGAAACAATTGGTAGATTTTTCAAAGTTTGTAACTCCTTACATAATTTTGAAAACTCAAATAATGCTTCAGATTTTTCTCGTAGAAAAGAAATCCATGTGAAACGAGAGAAATCATCCACTATAACAAGGATGTACTGCTTGCCTCTGGAAGATTTGACACACATATGTCCACAAAGATCCATGTGTAAGAGTTCAATGGGTCGAGAAGAACTTACAACTTTCTTAGCTTTGAATGAGCCTCTTATTTGTTTACCATGTGTACAAGCCTTACATAGATCATTAACCTTGAAATTTAGGTTTGGCAATCCACGTACCAAATCTTTTGTAAGTAGCTTCTACATGGTATGCATGCTTACGTGACCAAGCCTTCTATGCCAAAGCCTTGGATCATCAGTTAAGGCATTTAGACATTTTAACTTAGTTCCTGAAACTTGGTTAGTACTCATGGAATAAACATTATTACATCTAGGAGCAGTAAGCACCACTTGACCTGTCTTTTTGTCTTGAACATCGCATTTATCTGAAACAAACATAACTTTATTGCCTTTATCACATATTTGAGAAATACTTAACTGATTATATTTCAAACCATCAACCAAATAAACATCATCAATAAAGTTAGATGAATTATAGCAAATTTTACCAATGGCAATAATGTCACACTTTCCTTTATCACCAAGAGTAATGGTTGTAGATGATTGCTTCTTTAAATCTAAGAATAAAGAGCTTTTTACACTCATGTGTCTTGAACAACCACTATCTAATATCCTTTTTTGCTCCTTTACCTTGGTGATATCGTGCAAAACAGCAAATATCAACCTTTCCGGGTCGACCAAATGGCATATTTTGGTCCATATTCAGGTCCAATCATGTTTGGTGGTTTAGTACCTTTAGGAACCCAGATTTGTTTTAACCTGTTTCCTTAAACATAAAGGATAGGTGTTTCTAATGATATAAGGATAATTTCTTCTATAAGGACATGTAGATTTAACATGACCCTTTTTACAACAGTAGAAGCAAGTAGGCATATGAATACTTCCTTTGGCTTTGACAAAAGTGGTGGTAGGTTTTCTAGGAAAGCTCCTATGATAACCTATACCAATTTTTGTTAAGGGAGGATTGTTGTTCACCCATCATTCTCTCAAGATTGGCTTTTGAACAAGTAAGCTTAACAAGTGCAGCCTTCTGGTCTTGACACATCAAAGTTAGATCAACTTTCTCTTTCTCTAGATCGATATAGTTTCGATGAAGAGAGGAGAGGTTGTCCTTGAGAATCATGTTCTCTGATTCCAAGACCTTGATATTGTCACCAAGGTCTACTTTTTCTGTGTTAAGATTTTCAACCTCCAGAGACATTTCACTTAGCTATTTTTCTTGTTCAATGAGCTTTTCTTGTAAAGAACTTATCCTTATTCTATGTTCTTTGTCACATATGATAATGTCTTTAAGGAATTGTTTCAGGTCAGATTCAGGTTGAGACATAATTGTACTTACCACATTGTCAACATACAGATTTGAATCTTCTTCATGATCGACCATAAGACATAAGTTTGCTTGTTCTTTCTCGTCTTCTGATTCATTTGATGATTCTGAATCACTCCATGAAGCAACCATAGCTTTCTTATTTCGATCATTTTTCTTGAAGTTGGTCCTCTTCTTTTGTGGACAATCCTTCACAAGGTGATCTGTTTTACCACATTCAAAACAAGTCAGTACTCTAGTTTTCTTGTTAGAGTTAGAAAACTTACCTCGGGGCTTTGATACTCGTGGATATTCTCTATTAGCAGATTGTTTCTTTAACTTGAGAATTCTTGCGAGACCCTTAGAGATCATGGCAATTGCATCTTCTTCTTCATCATCATCATCACTATCCTCTTCGTCAGATGGTAATTCATCTCTTCTTGATTTTAATGCCAAATTCTTGGAGTTGGATGGGAGCTCTCCATCTTCTTCACCAAGAACCATTTCATCTGTGATGAGTTTTCCAAGGAGGTCATCAAGAGGAAGAGTTGTGAGATTCTGAGCTTCTTCAATAGCAGTCATCTTTGGTCCTCACTTAGCTTTAGGTAGGCTCCTAAGAACCTTCCTAATTTTCTCTTCATTTATGAAGATCTTTCCTAGTGAGTCCAAGTTGTTCACGATTTCAGTGAATCTGGTGAACATTTCTTTAACTGTTTCATTTGGGTTCATCTTGAATAGCTCATATTGTCTGAGAAAGATGCTAATCTTTATTTCCTTGACTTGACTTGTTCCTTGGTATGTGACAACAAGCTTGTCCCATATTTCTTTTGCACTCTTGCATGATGAGAAGCGGTTGAATTCAATGCCATCTAATCCGCAATATAGTAGGTTCATTGCTTTGTAATTCTTTGATACACTGTCCAGGTCAGCCTGTGTGAAGTCAGCTTCCTTCTTTGGGACTTGGACATCTTCAACCGTTGTCATTGAAACTTTAGGTCCATTTTGAATGATGCTCCAAAGCTCCATGTCCTGGTCAATAATGAACATACGCATGAGTGCTCTCCAATGAGCAAAGTTGTTTCCACAAAAGAGTGGTGGTCAAGATGAGGATCTTCCTTGATAAAATCCACCATCACCTACAGGATTCATGATTAGTCTCACTGATGGTTAAATCAATATACGTGAGTCTAGCTTTGATACCAATTGAAGAACCGGTAGGTGAAATAAATAAGTTAAAAGATACTGTAGAAGGGGGGTTGAATAGAGTATGGGAACTTTTCGCAAACCCAATCTCAAGGCCTTGAAACTTATTTCAAGGGCCTTGATGTCGATCTGATCTCTTCGTGAAACTTTGATTTCAAGGGCTTTGAAATAATTTTCAAGGGCCTTGACTTTGTGCTCCTGCAAAACAAAGTTAGTCACAATAGCGAGATATAGTGTGGAATATAAAAGATCGACACGAGGATATGTTTACGAAGTTCGGCTCTAAATAGCCTACTCTCTGTCCCAGGGTATAGCCTTAGGATCTTACTATCTATTATCAGCTTCAAAGAGTCCTAGATACAAACTAGAAGAAATCCCCTTCTTCTCTCACTGTAGCCAATGCTACGATCTAGCTCCAACTCTTCACCTAGCTATAATAGCCTAGTTACTTCGCAGAGTAACGCACACTCTAGTATAACACTATTTAGATCTTCCAATAGAGCTCTTGTGTTTTATCTCTCTCTTAGGGGATAAAGCTTTTTCGAAAAAGAGAGAAAGAAAAACAATGCATCAAATGAAGATGTTTGGGTTGCTTGAAGACGTAAAGATGTTTCCGTGTAAGATTGTGTCTCTCCTTCTTCAATCATCATCTTCATTTATACTCTTCTATGGAGAGGTCTTCTAGCCATTTGGAAAGATGACCGTTTGAATATGAATCTTCTTCTCCATAAAGATCGCTTCCTGTTTTGAGATGAGGTAGACGTTAAAGATCTTCAACTCCTGAGAACACGTCGATTCCTCAGCTCCTTTATCAGAACGTTTTCTGTTGAACTGAAGGAGAAGAAATCTTGATGCTTTTCAGTTTTAGAAAATCTTTTGAAAAGATCTTCTAATCTTCGGTTGAAAAATATCTTCACTGAAATCTTTATGTTGAGCAAATCGTTCCTGGAAAATCTTCTTTGTAATTTGAATCCTTATTTCGTGCAACTATATTTCTTCAAGGCCTTTGAGATCGTCCCTTTGTATAGCGCTATCTTTCTTGTGTCCTTGAGTAATATTTCAAGGCCCTTGAAGTCCATATCAAGGCCTTTGAAATCTTCGATAAGTCCTGCACTAAATTCAAACCAACCAAGCATCTAGAGAATATAATTAATACATTGTTAGTGTATCAAACTACTACATTTGTGTTTAAATCTTCCATCATCAACACCTGTAAAACATTACAAACAAGGTGGAGTTTTTATAAAGTATTGACTTGTTTTGAATGTGGTGAAGCACATTATCTTGTAAAAGATTGTCCATAAAAGAAGAGGAACAACTTTAGAAAGAATGATCGAAATAAGAAGGTTATGGTAGCATCGTGGAGTGATGCAGATGCAACAAATGAGACATAAATGATCACGCAAACTTATGTTTAATGGACGATCAAGAAGAGGATCAAAACCTTTATGTTGATGGTGTGGTATGTACTAATATGTCACAATCCAACCTAAATCTTACACGATTCCTTAAAGATATTATCATATGTGATAAAGAAAATAGGGTAAGGATAGTGCCTTAAGAGAAAAGCTTATCAAACAAGAGAAACGAGTAAGTGAATTGTCTTAGAAAGTTGAAAATCTCAACACTGAAAAGTTAGACCTTGATGAAAATATCAAGGCATTGGAATCGGAAAATACGATTCTTAAGGACAATCTTTCTTCTCTACATCAAGATTATATTAATCTAGAGAAAGAGAATATTGATCTAACTGTGGCGTGTAGAGACCAGAAGGCTGCACTTATTCAATTCACTCGTTTGAAAGCTAATCTCGAAAGGATGATGGGTGAACAACAATCCTCTCTTAACAAGAGTAACATTGGTTATCACATGAATTTTCCAAGAAAAATGACTATCACTTTTGTTAAAGCTAAAGGAAGTTAAAATATGCCCACATGTGTCTATTGTTGCAAAAAAGGATATGTAAAATCAACTTGCCCATATAGAAGAAATGATCCCTACATCATTAGAAACACCTATCCTCTATGTCTAAGGAAACAAGTTAAGCCAATCTGGGTTCCTAAAGGTACTAGACCGACAAACATGATTGAAATTGAACATGGACCAAAATATGTCATTTGGTCTACCCGGAAAGGTTGAAGTTTGTTGTTTTGCAGGATATCACCAAGGTTAAGGAGCATAAATGGATATTAAACAATGGTTGCTCGAGACATATAAGTGGAAAAAGCTCACTATTTTCATATTTAAAGAAGCAATCATCTGGAACCATTACTCTTGGTGATAAAGGGAAGTGTAACATCATTGACATAGGTAACATCGGTTATAATTCATCTAACTTTATTGATGATGTTTATCTTGTTCACGGCTTAAAATATAATCTGCTTAGCATCTCTCAAATATGTGACAAAGGTAACAAAGTGATTTTTGATTCAGAAAATGTGAACTTCAAGATAAATTATGTGTTGATGTCGTGCTTACAACTCCTAGATGCAACAATGTATATTCAATGAGCACTAACCAAGTTTCAGGAACAAGATCAACATGTCTCAAGGCCTTGACTGACGATCAAAGGCTTTGGCATAGCTGACTTGGTCATGTAAGCATGCATACGATGAAGAAACTTCTTTCAAAGGATTTGGTACGTGGTTTACCAAACCTAAACTTCAAGGTTGATGAACTATGTGGTCCTATACGTGTCAAATATCCCAAGGGAAAACAATACATCCTTGTCATTGTGGATGATTTTTCTCGTTTTACATGGATCTCATTCTTACGGGAAAAATCCGAAGCTTTGTATGAGTTTTCAAAACTTTGTAAGGAGTTGCAAACTTTGAATAACCTACCTATCGTCTCCATTCAAAGTGACCATGGTAGAGAATTTGACCAACTTAAGTTTGATTTGTTTTGTGCAAAATATGTTATTTCAAACAACTTTTCAACTCCTAGAACACCTCAACAAAACGGGATTGTGGAACGTAAGAACCGCACCTTGGAGGACATGTCTAGAACTATGCTTTTAGAAAATAGTTTGCAAAAGCTTTTGGGCTGAAGCTGTTAGCACCGCTAATTACATCTTAAATAGATGTTTAATCCACCCTATTTTGAAAAAGACTCCTTACAAACTCTTTAAAGGACGAAAACCTAATATTTCTTATTTTAAACCCTTTGGATGTACGTGCTTTGTCAATAATAATGACAATGACAACCTTGGAAAGTTTGATGCACGTAGTGATGAAGTTATATTTATTGGATACTTTTCAAATAGTAAAGCTTATCGTGTTTACAATAAACGTACCAAAATTGCCGAGGAAAGTATACATGTTATTTTTGATGAAAGTAATGATGGTACTTTGAGTAATAGTGTTACCGATCTTAATCTTAATCGACATGGAGATCAAAATTCTGATGGAGAAGAAGACCCTAAGGCTCAAGATAAGAACATGCAAGAACAAATTCAGGATACCGGAGAACAACCTCAAGACCTTGAAACGCATCTTCAAGACCTTGAAACGACAAACAACAATGCTGTTGAAAGTCAATTTCAAGGCCTTGAAACCCAACTTCAAGGTCTTGACATAGGAACCAAGGGCACTACTTTAACGGTACCTGAATCAAGTCAAACAACTGAGCCTTAAACATCAGAATCCGTTCCACTCTTCCAAAGAAGAAAGTTCCAACATTCTTCATATCATCCACAAGAGAATGTGATCTCAAATCCAAAAGCAGGTGTGCAAACCGATCTAGGGTAAATAGTTTGTGTGCTTTTTCTATGTTTGTGTCTCTTGTAGAGCCCAAGAACTATGTTCAAGTACTTCAAGAACCTGATTGGATCATTGTCATACAACATGAGCTAAATGAATTCGAAAGAAACAAAGTCTAGCCTCTCACATCTAGACCTAAGCAACAATCTGCCATTAGAACAAAATGGGTGTTTCAAAACAAGTTGGATGAGCATGGTAAAGTTATTCGAAATAAAGCACAACTTGTAGCTCAAGGCTATAACCAAGAAGAAGGTATTGATTATGAGGAGACTTTTGCTCCGGTTGCCAGGTTAGAAGTCATACGTATGCTACTTGCATTTGCATCCTTTATGAACATAGAACTTTTTCAAATGGATGTTAAGTGTGCTTTTCTTAATGGCTTCTTAGAAGAAGAAGTCTACGTTGCTCAACCTCTTGGTTTTGAAAATAATGATTTCCGGATCATGTTTTTAAATTGGACAAAGCTCTTTATGGTCTAAAGCAAGCTATTCGAGCTTGGTATGAAAGATTGTCCAAGTATCTCCTTGAAAATGATTTCAAAAGAGGTTTGATTGACAAAACTTTGTTTGTCAAAACCAGAGGCAATGATTTATTAGTAGTACAAATATATGTTGATGATATATTATTTGGTGTTACTAACAGTTCTCTATGCAAAGAATTTTCAGATACTATGTGTAGAGAATTCGAAATGAGCTTGATGGGAGAGTTGAATTTCTTTCTTGGTCTTCAAGTTACTCAAGCAAAGAAAGGAATCTTTCTTAACCAAAGCAAGTATACCAAGGATTTTCTTGAAAAATATATAATGGATCAATTCAAGGTAGCAAAAACTCCTATGAGTTATACTCTTTCATTAGATCAAGACAAGAATGGTAAGAGTGTCATACAAAAGGAGTATCGAGGTATGATCGGTTCTTTGTTATATTTAACCGCTAGTCGACCTGCCATTATGTTTAGTGTGTGCATGTGTACAAGATTTGAAGCTGATCCCAAAGAGTCGCACTTGATAGTTGTGAAAAGGATATTTATGTATCTCAATGGCACTAAGGATTTAGGGTTATAGAATCCATGCCAAAACTTGTTTCACCTCGTTAGATATTCAGATGCAGACTTTGCAGGCTATAAGGTTGATAGAAAGAGCACTTCTGGATGTTGTCAATTCTTAGGGACATCCCTAATCAGTTGGCACTCCAAGAAGAAAAATTATGTCGCCCTATCCATATCTGGAGCCGAATACATAGCTACTAGAACTTGTTGTTCACAAATTCTATGGATAGCTCAACAACTTTGTGATCTTGGTTTTGATCTCAAAGGTATACCTATTAAATGTGATAATACTAGTGTTATTTTGATTATTGAAAATCTTGTGCACCATTCAAGAACAAAGCATATCGACGTGATACATCACTTCATAGTGATCATGTTGAAAAGGTGACGTATCGATATCTTTTATTTCGACTAACTTGAAGCTTGCAGATATATTCACTAAGCCTCTACTTGAAGATCGATTCAATTTTATTAGATTGGAGCTTGTTATGTTGAATAAGGAAGCATTATCTTAGGGGGAGTAACTCGTGTTATTTTCTCCTTATAATGCAGTCCACTTTTCCATTTCAAGGCCTTGAAATGCAGTACAAGGTCTTGAAACGGATTTCAAGGACTACAGTGATAACCCTAGATCGGATTTATGATTTTCATCTTTTTAGATAATTGATCATTAAATCATTTTAAACAAAAAATTTTAAAATGATTTCAAAAAATTTCACCAAGATTTTGTTTTCAAAATTCAAATCTTATTTTGAAAATTGGTTGTGATTTATTAGGAAAGCATGCAAATCAATTTCGGTTATCAAGACCTTGATTCTCTCAAGATCTTGATATGCTTTAAACTGATTTGACATGACCCTTTAAAAAAAATCATCCTTTCCACTTATCTCTTTCCTTCCTTCAACACTTTACAAAAACCCATTTGTGCTTTACTCTTTCAAATTTCAAAACTCTCTCTCTCTCTCTTACATAAACGGTCATCCATGGCTCCTAAGAAATCATCAAACCATCTTGCTTCAAATCACAGAGAAACTGTGGCTCATATATCTTCAGCATCAACAGAGCCTTCCACTCAGGAAGATGTGGAGATCTCGATTCACACCGGGTTGCCAACAACCTGGTTTCGGAATTTCAAAGCTACAAGACACATGGTTGGATGGATTCCACAATCAACCTCTCTGCATGTGTGACTCGGTCGATCTGGAGTTGTTTAAGACTCTTCGGTTACCATGCATTTCTCTACTGGAAGGTTGCTTGGTCTAGAAGGTCCTTAACCTTGATGATGTTTCCTTCACCAGACTCACCAGTTTGTTCTATGTGAATCTCTCATCCAAAAGGGATAGGGGAACCCTAACCCTCGAAACAGTGGTAAAAGGTATGCCCATCATTCTCACACCAACGGTTTTATGTGAAATTCTAGGGCTTTCCACCACTACCTTCTTCAATCATCCGTCTTGATCTGAACGCATTAGATTGGCCAAGGAACAGTGTTTGATTCTCAACTCCACCTCTCGACAACTTACTCACACCTCCTTAACCCTAGAAGCCAAAACTGTTTATACTGTGTTGGTTAGATGCCAAGCCAATTCGAGAGAAATATTGACGGATCAAACGCTAGAGTTAATCTATCAGATTTTGTTTGGTTTAGATGTCGACCTGCCCAACCTTATCTTAAACCACATGGTTCATACCATTAACTCCACTAAAGCCATACCTTTACCCTATGGAAATCTGCTCCCCAAAATCTTTTCTCATTTTTCCGCACATTCTATCGCTTATATTGTGACTAACAATCTTTTGCAGGTTTTGAAGTCAAGGCCTTGAAATCCACTTCAAAGCCTTGAGAAACAGTTTTGTCGCTAAGCGCACAAATCGAGTTCAAGGCCTTAAGAGTAGTTCCAAAGCCTTGATATACGATATTGCAAAAAGTTCTCATACTCTATTCAACCCCCCTTATAGAGTATTTATATGCTTATTATTCACTTATTTGGTTCTTCACTGTCCATACATCTTTAGAAGTCTTGAATTGAAAGCCACAATTGGATACCTTGATCTCTAGAATTTGTGGTATCCCAATTATTACATATATTCTTATCTTCGCTTTTTGTTATTTTTTGTTGGTTGATATTTGCAAAATTGTCTAGCAAGATTGCTTTTATCAGTTGGTTTCACCACAGTCCTTGTGATCGACCATGAAATATTTACTTTTACAGCGATCGATCCGTACACTACGGGTTCACTATTGCTTTTATTTACGGTATAAATTTAAAGTTGTTTGTCTTCACATACACACACATTGTGAAGCAAACAGTTAGCCTGACCATACCTTTGTGGAGCATCCGGCAGCCGTCCTAAAGAGGAGTACTAGGCGCTTACGATTTAAAGACATACTGATGATGCGGATTCAGTGGTCTAGATGAGGAGCCAATGAGGTTACATGGGAGACGGAGGATAATATTAGGAGGAACTATCCTCAGTTTTATGCTGAGCTAGCTGCAACTATAGGATCGACGGGTTAGTTCTCAGTTTTGTGCTTTTGTGATTTTATGTGAATGATTTTTGTTCCCATCCTTGGATGTGTTATCATTGTGTTAGATTGTGAATATGTTGGTTTATGTGGGTTGATGGTGAAAGTTATAGTGATGTTACACTTACATGAGAAGCAGTCGATGTACCTCTGTTATTATAATCGAGACGACCTTCGATTATTTATGTTTCGGGGCTGAACTTGTTTTTAGGGGGGACTGATGTAACAACCGGAAATTTAATTCCAAAGGGGTGACATGAGTTACCGCGGTCGCGTAATAATGCGTACCCGCAATTGCGCCCCGCGGTTGCGCTACCATAGTCGCGCCCCACGGCCGCGCCGCCGCAGTTGTCTCCACGGTCGCGGTGAGACAACAAATCATGAACTTTTCAATTTTTTAACCGTCGGGATTCTTTTCTTCTTGGTTACATCATATCTTTTCTCTATCTTTTACTCATAACCACCTCAACTTTTATCAAAATCCTAGTCTTCTTTCCTTTACCCTCATCACCGACTGCCACTTTCTCTCTCGTTCGCTCGGAGTAAGCAACCAGGGAACCTGTCTTCATCTTGCCGTCAACAACAACCTACAGAGACTCCGGTTACCACCTTCCCTTGGTCGTCCAACGCAGTGAGCCTTGTTTCCCTTCCTTCACCGTCTGTAAGGTGTCGAGTAAGTCATCTCCTCCTTTCTCTTCGTTTTTGTCGCACAACCGCCGGCCTCACACAGTAGGGACTTGCAATGGGTTTTTTTCCCTTACTTATGTTCTTGTAGGAGTGACAACTTTGTATTGGTACTCCTCTGGACGCACACGAAGACAACAACCAAACGAAAACCATTCGACGCACCCCGTGGTCGCCGCCATCCATCGCCGCGGTCGCGCTGGTTTTTGCCTCCCCACCGGTCACATATCCTCTTTGCCGTGCTCGTTCCTTGTCACTACTGCCGCATCTACTCTTTGTTGCGGTCCTGCCGACACCTCTCTGCCGCGCTCGCGTAATCCTTCCAGATTTTCCGAGTTTCGAGATTTTTGACTTGAGAGTCAAGTTTGGGTAAAAGACTTCTTCTTCTTAGCCATATGTTGATAAGTTATAAATGTGTAGAAAATTATTTCATAGTATATGTTGGAATCAATCCTATGTTTGGATAGTGGACTTGTGATTGTTGTGGATGACTAGAAGTTAGAAACTTCTAATTGATGGATAGATTGTTGATCCCAGTCATTGCTTGGAGCTTGACCATTATATACTACACTTTCAATGGGTTTTTTCTCAAGTCACTATATTTTTACAGTCTCATGATGACTTCAGTAGTTTACCTAGATCATAATGTTTTTTCTTCCTTGTTGATTTCTTGCATCACGGTGAGCGATTTAAGGTTGGGTGAATCTCTCCATTAATGTGGCTTACATCTTGGTTTGGACTCTAATCTTTATACTAGTAATGCTTTGTTGAATATGTATGCGAAGTTGGAGTTTTTGGATTATGCACCTCACGTGTTCGATGAAATTACTCAACGGGGTAATAGTGTGAAAGAGTGTTTGGGATGATGTTTGTTAAGGATCTTGTGTCTTGGAATACTCCTATTGCTTGTAATGTGCATCATGGGAAGTATCTAGAGGCTTTGCAGATGATGAAGAGCATGGGATCAACTAAATTTAAGCCTTGTTTTTTTACTTTGTCTATTGTTCTTCCGATATTTTCAAAGTATGCACATGTATGTAGAGGGAAAGAGATATATGGGTATACTTTGAGAAACGGGTACGTTATCCGGTTTGGATTGAATGGCAATATGGGTCCGTTTGTTGAAAACACAAGGGATGATAAACCCAGTTCATTCCCATAATTCACATTTCAACACTAGGAGGTTGAAATTTTAGGCCAAATTTCATTCTCAATCATCCCCGTAATCCCCTTCAACTTCATAATTCTCTTGCTCCGAACAGGTCATATGTTCATTTCAAGTTCATTAGTAGATATGTATGCAAAATGCGGTCACATCAGGGTTGTGAGATTTGTATTCGACCAAATGGAGTTTTATGACATGGTGTCAATGATCATGGGCTATGTTTTAAATGGATATAATTATATTGTTCAACATTAAATGGATATTGTACAAGAGAAAACAAAAAAGAGGGGTATTATGTACACACAGATGGAATTCACAAACGCACTACGCATGTGGAACTCGTAGCCGTCACGTTTATGGGTTCCGAAAACGTGTTTTTTTTTTGTCTTAGAATTCACAAAGAAAATCATCACGGTTACGGAATCCGGATCCATGATGTTTTTCTTCACTTTTTTGGGTTATAATTCACTAAGAAAATCATCAGGGATCCGTAACCGTCATAGTTACGTTCCAAGATCCGTAAAAAAATCTGTTACGGAAGCCCGTAACCGTGACGATTAGGATTTCCGGATCTGTTGCGCGTTTGTGAATTTCATCGCCATGTGTTTACGACATTGGGAAAAACAGATATGCTAAATTAGTATATATATATATGTATGCAAAATGAGGTACTAAAATATCTATTGTGTTATTAAAAGTTTAAGTCCGGTTCTCTAGAATTTTTTTTTTTTTTTGGAAAACTGGATTTAGTTTTGGTTTCATGAATAAGTATACATACATAAGCCATATTCCTAGAGAAATAATCAACATATGATCCCAACAAAACACACTAAAATCTCTATTATTTATTTTGTAATAGAAGTTAATTTATATTTTCGATTAGTAAATATATATGATGAAGAATAAGAGACACAGGATTACGGGAGGTCTTTGGGAATCTTGGGATGTAAGAAAACACGTCTCGTTGGAATGGTAAATAAACCTTCTCTTTAGAATGGTAAAGAAAACACGTCTCGTTAAAATGGTAAAGAAATCGTGTAGTTTTATCTTTTTTTTGAGATAATCTATATGCTATATAAAAACAAAAATACTTAAAGTCACGTGTCGTCATTCATTTATACATCGTATGCCAAGTGTCATTTTTATCATAATTTACTTTTACTAATTTTTATTTTTTTTAATTTTTATTGTATCTTTTATTAACTAAAAACTAGCTATTTATACCATATAAATCAAAATAAAATAAAATATCGCTAATCTACCTAATTGATATTACTTGCTATATACATTTTAATTTTGACAAACAAATTATTTCTCGTATATTCATTTCCTAATATACTCTTGGCCGGGTAGATTTTTTTTCCAAACTTAATTTTTAAATTACCAATAATTATAATATATTGTGTTTTTAATAAATATAAAATCTACTTTTTATTGTTAGAAAATACACGAGAATTATCCTAGTTAGTTTAATAACGATGAAAGAGATCCTAACGATTGATTTGATCTAAGGTTAGGTATAATTTATATAGAGAGGATCCACACAAAACCAAAGTATAGATGTAAAATGGGGCATAAAAGATATTGGTAATGGCTAAAGATTCTTAGAAATCATCTTCTCGTCATAGAACAAAGCATAGACCGAAACCCCTCTAATTTCTCCCTTCTGCACATTGTAATCGTCACACTTGTGATCTAGGGTTTTGGGAGTAGCAAGTACCATTTTCTTTTATTCGAAACTCCATGACCAGACAAACTGGGATACTAAATGCATTATTATTCTAAACATAAAGAGTAAATGATCATAGAGAACACAATTAAATACTAATTACAAAAGATTATTAGCAGAAAATACATTGCTAATGAATTTTATCAATAAACAAAGAGTATATACTATAATTATGGAAGGTTGAAGGGCATGAATTTGATATGGTTTCATCAAATACCAACGAAAGTTCGACATTGAGCCTCCCAGTGTTGTTTAGCCTGCTTGATCCTCTCCGCCCTTTCCGTCTGTAGTCGTTGCTCCCAGTATTCGGGGCAACTGCAGGTTTTTCGAGTCATCATATTAGTAGGAAATAACAAGAAGAAATAAGGGTCTGATTGGTATCCATATTTAGATATCATATATGAGTATCAGCCTAACAAAATCATATCTAGCGTTTCGTGTATAAGTATATGGATATCAATTTCATATACTGATATACTTCTAATACAAATTTTCTCCTTTTTGTTTAACTCCAAAAACTAGTAGTATCACACATCTTATATTTTTCAGCCATCTTCTATTCTCTCTTTAAAACTATTTCTCTTGTTGATATCAATCTCATAGCCATATCTTGATCCTGATACCGATATCTGACATATTTAAACATGCCCTAATATTGAATGACATCTTGATCGACTGTACCTTCTTTTTAGTAGAATGTTAAGCTCTTCCAAGTGAATCGGACCTTTGAAAACCCCAACCTGAAGTTATGTAATCAAGTTAGACAGTGAAGTGTATATCAAAAGACTTTGCTGCAACATATACTTACTTCTCGACACAAAGGACACTTCTTCTTTGCAGACGCTTCTTTCAATCCATTAACAATAGTGACTGAAGAAGCTGAACAAGCACATATGTAACAAAATAAATGGCCGCATGTAAGTGCCACTGGATCAAACACCGTATCCTGATACACGAGAAAGTGTCACTAGATCAACCTACATTACATATGCTTATCACAACATCTTAATCATAGTTAGTATCAAAACTCACCAAACAAATGGAACACGTGAGATCAGTGTCGATTTTCACTGAATTGAAAAGCTCACATGTTAGAGAAGGCTTCCCGTCAACAAACGAGAGATAGCAACCTTCGAACAACATAGTTGTCTCCTTCTTATGCGAAACTTTCTCTCGCAAATTGATATGGAAGGCCATGAGCTCAGTTAGCCATGGAGATTGAAGAATCTCAATGTGCATACGTTGAATTTGTGACTTGAATGCTTGTCCTTGCTTAGAGCAATGAACCTTATCATACTTTTTTAGAATTTTTCGCATTGCAACAGCATTTATTATTGCATAAGTAACCAAGTCTTGACCCTCTTGAACCAAGGAAGAATGATCCTTATCCATCTTGCTTTTGCACCATACGTAGTATCTCTTAAATCCTGTGGCTAGGTGTACGTCAAGTAGTCTTTCCGCATGCTTGTTGAAAGAACCTACTATGGCGGACATTTCCTTGAGAAGTTTAGGGAAGAAGCTCCCATCACATACTGCACCATTAAACTCCTGTTGTCAATATCATAGTATACATAGCATAAGCCAAAATATTACTACCCTCAAAATTTCACCTTATCATGACATATGATCTGAGTATAAAAGATCAAATGGAAGAAGTAAAGTTGGCAAGATGTGTATCTAGGAAGAGAAAGAAGAATAGAATTGACCAGACAAAACAAACAAGATTTTCAAAGCAACTGTGCAACAAATTCAAGAAAGAGTATAATTGAAGAAAAGTGTGGATTGGGGAGGCAGGATATACGTGACAGCTTGTCAATCACCCGTGTTGCCTCAAATGTGAATGCATCTTAGCTTCATTGACAAATGGTTGTTCAAGCTTTATCCATGTTCTGATCTAATTTGCTACGTATGAACGTTTCTAAAAGAGAAATAAAACTAAAAAAACATATTCCATAGGAGAGCATTAGTCTAACATCACAAATGACATATATATGTTTTGCAAATCACTCATTAATATGAACACATATCTTTTGAAGTCATATTGAGGTATGAGATATGAATTTATCAGAATCCTTACGTTTATAATCAAACAAAACCAAAATTAACGACAGCAATTTTGGGAGCAGAAGGAATTGAATAAATAAGATAATTGAAATGCTCTGAAATTTGAAGACGCAGAAGAAGAATGGTGAAAGAGAAACCAACCAGGACATTGATGGGGGCAATTCGAGGAGATCTGAGATGTATTGGTGTGAGAATCAATGTCTTGACGACAGTGTTTAAGGATCTTCTTGAGGTTTTTGAATTCGACGACGGGAAGCTCTTTGGATTGCTGGGCTCGAACGTATTCCTGGTAGGCTTTGCAGAACTTCATATTTGATGAATCCTTAATCTGAAACCCTAATAATGATAAATTAAGAGTAGCCTTCTTCCAATTCTTCGATTAGGATATATAAAACCTAGAAAAATGGAAGATAATTTCAATGGCGGGTTGGGTGTGGTGGGCGTGGTTGATATTAAAGGCGCGGTTGCACAACAAGGAGAGGAGAATAAAAGGGCAACTCAAATAAAGGAGGCGAAAGACTCGTGAGATCGATTTCAACATACCCCCACATTTACGTCTTAAATTACAACTCTTTCTTTCTTTCTTTCTTAGGATCCTTCATTCAGTTCACCCAAATAGAATTATTAAAATAATAATAATAAACTTCTAAACATATTTGACACAGCTCACACATATCCAGATTTGGATTATAAAATGTTGTATAAGATCGCTTTGTTGCTTAGTTTTCAATTAATTACCCCTACTACGCAACTTGCTACATATTATTTTAAATAAAAACGTGGTTCTAAACCTCACGTTTCTTTAAAACACGGTTTGATTTTGACATTCTAATTTATTATCTATATTATATAATAAAGTATAGTCTGAAATTGACACTTGATTCAAGCACATTTATTCACGTCATTAAAATACTATATATCGGTCTTTTGCGAAGTAGATATGTCAACCTCTCAAGTATCAAGGCAGGGTATTCGATCGGGGTCAAAATGCTCAAAGTCCAACGTGCAGATCCCTAAAACTCAACATCTGTGGTGGCTGGACCGCAAAGAAAGAGAAATTGCACATATATTCACAATCTACTAAAATAATGAATTAATGATACGATGTCACAAAAGTTGATACATGTAGGAGTGAGGTGCATCTACTAATGATCTTCACCCTAGACTGAGAAGAGAGACCA
Source organism: Fagopyrum homotropicum (assembly GCA_033239125.1). NCBI lineage: Eukaryota > Viridiplantae > Streptophyta > Magnoliopsida > Caryophyllales > Polygonaceae > Fagopyrum > Fagopyrum homotropicum. The sequence continues at coordinate 53,293,866 of BSWB01000002.1, forward strand.
TGTTGTCGATACAAGAAGCATAAAACTTCTACCCCCAAGCATAAGATTCAGTCATCTCATGATCGTGTACGAGGTCGTTCACCCATGATCGTATCCAGTTGGTATTCTTGTTGTAACACCCCAAATTTTAAGATTTCGGGGCGCTACGGATTAGGACCTCACAATGGGTTCTAACCCTAGTGTGACAACAACCTCACCGTATCTTACAACAAGACACAAATAAAGAAAAACCGAATATCATAAAAATGTTTTAATGTCATGAACTCAACAGAAGACCGTCAGCCAAAATATAATATAAGAGTCACAATCTCTAAGGACACAATACAAAATGGGAAGACTGAAATAATAAAGACCCCCAAACCCTGTCCTACAGAGTACGGGAACCCGGATGACCACTACCTTCTGGATCACTTGACAAGTGATCTATCTTGTATCAAATTTAAACACACAATATGTTTGCACCTAAATCCGGTTATTATATTATATAACTGATTCACTTCTAATTCAACTTATGCTTGTGACGCAAGAGTCTCACGACTCCCTCCTCCATCTCCGTAAACCAACAGAAGTGGTTCGATTCATCTCCCCGTGTACCATGTTTGGACTGGTCGGGTTGAACCTCCTAGACTCATGTCAGAGTTGGACAGTGATGCCACGACGACCCATTATGCATACCCATGGGTCTTAATTAAGTACAATGTCACCCTACTCAAGTTATAAGTATGAAACATGAAAACACACACCTCTATCATAATCAACACCAACATTAAGAGGCTAGCTAAGTAAGCCCAAAGGACTTACCTGAATCGAGTAAAAAATCCCGTTAACGCTAATACTCGATTATGAAGTGTAAGATCTCAAACGTCTTATAAAAGGAACTTGGATTAATATCATATACAATATCTTAGAAGTTTAAAACTTATAAGTTAACAAGGATCATCTAAGAGAAAAACATCAAACTAGCCCTATTTGTGTAAAAAGACCAATTTACCCCGGTTCAGGAAAACCCTAAAAAGTTTAGAAAGACTCAAATACTTTCACTAGAAACCAAAGACATAAAGTCTCATTCTACAAAGAAAAAATCTATCGAGTTTGAAAGATTTCCAACTTTCAAACTTCATACCCAAAACTAACTAGGGTCATACTTTGACTTAAACAAAATGTTTCTACTAAATTTCAAAAATTCCGAGAAAAATATCTAGATATACCCTGCTATGCCAACTTCTAACTAGGACGATAAAAGTCCAAAATTGTAAAACTATACAATCTATACAAAACCACAAAGTTGTCTTAACAACACAAAAATTCTCATACTTAGTCAAAAATCTCATTCCATTCAAAACTGTGATACCACCCTACTTCCAGACCTCATAACCCCATATCCGACCGTTGGATCGTCCCCAAATTTTAGTACCTTAAACAACTCATATCTACCCTATAACATATAAAAAAATTCAACGGTGAAAGAAAAATCTAAATCATCCAAACAGGGGTCTAAAGTCACTGCTCAACACAACAGTTTCTGAAAAGCATAAAGAATATGCGCAAGGTTTAGGATTCGAGCCTCACTACCTGTTTTCCTTGAATTGAACTATCCACACGTCACAGGTTCGACACCCGCTAGCGACAACTACTTCTTCCAAACTGAGTACACAGGAGGTTTAAACTTCGAGTCTTGCGAGGACCATAGATACATGTTATTTTCCTTCTGCCTATGCAACACACGAATGGAGTCGAGGACCTGCTTACCCGACTACAGAAAGGAAAAGGCTGGCTTAGCCAGTGGTTGAAGTGGAAGGAGGACTCCTCTAGTTCATGTGCCCGATTGAAGGTGAGAGCGTTCTCGTACCTTACAACAAATGGAAGGGAGAAGCAGTTTAGGCGATGATGAGGTAGATTTGTACTGAGAGAAGGAAACATAGATCAGTACTTGTGTAATCAAATCACTAAAAGGATAGAGGGAGTCGGCCCTTCGTTCGTTGCTCTAATGGAGAAGACACCACGGAGTCGGCTGGTATGTCGAAGAAGAGAGTAGTGGTGTCCTTGCGTGACTAGGCGTGACTGTGTGTAGCGGAGAATATAGCAAGGCTTGATCTTGTCTTCTGTTGTTGTGGAGTCCCTAGGTCACGTTCAGAAGATGAGAGGAAAAAGACGAGTGATGACGATTAGGGTTGTTTGAAAGGAAGGAGAGCAAGGTGCATGTAGACTCAAAAATTGGTTTTTCTTGGTCTTTTCCGGGTTTCTAAATGCTTCATGAGTTTTCCTATACTCGCCGAACCATTTAACTGAGAGCTGCGAGAGTTGGAAAGTACGGTCTTGGTTTACAAACCGTATATTATTTACACATAGACCATATTTATCCCTTAAAGACAGTATTTCTCTCCTGAAACGCCAAAATCATATTTTCTCCTATTTTCTCCTATGTGTATGGGCTAGGCTTCTTGAGCCCATCCTAGGGTTTGATCCAAACATTATAAATAGACCATTCTTGGTCAGATTAGAAGTGTGCCTCATCCCATGTTAGGATGAACGAGTTCCCAAGGTTTCAAGGTTCCAAGTCCACGTCGCGGCAACTTTGATATTTATGAAATACTTCTCTTCTTTTATCATGTCTAGCTGATTATTCTTAATTTAAGGATCAGATGATCCTTATAATGGTTTGATTTAATATTGCATATATGTTTGTTAATTGAGAATGCGATATTGCTTCTATTCAAAGTGTTTCATTTCTACCATTTAATTATCTTTGGAAGAAGTGGTATGATTTAGATAAAACAAGTGAAATGTCAAACGTGAAGTTTGTTTTATTGGATTTATTGAAATGAAATTTGTTTGAGAGTATCAGTATATCAAAGCTTCAAATATTTCTAATCATCGTAGAGAGTTTTAGTATTTGTACCATTTTTAAACTGAAGGGACACAAACTAAGGTTTTTCTTGGTCTTTTCCGGGTCTCTAAATGCTTCATGGGTTTTTCAATACTCGCGGAACCATTTGCCTGAGAGGTGCGAGAGTTGGAAAGCACGGTCTTGGTTTGCAAACCGTATATTATTTACACATAGACCGTATTTATCCCTTAAAACCCGCATTTCTCTCCAGAAATGCCGAAATCATATTTTCTCCTATTTTATCCTATGTGTATGGGCTAGGCTTCTTGAGTCCATCTTAGGGTTTGATCCAAACATTATAAATAGACCTTTCTAGGTCAGTTTAGAAGTGTGTTGTTAACGCTAGGAAGTGATGCTACAAATCCAAGGCAAGAGTGCCAAGAACTTTTTCATCCAATCATGCACACACAAAGTCTTAAATTTATACTCGATATATCTCCTAAACTACCTAGAAAAACCTGCAGTGTACGGGTCATATAGTAGAAAGGGAAGCATTCCAATGTTAAACACAAAGACCGAGGTAAGATTCAACCAAGCAATGATCAAAGATAGTTCAAGTCTAGACCAAGAAGAGAGATGGAAACAAAGAAATGAAAATCATATGTTTTTGATGGGTTTTGTGGTGATCAAGCAAAGATCACAATCAACAACAATGTCAACCAAACAACAAAACAAACACAAGATGTAATATCAATGTATAGAGAGCGGATTCTAGAGATTTGGATGTCCGATTATGGCATGGACTCAAGCTTCTAACCAACTTAGGAACAAGCTGCGTATGTTGGGAAAGAATGTTTCTCTAATTGGATCAATCACCGGGTAGGTCTCATGGTTCACTAATCCCGTACCCAAGGTCCTATTACCGGGTAAGTCTGTAGGAACCTAAGGTTGGGAATTCTACACAAACCGGATTACTACCTAGGGGTCAAACCTCTCCTTACCGGGTAGGTCTCGGAAGAACAAGTGCTAAGCAACAATCCTAGCACACTCAATCCAATCGCGGCTAGTGAGGCTCACTACTACCTAGTGTTTGTCATCTTCTATACCTAAGAGCGCGAATTACTGGGTAAGTCTCATCCCTCACCTAGTTTACTAACATAGGTCACCCTAATGCTAGATTAGGCTCAACAAACCCTAGGATTTCAACTCTCAAACTCCCTAACATGAAGATATAACACTATAGGAACAATAACTCACACACCTCAGGTGGATTAAGAACATCTCGGCCAAAATGGTTGAAGAACAGGCCGATATTGCAAATTGAGCTAGGGATTTCGAGCATACAACTATCCTAAGATACATCTAAGTCTCAAATCTATCATTATCCTAGCCATAATCTTTCATCCATCTCCCTAGAATCACATGCTACTTAGCCAACAACAATCATCTCAAGTTCATTCATCATCAAAACAACAAACATTCATGCCATTGCTAGATGAAGGTAAGAGAAGCAATATAAACCAAGAACAAGTTGAATAATAAGTTTAGAATGAGCTTGCAATCATCCAAAGGTATCTTCAAATCAAACTCAACAATCTCTACAACTTTTCTCACTACAAGTCTCTCAAAAACTCACTCTAAGTCTATGAAAATGTGTGTTCTTCTTCTTCTTCTTCTTCTTCTTCTTCTTCTTCCCTTCAATGGAGTCTTTCTTCTATTCTATTCTCCTCTCTATGGCTTTCCCAACAAGAATGAAATTTAAAAGTGAGAAATAGAAGTGGAATATCCCCTACAAAATGTAAGCAACATGCAATATAACACTTCCTCCCCATCATGGGAGAGAAAATCTTGGGCTGGAAGAGGAACGTGCCAATTGTCGTGGGGGACCAGTGAACGATCTCGGATGGTCCAGAAAGCATCTCGGCCGAGATGGGTGAGGGCTGGACCGAGATGAAGGGTTGCATGGCCAAAATTATGGCTAAACACAAGCCGGTGCATGACTCGAACCAACTAAGGTCAATTTCTTCTTCTTTTCTTCATGCAAGCTCCATTGGAACCTTGAATATGGGACGTCACGAGGCTTGATCCTCGGATATGATCAATAATGCATGAAAGCTCCCCAAAATACCTACAAAACCAACAAATGTTCGTGTAGACATCTATTTCGACGATATGACTCGATAAAGCATAAAACGTCCCGAACATGTGCAAAACCATGCATGAATGAATGTAAAAACTACCTAAAAGAGTACCTAACCTAGTGTCATAAATCACGACATCAAAATACCCCATACTTGTCGCTTGCTCGTCCCCGAGCAAGGTCCAAATGTAGGCTACGAGATGGCGTGAGTTATAAATGCGGGAAAACAGAAATCTTTTTGGAATTGTGCTTCAAATCTAGATCATCTTCATAGTTTTGTTTCATGGAAATGGATGAGCAATCATGCATTAAAAGAATACAAGCACAGAAAGACAATCATACTTATTTCAAAAACATGCATGAAAGGCAAAAACGAGAATGTCAAGATGATCATGAGAATATCAAATCTTGATCACTAAGTCATACACATATGAAAAGAGGTCACAAGGACTTAGAAAAGAAGAGACCAAGAAACGTGATGATAGGGTGGGAATTTTTTAAGTCAAGTGGTGCTAATTCGGGAAAGGAACTAAAGCACAACATTTTTGTTCTTCATCCACCAAAGTGTATTTTTCTCCTTCTTTTCTTTTCCTTTTTCTTTTTTATTTTTATTCACTTTTGAGACAATGGCATTGGTGTACGAAAGCCTAAACCTTGATGATTAGCGGTCCTCGGGATTTTTCCGAGGTGCCTCACACCGAGCACACATACCAAGGCTCGTTAGGACATTCGGTTTATCCGACTTTGGCAAGACACAAACACCCGATTATGTGAATGGTGCCGAGTTACTCGTCATCAAAACCAAAGTCCCCAAACCTATATTTTTTCTACACTTTTCACAACATATTCAACTTCTTCATTCACCGCATTCATTCACTTCACATCACCCCACACTTGCTTTTTTCACACAACACACTATCATGCTCTAATTCCTGGATGGGTAAAAAAAGGTCAAATTTTTAATCAAGTGAGGTGCTCAAACTATATGATCATGATGAGAAGAAGATAAATGAATTGCCTTAATCATTCCTAGATGATGTGTAAGAACTAGCATGTAATTTCGACTATCAATTCTCAATCCGATCAAAACAAGCATCATCATCACAATTCATACATAATAATTCAAGAGAAGTAGTCAAGTCCACATATGCATGTAGTCATTCAACACACAAGGCCATCCATAGCCAATCCACAAAACAAAATTCATCATTAGGGTCATATCTAAACTTAGAAGCACAAAAATTTTAAAATTTTCGATTTTTTTGGAATTTTGATATATGTATATACAATGCAAGAAATGAAAAGAAATTTATGACTAAGAAATGAAACTATCCTAGATGCGATCATGCAAAGGATCATGAAAACCCTTCCCTATACTTAAGAACCACAATGTCCCCAATGCGAAAGTTAAATAGAGAGTGTAAGATATCCTTAATGTAAAATGCCGGGATGTCGGTATTTAGGTTCACTTAAGTGGAGATGAAAGTGCTAGCTGCATCCATGAAGTACGGGAACACACCAAGGCAACACATGGCTCAGCAAAGGGATCTCGGATCATCATGTACTAGGGCATCTAGAACGAGGTCCAGACCGAGGTGAGGTTCTGTTGAGTGCATCTCGGATGGCTCTAGCACCATTTCGGTCGAGATGTGGGCCATCTTCTCCCATTTCTAAGTGCTCGGATCTTGCCGTTCATTTAAAATATATCCATAAGGTCCACGATGGCCTCCAACAACATCAACACTCACTATAACTCCTACAACCTATCATCAAAGCCAAAAGAAAACACACACAAAAGCAAAAACGAAAACAAAAGAAAAATGTAAAGGGAAAGACGTGTACCAATGTGTTGCCTCCCACCAAGTGCTTCTTTAAGGTCTTTAGCTAGACCTAACTCCGGAGCGTCTACTCAATGTGAATCGAGGCAAACACTTCAACCGGAGCTTCCCGGATGTACTTCTTCAACCGGTGCCCATTCCCCTTAAAGTTACCATAATGATCTCCTCCAATTTCAACCGGTCCATGAGGAAAGATCTTTGTTACGCTAAGAACGTATAGCCCAAAAGTCTTAAATTTATAACTCGATATATTTTCCTAACTCCTAGCGAACCCACAGTGTACGAGTCGTTTCGTAGCAAGGATAGTATTCCGAGGTCGAACACAAAGACTAAGGTGAAATCAAATCAAATAAATGATTATGGATAATGTAAATCTAGTCTAAGAAAAGAGAAAGGAATAAAGAAATGAAAATCATAATGTTTTTGGGTTGGTTTTGTGGTGATCAAACAAGATCACAATTGATGCAAGATTATAAAACAAACTAACAAATCTAGCTAGAAACACAAACAAGCAACACAAACACAAGATATGTGATCAAAGAGAGAAAAGCGGATTCTAGGGGTTAGGATTTCCGGTTATGGCATTGGACTCAAGCTTCTAATCAACCTTGGACTAGATATGGTATGTTGGGAAAGGGTATTTCTCAAATGGGATCAATCACCGGGTAGGTTTCATGGTCCACTAATCCCGCACCTAAGGTCCTATCACCGGGTAAGTCTCTAGGAGCCTAAGGTTGGGAATTCTACGCAAACCGGATTGTTATCTAGGGATCTAACCTCTCCTTACCGGGTAAGTCTCGGGAAGGCAAGTCCTAAACGTCAATCCTAGCACACTCAGTCCAATAGCGGCTTGTGAGGCTCACTACTACCTAAAGTCATCATCATTGGTACCTAAGAGCGAGAATCACCGGGTAGGTCTCTCCTCTCACTTAGTTTGCTAGAATTAGGTCACCCTAGGCTAGATTAAGCTTAAGAAACACTAGGATTTCAACAATATAACATCCTAATATTCAGATTTATCAATACAAGCACAACAGAGAAAACCACGGGCTGATAATCCAGAACCACGGCCGTGGTTAGGCAAGAACAGGCCGTGATTTGTAACAAAGGTTAAGTTCGAGCAAGCAAATCATCAAAGGATACATTTAAGTCTATTCTATCATAGTCCAAGCCATAACCATCATTCCATTACCCTAGAATCAATACTATTTAGCCAACAACAATCATTTTAACATTCAAACTCAACAAGCAAACATTCATGGCTTCCATAGCAAGAAAATGAAATGACAGAGAAGAGAAACAAGTAAACACAAGTAAACCAAGCTGACTATATGTTTAAGAAAGACTTACAACCCTTCAAAAGAAGGTCCAAATCGTTCCTTACAAATCCTTGCAAATGTCTTCAACAAACTCACTAAAAAACCACTCAAAAGCTATGAAACTCTAAAACTAGTGTTGTTGTTCTTCTTCTCCAAATGAGAGTGTTTTCTTCCTCCCAAAGAGTAGCCTCCAATGGAGTGATGTGTAATGAGAGAGTGTGGGAGAGAATGTGTGAGAGAATCCCCTAGCAACATCCTGTAAGACCACTTATATTCTCCACCAAGAGCAAGAGTCGGTTATGGAGATTGTGGGACAGTTGTCCAGAGAGAACCACGGCCAAAACCACGGGCGTGGAAATGGCCTCTGGGCCGTGGTTTTGGTGGTTCAGCTTCCTTTGGATCGTTAAGCCACGAGTTGGTGCAAGGCATGCACCAACAAGGTCCTATGTGTTCTCCTTAGCTTCTAGCTTGCTTCTTAATGAGTCCGGAAGTGTGTCATTACGAGGAATGATCCTCGAATGTATCGATTAAGCTCCAAAAGTTCCCCAAAATACCTACAAAACCGACAAAAGCCCGTGTAGACGTCTATCTCAACAATATGCATGAATTAAGCGTAAACGTCATGAACTAATGTCAAACGATGCATGAATAACGGGAAAAACTATCTAATTTGATGCTAAACTAACGTCATAAATCGTGTTATAAAAATACCCCATGCTTAAGACTTGCTCGTCCCCGAGCAAGGTCCAACTATAGGCTAGGAGATGACATAATTTATGAATGCAGAAAAACAACATAAAATCTTTTTGGGATTGTGCTTCATAAGATGGATCACCTTCATAGTCATGTTTCTTGGCAATGGACAAGCGATCATGCATCAAATGAATGAAGGCATGGAAAGACAATTATATGTAACTCGAAAGCATGCATGAAAGGTGAGAATGAAGAACTCAAGATGATCATGAGTATATCTAATCTAGATCACTAAGTCTTACACACATGCAAATAGGTCACAAGGACTTAAAAAAGAAAAGGCCAAGAAACGTTGTGAATAGGTGGGAATTTTCTAGGTCATGTGATGCTAATCCGGAAAAGGAACTAACTCCACAATTTCGTTTTTGATCAACTTCCCACAAGTGTATATTTTTCTCCATCTTTTCTTTCTTTTCTTTTCTTTTTCATTTTCTTTTTCTTTAACTTATTTTTGAGACAATGGCATTGGTGTACAAAAGCCGAAACCTTGGTGATTAACGGACCTCGGGATTTTTCCAAGGTGCCTCATACCGGGCACACATACCAAGGCTCGTTAGGACATTCGGTTTATCCGACATTGGCAAGGCACAAACACCCGATTATGTGAATGGTGCCGAGTCACTCGTCATCAAAACCAAAGTCCCCAAACCTATATTTTTTTCTACACTTTCACAACAAATTCAACACTTCATTCACAACATTCATTCATCAACAACTTCACCCCACACTTTCTTTTCACACTCTCAACACACTAGCATGCTCCTATTCCCAGATGGGTCAAAAGAGGTCAAATTTTTATATCAATTGAGGTGCTCAAACAACATGATCAAGATGAGAAGTAGAGAAAGATGAATTGCCTTAGTCATTTCTAGATGATGTGCAAGAACTAGCATGTAATTTCGACCATCAATCCTCAATCCCATCAAGGCAAGCATCATAATCACAATTCATACATGGGATTCAAGATAAGTATTTCAAGTCCACATATGCATAAATCCATTCAACACACAAGGCCATCCATAGCTAATTCACAAGACAATCTCATCATAAGGGTCATACCCAAACTTAGAAGCACTAATTTTTTTTAAATTTTCTGATTTTTTTTTGGAATTTTCGAAATATATATGTACAATGCAAAAGCTAATGAAACATTTGACAATATGAAGCTATCCTAGATGCAATCATGCAAATGATCATGAAAACCCCACCCCATACTTAGAAACACATTGTCCCCAATGTGCAATTCAAGTTAAGAAGAGTGAAAGAGAGTCCTCACAATGTAAAAATGGTGTTGCTTTGGTATTTTGGTTCACTCATGTGGAGTGATGGTAGATGATCAAGCAAAGGTGGTAGAGAGCTCTCGATGTTCATTATGGAGTCGGGACCCGCGCTAAGCACCGCTAGCCGTCCAAGTCCCACGTCTGCTCCACCCACGTTTGATGTGGGATCATCATTATCACCTTCCTCATGCCTTGCAAGGCTTCCATGCTACTTAGATTATAACACACAAACACAAGGCACACAAACACACCAAAACAAAGACAAAAGGAAAAAGTCGAAAAATGAAAACAAAAACGAAAAGGCGAAAGGTATTCTACCAATGGGTTGCCTCCCATTAAGCGCTTCTTTAAGGTCATTAGCTTGACCAAATTCGGGGACGTTTCACTCAAGGTGAAATGGGGCAATCATATCCACTGGAGCTTCCAGGATATACTTCTTCAAACGGTGCCCATTCACCTTAAAATCTCCACAATGCTCCCCACCTATCTCAACCGCTCCATGGGGAAGACCTTCCTCACCACATAAGGACCCGTCCATCTTGACTTGAGCTTTCCGGGGAAGAGCCGCAACCTTGAGTTGAAGAGAAGGACTAAGTCACCTTCACTCAACTCCTTTGGGATGAGACGTTTGTCATGCCAACGCTTGGTCCTTTCCTTGTAAATCCGGGCGTTTTCATAGGCATCCAACCGGATCTCCTCAAGAGCGTTAATGTCTAGCAACCTCTTCTCACCGGATTCCTTGAGGTCAAAATTCAGCCATCTTATGGCCCAATACGCCCTATGCTCCATCTCCACCGGAAGGTGGCAAGACTTTCCATTAACTATCTTGTAGGGAGTGGTGCCAATTGGTGTCTTGAAAGCGGTTTTATAAGCCCACAAAGCATCATCAAGCTTCATAGCCCAATCCTTTCTTGTCCTAGAAACCGTCTTCTCAAGTATCCCCTTTATCTCCCGGTTGAAGATCTCCACTTGGCCACTAGTTTGGGGATGGTAAGGTGTTGCCACCTTATGAGTCACCCCATACTTAGCCAAAAGTGTCCCAAAGTTCCTATTGGTGAAATGCTTCCCTCCATCACTTATGATCACTCTTGGTGTTCCAAACCTAGGGAAGATGACTCGGTTGAAAAACCGCACCACGACTTTGGCATCATTGGTGGGAGAGGCGATTTCCTCCACCCATCTCGACACATAGTCCACCTTCAAGAGAATGTAGAGGTTGCCACATGAAGAGGGGAATGGCCCCATGAAGTCCACACCCCAAAAATCAAATATCTCAACCTCTTGTATGTTGTTCAAGGGCATCTCATTCCTCCTTAAGATGTTGCCCGTCCTTTGGCAAGCGTCACAAGCTACCACAAAATTCTACACATCTCTAAAAAAGTTAGGCCAATAAAAGCCGGATTGTGATACCTTTGTACACGTCTTGTGTGAGCTAGCATGGCCTCCACATGGTAAGGAGTGACAATGGCGGATCACACTCTCCACCTCATCCTCCAGAATACACCTCCAAAAGACTCCATCCGGCCCTCTCTTGAACAAGAGAGGCTCGCTCCAATAGTAATGCCTCAGATCCTTGAAGAACTTTTTCCTTTGGGCATATGACAAACTGGGTGGCACCTCCTCACACACAAGGTAGTTCACTATATCCGCATACCATGGCTCACTCCCTCTAGACACTTGAAGTAAGCACTCCTCCACCATTTGCAATTGCTCATCCCGGAATGAGTCATCAATTGGGATGTCATTTCTCTCAATCTCCAATGGTGGTAGCCTACTAAGATGGTCTGCCACTGAATTTTTGGAACCCTTCTTGTCCCGAATCTCCAAGTCAAAGTCTTGGAGGAGAAGGATCCACCGTATGAGGCGAGGTTTGGCGTTCTTCTTTGTGAGGAGATAACGGATCGCAGCATGAACCGTGTACACAATGACCTTGGCTCCCACAAGATACGACCGGAACTTCTGAAAGGCATACACCACCGCTAGAAACTCCTTCTCGGTTGTGGTATAGTTGAGTTGGGTGTCATCTAGTGTCTTGCTAGCATAATCGATGGCATGTGTAAGCCCATCTTTCCTTTGTCCCAAAACAGCCCCAATGGCCACATCACTTGCATCACACATTATCTAAAATGGAAGGCTCAAATCCGGAGGTTGGATGATAGGGGCGGAGATCAAGACATTCTTCAACCTACAAAATGCTTCAAGACAATCCTTGGAGAAAACAAACTCAACATCTTTCATTAGTAGGTTAGTGAGAGGCTTAGAAATTTTAGAGAAATCTTTTATAAACCTCCGGTAAAAACCGGCATGCCCTAAGAAACCCCTTACCCCCTTCACCGAGGTAGGTGGTGGTAACTTCTCTATCGTTTCTATCTTTGCCCTATCAACCTCAATACATCGTTGGGAAACCAAGTGTCCCAACACTATGCCTTCACTCACCATGAAGTGGCATTTCTCCCAATTCAAAACAAGGTTAGTTTCCTCACATCTCTTCAACACCAAAGATAAGTTAGCTAAGCAATCATCAAATGAAGATCCATACACCGAGAAATCATCCATAAACACTTCCATAATGTTCTCAATATATTAAAAAAAAATAGCCATGATACACCTTTGAAAGGTGGCGGATGCATTACACAACCTAAATGGCATTCTCCTGTATGCAAATGTTCTCCAAGGACATGCAAATGTTGTTTTCTCTTGGTCATCCGGGTGAATAGGGATTTGGAAAAACCCACTATAACCATCTAAGTAACAAAAATGTGAATGTTGAGCTAATGTCTCTAGCATTTGGTCAATAAAGGGAAGAGGGAAGTGATCTTTCCTAGAGGCCACATTAAGTTTCCTATAGTCAATACACATTCTCCACCCCGTAACCGTCCTAGTTGGGATTAGTTCATTGTTCTCATTAGTTACTACGGTCATACCACCCTTCTTAGGAACAACATGTACGGGACTAACCCATTTACTATCCGAAATCGGGAAAATGATTCCCGCATCTAGCAATTTTAGGATCTCTTTCTTAACTACCTCTTTCATTATAGGGTTCAATCTTCTTTGAGGTTCAATTGAAGGTTTATGATTATCTTCCATCAAGATTTTATGCATGCACAAGGAAGGTTTAATGCCAACTAAGTCATCAATAGTGTAGCCAATAGCTCTCCTATGCAATCTCAACTCATTCAACAATCTATCAAGCTCATCATCATTCAAAGATGCATTCACAATCACGGTATATGTAGAATTTGAACCAAGGAAAGCATACTTTATATGAGAAGGGAGGGGCTTAAGTTCAGGTTTAGGAGGACCAATATCGGGTGGATACGATCCATACAATGTAGGTTGAGATGATTCCAAAAGCATGGAAGACTCTCCAAGACTCCTTGAAGCTTGATCAACAACTAAGGCACTTTCCGGGGAAACCACGGGCAAAACCACGACCTCTGGCACAACCACGGGCGTGGAATCTGAGAAACTGGCACTTCTGGACATTACAGAGAGTTCCACGGGTAAAATTACGGCCGTGGTTTCTGGTGCCAGGCCGTGATTCCTACAGTGTTTCAGCACACCTTCGTGCACTTCAAATTCAGCTCTTGTCTCCTTTTCTAATGCATCCAAAGCCTTGATTTCTTGATTGCAATCATCCTCAACTCCTTACTTCATCAAACTCAAGGTAATAACCTTCTCCAAGGGATCCTTGATCAAGATCGAGCTTACAACTTCTCTAAACTCCTCTTGCTCAACAATGTTGAAAACATCTTCACAAAGGGCTGGCCCCTTCATCATTGTGGATAGCTTGAACTTAATATTCTCTTCCCCTATGTTGAAGGAGAGGATTTCATTTTTTCAATCCACTAAACATCCGGATGTGGCTAGGAATGGCCTTCCCAAAATGATAGGAACCGGCAGCGGCGTCTGGGATGTCCAAAACAACGAAATTTATTGGCACATAGAACTTCCCAAGCTGAACCGGTATGTCCTCTAGGATTCCTACGGGGTGAGTGATTGAACGGTCCGCCATGTAGAGGGTCATCTAGACGGGATTTGGCTCTCCTAGCCCAACCTTGTTGCAAAGTGCAAGCGGGATAATACTTACACTTGCTCTAAGATCACATAAGGCTTCATATTGCAGTTCTCCAACCCCAATTTGCACACAAAAAGATCCCGGATCTCTTAGCTTAGGAGGCATCTCCTCCCTCATGGTTTGGATCAACTCGGAAGATCTCTTTGTCATCCTCACTTCCCCATACTCCTCCAACTTCCTCTTGTTGGAGAGTATCTCCTTCAAAAACTTTCCATAGGCCGGCATACCTAGAATAACATCCATGAACAGAATGTTAATATGCAATTTAGACATGAGTTTAAGGAATTTACCGAAGTGTTTGTCCAAACGAGCTCTTGCTCGTGATTGTGGGAATGGTAGTGGTGGCTTGTATGGAGGAGGTACCACGTATGTTGGCTCATCATCCTTGCTCTTGCCTCCTTCTTCTTGTAATGGCTCTTCCTCCACTACTACTTGATTTCCCTTGTCATTCCCTTTAGGTAAGGGATCTTTCATGCTCAGCCCACTCCTTGTGGTAATGGCCAACACTTGACCTCTTGGATTGTCTTCGGTCCTTCCGGGAAGCTTTCCCGGATCCCTTTGTGCTTCACCCGCCTTTTGGAACACTTGCACCTCTAGCACCTTTTGAGCTTTCGAAATGGAAGTCACCGTGCTCTTAAGTCCACTCAACCTTCTAAGCAATTGTTCGAACATCATCTCGGTTCTATCCTTTGGAGGTTGAGCAAAACCGGGTGGAGGCTTTTGTGAAGCCTTAGGTGGTGGTGCTGCGCTTGTGGAAGCGGGAGGATTCAAGGCACCATCCGGGTTGGAATAGGAGAACCTGGGATGGTTGTGATTAGGCCGGTAATTGTTGTATTGCCGGCTGTTGTTGTTGAAGTTTCTAGGGCCTTGATAATTGTTGAAGTTACCCCTTCCCATGTAGTTAACGCCCTCCTCTTTGGAAGCCAAATTGGCTTGCACTTGCACTTGAGGACTTGCTTGATTCTTCAAGGTTGTGGCACACAACTCCCTCAAAGACTTAAGCTCATTGTTGATTGCATCGAGTTTGTAGTTGCTCATGGTGACTTCACTTACTTCATATACTCCCGGTATCCTCCCATCACTCTTTCTATGGGAGTACTTCTCTATCACCAAGGCTTGCTTCTCTACAAAATCCCAAGCCTCATCCACATTCTTCTCCATGAATGTTCCTCCGGAAAGCGATTGGAGCTTGAATTGACTATCCTCATCAAGCCCCTTGAAATAAATCTCCAAAATCTCTATCTTCGGTATCCCATGGTGTGGACAATCTAGGAGGAGGTCCTTGAACCTCTACCAAGATTTGAATAGGCTATCTCTATCCTTCATCACGAAGGCATTGATCTTCCCTCTTAGCTCGGTTATCTTGGAAGGTGGGAAGAACTTTTTCAAGAACTCGGTTGTCATCTCCTCCCAAGTACTCACACGCCCTAGTGGAATGGATTGGTACCAAGCTAAAGCTTTATCCTTAAGTGAGAAGGAAAAAGCTCTAAGCTTGTGGTTGTTGTTCTCCAATCTAGGTGGCCTCAGAGTCTCCATCAAGATCTCATAATTCATCAAGTGTTGTTGAGGAGACTCTCCTTACATCCCTCCAAATTGATTGTGCCGGATCATTTGTAGCACTTGAGGGCGGAACTCATAATCGTGGGCTGCGGGATCTCCTAAGTTTACACCCGGACAGTGCACTCTTTGGGCTGGATCCATACGCTGCCCTAACGTTTGTGGCTCCTCAATCATGATCGGCTCGAACTGAATATTAACCGCCGGCTGCGGTGGTGGTGGTGGTGGAGGTTGTTGACGATTAAGCTCCCTTTGCACAAGAGCTTTCCTAATCTCTTCAATTTCCCTCCTAGTTGCTTCTTGCCTCTCATTGGCAAGTCTCCTCTCATTCTCCAAGAGTTCATCCCTTAACCTAATTTGCTCTAAGGCATCATCCAACTCAACTTGAAGATCTCTTGCGGCCATCTCCTTCTTCTTCTTAATGCTCTTAGATCTAGCTTTAATGGTTTTCTCCTGTTCGGGATCGAATAGAGCTAAATCCTTGCCACGAGATCTTCACATACACCTAAAGAGTGAGAGATGTCCTGAAAATTCAAAGACACAAATCAAACAAGATCAAAAGCAACAAGAAAGGCCTACACTATAAACAATCACAAACAATGATTCAATCTAGACCTATTCCCCGGCAACGGCGCCAAAAACTTGTTACACTAAGAAGGTATAGCCCAAAAGTCTTAAATTTATAACTCGATATATTTTCCTAACTCCTAGCAAACTCACAGTGTATGGGTCATTTTGTAGCAAGGATAGTATTCCGAGGTCGAACATAAAGACTAAGGTGAAATCAAATCAAATAAATGATTATGGATAATGTAAATATAGTCTAAGAAAAGAGAAAGGAATAAAGAAATGAAAATCATAATGTTTTTGGGTTGGTTTTGTGGTGATCAAACAAGATCACAATTAATGCAAGATTATAAAACAAATTAACAAATCTAGCTACAAACACAAACAAGCAACACAAACACAATATATGTGATCAAAGAGAGATTAGCGGATTCTAGGGGTTATGATTTCCGGTTATGGCATTGGACTCAAGCTTCTAATCAACCTTGGACTAGCTATGGTAAGTTGGGAAAGGGTATTTCTCAAATGGGATCAATCACCGGGTAGGTCTCATGGTCCACTAATCCCGCACTTAAGGTCCTATCACCGGGTAAGTCTCTAGGAGCCAAAGGTTGGGAAGTCTACGCCAACCGGATTGTTATCTAGGGATCTAACCTCTCCTTACCGGGTAAGTCTCGGGAAGGCAAGTCCTAAACGCCAATCCAAGCACACTCAATCCAATAGCGGCTTGTGAGGCTCACTACTACCTAAAGTTCATCATCATTGGTACCTAAGAGCGAGAATCACCGGGTAGGTCTCTCCTCTCACTTAGTTTGCTAGCATTAGGTTACTTTAGGCTAGTTTAAGCTTAAAAAACACTAGGATTTCAACAATCTAACATCCTAACATTAAGATTTATCAATACAAGCACAACAAAGAAAACCACGAGCTGATAATCGAGACCCACGGCCGTGGTTAGGCAAGAACAGGCCGTGATTTGTAACAGAGGTTAGGTTCGAGCAAGCAAATCATCCAAGGATACATTTAAGTCTATTTTATCATAGTCCAAGCCATAACTATCATTCCATTACCCTAGAATCACTACTATTTAGCCAACAACAAGCATTTTAACATTCAAACTCAACAAGCAAACATTCATGGCTTCCATAGCAAGAAAATGAAATGAAAGAGAAGAGAAACAAGTAAACACAAGTAAACCAAGCTGAATATATGTTTAAGAAAGACTTACAACCCTTCAAAAGAAGGTTCAAATCGTTCCTTACAAATCCTTGCACAAACTCACTCAAAAACCACTCAAAAGCTGTGAAAACTTTAAAACTAGTGTTGTTCTTCGTCTTCTTCAAATGAGAGTGTTTTCTTCCTCCCAAAGAGTAGTCTCCAATGGAATGATGTGTAATGAGAGAGTGTGGGAGAGAATGTGTAAGAGAATCCCCTAGCAACAGCCTGCAGGACCACTTATATTCTCCACCAAGAGCAAGAGTCGGTTATGGAGATCGTGGGACAGGTGTCACAACTGTCCAGAGAGAACCACGGCCAAAACCATGGGTGTGGAAATGGCCTCTGGGCCGTGGTTTTGGTGGTTCAGCTTCCTTTGGATCGTTAAGCCACGAGTTGGTGCAAGTCATGCACCAACAAGGTCCTATGTGTTCTCCTTAGCTCCTAGATTGCTTCTTAATGAGTCCGGAAGTGTGTCATTACGAGGAATGATCCTTGAATGTATCGATTAAGCTCCAAAAGTTCCCCAAAATACCTACAAACCGACAAAAGCCCGTGTAGACGTCTATCTCGACAATATGCATGAATTAAGCGTAAACTTCATGAACTAATGCCAAACCATGCATGAATAACGGGAAAAACTATCTAAATGGATGCCTAAACTAACGTCATAAATCGTGTTATCAAGATCTTCCTCAGCACATACGGGACAATCCATCTTGACTTGAGCTTTCCGGGGAAGAGACACAACCTTGAGTTAAAGAGAAGGACTAAGTCTCCTTCACTCAACTCCTTCGGTATGAGGCGCTTGTCATGCCAACGTATGGTTCTTTCCTTGTAGATTTGGGGATTATCGTAGGCCTCAAGTCTAAGCTCCTCAAGTGCATTGATGTCAAGCAATCTCTTCTCACTGGCCTCCTTGATATCAAAGTTCAACCACTTGATGACTCAAAACGTTCTATGCTCTATTTCGACCGGGAGGTGACAAGACTTGCCATAGACCAACTTGTAGGGGGTAGTTCCAATTAGTGTCTTGAAGGCAGTTCTATATGCCCACAAGGCATCATCAAGCCTCATGTCCCAATCCTTTCTACCCCATGACACCGTCTTCTCCAAAATCCCCTTAATCTCCCGGTTGGAGATCTCGACTTGCCCACTTGTTTGGGGGTGATAAGGTGTTGCAACCTTGTGAGTTACCCCATACTTGGCCAACAAAGCTCCAAAGTTTCTAGCGGTGAAGTGCTTCCCTCCATCACTTATAATTGCTCTTGGTGTTCCAAATCTCGGGAATATCACTCGGTTGAAGAACCGCACCACTACCTTGGCGTATTTCATGGGAGAGGCAATTACTTCCATCCATCTAGATATGTAGTCCACCGCCAAGATGATGTAGAGGTTTCCACTTAAGGAGGGGAATGGACACATGAATTCCACACCCCAAACGTCAAATATCTCCACCTCTTGAATATTGTTCAATGGCATCTCGTTTCTTCTTGAAATGTTGCCCGTCCTTTGACAAGCTTCACATGCCACAACAAAATCCTGCACATCACGAAACAAATTAGGCAAATAAAATCCGGATTGCAATACCTTTGCACAAGTCTTATGTGAGCTTGCATGTCCTCCACATGGTAGAGAGTGGCAATGCCAGATCACGCTCTCCATCTCATCCTCCAAAATGCATCTTCGGAATACTCCATCTGGTCCTCTCTTGAAAAAGAGAGGTTCACTCCAAAAGTAGTGCCTCACGTCCTTTAAAAACTTCTTTCTTTGGGCATAGGACAAACCCGGAGGCACTTCATCACAAACCAAGTAGTTCACAATATCCGCAAACCATGGCTCTCTTCCTCTAGATACTTGGAGTAGGCATTCCACCACCACTTGCAATTGCTCGTCCCGGAATGAGTCATCAATCGGGATCTCATCTCTCTCAATCTCCAAGGGAGGAAGTCTACTAAGGTGGTCCGCCACACAGTTTTTGGACCCCTTCTTATCTCTAATCTCAAAATCAAATTCCTGGAGAAGAAGGATCCACCGGATCAAGCGAGATTTGGCATCCTTCTTTTTGAGTAGATAACGGATCACAACATGATATGTGTACACAATCACCTTGGCTCCTACTAGGTATGACCGGAACTTCTCAAAAGCGTACACAACCGCTAGCAACTCCTTCTCGGTGGTGGCATAATTGAGTTGACCCTCATCTAGCGCCTTGCTAGCATAGTAGATGGCATATGTAAGCCCATCTTTCTTTTGTCCTATCACAGCCTCAACGGCCACATCACTCGCATCACACATCACCTCAAAAGGCAAGCTCTAATCCAGAGGTTGCATAATCGGGGCGGTGATCAAAGCATTCTTCAACCTATAAAAAGCCTCAAGGCAATCCTTTGAAAACACAAACTCAACATCTTTCATTAATAAGTTAGTGAGAGGCTTAGACAATTTAGAGAAATCCTTAATAAGCCTTCGGTAAAAACCGACATGCCCTAAGAAACTCCTTACCCCCTTCACCAAGGTAGGTGGTGGCAACTACTCTATTGTCTCAATTTTAGCTCTATCAACCTCAATGCCTCTATCGGAAACCAAATGTCCCAAGACTAGACCTTCACTCACCATGAAGTGGCATTTCTCCCAATTTAAAACAAGATTAGTCTCATCACATCTCTTCAACACTAAAGAAAGATTAGCAAGACAATCATCAAATAAAGATCCATAAACCAAGAAATCATCCATAAACACTTCCGTGATATTTTCAATATATTCAGAAAAAATAGCCAGCATACACCTTTGAAAGGTGGAGGGTGCATTACACAACACAAATGGTATCCTTCTATATGCAAATGTTCCCCATGGACATGTAAAGGTAGTTTTTTCTTGGTCATCCGGGTGAATAGGAATTTTCAAAAACCCACTATAACTATCAAGATAACAAAATTAAGAATGTTGAGCTAACCTCTCTAGCATTTGGTCAATAAAAGGAAGAGGGAAGTGATCTTTTTCAGAGGCCACATTGAGTTTCCTATAGTCAATACACATCCTCCAACCTGTAACCATCCTAGTCGGGATAAGTTCATGTTCGCTCCAAAAGGTGTGTGCAAGCTTTAAAATTTATAACCCAAGAAGTATGCTTGAACAATATGCGAACCCGCAGTGTACGGATCAATTGTAATAAAAGCAAGAATTCCAAGGGTCGAACACAGGGACTATGGTGAAACAAAGCACATAATTGGTTGTCAAATGTTTCAAATAAAAGCAATTAAAGCAATCAAAGATGATGTAAAAGTCAAGTAAGGGGAAATGCGGATTCTAGGGATTAAAGCATCTAGTTGTGGTTCCGACTCAAGATCTCAAAGGATAACGCGGACAAAGCTGAGGTTTGCAAAGAGAAAGCGTTTCTAAGGTGGAAATAGATTACCGGGTAAGTCTCACTACTCACAACCCCAAACCAAAGCTCCTATTACCGGGTAAGTCTCAAGGTACAAAGGAAAGAAACTATAATCTCAAACCAACACACCACCCAAGGGAATAGAATCAACCTTTACCGGGTAAGTCTCTGGCTAACTCACAAAGATGGGAAGAAGGCACACTCAAACCCTCATAAAGGATAAACCTTTATTACCTACACTCATGATCTTGGGTAAACAAACAAAGGAATGACCGAGTAAGTCTAATTCTAGGCTTGCGTTGAACCAGGAAAGGTATAATAAGAATAGGATTTGGCAAACTTAAACTCTAAACTTCAGAATAAGGTTCAGGAAAGGTCACCTCGTTCAGTCAGATTCCATCCCGGCCGAGATGTTCAATGATTGAGCGAGGTGTTCTAGGGTTAAGATAAAGACTCGAGCTTTCAGGGTTTTGCTGGGATTAAGATCATTCTATCATCGTCTTTCCCACAACTTTCAGCCAATCACCCTAGAATCGCATAAAAAACTTAGCCAACAATCATCATGATAACAATAATCAAATTAATGGGAAAGGAATCAATATTCGAACAAGAAAACCTTAAGAAAAAAGTCTCAATAACTGAATCAAACAATCAACAAACAAGCGTTCCTCAATCACAACTCAGTCAAGACAACAAACCAAAAGAAATCTAAGAAGATCTTACAAACTCCTTCAAAAGCCAACTCCAACTATGATTCCTTCCTTCCTTGAACTTCAATCCTTCAATACTTCCTTCAACTCTTCCTTTAAAACTCCAGAAAATCCCTCAATTGCTGGATGCTCTTAGCATGGTTGAACTTTTGGAAAATCCAACCCTTTATATAGGAGAATTATCTTCCAAAGATAAAATATCTGAAAAAGGTAATTTCCTATAAAAATATATCTCTATCTCTTAAAAGAAATCAGCCTAAAATAATATCTTCCTTCCACAAATCCAGCCAAAAATATAAGATATCCACCTTCCAAAAATAAAAGATCTCAGCCAAAAATAAAGATCCCGCCGGCGACAGGGTGTTCGCCTCGGTCGGGACGCTCCTCAAGATCACCTCGGTCGAGGTGGTACTGTAGCTGATCGAGGTGAATCTCAACTGAATGTGAAATCTCTCGAATCTAGTCCAAAGTTAATCTTCTTAATCATTTCCATGCTTCCTGAGATCTTCCTTAAGCTCCATAATGTAGCTCCAATGACTCCTTAGCTTCCTTAGCTCCATTTCGATGCAAAACGTGCCATTTTACCTACATTTACAACGAAACTAGGTGTAGACCTCGATTCCCGCAAAGGTAGACAAAACAACAATATAATCAAAGGATATAAATTCATACATGCAGATTTATGAAGATAAAACGTCTAAACTAGCCCCAAAATATAGACTATAATACATGCTATCAAAATACCCCATAGTTGTCCCTTGCTTGTCCCCAAGCAAGTTCCAAATCTTAGATACAAGATAGAATGGATTATAAGTCAGAAAATATCAATGAAAAGCATTTCCAAACATTTTTGGTGGTGTGCTCCACTCATAGATCACCCTAAGAGAATGCTTCAAGGCAAATAAAATCAAGACATGATCAAAACATTTTATGAATATAAGAAAGTTGTTCATTTTTACTTAAAATCATAGAATGCATAATAAATCATATTTATCGAAATTAATCATGTATAATCCAGTTTAAACCACCAAGTCAATCAACAAACTCGAGGTCTCAAGGGCTTCCAAAAGAGGTCAAGAAACGTGTAAGGGTGGGATGTGTATAGGATAATGTGGTGCTAGAATCCGGGAAAAGGATCTTTTCTTCACTTTCTTTAAATCGCAACATCTTCCACCAATAAGCTTTGCTTATTTTACTTTACTTTTTGGGATGCATGGATAGAGGTGCACAATAATCGACGCCTAAGAGATCAGCAATCATTAATTTCTCGAGATGCCTCAACCCCTTTGTAACGCCCAAATTATTGGCGCGTTTTGGTTATTTATTTCTCCGACTTCTATTGATTTTTTTTATTAGATTAAATATTTTATTAAAAAGTATTATACGACGTAAAATAGCTTTTCCAAGTATATTTATATTTTTGGTTATTTTCGGAAAAAGTCGGGAAAGTTTTCCGACTCAAAAAAAATCCCGTTCCGAATGCTTGCTTTTAATCGAGTTTACCCTACTCCCTTTTCTTTTTCTTTTTCTTTTTTTCCCCTTCTTGTCTTCTTCTTCTGCGTGTTTTGCGGATTGGTGAGAGTTGCTGCAGCTTTCCCGCCAGGGCTAGGGCAGCCGACCCTTCGCCCTCCTCGCCTGCAGGCCTAGCGACCCCTCGACCTCCCTCCTGTTGATGATGACCCTAGCAGCCAACCCCCTCTCACCTTCCCCTACACTTTACCCATCCATCTCTCTGCAATCTCCCTCTCTGTAATCTCTCCCTCATCTCACACGCTGCCTCAATGTCTCCCTCGCACCTTCTCCCTCTCACTTTGCAATCGAGCCCACACCAACGGAGAAGAGCCTTTCTCCTTGCAGCAAGATCGACATGCGAAGACACCACCGGAGGCGAGCCTTCGACACCTTTCCTGCAACCACCTCTGGCAGCAGCACTCTCCCTAATTCTACACCTGTGAACTGTTATCCCCAAGCGCCGCCTCGTCCCTAGTCCCCTCCGGCATCTCCAACTCTTCTCCATCTGCTTCGCCTTCCAACTCGCAACCGGAGGGCCGACCCTCTCTATGTTGTTGCATCTGTCACCAGGAATCCCTAGCAGTCGCCTCGGTGTTTTGGTTGCCCTGAAGCCCACTCGACACCGGAGAGACCCCTACGCAGCCCATCCCTGTCGAGCCCAATCAGGAAGCAGGGAAGACGACATTCTCCCTGTCGCCACACCGCCAGGATAGGGTCGCTTTGCCGCCAGAGTCGAAGGAGTCCCTGCCTCCCTTGTCCGTGCTTCAACGTCAACAGACCGGAGACTCGGAGAGGCCGCCGCCCTGTGCACTCGCCGTCCCGCAACCATTGAAGGGGGGTTGAGAAACCCTAATTTTATACATTCAAATCGGGGCCCTCTCTTTCTGGTTAATTACAAAACTGACCCATGTTGTGTATTTGCATACTCTACCCAGATTTTTGGATTGTATCTGTTTTGCCCCTGCCGAATTTTATATTGCAGTTTTGACCCACAGTTTTGGAATCTTGCATTCATATCCTTTGCTGGAAAATTACAAATTGTGGCCCTTATTTACATTTTCAGAATATATCCCAAAGTGTATGGAACTTCATGAGTTGCCCAGAAAATGTTTTTACGAGTTTTAACCTTCGATTATATATACAAGTTTGATCTTGTATTTATGTATATTCCGTATTGTGTCCTTGTTGGTTTATTTATGGAACTCGGCGCACTATTTAATTACGTATTATGACCCATATTTTTGGAATGATATTATTTGTCCCGGAAAGCGTTTTTGCGAGTTTTATCCTTGTTTTAAAAGCGAGACTTTCCTTATATTTTTATACCCTCGTTGGATTAATTTCGAGATTATGACTCAAGGGTTTAATTGGAGGTTTTAGCGTTTGCTTTTGAAAATGAGTTTACCTTAGAATAATATATCTTATATATTACGATCAAATTTAGCGTATTAGCTAAATTTGTGTAGCTTTCGTTTTAGGTCCGGAAGCGCCCCGATAAAGGCCTAACGAGTCTAAGTTCATCTTCCGTCTTTTGACGTCATGTGAGTACCCTCTCTTCCGAGCTTATGACCTTACTCGATTTAGCTATGTTTAGTATTAGTATCATGCTAGGTTGGATCTAGCATAACTTAGAGTGAATGTCAAGTAGTGGCTTTGAACCTTAGGTGAGTTTTGAGGATTTGATATTGTTTGATGGATTGTTGTTGATTCTAAGCTTGAGGTGGTATTGCGGTCTTGTGAGATTGTTTATGGATTTAAGTTGTATGTTGACATTGTGGAGACTAGAACGAGAGGTTCCTAGCCTATGTTGTGATGGTTATGACCTTGTGAGATCGAGAGGACTAGGAGTTTGTTATCCTAGCATGTTTATGGTTTATGATCTTGCGAGATCATTGGGACTAGAAGTCTAAGGACTTCTAGCATGAGAGAGAGATGTTGATTGTGTGCCTTATTTTGACCAGGCGTTGAGTGCCTTCCTATGGGAAGTTAAGAGTGGTGGTTAGCGGGATTATCTTTGGGACGAGGTAAGTCTTCGGACTTACTTAGCTCGTATTCTTTGTATTAGTTTCAATGCGTGTTTGGTGGTGTGTGTTTATTGTTTATGTGTGTGTTTATTACTTATGTTATAACATCTAAACCGGTAATAGGACCACCGACTTTATATGTTTATATTTGGCCCAAGTGTATGATAACGGGCGGTGACCGCTTGTCCAGTCCAAAAATGGGACGACTGGGAGGTGCCTTGCGACCAGCCCATCGGGTGATGCTGATCCGCATCAAGTACAAACCCGTATGGTGAAACGGGACAAGGGCGAGATCTTTAAGATTTTCGTGTCACAAAAGAAGTTGAATTAGAACGGGATATGACCTAATAATAAAAAGATAATAAACCGGATTGTGTGTTTTGGAACATGTTGTGTGTTTATGATGCCTTATGTGTGTGTGTGTGCCAATACCATGATTCTAATGCCTTGAATGCTAGCTAACGGTTTTATACCGATATTGTTGTAGTTGCCTTGCAGGTTAGGGACGCGGCCGAGAGATCCGGAAGAGTGGGCAGCCGGGGTCCGTACATTTTAGGATGGGTTTTGGGGGTTGTTTTTATGCATTGTTTAGGGTATTATGTATGTCACGTGTATGGTGGTTACCTTTAGCGTTGTATCTCGGCTGAAGTCTTTCGTTGTTTTCTTTTGGGGTTCATATCATTGCATTAAAATGAATTTCGGTTTTGCCTTTATTTGTGTCTTGTTGTAAGATCCAGTGAGATTGTTGTCAGGCTAAGGGTCGGGACCCATTGTGAGGTCCTAACCCGTAGCGCTCCGAATCCCGCAGATTGGGGGTGTTACACCCTTGATGCACATACCATGACCCGTTAGGAATATCGCTCAATCCGACTTTGGCAAGACACAAACACCCGGATATGTGAATGGTGCCGAGTTACTCATCATCATGATTGACTTCCACAAACCTATTTGCTTCTTTCTAACACTTTCAGCCAAGATCTCAACTTCACTTTCACTTGCTTTTCTTTACTTGCTTCCAAATTCCCGGATATGTAAAGGGAGGCAAATATGTATATGAGGGGCTAAGCATGATCAAGAAGAAAAGAAGATAATGAATTGCCTTAATCATCCCAGGAAGAATGTGATAGAACTCATCATGGGGTGTCAACCTTCAAATTCAACATAATTTTGATAAAAACAAAGTATTAAGCATGCTAAGACAACAAACAAAGCATTTTGCAACTTAAACATATCATAAAACCTTTTGAGCATATAAAGATTTCAAAACCAATATGCAAACAGAATCATCATTGAAGTCATATCTAGAGAAGAAGCACAAAAATCATTCGAAAACTCTCAGTTAAGAACCTACCTCGGTCGAGGTATACTGGCGTCATCCGAGGTGTCTACCTCGTCCAGTCAAGAACATCCCGGTCGAGGTCATAAATTTTTTTTTTCAAACCAGTTTTCGACGTTTTTTTTAAACAAAAACCTGTATGCATGCATGTAATGGCAGATAAACACATAAAGTCAAGTAAAGCAGAATAAGATCATAAATATCCAATAGAGTCATACAAGCATACACATAATGTCAAATATATATCCAAATACCCCATACTTGGGACACATTGTTCCAATGGGTCAAATAAAAGTCTAGGAAAAAGAAAACTCACCGGACCTACCTGAACTGCATAATAAATAAATAAAGAAGATCCATGCAGCTCTAATCGTCGTCAGGTAATGGCGGTGGTGGATGAGGAACGTAGGGGAGCTGGGTCGGATCAATGGGATAACCCATCATCTGCTGGTGCTGGATCTCCATCATACGTCTACTATAGTGCTGACTCTCCAGAATCTGATGCGTCCAACCCTCAATGTCTCGGCGCTGGTCCTCAAAACGCTCATGCATGTCAACAGTCAAGGCAGCGTAAGCATCGACCATCTGATTAGTGAGGTCATCAATCCTCTGGTGGACCTCGGGATCTATAAACCTGCGACGGGATCTGCGATGAGGTGGTGGTGGTGGTACGTCCTCCTCTTCTATCGCCTCGTCATCAAGGTCGACAACTAGTATACTAGGACCTCCAGTATCAATACCGGTCTCCATAGCAGCTCCTCCATCATCATACTCCTCTTCATCAGCAGCAACAACATCTCTACATCCTACATGGAAGGAAACTAAGCAGAAGATCAGTGTTGTCGGTCGAAGACTAAAAACCGGGACGACCATAGAATGCCCTGTGGAGCCATCGTCTTCCATGGCATAGCGACATATGGTGTGCTAAGACCACGAGGAACGAGAATACGCCTCGTGATCATCTCCTGAAGTCCAAGCGGCTTCGCAGCCGCAACCAAAGTACACACACTCAGATCTAAACCCATGGCAGTAGCAATATGGGTCACCAAGCCTCCGCAGCAGATATCTCTCTTGGACTTGCCCTTGATCCTATGCAAGTCCTCAGCTAACATGCCTCCAAAATCAGGCACTCCCCTTGTAACCATGCAGAACATACTCAATAGCTCCCCCTGTCTGATCTTCTAGGGCGTCTCAGTACGCACCATAAGTGTCTTGCTGAATATCCTATGAGCTAGACGGAAGGCTAAGTGGGAGATGATGGGCTCTTTGGAGTCTCCAGGTCTCCATCTATCACTATGCTCCACTACATGGGCTATCTCCCAGAAATCTCGAGCTACGGCTCGGGAAGGAAAATCAGTAACGGTGGAGGTCGGGAAACCAAAAACCTCCCTAAACTGGTCCATCGGCACAATATAGTTCCGGTTCAGCAACCGGTACTTGATGCTGTTGCGTTCCGAGACGTGAGTGACAGAACTCACAAAATCCATGGTTGGATCTAAGTAACTCGGCACTCGGATCTCCATGAACTCCTCCAGTCCCATCATGGATATCATCTTCCTCAAGTCTTCCGCCACGTGGAGGCACTCGAAGGCAGAAACGTCCAAAAACCGCGGGGCAATAAGGGGACTCCCACAAATCCTATCAAAGTCTGCTTGGTGACGCTCATGGATCACCGGTATAGTAGGATGAGATGCAGAAGAAGGGGAGGAACTATTGGGTCTATCTCTCAAGACCAGTTGGCGATCGGATATACTGCTCATGATTCTGACAGATGAACACCTTGGTTGCTCTGACAATCACCTCGGCCGAGACACAACCGACTGGACCAAGGCAAAAGGTTGTTTGATCGAACTCTATGATTTGCAAGTTATTTCCTCCCAAATCACTACCAATTACTTCCTATGGGGTACTTATATCCTTTTCAGCAAGAAACTATGGCAACCAAAGCCAGATCTGTCCTAAATTAGTAAAGGAAAGAGAGTTAGGGTTTTCGGACAAAATACCCAGATTCTGCGGAATTGGAGCGTTTTTCCCATTGTTTGATGCTTGAAAATCGATCCTCTTCCTTCCTCCGGTGTAATCAAACCAAATATCACAAGAAACGAGCAAGATTTGAGGAGTTGAGAGATTTAGGCCGCCGCGGTCGAGGTGCTCTGTTGGGAGGGAAAATGGGGAGAGAGAAAAATCGTCTTGCCTTTTATACCCCTCTCTGATTTTGATTTCACCTCGGTCGAGGTGATCCCGACAGGACCGAGGTGTTTGACAAGATGTCAGACCTAGTCGCCTCGGTTTCCCCAAGAACATCTCGGTCGAGGCGCTGTGACAACAACCGAGATGTGTCTCAGTCAAACTACGTCTTCTCAATTTCTCGAACTTCTATCCTTCCAGTGTAGCTCCTGAGTTGTAATCCTTCCTTTGAAAGCACCTGGTTTCTGTCTAGAGGACGCCAAAAAACAAATCAAAGCAAACTATCTAAAATTAAGCTAGAAAAGGGGAAAAGAAAGCAATACCTTGGGTTGCCTCCCAAGAAGCGCTTGATTTAAGGTCGCTAGCTTGACCGTACATCATCCCTAAACATGCTGGAAGGTGTCCTCACCCCATACTTGACCTTCACCATGGGGTGAGATAAAGAAGCCTATCCAACTTTCCAACAAGTGCAAGTGCTCATCGGGGAATGAATCGTCTATGGGTAGGTTGTCCTTCTTGAGCGAGGAGGGAGGTATCCGGCTGAGGTGATCCGCAACAGAATTTTCGGATTCCTTCTTATCGCAAATCTCTAGGTCAAACTCTTGAAGCATGAGAATCCAACGAATAAGATGCGGCTTTGCATCCTTCTTAGCGAGCAAGTAACGAATAGTTGCATGGTCAGTGTAAACAATAACTTTCGCTCCTACTAAGTAAGAGCAAAACTTCTCAAAAGCATATACAATCGTCAAGAGCTCCTTTTCGGTGGAGGCATAGTTCAGTTGAGCTTCATCTAGTGTCTTGCTAGCAAAGTAAATGGCGTTGGTCCGGCCATCCTTCTTTCATCCAAGTACCGCTCCTACGGCCACATCACTAGCATCACACATGATCTCAAAGGGCAAGGTCCAATCGGGAGGTTGAATGATGGGAGCGGTGATCAACGCTTCCTTTATCATGTAAAAAGCATCAAGGCATTCGTGCGAAAACTTAAAAACAACATCCTTATTCAAAAGATTAGTGAGTGGTTTAGAGATTTTTGAGAAATCCTTGATGAACCTCCTATAGAAACCTGCATGCCCGAGAAAACTCCGCACACCATTAACAGAACAAGGGGAAGGAAGTTTCTCAATAGTCTCGATCTTAGCTCGATCGACCTTAATACCTCGGTTGGAAACGAGGTGTCCTAGAACAATTCCTTCGCTAACCATAAAGTGACACTTCTTCCAAATCAGGACAAGATTAGTGTCTTCACAACGTTGTAGTACTAGAGAAAGGTTAGCTAAACAATTATCAAAAGAGGAACCATATACCGAAAAGTCATCCATGAATACCTCCATGATCCCCTCAATGTACTCGGAAAAGATAGCCATCATAAAACCCTGGAAGGTAGCAGGTGCGTTACACAATCCGAATGGCATCCTCCTATAAGCGAATGTCCCCCATGGACAAGTGAAAGTGGTCTTCTCTTGATCATCCAGATGGATAGGAATCTGAAAGAACCCACTATAACCATATAGATAGCAAAAATGAGAGAGTTGAGTTAACCGTTCAAGCATTTGATCGATGAAGGGGAGCAGGAAGTGGTCCTTCCGAGTGGCCATGTTCAGCTTCTTGTAATCGATGCACATCCTCCAGCCAGGAACGGTCCTAGTTGGAATCAACTCCTTGTTCTTATTCATCACAACGGTCATTCCTCCTTTCTTCAGAACTACATGGACCAGACTCACCCACTTGCTAGCCGATATGGGAAATATGATATCTGCATCCAACAACTTAAGAATCTCTTTCTTCACAACCTCTTTCATGATCGGATTTAACCGTCTTTGAGGTTCCCGTGAAGTCTTATGATCGTCTTCTATTAGTATCTTATGCATGCAAAAAGAAGGCTTAATACCAACAAGATCATCAATAGTATAACCTAAAGCTTTTCGATGTTTCCTCGGGACATGGATTAGTTTAGATAATTTAGTTTCAGAAAGAGAAGCACTAACGATAACGGGATAAGTGGATTCTATACCAAGGAAAGCATACCTCAAGTGACTAGGAAGTTGTTTAAGCTCCACAACTAGGGGTGCTTTCTGAGGGGGATCCGTGCTTCCTCCTTCCAGTGGAGGAGACTTAGATTGAAGAACTGGACTTTCAGATGTCTCAATTGACATCATCGAGCTTGTGACCTCGGTCGAGGCCCAAGGTGGGTGACCGAGATGTTCTTCAGATAAGAACATCTCGCTTGGTCCAGAAAGTGCCTCGGTCGAGGTACTGGAACTGGGACCGAAACCTAAATTTCTTTTCTTCCCCTGAATTAGTCTCTCAATCTTAGCTCCTGGATCTGCTTCCAATGCTTTTAAGCTCCGTATATCTACATCACAAGAAACATCTATACCTTCCTTCATTAAACTAAAACTAAGAACTCTTTCAAGAGGGTCATTAATAAGGATAGAGCTAAGCAATTCTCTTGATTCTTCTTCATCATAGATGTTGAAGATGTCATCTTCCAGCGGCTCTCCCTCCATTGCAGCAAGCAATGCAAACTCCACTTGATCTCCACCAATGTTGAATTTCAACTTGGCGTTCTTACAATCAACATTGCAACCCGAAGTTGCTAGAAATGGTCTCCCAAGAATGATAGGAACGGGATAATCTACGGGTATATCAAGTACAACAAAATCTATAGGTAAATAGAAATTACCTAGTTTGATGGGAACGTCTTCTAAAATGCCCAAGGGATGGGTAATGGAGTGATCCGCCATGTATAGCCTTATCTTCACCGGCTTGGGCTCTCCAAGTCCGATTCTCTCACATAGCTCTAGCGGAATGATACTCACACTGGCTCCTAGATCACACAACGCCTCATAAGTTACATCCCCAACTTGAATGGGAATGCAAAATGAACCGGGATCTCTCAATTTGGGTGGCATCTTCTCCTTCATGATTTGAATGAGCTCCGAGGACTTAGATGTCATCCTTACTTCTCCAAAATCTTCCAGCTTCCTCTTCCTTGAAAGAATCTCTTTCAGAAACTTCCCATAGGCGGGCATCCCTAGAATGGCATTAAGGAAAGGGATGTTAATGTGTAGTTTATTCATTAGGTGTAGAAACTTACCGAAATGCTTGTATAGATGCGCCCTCGCCCTTGACTGAGGGAATGGAAGTGGTGGTTTATAAGCAGGAGGTGGGATATAAACTTCAGATTTATCCTTCGCTTTCTAGGGCTCCACATCGGTTGGAACCTCAACCGAAGTGTTCTTCTGGTCTTGGCTCGACCGAGGTACTAGATCTGTAGTTTTCAGTCCACTTCGTGTCGTTATTGCCATAATATGTTCCTTAGGGTTGCTCTTTGTCCTTGCTGGGAGCTTCCCTAGATCTCTTGGCGCTTCATTCGCCTTGTTACAGAATTGTTGCTCTAAGGCTTTTTGTGCTTTCGAAAATGAAGTTATCGATGTCTCCATTGCGTTGAGCTTGATCAGAATTGCCTCCAGCACTGCATCCTTCTTCTCTGGCTGGGACGAACTCGATCTAGGCTCCTGGCTTCTCAATGGAGTAGAAGAAGAGGAGGGGTTAAAAGCATTATTAGCATGAGAATAAGGGTTACCCAGATTTTGTTGATTAGATCTCCAATTGTTGTTGTTGGAGTTTCTATTGTTGTTGTAATTGTTGTTCTGCGGCCCTTGATAGGTGTTTCTTCCTTGATATCCTCCATCTTGCTCCTTCTTCGTTTGAGCTACTAAAAGCTCCTTCAATGCTTTTACCTCATTGCTAAGCGAGGTGAGTTGAGCTCCATTTGATGATGTTTCTTGGAAGCTAACTCTCCTTGCTCCATTTTCGGTTCCTTGGTGGGAGTACTTCTCCATATGCAAAGCTTGCTTTTCAATGAATACCCAAGCTTCGTCTATCGGAATATTCATGAATGTGCCGGCTGAAAGTAGTTGGAGATTGAATTGAGTCGCTCCATCCAAACCTTTGAAATAGATTTCCAGCAACTCGATCTTTGGAATGCCATGATGTCGGCAATCCAATAGAATAACCTTGAATCTCTCCCATGACTTGGACAAACTCTCCTTGTCCTTCATAATAAAAGCATTGATCTTTTCCCACATTTCAGCGATCTTAGAGGGAGGAAAGAATTTAGTTAGAAACTCCGTCATCATCTCTTCCCAAGAATTGATTTTTCCGGCCGGAAGAGATTGATACCAAGCAAGCGCCTTGTCTTTCAAAGAGAAATAGAAAGGCCTCTACTTGTAGTTGTTGTTCTCCAGTCTCGAAGGTCTGAAAGTCTCCATCAGAATCTCATAGTTTTGCAAATGCTGGTGCAGAGACTCGCTCTCTAAACCTCCAAATTGACATTGTCAGATCATGGTAAGAACTTACGGTCGAAGTTAATAATCATGCTCAGCTTGATCACCTAGGTTGACTCCTGGACGTGTGACTTGCTGATTGGGGTCCATCCTCTGTCCTAGGGTTTGTGGAACTCTAGCAAAAAGAACATCTCGGATAGGCATCTGAGGTGGATGTATCTCGGTCGGGGCAACATGAACTGGGTCTTGCCTCGGTCGAGATCTGGGATTGGTCGAGGCAGAAACTGAGCCCTTAGAGCGGCCATATCTGCTTCGATCACTTTTGTTCTTGCGCGAGTCTCGTCTCTTTCGCGCTGTAGTTCTTCTCTATTGAGGCGTAGCTGTTCCAATGTCTCCTTCAATTCGGCTTCAAGATCCCCATCGTCTTGATTGGCCACCTTAGCTTCTTTCAATCTTCGCTTGTAAGTCTTTTCTGGTTCGGGATCGTAAGGAGCGATTTCCTTTCCAGCATGAGTTCTTCACATAAACCTAAGGAAAGATCCTGCGAAAATACTCAAGTCAAGTGGTCAAAAGTAACAAAGGCAACTGCCCTGAAAGACAACCGAAACCGGCTTGGTCTAGACCAAGTCCCCGGCAACGGCGCCAAAAACTTGTTCGCTCCAAAAGATGTGTGAAAGCTTTAAAATTTATAACCCAAGAAGTATGCTTGAACAATATGCGAACCCGCAGTGTACGGATCAATTGTAATAAAAGCAAGAATTCCAGGGGTCGAACACAGGGACTATGGTGAAACAAAGCACAAAATCGATTGTCAAATGTTGCAAATAAAAGCAATTAAAGCAATAAAAGATTATGTAAAAGTCAAGTAAGGGAAAATGCGGATTCTAGGGATTAAAGCATCTAGTTGTGGTTCTGACTCTAGATCTCAAAGGATAACGCGGACAAAGCTGAGGCTTGCAAAGGGAAGGTGTTTCTGAGGTGGAAATAG
This sequence comes from Fagopyrum homotropicum, assembly GCA_033239125.1. NCBI lineage: Eukaryota > Viridiplantae > Streptophyta > Magnoliopsida > Caryophyllales > Polygonaceae > Fagopyrum > Fagopyrum homotropicum. Next base: position 53,327,880 of record BSWB01000002.1, read on the forward strand.
ATTACCAGGTAAGTCTCACTACTCACTATCCAAAACCAAAGCTCCTATTACCGGGTAAGTCTCAAGGTACAAAGGAAAGGAACTATAATCCCAAACCAACACACTACCCAAGGGAATAGAATCAACCTTTACCGGGTAAGTCTCAGGCTAACTCACAAAGATGGGATGAAGGCACACTCAAACCCCAATAAAGGATAAACCTTTATTACCTACACTCATGATCTTGGGTAAACAAACAAAGGAATGACCGGGTAAGTCTCATCCTTGGCTTGCGTTGAACCAGGAAAGGTATAATAAGAATAGGATTTGGCAAACTTAAATTCTTAACTTCAGAATAAGGTGCAGGAAAGGTCACCTCGTTCAGTCAGATTCCACCCCGGCCGAGATGTTCAACGACTAAGCGAGGTGTTATAGGGTTAAGATAAAGACTCGAGCTTTCAGGGTCCTGCAGAGATTAAATTCATTCTATCATCGTCTTTCCCACAACTTTCAGTCAATCACCCTAGAATCGCATAAGAAACTTAGCCAACAATCATCATGATAACAATAATCAAATTAAAGGGAAAGGAATCAATATTTGAACACGAAAACCTTAAGTAAAAGGTCTCAATAACTGAATCAATCAATCAATAAACAAGCGTTCCTCAATCACGACTCAGCAAAGACAACAAACCAAAAGAAATCTAAGAAGATCTTACAAACTCCTTCAAAAGCCAACTTTAACTATGATTCCTTCTTTCCTTGAACTTCAATCCTTCTATACATCCTTCAACTCTTCCTTCAAAACTCCAGGAAATCCCTCAATTGTTGGATGCTCTCAGCATCCAACAATTGAGGAAGATCCAAAATAGGTAAAGAGGTGGCTCCCATCTGCAAGGGAGATCCTAAATAGGTTCTCCCCGTCCCGCCGGAGGAGCTTGCACCTCCTGAGCATCCCCTCAGTGTAAAGAGGAGCCTTCAGCCCGTCCTCTAGCTCGGACAGGTCCATCACCTGTGAGGCGATCAAGGAGATCACCCCACCGCCGACAATGTCCCTCGGCTCGTCCCTCCTAATCCGCTACAAAGCGGCAAGGAAGAGGGACGGCCAATCCATCACCTTCTCGCTTTGTGGAAGGCAGGAGTAGAGTAGTGGGAGGTCCTTGAGGGCGACCTTGTTTTACTCTTTGTGTCCACAGAAGACACTCATGAGGATCTTTGAGATGAGCCTCAAGCTGGGATGAGTGAGTTTGTTGGAGTACTCATCCCCAACATGGAATTCTGACCCGGTAGCTACCTTCCAAAACTCACACAAGTCCGGGGTCGGGACTGGATCCCACCAGTTTTTACAGGGGTTTAGAGTCACCCCGAAGGCCTCTTGTAGATCGTTGTAATCAAGTGTGTATTTCACCTTGTTGAACTTGAAGGTGAGGCCGATATACACATGATCTTCCTTCTCCATTGTGAAAGTGGAGATGAATCGTCTGCTGAGCTCGGGATATGTTGGAGCACTCTTCTGTAGGAAGTCTCCAAGCCTAGCAATTGCCAAAAAAGATTGCATGCTCTCCAGCATGCCTAGTTTCTCCAAAGTAGGAATATGCAAAAATCGAGTTGCATGCACAACTCGATCATGTACAATCCTGTAATGCTCCTTCTCTACTTCGGTCATCTTGTATTTCCTTTGTGCTTCCATTCTTGAAGATGATTGAAGCAAAAGATTAGTAAATGTCGAAACAGGGAAAAGAAATCGACCTTTCTGATGTGATTTGTAGGGGCGGCTGTAGCAGGCGCAGGGGCGGTAAGGCGCAGGTGCGGGTGCTTGCAGACGCGGGGGCGGGAGAAGTGCATAGGCGATTTCTGGGTTGCGATGGAAGTGGTGTTGCTGAGGCCGCTCCGGTGACTGCCTTGGTGGTTTAGTCGCCCCCGACGGTGTAGCAGGAGTGGAATGTTTGAAGTGGGTGAGGAAGAAGGTTATAGAAATGTGAGAGAATATGGGGGTAGTGGGAGAGGGTGGCGCATGTAACACCCCAAATCCGTGGGACTCGCAGTGTCACATTGGGCTAGGATCTCACAATGGATACTGATCGTAGCCTGACAACAAGTTCACTGGACCTTACAACATAACACTGTCAAATATAAAACATATACATAAAACAGTATAAACTATACGACCCAAAGTAAACAACAACATAGCCGAGTACATAAAACGACATCCTCACACAAGAGGTACAAAAGATCATCCTCACGTAGGAGGGAAACACAACAAACCCAAACCAACCACCTAATGTACGAGAGTCCTCGGCCAGTCACCCTGCCAAATCACTCAGCAGCGCCTAACCTGTAAACATCTACAACACGGTATGAAACCGTTAGCTAACCATACATATATGAGGAAATGCATAAGCACAAACACAATCACAAAAGATAAACACCAGCATGCTATCACACATTTACCCATTTTATTATCTTTATATAATAACCATTCACTCAAAAACCGTATATATATATATATATATATATATATATATATATATATATATAGATGAAAGTATGTGACACGAGGACCGATACATCCCGGCCTTTGAGTGCAATGTCCAGCTGTACGAGTACCGGTCACATATTGTTGTACCTTATGGGAGTGGATTGCGCCCTTCTTGTAATCCAGTCTGGCCCGACATCAAAGAACCTCCCAGACTCCACGGCGGGATGAAAGGGAAAGGTTATCATAGCCACGCAGTGGGGCAGTCAATAAAACATAGGTCGGTATAAATGCCAACTCATGCTATCATAGCAAATATATAAAGCACACACCACTCATGCAAATTCTCAATATAAGGATGGTAGCTAAGTAATGCCTACAGACTTACCTCAACCTCATATAAACTCAAACACGATCACCTCTACACTGGAGGGACAACACAGCCTATAAACAAGACATAAAGAGATATATCAACCTCTATTCATCAAAGGGGTCACACCTAGACCCAAAGGGATCCATAAGGATCATACTCAATCTATAAGCCTCACAACCAACTAAACCTCAATATCTCAACATAACTCACGATTCCTCAAATCTCAAGGTAGTATCTAATCAACATTCTTCAATCTCAATTCTAATCCTAATTTAATTAATTAACCTTTAATTAATTAATTAAATTTCGCCAGAATAACGTTTTGCCCGTAGGCAATTTCTAAACTCACCTGTCATCAGATTTCATCAAACAAACTACCCATAATTACCAGCCCTCCATATACTCGGAAATGTAGAAACTCGGTACCATGAAGAGAGGAAACCAGAAACTCAAACGGAATTAAAATCGGATTAGAAACGGAGAGTAGATCTGATTTTGAAGGTTGAGAGAAATCAGAGCTTTTACGAGGAAACGTGAAAGGAAATGAATTAATAAAGGATTTTCCGCTACTTATAGTGAAGACGATAATTATCCTTTAGTAAAGTCGATAATTATCCTTTAGTAAAGTCGATAGTTATCCTTTAATCGATCCAAAGGCGGGTCAAACCTCCTTCTCCAAACTTCCCAGGATTGGAATAATAAATCTAGAATATTGTAGGAACAATTATTCCACAACTGCCTTGGAAAACGTGTATTCCTAAGTCGTCTTTCTTAGCCGTGAAGAAACGAAATAGCGACTCTTTTGGCCGTTTTGCCTCTCCATGTTATTTCATATCTAGGACATATCCGATGTCCTGATCATTTCTCTCAATAGCATTTTTATTAATTGGAGCTCCCAAGTGCTCCAAATAACACCAGTGGGTAAAAATAATTACCTAGGAAAAAGTAAAAATTTCCCCAAACGTCCAAAATTACGCCAGGAACATAACGGTGGGACTCATACTCATCACTTGTGAAATCTTAGCGAGTTATATGTCAATTACTATCGACAATTAAGTTAATCAACATTAATTAGAATTCGGAAATCCTAGCTATTACATCACACACCCCTTAAAAAAAGTTTCGTCCCGAAACTTGAACAATTCTCAAATCCTCTCGGACCCATACGCCGAGGTATAAACCTATAACAATCTATAACCTCAAAACATAAGCATGGAGGAATCATCAACTCCAGAAAACCGGATCATAATGCTATCCCAAAGGCATGGAGGTAAAACATCTCCAGTAGTCTAATACTATCCCAAAGGTACAGAGGTAAAAACATCTCTGGCAACTATATCCTTAATCACACCGTGGAGGAAAGACATCTCCAAGAGCTATAATCACTATAACATTATGGAGGAAGTACATCTCCAACTGGCTTACATCACAAGGGCATGGAGGAAAAACATCTCCAGCTACCAACTCAACATCAAGGAAGAAACACATCTCCAAAACACAAATGACCGTATGGAGGAAGAACATCTCCAGAAATCTCTATACCTAAATTCCAAACATGGAGGTAATATCATCTCCAACTAACCTAATCTCGTTCTACAACATGAAGGTAGAACCATCTTCAGCTGACCTAATCTCATTCTACAGTATGAAGGTAGAACCATCTCCAGCTGACCTATACACGATGGTATGGAGGTAACACTTCTCTAATGGTAAAGTCATCGGTCAAGGGCTTGGAGGTAAAACTTCTCCATCCATAACATAACTCGCCTTAGCACAACAAGATCCACTAGGATCACAAATAATCTAGCACGGAAGAGAACATCACATATCAAATAATCACATAATCACATCATCATATATCTCATAATACACAACCATGGCTTGCTCAGCAAGTCTACGGTGCAACCTTCTCTGCATAAACTCGGATTAGTTCCTATGGATAGTATCCTCAGTCACCCAGGTGGCCTCGTCTTGGTCACTATATTCTCATCATCAGAATGTTCTTCAAGCATAAACGTCTTATACCTCACTCTAAGACTGCAACAAGATATTCAACAAACATGTGGTCTGCCTCGACCACTACATCATCATGACTTACAGTGCGTCTCGAATCTGGTATATACTCCCTTAGCTGAGACACGTGAACAACAGGGTGAATACCCTCTAACCTTGGGGGCAAAGCTACTATGTATGATGCCATCCCAACTCTATCCAGTATCTAGAAAGGACCGACATATCGAGGACTCAACTTCCCCCCTTATGCCAAAACATCTGACGCCTCGCATCAAAGATACACTCAGCCACACATGAGCTCCTATTATAAACTCTAGAGGTCGGCGCCTCTTGTCTACATACGACTTCTGGCGACTCTATGCCGTCAGCATCCTCTTCCAAAACAACGCTACTCGATTCATAGCATCTTGAATCTTCTCTGGTGCTATCCCACTGGTACTGCTAGGCTCATCCCAGCATAAATGTGTACGATATTTACGCGCATACAGTGCCTCATAAGGGGTCATCCCAATAGATGCATGACAACTGTTGTTGTATGAGAACTCAACCAATGGGAGGTAATCTGACCATCCTTGTCCCCAATCCAACACACCAGCTCACAATATATCCTTAAGGGTCTGGATGGTCCTCTTTGACTTCCCATCGGTATGGGGATGAAATGCAATCATGAAGTGCAAACTTGTTCCCAAAGCAGTCTGAATGTGCTGCCAAAATCTCGAGGTCAAAATCCTAGGTTAGCTCAAACCATCTACGCTGGCTGTTATTCAATTCCCGTTGCGTAAAACTATACTTCAGACTCTTATGGTCTGTGAAGATCTGTCATATAGCACCATACATGTAATGTCTCTAGATCTTCAAAGCATGAACTCTCGCTACTAACTCCAGATCACGAGTCGGATAGTTCCCCTCAAACGTCTTCAACTGTCGAGACGCATATGCAATAACTCTGCCCCTCTACATCAACACACATCTTAGCCAAGATTGAAACTTCATCATACTACACGAAACCACCAGCGCCCTATGGCGGTGCTAATATAGGAGTAGAAATACATCTTCCTTCCGCTCCTCAATCGATAAGAACACGGCTCGGACTATACAAATCAAATAGTCTTCTCAATAGACTGATACACGATCGGGCTATCATATAAACTCCTCCATAGATAACGATAATATCTCGTTACTCCGAAAAAGCCTACTTCAGAAAGTTACGAACTTCATCGACATTCGTCGGTGTTGTTCCAAGTACAAAAGTTATAATCCTTCTCGAATCAATCTAGATTCCTTCAACAAATCACACGATCTCAAAAGGTTAGGTCACATATTCAAACTCGTACTTAACATACAACTCTTAATCTTACAAGACTCATAAAATAATCTCCAATGTTCTGCCTGTCCCTCTCAACTCTGAGAGTACACTAGGATATCATCTACAAAAACTCACTACTGCGGATCCATTTAGACAATAAAACTTTGTTCCTCACCATATATGTGGCAAAGTTTTCGTGAGCCCGAATGACATCACTACAACTCGTAGTGGCCATACCGAGTCCGAAATGCCGTTTTGGGCACATCCTATTTGCTCATTCTCATCGGGTGATATTCAGGTCTCCAGTCTTATCTGGAAAACTCAGAAGCTCCTTGCAACAAATCTATCAATTTATCCCGGTGAGGTAATGAACACTCGTTCTTAATAATCATCTTACTTATTCTCGAAAATTCGCGCACAACCAACATTCCTTCCTCCATACAAAAACATGGATATATTCAAAATCATTCAGATGCTCCAACTCTAACTTGATGCCGAAATCCACGCTCTTTCATACCATAGACTAGATGGTATATCAAATATACTCATAAATCCTCGTATTACCAAGACTCTCGTATTCCACATTACATACATCAGAAGGCCTCATTGGCTCACGCAATCAGCCTCGTTGTTGATAACACTACACATCCTTCAAGATCTCTATCATAAGAAAGGTCACAATCTAATCCATCATAATAGTGTTCAATATGGTCCATCTATCATAGTTCAAACTACACTTATAGTGATCTACTCGATCCACTACTTCCTCACGTTCAAAGACATAACAAAGAAGTCTATAGGAGAAAATCACAAGTCCCGATATAACTGGGCTAACACACATCTCGCGGGTACCTCTGACCCCAAAACAACTGAGTAACCAAAGTAAAGGGTACTCTCTATATCACATCTAAACCCACGTCTAACACGTACATCAAAAAGAGGGCATAACACCAGCACCAAAAGAACTCAAAAAGGTAAACCATTACTAAGAATGGTACCAGAAAACAACTACCGTTAACAACTCCACTACACCGGAAAGAGGAGAGTCCAACTAAGAAGGAACACTGCCTTGGTGACAAAAGAGAGCCAAATGGCCTAGTTCACCACATGTGAAGCAAGCTATTGGTGCCAAGGAACACTAAGAGCGCAAATGACCGGCCTGGATCACCACTATTGTAACACGGTTGTCCCTTCTTCGCAACTTGTGTGGCTGAAGGGTAACTCGATCTTCTTCGTTCAGCTTTAGTAACCTTAGCATGGGAAGAAACTTGTTGATGTAGCATCTTATTTTGTTGACAGAAAATCACTCGATGTTCTAACTTACCACATGTATAATTCGTCACTAAAGATCGCTTACATTCCGGACGTAGGTGTCCAATCTTCCCACACTTGAAACAAGATCTCATCCCACCAAAAGTCCATGTGGACAAGGGATCAGTCGAACGTCCATAGGCCAGGCTCTGTCTAACACCTAAAGGATCCGCTTCATCACTTACCATTTCAGTTCATTGTTTCTTCTTTGATCTGGAAGCTTCAGTAGGTCCCACTGATGTTGGTAAACCCAAGAAAGGTCTATCTGCTCTTGCAGCTTCTTGTACTTGGCGTATATATTCTCGAAACTCGGGTCCACTCATCGAGATATAATCAGTCTCCTCAGGCTCGTTCTCAGCTATAGGCAAAACAACAGCGGAAACTGGTCCCTGACCTATCACCACTGGAGGAAGAGGTGATCTACCTCTACCTCGTCCTTCTACAGATGTTACTCTAGTTTGAGCCATCTGAGGGGTATACACACCTAACTTATAAGGCTACATATATGCCATATATATAGATATATACATATATAACCCATCCACATACTATCCATAATTCATATATATACATATCTATACTACTGAGATCCACGGCAGAGGTGACGACATCTCGTACATTCTATCCCAAAACAATAACTTTTAAAATCAAAACCTTTTGAAAACGTCAGACCCCTTTTGGGTTCTGTTTATTTTATCCATCCGACCTTATAGCTGGTAGCAAGTGCCATTGTTGTCAACCTAAGGCTCTGATACCAATTTTGTAACACCCCGAATCCACGAGACTCGGAGTGTCACAATGGGCTAGGATCTCACAATGGATCTTGACCGTAGTCTGACAACAAGTTCACTGGACCTTACAACATGACACTGACAGATATAAAACAAATATATAAAACAGTATAAACTGTACGACCCAAAGTAAAGAACAACATAGCCGAGTATATAAAATGACATCCTTACACAAGAGGTACAAAAGATCATCCTCACGTAGGAGGGAAACACAACAAACCCAAACCAACCACCTAATGTACGAGAGTCCTCGGCCAGTCACCCTGCCAAATCACTCAGCAGCGCTTAACCTGTAAACATCTACAACACGGTATGAAACCGTTAGCTAACCATACATATATGAGGAAATGCATAAGCACAAACACAATCCCAAAAGATAAACACATCAGCATGCTATCACACATTTACCCATTTTATTATCTTTATATAATAACCATTCACTCAAAAACCGTATATATATATATATATATATATATATATATATATATATATATATATATATATATATATATATATATATATATATATATATGAAAGTATGTGACATGAGGACCGATACATCCCCGCCTCTGAGTGCAATGTCTAGCTGTACGAGTATCGGTCACACAATCCGTGTACCCTATGGGAGTGGATTGTGCCCTTCCTGTAAACCAGTCTGGCCCGACATCAAAGAACCTCCCAAACTCCACGGCGGGATGAAAGGGAAAGGTTATCATAGCCACGCAGTGGGGCAGTCAATAAAACATAGGTCGGTATAAATGACAACTCATGCTATCATAGCAAACATATAAAGCACACACCACTCATGCAAACACTCAATATAAGGATGGTAGCTAAGTAATGCCTATGGGCTTACCTCAACCTCGTATAAACTCAACCACGATCACCTCTACACTGGAGGGACAACACGGCCTATAAACAAGGCATAAAGAGATATATCAACCTCTATTCATCAAAGGGTTCACACCTAGACCCAAAGGGATCCATAAGGATCATACTCAATCTATAAGCCTCACCAACTAAACCTCAATATCTCAACATAACTCACGATTCCTCAAATCTCAAGGTAGTATCTAATCGACATTCTTCAATCTCAACTCTAATTCTAATTTAATTAATTAACCTTTAATTAATTAATTAAATTTCGCCAGAATAACGTTTTGCCCGTAGCCAATTTCTAAACTCACCTGTCATCAGATTTCATCAAACAAACTTCCCATAATTACCAGAATAATATAATGACCATAATGGAATTTCTAATTATCTATTTTTACAAGCCTAAAGTCAATTTAGGCCAAATCGCAGTACGGAAAACGAATAAATTCATAACTTATTCGTTACTAACCCGATTGACGATAGGAAAGAAGATTCGGAATCACAACGACGCAGGCTACGTATGGACAGCATCAAATTCACCGGAATCTGAGCGACGGAACTGTCCTGGTGACATATATGCTCGACCAGCCCTCCATATACTCGGAAATGTAGAAACTCGGTACCGATATGAAGAGAGGAAACCAAAAACTCTAACGGAATTGAAATCGGATTAGAAACGGAGAGTAGATACGAGTTTGAAGGTTGAGAGAAATCAGAGCTTTTACGAGGAAACGTGAAACGAAATGAATTAATAAAGGATTTTCCGCTACTTATAGTGAAGACGATAATTATCCTTTAGTAAAGTCGATAATTATCCTTTAGTAAAGTCGATAGTTATCCTTTAATCGATCCGAAGGCTGGTCGAACCTCCTTCTCCAAACTTCCCAGGATTGGAATAATAAATTCGGAATATTGTAGGGACAATTATTCCACAACTGCCTCGAAAAACGTGTATTCCTAAGTCGTCTTTCTTAGCCGTGAAGAAACGAAATAGCGACTCTTTTGGCCGTTCTGCCTCTCCATGTTATTTCATGTCTAGGACATATCCGATGTCCTGATCATTTCTCTCAATAGCAATTTTATTAATTGGATCTCCCAAATGCTCCAAATAACACCGGTGGGTAAAAATAATTACCCGGGGGAAAAAGTAAAAATTTACCCAAACGTCCAAAATTTCGCTAGGAACATAACGGTGGGACTCATACTCATCACTTGCGAAATCTTCGCGAGTTATATGTCAATTACTATCGACGATTAAGTTAATTAACATTAATTAAAATTCGGAAATCCTAGCTATTACATCGCAGGGGCGTCGCGTTTGGTGGCTGGTTGTCGGAGGTGGCGCAGGGGCGTCGACGAGGTGGTTGGTGAGCAAGAGGGCGCAGAAGCATGAGTGTGGTGTGAGGGAGTAGGGTTTTGAGGGTTCGTGTGTATGGTGAAGAAGGTTGGTGGGTGGTGTGTGGTAGGTGTAGGCATTTTCGAGATCCACTTTTTTTTTCTTTTCTGGGTAAACCCGCAGGGGAGGAAGATTGTCACCGCGGGGGCGGTGACAAGGGAGAGGGGTCACGCAGGCTCAACGCCGGTGGCGGCGCCGAGGATGCGTGTCAAGGATGGCCGCCGCAGGGGCGTAGGGACGTCACCGCGGGGGCGGTGACAAGCATGTCGCAGGCGCAAGCCTAGCGCCGGGAGCGGCACTAGGCATGAGTATCACCGCAGGGGCGGGGACACAGAGCCGCAGGGGCGGTTTCTTGACAGAGGCTCCTCTTCTTATTCCTTCGGGTTGCCTCCCAAGAAGCGCCTTTGTATTACGTCGTTGGCTAGACGTAAGATCTCTATTTCTCTGATTGTGCTTCCTCCAATACCATCTTGTCAATCGGATCGTTCTTGACTCCTTCAAGGTAAAGTTTTAGCCTTTGTCCGTTTACCTTGAACACCGTGTGTGTTTGGGGATCATAGAGATCCACAGCTCCGCGAGGGTATACTTCAGCTACTATGAACGGCCCTGTCCATCTCGAACACAACTTACCTACAAAGAGTTTCAAACTTGACTGAAAGATAAGTACCTTATTACCTACCTTGAAATCCTTCCGGAGAATGTTCCAGTCATGCCATGCTTTGGTCTTTTCTTTGGATGTGGTAGAATGGTCATATGCATCTAGCCTCAATTCCTCCAATTCTTGTAATTAGAGCTTTCGGAATTCCCCCACTTCCTCTATGTTCATGTTGTACTTCTTTACCGCCCACCAAGCGATGTGCTCTAGCTCCACCGGTAGGTGACAAGCTTTCCCAAACACAAGCCTAAAAGGAGACATCCCGATAGGAGTTTTGTAGGCTATCCGATATGCCCATAGGGCGTCATTTAGCCTTGCACTCCAATCCTTCCGTCCGGGAGAAACTGTCTTTTCAAGGATGATCTTTATTTTCCGGTTGGATAACTCAGCTTGGCCTTTTGTTTGTGGATGATAAGCTGTTGATACTTCTTTGGTGGACGTGGTACTTCTTAAGGACAGCCGTGATCGTCTTGTTGCAGAAATGGGTACCCCTATCACTGATTAAGACTTTTGGAATTCCAAATCTTGCAAATATATTTTCCTTAAGAAAAGCTGCAACCACTTTTGAATCATCAGTTTTGGTGGCCTTTGCTTCCACCCACTTGGAAACATAGTCCACCGCAAGCAAAATATATGTGTTCCCGAATGAAGTAGGAAACGGCCCCATGAAATCAATTCCCCAAACGTCAAATATTTCACAAAATATAAGATGGGATTGGGGCATTTCATGTCTCCTTGAAAGATTTCCTATTGGCATTTATCACACACTTTGCAAAACGCAAAAGTGTCTCGAAAAATGAGTGGCCAAAAGAACCCGGCATCCAAAACTTTTCTTGCAGTTTTGTTTGCCCTAAAGTACCCTCCACATGCTTCAGAATGACAAAAAGTTAGGACGGATTGTACCTCATTGTCCAGAATGCAACGTCGGATCACTTGGTCACTGCAATGCTTCCAAAGGTAAGGATCATCCCAAACGTAGTGTCGAGCTTCAGCCTTTACCTTCTCTCGTTGTGCCTTGGTGAAGTCTGGAGGATACTCCTTCCTGACAATGAAGTTGACAATGTCAGCAAACCAAGGCTTAAAAGATTGGAGCTTAAGACAAACCTCTGTCGACAATTCCGCAAGGGCGCCTAGACTGAGCCGCAGGGGCGGCTGGTGTGAGGCGCAGGGGCAGTTACACAACAGAGAGTTGTGTAAAATGTATCGTATGGAAAACTTCCAACTATCTCTCTTCTTTTTCCTGGATCTTCCTCCTCTTGCACTAGTCTGCTCTAATGATCGGCCACCAGGTTCTCAGCCCCCTTCTTGTCCGTTATCTCTAGGTTAAACTCACTTAGAAGGAGCACCCATCGGATCAATCGTGGCTTTGCCTCCTTTTTCGCCATGAGGTACCTAAGAGCTGCATGGTCAGTGAAGATAATTACCTTTACCCCAAGTAGGTACTTCCTGAATTTCTCAAGGGCAAAAACCACCGCCAACATTTCCTTCTCGGTGGTAGAGTAATTCCTTTGCGCTCTATTGAGTGTCATAAACGCATAATGGATCACATGGGAAGCCCGTCCGTCTTTTTGTCCTAAGACGGCTCCAACGGCGTAGTCATTGGCGTCACACATGATTTCAAAAGGTTTCTCCCAATCCGGGGAACGGATGATTGGTGCGGTGGTAAGACATGCGTTCAAAGTGTCGAAAGCTTTCTTGCAATCCTCATCCACTATGAAGGTGACGTCTTTCTTGAGCAATTCACATAGGGGTGCCGAGATCTTTGAAAAATCTTTGATGAAACGTCGGTAGAAACCTGCATGACCAAGAAAAGATCGGATTTCCCGAACATTAGTAGGATAAGGTAAATTTTGAATTACATCAACTTTTGCCCTATCTACCTCTATCCCTTTGGAGGATATTACATGTCCTAGCACAATTCCTTGTTCGACCATGAAATGACATTTTTCCGAATTAAGAACCAAATTGGTTTCAACACATTTTTCAAGAACAAGTTTCAAATGTCCTAAACATGCGTCAAAACTATCTCCATGGAGGGTAACATCATCGATAAAAACTTCAATGAAATTTTCTATGTATTCGGAGAAAATACTTATCATGCACCGTTGGAAGGTGCCGGGTGCGTTGCAAAGTCCAAATGGCATTCTGCGGTATGCAAAAGTGCCAAATGGGCAAGTGAACGTCGTCTTTTCTTGATCTTCTGGTGCGATGGCTATTTGGAAATAGCCCGAATATCCATCCAGGAAACAGTATTACTGATGACCTGCAAGACGTTCCAACATTTGATCAATAAAAGGTAATGGGAAATGGTCTTTTTGTGTTACCATATTGAGCTTGCGGTAGTCAATGCAAACTCTCCATCCGGTTTGTGTTTTGCTCGGGACCATCTCTCCATGTTGATTTTCCACCATGGTAATACCTCCCTTTTTTGGAACTACTTGGGTTGGGCTAACCCAAGTGCTATCCGAGATAGGAAAGATCATATCCACTTGGAGGTGCTTCAACACTTCCTTTTTGACCACATCCATCATCGGTGGATTCAACCTCCTTTGAGGTTGCCTAGAGGGTTTGGCTTCGTCCTCAAGTAAAATCCTATGCATGCAAGTTGAAGGGCTTATCCCTTTGATGTCCGTAATGGTCCATCCAAGGGCCGTCTTGTGCTCTTTTAGTACCTTCACCAACTTGTCTTCTTGACCGGTAGTTAACTTGTTGCAGATGATCACCGGCAAGGCATTTGGTTCTCCAAGGAAAACGTACTTGAGGTGTGACGGAAGGTCCTTCAATTCTATTTCAGGTGCGTGCACTATTGACGGAACAAGCTTCTCGCTTGGGGTTAGTAAAGTGGGTCCAATGGCCAAATTGGAGATAGGTAGCCTCTTATGCCCATCTAATTGGGCTAGGACCTCTTTCATGATGGATGTTAATACATAATCCGATTTGAAACCATCTATGTCATGCTCAATCACATTTTTTAATTCATCAACATCAGAGTTATCAAAAACATCTTGAACAAAAGGTTCAACAATGTCAATAGCACATAAAGAATGATCATCACTAGGAAATCTCATTGCATAATAGATGTCAAATTCCACTACTTCTCCATCAAACTCCATGGTCAATTTGCCACTAACATAAATGGCCTACCTAACAGAATGGGTGCAACATGTGAATCATTTTCCATATCCATTACAAAGAAATCAGCAGGAAATATTAGGTTGTCTACCATTACTAATACATCTTCAATTATCACTTTCGGGTACACATTAGATCTATCAGCAAGTTGTACTACAATCCTAGTTTCCATTAATGGCCCAAGGCCAAGTGATTCGTAAATTGAATATGGTAAAACATTGATAGAAGCACCGAGATCAAGCACTGCTTTGTCAAAGCGGGTTTCCCCTATAACACAAGGAATGCTTACCATACCCGAATCGCTACACTTATTGGGCATTCTCCGTTGGAAAACAGCCGACACATGCTCACTTACTTGTACTTTTTGTCTCCCCTTCAGCTTCTGATTCCTCTTGATGGTGCAAAGTTCCTTCAAAAAACGAGCATACTTAGGAATACTTTTCACCAACTTAAGGAGGGAAATGTTTATCTCGCATTTGGAGAAAGTCTCAAAGAGGTCCTTGTCCTCAATGATTCTTCTCGCCTTCAGAGCCTCAGGAAAAGGAGTTGGTGGTTTCTTAGAGTATAGTGGCGGACAATTAGGCCGGACGTAAGTATCCCTCTCAGCAGAACCTTCTGTTGTGTTTTCCGCAGGGGTGTCAGCTTGTATGCGCAGGGGCGGCTCAGGGGTCGTCACCGCAGGGGCGGGGACATCCATCCGTAGGGGTGTCGTCTGCTCTGTGCTGGGCGCAGTTGCAGCCGCAGGGGCGGCTGTGGGTGCGGTAAAATCGACAGAAGGTTTACTTTATGGTTCTTTTGCTGGTTTTTGTTGGATTTGCTTCCCACTCCTTAATGTTAGGGCACTAACATTCTCTTTGGGGCTTATAAATGTCTGGGAAGGCAATCATCCGGAAAGTCTTGATTCGGTCCTTGAAATGGCTTCCGCCATTTGACTAACCTGTTTTTCAAGGTTCTTGATGCTAGATTCTGTTGTTTGGACATGAGTAGCAAAGTGTTAGTCAAAATCTGCAACATATCTTCAATTGATTGATACTTACCTTGACGGGGCTGCTGTTGTTGGTTTTGTTGATCCCTCCAACGAAAGTTCTGTTGGTCACGCCAGTTTGGCATGAAATTTTGTGCATAGGGATCGTTCCTAGGCCTTTGCTGCTGTGGTTGTCCATAACCCATTGCGTTCACCTCAGCATCGTCATCCTAGACTTGTGGACACATGTCCGTTGGATGATATGGGTCAGCACAAACTCCACAAGCCTTGAGCTGCTGTGGGGTTCCCATAAGTGTTAGTGTTTTCACCATTTCCTTCAACTCCGCGAGTTCAGTGGAGATCTCGCTCTTCCCGGAACTCACAGCATGAACTTCTTTCTTGGACGGGGTCCTTCCAAAGTTCCGAGTACCTTCCGCTAGTTCCTGTATCTTTTCCAAAGCAAGGTCAAGAGTAGAGTTAAGAATATTACCTCCGCAAGCTGCATTGACGATCCTCCTTTCATTGTCTAGCAAGCCATTGTACAAGTACAAGACTAGATCTTGAGTTGAATATCCGTGAAAAGGACAGCTGGATCGGAGGCGTGCAAACCTTTCGAAGTACTCATAGAGAGTTTCGTTCGCCTCTTGCTCGATGTTGCTTATAGCTTTCTTCAAGCTATTGGCCTTCTTGGCTGGAAAGTATTTCTCCAAAAACACCTTGTGAAGGTTTTCCCAAGTGTCAATGCTCCCGGATGGAAGGTTGTAATACCAATCATCCGCGGAATCTTTGAGTGTGAAGCCGAATGCCCTCATCTTGATTTGTTCTTAGGTAATGTTGGCCGGCTTCATGTTCATACACAAGGTATGGAACTTCCCAAGGTGTTTGATGGGATCTTCACCACTTAGCCCATGGATGGATGGAAGCAAGTGAATGAGGCCCGGCTTGAGCTCAAAATTGACTCCTTCTCCTAATGCCGGTATAGTGACCGCAAGGGGGTTTTGAGCCAAGGTGGGCTGCATGAGTTGACGAAGTGTACGGTAAGCCATCTCTTGTTGAAGTTGTTGTTGTCTTCGTTGCCGGATGTGCGTCCTCTCAATTTCTGGATCAAAAGAAGCAAAGCCGGAGTTAGTAACATGGGTTTGAACCATAAAAATTGTTCAAACCAATAATCAATAATAACAATAAAACACTAAAACGCCCCGGCAACGGCACCAAAATTTGACTGACGGTATTTCTATGGTCGTCTATACCCAATCAAAAGTAAATTCCGACTTAGCACTAAAGACAAGTATAGTGGTTAAGTAAGGGTCGAACCCAAGAGAGTTAAGGTGTTTTAGATGCAGTTATCGATTATAGTAACAAGTAACAAAGGGGGGGGTTTGGTTGAATTGATGCACACAAAAACTTATGAAAATGATTAGTGCGACAAATAAGACAAATGATGGGTAATTTTACACTAGGTTGATTCTAAGCATGCAATTGCTACTTTGGTGAGTTCCTTTTACAAGTTTTCAAGTAATCTCCCGTCTCGATCATATATATGTGTTGAGCCAACCGGCATCAACACAACTTAACGGGTTAGTGTTCCGTAAACCTACAAGAACAAATAACAAGTTAGCTTTCAAACAAAGACTAAGGGATATAAAGAGAAGATTAAAACCGTTAAACTTATCTTTATATTTGTTTTCCTTTTCTTTAAGTAATTACAACCCGTTATTACTTAAAGTTTCTACTAGATTAAAGACCCGAACCCGGACTCTATTTAATCCTAGTTATTTGCATGCACTTTAGAACCTAAGGTGATCAATCTCAAGCAATAGTAAACATGCAATTAGACAATGGAGATCAAGGAAACACAAAGCATTACTGAATGAAAACTTATATTAAAAAGAACTTACTACCAAAGTAACAACGCAGCTTCAAACCAACCCAATGTAGCAAGGGAGTTAGCAACTCATTACAAAGGAAGTAAGATAATCTAAGTGGATAATTTGTTGGCTAACAAGATGGATCATTCTAGCAATCAACCAAGGACTTTTTATACTACAAAAGACACTAAATGGGAGTAAATGGCCGGCCTAGAACAGCCACCTTTAATGCCATAAAGGTGGTGTAAACAGCCGGAGTAAAGCTTCTGATGTTAAACAGCAGGGGCGGCCTTCAGTTCCACATGGGAGGTGAAGGCAAAAACGCTTGATCTTCTTCATGGCCGCTGATAACACGATTTATGACTTAGGTTTAGGTAATCATTTAGATAGATTTCTCACTCATTCATGCATGGATTAGCACTAGTTCACGACGTTTGCACTCAATTCATGTATTTTGTCGAGATAGACGTCTACACGGACTTTTGCATGCTTTGTAGGTATTTTGGGAGATTTACGAGCTTAATCGATACATTCGAGGATCATTCCTCGAGATGACACACTTCCGGACTCGTTAAGAAGCAAGCTAGGAGCAAAGGAGAACACATAGGACCTAGTTGGTGCATGCCTTGCACCAACTCATGGTCCAATGGTTCAAGGAAAGCCTCTGGAGCAAAACCACAGCCAGACAACATCCCACGGCCGTGGAACATGCCCGTGGAATCTGCCAGGACCACGTTGACAGCTGTCCCACGATCTCTTTGATGACTCTTGCTCCTAGTGGGTATTTAAAGGATCTTGCAGGCTGTAATTGGGATCTCTCTTCCTTTTTTTTGACCTATCTTCTTCCCCAAAAACACTTCTCCATTGTTGCCTCTCTTCCAAGCACCCATTGTGGGTGTTCTTGGAAGAGATTAGTGTAGATTCTTGTTTTAGAGTGAGATTAGAGTGGTTTTGAGTGAGGAGTCCATTGTTGACAACTAGGAATAGCTCTTGGAGCCTTGTAAGAATTTGGTAACTTCTATTCTATGCTTTAAATGTCTTTTCTTGGGATTCTTCTTCATTATCTAACCATGACTTGCAAGCATGCTTTATTTGTGAAGTTTGATCTTGAAATGTATATTGTTGGCTGAATAGATGTGATTCTAGGGTGAAGGAATGATGTTTATGCTTTGGACTATGATTGTATGGCTTCCATGTTAGCTTAGGATCGATTTGTGTTCGAAATCCAAACTCAGAACCAAACCATGGCCTGTTCTTCATGCTTCCACGACCGTGGTCTTGCATGATCCACCCGTATTTTGCTCTGTTGTTCTTGAATTGAATGAATCTGGATGTTTGGATGTAGATGTGTTGAAATCCTAGTATTTGTTGAGCTTAACCTAGCTTAGGGTAACCTATTGTTAGCAACCTAATTGAGGAATGAGACCTACCCGGTGATTTCCCCTCTTAGATACCTAAGATGATGAACTCTAGGTAGTAATGAGCCTCACAAGCCGCTATTGGATTGAGTGTGCTAGGATCGTTGCCTAAGACTTGCCTTTTCCGAGACTTACCCGGTAAGGAGGGGTTTGACCCTTAGCTAGTGACCGGTTTGTGTAGAATTCTCGTCCTTAGGTTCCTTGAGACTTACCCGGTGATAGGACCTTAGGTGCGAGACTAGTGGAGCATGAGACTTACCCGGTAATTGCTCCCATTTGAGAAACACCCAACTCCGAACAACCACAACCTTCCTTTGACCTTTAGAAACATGAGTCCAATGTCATAATCGGAATTCCTAATCTCTAGAGTCCGCTTTCTTACCTCTTATCTCTCATCTTTGTGTTTGTGATTTTGTGTTTCTTGTTTGCGTTGATATACTTGTGATCCTTGTTTGATCACCCAAAACCATCCAAAATATTGTGTTTTGCACTTTCTTTAATCCTCATCTCATCTTAGCTTAGATTTGCACTATCTTTGATCATTGAATGACTTGATTTCACCTCAGTCCTTGTGTTCGACCTCGGAATACTCTCCTTTCTACAAAACGACCCGTACACTGCGGGTTTCGCTAGGTAGTTTGGATTTTAGTTCAAGTTTATAAATGTAAAGCTTTTTGTGCTATTTCCTAGCGTAAGAAGTTTTTGGCGCCGTTGCCGGGGACTAGGTTAAGATTAAGTCATTTGTTTTTGATTGTTTTTAGTGTTTATCTTTCTTGTTACTTTTGATCTTGTGTTGTTTTTGTCTTTGCCTTTTCATGTTTTCCATGGACGGATTGTACTTCCAAGACGACCTTGACAACATGGAGCATGAGGGATGGATGGAAAGCCAAGATCTAGGACCTCTCCATGATGCGTTTGAGTATTGGGAGGAGTTTAATGCCTATCATGAGTCCCATAATCAAGCTCATATGATTATATTACCTCATGAAGAACCTCACCATCAACCTCACAATGATCGAGTAGAATCAATGCTAGAAGAAATGTTGAGGAAGATGGATGATCTAGAAAGCAACCTTGCTTCCATTTCGAGTTCCAACATGGAGCTCGAACCGGATGTATCTCAACAAGAGGAGGTTCACCATGAGGAGATCCAAGGATTGCCCGAATCAACCATGATCATTAAGGAACTTCAAGGAGAGTTGGATGAAGCTTGGGAGCAAGTGAAGCTAAGGGATTTGGCCCTGAAGGATGAAAGAAGATTGAATTTTGAGAGGGAAGAACAAATGAGGAGGGAGATTGAAGAGATTAGGAATGCTTTTATGCTAGGAGATCCTACCATCCTTCAAGATCTACCTCCACCTCTTTCACCTTTGGAGAAGTGCAATGAAGTACTCTCACCCCCGTATATCCTTGCCATCAACCCCGGAACCACACTTGAAGAGCTCACTTGGAACGAAGACAACAGAGAGAATCACGGCCGTGGAGGACAAACCACGCCCGTGGAAGGTTCCGTCCTAGACAATCCTAAGCTAATTTCAACCCCTTCCAACCCTTTCTTGCTTGCCCGGAGTACACACGAAGATTGGAGCCCCTTTCCTAAGGATTCTCCATTATCGAATAAAGAAAGCAAGCATGATGGATCCATGATGTTCATGAAGCACTTCAATGAGGGATTCTTTCCAAGAATCGGCTTTCTTCGGATCATAGAGGATGAGGATGACAAGCATTTCACCGGTGTGACCGTGAAGTATAAATTGCCGAATTATGGGGTGGCATCTATGGTTGCAACTCCATACTATCATCAAGGAAGCGGTGATGAAGGAGTCTACTACTCACCGGTGAAGAGAGAACCTAAAGCTTATTTGGGCATCAAGTGGCCCTTGCTTGTCATCATGGATACCGGAAAGCGATGGTTGCTTGGACTCCTCAAGCAAACCATGGTATTCGAGGTGGATTGACATATCCACGGAGTTTGGTCAAGCTAATGACCTAAAAGAAGCGCTTAATGGGAGGCAACCCATTGGTACAACTCTTTCCCTTTTCTCTTTCATTTATGCTTTTCTTTTTGCTTTTGTGTGTTTTTGTGTTTTGTGTTTGTGTGGAAGATCTTAGGTAATAAGGAAGCCTTGCAAGGCGAGTTGATGATGATGATTCCGTTTTCAACCATGGGTGGAGCGGACGTGAGACTTGGACAGCTTGAGGTGTCTTTGTTGGATGGAAGAGCTCCCATCTCACATACACCTTGGCGCGGGTCTCGACGCCGGAATGACTATGGAGAGCTCTCTACCATTGTTGATAGGATCATCCACACGAGTTAACCCAAATACCGAAAATGCCACATTTTTACATTGTGAGAACCCTCTTTCACTCTTCTTTACTTCATTTACACATTGGGGACAATGTGTTTCTAAGTATGGGGTGGGGTTTGCATGATCTTTTGCATGATTAGCATCTAGGATAGTTTCGTTTTAGTTGTCACACGTTTCTTTTCATGCTTTGCATTGTACATATACATTTCAAAATTCCAAAAAAAAAATTGAAAAATTTTCAAATTTTTGTGCTTTCTAGGTTTGGATATGACCCTAATGATGAATCTTGTCTTGTGAATTGGCTATGGATGGCCTTGTGTGTTTAATGGATTTATGCACATGTGGACTTGATGTACTTCTCTTGAATCCTATGTATGGATTGTGATTATGATGCTTGCCTTGATTGGATTGAGGATTGAAAGTCGAAATTACATGCTAGTTCTTGCACATCATCTAGGAGTGATTAAGGCAATTCATCTCATCTTCATCTCATCTTGATCATGATGCTTGAGCACCTCACTTGATTAAAAATTTGACCTCTTTTGACCCTTCCGGGAATAGGAGTATGCTAGTGTGTTGATGTGTGTGAAAAGCAAGTGTGGGGTGGTGAAGTTGATATTATGAATGTTGTGAATGAAGTTGTTGAAAATGCGTTGTAAAAGTGTAGACAAAATATAGGTTTGGGGACGTTGGTTTAAATGACAAGTAACTCGGCACCATTCACATAATCGGGTGTTTGTGTCTTGCCAAAGTCAAATAAACCAATAGTCCTAACGAGCTTTGGTATGTGTGCCCGGTGTGGATGCACCTCGAAAAATAGAAAAAGCCCGAGGATGGCTAATCACCAAGGTTTCGGCTTTTGTACACCAATGCCATTGTCTCAAAAATAAGTGAAAAAGAAAAGAAAAGAAGGAGAAAAATACACTTTGGTGGATGAAGTATAAATGTAAAAGTTGTGGTTGTTTAGTTCCTTTCCCGGATTTGCACCACATGGCCTTAGAAAATTCCCACCTTATCATTACGTTTCTTGGCCTCTTCTTTCCTAAGTCCTTAAGACCTATTTGCTTATGTGTATGACTTAGTGATCTAGATTGGACATTCTCATGATCATCTTGACTTCACCATTCTTACCTTTCATGCATGCTTTCAAGTTGAGTACAATTGTCTTTCCGTGCCTTTATTTATTTGATACATGATTGCTTGCCCATTGCCATGAAACATGACTATGAAGGTGATCCATCTTTAGAAGCACAATTCCAAAAATATTTTCACTTTTTCTGCATGCATAAATCATGTCATCTCTTAGTCTATAGTTGAGCATTTGCTCGGGGACGAGCAAACCTTAAGTATGGGGTATTTTTGATAACACGATTTATGACTTAACTATAGACTAAAGATGACATGATTTATGCATGCAGAAAAAATGAAAATATTTTTGGAATTGTGCTTCTAAAGATAGATCACCTTCATAGTCATGTTTCATGGCAATGGGCAAGCAATCATGTATCAAATAAATGAAGGCACGGAAAGACAATTGTACTCAACTTGAAAGCATGCATGAAAGGTAAGAATGGTGAAGTCAAGATGATCATGAGAATGTCCAATCTAGATCACTAAGTCATACACATAAGCAAATAGGTCTTAAAGACTTAGGAAAGAAGAGGCCAAGAAACGTGATGATAAGGTGGGAATTTTCTAAGGCCATGTGGTGCAAATCCGGGAAAGGAACTAAACAACCACAACTTTTAAATTTATACTTCATCCACCAAAGTGTATTTTTCTCCTTCTTTTCTTTTCTTTTTCACTTATTTTTGAGACAATGGCATTGGTGTACAAAAGCCGAAACCTTGGTGATTAGCCGTCCTCGGGCTTTTTCTATTTTTCGAGGTGCATCCACACCGGGCACACATACCAAAGCTCGTTAGGACTATTGATTTATTTGACTTTGGCAAGGCACAAACACCCGATTATGTGAATGGTGCCGAGTTACTTGTCATTTAAACCAACGTCCCCAAACCTATATTTTGTCTACACTTTTACAACGCATTTTCAACAACTTCATTCACAACATTCATAATATCAACTTCACCACCCCACACTTGCTTTTCACACACATCAACACACTAGCATGCTCCTATTCCCGGAAGGGTCAAAAGAGGTCAAATTTTTAATCAAGTGAGGTGCTCAAGCAACATGATCAAGATGAGATGAAGATGAGATGAATTGCCTTAATCACTCCTAGATGATGTGCAAGAACTAGCATGTAATTTCGACTTTCAATCCTCAATCCAATCAAGGCAAGCATCATAATCACAATCCATACATAGGATTCAAGAGAAGTACATCAAGTCCACATGTGCATAAATCCATTAAACACACAAGGCCATCCATAGCCAATTCACAAGACAAGATTCATCATTAGGGTCATATCCAAACATAGAAAGCACAAAAATTTGAAAATTTTTCGATTTTTTTTTTTTTGGAATTTTGAAATGTATATGTACAATGCAAAGCATGAAAAGAAACGTGTGACAAATAAAACGAAACTATCCTAGATGCTAATCATGCAAAAGATCATGCAAACCCGACCCCATACTTAGAAACACATTGTCCCTAATGTGTAAATTAAGTAAAGAAGAGTGAAAGAGGGTTCTCGCAATGTAAAAATGTGGCGTTTTCGGTATTTGGGTTAACTCGTGTGGAGTGGTAGTGTGGATGATCCTATCAACAATCGTAGAGAGCTCTCCACAGTCATTCCGGCGTCGAGACCCGCGCCAAGGTGTATGTGAGATGGGAGCTCTTCCATCCAACAAAGACACCTCAAGCCGTCCAAGTCTCACGTCCGCTCCACCCATGGTTGAAAACGGAATCATCATCATCAACTCGCCTTGCAAGGCTTCCTTATTACCTAAGATCTTCCACACAAACACAAAACACAAAAACACACAAAAGCAAAAAGAAAAAGATAAAATGAAAGAGAAAAGGGAAAGAGTTGTCTCAATGGGTTGCCTCCCATTAAGCGCTTCTTTTAGGTCATTAGCTTGACCAAACTCCGTGGATATGTCAATCCACCTCGAATACCATGGTTTGCTTGAGGAGTTCAAGCAACCATCGCTTTCCGGTATCCATGATGACAAGCAAGGGCCACTTGATGCCCAAATAAGCTTTAGGTTCTCTCTTCACCGGTGAGTAGTAGACTCCTTCATCACCGCTTCCTTGATGATAGTATGGAGTTGCAACCATAGATGCCACCCCATACTTAGGCAATTTATACTCCGCGGTCACACCGGTGAAATGCTTGTCATCCTCATCCTCTATGATCCGAAGAAAGCCGATTCTTGGAAAGAATCCCTCATTGAAGTGCTTCATGAACATCATGGATCCATCATGCTTGCTTTCTTTATTCGATAATGGAGAATCCTTAGGAAAGGGGCTCCAATCTTCGTGTGTACTCCGGGCAAGCAAGAAAGGGTTGGAAGGGGTTGAAATTAGCTTAGGATTGTCTAGGACAAAACCTTCCATGGGCGTGGTTTGTCCTCCACGGACGTGATTCTCTCTGTTGTCTTCGTTCCAAGTGAGCTCTTCAAGTGTGGTTCCGGGGTTGATGGCAAGGATATCCGGGGGTGAGAGTACTTCATTGCACTTCTCCAAAGGTGAAGGAGGTGGAGGTAGATCTTGAAGGATAGTAGGATCTCCTAGCATAAGAGCATTCCTAATCTCTTCAATCTCCCTCCTCATTTGTTCTTCCCTCTCAAAATTCAATCTTCTTTCATCCTTCAGGGCCAAATCCCTTAGCCTCACTTGCTCCCAAGCTTCATCCAACTCTCCTTGAAGTTCCTTAATGATCATGGTTGATTCGGGCAATCCTTGGATCTCCTCATGGTGAACCTCCTCTTGTTAAGATACATCCGCTTCGAGCTCCACGTTGGAACTCGAAATGGAAGCAAGGTTGCTTTCTAGATCATCCATCTTCCTCAACATTTCTTCTAGCATTGATTCTACTCGATCATTGTGAGGTTGATGGTGAGGTTCTTCATGAGGCAATATAATCATATGAGCTTGATTATGGGACTCATGATAGGCATTAAACTCCTCCCAATACTCAAACTCAACTTGGAGAGGTCCTAGATCTTGGCTTTCCATCCATCCCTCATGCTCCATGTTGTCAAGGTCGTCTTAGAAGTACAATCCGTCCATGGCAAACATGAAAAGGCAAAGACAAAAACAACACAAGATCAAAAGTAACAAGAAAGATAAACACTAAAAACAATCAAAAACAAATGACTTAATCTTAACCTAGTCCCCGGCAACGGCGCCAAAAACTTGTTACGCTAGGAAATGGCACAAAAAGCTTTACATTTATAAACTCGGACTAAAATCCTATACTACCTAGCGAAACCCGCAGTGTACGGGTCGTTTTGTAGAAAGGAGAGTATTCCGAGGTCGAGCACAAGGACTGAGGTGAAATCAAGTCATTCAATGATCAAAGATAGTGCAAATTTAAGCTAAGATGAGATGAGGATTAAAGAAAGTGCAAAACACAATATTTTGGATGGTTTTGGGTGATGAGATGAGGATTAAAGAAAGTGCAAAACACAATATTTTGGATGGTTTTGGGTGATCAAACAAGGATCACAAGTATATCAACGCAAACAAGAAACACAAAAACACAAACACAAAGATGAGAGATAAGAGGTAAGAAAGCGGACTCTAGAGATTAGGAATTCCGATTATGACATTGGACTCATGTTTCTAAAGGTCAAAGGAAGGTTGTGGTTGTTCGGAGTTGGGTGTTTCTCAAATGGGAGCAATTACCGGGTAAGTCTCATGCTCCACTAGTCTCGCACCTAAGGTCCTATCACCGGGTAAGTCTCAAGGAACCTAAGGACGAGAATTCTACACAAACCGGTCACTACCTAAGGGTCAAACCCCTCCTTACCGGGTAAGTCTCGGAAAAGTCATGTCTTCGGCAACGATCCTAGCACACTCAATCCAATAGCGGCTGGTGAGGCTCACTACTACCTAGAGTTCATCATCTTAGGTATCTAAGAGGGGAAATCACCGGGTAGTTCTCATTCCTCAATTAGGTTGCTAACAATAGGTTACCCTAAGCTAGGTTAAGCTCAACAAATACTAGGATTTCAACACATCTACATCCAAACATCCAGATTCATTCAATTCAAGAACAAGAGAGCAAAATACGGGTGGATCATGCAAGACCACGGCCGTGGAAGCATGAAGAACAGGCCGTGGTTTGGTTCTGAGTTTGGATTTCGAACACAAATCGATCCTAAGCTAACATGGAAGTCATACAATCATAGTCCAAAGCATAAACATCATTCCTTCACCCTAGAATCACATCTATTCAGCCAACAATATACATTTCAAGATCAAACTTCACAAATAAAGCATGCTTGCAAGTCATGGTTAGATAATGAAGAACAATCCCAAGAAAAGACATTAAAAGCATAGAATAGAAGTTACCAAATTCTTACAAGGGTCCAAGAGCTATTCCAAGTTGTCAACAATGGACTCCTCACTCAAAACCACTCTAATATCACTCTAAAACAAGAATCTACACTAATCTCTTCCAAGAACACCCACAATGGGTGCTTGGAAGAGAGGCAACAATGGAGAAGTGTTTTTGGGGAAGAAGATAGGTCAAAAAAAAGGAAGAGAGATCCCAATTACAGCCTGCAAGATCCTTTAAATACCCACTAGGAGCAAGAGTCATCAAAGAGATCGTGGGACAGCTGTCAACGTGGTCCTGGCAGATTCCACGGGCATGTTCCACGGCCGTGGGATGGTGTCTGGCCGTGGTTTTGCTCCAGAGGCTTTCCTTGAACCATTGGACCATGAGTTGGTGCAAGGCATGCACCAACTAGGTCCTATGTGTTCTCCTTTGCTCCTAGCTTGCTCCTTAACGAGTCCGGAAGTGTGTCATCTCGAGGAATGATCCTCGAATGTATCGATTAAGCTCGTAAATCTCCCAAAATACCTACAAAGATTGCAAAAGTCCGTGTAGACGTCTATCTCGACAAAATACATGAATTGAGTGCAAACGTCGTGAACTAGTGCTAATCCATGCATGAATGAGTGAGAAATCTATCTAAATGATTACCTAAACCTAAGTCATAAATCGTGTTATGAGCCGCAGGGGCGGCTACGCAATTCCGCTGGGGCGGATCTTCAATGCTCTTTAAACGTCTGACCCTTCAACTTCCCGACGTTTTTGATGCCAAGCCGCTGGGGCGTCCCTATGTCAGCGCAGGGGTGGTGACACAACCTCTTCGTCTTCCAGCTCCCAGGTTGAGGCGCAGGCAGGGGCGTAGTGGAAGGCGCAGGGGAGCTGGTCTTCGTTTCTTCCAGGCAAGTCGTTGTAGGGGCGCCAAGAAGTGGCGCAGAGGCGGTGACACACTTCATGGCCGGCGTTAGCGAGGGAGCAAGGAGCGTCCGGTGTAAGGCGTCACCCGCAGAGGCGGGGACAAGGGTCCGCTGGGGCGGTGAGGCAACAGAAGCTTTGCTTCGTGAACGATCTTTACTCCTAAGTGCTTATAACTCCTTCCTTAGCTTCTTTTAGTCTTCTTCTTCTGGACCAAGGAGTTAGTAGCATAAACCGACACAATTGCAATAAAAAGACCCTAAAAACTATCCTAAATGATAGTGATTCCATCACCTATCAAACTCCCCCATACTTAGACCTTTTACTCGTCCCGAGTAAAAACAAATGACAACAATTAGACTCAAAGGCCTCAAGAAGCATGGGTAAGCAAGAAAGACAATGAAAATAAGAGAAAAGCCAAGAAAGAAAGAAGGAAAAAGACTCTAAAAAAGCAAGGGTCTTCTTCTTCTGGACTAAGGAGTTTGCAGCATAAACCGACACAATTACAATAAAAAGACTCTAAAAACTATCCTAAATGATAGTGATTACATCACCTATCAGCAAGTATTCCAGAGTATCGAACTCGGGGATTTGGGGAGTCAAGTTCAGTTTCGAATAATCGAGCAAGTAAAGTATAAGCTTTGCAAATGTATTGGGGAAAATAGCAACCCTAAAGATCCAGGTCTCAAATTGTTGCAATCGATTCAAGATATACTATAGATATAGGTACAAAGTTGATATTGAAAAGGTATAACTAAACTAAGGTTATGTACGGTGAAGTTCCAAAACCCTATATATCTCACCCAAGGACACTCTCTATATAGGTTGTTGAGGTTGCAATATAGAAAGGATCTAAAAGTAAGAATTAATCTCAAATACCCATGCCCAAAGCCAAGGAATCAAAGATAAACAAAAACTTTTAAGGTTGTAACACTCGAAACCGAAATAGAGGATGTTAAGTCTCACTACTACCTAGAAAAGGCAATCCAAGGCTAGGTTAAAGCAAATCTCTAACTTTGGATTAAAGCAAAAGCAAGGGTCGTAAAACAGAGAAAATCACAGCTAGATCTTGAGATTCCACGGCCATGGAACTCAAGAACAGACCGTGATTTAGGGTGTCGATGAGGTTTCTCACACTCTCAAGGTCCAATCAAGTTACGATCGATCTATCATCATCTAAGCCACAACTATCAACCCTTCACCTTAGAATTGCTAAAGGGTTTTAGCCAATAACCATCATCATGATATCAAAAATCAATTTAAGAAGAAAGAAAGATAAACCCGCGAAAACTCAATAACAAAACAAAGTCAATCTCGAATCCGAATAACAAAACTAGTATGTTTATGAATTCAAAAAATGGAATAAGAATCCTCACAGCGATCTTAGGGAACAATGAAGAACGGAGTGTCAATCCGTCTCCAAAAGTGAAAACCCTAAGAAAATCTCCAAAGTACGTAATCTCCAATGTCGCGTCTTTCACCAATCTCCAATCCTCAAGGTCAAATGAACCCTCAACAACCGTCTTCAAAGCCCTAAGCGAAGATGTAAGCGAAGGTCCTCGAAACTCCTTTCTCCAGCCTTCTTATAGGGCGAAAATATGGTTACGAGAAAGCCCAATGACGCTGCTGACGTGGCAAATATGACACGTCACAAAATCATGGAAATCACGGTCATGAACAAATTTCCACGGCCGTGGTTTAGGCCATGTAACTTTCTGTTGTGCTTCAAACTCACTTCCACGATCCAATTGACAAATCCACGGCCGTAATTTAGGGCGTGGTTCTTTAAATCCTTGTGAAAGCCTTTATTTCGTGATGTTCTTCACTCATGCTCCTTCCTTAGCCTCTCCAAAGCATCTCCTTGCCATCAAGCATAATCAAATACTCCTTCCCTTCCACATTTTGCTCCAATCCAAGCCTTTATTCACCTAAAAACAAAACAAAGCTAGTGTAGATCTCTATATCAACAAAATGGGTGAATGAGCTCACAGTTGCTCCAAACTCATATCTATGTACACATAAAAGAGGAAAAAATAACTAAAACAAGTGCCTAAAATATAGTCATATTTCATGCTAACAAAATACCCCATACTTGTCACTTGCTTGTCCCCAAGCAAGGTTTTCAAAAGCTTAGAACATATGGTAGAATGAAATATGAATGCAAAACAAAACAAACCAATCTTTTTGGTAATGTGCTTCTGATCAATAGATCATCCTCAAACCTTGCTTCATTCAACCTTGAAAACGTTCATACACATAAACCAAAATATGCAAAGCAAAGGAACTTCATAAATTGCCTAAACTTCAAGAAAAACATCATAACCTTCAAGCATTCTCAAAATCAAGCATGTGAAACTTCAATTTAGATCACCAAGTCAAATAACATTCTTATGATCTCAAGGACTTCCAAGTAAGGCCAAGAATACGGAAAAGGTGGAAAACTTATAAAGGAATGTGGTGTATGAATCCAAGAAGAAGGAACAACACAAACTCTTTTCTTTTCACCATTTAAACTAACCACCAACTTATAGCTTTGCCATAGACTTTTTACACATAATTTTTCGACTTTAGTTTTGGAGTTATGGACAGCGGTGCACAAAAACCGAAGCCTAGGAGATTGGCGTTTCTCAATTTCGAGATGCCTCACACCCTTGATGCACATACCATAATCCGTTAGGAATATCGCTCAATCCGACTTTGGCAAGACACAAACACCCGGCTATGTGAATGGTGCCGAGTTACTCATCGTCATGATTGACTTCCCCAAACCTAAATTTTCCTACACTTTGAATTCAAACAATTGCTTTCATGGCCCTCCCACATCAAACATGCCAAAATCAACTCTTCCTAAATCCCGGATAGGTAAAGGAGGCAAATATTTTTATTGAGGGGCTAAATGATCAAGAAAAAAAGTAAGAAAATCGAGATGCCTTAATCATTTCATAAAGAAGTATAAGAACTTATATTGTGATTTCAACCTTCGTTTCTCAATATGATTTAGATAAAAACCTTCACATTATGAAACTTGCAAGAAAGGATAAACAACATACTCAATCTCTTCACAATTCATGATTCAATTCAAGCATACAATTGTCATCAAAAACTCATTCCACAAGTAGTTTTCATCATAGAAATCATCTCTAATCTTAGAAGCACAAAATCTTTTCTAATTTTTCAAATTTTTATGGGTTTTTCAAAGCCTTTTTCATGCAATGCAATAATAAAACGTGTGACAACGAAAGGAAACATGCAAGTGTTCATAGTCATAAGCAAAGCAAAGTGAGTAGAGTTATTACAACGATAGTCACACCCCACCCCATACTTGAAACATACATTGTCCTCAATGTTCAAAAGAAAATAAAGAAAAGAAAAGAAACAAAGGGAACTCACTAATGGTGGTGGAGCAGCTCTAACTGGCAAGTCATCTCATCATCATCACTAGGAAGGCAGTGGTGGAAATGGATAGAAATACGAGCTGAAGTTCCGCCCAAACTGTTGGTGGTAGATATCCCTCAAGATACGGGCATTCTCCTGGCGCTCTACGTCATGGGACTCCTGTCGGACCTCCAAGTCTCCTACTCTCCTCGAAAGATCATCCGCCCAACCTGGAAGTTGCTAATACCAAGGAGGCGGTTGGCTATACCATGAAGGTGTGTCCTGAGGAAGTGTCGGTGCTACCGGTGGATGATCATACCATGGAGGATGAGTTCCCATCCATGTCGGTTGCGCACCATACCAAGTGGGTGGAGTCTCCATCCACGTCGGCCTCTCACTCACGCTAGCCCTGCGTGAAGAAGAGGAACTGGAAGGTCTAGAAGGTCGGGGAGATCGCCTCGGTGGCTCCGGGAAGTCGGCCGGCTGGTCCGGGAATGTACCAAAATCATGCTCAGCATGGTCATCTCCTCCTCCCATCTCCTCATCATCGTCCCAAGCTGGGACCTCATCCGGCACATATGGAGGGGCTACAAGTCTATTCGCATGCATGGATGCGAAGCTCTCCTTCCAATTTTGGCGGCCTAGCATGATGGAGTACTCAAGAAGCCATGGGATACCTCTACCATCTCTCTCCTCCCATGGCATGGCTGTGGTAGGTGGAGCTTGGTGGCGGGGAAAGATAATACCTCTAGTCATAAGCCCGTTGAGACCCAAAGGTCTCGCCGCTATCCTAGTACAAGCGGAGTAGTCAATCCTCAAATGTTTGGCAAAGTGAGTCACCATACCCCCATAACCTATGTTCCCGGCTCTTTTGTTTTTCAATTTGCTAATGGTGGAGGCAAGGAGGGTGGCACAATCGGCGAATCTACCGGTAAGCATGCAATACAGGAAGAAGAGCTCATCGGTTTTGATCTTTTGAGGAGTCTCGGTCCTAGGGAAAAGACACTCCGAAAGGACTCTATGAGCTATCTTCAAGGCTAAATGGTAGATGAGTTTATCCTTGGTGTCGGCCGGTTGCCAACGGTCCTCACTAGCATAAATCATGTCTATATCCTCCTAAAAATCCTTAGCATACACTCCCCTGGGAAATCTACCATTGAAACTCTCATGGAACCCAAAGAAGGTTCCAAACTAAACTGTGGAGAACTCATAGTTCTCCTCCATCAACCTAAAAGAGATTGTGCGGTTCACATGGCTATGCTCAAAGGAAGTCACAAACTCCCTTGTTATCTCCTCACATGCATCTTCTCTAATAGCGAAGAAGATGATTAATTCGGCTCTATCCAAGAGCCAAGTCAGATCATTCACAACCTTGAGCTCATCAAGCTCCTCTAGGAGAAGGTATCTAGGTCCTATGATTCGCCTCTTTTCGATATTTTCCAAGGCTCCTATGTAATCCTTATAAATTCTAGGGATTCTAGGAGGTGGTGGTAATGATGGTTCACTAGGAGGGGGTTAGGAAGAGGAGGAACTATCATCCTTTCTCTTCTTGTTCCTACTGGATTTCCTTCTAAACATTTTTCTCAGCAACAGAGAAAATCACGGTCTGTTCTTGATTTTCCACGGCTTTGGAAATGTTCTGGACCGTGGTTTTGCTTTGTTTCTCTCAAATCTCAGCAAATCCACACCAAAATCAAAAATCACTGTCCTAGACTAATTCCAATTCCAATTTCGTCCAGTTCTCCTAAAATCTTGCTAAGAAATTGAACCAAACTGACAAAGAAGAGAAAAGGGAGTAAAACTTAGGTTTTGGATTTTCCAAATCCAAATTACTTATCCAACGTGGATTGTTCACTCAGTTTGTTGCTTAGATCTTGTAGATGATCGAAAATGCTCCACTTTAGGCTCAAGAATTGATCGAATCAGACTCCGAACGAAGAATTACGGGATGATGAAGGTGGTCGGCAATTCTGGGCATGGTTCTGGGCGTGAAAATGGGTTTTTGTTGTGTTTTTGTGAAGGAAGGTGGTTTATATACTGGCCGTAAAATTTTTCTAAATCACGGTCACTCGAGGCATTCCAAGGCCGTGGAAATGTATGGAACCCGTGGTTTTGATGAATTTTGCCAGATTTTGGGAAATTACGGCCACCTGTTACTTCCACGACCGTGGTTCAGGGCGTGGAAGTTTCTGTGGTGTGCCAAAATCCAAGTTTCGTCAATTCCTTCCAACTTTTGCTTCTTTCCTCTGCCCATTCCTTATTCCTACATCCAAAAACATAACATACCGAGAGGTGTCGAGGGAAAAACAAAACAAAAACAACTAACCTATACTAATCTAAGGAAGAAAACAAAAACTTAAGTGCAATACCTTGGATTGCCTCCCAAGAAGCACTTGTTTTGGGTATGTAGCTAGACCGTTCCTGAGTTTATTCGAGGACAATCGGAGCGATTTCCTCAACTGGGAGCTCCGGTGAATACTTCTTAAGTCGTTGGCCATTCACCATGAAACTTCCGCTCTTTTCACCCCATACTTCAACTGCGCCATGGGGAAAAATACGTTTGATTAGATAAGGTCTAGTCCAACGAGATTTAAGCTTACCTAGAAAGAGCCGAAGTCTCGAATTGAAGAGAAGAACTTGATCTCCTTCTTTGAGGTCCTTTGGAATGATATGTTTATCATGCCAACGCTCTGCCCTTTCTTTGTAAATCTTTGCGTTCTCATAAGCGTTTAAGCGGAGTTCTTCAAGCTCACTAAGGTCCAAGAGGCGCTTCTCGCCCGCTTCCTTCATGATGAAGTTCAACCACTTCACAGCAGT
This sequence comes from Fagopyrum homotropicum, assembly GCA_033239125.1. Taxonomy (NCBI): domain Eukaryota; kingdom Viridiplantae; phylum Streptophyta; class Magnoliopsida; order Caryophyllales; family Polygonaceae; genus Fagopyrum; species Fagopyrum homotropicum. The sequence continues at coordinate 53,361,321 of BSWB01000002.1, forward strand.
ACGTTTTGAGTTCTAGCTCCGTTGGGAGATGACAAGACTTCCCATACACTAAGTTGTATGGTGTTGTACCTATGGGAGTCTTGTATGCAGTCCTATACGCCCATAACGCATCATCTAGTTTCAAAGACCGATCCTTCCTTGTCTTTGACACCGTCTTCTCAAGGATGCCCTTGATCTCTCTATTCGAAATTTCCACTTGCCCACTTGTTTGTGGGTGGTAGGGAGTGGCGATCTTGTGAGTCATCCCATACTTAGCTAGTAGAGCTTCGAATCGTCGGGCAATGAAGTGTGAACCTCCGTCACAAATGATAGTCCGTGGTGTCCCAAACCTTGGGAAAATAGTTCTATTAAAGAACTTGACAACAACCATGGCATCATTAGTTGGTGAGGCAATAGCTTCAACCCATCTCAAAACATAATCTACAGCTAGAAGTATGTATTAGTTTCCACAAGATGATGGGAAAGGTCCCATGAAGTCTACTCCCTAAACGTCCAAGATTTCTACCTCCTGAATGTTGTTGAGAGGCATCTCGTTTCTCCTAGAGATGTTTCTTGTACTTTGACAAGCATCGCAACAAGAAACGAAGGTTTGCACATCCTTAAATAAAGTAGGCCAAAAGAATCCGGATTGCAATACCTTAGCGCTAGTTTTATTGGAACTAGCGTGTCCTCCACAATGTAGTGAATGACAATGACGAATGACGCTTTGCATTTCGTTTTCCGGCACACATCTCCTAATGACTCCGCCGGGACCTCTCTTGAAGAGTAGAGGTTCATTTCAAAAGTATTGTCGGACATCCCGAAAGAACTTCTTCTTTTGTGCATAGGATAATCCGGGAGGTATTTCCTGACAAACGAAGTAATTTACAAAATCAGCAAATCAAGGTTCGTTACCTCCAGATATCTTGTCGATGCACTCCTCTATGATGTGTAAGTGTTCATCCGGGAAGGAGTCATCAATGGGTAGATCGTCGTCTTCAATGTGTGGTGGATGACTCAAATGATCCGCAACAGAATTTTCTGAGCCTTTCTTGTCACGGATCTCTATATCGAATTCTTGTAGGAGAAGAATCCATCTAATCAGCCTCGGTTTTGCATCCTTCTTGGCGAGTAGATACCGGATCGCTGAATGGTCCATGTATACAATTACCTTCGCACCTACAAGATAAGAACGAAACTTTTCAAATGCATATACAATAGCTAAAAATTCTTCCTCAGTTGTGGCGTAGTTGAGCTGCGCTTCATCTAGCGTCTTGCTAGCATAATAGATAGCATGGGTTCGGCCTTCCTTCTTTTGCCCCAGCACAGCTCCAACAGCTACGTCACTTGCATCACACCTAACCTCGAATGGGAGATTCCAGTCCGGAGGTTGGATAATCGGGGTTGAGATGAGAGCTTCCCGGATCTTATAGAAAGCTTCTAAACAATCCTGCGAAAAGTCAAAAACTGCATCCTTCATTAATAGATTAGTTAGTGGTTTTGAAATCTTAGAAAAGTCTTTGATAAAACGTCTATAAAATTCAGCATGTCCTAGAAAACTTCTTATCCCCTTCACCGAAGATGGAGGAGGAAGTTTCTCTATAGTCTCTATCTTCGCCTTATCAACTTCGATCCCTCTACTAGAGATCAAGTGTCCTAGTACAATGCCTTCCCTAACCATGAATTGACACTTCTCCCAATTAAGAACTAGGTTAGTGTCTTCACACCTTTGCAACACAAGAGAAAGGTTAGAAAGACAATTATCGAATGAGGAACCATAAACAGAGAAATTGTCCATAAAAACCATCATGATTTCCTTAATATACTCCGAGAAGATAGCCATCATGCACCTTTGAAAGGTGGCTGGGGCGTTGCAAAGCCCAAATGGCATCCTTCTATATGCAAACGTACCCCACGGGCACGTGAATGTGGTCTTCTCTTGATCGTCCGGGTGGATCGGAATTTGGAAAAAACCACTATAACCGTCAAGATAACAAAAATAAGAGTGTTGTGTTAACCTCTCAAGCATTTGGTCTATGAATGGTAGCCGGAAGTGATCCTTCCTTGTTGAATTGTTCAGCTTGTGGTAGTCAATGCACATCCTCCATCCCGTCACGGTTCTTGTAGGAATGAGCTCATTGTTCTTGTTAGTGATAATCGTCATTCCTCCTTTCTTTGGGACAACTTGAATGGGGCTCACCCACTTGCTATCGGAGATAGGATAGATGATACATGCGTCAAGTAACTTAAGAATTTCCTTCTTAACAACCTCCTTCATGATCGGATTTCACCGTCTTTGAGGTTGTCGCGAAGGCTTAAAATCTTCCTCCATTAGAATCTTGTGCATGCATAATGATGGTTTAATTCCTACAAGATCCTCTATGGTATAACCTAAGGCTTTCCTATGTTTTCTTAGAACAGCCATTAGTTTCTCACGTTCATCTTCACTTAATTCGGAACTAACAATTACGGGAAAAGTAGAATTAGTTCCAAGATGTGCATACCGAAGATGTGTGGGAAGTGGCTTCAATTCCATTGTTATTGATGCCTTTGATGAGTCTTGTGATGTGTCCGATGCTTCCTTAGAGGTCTCTAAGGGTGTAGGAGTTATGGAAGAAGACTCAAGAGCATTTGTGGAAAGAACGGAATTGTTCGCAGAAATACCCAAAATTACGGCACCACTGTTACTTCCACGGCCGTGGTTTTAGCCGTGTAACTTACTGTTGCTCTCAAAATAGCAGTTTACAGGCAGCTTGGGTGAAACCACGGCCGTGGAATAGCACGACTGACCGCGATTCCTCACGTTTTCTGAGCCATCGTAAAGTTTTTCAAACTCTTCCTCTTGCACTTCCTTTGGCTCTTCCAAGGCTTCAATCTCATCACTGCAATCCTCTTCCTCTCCTTTTTCCATGATGCTCATGGTTATGACCTTTTGCAATGGATCCTTGAATAGAATCGAGCTCACTTCCTCTCTAGGCGCTTCCTCGTCATAGATATTGAACATGTCCTCTCCAAGAGCTGCCTCTTTCACCAAAGTTGAGAGAACAAACTCAACCTTCTCTTCTCCTATGTCGAAGGCTAGTCTAGCATTCTTGCAATCCACCAAACAACCGGATATTGCAAGAAACGGTCTTCCGAGTATGATCGGAACCGGACAATCTGCAGGAATGTCAAGTACAACAAAATCTATTGGAATGTAAAACTTACCGAGCTTGGTTGGGACGTCTTCAATGATACCGACGGGACGAGTTATGGATCGATCCGCCATGTATAACGTCATCTTCACCGGTTTAGGTTCACCTAAACCGACCTTCCTACACAAAGCAAGCGGGATGATGCTAACGCTTGCTCCTAAGTCACAAAGAGCGTCATATGTGACTTCTCCTACTCCAATTGGAATGCAAAATGACCCCGGATCTCTCAGTTTTGGGGGATCTTTTCCGTCATCGTTTTGATGAGCTCCGAAGATTCCGAACTCATCTTGACTTGTCCAAACTCTTCTAACTTCCTCTTGTTAGAGAGGAGCTCTTTCAAGAACTTCTCGTAAGCGGGCATACCTACAATAACATCAATGAAAGGTATATTAATATGCAGTTTGCTCATTAGTTCAATGAACTTACCGAATTGCTTGTCTAGACGCGCTCTTGCTCTACATTGTTGGAATGGTAGAGGAGGTTTATAAGCTGGAGGAGGAACGTAGACATCTTCCTTCTCCTTCCCCTTTTCTTTCTCCTTCTCGGCTGGAACTTCCACAAACTTAGGTTGCGGGTCGGTAGTTGTCGCACCGCTCCTAGTATTGATAGCCATCACTCTTCCCTTTGGGTTGTCCTCCGTCTTTCCGGGAAGCTTCCCTTGATCTCTAGGAACTTCTCCGGCCTTGCTGAACATATGGTTTTCCAAAGCATTGTGAGCTTTATTAACCGAAGTTATGTAACGCTCCAACCCTTGGAGCTTTCATAAGATCGTCTCCAACATAGGATCGGCCTTCTCCTTCTCCTTATTGTTTGAACCATTTGATGTTTGTCCCTGGCTTTTTAAAGGTGTAGAAGAAGATGGAGATGTTAGAGCTTTTTCAGCATGTGAATAGGGATTACATGGATTTTGTTGGTTTGATCTCCAATTGTTGTTGTTGAAGTTCTTATTGTTATTATTCCAGTTATTGTTCCGGTTGTTGTTCCGGTAGTCATTCCTATTCCCTTAGTTGTTATCTCTCCCCATATAGTTGGCCTCTTGCTCCTTCGTCTTTTGAAGGCTAGTTTCGATGACTTCCTTCAATTCTTTGATCTCATTGTTGAGGGAGAATACTTGCGTTTGCGCAACTTGATTCAACTTAGCTCCCGGATCTCCTTGGTTCCGGCTATTTGGATCCACCTTCCGGTGGGAATACTTCTCAATCACTTGGGCTTGCTTCTCAGTGAAGTCTCAAGCGTCATCTTCTCTCATGTCCATGAATATACCATAAGAGAGATATTGGAGATTGAATTATGTTTCCACATCCAACCCCTTGTAATGGATCTCCAATAACTCCAGCTTTGAAATGTCATGGTGTGGGCAATCCAATAAGAGATCCTGAAATCTTTCCCATGATTGAAACAAACTTTCGTTAGCTTTCATAGAAAATGCATTGATCTTACCTCTCAACTCCGCGGTCTTGGATGGCGGAAAGAACTTGGTGAGGAACTCCAAAGATAGATCCTCCCATGTGTTAAGCCTTCCAACTGGAAGAGCTTGATACCAAGCCAAAGCCTTGTCCTTCAAAGAGAAGAAGAACAGTTTGATCTTGTAGTTGTTGTTGTTGGCCCTTTTCGGCTTTAATGTCTCCATAAGAATCTCAAAATTCTGCAAATGTTGGTGTGGAGATTCAGCACTAGTTCCACCAAATTGACTTTGGCGAACCATGCTGATAACTTACAGGCTAAAACTGAATTCCTAGATATCCTCAGCTCCGACATTTACAGCTAGACGGCGTGGTTGCTGAATTGGATCCATTCTTTGCCCAAGAGTCCGTGGTTCATCCCCTTCATGAGCAACTCTCACATCTCCAGTGGGAATACGAGGAACAAACGGTGGTCTTGGGTTGTTACGAACGGGATGGATCACCGGATCAATGTCCTCAAGTGGTGGCATATCATCATCCTCATTGTCGGATGATTCAGCTCTAGTGGACTTAGTTGGTTTCTTGACCTTCTTCTTCTTAGCTTCATTCATCTAAAACTTCATGTCCAGCATCATAGCCTTGAGCTCATCAATTTGGAATTGATGACTTGTTAATTCTTCCATACGAGTCTTCTCACTCAACTTAAGTTGAAGTTGAACTTCATCCAACTCCGCTTGGATGTTTCTCTCATTACTTCCAGCCATCTTTTTCTCTTTCAACTTTCTTCTCAAAGTTTTCCCAAGTTCGGGATCAAAAGGAACTAGATCTTTGGTAGATCTAGTCTTTCGCATATAGCTAAAGAATCTGCAAAAATCACTCAAAGAGAGATGTCAAATAACAAGAGCAAAGCTCCCAAGCTCAACAACCGAAAACTGGAATTGGCTTAGACCAAATCCCCGGCAACGGCGCCAAAAACATGTTCGCCTCAAAGCATGCGTGCAAATAAGTTTTTGTTATAAAACTAAAACAAAAGCAAGCGAACCCGCAGTGTACGGATCGGCATAGATAAGCAAGTATTCCAGAGTATCGAACTCAAAGATTTGGGGAGTCAAGTTCAGTTTCGAATAATCAAGCAAGTAAAGTATAAGTTTTGCAAATATATTGGGGAAAACAGCAACCCTAAAGATGCAGGTCTCTAATTGTGGCAATCGATTCAAGATATACTATAGATATAGGGACAGAGTTGAGATTGCAAAGGTATAACTAAAGTAAGGTTATGTACGGTGAAGTTCCAAAACCCTATATATATCACCCAAGGACACTCTCTATAAAGGTTATTGAGCCTACAATATAGAAAGGATCTAAAGGTAAGAATTGATCTCAAATACCCATGCCCAAACCCAAGGAATCAAAGATAAACTAAAACGGTTAAGGTTGTGACACTCGAAACCGAAATAGAGGACGTTGAGTCTCACTACTAACTAGAAAAGGCAAGCCAGGGCTAGGTTAAAGCAAATCTTTAACTTTGGATTAAAGCAAAAGCAAGGGTCGTAAAACAGAGAAAATCACAGCTAGATCTTGAGATTCCACAGCCGTGGAACTCAAGAACAGACCGTGATTTAGGGTGTGGACGAGGTTTCTCACACTCTCAGGGTTCAATCAAGTTACGATCGATCTATCATCATCTAAGCCACAACTATCAACCCTTCACCTTAGAATTGCAAAAGAGTTTTAGCCAATAACCATCATCATGATATCGAAAATAAATTTCAGAAGAAAGAAAGATGAAAACCCTCTAAAACTCAATAACAAAACAAAGTCAATCTCGAATCCGAATAACAAAAGTAGTATGTCTAGGAATTCAGAAAATTGAATAAGAATCCTCACAACGATCTTATGGAACAAAGAAGAACGGAGTGTCAATCCGTCTCCAAAAGTGAAAACCCTAAGAAAATCTCCAAAGTACGTAATCTCCAATGTCGCGTCTTTCACCAATCTCCAATCCTCAAGGTCAAATGAACCCTCAACAACCGTCTTCAAAGCTCTAAGCGAAGATGTAAGCAAAGGTCCTCAAAACTCCTTTCTCCAACCTTCTTATAGGGCGAAAATAGGGTTACGAGAAAGCCCAATGACGTTGTTGACGTGGCAAATATGACACGTGAAGAACCGGTATGTGATATAAATAGGATAAATAATACTCTAGAAGGGGGTTGAATAGAGTATTGGAACTTTTCGCAAACCCAAATCTCAAGGCCTTGAAACCTCTTTCAAGGGCCTTGATGTCAATCTGTGCTCTTTATGAAACTTTGATTTCAAGGGCTTTGAAACTCCTTTCAAGGGCCTTGACTTCTTGCTCCTGCAAAACAAAGTTAGTCACAGTAAAGTATATATGGTGTGGAATTGAAAAGATTGACACGAGGATATGTTTACGAAGTTTGGCTCTAAATAGCCTACTCTCCGTCCCAGGGTAGATCCGTAGGATCTAACTATCTATTATCGGCTTCAAAGAGTCCTGGATACAAACTAGGAGAAATCCCCTTCTCTCTCACTGTAACCAACGCTACGATCTAGTTTTAACTCTTAACCTAGCTATAATAGCCTAGTTACTTCGCAGAGTAACACACACTCGAATATAACACTATTTAAATCTTCTAATGGGGCTCTAGTGTTTTCTCTCTCTAAGGGGATAAAACTTTTTGAATGAGAGAAAGAAAAACAACGAATGAAGATGATCTAGTTGCTTGAAGATGTAGAAGATATTTTACGATGTAGGCTTGTGTCTTTTTCTTCTTCGACCATCATCTTCATTTATACTCTTCGATGGAAAGGTCTTCTAGCCGTTGTGAAGATGACCGTTGAAGTTGAATCTTCGTTTCCATGAAGATCGTTTTCTTGTTCGGAGATAAGTTAGAAGTTGTAAAACTACAACCCCTATTAACACGTTGATCTTTTACTCTGATCTTCTCGTGTTCTATGTGAAGAGAAGATGTTGTTGCCGTTGAGTTTGTTTAAGAAAATCTTATGAAAATATTATCTTTTCTTCATTTAAGATCTTCGATGATTCTGTAGTTGACGAGATCTTTGGCTGAAATCTTTGGCTGGATTCTTATCAAAATCTTCTGGAAAAGTCTTGATGCGTATTTTGAATTTCTTGTTTTGCATTCTTATAACTCCAAGGCTCTCGATATCTTCCTTTGTATTCGCCATCTTCCTTCGTCCTTAGAATTATTCTGCAAGGCCCTTGAAACTAATCTCAAGGCCCTTGACAAATGCATTGTTGTACCTGCATTAAATTCAAACCAACCGAATATCTAGAAATATAATCAAGTAAATTGTTAATATATCCAACTGCTTATATTTGTGTGAAGTCTTCCATCATCATCAAAACCTGTAAACTATTTCAATCAAGGTGGAGTTTTCAACACGTCACAAAATCATGGAAATCATGGTCATGAACAAATTTCCACGGCCGTGGTTTAGGCCGTGTAACTTTCTGTTGTGCTTCAAACTCACTTCCACGATCCAATTGCCAAATCCACGGCCGTAATTTAGGGCGTGGTTCTTCAAATCCTTGTGAAAGCCTTTATTTCGTGATGTTCTTCACTCATGCTCCTGCCTTAGCCTCTCCAAAGCATCTCCTTGCCATCAAGCATGATCAAATACTCCTTTTCTTCCACATTTTGCTCCAATCCAAGCCTTTATTCACCTAAAAACAAAACAAAGCTAGTGTAGATCTCTATATCGACAAAATGGTTGAATGAGCTCACAATTGCTCCAAACTCATATCTATGTACACATAAAAGAGTGAAAAACAACTAAAACAAGTGCCTAAAATATAGTCATATTTCATGCTAACAGCATCATTGTAAACCACAAAATCATCAGAACCCTCTGGTTGTGCCAAGACAGGAGAGAAGTCAAACGCCTCTTCAATTCCTCAAAACTCTGGGCACACTGGTCAGTCCAGACAAATATGGCAGTCTTCCTCAGAAGACTCGTCAGTGGACAGGAAATCACAAAAAATCCCTACACAAAGTGTCTGTAATATCCGGCTAGGCCAAGATTTCTTGACGTTCGTCGGTGTCTTTCATGCAGAAACAGACTCGATCTTCGTCAAATCTACCATAATCCCGTCGGCGGAGACGATATGTCCAAGAAAAGCAACCTCAGACATCCAGACCTCGCACTTAGAGAGCTTGGCATACATCTCTCTATCCCTCAAAATCTGTAAAATTGTCCTCAAATGACCGGCATGCTCCTCTCTTCTACGAGAGTATACCAGAATGTCATCAATGAAGACCACTACAAACTGACAAGGAAGTCGATGAAAATACTGTTCATCATCTCCATGAAGACTGTTGGGGCATTCGTCAACCCGAATAGCATCACTACAAACTCGGAGTGTCCATAACGGGTACGAAATGTTGTCCTGAGCACATCCTGCTCTCTCACCCTCAACTGGTGATATCCTGAGCGTAAATCAGTCCGGGAGAAGATTGTCGCTCCCTGAAGCTGATCAAGTAGATCATCAATACGAGGTAGTGAATACTTGTTCTTGATGGTCACCTTGTTTAGCTCTTTGTAATCAATAGACAGTCTCAAAGATCCATCCTTCTACCGCACAAAGAGGACAAGTGCACCCCATGGTGAAACGCTAGGGCGAATGAAGCCCTTCTCAGCCAACTCCTCGAGGTTCTTCTTCAGCTCCAACATCTCCACAAGCGACATACAATATGGGGCCTTCGAGATGGGTCTCGTACCAGGCTCCAACTCGATACTGAAGTCCACACTCCTCTGAGGCCGCAAGCTCGACGGCTCACAAACACGTTTATAAATTCGCAAACCACTGGTATGTCCTCCAATGTTGGACTCTCTCCATCCTTCATGCCATAGCACCAGAAGGCATCACATCCCTGTGCTATCAGTCTAGCTGCTCGTACGACACTAATGACAGAACATGTCTTCCCAAGGTCCCAACCTCAGAAGACCTTTATCTGACCAACCTCGGTAGAGACTGTAACAGTCCGTCTACCAACATCTAAAACTGCACGGTGTCTACGCATCCAATACATACCTAATATGACTTATTCATGCATCAATTGCATGACTAAGAAGTCAACAAGCAAAACAAGCGTCCCTAAACGAAGTGGACAACTACGTATCCCATGGGTACCTCTGACCCGGATACCATCAGGTAACCCTATAGTAAAGGGTATCCCCTCAATAGAAGCTAAACTCAAACGCTCAACACATGTATCAGAAATAAAGGAATATGTAGCACTCGTATCAAACAAAACTCTAACAGGTAAACCATAAAGCAGAATGGTACCTGTAGCAGCCGGTGCAGGAAACTCCTCTACACTCCTCCGCTCAAAAGCTCTACCCTGAGCTCCTCTAGTGTTAGGGGCACTCCCACCACGACCTCTACCTCTACTCGGCCCGGGAACAGATCTTTGAGTAGAAGGATGATCTGGGACCCTCTGTTGTCCCTGTGTCGCTGCTGAGATGTCCTTTGACCACCTCCCTCCACACTGGCAGGGGAAGAACCCTATTGAGATGCAACTCCACCCTGTCTACAAAAGGCATCTCGATGTCCTAGGCTACCACAGGTAAAGCAAGTCACAACTGGCCTGGAACACTCTGGCTTCAAATGGCCAGGGTCACCACAGTTGTAACATTGTCGTCCCTTATCTGCAGTCAGTGCAGATGAGGGGTAACTCTGACGTCTTTGGTCTCGTCTAGAACCAGATGCTCCTCCAACTCCACTGGTTTACCCCGTGCACTGCCTCTCCTTAGACCGTCCCATCTGAGAAGCCCTCCTCTAACTGGCTCGCTCCCTCTCATAAGTAGAAGCCCGGTCCTGATAATCAGCTCGGGACTCGCAATGGAATCCCGCCATATATAAGCGTGCACTCACCCTCAGTCGACGGGAGAGCAGATGCACATGTTGGTCCTCATATGGTGCAGCTGGACCCAACAAAGCTAACTCAGTCTGGAAGCGGCGGATGGCGTCTACAATAGGTACATCCTCAAAACTGACCTCTACAAAATCCTGCAGCTTCTCCCTCCTTAGTGAGGCAGGGCAGAACTGTTCTCTGATCATACGCCTCATGCGGTCATAGTTGGTGGCTCTGGCTCGTACAGTTCTCCACCACTGATATGCAAGGTCACGGAATAGAGACTGAACTAGCTCTATCCGTCTGTCCTTAGGACATCTGATAGACTCTAAAGATGAGTCTACATGTCCTATCCATACCTCGGTCTCTAAACCAATCTGCCCTGAGAAGGGTAGTACTCCCTGCTGATGGAATGCCTTCAACCAGGTATCTGGTTGAGGCCCTCTGGTCTCCTCTGTAGCTCGAACAGTCTCAGCAACACGTGCCGGCATAGTTTGAACCCGTGTGGCTCCCTGAGACATCTCTGAAGATCTCTCATGCACTAGTATATCTGGGGCCAGTCTGCCAGCTCTGGCAGCCTCCTCAACACGTCTGATGTACTCTCTAAACTCTGGCCCTCCCATGGAGACACGATCCAAGTCATCTGACTGGACTCCATGTGAATGTTGCCTCCTAGATCCACCACTCCTCGTCTTTGGGACGACACTCTCCGCGCGACCTCCTCATGTACCTCCTCCACTACTGGTGGATCAGCAGCGGGAATTGGTCCATCTCCTATCACGCCCGGAAGAAGAGGCGGTCTACCTCTTCCTTGGCCTACAACAGCAGTAGCTCTAGTCCGAGCCATCTGCGGGGTATGCACACCTAACTTATAACGCTCTATATAGGCCATATTTATATATATATATATATATATATATATATATATATATATATATATATATATATATATATATATATATATATATACTTAACACATAAATATATATATATATATACTTAACACATAAACAAACATATTCCATAATACATATATACATATCTATACTGCAGAGATTCATAGCAGAGGTGGCGACTTCTCGTACATTCTAACCCAAAACCACACTTAAAACCAAAAATCTTTTTGAAAACATTAGACCCCTTTCGGGTTCTGTTTATTTGACCTATCAAACCTCATTGCAGGTAGCAAGTTCCATTGTTGTCAACCTAAGGCTCTGATATCAACTCTGTAATACCCCAAATCCGCGGGACTCGGGATGTCACATTGGGCTAAGATCTCACAATGGATCCTGACCCTAGCCTGACAACAAGTTCACTGGACCTTACAACATGGCACTGACAGATATAAAACAAATGCATAAAACTGTGTAAACTATATAGCCAAAAGGTAAAGACATCATAGCCGAGTATAAATAACAACATCCTCACACAGGAGGTAACAAAAGATCATCCTCACGCATGAGGGAAAATCAAACAACCCCAAAAGACCACAACCATCCTATGTACGAGAGGTCCTCGGCCTACCACTCTACTACATCACCCAACAACACGCCTATCCTGTAAGGCATCTACAACATGGTAATAAACCATTAGCTAACCATACATATATGAGGTAATGCATAAGCACAAACATAATCATGGAAAGATAAACACAGAAGCATGCTATCACACATTTACCCATTTATCATCATCATATAATAGTCATTTACTCAAATCATATATATACATATATAGGTATATGAAAGTATGTGACACAAGGACCGATACATCCTCGCCTCTGAGCCTAATAGCCAGTTGTACCAGTATCGGTCACACAATTCGTGTACCCTATGGGAATGGATTGCGCCCTTCTTGTAAACCAATTAATAAAACATAGGTCGGTATATACGACATCTCATGCGCCCTATGGGAATGGATTGACATCAGAGAACCTCCCAGACTCCACGACGGGATGAAAGGGAAAGGTTATCATAGCCACACAACGGGGCAATTAATAAAACATAGGTCGGTATATACGACATCTCATGCTATCATAGCAAACATATAACGCACACACCACTCATGCAAATACCCAATATAGGGATGGTAGCTAAGTAAGTCCTACGGACTTACCTCAACCTCGATCAATCTCAACCATGATCACCTCTAAACCGGAGGGACAACACAACTTATAAACAGGGCATAAAGAGATATATCAATCTCCTAACAACACAAGGGTCATACCTAGACCCAAAGGGATCCATAGGATCATCCTCAACCTAACCTCACAACCTAATAAACCTCAAAATCCATACATAGCATATACCGATCATAACCTCATCAAAACACATCCTCACACATCTGCTTGATCCTATACACTTACACTAGGAAAGGAGGGAACAAAGGCATCCTAAAGCAAGCCTAGAAGCAACACACCTGCAGAACCAAGTGGAAATACCAGCTGGTGCAGGTGGGCACAGGCGCAGCTTACAGGTGGCGCAGGGGTGGCTCAGGCCAGCGTTGGGGCGGCTGCAAAGTTGCGCAGGGGCGGCTGGACAATAGAATATCCCACTTCAGCCCTTTATTCACTTCTTCCTTCGATTCCTTTGCTCCTTCTTCACTCCAACACCATACATACATAAACATACATATATACATCAACACAAGCTAATCATGGTTGGAGCAAGATCCAAACCTAAGGAACCTAAGCTAGACTAAGGAAATAGAGAAAGATGAATGAAAGAAGAAAGATAGGAAGGAAACCATGGAAGCTTACCAAGCTGAGCTTTCTAGAAGATCAAACACCATCACCACAACCTCAAGCTGGCTCACAAGGCTCAGGAACAACAACCATCAACCATCAGCAATAAACCAAGCACACCAAACTCAAGAAAAGATCAAAGATGATCCAAGAAGAGATGAGAGGAGAAGAAGAATGTAGGAGAGAGAGATGACGTTATAGATGAGGAACCCTCATCAGAAGGAAAGAGAAGAAGGTTATAAAGGAAGTGAAAAGGATGAAGCACATGTCAAAGGGTCAACAAAGACGGCTGCAACCACACAGAGCCGCAGGGCCGGACCTTGTGAGGCGCAGGTGCGGCCCAGGCAAACCGTAGGGGCAGCCACTGGGTCACGCAGAGGCGGTCCAGGCTAAAACCAGGTTCTCATCTCACATACTCAGCAACTCAGCAACTAGGCTCTTACAACCATGACCTTCTTCCCCTTGTCAACACCCTTGGGCAAGGGGTCACTTGTGCTCAACCCACTTCTTGTGGTAATTGCTAACACTTGCCCTCTAGGATTGTCTTCGGTTCTTCTGGGAAGCTTCCCCGGATCTCTTTGTGCTTCTCCCGCCTTTTGGAACATTTGTGCTTCTAGCACCTTGCGATCTTTGGTAAGTGATGTGATGGCGCTCTCAAATACGTTCATATTGTCTATCAATTGTTCAAGCAACACCTCGGTTCTATCTTTTGGTGGTTGAGTAAAACCGGGTGGAGGCTCTCTTATGAAGCCCTTGGTGGTGGTGCTTGGCTTGTTGAAGCGGAAGGGTTTAAGGAACCATCCGGGTTAGAGTATGAGAACCTGGAATGGTTGTGGTTGGGGCGGTAGTTGTTGAACTTCCTAATGTTGTTGAAGTTCCTAGGGCCTTGGTACCCTCCATTGAAGTTGTTCCGCCTTCAAGTGCTACAATTTGGTTGTGTCTAATCATTGGTACCCGGACGGTGTACCCTTTGAGCTGGATCCATGCGTTGGCCAAGTGTTTGTGGCTCCTCAATAATAATCGACTCAATCCAAACATGTGCCGCTAGTTGAGGCGGTAGTGGAGGCGGTGGTTGACAAAGGTTAAGCTCCCTTTGCTCCAAAGCTTGCCTAATTTCCTCAATCTCCCTCCTAATAGCTTCTTGCCTCTCGTTTGCAAGTCTCCTCTCATTTTCCAAAGTTTCATCCCTAAGCCTTATTGTCTCTAAAGCATCATTCAACTCTGCTTGAACATCTCTTCCGGCTATCTCCTTCTTCGTCTTAGAACCTTTGGATCTCGCCTTAAGGGTTTTCTTAGGTTCAGGATCGAATAGAGCTAAATCCTTGCCACGAGATCTTCGCATGCACCTAAAGAATGGGAGATATCCTGACAAAACAAAGACAGGAAACAAACAAGATCACAAGAAAAAGAAAGACCTAAACTATATATAAACACACAGAATGATAAATCTTAACTTAGTCCCCGACAATGGCGCCAAAAACTTGTTAACGCTAGGAAGTGATGCTACAAATCCGAGGCAAGAGTGCCAAAAACTTGTTCATCCATTCATGCACACACAAAGTCTTAAATTTATACTCGATATATCTCTAAACTACCTAGCAAAACCCGCATTGTACGGGTCATATAGTAGAAAGGAAAGCATTCCGAGGTCGAACACAAAGAGCGAGGTGAGATTCAACCATGCAATGATCAAAGATAGTTCAACTCTAGACCAAGAAGATAGATGGAAACAAAGAAATTGAAAATCATATGTTTTTTATGGGTTTTGTGGTTATCAAGCAAAGATCACAATCAACAACAATGTCAACCAAACAACAAAACAAACACAAGATATAATATCAATGTATAGAGAGCGGATTCTAGAGATTTGGATGTCCGGTTATGGCAAGGAATCAAGATTCTAATCAACCCAGGAACAAGCTGCGTATGTTGGGAAAGAATGCTTCTCTAATGGGATCAATCACCAGGTAGGTCTCTTGGTTCACTAATCCCGCACCGAAGGTCCTATTATCGGGTAAGTCTCTAGGAACCTAAGGTTGGGAATTCTACACAAACCGGATTACTAACTAGGGGTCAAACCTCTCCTTACCAGGTAGGTCTCGGAAGAGCAAGTCCTAAGAAACAATCCTAGCACACTCAATCCAATCGCAGCTAGTGAGGCTCACTACTACCTAGTGTTTGTCATCTTCTATACCTATAGCGCGAATTACAGGGTAAGTCTCATCCCTCACCTAGTTTACTAACATAGGTCACCCTAATGCTAGATTAGGCTCAACAAACACTAGGATTTCAACTCTCAAACTCCCTAACATGAAGATATAACACTATAGGAACCACTAGTACAGACATACATTTCCATGATGTGTGAAAAATGTCATGCAAAGTGTTTTATGGCGTTTTCCAACGCCATGAAAAAACTCTAGAGGCCGGCGCTTTCAAACTCCCTAACATGAAGATTAACACTAGGATTTCAACTCTCAAACGTCATGCAAAGTGTTTTATCGCTTCGGTGATACTCTCAACCAGACTTGATCACCCACTCTAAACTCTAGAGGTCGGCGCCACTTATCAGCATAAAACTTTTAGCGACTTCGCGCTGCCAGTATTCACTCTCAAATCAACGCAACTCGAGCGATGTCATCCTCTATCTCCTAACGAGCTACTCCACCAGCGTCACTTGGCTCATCCCAGCATAGAGGTGTACAACATCTCCGCCCATACAACGCCTCATAAGGAGTCATCCCAATCAATGCATGTCAGCTCTTATAATATGAAAACTCAACTAAGGGGAGATGGTATGTCCATATATGTCCCCAATCCAAAACACACGCTCTAATCATATCCTCTAAGGTCTGTCTTCGCTCTCTGACGTGTGTTTATGGTGAAAGATATAGCTTTAAATTTAAAACCTAAAATATAAGCCTGAAACAATATGCGAACCCGTAGTGTACACATCAATTGTAATAACAACAAATAATCCACAGTCGAACACAAAGACTATGATGAAACAAAGCACGGTAATTCAGGTTGTCAATCAAAAGCAAGCAACAAAACAAGGATATTAGAGATGACGTAATAATCAGATAAAGGAATGCAGATTCTAGAGGTCAGAGCATCCAGTTGTAGTTCCGACTTAATATCTCAAAGGATAACGTGGACAAAGCTGAGGTTTGCAAGGGAAGGTATTTCTAAGATGGGAATAGATCACCGGGTAAGTCTCACTACTCACTATCCCAAACCAAAGATCCTCTCACCGGGTAAGTCTCAAGGCACTAAGGAAAGGAACTATAATCACAAACCAACACACCACCTAAGGGAATATAATTAACCTTTACCGGGTAAGTCTCAGGCTAACACACAAAGGTAGGATGAAGACACACTCAAATCCAAATAAAGGATAAACCTTTATTACCTAACACTCATCATCATCGGTATACAAGCAAAGTAATCACCGGGTAAGTCTCATCCTAGGCTTGTGTATGGACCATGAAAGGTGCAACAAGGATAGGATTTGGCAAACTAAAACCTAAACTCAGGTATGGATCAGAAAAGGAATCGCCTCGCTCAGTTCATGTCCGATCTCGGTCGAGATGTTCTATGAACGGACCGAGGTGAGGTTCGGTTAAGGTTTGGCTCGAGCTTTCAGGTCTAAAATTAAACTTTTGTCCAAAATTAAACTTTTGTCCAACTTCGATGGTTCTTAAGCCTTTCTTGTAGCTCCTCAATGTTCCATAATGTAGCTGCAATGACTCCTTAGATCCCTTAGCTCCAAATTGCTCCAAAACGTATTATTTTCCCTACAATTACAACAAAACTAGGTGTAGACCTCGATTCTTGCAAAGGTAAACAAAACAACATAATGATCAAGAATATACATCCCATGCATGCAGATTTATGAAGATAAAACGTCCAAACCAATCCCAAAATATAGACTATAATACATGCTATCAAAATACCCCATACTTGTCCCTTTCTTGTCCCCAAGCAAGATTCAAATCTTAGATACAAGATAAAATGAATTATAAGTCATCAAAAAAAGATCAATGAAAAACATTTTACAAAACCTTTTAGTGGTGTGCAACATTCATAGATCACCCTAAGAGAATGCTTCATAGCAAATAAAATCAAAACATGGTCAAAATATTTTACAAATATAAGAAAGCTGATCATCTTTGCATAAAATCATAGAATGCATAATAAATCATATTTATCGAAATCAATCATGTTTAATCTAGTTTAAACCACCAAGTCAATCAACATACTCAAGGTCTTAAGGGCTTTCAAAAAGAGGTCAAGAAACGTGCTAGGGTGGGATGTATATAGGATAATATGGTGCTAGAATCCGGGAATAGGATCTTTACTTTACTTTATTTTTTGAAACATGAACAGAGGTGCACAATAACCAAAGCTCAGGAAATCAGCAATCATCAATTTCTCGAGATGCCTCAAACCCTTGATGCACATTCCATGACCCGTTAGGACTATCGATCAATCAAACTTTGGCAAGACACAAACACCCGGCTATGTGAATGGTGTCGAGTTACTCATCAGCATGATCAACGTCCCCAAACCTAATTTTTTTCTAACACTTTCAACCAAGGTCTCAACTTCACTTCTCACGCTTTTCATCAACTGCATCCAAATTCCCGGATAGATAAAGGGAGGCAAATATGTATATGAGGGGCTAAAGCATGATCAAGAAGAAGAAGAAGAAGAAGAAGAAGAAGAAGAAGAAGAAGAGAATGAAGTGCCTTAATCATCCCGTGAAGAATGTGAGAGAACTCATAATGTGGTGTCAACCTTCAAATCCAACATAATTTTGATAAAAACAAAGTATTAAACATACTAGGATTTTAAAGAAAGCATTTAGAAACTTAAACATATCATAAAACCTTTCGATCATATAAAGATTTCAAAGCTAATTTGAAAACAAATATCTTCATCATGGTCATATTTGAAATGGAAGCACAAAACGTTTCGAAAATCTTTTTAATTTAAAACCCATCTCGATCAAGGTGAATTGACAGCGCCCGAGGTGTTCAACCGAGATGTTTCTCAGTTTCACGACCTCGTTTGGTCAAAAACGTCTCGGGTGAGCAAAAAAAATTTTCAAACTGGTTTTTGACGTTTTTCTCAAACAGAAACTTGTATTCAATGCATGTAAATGGAATATAAGCACATGAAGCCAAACAAGATAATATCAGATAAGAGAGTCATACAACTATACAAGCAAGTCAAGTAGGTCAAATAGATAGAAACACCCCATACTTAGGACACATTGTCCTAATGGGTCAAATACAAGTCATTAAAACAAAGTACTCACCGGACAGAAGCTGAACTGCATAATAATAAGAAAATAAACTCCATGGATGCTCAATCCTTGTCATCTGGTGGTGGTGGAGGTGGAACGTAAGGGTACTAAGACGGGTCGGATGGATAGCCCATAGTCTACTAAAACTGCAACTGCATCATCTGACGCTGATAGTGTTGGCTCTCCTCCATACGATGAGTCCATCCCTCAATAGATCGGCACTAGGCATCGAAACATTGGGTGTTATCAATCCTCAAGGCCAGATAAAAATTTGTCATCTGTCTCGTCAGATCATCTATCCTGTGATGTGCCTCAGGATATCGACGGCGGCGGGCTCGTTGCTGGAGTGGCGGTGGTATGTCAGCTGGAGATGCAGGTGCCTCTCTCTCATCCTCCGTGGCCTCGTCATCAAGGTCGACGGTAGGAATGCTGGATCCGCCGGTATCAGTACCGATGTCCATGGCGGCAGCTCCTCCAATGCCATCTTCATCCTCATATACGCCAACTACCTCAATAGCAACGTCATCCTGCATAATCGGAAACCAAGTAGCCGACGAATACTGATGGTCGTAAACTAAAAACTGTGATGACCAGACAATACCCTTAGGAAACTTCGTTTCCCATGGCATGGATACACAAGGTGTTCCAAGACCGCGGGGAACGAGTATACGTCGTGTGATCATCTTTTGCAAACCCAACGGCTTCGGTGTCGCAAACAATGTACACCCAGAGAGGTCCAGTCCCATATAAGTTGCAATGTGGGTCACCAACCCACCATAGCAGATGTGGCCATTCGCCTACCCCTTCACCCTATGAAGATCCTCAACTAGCAGGGCAGCGAAGTCTGGTACGCCTCTAGTCACCGTACAAAGCAAACTAAAAAGCTCACCTTGTCGGACCTTCTTGGGCGTCTCAGTACGCGCCAGAAGCATCTCACTGAATATCCTTGAGCAATACGGAATGCAAGATGGAATATGATGCACTTCCGAGAATCCGTGGGCTTCCATCTGTCACGGTGGTCAGTCACATAAGTAATCTCCCTCCCCCCCCCCCCACCAAAAGAAACTACGATCTTGTGCTCGAGAAGCAAAATTCATCGTTGTAGGAGTGGGAAATCCAAAAATCTCCCAAAACTACTCCAAGGGGGCGAAGTAGTTCTTGTTCAGCAATCGGTACTTGATTCGTCTATTCTCCGGCATGTAGAGAACTGAGCTCAAAAACTCGAACGTCGGTTTTTTCAGAAGTCGGCATCCTGATGGCCATAAAGTCCTCAAGGCCAACCATAGAAATCATCTTCTGCAAGGCCTCCACCACGTGAAGGTACTCGAATTCATCAACATCAACATATCGTGGGGCAACAATGGGACGCCCACAAATCCTATCGAAGTCCCGCTGGAATCGCTCGTGGATCACCGGGACTGTGGGCTGAGGAGGAGGGGAAGGAGGGGAGTGGTGGGAACTACTAGGCCTATCTCTCAAGGCCAGCTGGCGATCAGATCTCCTCAAATTACTCATTTCCGAGAATCACCTCACTCGGCTCAAGAACACCTCGGCCGAGACGCGGAAGGGGCAACTGAGGCGAACTGGTTGTGCGATTCGAGATCCAAAATCTATAAGCTTTTCCCCCAAAAATCACTACCAATTGCTTCCTAAGGGGTACTTATATCCTTTTCAACAACAATCAGTGGCAACCAAAGCCAAATATGAGCGGAATCAAAGAAAATGAACCAAGTTAGAGTTTTGGTTAAAATATCCCAAATGTGCAGATTATAGTCGATTTTTACGTTGTTTGATGCTTGGAAACTGGTTCTTGTACTTCTCTTGAGGACTTGAAGCCAGAAATCGTCGAAAATGGGCTTGATTTGAGAATTTGAGCAAAGGAGTCACTGCGGTCGAGGAGGGCAAAGAGAGGGAGTAAGGTGAGAGGAGAGAGAAAGTTGATATCCTTTTTACCCCTCGCAAAATTTGATTTCACTCGGTCGCGGTGGTTTTGAATGGACAGAGTTGTCAGAACGAGGTAGTTGTCAGATAAGAGCACCTCGGCTGACGAAGAACATCTCGGTCGAGGCGTTTTTATAGCATCCGAGATGTGTCTCGTTCAAAACTCCATCTTCTCAATTTCTCGAACATCAGCCCTTCCATGTAGCTCTTGAGTTGTAATTTCTTCTTAGAGATCACCTGATTCCTGTCTAGGAGGACACACAAAACACAAAGTAAACTATCTAAACTAATCTAGAAAAGGGAAAAGAAAGCAATATCTTGGGTTGTCTCCCAAGAAACGCTTGGTTTAAGGTCGCGAGCTAGACCGTACGTCATCTTTAAACAAGATAGGTGGTTTTCTCACCCCATACTTGAACTGCACCATGGGGGAAGGCAAAAGATTCCGCCCAATGCTCCAGAAAATGCAAATGCTCATCAGGAAATGAATCATCAATGGGTAGGTCATCCTTCTCGAGCGAGATATGTGGTAGCCGGCTGAGGTGATCTGCCACGGAATTCTCGGATCCCTTCTTATCGTGAATCTCTAGGTCAAACTCTTGAAGCAAGAGAATCCAACGAATAAGGCGTGGCTTTGCAACTTTCTTAGCCAGCAAGTATCGAATAGTTGCATGGTCAGTGTAAACAGTAACTTTCGCTCCCACTAAGTAAGAGCGGAACTTCTCAAATGCATAAACAACTACCAATAGCTCCTTCTCGGTGTTGGCGTAGTTCTGTTGAGCTTCATCTAGCATCTTTCTAGCATAATAAATGGCGTTGGTCCGGCCATCCCTCTTTTGTCAAAGTACCGCTCCTACGGCCACATCACTAGCATCACACATGATCTCAAAGGGAAAGGTCCAATCGGGAGGTTGAATGATGGGAGCGGTGATCAATGCTTCCTTTATCGTGTAAAAAACATCAAGGAATTATTGCGAAAACTCAAAAACAACATCCTTATTTAAAAGATTAGTAAGCGGTTTAGAGATTTTGAGAAATCCTTGATGAACCTCTTGTAGAAACCTGCATGCCTGAGAAAACTACGCACACCATTAACAGAACAAGGGGGAGGAAGTTTCTCAATAGTCTCGATCTTAGCTCGATCGACCTCTATACCTCGGCTAGAAACGAGGTGACCTAGAACAATTCCTTAGCTAACCATGAAGTGACACTTCTCCCAATTCAAAACAAGATTAGTGTCTTCACAACGTTGTAACACTAGAGAAAGGTTAGCCAAACAGTTATTAAAAGAGGAACCATATACCGAAAAATCATCCATGAATACCTCCATGATCTCCTCAATATACTCGGAGAAGATAGCCATCATACAATGCTGAAAAGTGGCGGGTGCGTTACACAATCCGAATGGCATCCTCCGATAAGCGAATGTCCTCCATGGACAAGTGAAAGGGGTTTTCTCTTGATCATCCGGATGGATAGGAATCTGAAAGAAGCCACTATAACCATCTAGATAGCAAAAATGGGAGTGTTGTGCTAACCGTTCAAGCATTTGGTCAATGAATGGAAGAGGGAAATGGTTCTTTCTTGTGGCCAAATTCAGCTTTCTATAGTCAATGCACATCCTCCAGCTCATAACGGTCCTAGTGGGAATCAACTCGTTGTTCTTGTTGGTCACAACGGTCGTCCCACCTTTCTTGGGAACTACATGCACCGGACTCACCCATTTTCTATCTAATATGGGAAATATGATACCTGCATCAAGCAACTTAAGAATCTCCTTCTTCACAACCTCTTTCATGATCGGTTTTAACCATCTTTGAGGTTCCCGTAAAGTCTTGTGATCATCTTCCATTAGTATCTTATGCATACAAAGAGAAGGCTTAATACCAACAAGATCATCAATAGTATAACCCAAAGCCTTTTTATGTTTCCTTAACACATGCATCAATTTAGACAACTCAACTTCAGAAAGAGAAGCACTAAAAATGACAGAATAAGTAGAATCCGGACCAAGAAAAGTGTACCTCAAGTGGGTTGAAAGTGGTTTAAGGTCTAAGACAGGAGGTGCTTTAAGTGGTGGATTTGTACCGTCTTTCTCCAGTGAAGAGGACATAGACCAAAGTGTTGGACTGAGGTGGTCTTCAGTTGACGCTATCTCACTTGTTTTGGAGGTTGTCTTGGTCGTGGACCGAGATGATGGACCGAGGTGTTCTCCAGAGAAGGTCACCTCGCTTGCTCCAGAAACCATTTCGGTCGAGGTACTAGAACTGAAACCGAAACCTAATGTGCTTTTCGTCTCCTAAATGAGATCGTCGAATCCAGCTCCTGGATCTTCTTCCAAGCTTTGTACATCTATATCACACAAAACATCTACACCTTCCTCCATCATACTAAAACTCCCAAAACTTTTTCAAGAGGATATTTAACTAGGATAGAGCTCAACAATTCTCGAGAATCTTCTTCATCATAGATGTTGAAGATATCATCTTCCAAAGGCTCTCCTTTCATTGTAGCTAAAAGTGAAAACTCCACATGATCACCACCAATGTTGAATGACAACTTGGCGTTCTTACAATCAACATTGCAACCCGATGTCGTGAGAAATGGTCTTCCGAGAATGATAGGAATGGGATAATCTGCGGGAATATCCAACACAACAAAGTCTATAGGTATATAGAAATTACCTATCTTGACGGGAACGTCCTCCAAGACTTCAACGGGAAGGGTAATGGAGTGATCCACCATGTATAACGTCATCATCACTGGCTTGGGATCTCCAAGGCCGATCTTTTCGCAAAGTGCTAGAGGAATGATGCTCACACTTGCTCCTAGATCACAAAGTACATCATAAGTCACATCCCCAACTTGGATGGGAATGCAAAATGAACTGAGATCTCTCAACTTAGGCGGCATGCTCTCCTTCATGATTTAAATGAGCTCCGAAGATCTAAAGGTCATCCGTACTTCTCCAAAGTCTTCCAGCTTTCTCTTCCTTGATAAGATCTCTTTCAGAAACTTCCCATAGGCGGGCATCCTTAGGATAGCATCAATGAAAGGGATGTTAATATGTAGCTTATTCATAAAGTCAAGAAACTTACCAACGTGCTTGTCTAGATGTGCCCGTGCCTTAAACTGAGGGAACGGGAGTGGAGGTTTATAAGCAGGTGGTGGAACATAAACATCAGCATTCTCTTTAGCTTTCTGGGGCTCCATCTCGGTTGGCACCTCGACCGAGGTGTTCCTCATCTAATCTTGGTCCGACCGGGGTACTGGATCTGTTGTCTTCAAACCACTGCGTGTAGTGATTGCCATGACCTGCCCTTTTGGTTTGTTCTCTGTCCTTCCTGAAAGTTTACTAAGATCTCTTGGTGCTTCATTATCCTTGTTGAAAACTTGATGTTCTAAGGCTTTTTGTGCCTTTGAAAATGAGTTCATAGAATTCTCCATAGTGTTGAGCTTCATCATAATAGCTTCCAGCACAACATCCGTTTTCTCCTTGGGTTGTTGGGATGAGTTTGATGACGGCTCCTGGCTCCTCAATGGAGTAGAAGACGAAGGGCGGTTAAGAGCATTTTCACCATGAGAATAAGGGTTACCGGGATTTTGTTGATTTGATCTCCAATTATTGTTGAAATTCCTGCTATTGTTGTTGTTATTGTTGTTGTTGTAATTGTTGTTCTACGGCCCTTGATAGTTTCCTCTCCCCAAATATCCAGCATCTTGCTCCTTTTTTGCTTTAGTTTGAGCTAGTAAAAGATCCTTCAAAGCCTTGACTTCATTGTTGAGCGTAGTGAGTTGAGCAACACTTGAATTTGTAAGACTCATATCCGGAAAGCTAACTCGCTTTGCTCCATCTTCAACTCTTCGATGGGAGTACTTCTCCATGTGTAAAGCTTTCTTCTCAATAAACTCCCAAGCTTCATCAACTGGTGTATCCATAAAAGCTCCAGCAGAAAGTGATTGGAGTTTGAATTGAGTTTCCTCATCCAACCCCTTGAAGTAAATCTCTAGCAACTCAATATTTGGAATCCCATGGTGAGGGCAATCCAATAAAAGGTCCTTGAACAAACTTTCTTTATCCTTCATGACAAAAACATTAATCTTACCCCTCAATTCAGCGGTTTTTGATGGGGGAAAGAACTTAGTAAGAAACTCCGTAGTCATCTCTTCCCATGTGTTAACTCTTCCAGCTGGAAGAGCTTGATACCAAGCTAGCGCCTTGTCTTTCAAAGAGAAGTAGAAAGGCCTTAGCTTGAAGTTGTCGTTCTCCACTCTTGATGGTCTCAACGTCTCCATAAGAATCTCATAGTTTTGAATGTGTTGATGTGGAGATTCTCTTTCCATGCCTCCAAATTGACATTGTCGAATCATTGTGAGGACTTGAGGTCTAAGCTTGTAATCATGCTCAGCTGGATCTCCTAGATTAATTTTGGGACGTCGCACTTGTCGATTTGGGTCCATCCGCTGACCTAGGGTTTGCGGTGCTCCACCGAAAAGATTACCTCGGTCAGCCATAGCCGACAACTGAGGTGGTGGATGTATCTCGGCCGGGGCAACTAGGGCAGGATCCAGCCTCGGTCCAACAACTAGGTTCGGTCGACGTCGGATTTGGGATCGTAGTGCGGCCATATCAGCTTGAATCTCTTCTATTTTTGCACGAGTCTCCTCTTTATCTCTCTGTAATTCTTCTTTACTCAGCCGAAGTTGTTCTAATGCATCCTTCAGTTCGGCTTCAAGATCTCGATCCGCCATCTTAGCTTCTTTCAATCTCCTTTTGTATTTCTTTTCTGGTTCGGGATCGTAGGGAACGATTTCTTTCCTAGCACGAGTTCTTCGCATAAACCTATAGAAAGATCCCGTAAAATAACTCAAGTAAAGTAATCAATAGTAACAAGGGCAACAGCCCTAAAAGACAACCAAAGCCGAACGTGGTCTTGACCAAGTCCCCGGCAACGACGCCAAAAACTTGTTCGCTCTCAGACGTGTGTGTATGATGAACGATATAGCTTTAAATTTATAGACTAAAATATAAGCATGAAATAATATGCGAACCCACAGTGTACGGATCAATTGTAATAACAACAAATACTCCAGGGTCGAATACGGGGACTATGGTGAAACAAAGCACATCAATTCAGGTTGTCAATCAAAAGCAAGCAACAAAACAAGGATATCAAAGATGATGTAATAATCAGATAAAGGAATGCAGGTTCCAGAGGTCAAAGCATCCAGTGGTGGTTCCAACTCAAAATCTCAAAGGATAACATGGAAAAAGTTGAGGTTTGCAAAGGAAGGTATTTCTAAGGTGGGAATAGATCACCGGGTAAGTCTCACTACTCACTATACCAAATCAAAGATCCTCTCACCGGGTAAGTCTCAAGGAACAAAGGAAAGGAACTATAATCTCAAACCAACACACCACCTAAGGGAATAGAATTAATCTTTACCGGGTAAATCTCAGGCTAACTCACAAAGGTAGGATGAAGGCACACTCAAACCCTAATAAAGGATAAACCTTTATTACCTAACACTCATCATCATCGGTATACAAGCAAAGGAATCACCGGGTAACTCTCATCCTAGGCTTGCGTATGGACCAAGAAAGGTGCAATAAGGATAGGATTTGGCAAACTAAAACCTAAAGTCAGGTATGGATCAGAAAAGGAATCGCCTCGCTCAGTTCATGTCCAATCTTGGTCGAGATGTTCTATGAACGGACCGAGGTGAGGTTCGGTTAAGGTTTGGCTCGAGCTTTTAGGGTCCACTAGGGTAAAGACTCATTCTTTCATCGTCTTTCCGACAACCTTCAGCCAATCACCCTAGAATCGCACAAGACTTTAGTCAATAATCATCATGATAATAATAATCAAATATATAAGAAAAGATGCAATATCCAAACAAGAAATCCTTAACACAAAGGTCTCAATAATCACTCAATCAAACAAACAGCAAACTGTGTTCGTCAATCACAAACCAAAAGACAATAATCAAACAATCTATGAAAACCTTACAACTTCCTTCAAAAGCCTTCAACTTTATCTTCAAAGCCAACTTTCATCCTTCCTTGGAATATCTTCAATCTTCCAAACTAATCAACCAACTAGACATACTTCCATCTAGAAAATACATCCCAATATATAGGAAAATCACTTGCCAATAACAAAAGATTTTGTGCCAAGAATAAAACATCTTATGGGCCATGGGTCGTCCGTCTCGATCTAGCTCAGCGGAGTCACCTCGATCGAGATGGTACTATAGCAATCCGAGGTGATCCTCAACTACGTGCAAATCTCTCTAATCTGGTCCAAAATCAAACTTCTGTCCAACTTCCATGGTTTCGCCTTTCTTGTAGCTCCAATGACTCATTAGATCCCTTAGCTCCAAATTGTTCCAAAATGTATTATTTTCCTTACAATTACAACAAAACTAGGTGTAGACCTCGATTCTTGCAAAGGTAAACAAAACAACATAATGATCAAGAATATACATCCAATGCATGCAGATTTATGAAGATAAAACGTCCAAACCAATCCCAAAATATAGACTATAATACATGCTATCAGTCGGGATGGTCCGCTCGGACTTACCATTTGTTTGAGGATTATATGTTGTCGTAAAGTGAAAACTCGTCACCAAAGCTGCATGAACTTGTTGTTAAAACCTCGAGGTGAACCATCCGTCTTTGTCAGAGACGATGATCCTCGGTACCCTATGAAGTCTCATTATCTATGTAGTGAGCTCCTCAGCTAGCTAACTCACTGACCACATTTCTTTAATAGGAATGAAACATGTGGTCTTCTTCAGTTGGTCCTCTATAACCCAAATCGCATCAAAGCTCCGACTCAGTCCCAAGCCGGTGAAAAAATCCATGGAGATGTCCTCCCACTTCCATTATGGTAATGGTAGTAGGTGGAGCTCTCCTCTTGATATGCGAAGTTCAATCTTAACATGTTGATTGGTCGCACTATAAGCTACATATCTAGCCACGTCGGCTTCAGCCCACACCACCGGCAAGAGCGTTTCACATCCTGATACATCTTAATAGCACCCGTCTGAGTAAGGTGTTGTGTGAGCCTCGCCTAAGATCCTTAGTCTCAGCTCTTTGTCCGACGGCACAAATACACGCTCTTGGCGTCTCATCACCCCGTTGGCGCCTATTGTAACTACGGTGCCTCGCCTCTAGACATTTTCTCTCGGATCCTAGTCAGCGTTGGGCAGCTCTTCTGCTTTTGTCGGATCTCTCCCAACAGATCAGGTAGCAACTCTAAAGTGGACAAGTGGTTGTCCAGGTCCGGAAAAATGATGTCCACTCTATCCAAGCTAGATCTCTCTACAACTAAGGTTGAGCCGTCAATCGAGGTATAGCCTTCTCCTCTTACGGTTATTCAACTCCAGTTGAGTGAATATGTACTTTAGACTCTTATGGTCTGTGAAGATTTAACACGTCGCACCATAAAGATAGTGGCGCTAGATCTTCAGGGCATGTACCACTGCAGCTAACTCGAGGTCATGAGTCGGATTATCCTTTTCATACGTCTTCAATTGTCTAGATGGGTACGCAATGACTCTACCTCGTTGCATCAACACACATCCCAAGCTTAGCTTGGATGCTTCATTGTACACCGCAAAGTCCTTGATGCCCTCAAGTTGTGCTAGAATAGGAGCGGAAGTCAGTCTCTTCTTTAGCTCCTCAAAACTCTGTTGGCACGGCTCGGGCCATACAAACCGGGTAGTTTTTCTCAACAAGTAAGCGAGTGGTCAGGCGATCACTGAAAACCCTTCCACGAACCGGAGGTAATATCCCGCCAAGCCTAGGAAGTTGCGTACCTCCTTAACACTCCTTGGAGGTAGCCATGAAGATACAAACTTTATCTTTGCTAGATCAATCTTGATTCCATCAAAGGAAACTACGTGGCCAAGGAAGGCAACCTCAGGCTTACAAAACTCACACTTAGAGAGCTTAACGTACAACTCTCTATCTTGCAGGACTCGTAGCACCGTCCTCAAGTGTCCTGCATGTCCCTCTCGGCTCCTAGAATACACTAGGATGTCATATATGAAGACAACTACACACTGATTTAGGAAGTCCATGAAGATGCCGTTCATCAACTCCATGAATACGGAGGATGCATTCGTGAGCCCGAATGGCATCACTACAAACTCATAGTGGCTATACTTGGTCTAAATGTAGTCTTAGGCACATCATGCTCTCTCACCCTCAACTGGTAATATCCTGACGTCGTATCAATCTGGGAGAACACAGTAGCTCCATGCAGCTGTTCTAACAACTTATCGATGTGGGGCAACATATTCTTGTTCTTGATAGGAACCTTGTTCAACTCCCTATAGGCAATGCTCATCCTTATCGTTTCGTCCTTCTTCCACACAGACAGTACCGGTGCACTCCATGGAGAAACACTAGGGTGTATGAAGTCCTTCTCGGCTAACTCCTCTAATTGCTTCTTCAGCTCAAACAGCTCGATAAGCGTCATGCGATAAGGTGCCTTCAAGATCGGTCTCTTACCGAGCTCCAACTCGATACTGAAGTCTATGCTCCTCTACGACGGAAAACTTGGTGGCTCACTGAATACGTTAGTGAAATCACTCGTATAGGAATCTCCTCTAAAGTCCGGCTCTTACTCTCCTTCATGGCATAGCACCAGAAGGCCTCACAACCCTGCCCAATCAGTCTCATTGCTCTGATGGCGCTGATAACCATACTGGTCTTTCGGAGGTCCCATCCTCGGAATATCTCAACATGACCTGCTTTGGTAGTGATTGTCACGGTCCTCCTACCGAAACTTAGGACCACATCAAGCCGGTCCATCCAGTCCATCCCCGAGATGACTTTCTCATGCACTAAATACATGACGAAGAAGTCCACTAACCAATCACGATTTCCCAAACGGATAGGACAATCGTGATTCTCCCGGTTACCTCTAACCTTACCCCCATCGGGTAACCGTATAATAAAAGGTGCTTCCTCTACTATCTCTAACGGAAACCTGTCTACACATGCATCCAAAATAAATGAATGTGTAGTACCCGTATCAAATAATATTCTAATAGGCAAGCCATTAATCTGAATAGTACATGTCACCGATGCTTTCGGATCCTCAGTGTTCCTCAACTCGAACACCTGTGCCTGAGTCTCTCTCGTATCGGTTGTACCGTCATTGTGCTCTCTAGCTCAACCCTGTCCTTGCACTGAGCTCTATAAAGGGGAATGAGCCTGGTGTTGTGGTGATCTATGTCCCCTTCCCTGAACCTATGAGGAACAAGATCCTTGTTGTGATGAAGTTCTACCCCGACAACAGAATATATCCTTGTGACATATCCAGCCGCATACGAAGCATGTCACCAGCGGCTTTTTGCAGTTCGGTTGAGTATGTTCATAATTGGCATAGGTGTAACAATGTTGCCCTTTACTTGGAGTCTACATTGTAGGGACATAGCTCGGTCGTCCCTGCTTCTTACCTCGTCCATAGCCATAAGCTCCTACACTAGTACCGGCATGCCCAATCCTCTGCCGCTTCCTTGACCCACTTGTATCTAGTGTCGGTACCCTTGGCTCCTCTAGACCCCTGATGGTCTCAGTTACCCCCTCCGAAACAACTTGTACCAGAGTCACCCTTTGCGACGCCTCAACAAATCTTGTAGGCACCGGAGGATATATAATACGCTCTTTCCTCCTAGCCGCATTAGCCATTTGCTGGATGTATTCCTTAAACTTTGTCACTCCTATCGAGACGCGACCCGAATCCGTTGTACGAAACTTCTGTGATCCTGGTACGGTAGCCGTCTCATTCCAGATTATAGGTGTCACACTTCCAGCAATCTCCTCAGTCTTATCCTTTGCTAGTCCAGCTACTGGCGGCTCACCTTGGGGAATTTGACCCCAACCTCTCACGACTAGAGGTCTACTTCCTTGACCTAGTCCCTTGACTACAAGAGTCCAATCACCTCTACCTTGCCCAGCAGGAGAACGAGGTGAATGACCTCGACCCATAAAGGGTGTTGTTATTGTGCGTGTCATCTGCACAAGGTGTCATCATCTAATCAGGTCAAGCTAACGTAATGTGTATAAAAAAAATCCGGGAAATTGCCATATAATAGTTCACAACTAACAAGCTAAGCTGTCAAGATCCGCGGAGGTAGTGGTGGTTCCTCGTACTTTAATAACAACCCGACCATGCACATGATTTTGAAAACAAATTTGATTCGAAGACTCAGACCCTTTCAGGTTCTGTTTATTCATTTGGCCTTTTAGAAGATTACAAGTGTCATTGTTGTCAACCTAAAGCTTTGATACCATGTTGAAACACCCCAAATCCTAGACCCATGGCGCTACGGGTTAGGATCTCACAATGGGTCCTGACCCTAGCTCGAAAACAATATTACCGGACCTTTCAACAAGGCACAAATGTGAAAATA
Organism: Fagopyrum homotropicum; assembly: GCA_033239125.1. NCBI lineage: Eukaryota > Viridiplantae > Streptophyta > Magnoliopsida > Caryophyllales > Polygonaceae > Fagopyrum > Fagopyrum homotropicum. The sequence goes on from BSWB01000002.1 coordinate 53,392,217, forward strand.
CTAAAAACATAATAAAACAAGCAATGTCAAATAACAAAGGACCCTCAACCACGTATATTAAATTCAACAATGAAACGAATACTATAAACCACCACCCGTCCTACGTCGTACGGGAACCCCAAATGACCACACCATCCAGATCACTCGGCAGCTACCCTATCCTGCAAGGCATCTAACAAGACGGATAAACCTTTAGCTAAAAATCTAAATATCAGAAGAAAACATAAGCACAAACACACACAACGCGGAAATGTAAACACAAATCATGATATCACAAAATCCGTTTATTATCTTTCTTAAGGTCATACATTCTTAATCCATTTAAGCTTGTGGCACGAGAAGTCTATGACTCTCGCCTTTGTCCCTTTATCCAGCAAGAATGGATCGACGCACCTCTCCGTATACCATGTGGAATGGATCAGTACTCTCCCCGTCTATCATGTCTAGCTTAGTCGCGAAGAACCTCTCAGTCTCCCTCATGAGTTGAGCAGATGATGCCACCGCCCATTACTCTTGGGCCAATAACATAAGTCGGTTATACTAAACAATTATCATACTATAAAACATAATACAAGCACCACTTATGTCATTCAACCAACATAAGATTGTGTCTAAGTAAGCCCAAAGGACTTACTTGTATCTAGGTAATCCAACTATCCACAACTCTCATCCAGGAATATACTCCACCGCCTAATCATAAGGACATGTGGGTCAATCAATTATCCGACACTAGAAGTCTCTAACTCCTAGATCACCATGATTCTATTAGCCTAAGCTACATTGTAAAACCATCAATTCTTCATCCTCAACAATATCTGAAAACTACATCAAGCATTTTTCCTCCACTTATCATATCTCGATAAAACTTTGAAACCACCTAAACCAATCATTCCCCAATATACACTAAATTACCACTAACTAGCATTCACACTAGTTCTGCTAGGATCTAGTCTAGCATGATACTACTCTACATACTCGTATATGAATCATAAGATAACTAGGAAGGAAGGATCATATGCCTAGATCCAACTCTTAAGTCAAAAGTTAGACTTACGAGTCCACTAGAATGATTCCGCGACCGCGAAGGAAAGAAGCCGCGACCACGGGACAGAAGTACCGGCGCGACTGTGGTGACACTTAGGCGCGACCACGGTAATCTTGGGGTGCGGGTGTGGTGACGAGCGTCAAGGTGCGACCGCGGCTATGTGTAGGTGCGACCCCGGGAGAAGTCTAGAAAGACGATATTACTTCCTTGGCTACGGTTCCTTTGTTTGGTCGCCTGCTTCTTTCCTGGGAATATCAATAAGATCCTTGAAGCTACCAATAGACTCATCGAACCCAAAGGGGAAAGAAAGAGAACAAGAGGAGACTTTGACGGAAAGGTTTTAGCAAGGAAGAGGAGGAGGAAGAAGAAGAAGAAAGGACGGTGAGTTACTTAACGTTTTTCCTGGAGAAGCACCAGCAACTCCTTGCCTGATACTGTGCAATCGTCCACAAAATACATATTAGTCTCTCACTAGCTTGAATGGGGAAGAAGGTTGAAGGAGGACTGAAGAAGAGGGAGGGAGGGAAGAGGTGAAGATACGTGAAAGAAGAGATAGGGAGACATCTGCTACAGTTAAGAGGTGGAAAGGCTGCCAAAAGATTGAATTAAACTGCTAAGATAGGAAAGTAACTCGATGACGGTTACAAAAGATCGGACATGATCTGTTGTCTTACCGTGACTCCGGCAAGACATGGTCATGACCGCGCCGGCGCGGTTACGGGACTTCTCGCAGGTACACAAACTTATGCGACCGCGGAGTGCGGTTGCGGTGACTCCTAACTTCACACCGGAATAAAATTTCCAAACACAAATATCCGTCTAAAACAAAATCATGTTAATATAATTGATTATTTGATTACTAAATTTTAAAATTCAACAAGAGGTAGTGCAAGGGTAGTTTTATTAATAAATTTATACCATATATATTAAATATATATTTACAGTAAATTTAATTATTTAATAAAAAATATTACACTTTTGAGAATTCATTGTGTATAATTTAAAGAAAGAATTGTACATGACACAATACGGGTTAAACTAATTTATATAAGCACATTTGTGATATTTTATGTACGGCGTTATTATTTGTTTTTGTAATAAAAATTTTTGAAGTGTTATTATTAAAATTATAATTAGAAGAAGGAGGTATAATATAAGTTGGTAATACATATTTTTCAAGTAGTGTCATTTCCTAATGTTCATTAAAATTCATATTATCAAAGATGCCTTACAATTTTATAACATACATAATATGAAGTTTTATTCACGGTGAATACTAATGTTATACATGATATACAGATAATATGGTTATATAAATTACAGCGCCAAAATCGATTGACCTTATTTATATGATATGTCGGCCCAATCAGTTCCATTTTTTGAGCATTTGACGTTATCATCCAAGATGGTGCGTTTTGCTACCTAATGAGCGTTTCACTGTAGCTATGAGCCTGATTTTCTTGCATGAGTTGGTATTATTCATATCAAATATTTGGACCTGGAGCGGAACACTGTTATTGAACCAGACTTGAAAATTCAGGTCTAGTTTATCAATTTTGGGCCTAATAAAAATAAAGAAATTTGGTCCTATCGGTTTGACCGATAATGATTCGACTAGAAATTCAAGTCCAGTTTAGGTCCAATAATGGCTAGCCCAAATCCACTCTAAAAATACTAATTATCCTAACAAAAGATGATGCCAAACAAGTCCTTATATTCCTTCCATGAACAATCAATATTGTTCCATATCTCATTGCATAAAGTTGATTTAATCCACATGGTTCAAATCTTGATGCATCAAGAGCACGTCACATCTAATATTAAGAGATGTCTCTTTTTAGAACATCTAAATAAGGAACTCATGTATTACAAAATCAATTCCCCCCTCTAACTAAACAAACACTAAATGACTATTCTTATGTAGCAAATGACATCAGTTTCATTTCTTCTCAAAATAAAGTTTTTGGATTTCTCGATCTCTAAAAGTTTGCATTAAGTTGAAAGTAGCACACTTGCAAGTTGCACATCATTATACACCAATTCCAGAATGGCCGATAAGATAAAATTAGTCTAACCTCCTAATGAATCCAATCTACAAGAGTACTTGAAATTACTTGTAAAACAAGAATAAAAGGTGCGCAAGTATCAAGCAAAATTCAACAAACTATTTGAACTCACCAATGGACAATCACGTCTCATAGAGACCACCCTATTGGAATAATCAAATTTCCTAAACAGTAAACGCAAGGATCAATATCATGCTAGAGTTATTAAGGAATCTAGAATTGCATATCTGGTTCCATAATAGCAATTGGATCAAGCCTTAGTACAGAATCTACGATCCGAATGAGCGCCCGCAGGTATACAGTCTTCCTCAATCAAATCTCCTTAGGGTTTTCTTAGGTTTTCTCTCTAATGGGAATCTAGAATTGCATACCTGGTTCCATAATAGCAATTGAATCTATTAAGGAATCTAGAATTGCATATCTGGTTCCATTATAACGTTTATATAATGACCTAGAAGAATCCTATTAAGCCTATTTGGCCAAAATTTGGTATCCACCCATTAAGCCCATACCGCTTAATTAAAGTCTACAGATTTTACTCGATTGAATCACTTTTATTAGCCCGTTAATATATTTAGTCATATAATATAATTGGTTATTATAATATGTAAGCCCACTAATAATAATAAGATTAATAAAATCTTACAATCTCCCACTTCGGCTACATATTAAATAAATAACTATATTATCCAAAATTCTTTATGTGTACACGTAATGACTAATTTTATGTAGACTTATTCTTTAATCAATCTGGTACACCTCATATATCAATATGAGATCACGGCAGCTTTCGTCACATCATCGTGACTAAACCTTCCGTGTTCACCACATTAGTATATTCGATGACCTAGATCAAGTATGGATGAGAGGCATGAAAATTACATGAAATGTGATCTCATAAACATGTCTATTTTCAACTGTTTCTTCTTTAATTCGAAGATCAATCCAAAACAACCTTTAGTTCAAAATGTAAATGACGGCAACTTTATTATGCATAAACTATAAACATAGAACATTAGTATATTCGATGACATAGATCAAGTATGGATGAGAGGCATGAAAATTACATGAAATGTGATCTCATAAACATGTCTATTTTCAACTGGTTCTTCTTTATTCGGAGATCAATCCAAAACAGCCTTTAGTTCAAAATGTAAATGACGGCAACTTTATTATGCATAAACTATAAATATAGAACATCTAATCAAATTCCCACTAAGTCAAGGGATTACAAAACTGTCAAGCCTCATAAGAGCAGTGTGCTCAAGAAAAATCTTAGGAGGCAACCCCTTAGTTAACGGATCCGCAATCATGGAGTTTGTACTTATGTGTTCTACACAAATCTGCCCACTTTGAACTTTTTCATTTAATGACAAGAACTTGATGTCAATGTGCTTCTCCTTTACAGAGCTTCTGTTGTTATTGGAGAACAAAACTGCAGCCTTATTGTCACAAAATAACTTCAATGGCCTTTTAATTCCAGTAACCACACATAGGCATGTGACAAAGTTACGCAACCATATCCCATGAATGGATGCTCCGAAGCAAGCCATGAACTCTGCAGCCATAGTGGAGGTAGCTACAAGTGTTTGTTTGACACTTTTCCAAGATATAGCTCTTTAAGCCAACATGAAGACATAGCATGAGGTGGATCGTCTACTATCAATACAACTGACGAAATCAGAATCACAATATCCAACGATCTCCAATCTGTTTGATTTCTTGTAAGTCAACATGTAGTTCTTCGTTCTTTGCAAATACTGGATAACCCTTTTTGCTGTTTTTCAATGATCCGATCCAGGATTACTAAAGTATCTACCCAAAAGTCCCACAACAAATACTATATTGGGACGGGTACAAACTTGAGCATACATTAGACTCCCTACCACTGAGTAATAGGGAACCTTTTGCATCTCCTTTATTTCAAGATCTGTTTTGGGGCACTGTTTGAGACTAAACTTGTGTCCTTTAGCTATTGGTGTATCTCCAGCTGATCAATCTTTCATGTTAAACCTACTTAGTACCTTTTTAATATAGCCCTTTTGTGATAGCCTAAGGATACCTTGAGATCGATCTCTTAGTATTTGAATTCCTAAGACAAAAGAGGCTTCCCCAAGATCTTTCATCTCAAAATTTCTAATGAGAAATTTCTTGGTTTTGTCCAATAAGTCTATATCGTTACAAGCCAATAGTATGTCATCAACATACAATACCAGAAAGATAGATTTGCTCCAACTGAGTTTGTGATACACACAATCTTCAACCTTATTCACCTCAAATCCAAAAGAGGTGATCACTTGATGAATTTATGATTCCATTGCCTTGATGCCAGTTTAAACCTATAGATGGATTTCTTTAATTTACAAGCCATAGATTTTGAATCTTTGGATTCAAAATGTTCTAGTTGAACCATATAAATGGTTTCATAGATGGTTCCATTGAGAAATGCTATTTTCACATCCATTTGATGCAACTTTAAATCAAAAAGAGCTACTAGTGTCATTATTGTCCTAAAAGAGTCCTTAGATGAAACCGGAGAAAAGGTCTCTTTAAACTCAATACCTTCCTTTTGAGTGAATCCCTTGGCAACTAGACGAGACTTATATCTTTTGATATTGCCTTTTGCATCCCTTTTGGTTTTAAATATCCATTTACAACCAATGGGTTTTGCACCTTTTGGCAACTCAACAAGTTGTCCTTCGTGGATTTCATCTCTTCTTGCACGGCTTTAATCTAGTATTGAGAGTTAGAACTTTGAAGGGCCTCAAGAAGATTGATTGGATCATCATCTGTAATGCCTGCAGAATCTTCTTGTTTCATAAGATACACGATGTAATTATCTGGTATCTTTCCCACATAATCTTCTTGTTCTACTAGATACACAATGTAGTCATCCGGAATTGCATATCTTCTTTCTCTATTGGATCTCCTTAAAGGCACTTCTTGAGGTGGTTGAATTTGCTCAATGGAAGGAACTTCATTGTTGTCTAAAACCGGAGTTGTTTCTTGAAGAGTGTCAAGAGTTGTATTTTGATCACTTTCAATAACAATATTAGGAAGAGAGATAAATTTCTCTTCCTTAGAGACAACTTCATCAAGAGTGACGTCCTTAATCCTTCCCCTCCAAATTCTACATGCTCAAGAAATCTGGAATTTTCCAACTCAAAAAATGATCGGGTAGCGGGATCATAAAATTTAAACCCACGAGAGCGTTCAACATATCCAACAAAGTAGCAGCTAGTTGTCTTCCAACTTTCTTTCTTTAGGCTTGTAAGGCCTTGCTTCAGCTGGACATCCCCAAATGTGTAAGTGCTTTATGCTGGGCTTTTTCCCAGTCCACATTTCATATGGGGTTTTAGCTACCGATTTGCTAGGTACTCTATTAAGAATATATACTGTAGTTTTTAGCGCTTCTCCCCAAAGTGATTCAGGTAAAGAAGAATGATTAATCATACTTCTTACCATATCCAATAGTGTTCTATTCTGTCTCTCAATAACACCATTCATGCTGGGTTTGCCCGGCATAGTGTATTAAGGAACAATTCCACACTTCTTTAGAAAGTTAGCAAAGGGTCCTGGACGTTGTTCACCTGATCCATCATATCTGCCATAGTATTCTCCACCACGGTCGGATTTAACGGCTTCAATCTTCTTACCAAGTTGAAGTTCAACTTCAGCTTTGTAAGCCTTGAAAACATCCAGAGATTGTGATGTCTCACGTATCAAGTAAAGGTTCCCATATCTGGAGTAGTCGTCTATGAACGTAATAAAGTATTGTTGACCATTCCACGTAGCTGTAGGGAATGGACCACAAATATCCGTATGTATTAGTTCTAAGACTTCTGTACTTCTGTTGGCACCTAACTTCCTATTGTTTGTTAATTTTCCCTTGACGCACTCAACACAAACTTGAAAGTTTGTCAAATCAAGGGAATCAAGAACTCCTTCTGACACAAGCCTTTGAATTCTTTATTTAGAGATGTGACCTAAGCGCTTATGCCATAAGAATCCAGAATCTTCATCCAATTTTCACTTTGTACCTCTAGAACTTGTGTGCATGATTTCATTATGGGAAGCAACCGTTTTTAGCATATAAAGATGATCAATTAAGATACTGGTACCAGCAAGATTTGAAATTAAGGAAATACTGAATTTTCTATTTCCAAAAATACAAAGGTATCAACCTTTGTCCAAACAGGAAGTAGAAATTAAATTTTGTTTAAATAACGGAGAAACAAAAGTATCCTTTAAATCCAAATAACATCTAGTACTTAAATTTAATCTAAAATACCCTATTGCTTCCACAGGAACTTTATTGTCATCGCCAACATAGATGAATCTTTCAGCATCACTTGGTGGTCGACTCCAAAGGCAACCCTGCATTGACACACAAATGTGAGTAGTAGCACCAGAATCTACCCACCGCGTGTCAATAGGTACAGAAGCTAAATTAGCCTCAAAACAAACTAGAGTGAGAACTTTACCCTCCTTAGCCCTTTTCTTTGATTTGTTTTGAGAGCTTGATACAATGTGAGCACTTTCTATCTTATCTCTTTTTATCATGTCCTCTTCTTGCACACATTGTGAAATGAGATCATTAAGAGTCCATTTCTCCTTTTGAGTATTATAACTCACATTAAAATGACTAAATTATGTGGGAAGAGACAGGAGAACTAAATGCACGAATAAATCATCATTTATCTCTAACTTTAGTGCATTTAGTTTTCCCGCAAGATTTGACATTTTCATAATGTACTCCCTTATATTTCCTTTTCCTTTGTACCTCATAGAAATCAGAGCAGCCAAATGGTTGCTTTTTTGTTTTCTCACTCTTGGCAAAATATTTCTGAATTGCCTCAAAGGATTCCTTAGCATCTTTGCTCTCAAAAATAGAGCTCCAAAACGCTTCCGAATGAAACGTTTCATGATCATAAGACACATGCAAAGTGATCCCACTTCTCTACTTTCGCTTCATTGGAGTTATCCTCAGCCAAAGTGGGCCGTTCGGTCCTTAGCGCAAGGTCTATATCCATACATCCGAGATCGATTTCCACATTCTCCTTCCAGACCTTAAAATTTGTCCCATTAAGCATTCGAATGGAACTGAATTGAGCATAAACATTAGTAGTAGTTGTTGAAATTAAACATAAAAGCAAAGAAATAACACAATTAATCAATTATTTTTAAAATAAGATACTCAACAAAACTTGACATTTAGTGTTTGCACAACACATCAATTGTAAAGAGTACTCTCAATGCAACAATCAAATATTGATAATAAATCCGGTCAAACAACAGTCTTTCTTTGGACCGACTATCATTCACATGGATAACCTTTATAATTATCGTTATTTATTGTCGCATGCGCTTTCACTATTTGGTCAAACATTGACCTTCCTTTGGGCCGATCAATATCCGTATAATTAATGAAAAAACAATTGATTAATCAATATATTATTTTAAGTGTGATTTTGTTTGGCAAAATATTAACCTTCCTTTGGACCGATTAATATTCACATAAACAAGTATAATCACTAGTGTATTTAATGTTTGGCCAAATATCAACCTTCCTTTGGGCCGATTGGTATCCGCATATACAAACGATACACTAACCCTTATAATTTAAATTAAAATAATTTACACAATATAGACTACTTTGGTAGCATATTGTTTCAATTAATTTAAGGCGAAGAAAAGCAGCACTAATGCACCAAGGTTGTTAATGGCGTCTAGAAGGCCGGAAAAGGGTTACAACCATAAGGCGAAGAAAAGGAATCTCAACGGAGAACAGGCGGTAGTGAAGAACGACAAGCACTCTCATTCAGGGATGAAGGTGCAGATGGATAGAAAAATAGGTTACAATGTGTTCTTCTCTATGAAGGAAACGGTTTGTATTGCTTGGAGGAAGAACCTGGCTTCTTCAATCGACCTAAAAGGTAGACAACTCAACTCTCTAAGAAAACCTAGATCTACAATTGCTTTCTTTTTGAACTGTTTTGAGAAAAGATGAAATTTTGCTCCTATGCTAGAACCGACCTTAGTTCAGGTGGACTTTGAACACGCTAAAACCATCTTGCTTGACTGTGTGTTACCGTGCCTAGTTAAACTCCACAGAAATATCCAATTTAACCCACATCCTATACAAACTGAATCCTTTCCTCTTACTCTGTTATTCATTATCTATCTCAAAACTAGTCGCATGATGAGTGAACAAAAACAATATTTTAAAGAAGGTGTATGTAATATGAGTACCCCTCTACCATAGAACAATGAAAAATCAGAAAATACAGAGCAATAGCAAGCTAAGAACAATGAGTCCGAACCCAAGAACAAAGGTAAGTCTTCTGACAAAACCGATTTTGAGGAATACATTAAAAATGATTTTCAAAAGCAAAAAGACACTTCTCTTATGGGATGTCTTGTTGGAGAACCCATTAAATTCTCTAATCTTTTAAAGAAGTTGTTTGATCTTTTCTTTGCAATTATGGATTCTAAACTCTCAGCTATGTACTCTAGCAACAATGAGGCGGTATGGACAAATGTCAGATTTTATGATGTTGTTTACTTCTATAGTTGCTTAACTAACACTAAACTAACAATGAATAAGTGTCTGTCTACTTTCCAGATTGTATTTTGTGTGCAGGATGTTACCGTCGATGGGGTGAATACCACGCAGGACTCGAATCCAATCGGAGTAAGACTAATGAAAAATATGAACAACTGTTTGACCAGGAAGTTAACAAAGAATAGTTTATCTTATGCCGTGACTAAGTCCAACCATTTGTTTGATGATAGGATAAGAACAAACTAGTGTTATGCTGGTACAATGTCTGTCATGAGCAGAAATAGAAAATGCATGATTAATAGTAAAAATGAAGTAGTAAGAACAACAGTAGGGTGGAAGAAGATGAATGCGAAATCCGGTATCATAAACACACTCGACTAAAAATGATTGCAGAATTTATTATTTCAGGATGCAGGGTTATTGTTTGGTGTGTAGGCATTAGAACAAGCAAACAGGTTGTGGATGCGCAACAGACATTTTCAAAACAAATGTTGAATCATTTCAACTGCAGACAAAATGGAGTGGCATCCTCCTAGGTCTGGAAAACGATATTGGAAAGACTCAAATGAATGATAGTGAATGCTTTGTTTTGTGTTATGAACAATTGTCGGTCACAATTCCATCTAGTTCAGTTATAATTATTGTTATTGACTCGTTTGGATGTGTATGTTATGCAAAAATTTTGTATACCATGTATTATAATAAAGTTCTCACAAAGGTTTTGAGGCAGTCAAAGAGTTTCAAAGTCACTTATTTAATTTCATTCTCAAAAAAAAATAAAATGACCAATGACGGAATCTCTATTAGAACTTTCATCAAACAAGCTAAGGGTATTCGATCATACGTATTGGAGTTTTGAACATATGAGTCTTTCTACGTAGGCAATAGGTCTTTCAAGTTTTATAAGACTACCGAGTCAATTTGGTTGTTAAATGTAAGAAAGGAAAACGGAGGCAATAATCACCGTCTTAAAATGACATCACAGAACTCCCAATATGGTCCAACTAACTACAACCGGGAACTAGCTATGGGTGTTTTTAAAGATAAAATGGGCAACAAATTTAAAACAAAATGCTTGTTCAGAACAATGGGAGTGGAACACCCAAACCTATTAAGTATTCATAAATGAAGATAGTGTTCTGGAACTGCCGAGGCATGAAGAAGAAAAACTTTTGGACTAACTTGAATCTGACTTGTAAAAACGAACACATTCAAATGATTATGCTGGCAGAAACCAAAACAAAGGACGAAACATATGATACTGTTTGGAAGAGCGCAGGTTTTGATATAATCTGTTTTATCCCAGCTATGAGATTTGCGGGGGGGGGTGTCTCCTATGGAAAGAATATTAACTCAAAGATGAAAAAGTAGAAGTTAGTAAAGTGTCAAAAAGATTCCTTATAATAAAACACATTAACACTAGTACCAACTTTGAATCAATGATTATTTTCATTTATGCACCACCAAACGAACAAAGGAAAAGTGCATTTTGGCTACAATTAAAAAGCGAAATGAGGAGTATAAAAACTCCGTTGATCGTAGTTGGAGATTACAATGATTTGATGGAACCGTCTAATAAAAAAAGGAGGTGCTACAACTGTGATTAATGTTCGCTCCAAAAGGTTTGTGCAAGCTTTAAAATTTATAACCCAAGAAGTATGCTTGAACAATATGCGAACCTGCAGTGTACGGATCAATTGTAATAAAAGCAAGAATTTCAGGAGTCGATCACAGGGAGTTAGGTGAAACAAAGCACGAAATCAAGTTGTCAAATATTGCAATTAACTAAAAACAATTAAAGCAATCAAAGATGATATAAAGTCAAGTAAAGGGGAAATGCGGCTTCTAGGGATTAAAGCATCTAGTTGTGATTCCGACTCAAGATCTCAAAGGATAACGCGGACAAAGCTGAGATTTGCAAAGGGAAGGTGTTTCTAAGGTGGGAATAGATCACCGGGTAAGTCTCACTACTCACTATCCCAAACCAAAGCTCTTATTACCGGGTAAGTCTCAAGGTACTAAGGAAAGGAATTATAATCTCAAACCAACACACCACCCAAGAATCAACCTTTACCGGGTAAGTCTCAGGCTAACTCACAAAGATGGGATGAAGGCACACTCAAACCCCAATAAAGGATAAACCTGTATTACCTACACTCATGATCTTAGGTAAATAAACAAAGGAATCACCGGGTAAGTCTCATCCTAAGCTTGCATTGAACCAGGAAAGGTGTAATAAGGATAGGATTTGGCAAACTTAAACTCTTAACTCAGAATAGGTTCAGGAAAGGTCACCTCGTTCAGTCAGATTCCACCCCGGCCGAGATGTTCAACGACTGAGCGAGGTGTTCTAGGGTTAAGGTAAAAGACTCGAGCTTTCATGGTCCTGCTGGGGTTAAGATCATTCTATCATCGCCTTTCCCACAACTTTCAGTCAATCACCCTAGAATCGCATAAGAAACTTAGCCAACAATCACCATGATAACAATAATCAAATTAATAGAAAAGGAATCAATATTCGAACAAGAAAACCTTAAAAAAAAAGTATCAATAACTGAATCAAATAATCAACAAATAAGCGTTCCTCAATCACAAGTCAGCAAAGACAACAAACCAAAAGTAATCTAAGAAAGTCTTACAAACTCCTTCAAAAGCCAATTCCAACTATGATTCCTTCCTTCCTTGAACTTCAATCCTTCAATACTTCCTTCAATTCTTCCTTCAAACCTCCAGAAAATCCCTCAATTGCTGGATGCTCCAAGCATGGCTGATGATCCGAAGATGGTTGAATTGTAAAAAATCCAACCCTTTATATAGGAGAATTATCTTCCAAAGATAAAATATCTTAAAAAGATAACTTCCTTAAAATATATCTCCATATCTTTCAAAATAAATCAGCCAAAAAGATATGCTTCCTTCCAGAAATCCATCCTAAAATATAGAAAATTCCCTTTCCAAAAATAGAAGATTTCAGCCAAAAATAAAGATCTCGTGGCCGTTATAATATTCGCCTCAGTCCAGCCTGTCTTGAAGATCACCTCGGTCGAGGTGACACTATAGCCAATCACAAAGATCACCTCGGTCTAGGTGATCTTGAAGAAAACCTCGGTCTAGGTGATCCTGAAGAACACCTCGGTCTAGGTGATCCTGAAGAACACCTCGATCGAGGTGACACTGTAGCCGATCTAGGTGAATCTCAACTACGTGTAAATCTCTTTAATCTGGTCCAAAGTCAATTTTCTTAATCATTTCCATGCTTCTTGAGATCTTCCTATAGCTCCAGAATGTAGCTCCAATGACTCCTTAGCTTGCTTAGCTCCATTTTGGTCCAAAATGTGCCATTTTACCTACAATTACAACGAAACTAGGTGTAGACCTCGATTCCCGCAAAGGTAGAAAAAACAACAATATAATCAAAGAATATACATCCATACATGCATATTTATGAAGATAAAACGTCTAAACTAGCCTCAAAATATAGACTATAATACATGTTATCAATTAACAGGTTTGACAGATTAACACAATTTTCTAACCAATTTAGCTTAAGAAATCTACCAACCAAAGGAAATGACTTTACGTGGAAGAAAATGAAAGAAGGGGATAATAATACATATGAAAAATTGGATAGAGTGATGACTTCCCTGGAAATCATTCAAGAATACCCTGGTTTGCACACTAGGAATCATGCTTTCACAAACTCTGATCATTGCATGATTTCTGTTCTCCTTAAAAATAACCAGATAGTTGGGAAGAAAAAACCTTTTAGATTCGAATCAATGTGGATGCTAAGACATGACTGTGAAAATGTTGTGAAACAAGTATGGAGGACTCAATACCAAGGAACAAATATGTTTGACCTAGTAAAAAAGACAAGTTTGCTCAAACAAAAACTAAAACAATGGAGTCGAGAAAAGTTTGGCAATATAACAAACAACTGTTATGAGTAGATGAAGAATTAGAAGGGCTCCAAAAAATTAGTTTTTCACGTTATGATCAAGGTATCAATAACAGAATTAATAGATTAAGTCAGAAAAGAGAATGTATAATAGAATACCAACATAAATATTGGATGTAGAGAGCCAAAATAAAAACATGCAATTCGGAGATATGAACACTAAGTTTCACCATAGGAAAGCAACGGGACGAAGGAACAAAAAAGTAATCACGACAATTACTAAAAATAATGGTGAGGTGTTGGCAAATGATACGGAAATCAATGAAGAATTTGTAAATGAGTACAAGACCAGATTCAAAGCTTCATCAATTGACATGAATAAATTACAAAATCAACTACAGATTATTCAACAAGAAGTATCTAGTACTGATAACATTAATTTAGAAAAGCCTTTTTACACAAAAGAAATAAAGGAAGCACTGTTTAATATAGGCTCAGATAAATCGATAGGCCCCGATGGAATGTCAACGGGTTTTTATCAGAAGTATTGGCATATCGTCGGCCCAACAGTTACTAGAGCGGTTAAAAGCTTCTACGGAACTGGTAAATTACTTCGGCAACTAAATCATACTTTCATAGCACTCCTATCAAAGATTGATAACCCAACAACAACATCACATTACAGACCTATTAGTTTAGTATCTACGCTCTACAAAATTATATCGAAGACATTAGCAAAACGACTAAGTGTAGTCCTTCCATTATTGATTCATCCACTACAAAACGCTTTCGTCAAAGATAGAGCAATTCATGACAATGTGCTCATCTCGTATGAAATTTTCCATCGATTCAAAGCAAAAAAAGGAAAAGAAGGCTATATGGCCATAAAATTAGAAATGGAAAAGGCATATGATAAAGTGGAGTGGGAATTCCTTAAAGCGGTTTTGACCAAATTCGGATTTGGGGATAAATTTAAAAATTGGATTCAAGAATGTATATCAACAGTTTCATATTCGATCCTAATTAATGACTCACCTAACAACTTATTTTTCCCACAACGTGGTCTAAGGCAAGGTGACCCTTTGTCCCCCCTACTTTTCAATCTATGTGCGGAAGTTTTAGCAAAAAACTTACAAAGAAATATCCAAAGAGAACCAAAGTCTATTGGTTTCCCTATTTCGAAAAATGGGACTATTATCCCTTTCTTAGCATTTGCAGACGATATAATAATATTCATCAAACCTTCAACTCAAGCAAGTGATACGGTACTTTCGGTTTTAAAGGACTATTGTGATATTTCCGGTCAGATAATTAACTATCATAAATCCGTGTTTCAAACTACCGTTAACATTGATCAAATTAATAAGAGAAGAATTCAGGGTCATTTGGGAATCAATATTTCTACAAATATAGAACAATACTTAGGATGCCCAATCATTAATGGTCGAGTCAATAAAGAAATTTTTAATTCCGTTATCACTAAAACCAAACAACAACTTACTAAATGGAAAGCGTCCTCCTTGTCTCAAGAAGGAAGAATAAAGTTAATAAAATCAAATCTGAATGCAAAACCTAGTTACTTAATGCAAGCTTTCATGCTGCCGGGAAACGTACACAATGAACTAGACAAAATCAATAGAATTTTCTTTTGGAATAAGGGACCTAATCATCACCCTCTTATTAGTTGGGATAAGATTTGTAAACCTAGATCCCTTGGTGGTACAGAGATTAGAAAAGCGAAAGACATGAATAAATCTCTACAAATAAAATTACTGTGGAAAATTATGGCAGAACCGGATAACATATGGGTTAAAATTGTAGAAGAAAAATACATAAAAGGAACATGCATATGGAACTACGCATGCGGAAAGAATGTGTCTTGGCAGTGGAAGAACTGATTAAATTATATAAAGATTTCGATAAAGGCCTCGCTTGGAGGGTAGGAGACGGAAAAACATTTGAAAGACAAGTGGGTTTTGGACAAACCGCTACAAGATGTATTGCTTAACCCAAATCAAGTCAATTTGACAGAATTTACATCCTCGTTTATCAGTAATAATGCATGGAATCACCAAAAATTAGACCAACTTAACACATACTTGCCAAGTACCCAAGTGGAGAAAATTAAAAATTATAACCTCCCAAATAGTGACATTCATGACCGATTGTACTGGGTAGGAAATGATGAAGGGTGGTATTCGACTAAATCATCGTTGGAGATGATTCAGAAACAGAGAGTTGGAGTCACGAGTGACAAAACTTGGATTTGGAAATTGGACGTCGTGCCAAAAATCAGGAATTTCATATGGAAGGTTGTTATGGATAGTATCCCTACAAAACAAAATCTTGATAGACAAAAGATTCCGGTCGTTATGAATTGCGAATACTGTAATCACCATACCGAAAGTGCAAAACACTTGTTTTTTCAATGTCTAACTATGTTCATAACTATCGAAAATCAAAGTGTTGTAACTAACATAAAAAATATCGATATTGAGAATCAAGGTATTGATGAGGCCCTTTGTGAACTCAAAGATTCAATCTTGACTAAGGATATGAAACATATAGTGGTTATTTGGTGGAACATGTGGACGGCGAGAAATCAGTTCGTTTTTAATAAAAAAAAATTCCCACATAACATCAAAGCAACGGCAATTAACCAAATTGCAAGTTGGGATCTAGCAAATGCAAAACAAAGCAAGAATACATTAAAAAAAAAAGCAACAACAAGGAGAAGAAATAAACCTTAAGTGGAAACGACCTATGGAAGGTTTCTATAAACTTAACTTTGATGTCTCACAAAGTTCAACAAATAAACGTTCGTATGGATTTATCATTCGAAACCAACATACGATTCCTATAGCTATAGGAAGCGGTAGTTGTAATGCCGAATCAATGTTGGAAGCTGAAGCTCTTGCTTTGCGGTTTGGCCTTCAAAAGGCTAAGGAGACTGAAATTACATCTATCGAGATTGAAGGGGATAACCTAACGCTCATCAATTCGATTAATCAAAATTGGAAGCCTCCGTGGGAACTCGATATGATCATTAATGACATTTCAATTATTATTTCTAGTTTTCAAGTCTTTACCGCTCAACATATCTTTAGGGAGATTAATACGGTTGCGGACAAGATTGCGTTGCACGGACACAATGAAGAGCTGGATGTTGATGCAATCCCAGAAGACGTTCAAGACCTCATCCGAAAGGATGCTTTAGGCCGATCGGTTTCTAGAAGCTGATCCTCCTAAGTTGTTTACCGATGTATCAAAAAAAATTAATTAAAATAAACTTTACAATATATAGGTCTTAAATTTATCTCGTGTAAATAAAATCCAAATATTACACTCGATAAAATTTAATCGATACAAAATATAGTGGAAAAGAACCCAAATTCTACGCTCGTAAGAACAACAACACTATATATCATTTACAAATCTTATATATCAAAGATACATTATATATACATGTAAACAACCGAAACAAAATATATATATATATATATATATATATATAGAAACTGACTCCTATGTAAACAACCCCTATAATGTACAATGAGAACAAATCTAATCCGTAAGATTAGATTAATAGATGGTCAAGATTAACCATAATAAATAGGAGAAAAAAATAAAAATAAAACAAATTAGAATGAGAGTGGGGAATTGGCTGCGCGTGAAAATCAAATTTCACCTAATTTGCTCCATTATTGTATATAAAAAGATTTGTTACCTTATATGGCCCTAAAATCTCTCGTTCAAATCTTCCATCATCGCTCAATTACCGTTTATTTGTGAAACGACTCCAATGGCGAGCAAGGGCGATTCAACGATGATTAGGGTAGCTGTCATTCGTCCGATGAAGGCACCACCGTCGTCTCCACACCTGATTTGGCCTCGCGCCGGTTTTCTTCGCAAATCCGGACTTGACCTCGCCATGGCTCTCCCTCGAATGCCTCAGGTAACCTTCCAACATTCCTTCAGTCTCGTGCATCGCGACTCAACCGTCTATGAGACCAATTTCGTCTCGATCACCATCAATTTCGCTCAAGACTATTCAAAAGCTTCGTTTTCCTTCATTCTCGTAGTCTCGTGTCGATATTACAACATTACCATCAACAATCTTTTTGTACGACTCCAAATTTGTCATCATTGCAGACCAACCGGAATCCATGGTTGTCCCCATCCTCAACAGTACAAGAGAAGCATATGCTATTGGATTTGTATTCACTGTTTATTGAGTTTTTATTCGTTAACGTATATTAATGTATTTTGCAAAATGAGGACATTGATTTTGCTTAGATTAAGATTCAATATGTTTTTGTGGTGCTTGAAACCTTCTTTGATCAGATGAACAAAAATTTGTTATTCCATTGTCATATACATGAATTATTGTACTTTAGTTTTTATTCGACACTAAATGTTGTAAATATTCGGTGGTTATATGTCTTTTATCCGGCGATTTGTGGTGGTTTGTCCGTGTATGTGCGACAAGTTATTGGAAACAATTTAATAACTAAATTTTGCAACGAATATATTATATCATATGTACGAACATATTCAGTAACACTAACGAATATTTAATAGTACACTAACGAATATTTTAAGTAACATGGACGAATATCTTCGTATACGTATATGTTTACGAATTGTCCGAAGATTGAAACATTGGTCTCTTCAAATTATGAGCGAATATTTTTCACTCTGACTATTAATTTAAGTTATCAATAATCGACTAAAATTTGTTGGACATGAACGAATAATATCGGTATCAGGATTGAATTCTTAATAGTATATTGCCGAATATTTTCATGAACACAAACGAAAATATTAACTAGAAGAATGGAGATGATGATGGAATTGATTTAGAAATGTTGTTGATATCAACTATGGTGAATGATGAATTGAGAAATGAAAAAAATGGCAATATGAATTCACGTTGAAAACCATATTTGGATGTAAATGTGGTGATTAGGATAATAACAATTAGGGGGAGAATCTCTAACTGCCATATTTGACTATAATTACTATGGAGAGTGTAATGCACTCTCTTTAATTGGAGAGTGGACTAAAATATTTCTTAAAATTTCGTTTAATTAAGACCATTAGATCAAAGCAATCATATGGTTAATGTGTGTTCTCATTGAACACTATAAGGGTTGTTTACATGGGAGTCAAACTCTATATATATATATTGAGAAACAAACTTAATATAAGCATGTATATCGTGTTACATAACATCACGTCAACCACAAATCAATTGAAAAAACAGTGTTCCTTTTTTCAATCATCAACTTCTATATATATACAAACATACTGTACGATTCGAGGCCACTGCAAAATTATATAGGGTACCGTTCAAGTACGGTTCACTATTCCGGTACGGTTGTACGGCTGCACACGCAGCCGACACGTGTTCATTTTTTTTTTTTCAGAAACAAAAGAAAATGATAGTTCAAAACTTATAAAGGGATAGTTCATAACTTATAAAAGTATAGTTCATGATTTATAATAGAATAGTTCATAGTACAAAACTTATAAAGGATAATGCATAACTTATAAAATGATAGTTTATGAATTATAATTGAATAGTTCATAACATATAAACGATTAATTTATAAATAATTTGATATAATATATTAAAAAGTAATAGTTCATGAATTATACGAGAATAGTTCAAAGTTTATAAGAGAATAGTGCAGAATTTATAACATGTTAGTTCAAAAAACATTTCATTCGTTTCTAGGGAAAACAAAAATAAATAAAATAAAATAAAATAAAAATTTTGGGACACGTGTCAGCCGCACACGCAGCCGCACAACCGTACCGGAAAAAGTAAACCGTACCTAAACATTAACTAAATTATATAATAATATATATAATATATATAGTATGATGTAATATTTCAAAGCAGTAAGCTTTTTAAATAAAACAAGTTCGAAAAAAACAAAGACACGCGGCATGCACAAATCAACTTTACGCAAAAGCAATACCACAAAACCAACCGACCTCAATACATGATAACGCCGAAACGAAAAACAAAGTAACTAAACAACCAGAAACCCATATATACATACATACATACATACATATATATATATATATATATATATATATATATATATATATATATATATGATATAAACGAACTCAAGCATAATCAAAACCGATATATCCTAACAACCTAACATGATAACCGCTCTGATACCACTTGTTGGAATAATCAAATTCCCTAAACCGTAAACGCAAGAATCAATACCATGCTAGAGTTATTAAGGAATCTAGAATTGCATACCTGGTTCCATAATAGCAATTGGATCAAGCCTTGGTGCAAAATCTACGATCCGAATGAGCCGCAGATATATAGTCTTCCTCAATCAAACCTCCTTAAGGTTTCCTTAGGTTTTCTCTCTGATGGGAATCTAGAATTGCATACCTGGTTCCATAATAGCAATTGAATCTATTAAGGAATCTAGAATTGCATACATGGTTCCATTATAACGTTTATATAATGACCTAATAGAATCCTATTAAGTCTATTCGGCCAAAATCTGGTATCCACCCATTAAGCCCATACCGCATAATTAAGTCTACAGATTTTACTCGATTGAATCACTTTTATTAACCCGTTAATATATTTAGTTATATAATATAATTGGGTATTATAATATGTAAGCTCACTAATAATAATAAGATTGATAAAATCTTACAAAACCTTCTTTTGCATTTCACCTACGCAAAAAGATATCAAAACTGTTGACCCAAAATGCTTCTTTTTCTATGAAATTAGCTATGAAGAAGAAATATATACAAATCTCAAGACAGAGAAATCAACACGAAACATGTTTTGGAGTAGATGCATCAAATGAACAATAGTTATTTAGTAGAATATAAATGTTAAAGTCCGATATAGACGGACGAATCATATAACATGCATTAGGTCCAACAAAAATGCTAACCATATTAGAATTGCAGTTAAACGAATCAAGGGTAGGACGAATGCCCGTTTCTTGTTAATTAAATATTTATATTTTTTGCATTGCCCATGGCAATAACATTCAAGGACTCTATCGCTCATTAACACGATTAACCGGACATGGAAACCGCCATGCGAGATAAACATGATCATCTCTGATATCTCTAACATGATCTCGGGATTCACGAACTCCATCGATCACCACGTCTTCAGGATATCAACACCGTTGCAGATAGGATCGCGATGCACGGACTTAATTCCACCATCGACATCGGTTCCATTCCAAATGATGTTGAAGACCTCGTCCGCATAGATACCTTAGGCCGATCGGTTTCTAAAAATTGATCGGCAAAACCTTATATAAAAAAATAGAAAAAAAAAAGAAAGGAAGGCTTGGTACGTGAGTGCAGATTCATATTCCCTTTCTTTATTTTTAGTGGTAACATGACAACCATTTTCGATGATAAAAGGTATGCTTTAATTATACTTTTTAATGACTATGATGAGCATTAAAAAGTGGTTAATTTATTGTATGAAGTATTAATTGAGTTTTGCTCTAACTTTTGTTGCACAGGTTATACCTAATAGTATGAAAATATATGAATATTCAAGCTAATAAAAAATTAGCACTATTGTAAGCAAACTTAAAAATATAATCCATAGACAAATGATGTATTTGCAAAAGAAAAAGATTGAATCGTCATGCGATTCAACCTGCTTTGCCGTGTCTACATCTCCAATTGCTGCCATTTCTCTTTGCAAAAAGATGACTAATACATCATCTTTATCATAACATTTATTGGATTTTCCATATTTTTTAATTTTTTAAAATTTTTTATTTTATTAGTTTTTCCTCTTGATGTCCTGTAACTTTAGAACTTTTTCCTTTATATCCACTAAATTTTAAAATTTCTTTCGGTACTCTCATGATTTTATTTATTTCACTTTATATCCATTCTTAATATATTAACTTAAAAATTTATTATAAAATATTATAAATCAGAAAAAATTAAATTAATTATTACCTGATTAAATTTAAATTAATAAGTTGATAATATATATATATATATATATATATATATATATATATATATATATATTGAAATAAATATATTTTTATTTTTGAATTAAATTCTTATTTTACCTTTTACTTTTAATTTAAAAATATATAAAATTAAATTCAAATAATTTTTAAAACTTTATTAACAGTCTAGAAATTTAAAGCATAATAAAATTTATATATTTTTGAATTTATTTATAATTCATATTAATTCGAAAATTTAAAAAAATTATGTTTTTTTTTAATTTATAAGTATGAAAAAGTATATTATAAAAAAATTAAAAATTAAAACATAAAAAATATTTTTATTTTCAATTTAAAATAAATATAGAAAATTAACTTCAAAAAAAATTACTATATGTTTAAATTTCTGGACTCTTAAATTTTTTTTAAAAAGTTTATTTTTGATTTGATTTTATATATTTTATTTTAAATTAAAAATAAAAAAAAATTATTTTAGTTCAAAAATAAAAATTATCTCTAATTTACTTTACTTTTTTTTTATCAAAAAATATTTAAAAAAATACTTTTATTGTAAATATAATATTTTAAAATGTAATGAGGTCCTAATTTTAAATTTATTTTATATTTTTTTAATTATTTTATAATGAGTTTTATTGTAATATATTAAGAATGGGTATAAAGAGAAAATAAATAGAACTATAACTCTATAAGGATACCAAGAAAAATTTTAAAACTTGGTAGATACAAAGAGAAAAAGTTCAAACCTTAATGACACCAATAGAAAAAAACTCTTTTTTATTTTACTTCAAGTCTCGCGGTCCCCACTTCAACACACACCCTTTCCAACGCCCTATTCTGATGATGGCCCTTAGTCCCTCTTGGTAGAGCTTCACAAATCTAACTTGACGTGTGAGACCAACCTCGATAATCCGAATTCGTCCGAAACACGTAAGTTTTGAAAAAAGAGCATACACGAAACTGGAATATATGAAACCAATTTTGCCCCGAATCAATCCGAACTCGAAAATCACTGGACCGATTATATCAGAATTGAATTGCCCATTAACGACCCGTGGACGATTTTGACCCGAAATGAATCGATGAACCGAAGTAACCCACCCCAAATTAAACCAAAATCTTGAAGTAACCTGACCGAGATAATCCAGCCTAAATTTTTGCAGGAACCAAAATAACCCGACCTAAAATGACGTAATAATCCGAAGTAACCCGGCAAAATAACTATCTATCCCAAAATAACCCATTCCGAAAGTTATGTGACCCAAGACAAAATGATTCAAACTATAATAACCCAAACCTAAAATGATTGAATCAATTATCCTCTTGCATGTATCATAAACTCATAATCTATAAAGATAATGTTAAGTTATGTCTCATATTTTAACTAGTTTAGCGTCCGTGCCGTGCACGGGTATTTGAAAATATATTTCTTACAGTTTTTTTTGTATGAGTAATTTTTTTATAGATTTATTTTTCTTATTATTATTTTGTTGATTTGATTACGAATGTTTATGTTAAATAGTATACGCATATAAGAAAAATAATAACAACATAGTTGTTGACCCAGTTCGGGACATACCAAGCCAGGAGTGTCCACTATCTCTGTATTATAAAAATCACAATATTAATAATGTCAAAAAACAGTTAAAATTGTGTACATATTTATTATAATAGAAATCACGATGATAACCTTTGACGTGAAACCTCGAGCACATGCGCGACAGTCCGATCCTGAAAAAGAGAAGAAGATAAACTTTATATAAGTGTAAGCTCAAGGACGGGTTATGATCGCTTGATATTATTGATTGAAAACGAAATAAAATGAAGAAGAAATTCTAACGTACCTTAAATTATGTTGCGAAAAACTTCATCGAATACAACATTAGTTGTAGTATCTTGAACCTTGCCCTTAGGGTCACATATCATAATCCTTACTCCATCTCTGCTCGTCACTCTTGAGATAGCGACATATAATTGGCCGTGACTGAAGACCGGTCTAGGCAAATATATTCCAACCTGTGCAAGGGACTGACCTTGACTTTTATTTATAGTCATAGCAAAACATACCATAACTGGGAACTGTCTCCTTCGAAATTTAACAGGAATTTTCAAGTATGTGGGTGTAAGAACTGTTCGCGGAATGAAGACCTTATGACCTATATTGTTCCCAGATATTATTTATGCCTCGATGATTTGTTTTCCAAGTCTCCTAAGTATCAGTCTGGTTCCGTTACACAACCCTGCAGACTGATCAATGTTTCTCATCAACATAATTGGAATTCCAACTTTCAGTTTCAAGACATGGTTCGGAAACCCAGAACACTTGATGCAGTTCAAGAACTCGCTCGAGTAGAAACAATCATCAAGAGAACCTTCGCTTGGACATATACTATCCGAACTCAAGTACTTGTCACGTCTCCAGGTATCAGTGATAGAATATAGTCATTAACCTTCTCAACAATCTCATTGGTAGGGGCGAGAATAGCTCTTTCTTGAAAGTAGGTCGGTGGATCCTGAATATTGTAACTCAAAGGATATACATGGTCAACAATAGTTGCAATCGGGTCACTTGTAGATGCAAGTAGGAGATCTTCGGGGATGGTAATCTGAGCTTCTCCATTAACACTTTCACCTTCCGAGCCATCTCCAATGCCCAATATCCAATCTGAAAACTCCTTATCCTTTCGAGCTTCTAATTCAGTAACTCCACGTATAACCCTCATGTTTTGAGTTAATCTAAGCACCGTGCAGTGATCCCACAAATATGACGCATTGATTGAAGCAAAGACAATATCATGTCTACTTCCATGACTTACAACAGGCAATATTTGTCTAAAATCACCACCAAAAACGACAACCTTACCACCAAACGGGAGAAGTGAGCAGTCTGGATTATAAGATCGCATGACGTCCCTTAAACTTCTATCGAGCGCTTCAAAACAACATTTGTTAACCATGGGTGCTTCATCCCATATTATCAGCTTTGTCTTTGACACTAACTCAGCCAGATCCGTACCTAAACATATAAGATTAAAACATTAATATATTGTTCAGTGTAATATGAACAATATATTAAAAAAGAAGTTTTAATAATTGAATAATAAGGTTTATACCTGCACGAATGTTGCATGTTGAACTTTCTTCAACATTTATTGGGATGCCAAACCTCGAATGAGCGGTTCTACCGCCTGGAAGCAAGAGAGCTGCATTACCACTCGAAGCAACTGTTAGAACGATCTCACCTTTACTCCTCAAACCAGCCGAAAGGGATCTCCATATGAAAGTCTTTCCTGTTCCACTGTATCCATAAAGAAAAAACACCCCCCCCCCCTATCAGTGGACACATCACACATAATCTGATCATTCACTCCCCTCTGCTCGTCGGTGAAACTGGAAACCAATCTGTCATGGTCCAAAGATAACTGAGATCGATCATAGTTTAGTTCATCTTGAATTAGTCTATTATGCTGCTCCATAATCAAGGCTTCATCACGATAAGGCATAGACTTATTCGTCTTCAAACTGCCGCCGTTCTTGTGTAAAAGTTTCTCTATCTCAACCAAGGCGTAATTTTGCAGCACGGCATCATCTAATTGTAAATCTACGTACAAATAAACCAAGTTAAACATGTTTACTTACCTAGTACAAAATATACTAAACAAATTGAAAAAATAATGCAAAACTCGAATTAAATTCATATACATGAAAGAAAGCATACCATTATTACGCAACACCCTTCTTTGTCGTGCAAGAATATCATCAGATAAGTACTTCCATACTTCAGCCCAAACCAGATGAGGCGACGACATGCTACCTGAGAGATACAACATGAAGAATAAATTCCGAAGATAACCAGCAGTTCCCCAAAAACTTGCTTCTTTTATACCGTCAATGTATTCCCGGTCGTCATCCAACAACCCCATAGCATAACATGCTTCCCTAAATGTGGCATATAGTGTACCGTTGATTGTCCAAATTTCCTCGTAGCATGTAGGACCCTTAATATGATTCAGCAAAACCCTCAAGTAGTACCTCTCTCCAGACCCAGGTGCAACGTGGTATATCTTTCCTAGTGTATATCCCGCACCTTGTGTGGGTTTGTTAATAAAATAGCTTATCATATTACATTTTTTTACTATATTATATGTTATTAACTCTATTAGTTATATGTTATGAGCTCGTATAAATAACGCGTCAAGTGTTACATAGTAAATGAGACCACGTAACCCATGTGTTGATCATTAATAAGTTTTATACTAATAAATTTTTTTTTAAATCTAATTTATTATTTAATAAATAATAATTTAAAGAAAAAGAATAATCATATAATTTAAAAATACCATAATCTGATACGAATTCAATTAGTAAAAAAGATTAATTGGCTTAATTTGTGATTTAGTAAAAAAATTTAATCCGAGAAAAAACATAGGAGCGCCACATCAGCATTAGTTTCGTATGTTTTAGTAAAATATGCAGAATATAGATGTATATTTAGTATATTGATAAAATAAGAATTACGAATTTAATAGTTCAACGGTCCAGGAATCAGTAGGTTACAAGGACCCACAAATTAGTAGATCACAAGGACCCACAAGAGCACAACGACCCACAAATCATTAGGTCACAACGACCCAAAAATCATTAGGTCAAAACGACCAAAAAATTAGTAGGTCACAATGATTACATACAAATACTAATCCGATATGATTAAGTATTATATTTGATTCTTACCAAAAGGTTCAGAAATGTATGAATTTTATAAGCCTCAAACACTCTACATCTATTTATACATGTTTTCGAAGTGTCATCCTTTCCTCATAACCGATGTGGAAGAACAAAAATCATATTTTACAAAATAACTATGGTTTAATTAAAAAAGATTTATAAGCTTAATTCGTGATTTAGTAAAAAGTTTAATCCGAGAAAAAACGTGGGGGCGCCATGTCAGAATTAATGTCTTTTGTTTTAGTAAAGTATATAGAATATATATGTATAATTAGTATATTGATAAAATACAACTTACGAATTTAATAGTTCAACGGTCCACAAATTAGTAGGTCACAAACGACCCACAAATCAGTAGGTCACAAACGACCCACAAATCAGTAGGTCACAAACGACCGACAAATCAGTAGCTCACAAACGAACCACAAATCAGTAGGTCACAATGAAAATTAGTAGATCACAATGACCCCCACAAATTAGTAGATCACAACTCATAACGACTCACAAATCAGTAGGTCACAACGACCCACAAATAAGTAGGTCACAACGATTCAAAAATCAGTAGCTCAGTAGGTCACAAACGACCCATATATCAATAGGTCACAAACGACACACAAATTAATAGGTTACAACAACCCACAAATTAATAGGTCACAAGAACCCACAAATCATTAGATCACAAGGACCGACAAATCATTTGGTCACAAAGACACAAGCATCAATAGGTCACAACGACCCACAAGGTATTAGATTAAAACGACCCACAAATCATTAGGTTAAAATGACCTACGAATTAGTAGGTAACAACAATCCACATTCAAATACTAATCCGGTATGAATAAGTATTATACTTGATTTTGACCAAAAGGTCCAGAAATGTATTCTTTGGATAATCTTCAAACCTTATAGGTCTATTTATAAATATTGTCAAACTATCGTATTTCTCTAATAACCGATGTGGGATAACAAAATTTATATTTTACAAAATAATTATGGTTTAGTAAAAAAAGGATTTATTAGCTTAATTCGTGATTTAGTAAAAATTTTAATCCGAGAAAAAACGTAGGGCGCCACGTCAGAATTATTGTCTTTTATTTTAATAAATTATATTGATGTATATTTATTATATTGATAAAATAAGAATTACGAATTTAATAGTTCAACGATCCACAAATCAGTAGGTCACAAACGACCACAAATCAATAGGTTACACTGACCCACGAATCAGTAGGTCACAACGACCCACGAATCAGTAGGTCACAACTACCCACAAATCAATAGGTCACAACAACCCACGAATCAATAGGTTACAACGACCCACAAATTCATAGGTCACAATTACCCTCAAATTCATAGGTCACAACGACCCACAAATTCATAGGTCACAACGACCCACAAATCAGTGCGTCACAACGACCCACAAATTATTAGATCAAATCGACCCACAAACCATTAGGTCAAGACGAAAATTCATATTATACAAAATAATTAAGGTTTAGTAAAAAAAAGTTATTGGCTTAATTCGTGATTTAGTAAAAGATTTAATCCGATAAAAATGTGGAGCGCCACATCAGCATTAGTATCTTCTGTTTTAGTAAAGTATATAGATAGGAAGGAAGTTAAGCTTACGGGTATGAGATAGGCTTATGAACAATATCTTTTAATTTTAAATATTTGGAAAAAAAAATTAAAAGAAGAGGAAATGTTATTGTAATCGGAATTAGTTAGTAATCCAAATAAAATACTTTAAAACTGAAATTAATTATAAAAAGATTTAGGCTAATTATGGTTTAGTAAAAAAAGGATTTATTAGCTTAATTCGTGATTTAATAAAAAATTTAATTAGAGAAAAAACGTGGGGTGGCACGTCAAGAATTAGTGTTTTTTGTTTTAGTAAAAACGTGGGTTACAATGACACACAAATCAGTGGGTCATAACAACCCACAACATATTGGATCACAACGACCCACAAATTATTAGGTCACAACGACCCACAAATCAGTGGGTCACAACGACCCACAAATTATTAGGTCAAATCGACCCAAAAATCTATAGGTCAAAATGATCTAAAAATCTGTAGGTCAAAACGATCCAAAAATCATTAGGTCAAAACGACCCAAAAATCATTAGGTCAAAACGACCCAAAATTTATTAGGTCAAAAGGACCTACGAATTAGTACGTCACAACAATCCACTCCACATACAAATGCTAATCCGGTATAATAAGTATTATACTTGATTCTGACCAAAAGGTCCGAAAATGTATGATCTGTATAATCTTCAAACATTTGAGGTCTATTTATACATGTTGTCAAAGTGTCATCCTTCTTTGATAACCGATGTGGGATAACAAAATTCATATTTTACAAAATAATTAAGGTTTAGTAAAAAAAGTTATTGGCTTAATTCGAGATTTAGTAAAAAAATTTAATCCGATAAAAATATGGAGTTTTAATTTTTATTTTACAAAATAATCGAAGATTCAGATTATGGTTTAGTAAAAAAAGGATTTATTAGCTTAATTCGTGATTTAATAAAAAGTTTAATTAGCGAAAAAACGTGGGGTGGCACGTCAAGAGTTAGTGTTTTTTGTTTTTGTAAAGTATATAGATGTATATTTATTATATTGATAAAATAAGAATTACGAATTTAATAGTTCAACGGTCCACAAATTAGTAGGTCACAACGACCCACGAATCAATAGGTAACAATGACACACAAATCAGTAGGTCACAATGACACACAAATCAGTGGGTCATAACAACCCACAACATATTGGGTCACAACGACCCACAAATTATTAGGTCACAACGACCCACAAATCAGTGGGTCACAACGACCCACAAATTATTAGGTCAAATCGACCCAAAAATCTATAGGTCAAAACGATCAAAAAATCTGTAGGTCAAAACGATCCAAAATCATTAGGTCGAAACGACCCAAAAATCATTAGGTCAAAACGACCTACGAATCATTAGATCAAAAGGACCTACGAATTAGAAGGTCACAACAATCCACTCCACATACAAATGCTAATCCGGTATACTTGATTCTGACCAAAAGGTCCGAAAATGTATGATTTGTATAATCTTCAAACATTTGAGGTATATTTATACATGTTGTCAAAGTGTCATCCTTCTCTAATAACCGATGTGGGATAACAAAATTCATATTTTACAAAATAATTAAGGTTTAGTAAAAAAAAAAGTTATTGGCTTAATTCGAAATTTAGTAAAAAAATTTAATCCGATAAAAATATGGAGTTTTAATTTTTATTTTACAAAATAATCGAAGATTCTGATTATGGTTTAGTATAAAAAGGATTTATTAGCTTAATTCGTGATTTAATAAAAAGTTTAATTAGCGAAAAAACGTGGGGTGGCACGTCAAGAGTTAATGTTTTTTATTTTTGTAAAGTATATAGATGTATATTTATTATATTGATAAAATAAGAATTACGAATTTAATAGTTCAACGGTCCACAAATTAGTAGGTTACAAACAACCCACAAATCAGTAGATTTTAAGGACCCACAAATTAGTAGGTCACAAGGACCCATAAATTATTAGGTCACAACGACCCACGAATCAGTAGGTTACAACGACCCATGAATCAGTAGGTCACAACAACCCGCAAATTAGTAGGTTACAACGACCCACGAATCAATAGGTCACAATGACACACAAATCAGTCACAATGACACACAAATCAGTGGGTCATAACAACCCACAACATATTGGATCACAACGACCCACAAATTATTAGGTCACAACGACCCACAAATCAGTGGGTCACAACGACCCACAAATCAGTGGGTCACAACGACCCACAAATTATTAGGTCAAATCGACCCAAAAATCTATAGGTCAAAACGATCCAAAAATCTGTAGGTCAAAACGATCCAAAAATCATTAGGTCAAAACGACCCAAAAATCATTATGTCAAAACGACCCAAAAATCATTAGATTAAAAGGACCTACAAATTAGTAGGTCACAACAATCCACTCCACATACAAATGCTAATCCGATATAATAAGTATTATACTTGATTCTGACCAAAAGGTCCGAAAATGTATGATTTGTATAATCTTCAAACATTTGAGGTCTATTTATACATGTTGTCAAAGTGTCATCCTTCTCTGATAATCGATGTGGGATAACAAAATTCATATTTTACAAAATAATTAAGGTTTAGTAAAAAAAAAGTTATTGACTTAATTCGAGATTTAGTAAAAAAATTTAATCCGATAAAAATATGGAGTCTTAATTTTTATTTTACAAAATAATCAAAGATTCTAATTATGGTTTAGTAAAAAAAGGATTTATTAGCTTAATTCGTGATTTAATAAAAAGTTTAATTAGCGAAAAAACGTGGGGTGGCACGTCAAGAATTAGTGTTTTTTGTTTTAGTAAAGTATATAGATGTATATTTATTATATTGATAAAATAAGAATTACGAATTTAATAGTTCAACGGTCCACCAATTAGTAGGTCACAAGGACCCATAAATTATTAGGTCACAACGACCCACGAATCAGTAGGTTACAACGACCCATGAATCAGTAGGTCACAACAACCCGCAAATTAGTAGGTCACAATGACCCACGAATCAATAGGTCACAATAACACACAAATCAGTGGGTCACAATGACACACAAATCAGTGGGTCATTACAACCCACAACATATTGGGTCACAACGACCCACAAATTATTAGGTCACAACGACCCACAAATTATTAGGTCACAACGACCCACAAATCAGTGGGTCACAACTACTCACAAATTATTAGGTCAAATCGATCCAAAAATCTATAGGTCAAAACGATCCAAAAATCTGTAGGTCAAAACGATCCAAAAATCATTAGGTCAAAACGACCCAAAAATCATTAGGTCAAAACGACCCAAAAATCATTAGGTCAAAACGACCCAAAAATCATTAGGTCAAAACGACCCAAAAATCATTAGATCAAAAAGACCTACGAATTAGTAGGTCACAACAATCCACTCCACATACAAATGCTAATCCGATATAATAAGTATTATACTTGATTCTGACCAAAAGGTCCGAAAATGTATGATTTGTATAATCTTCAAACATTTGAGGTCTATTTATACATGTTGTCAAAGTGTCATCCTTCTCTGATAACCGATGTGGGATAACAAAATTCATATTTTACAAAATAATTAAGGTTTAGTAAAAAAAAAAAGTTATTGGCTTAATTCGAGATTTAGTAAAAAAATTTAATCCGATAAAAATATGGAGTCTTAATTTTTATTTTACAAAATAATCAAAGATTCTGATTATGATTTAGTAAAAAAATGATTTATTAGCTTAATTCGTGATTTAATAAAAAGTTTAATTAGAGAAAAAACGTGGGGTGGCACGTCAAAAATTAGTGTTTTTTGTTTTAGTAAAGTATATAGATGTATATTGATAAAATAAGAATTACGAATTTAATAGTTCAACGGTCCACCAATTAGTAGGTCACAAGGACCCATAAATTATTAGGTCACAACGACCCACGAATCAGTAGGTTACAACGACCCATGAATCAGTAGGTCACAACAACCCACAAATTAGTAGCTCACAACGACCCATGAATCAATAGGTCACAACGACACACAAATCAGTGGGTCACAATGACACACAAATCAGTGGGTCATAACAACGCACAACATATTGGGTCACAACGACCCACAAATTAGTGGATCACAACGACCCACAAATTATTAGGTCAAATCGACCCAAAAATCTATAGGTCAAAACGATCCAAAAATCTGTAGGTCAAAACAATCCAAAAATTATTAGGTCAAAACGATACAAAAATCATTAGGTCAAAAGGACCTACGAATTAGTAGGTCACAACAATCCACTCCACATACAAATGCTAATCCGGTATAATAAGTATTATACTTAATTCTGACCAAAAGGTCCGAAAATGTATGATTTGTATAATATTCAAACATTTGAGGTCTATTTATACATGTTGTCAAAGTGTCATCCTTCTCTGATAACCGATGTGGGATAACAAAATTCATATTTTACAAAATAATTAAGGTTTAGTAAAAAAAAAAGTTATTGGCTTAATTCGAGATTTAGTAAAAAAATTTAATCCGATAAAAATATGGATTATACAAATCAGTAGATTTTAAGGACCCACAAATTAATAGGTCACCATAAATTATTAGGTCACAACGACCCATGAATCAGTAGGTTACAACGACCCATGAATCAGTAGCTCACAACGACCCACAAATTAGTGGCTCACAACGACACACGAATCAGTGGGTCACAACGACCCACAAATTATTGGGTCACAACGACCCACAAATTATTGGGTCACAACGACCCACAAATTATTAGGTCAAATCGACCCAAAAATCTATAGGTCAAAACGATTCAAAAATCTGTAGATCAAAACGACCCAAAAATTATTAGATCAAAAGGACCCAAAAATCATTAGATCAAAAGGATCCAAAAATTATTAGATCAAAATGACCCAAAAATCATTAGATCAAAACGACCCAAAAATCATTAGATCAAAAGGACCTACAAATTAGTAGGTCACAACAATCCACTCCACATACAAATGCTAATCCGGTATAATAAGTATTATACTTGATTCTGACCAAAAGGTCCGAAAATGTATGATTTGTATAATCTTCAAACATTTGATGTCTATTTATACATGTTGTCAAAGTGTCATTCTTCTCTGATAACCGATGTGGGATAACAAAATTCATATTATACAAAATAATTAAGGTTTAGTAAAAAAAAAGTTATTGGCTTATAAATAATAAAAATAAAAAGGAGATTTGACTATAACTTATAAAATCTTGGAAAATCTAAAAAAAAAAAAAGTTACGTACAATTTTGAATAGAAGTTTGTTAGGTTAGTAAAAAAAGCTTTCCTCCCACAAAAAATAAAGATTTATTGGCCTATAAAATCTTGGAGAATCTCTAACAAAAAAACGTTACGTATAATTTTGAATAGCAGTGTGTTAGTTTAGGAAAAAAAGATTTTATGGTTTAAAAAATAAAGATTTATTGGCCAAAAAATTGTGGGAGCTCCATTTGATTGCTGCTTCCACAGCGCGCCACGTCATCAAATCATGTACTCTGTTTTAGTATGTATAATAGATTTTGTGATCAACAAAATATAAATTATTTAATTAAAATCAAACAGGTGTAATCGAGTTTTGAGTTAAAAATCTTTTTTAAAAACTGAATTATCAATGAAAAAAAAGGTAGGTTAAATTTAGCTATAAAGTGGGTTATTTAATAAAGAAAGAATTTGGTCAAGGCCTTTTTCTATTCTTTTGTTTGTGCACTCCTTTAATTTTTACTACTTAGTAATTAACTTTTCTATTTAAAAAAAGAATAAAACATGAATTTGTTAAGCAAGTTTAATTCTTGAATTTGATTTTTTATCTATATATACTACTAAAATAGAACCCTCTTAGTCCACATGTCAACCCCTTAGCCATGCCACATAGGACTTTTTGTCAAATATATACAATTTTGCCACATTTTAATTACAATTTTGCCATTATTAAATAAATATTTTAAGTCAAAATTAAAATATTTTCCATCTCATTATGCCAATTCAACAAAAATAATTCCATCTCATCATATTCAATATCTTAATGTTATTAAAATAATTTTAAAAAAAATATCATATCACCTAACCGAATTTAGAGATTTTGATGGATTTTGTTTGGATTCTAGATTTTACAAAATAAATTCGAACTAACATTCAAATTTAGTGGTTACAATAAAAGATATAAAAATATTTTATTCAAAATATTTATATTATCGTTAATACAGATTTTATAATCGTTTTATTAAATCGATTTTTTTAAAATAATAATCGATTTTAAAAAACTAATTTTTTAAAAAAATTTTAGTTATAAGTAATAATATTAAAAAATAAATTCTTACGTAATTCTTTTTATTTAAAAGTTTGGCAATTATTATAAATTTAATAATTAATTTTTTTTGTTACATGATCAAATCAGATTGATATTAATATATTCTTCTTAACATTTAGCGCTTTTGGTTTTAAAAAAAATTTGTAATTTGTTTAGATAATAATTTTTCAATTAAAAATTATTATTTTTTGTTACAATTTATTCAAACTCAATCCCGCACAGTTAAACTAGTTTTCTCATATTTTTTTGCCTTTTTTATTTCTAGTATGAATTTCATACCAGAAAATTCATACCAATTTCAGACTTTGTTTTTTTTTTGTTTCTTTTCCTTTTATATTTTCTTTTTTATTTTCTAGTATGAAATTCATACCAGAATTTTCTCGTATGAAATTCATATCAGAAAATTCATACTAGAAGTTTTTACGGGATCCAATGTTGTACCATTCGATTCATTTGCAATCAGATTCATAAACATGTTTGACATAAAACCAAATAATAGCAACCTCATGGGGGCAAACAAAGAAAGATCTTATGACCTGTGTATAGATTTTGCTTGTTATACCAGTTATACCTAGACAAATTGATTCAGACAATCCATCAAACAACTCTTATGCAACCCCATTTAGGGAAGGAAACCACACTGCACTGAAGCGGGTGACGATTCTAGGCATCACAGTGGCGGATGTGGCCGGAATTGGTCTTCTAGGTTTGCTCCTGATCTATCTTTCGATGGAGAAAGAGCAGAGCAGAAGAAAGCCTGTTGGCGATTGTGGGAAAGGGCGGGACCTATGTTGATGGCGCCGCAAAAGACCCAAACTACAATAATCAAAATCATCACTAGGTGTCAATGAATATTAGTGCAACGCCGAGTCCGACAACGACAATGGGGTGTTGCTGCATAAAGGGGGCGGATATGGAAGCTACAACGACCGATGGGAGGTCATACTTTGGCTGCGAAAACAGCGATGCAAAGGAGACTGAGAATGCTACCGGCGATAGTGGTGGAAAGATGGTGATGGTGGACGGAGAGACAATGATGGAGATGGAAACACTAATGAAGGTGTCATCATACATTCGGGGCGCAAGTGGGTCAAACATTGTATATAAGGTTGTGCTGTAAGGGTTTGACTTTGAACAAAAAAAAGGGTACATTTACTTAATCGTCAAATGCTATAAGTCTAGTTAATAGAGTAATAACCGAAAAAGACCTAGTTAGTAAATTTTGGCTAAAAATTTTTTTTATTACACCAACTATGGTTTTAATGCATACATCAACTAAATATTTAAATATACAATAGATGCTCAATTTAAATAACATTTAGCGTGACATTAATTACAATTTAGTGGATATTTTGATTCCAATCTTAGAGCACCAACAATTTTCATAAAATATTCGAGTATAATTCAACGGAGATGAAGCAAACACAAAATCACAAGATTAAGTAACATATTTTTGTCTCCAACTTTGATATAAGAGGTACTCAATAACTCTAAATTCAAATTTATATAAAAATTCACGTAATCAATTTCTACTTAATTTTATAATATCCGTCTTTTTCAAAATTTTTCGTTTTCGATTTAACTTTAGTCTTCAAAATAATATTCGTCCTCCAAATAAGCTCCCAACTAAACGGAACCATGTTTTTTGGTGCTCAATGTGAAAGGGAGCCGCATCCTATTGATTTGTTAATGGTGCTTCAACCTTTAGGTTCATAATTATTTGCATTAACCACAAGAGTGCATTTGAATATTGATTTGATCTGTTTCATACACTATAAAGGTGTATAAATTCCATAGATGATATCACCTCTATATGAATACACTATCTTATTTTCATTGATTGTATTCAATGAGCTATATATTCAGCCCCGATTGGAGAGTTTAACCCTCAATCATAAAGCTTTCCTATTCTTTGTACACATCTTCCTCTTACCTTTTGATTTATTTGATTGATATCCATATTTTTAATTATTGTTTTGACGTCGCCTTCGTAACAGTTGGGTGTTTTTTTCTACAATTTGCTTCAGTTTACGTCAATTTCATTGATTGTGGTTGGTGATTTTGCGTCCAGATCTGTGTGGCGAGTGTTTTAAGGTGAGTTTGTAGTTCATATTATGTAGCCTTATACAGTTTATGGTCAACAATTTCATCATTATATTTGTGTAGCCAGATCTGATATTTTGTAACATCGTTTGTGTGGTAAATTTGTGTTGTCTGTGAAAATTATGTACATAATTGAATTTCACTTGTTGGAAATAATCAAAATTGGAAAATATGTACGCAATGTTAAATGTAAGCTAATTTGTGTACATTAATTTAGGAAATTATGGTGACAACATTTGACGTTATGTAATATATGTTAACGTTATGTACACTATCACGATAGAATGAAAAGTTATGTACTTTTTATGTTATGTTTGTAATAATGTTTATGTACTTGAAGTTATGCATGTTATGTGCTGTATGTGAAAATTATGTACATAATTGAAAAGTTATGTACATTAATTTAGTAAATTATGGTGACACTTGATAGCATGTATTATAGTCTATATTTTGGAATTTGTTTGATCTTCATAAATCTGCATGCATGGATGTATATTCTTGATCATTATGTTGTATTCTTTACCTTTGCAAGAATCGAGGTCTACACCTAGTTTTGTTATAATTGTAGGGAAAATAACACGTTTTGGAGTGATATGAAGCTAAGGGATCTAAGGAGTCATTTGAGCTACATTATGGAACATTGAGGAGCTACAAGAAAGGTTTAGGAATCATGAAAGTTGGACAAAAGTTTGATTTTGGACCAAATTGGAGAGATTTGCATGTAGCTGAGGATCAACTCGGATGGCTACAATACCATCTCGATCGAGGTGACTCTGTTGGGCTGGATCGAGACGGATGGCCCACAACCAATAAGATCTTTTATTCATGGTTTGAGATCTTTTATTTTTGGCAAGTGATTTTCCTATATTTGGGATGGATTTTCTGGATGGAAGCATGTCCAATTGGTTGATTAGTTTGGAAGAATGACGATATTCCAATGAAGGAAGGAAGTTGGCTTTGAAGATAAAGTTAAAGGCTTTTTGAAGGAAGTTGTAAGGTTTTCTTAGATTGTTTGATTGTTGTCTTTTGATTTGTGGTTGAGGAACGCAGTTTACTGATTGTTTGACTGAGTGATTATTGAGACCTTTGTGTTAAGGTTTTATTGTTTGGATATTGCATCTTTTCATATATATTTGATTATTGTTATCATGATGACTATTGGCTAAGTTCTTTGTGCGATTATAAGGGTGATTGGCCGAAGGTTGTGGGAAAGACGATGAAAGAATGAGCCTTCACCCCAGTGAACCCTGAAAGCTCGAGCCTTACCTTAACCGAACCTCACCTCGGTCCGTTCATAGAACATCTCGACCGAGATGGAACACGAATTGAGTGAGGCGATTCTTTTTCTAATCCATATCTGAGTTGAGGTTTCAGTTTGCCAAATCCTATCCTTGTTACACCTTTCCTGGTTCATACACAAGCCTAGGATGAGACTTACCCGGTGATTCCTTTGCTTGTATATCCAAGATCATGAGTGTTATGTAATAAAGGTTTATCCTTTATTAGGGTTTGAGTGTGCCTTCATCCTACCTTTGTGAGTTAGTCTGAGACTTACCCGGTAAAGGTTAGTTCTATCCTCTTAGGTGGTGTGCTGGTTTGAGATTATAGTTTCTTTCACTAGTTCCTTGAGACTTACCCGGTGAGAGGATCTTTGGTTTGGGATAGTGAGTAGTGAGACTTACCCGGTGATCTATTCTCACCTTAGAAATACCTTCCCTTTTGCAAACCTCAACTTTGTCTATCTATTGAGATCTTGAGTCGGAATCACAACTGGATGCTTTGACCTCTAGAATATGCATTTTCTTTATCTGATTATTATATCATCTTTGATACCTTTGCTTTGTTGCTTGTTTTTTTTATTGACAACCTGAATTGTCGTGCTTTGTTTCACCATAGTTCCTGTGTTCGACCGTGGAGTATTTGTTGTTATTACAATTGATCCGTACACTGCGGGTTCGCATTTTGTTTCAGCCTTATATTTTAGGTTATAAATTTAAAGTTATATCGTTCACCATACACACGTCTTAGAGGGAACAACACCATTTGAAGGTTGAAGACGAAGAAGACGAGTGTTTTGTGAGTTGCAGGTGAAGACTCTCCAGGAAAGCTATGACACTATTTTCTCGGGATGTTTTGAGCATCAAAGTTGAAGAGACGATCCCGTAATATCAATAAATATCCAATTGCCTTTTTTTTTTACGGGATTTTATTTTTTTGTTTTTGGCAGTTTATTATATCTTTTAGGGAAAAACCCTTAATCAGTTATCCTAATTTCAGCATTAATCTATTTTATTTACCTTTATTATTTGGTGTAAAAATTAAAGGTATATGGGATAAAAAAAAAAAAAAAAAAAGAAGACTTGTTTACACCAATTTTCTCTTATTTAATTAATACATAAAATAATATAATAGGTTGTCATATTCTTTTAATCTCAATCATCCAATCATATAACTATTCAATGAATTTTAAAGGTCACCTATTGTCATAGAAAAATGTTATCCCTTAAACCTAGCCCTTTCTCTATAAATGGCTCTTCCTCGGGGAAGATATGTATTACACTCAATATTAATTATGAAGTATAAGTCCTAAACCTCAAACCTTTTTTTTCTATAAAGAGTGGACTTTTCTTTAAAACTAGATTCACATGAAATCAAAAGAAAATTGTTTGTTAAACCATGAATAAATTGTTGGTTTAGAAAACTTTTCTATCTAGCTAGATGTAGGGATAAGAGTTTCAGCAGGCGGCTGAGAACACGAACTTCAACCTAAAATAATTAAATTGGTCCAATTTTCGAGAGGTATAGGTAGTCTAATTTAAAATATTCTTGCGGGTGAGAATACGAGGTTCGAAATCATAAGAAATTTGGTGGTAGATGTCAAGATTTTCAAATTAGTCAATAAGCCAGCAACACAATTAATTTATTTAAAAACATGTTTGATCTGAACCTTTTCATGAAAATGGAAATCCAATTTAGAGTCGGATAAAATTATCTCGATCTCCCAAGACAACTTCAAAGACATTGAAGTACCTTGATAACACACAAATTGTAACCCTCGATTTCGATCTTTTTTATTTGCAATTTGATCGTTTCTTGCAAGCCCGATTTAAGAGCATATGCTTCTACCTTTCGAACCGAGTTAAAGTAATTTTTTTTGCACGGAGCCTAATAACCTTCCCATTGTGGTTTTGAATAACAAAACCGATGGAAGTGACTCTGAAATCAAGTTTAGAACAATCGAAGTTAAGTTTGTGAAATTCAAATTTTCGTTTATCCCATTTTTTTCCGTTTGATGTTACTATTTTGGTGGTGGCCTAACGTCATAATCATCCTCATATTTCATATAGTTCTTCGTCTAAATGTCTCTCGGTTGCAGTTTTAGCGGTATCTTGTGCTATTAGACTCGCCTAGTATCCAAATCTCTTTGCTTATATGAAAAAAATGAATAGTCTGTTCATAAACGTAAACCGTCCCATTGAAACTGACATCATATCCATAGAGAATGCGTAGAACGTTCCCTTAATAAATAAATAAAATAAAAAAAGAAGAAAAAAGATTAAACGACGAATTTTGATTGTTAGAATGTTGATAGTTTAGCACCTCCCCCAGAAGAAGCAAAATGGTGATTGTTGAAATCCTCTATAAAAGAGTCCAAACGGCAAACGCAAAGTCGCAAAGCAATCAATCCATCTTCTTTTATTCACGGCATTTATACGCCTCCACTTGCTTTCTATCATCCCACCAAAGCATACGATTCCTAAACGACGTCGTAAATCCCTTTATTCTCTCTTATCGATCTCTTCCTTTCCTTTACGCCTTTCTCTCTATAAAACAGAGCTTCAGTCTGTAAGTACTCTGTTTGATCCCGCAAGCTTTCTAATGGAGACGGAAACCACGACAGCTCTGCCGCACAAGCCTGTGATGGTGGTGGCCATCGACGACAGCGAGCATAGCTTTTATGCTCTTGAATGGGCTCTCGATCAATTCTTCGTCCCACACGCTCCCAATTCCCCCTTCAAGCTCACCGTCGTACATGCTAAGCCTTCTGCTGCCACCTCCGTCGGCCTCGCCGGCCCTGGTAACTTCTATTTACCGTTTCCTTCTCTTTCATTCAGATTTCAATTGTTCCAACAGGTTGAATATTAGGATTGATATGCAGGAGGTGTGGAGATTCTTCCATACGTAGATTCAGATTTGAAAAAGATAGCGGCGAGAGTTGCAGAAAGGGCTAAGGAATTCTGCATCTCTAAATCGGTAAATGATGCTGTGGTGGAAGTTTGGGAAGGAGATGCTCGGAATGTGCTGTGCGAAGCTGTGGAGAAGCACCACGCTTCCATCTTGGTGGTGGGCAACCATGGTTACGGTGCCATTAAAAGGTAACCATCTCATTTCTGCTGTAATATATTATAATTATATATTACTTAGTAATTAAATAAATTATTTATTTGCGCGCAGAGCTGTGCTGGGCAGTGTAAGCGACTACTGTGCTCATCATGCTCACTGCTCTGTCTTGATCGTCAAGAAGCCCAAGACCCACAAACACTGAACTCCATTCCCATTTTGCGTGTTGCCCTATTCATCTCAAGTGTCAATAAAAACAGGTCAAGCCTGTACGTTTTTTTAGACTAAGTTTCCATGTATTCCCCGACCACTACTGTATTTATATATTAATAAATAACTGCCTCTTTCTACAAAGGCACGTACTTGAGACGTTCTGCTCGGCTCAACATAAACTATGTACACAGGTGAATCCTTTGTACAAGGTTGCAGGGTTAGAGTTTCAGCTGGCCACAAACACATATTATTGACTGTCAAGGTGTCAAAAATAATCAAACAAACAAATTTGGACCAGTCGGAAAAAATAACAATACATATCAATCAAATTCAACGTTTCTAAAGGGAATTCCTATCAACTGAACGTTTTGTAGAAATAAAATCATATGATACAATTTCATTTGGCAAATCAGATTCATGCTACTACTAGTCCTAAAATGTGATACAATTTATTTCAGATTTTGATTTTAGAGATTCTAGGTGATTTTTTTTTTTAAATAGAAAGCAGTTCCAAACCAATTTCAGATTTTGATTTTAGAGATTCTAGGTGATTAAACACAAAGAAACTTGCAAAGCAAACTAAGAACAAAGAAATCATTAAGCAGATGCATAAATGTTTTTTTTAGCATCAAACCATAATAAAGAAACAAATACAAAGGACACTCTAGTACCACAAAATGGAACCAAAAACAAGCTCGGAAGATCCTCAAAAGTTCTGTGTTCAAAAGTAATCAATAGAAAGGACATTATCAATGTATTCAGAGTTGAGGGAAATGATCATTTGTATTTCATTGATGATTTGTTATTACATAGGATCATATATATATATATATATATATAGCTAGGTACTCGGCCTTTGGACCTTTGAGCTATGTGTACTAATATGCCCCCTCAAGCTAGACTAACATAACTAAAATTTAGCTCGTAACATCTCAAAGCGAGCAGAGGCCAAAGGTTTTGTCAATGCATCAACCATTTGATCTTTGGAAGAAATGAAGGCGACTTGAAGCGTTTTGCTTGCAACCAGTTCCCCGACGAAGTGATAATCCAGATCAATATGATTCGTGCGATGATGAGACACTAGATTGGATGCCACATAAGTTGCTCCTAAGTTATCACACCAGAGAACATGGGGTTTTGCGAGGAAGACACCCAATTTTGCTACAAGATTTTGAAACCAAATGAGTTCGCAGGTTGTTTGACCAAGAGCAGGGTATTCAACCTCAGTAGAGGATCGAGAGACCGTAGGCTGCTTCTTAGATGACCAGGACACCAATGAGGAGCCAAAGAAGATACAATATGCAGCAATAGATCGTCTATCGTGATAGTCACTAGCCCAATCATCATCACAGTAGCCATATAGGACAAGAGTGTGTTTGGAAGAGAGATG
Organism: Fagopyrum homotropicum; assembly: GCA_033239125.1. Taxonomy (NCBI): domain Eukaryota; kingdom Viridiplantae; phylum Streptophyta; class Magnoliopsida; order Caryophyllales; family Polygonaceae; genus Fagopyrum; species Fagopyrum homotropicum. The sequence goes on from BSWB01000002.1 coordinate 53,434,508, forward strand.
AAGAGCAAGGGATGAAGTGGAATTAAGATAGCGTAAAATACGTTTCACTACTTGTCAGTGTATGTCACGGGGTTGATGCATATATTGACAGACTTTATTGATAGGGAATGAGATGTCGGGGCGGGTAAAGGAGAGGTATTGCAGACTACTGACAACACTTTTGTATAAGGAAGGGTCAGAGAAGAGAGATGATGATGAAATGCTCAAATCACAATTGGTAGCCATTGGTGTGGAGACTGGTTTACATTGGTGTATATTTTATGGACTTGAGAAGGTTTTAAATGTATTGGTGTTGAGATAGAAAGAAATTAGAAGAGGAATGAGTGACTTCAAGACCAAGGAAAAAGTGAAGGTTTCCTAGATCTTTGACATGGAATACTGATTAAAGGGAGGAGATAAATTGATTTGTGATGTGGGGTGTGGTACCAATGACTAGTATGTCATCAACATACACCAAGACAAAAGCAATATCAGATTTGAAATGATGAGTAAATAAGGAAGAATCTGCTTTGGATGGTGTGAAACCAATGTTGATCAAAGTGTCACTTAGTTTAGAAAACCAGACTCGTGGAGCTTAACTGAGATCGTAAAGAGATTTGTGTAACTTACAAAGATGATTAGGGAATTGTGGATGAATGAACCCAAGCGGTTGTGTAATGTGCACATCTTTTGTCAATTCACCATGGAGGAAAGCATTATGTATGTCAACCTACTTGACAACCCAATTGGACATGGCAGTAAGGAAAAAAGGAGACAAATGATGGAGGGTTTTACTACGGGACTAAAGGTCTCAGAAAAGTCGACACCACGGAATTGATGGAAACCTTTGGCCACTAATCGGGCTTTTCGGCGCTCAATTGTGCCATTAGCATTACGCTTGGTTTTGAAAACCCATTTGACACCCAAAGGGTTGAGGTTTGAGCTAGGTGGGATAACAAACCAGGTTTTTATGGAAAGCAGAGCTTGAAACTCCTCAAACATGGCATTGAGCCATTTAGGGAAGGATGAGGCTTGTGTGAAGGATGTAGGTTCCCCAGGAACAAGATTGATGGAGGAGGACGAAGGGGATGGCCAAGGAATAATGCCGTCAATGCAAACGAGGGGTTTAAAGATCTGGTTTTGGGCTTGTGTTGTAATGGCTCGATGCAAGGGAGGTGACGGTGAAAATGAAGATGGAAGGGGTTTTGGGAAGGGAGAGTTAAGAGATGGATTAACAATGGTAGATGGGCCATCACTAACGTTCAAGGGTGACTGAGATGAAGGTATTGGGTTGTGAGAAAGAGGGGGGGGGGGAATTGGGCCCATTAAGTGTAGGCGGTGGGTTTATGTTTGGTGAGTTGATGGGCTAAAATATGTTGGAGGTGTTGGGTTGAGGGGAACTTGGTGATATGGGTTGAATGTGAGCAAAGGGAAATTGGGCTTCGTGAAATATCACATCCCTAGAGATATAAATCCGGTTAGATGACCTATCGAGACGAATGTATCCTCGATGGTTGAAGCATAGCCAAGAAATACACATGATTTGGATCGGAAATTAAGTTTGTGTGTATTGTAGGGTCGTAGATTAGGGAAACAAAGAGAGCCAAAAATACGAAGAGCTTTAAGGTCAGGAGGTTTGTGAAAGAGGGATTGAAAGGGTGATGATATGTGTAATTTTGGGGTAGGTAGACGATTAATGAGGTAAACAACGGTTTCAAAGGCATAATCCCAAAACGTTAATGGAACGGATGAGTGAGCAAGGAGGGCTAAGACGGTGTTCACTATGTGTCGATGACGGATTTCAATACTCTCGTTTTGTTGGTGTGAATGGGGACAACTGATTCTATGATTGATCCCAAGTTGAGCAAAAAGCGGTTTGAATGGTTTGAATTCGGTTCCCCCATCCATCTGTGTAGATTTTATCTTGGTTGTAAAAAAGTTTTCAATGAAATGGATGAATGCTTGAACATAAGAAGTTGTAGCACTTTTATTAGGTAATGGAAAAGGCCATAGATAATTGGTATTGCCATCCAAAATAGAGAGGTAATGCTTGTGACCTTTAGAGGAAACTAGATGGGCCGGGCCCCAAAGGTCCATGAAAAGTAAACCAAAAGGATGGGCTTCACGTGTCAAGGTTGGATGGTGGGCCACATTTTGGGCCTTGGCTTGGGAGCAAGCTGAACAGGAAAAGTGATAGATGGAGGAGTTAGGGCAAGCGACGACAATGGAGCGTAACATCATGGCAGTGGTACGGATTGAAGGATGGTCAAACCTTGAGTGCCAGAGGTGAAGGTTGTTGGTGGAGGTAAGGTTAGCCTGGATTTGAGGTTTATTGGGAGCAAGCGGAAGAACGTACATGCCGTCCTCAATAGTTCCTCGAAGAAGCGTTGCATGGGTTCGTCGGTCCTTCACAATAAAATTAGTCAAGATGAAATTCAAAGAAGGCACCATTGTCAATACAAAATTGGCGAACGGAAAGCAAATTCCGATTAAGAGAGGGAAAGGGGAGGAAATATCTCTAATAATGGTGGTAATTCTAAATTTTTTGAAAATTCTATAAACTCTGAATCTGAACAATTATCTGCAGCCTTACTTGATGGTACAATGTCTGAGCATAATGATGATGATTTTTTGCATAATTCTGATGATGATAACTACCAACTAACTAGAGATAGAAATCCTAGAGTTAGGATCCCTAATAGAAGGTATATTGATTCTGAGTATGTTTTGTTCACTGATGAGTTGAATATTGTTGAATATGCTTTCTTAACTGGAAATATAATTGATAACCCATATACACCTGATAACTATAAACAAGCTGTTAAGTGTTCTCAGGCTAAAAATTGGAATGTTGCTATGAAAGAGGAATTTGATTCTATGCTTGTTAATAAAATCTGGGTGTTGGTTCCAAAACCTAGTAATGCTAAACTAGTACCATGTAAATGGGTTTACAAAATAAAAGAAGCTTCTAACCTTAGTGAACCCCCTAGATATAAAGCTAGGCTTGTAGCCAAAGGCTTTATACTCAAAGAGAAGGAATAGACTATACTGATATATTTACACTTGTTGTGAAATATAAAACTATGAGATTATTGTTGGCTGTTGCTACTGTGTATGATTGGAATATTGAGCAAATGGATGTCAAAACTGCTTTCTTACATGGAGATTTATCTGAAACTATTTACATGAATCAACCTGAGGGTTTTGTAGATATGTCTAAATCTGATCATGTTTGCTTGCTTAAAAAGTCCATCTATGGTTTGAAACAATCACCTAGACAATGGAACTTAAAATTTGATGCATGCATGAAAAACTTAGGGTTTTTAAGAAGCAATTATGACTATTGTCTTTATTTCAAAGGTATTTCTTCTATGAATCCTCTGTATGTGCTGCTGTATGTAGATGGCATTTTGTTGATATGTAAATCTGCAGTACTAATTGCTGGAAGTAAAAGGGATTTGAAAACTTACTTTGAAATGAAAGATATGGGTCATGCTCAAAAGATTCTAGGTATTAAGATCATTAGGGATAGAAAGAATAAAAAGATGTGGCTGTCACAACTTGACTATATTCAAAAGGTGTTAGAAAAGTTCAATATGGAAAATTCGAAACCTACATCTATATATACCTTTAGGAGGGCACCTAGAACTTACTAAGAAACAATGTCCTAATAGCAAATCTGAAATAGAGAAAATGTCTAAAATTTCTTATGATTTTGTTGTTGGATCAGTCATGTATGCTATGTTATGCACTAGGCCTGATCTTGCTTTTGCCATAAGTGTTCTTAGTAGATTTATGTCAAATCCTGGTGAATTGCATTGGTCTGCTATGAAATACATGCTTAGATACACTTGTGGAACTAAAAGACTATGTTTGATGTTTTCTGAGCATACCCTAGTTGGGGAAGTACTTGGTTATGTGGATGCTGATTATGCTAGTAACAAAGATACTAGGAAGTCTACCACTTCATATTTTTATACTTGGTTTGGAAATTGTATTTCATGGAAGTCACAATAACAATCTGTAGTTGCTTTATCATCCACTGAAGCTGAATATATAGCAGCTGTAGAAGCTTCTAAAGAAGCAATTTTGTTAAAAGGAATTGTTAGTGAAATTCAACATAAACCTTGTACTCCTATTATTCACATGGATAGCCAAAGTGCTTTATATTTGTGCAAAGATCATGTCTATCATGAAAGATCGAAACATATAGATGTTAGAAATCATTTCATTAGAGATAGGGTTAAGAAAAAACACTTTCTGGTAAAAAAGATTAAGGATGAGTATAACCCTGCTGACTTTGGAACAAAAATAGTTACAGCTGATAAGTTTTCTTTCTATAGAAACTTTCTGCAGATTTTTGATGTTCCATGAGTTATGTGCAGGTTATGGACTAATGACGGACTGATTTGAAGATTCCATGATTGCTATTGGGGAACAGAACTTGGTTAACATTACAAGAATCAGGAGGGTATTTGTTGTAATTCTAATTCTTGTATTGAGTCATTTAGCAAAGGACTTTGAGTAAATCTAGCAAAACTACACTTAGGTTATGGTAGAGTTATGTAACTAGGAGTCATATGAAAGTTTGCCATGTTATGTATCTATATACCTACAAGGAGCTAATTTTGCTACTTAGGAAACTAAGTTTGGTAGCATTTGGTAACTAGTATGGTGTTAGATTATAACATAAGGTGAACCTTTCTATGATTAGGAGATATTGAGTTGTAAGGGTGTGTGTGATTAGTGTATATATCCTGCATGTGGTAAATGGGCTTGACAGCCCACTATCTCCTTGATCCAGTTGTGAGGAAGGATGTACATTTGTTGGGCCGATCACTTGAAGGCTGAAGAAGTGCTTTAGGGTTATAAAGCGTGTTGCTGAAACTCGTCGTTTAAACTCTTGATATATATGCATCCTGAGGAAGCTCCTTAGTTACAGAGTTGCAGGCTCGTGAAGTTGGTTTATGACAAAAAGAGAGAGATTAGAGAAAGAGAGAAGAAGATCGGGTCATCCAAATCTTGCTTTGAGTAAGAAGGATCCGAACGAAAGGAAGAAGCTGAAGGAAATCTGAGAGATCGGTTATCTCTTGGAACTCTTCTCACCATCGCTTCGTTGGCTTGCGATTACTGCGAAGATCAATCTCAGATCTTCGTTTTTTGGTGCCTTTGAGGGGGCTTTTCTGATCCTTGCTTCTCTTATCTCCTTAAGTCTTTCTAGTCATACTCTTTGCCAGATCTGTGTAGTGCTAGTATCTTGAGTCCTTTGCTTGTAACCTGTTCTTGGATACCTAGTGAAAAATGGGATCGGATCTCCCCTCTTAAGGTCCCGCAGAGTAGGGGTAAATTTTTACTACCGAACTGCGTTACTAAGTGATTGTGTTCATCTTGTTTGTGATTCTTTAGTCGGTTCTTCGACTGAGGAGTTTGAAAACCTTTAAGAACGTTTTACAGAATTTCATTGATGATCTGCTGTTACATAGGATCATATATATAGAGCTAGGTATTCGGCCTTTGGGCTATGTGTACTGATAGACATGCAACTGAATAAAACTCAATGCATTCAAGATCAATGAAGTCAGTAAATCAGAAAATTAAACTTTACTCAAGAATAACATATGAGTTTCCGAATGAGAGAGAAAAGCTCTAACTCTCTTACCCAACTCCTAAATTGTTTTCCTCTTATTTATACTTTGTAATCAGAGAACCGGGTTCATCAAGAACCGGACATATTTAATTTCCTAGAATATTCATGAAAACTAGAGACCACGTAACCTGCCATGTCAGAGAAGATAGGGCGAGAGAGGAGGAAATGAGAAAGAGGTAGTTTAGGGACAATATAGAGAATAATTGAGGAAGAAAGACAAAGAACAACGTAGCCGAGGCCGAGGGGAAGAACAAACAATATTCTTATTTCCTGTGTTGATCAGATTTTTGGGTTTTTATCTGAAAACCCAGATTTTGATCTACACAGTCGTCGTGAGGTGGGATTGTTTTTGTTTTTTTCCTATAAAAAACCGCTTAGAGATTTGGAAGAAGAAGAAATATCAATCGATTGAGATCGGGGGATTGTGGGGTATTCATTTTTATTTTGTTTCTAAGAAAAAAAAAACAAAGGCATGATGAAATTGGAACAAGACATTGATTTGAATGTTTCACCTGATGCGCGTGTTCATTGCTCCATTTGCCTCGACTTGGTCGACAAGTATTCGGCCAAATCCATTGCGAAGCTTCAATGTGGCCATGAATTCCATCTAGGTACGTACCAGTACCACTCTTCATTTCTTTCTGTTTCGATGTTGTGTTTATTGATGTATCTGTTCATCCTTTTCGCTGCAGATTGCATTGGGTCAGCTTTTAATATTAAAGGAGTTATGCAGTGCCCTAATTGCAGAAACATCGAGAAAGGTCAATGGTTGTATGCAATTGGTTCTACAAATACATCTTCTGATATCAACATGGATTCATTGATTATTGAGCAATATCCCTTCTTTCTAGTGGTGAGTCAACTTAATTACCCTATTACTCTAATCTACCTTTAATCAAGTTTACTCACTAATTAACCTTGTTCTTTCTTTCTTATACAGCCGTATGGATTTCGCGTTTGTCCATTCCGTGGGTTAATGTATGTTTAACGTATTTCATTCTATATAATCTTTGATTTTTTGTTGAACAAGACAATGATTTGAGTATATATGTGTATAGGGAAACAAATGATGTATCAAACACAAACCATGGGTTTTATGGAGAACACATGCCCCCATCTTCCCCTAGCCTAGCATACTTTACCTATTTGAGGGCTCATCCAAATGCAAACCCTAATGGGCATATGGATACTCCAAATATGCCCTTATTTGATGACTCCTACAGACAAAATGAAGTATTTGCATCTCCTTCCATGGACATGCAACATCCAGCTTGGAGGCATCAATCAACGATTGAGAGTAATCTAAGGGTGAATGGCGGTGAACCGGACGTTCCAACAACATCAAGATCTCCTTCGCCATACGTCTCAGCAACTCAAACGGGAAGCTCTTCCTCAATGGGAGCTTTGAGTCGGCAGCCCAACACAATGGACATACCATTCCCTTTCCCTTCGAATGTGAGGAGATCCAACGGTTCACGAGGATTTCCCACGTTTATGCCAAGCGGACGACCGTATGATCATAGGGGTTGGTTTTACTATCCGCCCTATTTGTCAACCCTAACCGAAACTCCGACTCCAAACTACTTCCCTCCTGTGTTGCCTAATATTCGGGAAGCGAGCAGGTGGCCGAGACATCGTTAATTCAAGTTGATTGTGGTTGTGGTCGTGGTTGCAACTATAACAAGCTCTTGTACGTGTACTTTAAAAAGTTTTACAGTAAATTTGATACCAATATTGTGGGTATAAGAGGGAAACCACGAAGCCTCGGATACGTGGATAGTAGTTCCCACTATAGAGCTCTTTTTTCATTATATCAAAGTAGAACAAATGAACATATGTGTAAAGGCTTTTCCAACTATGGAAACAACATTTGGTACGAGAGGTATTTGGATCAAACTTTGTGTTTGTCTTTTAGAGATACAAGGCCATTAACACCCGAGACAAGCCAAGCCCTTGTATCTCAATTCTATCCAATTTAGTTACAAAAGAATCTGAAAATTATTAATACAATAATCTAATTTAAAAAGGTACATAATTCCTAAAATATCACACGTTATTTGCAAAAACAAAAATTGATGATGTATAACTTACATGAAACTAGTATGTAACAAGAAAGATACAAGAATTGAATATACATGATTTGCATTGAACTGTACAAGCATGTACGGGCCATATATAAGAATAACACACGTTATTTGCAAAAAAGATTCATGATGTATGACTTACATGAATTCATAAATCTACCATGTTACATGAACTACATAGATTAGTATAAGATAATAATAGGGATCTTCAATGTTATAGGAAATTATTACATGCACAAGAAATGTACATGATTGCAGCTACAAGATTTACATTGAACTGTAAAAAATAACGTTAATGTATAATTTTCAAAAAGAAGATTAAATTCTGAGATCAACTTGTCCGGTTGACATTAGGGAGGGTGGGAGGGAGGGATTACCAATTAGAGATCAAGTCTTCAGGACTACATTTGTTTATTAATATTTTTTATATTTCATGTAAGAATTATAAAATTACAAGAAAATACTTATCATTTAAAAGAATAAGTTACAAGATAATTCACCTTCTAAAATTAGAGTGTATTATGATTTAAAAGGCAATAGTATATACAAAATCTTGTAATTGATTATATGAGGGAAATTTAGTCTAAAATTTTTAAATGATGTCATATTCTAAAAAAATTAGTGAGGTGCACAATTACTAAACAATATTAGTGAGTTAATGCTAAATAGCAAATTCACTCTTTTTTTCATTCCGTCATTCTTACCTAATTTATAAATGAGTGTCAAGTCTTTACATAGGTCTAAGAGATTTATATTATTTTGACTGTATACATGAAGAGTATACATGTGATTCAAATTAATTAACCAGGCATCAAATCATACATATCTCTAAAAGACAAGAGACGTTTGAATTTTTGTGTGGTTAACCTCGACGAGCTGCAGGTGTATTATATCGAGTTCAGAAAATTTGAAAATTTAGGTTGCATTCCAAAATTTGTTTAAGAGTTAATTTTATTTGGACGGTGCGACTGGATAGAATTTATTCGATATTAAATTTCATACGTGGCTTTGAAAAATCATCAAATCATAACATACTTCTGAAAATATTATTTTATTTGATATTTTTAATTTGAATTTATTTATATTTAAAAAATCAATGTAATATTTGTGATCGGACTCGGCAATTAATAAGTCGATTTTTCTACGTAGTCTTTTTAGATATCAAATCACATATAGTTCTCTTTATAAATAACTACTTAATTAAATTTGATCTTTTAAATTTATAAATTATCGAAAGTCAATTTATAAATTATCGAATTTTCTACATAATATTTTTTAATACATCAAATCATCCATGATTCTCTTTGGTAAAAATTTGAATTTTGACTTCATACGTAAATTTTATTTGAAAATCAAAGTATATATAAAATTTATATTTAATGCGTATTTACTTTGTCTCAAATTTTCTCTAAAACCGGAATCAAATATCCTACTATTTTATTGTTGGACTTGAATGTGTGGACATTTTGAACCAAAATTAGGTCCATATATATATATATATATATATATATATATATATATATATATATATGATACAAACTTGGATTTACATACAATTTGGTGAAGAATTAAACCCAATGGCAATCATTCATGAATATGTGCAACTCAATCATATACAAACTTCAATTTTCTTCCACTTGAATCATTTGCATGTGGTATTACTCAAAATACAAATTTGAATGTCTTGTTAACTAACTAAAAACTATTTTTATGGACCATTATTTTTTTTATTTCTAACTTTCAATTTCCAATGTACCTTTCTTCATCTTCACCATGCTAACTCTTCAAACTCTTTTTAGGAGTTGATACAGTGCCCCTGCCTTGCAAGGGTATTTGAAAATGTTTATTTTTTGTGTGAATAATTTTCTAATAGATGTCATTTTCTTATTATTTTTTGTTGATTTGATTATGAATGTTTAGGAGTTGACCTAGTTCGTCATATAAATATGACTACATCTGGGAGCATATCAAACCAAAAGTGTTCACTATATCTATATTATAAAAACCACAATATTAATAAATGTAAAAAAGATATGTGATTTTAATAAATGTCAAATAATAAACGACATTTATGCAATGTAAAAATATATTCAAAATAAATTAATTCAAAAAATAAAAAAAATTGTGCAAATATAATATAATACAAATTCAGAAGATAATTTTTGTCGTGAAACCTCAAAAACATGTGCGACAATCTGATTCTGGAAAAGAAGAAGATAAACTTGATATAAGTGTAAACTCACAAAAGTTATGATCGCTTGATATTATTGATAGAAAACGAAATAATTGTAAACTCAGAAGATAACATTAATCTTTAAACTTTTTGTGTTTATTTATACAACTTTTTAAAGGGTCATCTCCTCTTGATAATCGATGTGGGATAGCAAATTCAATATTTTACAAAATATTTATGATTTAATAAAAAAAGATTTATTGCCTTAATTTGTAATTTAATAAAAGATTTAATCCGGAATAAAACCGTGGAGGCGCCACGTCAACATTATTCAGATATAAATAGTAATTATACTTGAACTTAACCAAAACGCCATGAAATATATTATTTGTATACTCTTTAAACTCTCTATTTATACAACTTCTAAAACAATCAAGTTTAGTAACTAATCGACATGGGACAACAAAAACTCTCAAAAAATTTAACTAAATAGATCATTTTGATATTCATTTTAAAAAAATAAAAAAAATATTTTCTAAAAATAAAACTTTAAGGGTACGATTATTTTTAAATATTTAACGTAAATAAAAATCGAACTTAACCAAAAGGCTAAGGTTACTTTAGAGAAGAACATTATGACCCACATAATTGTAGGTTAACGATACCAAAAATAAAATCTTTCTTAAAAATAAAACTTTAGGGGTACGATTACTTTAAAAAAGAACATTATGCCCACATAAATGTAAGTTAACGATCCTAAAAATAAAAAATTATCCCGATATGAATAATAATTATACTTGAACTTAACCAAAAGGTCAAAAATGTATTATTCGTATAATCCTTAAATTCCCTATATATACAATTTCTAAAACCATCAACCTTCTAATCGATGTGGGTTAACAAAATCCCTCAAAAAGTTTAATGTAAATAGATCCGCATAATAAACATTTGTAAAAAAAAAAATCTTCCAAAAAATAAACTTTAGGGGTACGATTACTTAACCAAAATAACGTGAAAATATTTAACGTAAATAGAAATCGAAAACTAACAGAAAAAATCGGAATACATTTATTTTTATTTAAAAAACTATCCAAAAATAGATTAGTTCCAACAATAAAAAGTGACATGAAATAGTTCCAATAACATGTTGTAAAAATAGTTAATAAAAGAGTTCATCAAAAAAAAAAAGTTAATAAAAGATTCTCTGACTTAAAAAATAGTTTAAAAAATAAAGAATTATTGACCAAAAATGTATTATTTGTATAGTCAAAATCCTATAAATATTTAACGTAAATAGATAAGTTTGCCTAAAAAACTCGAGGTGCACAATTACGACCCACATAATTGTAGGTTAACGATCCAAAAAATAAAATATTATTCATATATGAATAGTAATTATACTTGACCTTAACCAAAACGCAAGAAATGTATTATTTGTATACTCTTTAGACTATCTATTTATACAAGTTTTAAAACCATCAAACTTAGTAGCTAATCGGCGTGGGACAACAAAAGCCTCGAAAATTTTAACTAAATAGATCATTTTGATATTCATTTGAAAAAAAGAAAAAAAAATGCCTAAAAATAAAACTTTAGGGTACGGTTACTTATATAAAAGTAACGTGAAAATATTTAACGTAAATAGAAATCGAACTTAACCAAAAACTCAAGATTACTTTAGAGAAGAACATTTATGACTCACATAATTGTAGGTTAACGATCTCAAAACTAAAATCTTCCTTAAGAATAAAATTTTAGGGGTACGATTATTTTAAAAAAGAACGTTATGCCCACATAATTGTAAATTAACGATCCAAAAATAAAATATTATTTCGATATGAACAATAATTATACTTGAACTTAACCAAAAGGCCAAGAGATGTATGATTCGTATAATCCTTATGCTCCCTATTTATACAAGTTCCAAAACCATCAAGCTTAGTAGCTAATCGATGTGGGATAACAAAATCCCTCAAAAAGTTTAACGTAGATAGATCACCTAATAATCAATTGAAAAAAAAGGAAAAATCTTTCCTAAAAAAATAAACTTTAGGGGTACGATTACTTATCCAAATAACGTGAAAATATTTAACGTAAATAGAAATCGAAAAGTAACAGAAAAAATCGGAGTACATTTATTTTTATTTAAAAAATATCCCAAAATAGATTTGTTCCAAGAATAAAAAGTGACATGAAATAGTTCCAATAGCATATTGTAAAAATAGTTACTAAAGATTATCTAGTTTAAATAATAGTTTAAAAAATAAGGATTTATTAACCAAAAATATATTATTTGTATAGTCAAAATCCTAAAAATATTTAAGGTAAATAGTGTAACATCCAGAATCCGTGGGACACGGGGCGCGGATTTTGACTATATATTTCGGTTTTGGCCTTTATTTGTGTCTTGTTGCAAGATCCGGTGAATGGAAAGAAAAACCCGAATAAATATATTTTTATGCAATGGAAAGAAAAACCCGAAAGAATGCAACAAAGGACTTCAGCCGAAAATACAACCCCAAAGACTAAACTTCATACATCATACAATAAATACAATACTCAAACTCGACTCCACCCAAAACACAATCCTAAAATGTACGGACCCCGGCTACCCACTCTTCCGGATCTCTCGGCCGCATTCCTAACCTGCAAGGCAGTCTACAACAATCGGTATAAAACCATTAGCTCATATTCGAGACATTAGAATCAATGGGAAAGGCACATACACAAGTAATCTCATCACAAGCATACAACATACGTAAAGCACACCAATCCGGTTTATTATCTTTGTTATTGTTAGGTCGTATCCCATTCTAATTCAACTTAGGTTTGTGACACGAGACCACCGTGGTCCCGCCTCGGTCCCTACTTACCAGCGTGGAACGGTACGGATGCCTTTCGACCGTCTAACTAGGAACATCCTAGCTCTTGCGGGAGCTAGGCAAGTTGTCACCGCCCGTTATCATACACTTGGGCCAAATAATATATAAATGTCGGTAGTCCTATTTCCAGTTTAGTTTTTATAACAAGAAAGAATAATCACACACCACCAAACACACATCAATGCTAATACAAGGAATACGGGCTATGGAAGTCCGGAGACTTACCTTATCGCCACACTCAACTCACAACACTCTCACTTCCCTTGGGAAGGAGTCCACAACCTGCTCACAAGAAGATAACTATGTCAACAACTCGCTCAACTAAAGAAGTTTAAGACTTCTACATAAATGATCTACGCAAGATCATTTGACTCACATTCTAAGACCGCATCCTAGAATCCCTCATACTCACATCACACTAAACACAAGCTAGAAGTCCTTAGACTTATAGACCCTATGATCTCGCAAGATCAAAACCCATCACACATACTGGATAAACATGCCTAGTTGATAGCATGAATTATTGTCTATATTTTGGGGCCTGTTTAGACGTTTTATCTTCAATAATCTGCATATTTGAATGTATATTATGTGATTATATTGTCGTTTCATCTACTTTTACGGGAATCAAGGTCTACACCAAGTTTTGTTGTAATCGTAGGTAAAATGGCACGTTTTGCATAAAAAAGGAGCAAAAGGAGCTAAGGAGTCATTGGAGCTACATTCAGGAGTTTAAGGAAGAATCCAGGAATCATGGAATTGGATTAGAGATTCACTTTGGACCATATTTGAGAGATTTCACATTCAGTTGTGATTCACCTCGGTCAGCTACAGTACCATCTCGACCGAGGTAATCCAGAGGAGCTGACTCGACCGAGACGAACACCTTGGACGCGGCAAGGATATTTTATTCTTGGCTGAGATCTTTTATTTTTGGAAAGAGGACCTTATATTTTTAGGCTGGATTCCTGGAAGGAAGAAGATAATTTAGCCCATATATTTTACCTATTTTTATGGAAAAGATCTTTCTAAGATATCTTATCTTTGGAGGGTAATTTTCCTATAAAAAGGGTTGGATTTTCCACAAATCCAACATCCGCTATCACCCCGCTTAGGGCTGCACATCGTGCTTAAACATCCGCTATCACCCCGCTTAGGGCTGCACATCGTGCTTAAACATCCGCTATCACCCCGCTTAGGGCTGCACATCGTGCTTAAACATCCGCTATCACCCTGCTTAGGGCTGCACATCATGCTTAAATATCCGCTATACCCCGCATACCTACGAATAGACGGCTTAGGGCTAGAAAACATCATAACAGCTGGAAGATTTGAAGAACCTTTTTGAAGGTTGAAGGAAGATTGAAGGAAGGAAGTTGGTAGCTTTTTATAGCTTTTGTGAAGGATTTTGTAAGATTCTCTTAGATTCCCTTCTTTGTTGATTTGTCTTATTGGATTTTGATCCAAGGAACGCTTGTTGATTGATAATTGATTCAGTTATTGAAGCCTTTCTCTTAAGGTTTTCTTGTTTAATTATTCTCTATCTTCCCTTATATTCGATTATTGCTTTCATGATGATGAGTGGCTAATTTCTTTTTGTGATTTTAGGGTGATTGGCTGAAGGTTGTGGGAAAAACAATGATAGAATAATCTTAAATCACAGTAGGATCCTGAAAGTTCGAGTCTTTACCTTAACCCTAAGGCATCTCGCTCAGTCGATGAACATCTCGGCCGGGGTGGAATTCGTTTGACCGAGGTGACCTTTCTGATCCGAAACTGAGAGTTAAGTGTTAGAGTTTGCCAAATCCTATTCTTATTACACCTTTCATGGTTCAATGCAAGCCTTGGATGAGACTTATCCGGTAATTCCTTTGTTTGTTTACCTAAGATCATAAGTAATAGTTAATAAAGGTTTATCCTTTATTGGGGTTTGAGTGTGCTTTCATTCCATCTTTGTGAGTTAGCCTGAGACTTACCCGGTAAAGGTTGATTCTATTCCCTTAGGTGGTGTGTTAGTTTGAGGTTATAGTTCTTTTCCTTGATTCCTTGAGACTTACCCGGTAATAGGAGTTGCGGTTTGGGATTGTGAGTAGTGAGACTTACCCGGTGATCTATTCCACTTTAGTAACACCTTCCCCATGCAAAATCTCAGCTTTGTCCGCTTATCTTTAGGTCTTGAGTTGGAACCACAACTAGATGCTTTAATCCCTAGAATAGCATATTTCCTTAATTCTCTTTTTATCATCTTTGATTGTTTTAATCGCTTTTATGGTTAGTAGTTGCATTGACAACCTATACCTGCTTTGTTTCACTAAGTCCCTGTGATCGACCCCTGAAATTTCTTGCTTTTTACTACGATTGACCCGTACACTACGGGTTCGCATCCTTGTTTTAAGCTTACATCTAGGGTTATAAATTTAAAGCTTGCACACACCGTTTGGAGCGAATAAGTTTTTGGCGCCGTTGCCGGGGACTTGGTCTAGACCGAGCCGGTTGCGGTTGTCTTTCGGGGCTATTGCCCTTGTTGCTATTAACCACTCTTTCTATGAGTTTTGTAGTTTTCAGGATATCCGATGACTACATTTGATCTAGACTGGATAGCAAGACAAAGTGCTAGGGCGGACCATTATGAATACTTGGAGGAGAAATACTCCTTCTATTGGTTCAACAATGAAAGAGAAAGAGAAGAGGCCATTAAGGAGGAACTTGTTATATGGGATGAGCTGAATATCCCTAGAAAGATTTATGAGCACACCTCTTGAAGATTCACTTGAATCAAAATTGGAGAAGATAATGAAAAAGTTGGAGGAGCTCAAAGAAAGCACCCTATCCTATGCTGAGCCGAAAGAGGAGCATGAGGAAGTGCTGCAAGTTTCAAGCATTCCTCCAATCGAACCAGAAGTTTCTTCTGAAGCTTTTGAGGAAGAGGAAGATGTGGAAGATCTCGATCCAACTGTTGAGACTTCGGCCGAGGTGAAAGAGAGAGCGGCCGAGGTGGAAGAGAGATCGGCCGAGATGGAAGAAGAATCTGTAGAACTGGAAGTGGAAGATGCAGAGAACCTTGGCCAAATTACTGAGATTGTGGCCAAGGTGGAAGGAAGATCAGCTGAGTTGGAAAAGATTTCATGTGTGGATTATCAACTTAACATGAAACTTGTCCCAAGCTTTGGAGAACTTTATAAGGTGCCTTCTCTTACTCCCTTTGAAATTCCTACTAAAAGTCTAGATTTCTTCAGGGATGCACCGAAGAGTTGGAGGTCTCTTCCGAAAGAACCTCCTAAGATCAATATGAAACTTCCCTTGAAATTGTTGGAAGAAGATGCTCCTTGGATGATAAGGAGTGAAGTTAACAAGCTCTTCAACGCTAAGGCAGCGAAGTGTTATTTGTTCAAGTATGGGTCACTCACGTGACAAAGACCTTGTACTATCCCCAAGCTGGAGAAGGGGGAGCTAAGTGGATTCTCGAGAAGATGATTTCCCGATCCAGGAAATGATGGGATGCAAAACTGAGTTATGTCCCACGGAAGCATAAAAAGACCGGTAGGATTCTGTTGAAAACTAAACCATACAAGCTTGTACGTGGGAGATCCTACCATTTGCTGATGAAATTAGGAACCGGAACCTTTTTGGAAGAGTTTTATGATGGATGTGATGGGCACTCCAGGATATTCGAGGTACATTGAGTAAATCCATGGAGAAAGGTCC
Source organism: Fagopyrum homotropicum (assembly GCA_033239125.1). NCBI lineage: Eukaryota > Viridiplantae > Streptophyta > Magnoliopsida > Caryophyllales > Polygonaceae > Fagopyrum > Fagopyrum homotropicum. The sequence continues at coordinate 53,450,978 of BSWB01000002.1, forward strand.
AGCTAGCGACCTTAAACCAAGCGCTTCTTGGGAGGCAACCCAAGGTATTGCTTTCTTTCCCTTTCCTAGTCTAGCTTTAGATAGTTTACTTTTGCTTTGCTTTACTTTATTTTTGGCGTCCTAGACAAACAACAGGGAATCACTAAGGAAGGATTACAACCCAGGAGCTACACTGGAAGGACAAAAGTTCGAAAATTTGAGAAGATGGAGCTTGACTGAGATACGTCTCGGTTACTATCACAGTACCTCGACCGAGATAACAATATCTTAAAAAGATAATTTCTTAGAAAATATATCCATATCTCTAAAATAGATCTCCCAAAAATAAGATCTTCCTTCCAGAAATCCAGCCCAAAAATATAAGATATATTTTTTCCAAAAATAAAAGATCTCAGCCAAAAATATGACCTCGCCGGCGACAGGGTGTTCGCCTCGGTCGGGACGCTCCTCAAGATCACCTCGGTCGAGGTGACACTGTAGCTGACCGAGATGAATCTCAACTTAATGTGAAATCTCTCAAATCTGGTCCAAAGTAAATCTTCTTCATTAATTCCATGCTTCCTGAGTTCTTCCTTAAACTCCAGAATGTAGCTCCAATGACTCCTTATCTACTTTGCTCCATTTTAGTTCAAAACGTGTCATTTTACCAACGATTACAACGAAACTAGGTGTAGACCTCGATTCCGGCAAAGGTAGACAAAGCAACAATATAATCTTATAATATACATCCATACATGCAGATTTATGAAGATAAAACGTCTAAACTAGCCCCAAAATATAGATTATAATACATGCTATCAAAATACCCCATACTTGTCCCTTGCTTGTCCCCAAACAAGTTCCAAATCTTAAGTACAAGATAGAATGGATTATGAGTCAAAAAGATCAATGAAAAGTATTTCAAAACCTTTTTGGTGGTGTGCTCCACTCATAGATCACTCTAATAGAATGCTTCATGGCAAATAAAATCAAGACATGATCAAAACATTTTATAAATATAAGAAAGTTGTTCATGTTTGCATAAAATCATAGAATGCATAATAAATCATATTTATCGAAATTAATCATGTATAATCCAATTTAAACCACCAAGTCAATCAACAAGCTCAAGGTCTCAAGGGCTTTCCAAAAGAGGTCAAGAAAAATGTAAGGGTGGGATGTATATAGGGAATGTGGTACTAGAATCCGAGAAAAGGATTTTACTTCACTTTCTTTGAATCACAACATCATCCACCAATAAGCTTTGCTTATTTTATTTTTTTTTACTTTACTTTTTGGGATGCATGGACAGAGGTGCACAATAACCGGAGCCTAGGAGATCAGCAATCATCAATTTCTCGAGATGCCTCAAACCCTTGATGCACATACCATGACCCGTTAGGAATATCGCTCAATACGACTTTGGCAAGACACAAACACCCGGCTATGTGAATGGTGTTGAGTTACTCATCATCATGATTGACTTCCCCAAACCTATTTGTTTCTTTCTAAACATCCAACCAACATCTCAACTTCATTTTCACTTGCTTTTTACTTGCTTGCTTCCAAATTCCCGGATAGGTAAAGGGAGACAAATATGTATATGAGGGGCTAAGGATGATCAAGAAGAAGAAGATAAGAGAATGAATTACCTTGGTCTTTCCAGGAAGAATGTGAGAAAACTCATCATGTGGTATCAACTTTCAAATTCAACATAATTTTGATAAAAACAAAGAATTTAACATGCCAAAACTTCAAACAAAGCATTTTGCAACTTAAACATATCATAAAGCCTTTCAAACATATAAAGATTTCAAAACCAATATGCAAACAGAATCATCACTGAGGTCATATCCAGAAAAGAAGCACAAAAATCGTTTCAAAAAACTCTCAGTTAAGAAACCACCTCAGTCGAGGTGTTCTAAGTCATCCGAGGTGCTTTACCTCGTTTGGCCAGAATCATCCCGGTCGAGGTCGTAATTTTTTTTTTTAAACCAGTTTTTGACATTTTTCTCAAACAAAAACCTATATGCATGCATGTAATCTCAGATAAACACATAAAGCGTAAATAAAATCATTAATATCCAAATAGAGTCATACAATCATACACACGAAGTCAAATAAGTACATCCACACACCCCATACTTGGGACACATTGTCCCAATGGGTCAAAATAAGAGTCAAGAAAAACATGAAACTCACCGGACCTAGCCAAACTGCATAATAAATAAAGAAAAGAAATCCATGCAAGCTCTAGTCCTGATCCGCTGGTGGTGGTGGATATGGAATGAAGGGATGCTGAGATGGGTCAAACGGATAATTCATAGTGTGCTGAAACTGGATCTCCATCATCCTCTGCTGGTAGTGCTAGCTCTCTCTAAGCTCCATCACCTCCAATGTCAGGGCTGCGTAAGAATCGATCATCTGGTCCGTCAGCTCATCAATCCGTCGGTGAGCTACCGGATCTCTTTGTCTGCGGACTCTATGCCGAGCAGGTCGTGATGGTACAGCTGCCTCCTCCTTTGTCGCCTCATCATACAGGTCGACAACCGGGACACTCGGGCCAGTGGTATTTGTACCGGTCTCCATGGCAGCTCCGCCATCATCATACTCATCCTCCTCGTCTGCCGGTATAGCATCTCTCGCATCCTGTATATAGGGCAGCCATGCAGAAGACCAGTACTGTGGATCGAAAACTGTGAACTGGGCTGACCATAGGATACCTTGAAGGGCAGTCTTTGCCCAAGGCATAGCTACATATGGTGTAGTAAGGCCACGAGGAACCAGAATCCTCCTCATGATCATCTCCTAAAGTCCTAGCGGCTTTGCAGCCGCCACCAATGTACAAGCAGTCAAGTCTGGACCCATCACTGTAGCAATATGGGTCACCAGCCCTCCACAACAAATATCTCCCTTTTCCTTGCCCTTGATCAGGCACTCCTCCAGTCACCATGCAAAATAGACTCAACAACTCTCCTTGTCTGATCTTCTAGGGCGTCTCAGTACGCGCCAGAAGAGTCACACTAAAAATACAATGGGCTACACAGAAAGCTAAATGAAAAATAATGCGCTCCCTGGAATCTCCAGGTCTCCATCAGTCGCTATGCTCCACCATATGGGCAATCTGCCCCTAGAACTGTCGATCCACTGCTCGGGAAGGAAAGTCGGGAACTATCGGAGTCGGGAGGAACTGATCCATAGGCACCATATAGTTCCGGTTCAGCAACCGGTACTTGATGTTGTTCCTCTCTGGCATGTGAGTGACAGAACTCACAAACTTCATTGTCGACTCAAGGTAGGCTGGAGCTCGGATCTCCATAAACTACTCCAGCCCCACCATAGATGTCATCTTCTTCAAGTCCTCTGCTACGTGGAGGCACTCGGAGGCTGGGACGTCCAAGAAACGCGGGGAACCTATGGGGCGCCCGCAAATGCGATCAAAATCCGCCTAGTGACGCTCATGTATCACCGGAATAGAAGGGCGGGAAGTAGAGGAACGTGAGAAACCACTAGGAGCATCTCTCAGAACCAGCTGACGATCAGAATGAGTACTCATGATTTTTGACAGGAAGAAACCTCGGTCGGTCTGATAGAATGAAGAACACCTCGGCCGAGACACAACTCGACTGGACCGAGCATTTACATATCATTGAGGAGTGCATCCATTGGGGTACTGTTAGCATGAAATATGACGATATTTTAGGCACTTGTTCTGGTTGTTTATCCCTCTTTATAGTGTTCTTAGATATGTGTTTGAAGCAATTGTGAGCTAGTTCACCCACTTTGTCGATATAGAGATCTACACTACCTCCTTTGTGTTTTCAGGTGAATAAAGCTTGGATTGGAGCAAATGAGGAAGGAAAGGAATGTTTTGACCACATTTGATGGCAAGGAGATGCATTAGGAAGGCTAAGGAAGGAGCTTGGATGGAAGATTGCACGAAACAAAGGCAAAGAAAGAGGAAAGCAACTCCACACCCTGAATTACGGTCGTGGAAGAGGATTTGAAGAACCACGCTCTAAACCACGGCCGTGGAATTGGCATCATGACCGTGGGCTTGACATCATTAACGTGGACTTGAGTTTGGAGCACTCCAGAGAGTTACACGGTCTAAAGTACGGTCGTGGAAAGTTGTACTTGACCGTGATTTTAGTGATTCTGTGACGTGTTATATTTTGCCACGTCAGCCACGTCATTGGGCTTTCTCGTAACCGTACCTCGCCTTATAAAAAGGCTAGAGAAGAGATTTTCGGGGGGGCTTGCTTACACTCGCTTACCGTCGCTTACTTTCGCGGACGTTTGGCCATCATTGGGGAATTTGCTTGAGGATTGAAGATTTGGAAGGACGTACTTTGTGGAAGATTGTGTACTTTGGATATTCTAGGGTTTTCATTCGAGAACGGATTGACATCCCGTTCTTTGTGACTTCTCTAGATTTTTGTGAGGATTTTTGTTCTTACTCTCCTAGATTCATAAACATATTACCTTTGTGTTTGGATTTCGAGATTGACTTTAAGTTTTATTTGAGTTTTCGAGGGTTTTCATCTTTTATTCTTCTTAAATTGAATATTGATATCATGACAATGATTGTTGGCTAAAACCCTTTAGCAATTCTAAGGTGAAGGGTTGATAGTTGTGGCTTAGATGATGATAGATCGATCGTAAATTGATTGGACCCTGAGAGTGTGAGAAACATCGTCGACACCCTAAATTACGGTATGTTCTTGGGATCCACGGCCGTGGTTCTGATTCTTTGGGTTTGGGCTTGGGTATTTGAGATTAATTATTACCTTTAGATCCTTTCTATACTGCAGCCTCAACAACCTTTATAGAGAGAGTCTTTCGGTTAGACATATAGGGTTTTGGAACTTCACCGTACATTACCTTACCTTAATATACCTTTGCAAACCTCAACTCTGTTCTTATATCTATAGTATACCTTGAATCGATTGCCACAATTAGACACCTGGATCTTTAGGGTTGTTTTTTTCCCAATATTTGCAAAGCTTCTACATTTTTCATTGCTCGATTACTTGAAACTGGTTTTGTTTCACCAATTCCATGAGTTCGATACTCTGGAATACTTGCTAATCTACGCCGATCCGTACACTACGGGTTCACTTGCTCTTATTCTAGTTTTATAAATTTAAAGCTTATTTGCACGCACGTTTTCGGGCGAACAAGTTTTTGGCGCCGTTGCCGGGGAATTGGTCAAGACCATTTCCGATTTTCAGTTGTCGAGCTTGGGAGCTTTTGCTCTTGTTATTTGATATCTTTTTGTGAGTGCTTTGTGCAGGCTCTTTAGGTATATGCGAAAGACTAGATCTACCAAAGATCTAGTTCCTTTCGATCCAAAACTTGAGAGAACCTTAAGAAGAAAGTTGAAAGAGAAAAAGATGGCTGAAAATAATGAAAGAAACATCCAAGCTGAGTTGGATGAAGCTCAACTTCAGCTTAGGTTGAGTGAGAAAGCTCGATTGGACGAGTTAACGAGTCATCAATTCCAAATTGATGAACTCAAGGCTATGATGTTGGATATGAAGTTGGAGCTGAATGATGCAAGGAAGAAGAAGAAGGTCAAGAAACCAACTAAGTCCACTAGAGATGATTCATCCGATGATGAAGAAATCGATCCGGACATGCCGGAACTTGAAGAAATCGATCCGGTGATTCATCCCATTCGTAACAACCCAAGACCACCGGTTGTTCCTCGCATTCCAGCTGGAGATGTGAGAGTCACTAATGTAGGGGATGAACCACGTACTCTTGAGCAAAGGATGGATCCAATTCAGCAGCCACACCGCCTAGGTGTGAACTTCAGAGTTGAAGACATCCAGGAATTCAGTTTTAGCCCACAAGTCATTACAATGGTTCGCCAAAGTCAATTTGGTGGAACTAGTGCTGAATCTCCACACCAACATCTTCAGAATTTTGAGATTCATATGGAAACACTAAAGCCGAAGAAGGCTACCACCAACAAATATAAGATCAAGCCGTTCTTCTTCTCTTTGAAGGACAAAGCTCTATCTTGGTATCAAGCTCTTCCAGCTGAAAAGCTTGCCACATGGGAGGATCTATCTTCAGAATTCTTCACCAAGTTCTTCCCGCCATCCAAAACGGCGGAGTTGAGAGGTAAGATTAATGCATTTTCTATGAAAACTAACGAAAGTTTGTTCAATCATGGGAAAGATTTCAGGACCTCCTATTGGATTGCCCACACCATGGCATTTCAAAGCTTGAGTTGCTAGAGATTTACTACAAGGGGTTGGATGTGGACACACAATTCAACCTCCAATATCTCTCTTGTGGTACATTCATGGACATGAGAGAGGATGACGCTTGGGACTTCATCGAGAAGCAAGCCCAAGTGATTGAGAAGTATTCCCACCGGAAGGTAGAGCAGGGAGCTAAGTTGTCACAAGCTGTGCAAACTCAAATCTTTTCCCTCAATACCGAAATCAAGGAGTTGAAGGAAATTATTAAAGCTGGCTTTCAACAACCAAAGGAGCAAGATGTTGGCTACTTACGTAACAACAACAACTACCAAGGGAACCGGAACAACAACCGAAACAACAACTGGAACAACAATAATTGGAATAACAACAACAACAACCGAAACTCCAACAACAATTAGCATTCCAACCAACAACAATAAAATTCCGGTAATCCCTATTCAAATTCTGGAAATTCACTAACATCTCCATCTTCTTCTACCCCTTTGAAAAGCCAGGGGCAAACATCAAGTGGTTCAAACAATAAGGAGAAGGAGAAGCCCGATCCTATGTTGGAGACGATTCTAGGAAAGCTCCAAGGACTAGAGAGCTACGTTACTAAGGTTGATAAAGCTCAAAAGGCTTTAGAAAACCAAATGTTCAACAAAGCTGCAAAAATTCCTAAGGATCAAGGAAAGCTTCCCGGAAAGACGGAAGACAACCCAAAGGGAAGGGTGATGGCCATCACCACTAGGAGTGGCGTTACAACCACCGACCCGCAACCCAAGTTTGTGGAGATCCCAGCTGAGAAAGAGAAAGATAAGGGGAAGGAGAAGGAAGATGTATACATTCCTCCTCCAGCTTATAAACCTCCCCTACCGTTCCCGCAGTCTAGAGCAAGAGCGCGCCTAGACAAGCAATTTGATAAGTTCATTGAACTCATGAGCAAACTGCATATTAATATACCTTTCATTGATGCAATTGTAGGTATGCCCGCTTATGGAAAGTTCTTGAAGGAGCTCCTCTCTAACAAGAGGAAACTAGAAGACTTTGGAGAAGTCAAGATGAGTTCGGAATCTTCGAACCTCATCAAAACGATGACTGAAAAGATGCCCCAAAAGCTGAGAGATCCGGGGTCATTTTGCGTTCTAATTAGAGTAGGAGAAGTCACATGTGATGCCCTTTGTGACTTGGGAGCAAGTGTGAGCATTATTCCACTTGCTTTGTGTAGGAAGATCGGTTTAGGTGAACCTAAACCGGTGAAGATGACGTTATACATGGTGGATCGATCCATAACTCGTCCCGTCGGTATCATTGAAGACGTCCCAGTCAAGCTCGGTAAGTTTTACATTCCAATTGATTTTGTTGTGCTTGACCTTCCTGCAGTGTAACAGTCAAAAATCAAATATGGCCTAATCGGGAATTTTAGGAAGTTAAACGGGTTTAACGGAATTAAAACCGTCTTAACAAGAGATCGATACCTAGATGATATAAACCCGGTGTTATTTGGAGCATTTGGGAGCTTCAATTAATAAAAATGCAGTTGAGAAAAATGATCAGGACATCGGACATTTCCTAGATATGAAAAAACATAGAAAGGCAAAACGGCCAAAAGAGTCGCTATTTCGTTTCTTAGCGGCTAAGAAAGACGGCTTAGGAATACGCGTTTCTCGAGACAATTGCGAAATAATTATCCATACAATATTCCAGATTTATTATTCCAATTTCGAGAAGTTTGGAGAAAGGGGCTTAAACCGCTTTCGGATCAGTGAAAGGATAATTATCTACTCCGCTAAAGGATAATTATCGTCTTCGCTATAAATAGCGGAAATAACGTTTATTAATTCATTTCCTTTCAAATCCGTTTGAGTTTTTGGATTCCTCTCTTCATTCTCTTCATTTTGGTACCGAGTTTCTACATTTCCGAGCAAGGGAAGGCCTGGTCGAGCATATATGATACTAGGGAGGTTCCGTCGCTCAGATTCCGGTGAATTTGATGGTGTCCGAGCGTAGCCTGCGTCGTTGTGATTCCGAATCTTCTTTCGGATCGTCAATCGGGTTAGTAACGAATAAGTTATGAATTTATTCGTTTTCCGTATTGCGATTTAGCCTAAATTGACCTTAGGCTTGTCAAAATGGATAATTGGAAATTCCATTATGCTCGTTACTTTATTCTGGTGATTATGGGCTGTTTGTTTGATGAGATTTGATGACAGGTGGGTTCAGAAATTGCCTGCGGGCAAAACGTTGTTCTGGCGAAATTTAATTAATTAATTAAAGGTTAATTAATTAAATTGGGATTCTAGAAAATGATAAAAGCTAATTAAATTCAAAGGAATGAATTTAACTGGTGTTTGAAGCGAGAAGTTTAATACGAGGAATATGATATTCTCAACAGGTGTTGTTGAAGGGTTCGGTTTAACTATACCTTAGTTGCTTTGTGAGCGTATCCAAGCACGATAAAGGATGATAGTTCGATTGGGAAACGGACTCAATAGTTGGTTTGCGAGGTTTTATTGTTCTTACCTACGAGGTAAGTGTATATGAATTACACTTGCTTAATATATGTTATGTATTTAATATGCTATGATTTTATGCATGCTTGAGTGTATATATATATATATATGTTTGTTATGATTGTATGCATGCTTATATGTATATGAGTGGAATGACGATGATGACTTGATATGATTTATGAAGCATGCATGAGGTACATGAGATGATAATGGAAAGAATGTGATGAAAAATTATGATGAAAGCATGAATTTGAGTTATGATATAAAAGTGATAATATAGGATGGTAATTGATTAATTAGCCCAACTGGGTCCCGCACGGGTTTCCGGGGGACGAGGTCGCTACCTGATCTACAGGGGGCCTCAGAGGTCGCTACCTGATCAACAAGGGGCCTCAAGATAAGAAAAACAGCCAGGGGTCGCTACCTGATCTACAGGGGGCCTCAAGATAAGAAAAATAGTCCAAGATCGCAACCTGATCTACAGGGGGTCTTAGGACAAGATGGCCGAGGTCGCTACCTGATCTACAGGGGGCCGAGGACGCTATCGGGTTGGCCAACCGAAAGAAAAAAAAAGAAAGAAAGAAAAGAAATACGAAAGCAATGAGAAAATATATCGTACGATCAGTTGGGGCTAGTTAGTTAATTATCACCTATGCATCGATGCGATCGAGTCTAGCATGTTATATGTTATGTTATGATGTGATGAGATGATATGTTTATATGTGATGTGTGATAACATGCTTGAATGTTTATGTGAAATGTGATATGATTGGTTGTGGAATGATATGTGAATGTGGATATGTATGTGTGCTTGGAAATGTGAGGAAGGGTATAGAGTGTCCTTTGGGGACGGGATATTAAATACTTATATATATTGGGAGAGTGCGATTTGTATACCCTTACTGAGCATGTGGCTCATTGTTGTTATATCCACATATTTTTTCAGCTACTCAGACTCGGCCTGATCAAGGCAAGGACATTGGACCCAACACCTGGATTTGAGATCATATCAGGTGGGCTGTTATGGGATGCTACCGCCTAGGATATTTTGTGTGGTTTTAAACAGCTGTGTTTTATTAAACGGAGTTTTATGACGTATGTGTATATGTTGTGAATATGGTTGTAAGATAAAGTTTTAAAAATTTCCGTTTTCTGCTTTTCCGCTTATTGCTTTAAACAGGGTTAATTAATTGATAATCAACTAGAAATGAAATAGGGGTGTCACATGCAGATTGTCCAGTTCCGATCATACTCGGAAGACCGTTTCTTGCAACATCCGGCTGTATAGTGGATTGCAAGAATGCTAGGTTGACGTTTGATATAAGTGAAGAGGAGGTTGAGTTTGTTCTCTCAACCTTGGCGAAAGAGCCAACCCTTGGAGAAGACATGTTCAATGTCTATGATGAGGAAGTATATAGAGAGGAAGTAAGCTCGATTCTATTCAAGGATCCATTGCAAATTTTTATCACCATGAGCATCATGGAGAAAGGAGAAGAAGAGGATTGCAATGAGGAGATTGAAACCTTTGAGGAGCTAAAAGAAGTGCATGTGGAAGAGTTTGAAAAACTCTATGATGGGTTAGAAAACGTGAGGAATTGGCCAGTCGTGCTATTCCACAGCCGTGGTTTCCCCCAACATGACCGTAATCACCTATTCAGAGGACTCCAGTAAGTTACACGGCCAAAACCACGGCCGTGGAACCACCAGTGATTTTGTAATTTACTTCCACTCCCTAAACCACGGCCGTGGAAGTAACAGTGGTACCGTAATTCAGGGAAATTCTGAGAATGATTACGTTCTTTCCACCATTGATCTTGAGTCTTCTCCAACCACTTCTACACCCTTAGAGACTTGTAAGGAAGCCTTGGACACTCCTCAAGACTCATCAAAGGCATCAACAACAATAGAATTGAAGCCACTTCCCACACATCTTCGGTATGCATTCCTTGGAACTAATTCTACCTTTCCCGTAATTGTGAGTTCCGAAGTAAGTGAAGATGAGCATAATAAACTAATGGTTGTTCGGAAGAAACATAGGAAAGCCTTAGGTTATACTGTAAAGGATCTTGTAGGAATTAAACCTTCATTATGCATGCATAAGATCCTAATAGAAGAAGATTTTAAGCCTTCGAGGCAACCTTAAAGACGGTTAAATCCGATCATGAAGGAGGTTGTTAAGAAAGAAATTCTTAAGTTGCTTGACGCAGGTATCATCTATCCTATCTCCGACAGCAAATGGGTGAGCCCCGTTCAAGTTGTTCCGAAGAAAGGAGGAATGACAGTGATCACAAACAAGAACTACGAGCTCATTCCTACACGAACTGTGACGGGATGGAGGATGTGCATTGATTACCGCAAGCTAAACAACACAACTAGGAAGGATCACTTCCCATTTCCCTTCATTGATCAAATGCTTGAGAGGTTAGCACAACACTCCTACTTTTGCTATCTTGACGTTTATAGTGGTTTCTTCTAGATTCCGATCCATCCCGACGATCAAGAGAAGACCACATTCACGTGCCCGTGGGGTACGCTTGCATATAGACGGATGCCATTCGGGCTTTGCAATGCCCCAACCACCTTCCAAAGGTGTATGATGGCCATCTTCTCGGAATACGTTGAGGAGATAATGGAGGTTTTTATGGACGATTTTTCTGTTTATGGTTCTTCATTTGATAATTGTCTATCTAACCTCTCTCTTGTATTGAAAAGATGTGAAGACACTAACCTAGTTCTTAATTCGGAGAAGTGTCAATTCATGGTGAAAGAAGGTATTGTGCTAGGACACTTAATCTCTAGTAGAGGGATTGAAGTAGACAAGGCTAAGATAGAGACCATAGAGAAACTTCCTCCTCCATCTTCGGTGAAGGGGATAAGAAATTTTCTAGGACATGCTGGATTCTATAGAAGTATTATCAAAGACTTTTCTAAGATATCAAAACCGCTCACTAACCTATTGATGAAGGATGCAATTTTTGACTTTTCGAAGGATTGTTTAGATGCATTCTATAAGATTCGGGAAGCTCTCATCTCAGCCCCGATTATCCAACCTCCGGACTGGAATCTCCCATTCGAGGTTATGTGTGATGCGAGTGACGTAGATGTTGGAGCTGTGTTAGGACAAAAGAAAGAAGGCCGAACCCATGCTATCTACTATGCTAGCAAGACGCTAGACGAAGCGCAGCTCAACTACGCCACAACTGAAAAGGAATTTTTAGCTATTGTATACGCCTTTGAAAAGTTTCGTTCTTATCTTGTAGGTGCAAAGGTGATTGTATACACGGATCTTGCTGCGATCCGGTATTTACTTGCCAAGAAGGATGCGAAATCAAGGCTGATTAGATGGATTCTTCTCCTACAAGAATTCGATCTAGAGATCCGTGATAAGAAAGGCTCGGAAAATTCTGTTGCGGATCATTTGAGTTATCTACCACACATTGAAGACGACGATCTACCTATAGATGACTCCTTTCCGGACGAGCATTTACATATCATTGAGGAGTGCATCGACAAGATAACAAGAGGTAATGAACCATGGTTTGCTGATTTTGTTAACTATTTGGTTTGTCAAGAAATACCTCCCGGATTATCCTATGTACAAAAGAAGAAGTTCTTTAGGGATGTCCGGCAATACTTTTGGAATGAACCTCTACTATTCAAGAGAGGTCCTGACGGCATCATTAGGAGATGTGTGCCGAAAGACGAAATGCAAACCGTCATTCGTCATTGTCGTTCACTACCTTGTGGAGGAAACGCTAGTTCCAATAAAACTAGCGCTAAGGTATTGCAATCTGGATTCTTTTGGCCTACTTTGTTTAAGGATGTGCAAACCTTTGTTTCTTGTTGTGATGCTTGTCAAAGAACAGGAAACATCTCTAGGAGAAACGAGATGCCTCTAAATAACATTCAAGAGGTGGAAATCTTTGACGTTTGGGGAGTAGACTTCCTGGGACCTTTCCCATCATCTTGTGGAAACCAATACATACTTCTAGCTGTAGATTATGTTTCGAGATGGGTTGAAGCTATAGCCTCTCCAACTAACGATGCCATGGTTGTAGTTAAGTTCTTTAATAGAACTATTTTCCCAAGGTTTGGGACACCACAGACCATCATTAGTGACGGAGGTTCTCACTTCATTGCCCGACGATTCAAAACTCTACTAGCTAAGTATGGGGTGACTCACAAGATCACCACCCTCTACCATCCACAAACAAGTGGACAAGTGGAGATTTCAAATAGAGAGATCAAAGGCATCCTTGAGAAAATGGTCTCAAAGACGAGGAAGGATTGGTCCTTGAAGTTGGATGATGCATTATGGGCATATAGGACTACGTACAAGACTCCCATAGGTACAACACCATACAACCTTGTATATGGGAAGTCTTGTCATCTCCCGGTTGAGCTAGAACACAAGGCGTACTGGGTTGTGAAGTGGTTGAACTTCGGCATGAAGGAAGCAGGCGAGAAGCGCCTCTTATACCTCAATGAGCTTGAAGAACTCCGCTTGAACGCCTATGAAAACGCCTAGATCTACAAAGAAAGGGCGAAGTGTTGGCATGATAAGCATATCATTCCAAAGGATCTCAAAGAAGGAGATCAAGTTCTCCTCTTCAATTCAAGACTTCGTCTCTTTCCAAGTAAGCTTAAATCTCGTTGGACTGGACCTTATCTAATTAAACGTGTTTTTTCCCATGGTGCAGTTGAAGTATGAGGTGAAAAGAGCGGAAGTTTCAAGGTTAATGGTCAACGCCTTAAGAAGTATTCACCGGAGCTGCTGGTTGAGGAAATCGCACCGATTACCCTCACATAAACAGAGGAACGGTCTAGCTACGGACCCAAAACAAGCGCTTCTTGGGAGGCAACCCAAGGTATTGCACTTACGTTTTTGTTTTTTCTTCCTTAGAGTAGTTTAGTTTAGTTGTTTTTGCTTTGTTTTTCCATCGATACCTACGGTATGTTATGTTTTTGGATGTAGGAATAAGGATTGAGCAAAAAGGGGAAATGCAAAAGTTGGAAGGAATTGACGAAACTTGGATGTTGGCACACAACAGAGACTTCCTCGCCCTAAACCACGGTCGTAGAAGTAACTGTGACCGTAAATCTCCAAAATAGGCAAAAATTCACCAAAACCACGGCCTCCATACATTTCCACGGCCGTGGAAACCCCCGAGTGACCGTGATTTTCAAAAAAATTACGGGCCGCTATATAAACCACATTCCTTCACAAAAACACCACAAAACACAATTTCCACGCCCCTTTCCACGCCCTAATCGCCGAAATCATTCCCCAACTCGCAATTCTCTGTTTGAAGTCCGATTCAAGCGATTCTTTGGCCTAAAGTGAAGCATTTTCAATCCTCTACAAGATCCAAGCAACGAATCAAGTGAAAAATCCACTCAGCAAAGGGAGTTTGGATTTTAAAGATCCAAAACCTAGGTTTTTCTCTACTTTCTCTACTTTGTCAATTTGGCTCTATTTTTCGCAAGAATTTAGAAGAACTCCATAGGATTGGAATTGGAATTAGCCTAGGAATGTGATTGCTGAGTTTGGTGTGGATTTGTTGTGACTTGAGTAAAATAGAGAGAAACCACGGTCTCTGGGAGTTCCATGGCCGTGGAAAAGGAAGAACAAGACGTGATTTTTTCTGTCATGGATAAAATGTTTAGAAGAAAGTCTAGTAGAAATAAGAAGCAGAAGGAAGGTGGTTCTTCCTCTTCCCAACCCCCTCCTAACATACCACCATCACTACCCTCTCCAAAAATCCTAACCATTCTTGAGGATTACTTAGAAGCTTTAGAACGAATCGAGAAGAGAGCGGTCATAGGACCTCGCTACTTAGTCCTTGAGGAGCTTGAGCCTCTTAACATAGTGAATGATTTGACTTGACTCTTGGATAGAGCCGGACTGATTGTCTTCTCCGCCATTAGAGAGGACGCTTATGAGGAGATCACTAGGGAGTTTGTCACCTCCTTCGAGCATAGCCACATGAACCGAACCATATCCTTTAGGCTAATGGAGCAAGACTACGAGTTCTTCATTGTTCAGTTTGGAGCCTTCTTGGGTTCCATGAGAGTTTTAATGGTCGATTTCCTAGTGGGGAATACGCTAAGGACTTTTGGGAGGATATCGCTATGATTTATGCTAGTGAGGATCGTTGGCAACCGGCCGACACCAAGGCTAAGCTCATCTACCACTTAGCCTTGAAGGTAGCTCATAGGGTCCTTTTCGAGTGTCTCTTCCCTAGGACCGAGACCCCCCAAAAGATTAAGACCGATGAACTCTTTCTCCTCTATTGCATGCTCTATGGTAGACCCGCCGATTGTGCTACCCTCCTCGCCTCCACCATGAGTAAAATGAAAAATAAGAGGGCCGGAAACATAGGATATGGAGGCATGGTTACTCACATAGCCACGCAGCTAGGGATAGACTATTCCGCTTGCACTAGGATAGCGGCGAGACCTTTGGGTCTCAATAGTCTCATGACTAGAGGCATCATCTACCCCCACCACCAAGCTCCACCTACTGCAGCCATGCCATGGGAAGATAGAGGTGGTAGAGGTATCCCATGGCTTCTTGAGTATTCCATTATGGTCGGACGCCATAACTGGAAGGCGACATTCGTAGCTATGCATGCGAATAGACTAGTAGCCCCTCCTTATGTCCCGGATGAGGTCCCAGCTGCGGTTGTTGACGATGAGATGAGAGGAGGTGATGATTATGAGGGAGGAGGTGATGAGCGGGACTTTGGTACATTTCCGGATCAGCCGGCACAATTTCCCGACCCTCCTAGACGTTCCCCCCGACTTTCCGGTTCTTCTTCCTCTCGCCGGGCTAGCGTGAGTGAGAGGCCGAATTGGATGGATGCACCTCCCTCTTGGTATGGAGAGTAGCCATCATGGATGGGAGCTCCTCCTCCATGGTACGAGCAGGCACCGGTAGCACAAGCTCCTCAGGATGCACCTACATGGTATGGCCAGCCACCGGCTTGGTATGAGCAGCTACCGGCGTGGGCCACCGATCTATCCAGGAGAGTGGGAGACTTGGAGATCCGCCAGGACACTCGTGATGTACGGGCTGAGGAGCATGATCAGATGATGAGAGACATATACCGCCAACAGTTTAGGCAGAATTTCAGCTCTGAGTTCTGTCCATTTCCTCCACCGCCTCCTCCACAGTGATGACGAGATGACCGCTGGTTTGAGCCGCTCCACCACCATCTAGTGAGTTTCTTTGTTTTCTTTTCTTTTCTTTATTTCTTTTGAACATTGAGGACAATGTATGTTTCAAGTATGGGGGGTGGGGTGTGACTATGGTTTGTAATAACTCTACTTACTTTGCTTGGATGATTCTATGAACACTTGCATGTTTCCTTTCATTGTCACACGTTTCATTATTGCATTGCATGGAAAAAACTTTGAAAAACCCATAAAAATTTGAAAATTTTGAAAATATTTCTGCTTCTAAGATTAGAGATGATTTCTATGATGAAAACTACTTGTGGAATGAGTTTTTGATGACAATTGTATGCTTAAATTGAATTATGAGTTATGAAGAGATTGAGTATGTTGTTTATCCTTTCTTGCAAATTTCATAATGTGAAAGTTTTATTTAAATCATATTGAAAAACAATGGTTGAAATCACAATATAAGTTCTTATACTTATTTATGAAATGATTAAGGCACTTTGAATTTCCTACTTCTTTCTTTGATCAATTAGCTCCTCAAATGAAATAATTGCCTCCTTTACCTATCCGGGATTTAGGAAAAAGTTGAATTTGGCATGTTTGATGTGGGAGGGCCATAAAAGAAATTGTTTTCAAAGTATAGGAAATTGTAGGTTTGGGGAAGTCAATCATAACGATGAGTAACTCGGCACCATTCACATAGCCGGGTATTTGTGTCTTGCCAAAGTCGGATTGAGCGATATTCCTAACGGATTATGGTATGTGCATCAAGGGTTTGAGGCATCTCGAAATTGTGAAACGCCGATCTCCTAGGCTTCGGTTATTGTGCATCTTTGTCCATAACTCCAAATGTAAAGTCGAAAAATTATGTGAAAAAGTCTAGAGCAAAGCTCTAAGTTGGTGGAAGTCCAAATGGTAAAAAGAAAAGAGTTTATGTTGTCCCTCTTCCCGGATTCATGCACCACATCCCCTTATAAGTTTCCCACCCTCTTCCGCATTGTTGACCTTATTTGAAAGTCCTTGAGATCATAAGAGTGTTGTTTGACTTGGTGATCTAAATTGAAGTTTCACATGCTTGAAGGTTATGATGCTTGTCTTGAAGTATTTGCAATTTATGAAGTTTCTTTGCTTTACATGCTTCGGTTTATGGATATGAACGTTTTCAAGTATGAATGAAGCACGGCTTGAGGATAATCTATTGACTAGAAGTGTAATACCCGGAATTTTTATTCCGTTTAATTCCGAATCAAATCGGACTTCGAACCGTTGACGGTTTCCCATTCTATCTAGTATCTCTTCCTTCACAAATTTCATTATTTTATGTAGAATTTAATTCACATAAAATGATAAAATTATATCAAACTCTAATCCTTAGAAATATCCATTATTTTATGTAGAATTTAATTCACATAAAATGATAAAATTATATCAAACTCTAATCCTTATAATTATCTATTATTTTATGTAGAATTTAATTCACATAAAATGATAGATTTATATCAAACCCTAGTTATTATAATTCATTCTTATCGATGACAAGCTGTGACGAGATCATGACTAAGCTGAGACGAGATCATGACTAAGCTGAGACGAGATAATGACAAGCTGTGACGAGTTTTGACAGATTTTTGACAAGTAATTCAGCCCACCTTTCTTGCATACTTCAGCCCACGTTTCTACCTTAAGCTCAGCCAGTTTGCTTACCCACAACAGCCCAGCAGTGTGACTTCGAGCCCAGCCTGCAGCAGTCCAGGAGAGGCTGGTTACGAGCCCATTAACAGCCCCTCTAGCCCAAAACTTTCAGCTCCCTCCAGCCCAGTGTTCAGCCCTCTCCAGCCAGGGATCTACGTGGGAACAGCCGGCCTCCTCTCCTTCCTTCTCTCCACTTTGTAACAGCTGCATAAATGGGATAATTAATGAGATAATTAAGAGCTGTAACAGCCCTATATTCACGCTCAGAAGAGAGGACTACAACGCTTTTTACGCTCCTCTTTCACGCTGCACTTGCCTGGATTCTGCACAGATTCAGCAACGTTCCAACCACAGGAAATTGCAAGGAAAAGAGCCACCAGAGGAGGGAACTATAACAGCTGCTCATCTATCTATTTTTGGAGCTGCTCGTTTATCTATTCTGGGGCTGCTCGCTGCAGAAACCTCGCTAGAAGCCGGAGTAGTGTAAGTGATTTCATTCAGCCCTTCTACACTCAGTTCCTCTCTAAATCTAACTCTCAGTACACACTCCTTCCCAGAAGATAACCAGTTTGGAGGGTTGTTTCGTTCGTGTCCTGCGGTGACAGAAGAAGAGACGGCCACCTTGGAATCGGACCCTCCCACACTAGTGCAACAACTTACCTTCTGCAGTCATCAAAACCTTGGGTAAATGATCAATCATTCTCCCTTTATCTTGGCTGCAGTTCAATCTTTAAACTATAGATGAAATAGACATGTGTGTACTTAGTTTTTAAAATGTTTTAGTGTGGTGATGAGGAGAGATCGAACTAGAGAAGTGACGAGTAGTAAGCGAGTTGTTGTAGCTTCCTAGAGTGTCCAATTTCTGACCATTAGATGACCTAGTGAAGTAGATCAGATTATCATATAAATTGAAGTGAGAAACTCCCTTTAAAACTTCAGTTTTGAAAGTAAGAATGGCCACTGTTGTGAACCAATGTTAAAACGATTGGTTGAAGATCCACCGTTGAATTTTTAATAGATCATAGATAGATATACGTAGTTTACCGTGTTAAAATTTGGGAACAAATGAACGGTCGGATTGAAAGTTATAGGGTCTCAAAGTGGAGTAGTTGAGCTGTTTTTCCTGCTACACCACTTGTGGACCAGCACGTGTATCTGTTTTCCCGGAGACTGAGAGAGACTACCCGCTCCTATCTAGCAGGGTTCCACTGTGATTCCTTAGCTGATTATCAGGATCGGGCTTCAGCGTATGAGAGGGACCGACTGGGTCACCGGAGAGCTATGCAGTCTGGAGGGTCAGACAAGAGACAGAGGACTGGACCAGTCAGCACTGGAGTAGGAGGGTCAGGTCATAGGCGTTGTCAGTCCCAAGGCCGTTCTAGTCACCAGGTGGCACCGCCGATGGGATCTAGAGTACGTCAGTGCTACAACTGTGGGGAGCAGGGACACATTAAGCTGGAGTGTAGGAGGCCACCAGTTACATGTTTTACTTGCGGCCAGCTGGGCCACAAGGCTACCTTCTGCCGACAGGGCAAGGTAGCATCACAGCAGGGGTCCTCACCTGCTGGTACCCCAGGAGGAGGACAGAGGCAGTCTCAGTATCAGGCTCAGGGTCAGCAGCAGCGGGCTCCGGGTCAGGCATATTCACAGGGTTCTGCTCAGATTTCAGCTAGAGGTAGAGGGCGTGGTGGAGGCACTTAAGAGACTAGGGGTACTCAGGCTCGAGTCTTTGAGTTGAGGAGTGCAGTAGAGCCAACAGCGCCCGCAGCCACAGGTATTATCACGATTCATGGCTTTCCAGTTCGAGTACTTTTTGATACGGGTGCGACGCACTCTTTCATATCTGATGATTGCATAGATAGGCTGACCTTAGATACCGTAGAGGGGGAACCTTTCCTTATAAGGTTACCCGATGGGAGTAGGGTTCGTGGTACTCGGGAGATTCACGATTGTCCTATCCACTTGGGAGGTCGTGACTTGCTAGCCGACTTTCACGTCATGCACTTAGTGCATGAGGAAGTCATACTTGGGATGGACTGGATGGACCGCCATAGAGTTGTTCTGGACGTCAGGAGGAGGACAGTGACGGTCACTACGGAGTCTGGGCAGGAGGAAGTCTTTCGAGGGTGGGACCTCGGAAAGATAGGGACAATCATTAGTGCGGTCCGAGCCGCAAAGCTCATAGGTCAGGGATGTGAGGCCTTCTGGTGTTACGCCATGAAGGAGGAGACGAGTTCATCATTAGCAGAGACCCCGGTAGCTTGTGAGTTCGAGGATGTCTTTGGCGAGCCGCCTGGCTTACCACCACAGAGGAGCGTAGATTTTGGGATTGAGTTGGAGCCCAGCACGAGGCCGATCTCCAAGGCTCCATACCGCATGGCACCAGTCGAGATGCTTGAGCTTAAGAAGCAACTCGAGGAGTTGGCAGAGAAGGGATTCATCCGACCCAGTGTGTCTCCCTGGGGTACACCAATCCTCTTCGTCAGGAAGAAGGACGGATCCATGAGGCTTTGTATCGACTATCGAGAGTTGAACAAAGTCACCGTCAAGAATAAGTACCCGTTGCCGCGTATTGATGATTTGCTGGATCAGTTACAGGGAGCTACAGTGTTTTCACGTATCGACTTGAGGTCAGGATATCACCAGCTGAGAGTGCGGGAAGAGGACATACCAAAGACAACATTTTGGACCAGATACGGTCATTATGAGTTCGTGGTGATGCCTTTCAGGCTCACCAATGCTCCTGCTGTCTTCATGGAGTTGATGAATGGCATCTTCCTTGACTTCTTAGATTAGTTTGTGGTAGTTTTCATCGACGACATCTTAGTGTACTCCCGGAGTAGAGAGGAGCACGCCGGACACCTGAGGGCGGTGTTGCGGGTTTTACAGGATAGAGAGCTTTATGCTAAGCTCTCTAAGTGTGAGTTCTGGATGCCTGAGGTTGCCTTCCTTGGCCACATTGTCTCTACCGAAGGAGTCAAGGTGGACCCGGCGAAGATAGAGTCAGTTGCATCATGGCCGCCCCCTAAGACGGTCAAGGAGGTACGCAGTTTTCTAGGTCTGGCCGGTTACTACCGTAGGTTTGTGAAGGGTTTTTCTGTGATTGCCAGACCACTTACTTCCTTGTTAAGGAAGTCCATCAGATTTGCATGGACCGAGCCCTGTCAGCGGAGCTTTGAGGAGCTGAAGGAGAGATTGACTTCTGCTCCGGTACTAGCACAGCCAGAGGGCGTTGAGGACTTCGTTGTTTACAGCGATGCATCCAAGTTGGGCTTGGGATGCGTCCTGATGCAGAGTGGTAGGGTCATTGCGTATGCGTCTCGACAGTTGAAGACGTATGAGGAGAATTACCCTACTCACGACCTTGAGCTAGCTGCAGTTATTCATGCCTTGAAGATCTAGCGTCATTACCTCTACGGGGCCACCTGTCAAATCTTCACAGACCACAAGAGTCTGAAGTACATATTCACTCAGCGGGAATTGAATAATCGCCAGAGGAGATGATTAGAGCTGATTAAGGACTTTGACTTAGAGATCCTTTATCATCCGGGGAAGGCGAATGTGGTCGCTGATGCCCTTAGTAGGAGGACACCTCGCGAGGTTGCGATTGCTAGATTGACTGTTCAGACCCAGTTGCAGAGAGATTTGATTTGGTTGGAGGTAGACATCCGGTTTCCCGATACTGACGGGCATTTGTCAACATTAGAGGTTTCACTGGATCTGACGGAAGAGATCCGGCAGAAACAGGAGGGTTGTCCAGCATTGACGAGGATCAGGGAGAGAATGTCCAGAGGGGAGGCACCACAGTTTGTGGTGGGTGCAGATGGGATTTTGAGGCGCCAAGAGCGCATATGTGTACCCTTTGGCAGAGAGTTGAGGCAGCGTATACTGCAGGAGGCCCATTCTACACCTTACTCCGTCCACCCCGGCGCGAGTAAGATGTATCAGGATATACGACGATCTTATTGGTGGGGCGGGCTCAAGCCCGACGTGGCTAGATATGTAGCCTAGTGTGCGACCTGTCAGCAGGTCAAGATTGAGCACCACAGGCCCGGAGGAGAGCTCCAACCACTTCCGGTCCCACAGTGGAAGTGGGAGGACATTTCCATGGACTTCGTTACTGGCCTGAGGTTGAGTAGAGGCTTTGATGCGATATGGGTTGTAGTGGATCGGTTGACGAAGACGGCACGATTCATTCCTATTAAGGAAACGTGGCCGGTGTCTCGTTTAGCCGAGGAGTTTACCCGACAGATTGTGAGGTTCCACGGAGTGCCGAGGACGATCATTTCAGATAGGGATGGGCGGTTTACCTCGAGGTTCTGGCAGCAGGTACACGCCGCCTTAGGGACGAGCTTACAGTTCACCACGGCATACCACCCTCAAACGGACGGGCAGTCTAAGAGGACTATTCAGACCCTTGAGGATATGTTGAGGGCGTGTGTTCTTGATTGGGGGCAGATATGGCCCGACCACCTCCCTTTGGTGGAGTTTTCTTATAACAATAGTTGGCACGCGACTATTGGGATGGCTCCTTACGAGGCACTATATGGGCGGAGGTGTCGTACACCTTTGTGTTGGGATGAGCCTGGGAGGATGAGTGCGGTAGCGCCCGAGCAGGTCCAAGATGAGATGGCTCGGGTAGCATTGATCCGAGAGCGGATGTTGACCGCACAAAGCCGTCAGAGATCTTATGTTGATAAGAGGCGCAGGCCTCTGGAGTTCAGGGTTGGCACCCAGGTATGGATGAAGGTGTCACCGACGAGGGGTGTTCGACGCTTCGGCATTAAAGGGAAGTTGAGTCCCCGATATGTCGGGCCCTTTGAGGTCCTAGAGCGGATAGGAGAGGTGGCTTATAGATTGGCATTGCCACCCCGATTGGAGGGAGTCCATCCAGTTTTCCATGTATCTCAGTTAAGAGAGTATGTGCATGACCCGAGACACATAGTGAGCCATGACGACCTAGTGGTCGAGCCGGATCATACATTTCCTGAGCACCCGATCGCAGTTTTGGAGAGAGGTATGAGACGCCTTCGATCGAAAGTAATACCCATGTTGAGAGTACAGTGGTCGAGACGAGGGATGGACGAGGCCACTTGGGAGACGGAGGATAGTATCCGGCGGAACTATCCCGAGTTTTATGCAGATCTAAAGACGTCTATAGGATCGTCAGGTAGTTCTACATCCTTGTTTGGTTACTCTTAGTGATTGTATGTGTGATATGTTTGATGTGCTTGTGTGTGAACCATATGTGTCTTGATGTAGTAACTTGTTAGTCATAGGGCTCACTTACGTTTATGATCTTGGGAACTACCCTAAGTTTCGGGACGAAACTTATTTTGCGGGGGATCTGATGTAACGACCATTTTTTTTCGTTACGCTTTAATTAAGTACCTTGTCCTAAGTTTCGGGACGAAACTTATTTTAAGGGGGAACTGATGTAATACCCGGAATTTTTATTTTGTTTAATTCCGAATCAAATCGGACTTCGAACCGTTGACGGTTTCCCATTCTATCTAGTATCTCTTCCTTCACAAATTTCATTATTTTATGTAGAATTTAATTCACATAAAATGATAAAATTATATCAAACTCTAATCCTTATAATTATCTATTATTTTATGTAGAATTTAATTCACATAAAATGATAGATTTATATCAAACCCTAGTTATTATAATTCATTCTTATCGATGACAAGTTGTGACGAGATCATGACTAAGCTGAGACGAGATCATGACTAAGTTGAGACGAGATCATGACAAGTTGTGACGAGTTTTGACAGATTTTTGACAAGTAATTCAGCCCACCTTTCTTGCATGCTTCAGCCCACGTTTCTACCTTAAGCTCAACCAGTTTGCTTACCCACAACAGCCCAGCAGTGTGACTTCGAGCCCAGCCTGCAGCAGTCCAGGAGAGGCTGGTTACGAGCCCATTAACAGACCCTCCAGCCCAAAATGTTCAGCACCCTCTAGCCCAGTGTTCAGCCCTCTCCAGCCAGGGATCTACGTGGGAACAGCCGGCCTCCTCTCCTTCCTTCTCTCCACTTTGTAACAGCTGCATAAATGGGATAATTAATGAGATAATTAAGAGCTGTAACAGCCCTATATTCACGCTCAGAAGAGAGGACTGCAACGCTTTTTACGCTCCTCTTTCATGCTGCACTTGCCTAGATTCTACACAAATTCAACAACATTCCAACCACAGGAAATTGCAAGGAAAAGAGCCAGCAGAGGAGGGAACTATAACAGCTGCTCGTCTATCTATTTTTGGAGCTGCTCGTTTATCTATTCTGGGGCTGCTCGCTGCAGAAACCTCGCTAGAAGCCGGAGTAGTGTAAGTGATTTCATTCAGCCCTTCTACACTCAGTTCCTCTCTAAATCTAACTCTCAGTACACACTCCTTCCCAGAAGATAACCAGTTTGGAGGGTTGTTTCGTTCGTGTCCTGCGGTGACAGAAGAAGAGACGGCCACCTTGGAATCGGACCCTCCCACACTAGTGCAACAACTTACCTTCTGCAATCATCAAAACCTTGGGTAAATGATCAATCATTCTCCCTTTATCTTGGCTACAGTTCAATCTTTAAACTATAGATGAAATAGACATGTGTGTACTTAGTTTTTAAAATGTTTTAGTGTGGTGATGAGGAGAGATCGAACTAGAGAAGTGACGAGTAGTAAGCGAGTTGTTGTAGCTTCCTAGAGTGTCCAATTTTTGACCATTAGATGACCTAGTGAAGTAGATCAGATTATCATATAAATTGAAGTGAGAAACTCCCTTTAAAACTTCAGTTTTGAAAGTAAGAATGGCCACTGTTGTGAACCAATGTTAAAACGATTGGTTGAAGATCCACCGTTGAATTTTTAGTAGATCATAGATAGATATACGTAGTTTACCGTGTTAAAATTTGGGAACAAATGAACGGTCGGATTGAAAGTTATAGGGTCTCAAAGTGGAGTAGTTGAGCTGTTTTTCCAGCAGAAAATTAAAATTTGACTAAGTATGGGAACATTTGTAATGTTGTAGCCAACTTTAAAGATTTTTGTAGGAATAACGATTGAACAGTTTTAAGAAATTGTTTCTCCTATGAGTAGATTAGAGATCATAGATAAGCTATAAATTTATTTTATAATTTTTATAAGTTTATTTTAATTTTATATTTACAGCTGTAATTGGACTTTAGTGACTTTTCGGGAAAAAGAAAATGGGTAGTTTTTATAGTTGTCACCTAAAATCATCCTAGGGAGTAGAATATGATTAGTTAGCCTCAAGTAAGAATTTAAGTACTTTTTACGGATTTTGGAAGTCTCGGAACCAAGGGTAAAATAGTCAATTTACCTTAAATAAACAATGTAATAACTTCTGCACATAGAATCGTACATCTTAGGAGTTTTAGACTTCTAAGTATCCAAGGAAATATGTTGATCCACGTGCCTCCTTTGACAGGCAACTGAGTTCCTGCAGCTACTGATTTAGTGTTGTTAAGAGAGACGAGTTTTAATTCTGGTAAGTCCACTGACTTACTTAGCTAGTTTCTTGCATGTGTGTGATGCGTATGAGTGGTGTCTGATAGTTAAGATAAATAACAAAAACGCAATAGGCCGACTGTAGTATCTTATGATTGACCCAAGTGTATGATAACGGGTCGTGACATCATCTGCCTAGCTCTTGCGAGAGTCTAGGAGGTTCCCTGCGACCAACCCAGTCCGGTAGACGGTCACATGCATTAGTACCATTCCGCGTTGGTAAACGGGGACAAGGGAGAGGTTTGGGAATCCCTCGTGTCACAAAATAAGTATCATTAGTAATGACGTATCACTTAATTAAAGATAATAAAAAGGAATGAGTGTTGCATGCTGATTGCGTATGTTGTGTGTTTGTGCTTTTACCGTTATACTTATGCATATAATGTTAGCTAAGGGTTTTATACCGCTTGTAGATGCCTTGCAGGTTAGGGAGGCGATCGAGTGATCCGGCGGTAGTGGGCAGCCGGGGTTCCGTGCATTATAGGACGTGATTGCTATATTTTATTTTATGACTATTGAGACTGATGTTGGTACTTCCGGTTTTTGAGACTTGGCTGTATTATTTTCAGAATTTGGATTCTTTTTATTTCGCTCATGTTATAAAACTCTTTGTTTAGCCTTTTTATTTGTGCCGTGTTATAAGGTCCGATGAAGTTGTTGCCAAGCTAAGGGCCGGGACCCATTGTGAGGTCCTAGGTCGTAGCATTTCGAGTCCTCTAGGATTCGGGGTGTTACAAGAAGTACACCAACCGAAAAGATTGTTTTGTTTTTGTTTTGCATTCATATTTCATTCTACCTTATGTTCTAAGCTTTTAAAAAAAAACCTTGCTTGGGGACAAGCAAGTGGCAAGTATGGGGTATTTTGCTAGCATGAAATATGACAATATTTTAGGCACTAGTTTTGGTTGTTTTTCCCTCTTTATAGTGTTCTTAGATATGTGTTTGAAGCAATTGTGAGCTAGTTCACCCACTTTGTCGATATAGAGATCTACACTAGCTCCTTTGTGTTTTTAGGTGAATAAAGCTTGGATTGGAGCAAATGAGGAAGGAAAGGAATGTTTTAACCACATTTGATGGCAAGGAGATGCATTAGGAAGGCAAGGAAGGAGCTTGGATGGAAGATTGCACGAAACAAAGGCAAAGAAAGAGGAAAGCAACTCCACGCCCTGAATTACGGTCGTGGAAGAGGATTTGAAGAACCACGCTCTAAACCACGGCCGTGGACTTGGGATCATGAACGTGGACTTGGCATCATGAACGTGGACTTGAGTTTGGAGCACTCCAGAGAGTTACATGGTCTAAAGTACGGTCGTGGAAAGTTGTACTTGACCGTGATTTTAGTGATTTTGTGACGTGTTATATTTTTCCACGTCAGCCACGTCATTGGGCTTTCTCGTAACCCTACCTCGCCTTATAAAAAGGCTAGAGAAGAGATTTCCGCGGGGGGGGGGGGGGGGGCTTGCTTACACTCGCTTACCGTCGCTTACTTTCGCGGACGTTTGGCCGTCATTGGGGAATTTGCTTGAGGATTGAAGATTTGGAAGGACATACTTTGCGGAAGATTGTGTACTTTGGATATTTTAGGGTTTTCATTCGAGAACGGATTGACATCCCGTTCTTTGTGACTTCTCTAGATTTTTGTGAGGATTTCTGTTCTTACTCTCCTAGATTCATAAACATATTACCTTTGTGTTTGGATTTCGAGATTGACTTTAAGTTTTATTTGAGTTTTCGAGAGTTTTCATCTTTTATTCTTTTTAAATTGAATATTGATATCATGACAATGGTTGTTAGCTAAAACCCTTTAGCAATTCTAAGGTGAAGGGTTGATAGTTGTGGCTTAGATGATGATAGATCGATCGTAAATTGATTGGACCCTGAGAGTGTGAGAAACATCGTCGACACCCTAAATCACGGTCTGTTCTTGGGTTCCATGGCCGTGGTTCTCAAGATCTAGCCGTGATTTCTCCCGGTTTACGAACTTTTCTTTTACTTTGATCCAAAGTTAAAGATTAGCTTTATTCTAGCCTTGACTTGCCTTTCCTAGGTAGTAGTGAGACTCAACATCCTCTATTTCGGTTTCGAGTGTCACAACCTTAACCGTTTTGGCTTGTCTTTGATTTTTTGGGTTTGAGCTTGGGTATTTGAGATTAATTATTACCTTTAGATCCTTTCTATACTGCACCCTCAACAACCTTTATAGAGAGAGTCTTTCGGTTAGACAT
This sequence comes from Fagopyrum homotropicum, assembly GCA_033239125.1. Taxonomy (NCBI): domain Eukaryota; kingdom Viridiplantae; phylum Streptophyta; class Magnoliopsida; order Caryophyllales; family Polygonaceae; genus Fagopyrum; species Fagopyrum homotropicum. The sequence goes on from BSWB01000002.1 coordinate 53,478,309, forward strand.
ATAAGGTTTTGGAACTTCACCGTACATTACCTTACCTTAATATACCTTTGCAAACCTCAACTCTGTCCTTATATCTATAGTATATCTTGAATCGATTGTCACAATAAGACACCTGGATCTTTAGGGTTGCTGTTTTCCCAATATTTGCAAAGCTTCTACATTTTTCATTGCTCGATTACTTGAAACTGGTTTTGTTTCACCAATTCCCTGAGTTCGATACTCTGGAATACTTGCTAATCTACGCCGATCCGTACATTTCGGGTTCGCTTGCTCTTATTCTAGTTTTATAAATTTAAAGCTTATTTGCACGCACGTTTTCGGGCGAACAGGTAATTATACTCTTGTTTGCACAAATCTATGGCAACCAAAGCCAATTATCTCCTAAATCAGTAAAGAGAAGGAAGTTAGGGTTTTTGAGAATTTACCCCAAATTATGCCGATTCGAGGCATTTATCCTGTAGTTTGTTGCTTGCAATCTGATCCTCGTGCTTTTCTTTGCGAAATTGGAGCAGAAATCGTGGAAAACGAGTGAAAACGAAGAAACGAGGTGAGATGTGCGCCGCGGTCGAGAAGGTAGTTGGGAGGGAAGAGAGAGAAATGTATTCACCTTTTATACCCCTCTCCGATTCTGATATCACCTCAGTCGAGGTGGTCCCGACCGGACCGAGGTGGCTGACTGGATTGTCAGACCTAGTCGCCTCGGTTGCCCAAGAATCATCTCGGTCGAGGTGCTGTGACAGCAACCGAGATGTGTCTCAGTCAAACTCCGTCTTCTCAATTTCTCAAACTTCCGTCCTTCCAGTGTAGCTCTTGAGTTGTAATCCTTCCTTAGAGAGTACCTGGTTTCTGTCTAGGACCTCAAAAACAAAACAAAGCAAATTAAATGCAAACTATCTAAAACTAAGCTAGAAAAAGGGAAAAGAAAGCAATATCATGGGTTGCCTCCCAAGAAGCGCTTGATTTAAGGTCACTAGATGGATCGTACATCATCCCTAAACAAGGTATAGTGGTGCAATCTCCTCAACCTGGACCTCCGGTTGGTACTTCTTAAGCCTATGACCATTGACCTTAAATCTTCCGCTTGTTTCACCCCAAATATCAACTGCACCATAAGGAAAAACATGTTTCACAACGTAAGGTCCTGTCCATCTATTTTTCAACTTACTTGGAAAGAGGCGAAGACGGGGGTTGAAGAGTAGAACTAAATCTCCTTTTTTGAATTCCTTAGGAATGATATGCTTGTCATGCCATCTCTTCGTTCTCTCCTTATAGATCTTGGCATTCTTATAAGCGTTTCAGTGCAACTCTTCCAACTCGTTGATGTCCAATAGCCTCTTTTCTCCGGCTTCCTTGATATCAAAATTCAACCACTTGATTGCCCAATACGCCTTGTGCTCTAACTCGACAGGTAGATGGCAAGACTTCACATATACCAAAGTGTAGGGGGTGGTACCGATGGGAGTCTTGAATGCGGTCCTATAAGCCCAAAGAGCGTCATCCAACTTCATGGACCAATCCTTCCTCGTCCTAGAGACGGTCTTTTCCAAAATTGCCTTGATTTCTCTATTCGAGATTTCGACTTGTCCACTAGTTTGAGGATGGTAAGGGGTTGCTACCTTGTGGGTTACCCCATACTTCGATATAAGTGCCTTAAACTTCCGGTTGATGAAATATGTCCCTCCATCGTTGATGATGATGCGTGGTGTCCCAAAATGAGGGAAGATAGTCCAATTGAAGAACTTTACATCCACCATGGCGTCATTAGTGAGAGAGGCAATGGCTTCCACCCATCTAGAGACGTAATCAACAGTTAGGGACTATAGAGGTTCCCTGCGGATGATGGGAAAGGTCCCATGAAATCAACTCCCCATACATCAAAAATCTCAACCTCTTGGATACTGTTGAGTGGCATCTCGTTCCTCCTAGACAAGTTCCCTGTTCTTTGGCATGCATCACAAGAAACAACAAACGTTTGCACATCCTTAAATAATGTAGGCCAAAAGAAACCAGAATGCAATACCTTAGCGCATGTTTTGTAAGCACTAGCATGTCCTTCGCAAGGAAGTGAGTGGCAATGCTGTATAACACTAGCAACTTCATCTTCTGGAATGCATCGTCGAAGCATCCCATCCGGACCTCTCTTAAACAGTAGAGGTTCATCCCAGTAGTCGTGGCGTACATCTTTGAAGAATTTCTTCCTTTGAGAATACGTCAATCCGGGCGGGACTTCCTGGCAAACAAGATAATTAACAATATCAACATACCAAGGATCTTTCTTATCAGAAGCTTGGTGGAACCAGTGCTCAACCAACTGTAAATGAGTCTTAGAAAAGGGTTTAGGAAGTTTGTTGTCCTCAGTTGACAACATCTCGCTTGCTGTCTCGGTCGGTGTCCGAGGTGGGTGACCGAGATGTTCTTCAGATACAAACACCTCGCTTTGTCCAGAAAGTGCCTCGGTCGAGCGATTGGAACTGGGACCGAAACTTGAATTTCTCCTCTCCTGGATTATTTTCTCAATTTTAGCTCCTGGATCTGGTTTCAATGCCTTTAAGCTCCGTATATCTGCATCACAAGAAACATCTATACCTTCCTCCATTAAGCTCAAACTAATAACTCTTTTAAGAGGATCATTAATAAGGATGGAGCTCACCAATTCTCTTGATTCTTCTTCATCATAGATGTTGAAGATGTCATCCTCCAGCGGCTCTCCTTTCATTGCAGCAAGCAATGCAAACTCCACTTGATCATCGCTAATGTTAAATTTCAACTTGGCATTCTTAGAATCCACATTGCACCCCAAATTTGCTAGAAATGGTCTCCCGAGAATGATAGGAACGGGATAATATGCGGGTATGTCAAGTACAACAAAATCTATAAGTAAATAGAAATTACCTAGCTTGACGGGAATGTCTTCCAAGATGCCCACGGGATGGGTAATGGAGCTATCCGCCATGTATAACCGTATCTTCACCGGCTTCGGCTCTCCAAGTCCGATTCTCTCACACAACTCCAGCGGGATGATGCTCACGCTGGCTCCTAGATCACACAACGCCTCATAAGTTACATCCCCAACTTGAATGGGAATGCAAATGAGCTGGAATCTCTCAACTTAGGTGGCATCTTCTCCTTCATGATTTGAATGAGCTCCGAGGATTTAGATGTCATCCTAACTTCTCCAAAGTCTTCTAGTTTCCTCTTCCTTGATAGAATCTATTTTAAGAACTTCCCATAGGCGGGCATCCCAAGAATAACATCAAGTTAAGGGATGTTAATGTGTAGTTTATTCATTAAGTCAAGGAACTTACCAAAATACTTGTCTAGATGTGCTTTGGCCCTTGACTGAGGGAATGGAAGTGGTGGTTTATAAGCAGGAGGTGGGACATAAACTTCAGATTTGTCCTTCGCATTCTGGGACTCCACCTCGGGTTGCACCTCGATCGAAGTGTTCCTCGTCTGTACCTAGACCGAGGTGTCCTTTGTCTGCACTGACACCGACCGAGGTATTGGATCTGTAGTTTTTAGTCCACTTCTCGTCGTTATTGCCATAATCTGTCCTTTAGGGTTGCTCTCTGTCCTTGTTGGGAGCTTCTCTGGATCTCTTGGCGCTTCATTTGCCTTATTAAAGAATTGTTGTTCTAAGGCTTTTTGTACCTTCGAAAATGAAGTCATAGACGTCTCCATAGCGTTGAGCTTGATCAAGATGGCCTCCAACACTGCATCTTTCTTTTCTGGCTGGGACGAACTTGATCCAGGCTCATGGCTCTTCAATGGAGTAGAAGAAGAAGAAGAAGGTTTAAAAGAATTATTAGAATTAGAATTAGAATAAGGGTTACCCGGATTTTGTTGATTAGATCTCCAATTGTTGATGTTGGAGCCTCTATTATTGTTGTAATTGTTGTTCCGTGACCCTTGGTTGTTGTTCCTTCCTTGATATCCTCCGTCTTCCTTCTTCGTGTGAGCCACCAAAAGGTCCTTCAATTGCTTCACATCGTTCTTAAGGGAGATGAGTTAATTATCATTTGATGGAGTGTCCTAGAAATTAACTCTCTTAACTCCATTTTCGGCTCCTTGATGGGAGTACTTCTTCAATGAACTCCCAAGCTTGCTTTTCAATGAACTCCCAAGCTTCGTCTATCGGCATATCCATGAATGTGCCGGCGAAAAGTAGCTGAAGATTGAATTGAGTAGCTCCATCCAATCCTTTGAAGTATATCTCTAGCAACTCTATCTTTGGAATCCCATGGTGTGGGCAATCCAATAGAACATCTTTAAATCTCTCCCATGACTTGGACAAACTCTCTTTGTCCTTCATGATAAATGCATTAATCTTCCCTCTCATTTTAGCGGTTTTGGAGGGGGGAAAGAATTTTGTTAGAAACTCCATCGTCATCTCTTCCCAAGTGTTGATCTTTCCGGGTGGAAGAGATTGATACCATGTAAGCGCCCTGTTCTTCAAAGAAAAGTAGAAATGCCTTAGCTTGTAGTTGTTATTCTCCAGCCTTGAAGGTCTCAAGGTCTCCATCAAAATCTCGTAGTTTTGCAAATATTGATGCGGAGACTCCCTCTCTAACCCTCTAAACAGGCATTGGCGGATCATGGATAGAACTTGTGGTCGAAGTTCGTAAAATCATGCTCAGCCGGATCACCTAGGTTGACTCCTGGACGCCTTATTTGTTGATTAGGGTTCATCCTCTATCCTAGGGTTTGTGGAACTCCAGCAAAAAGAACATCTCGGTCAGGCATCCGAGGTGGATGTATCTCGGCCGCGGCAACTGGGATTGGGTCCTGCCTCGGTCGAGGATTTGGGATCGGTCGAGGCAGAAACTGGGCCCTTAGATCGGCCATATCTGCTTCGATCTCTGCAGTTCTTGTGCGAGTCTGCTCTCTTTCTCGCTGCATTTCATCCTTATTGAGGCGTAGGTGTTCCAGCGCCTCCTTCAATTCGGCCTCAAGATCGCGATTGTCTTGATTGGCCATCTTAGTTTCTTTTAATCGTCGCTTGTATGTCTTTTCTGGTTCGGGATCGTAAGAAACGATTTCCTTCCTAGCACGGGTTCTTCGCATAAACCTAAGAAAAAGATCCTGCAAAATCACTCAAGTAGAGTGGTTAGTAGCAACTAGGGCAATTGCCCCGAAAGACAACCGCAACCGACTTGGTCTAGACCAAGTCCTCGGCAACGGCGCCAAAAACTTGTTCGCTCCAAACGGTGTGTGCAAGCTTTAAATTTATAACCCAAGAAGTATGCTTGAACAAAGATGCGAACCCGTAGTGTACGGGTCAATTGTAATAAAAGCAAGAATTCCAAGGGTCGAACACAGGGACAATGGTGAAACAAAGCACAGAATCAGGTTGTCAAATGTTGCAATTAACCAAAGCAATTAAAGTAATCAAAGATGATGTAAAGTCAATCAAGGGAAAATGCGGATTTTAGGAATTAAAGTATCTAGTTGTGGTTCCGACTCAAGATCTCAAAGGATAACGCGGACAAAGCTGAGGTTTGCAAAGGGAAGGTGTTTTTAAGATGGGAATAGATTACCGGGTAAGTCTCACTACTCACTATCCCAAACCAAAGAACCTATTACCGGGTAAGTCTCAAGGTACTAAGGAAAGGAACTATAATCTCAAACCAACACTCCACCTAAGGGAATAGAATCAACTTTTACCGGGTAAGTCTCAGGCTAACTCACAAGGATGGGATAAAGGCACACTCAAACCCCAATAAAGGATAAAACTTTATTACCTACACTTGTGATATTTGGTAAACAAACAAAGGAATCACCGGGTAAGTCTCATCCTAGGCTTGCATTGAACCAGGAAAGGAGTAATAAGAATAGGATTTGGCAAACTAGAACACTTAACTCTCAGTTTTGGATCAGAAAAAGGATCACCTCGTTCAGCCAAGTTCCACCCCGGCCGAGATGTTCATCGACTCAGTGAGGTGTGTTAGGGTTAAGAAAAAGGTTCGAGCTTTCAAGGTCTTGCTAGGAATAAGATCATTCTATCATCGTCTTTCCCACAACTTTCAGCCAATCACCCTAGAATTGCATAAAAAACTTAGCCAACAATCATCATGATAACAATAATCAAATATATGGAAAATGAATGAATATTCGAACAAATAAACCTTAAGAAAAAGGTTTCAAAAACTGAATCAAATAACAACAAATCAGCGTTCCTTAAATCACAAATCAACTAAGACAACAAACCAAAGGGAATCTAAGAAAGTCTTACAAACTCCCTTTAAACCTAACTTCAAACTATGAATCCTTCCTTCCTTCCTTGATCTTCAATCCTTCAATCCTTCCTTCCAAACTTCCATAAAATCTCTTAATTGTTGGATGTTCTCAGCCTTGAAGTATGGTTGAACTTGTGGAAAATTCAACCCTTTATATAGGAGAATTATCTTCCAAAGATAATAATATCTTAAAAAGATAATTTACTAGAAAATATATGAGAAAATTGGTGTAGGGAAGCCCTTTTTGTATTCATGATACAATCTAGGCCCCTCCAATTTTCTCCCTAAAAATAAAACTAAATTAAATTATAAAGAATCTATTAATTGTGGGGACCACTCTAATTAAAAAGATTCTCTCCCTTAATTAAAAAGGATAAATAACTATTAAAAATTAAAAAGATAAACTAAATTAAAAAGATGAGTGAATATTAATTGTGGGGACCACTCTCATTAAAAAGATTCTCTCCCTTAATTAATATGGCCGTTTTTTAATTAAATAATAAAAATGAGAGTGGTCCCCACAAATTCTGTACATAATTTCGCACGCAGATTATGTACATAATTTATAATTTCGCACGCAGATTATGTACATAATTTCGCACGCAGATTATGTACATAATTTCGCATGCAGATTATGTACATTAAACTATGTAATTAATTTTAATGCCAACAAATAGACGACTCTTTAAAAAAAATAAGCAATATTAATTAAGGGACAAAATCTTTTTAATGTTAAAACTAATTCCTTAATTGTAGGGGACCACTCTCATTTTTCCTTTTTTATTTTAAAAAATTAAGGGAGAGAATCTTTTTAATTTTGAATAATTGTAGGGGATCACTCTCATTTTCCTTTTTAATTTTGAAAATATCTTAAATTTTTTTAGATTTTATCTTTTTCTCAAAATTACAAGGAGTCTAGTTAATACACATTGAAATAAAAAAGCTTACTTAATCTACATTTATACAATAAAAGCCTACTTACCCCTTTTACTCAAAATATATCCATATCTCTAAAATAGATCTTCCAAAAATAATATCTTACTTCCAGAAATCCAGCCCAAAAATATAAGATATCTTCTCTCCAAAAATAAAAGATCTCAGCTAAAAATATGACCTCGCCGGCGAAAAGGTGTTCGCCTCGGTCGGGACGCTCCTCAAGATCACCTCGGTCGAGGTTACACTGTAGCTGACCGAGGTGAATCTCAACTGATTGTGAAATCTCTCAAATATGGTCCAAAGTAAATCTTCTTCATCAATTTCATGCTTCCTGAGTTCTTCCTTAAGCTCCAGAACGTAGCTCCAATGACTCATTATCTCCTTAGCTCCATTTTAGTTCAAAACGTGTCATTTTACCTACGATTACAACGAAACTAGGTGTAGACCTCGATTCCCGCAAAGGTAGACAAAACAACAATATAATCACATAATATACATCCATACATGCATATTTGTGAAGATAAAATGTCTAAACTAGCTCCAAAATATAGACTATAATACATGCTATCAAAACAGAAATCACAACTTGAACCGTAAACCCAAATTTAAAATCCGTAAATGTATTTCCGGCAACTTATACAATATCATAATCCCAAGGTAAAATTTGTTTTCAAAGCTAAGGACAAACGAAACCGCTCAAACGTTTTCCGCGTAAAATATACAATCTTGTAAATGCGGGCCATAAATGGTAAATAAACCTTGGGCTATTTTCCGAAAATATCACAACTGAGGGAATAATGTCACAGTCCAAAAATCTGGGTTCAAAACTGCAATATCACAAATCCGGACACATTTAGTAATTAATTACTGTAGGGGCATGTATTCAAATTTCCAAAAACTTGGGTCAGATATGAAAATGCAAAACACTGGTTGCAATTTGTAATTACAGCAAAAGAGAGAGGCCCGATATTTAAAAAAAATTAATTAAAAAGAGGGTCTCAAAGTAACCCTATCCCGCTGGCTGCGAAGGGAACAGAGAAGGCGGCTGCCATGGCCTTCAGTGCCTTCGGTAAGGCAAAGCAGGCAGGGCGCGGCGGCCTTGGGCTCTGCAGGTTCAGCTCGTCTGTGGCGGAGCGGCGACGATCTCTAGCGACCTCGATGATGGTAAACTGAGGAGGCTTCCGGATTTCGATGTGCAGCAGTTGAAGAAGGGTAGTTCGAGAGGAGGTAGATTCGCACCTGACCCGCCATCTGGAAGGAGGAGGACGCACGCCGGAGTCCTTGGCGATGGTATTCAGCAGGGAAGGGCGATCCGCCATGGGAGAAGGAGGATGTAGATGAGACATCTGTATGGAGGTTGAAAATGCTGCTGCTGCGTCGCTGAAGATGGGGAGGAGAGCATGCCGAGGAGATGCTAGGAAGAGACTGCAATTGGTGTTGAGAAGGCTGAGGTTGCTCCTGGTGTTAATGAAGGAAGTAGAGGAGGGTCTGCTTGGGAGTAGCAAGCACAGGCTGAGGGTTGAGTTGCAGATGGTTGTCGTTGCAGGTTGTCATCGTGAGATGGGGATGAAGGTGAGGCACAGAGGGAGATGAAATGTGAGGTTGAGTGGGTGAGCAAAAGGATCCGAGGGAGGTGATGGGTTGGTTAGTAAGCAACGGGAAACAAGGGGTCGGAGTAGGATAGAGGCTAGGCTTGAGGGGACACAACCTCACTGGTGTAGGCTGAGGAGGCACAAGCTGCTAAACACGCCATCCACGCGTGAGGAAGAAGCAGCGAGGAAGGAAAATAAAAAAGAAAAGAGAAAATAAATATATAAAATAAATTAATAAAAACCAGAAAGAGAATTATAATAGAATAACTAGATCAAAATAGTTCGGAACGGGATAAAAATTACGGAATATATACAAATGTAAAATATATAAACTTATAAAAATTAATTTACAACATGAGAGTATCCGTGTAAAAATATCGAAAACGCGCCTATAAAAGTGGGGCGTTACAAATAGATAAGTTTGCCTAAAAAAAACTCGAGGGGCACAATTACGACCCACATAATTGTAGGTTAACGATTCAAAAAATAAAATATTATTCATATATGAATAATAATTATACTTGAACTTAACCAAAACGCCAAGAAATGTATTATTTGTATACTCTTTAGACTCTCTATTTATACAAGTTCTAAAATCACCAAGCTTAGTAGCTAATCGATGTGGGACAACAAAAACCTTCAAAAAATTTAAATTTAACTAAATAGATCATTTTGATATTCAATTGAAAAAAAGAAAAAAAAATCTTCCCTAAAAATAAAACTTTAGGGATACGGTAACTTATATAAAAGTAACGTGAAAATATTTAACGTAAATAGAAATCAAATTTAACCAAAAATCTAAGATTACTTTAGTGAAGAACATTATGAATCACATAATTGTATGTTAACGATACAAAAGTAAAATCTTCCCTAAAAATAAAACTTTAGGGGTACAATTATTTTAGAAAAAAATATTATGCCCATATAATTGTAAGTTAACGATCCCAAAAATAAAATATTATTCCGATATGAATAATAATTAAACTTGAACTTAACCAAAAGGCCAAGATATGTAATATTCGTATAATCATTAGACTCCCTATTTATGCAAGTTCTAAAATCATCAACCTTAGTAGTTTATCGATGCAGGATAACAAAATCCCTCAAAAAGTTTATCGCAAATAGATGAGTTTAATAATCATTTGAATAAAAGAAAAAATCTTCCCTAAAAAATAAACTTTAGGGATACGATTATTTAATCAAAATAACGTGAAAATATTTAATGTAAAAAGAAATCGAAAACTAACAGAAAAAAATCTCAAACATAGATTGGTTCCAACAATAAAAATTAAGGTGAAATAGTTCCACCAACATATTGTTAATTTGTTAACAAAATATTATTTGGCTTAAAAATAGTTTAAAAATAAAGATTTATTGGGAAAAAAAATGTATTATTCGTATAGTCAAAATATTGAAAATATTTAACATAAATAAATAAGGCTGCCTAAAAAAACTCGAGGGGCACAATAACGACCCACATAATTGTAGGTTAACGATCCAAAAAACAAACGCCAAGAAATGTATTATTTGTATACTCTTTATACTCTCTATTTATACAACTTCTAAAACCATCAAACTTAGTAGCTAATCGATGTGGGACAACAAAACCCTCAAAAAATTTAACTAAATAGATCATTTTGATATTTATTTGAAAAAAAAAACAAAATGTCAAGATTACTTTAGGGAAGAACATATGACCCACATAATTGTAGGTTAACGTTCCCAAAAATAAAATCTACCTTAAAAACAAAACTTTAGGGGTACGATTACTCTTCCCTAAAAATAAAACTTTAAGGGTACAATTACTGTTAACGATCCAAAAATAAAATATTATTCCGAGACGAATAATAATTATAGTTGAACTTAACCAAAATGCTAAGAAACGTATTATTTGTATACTCTTTAGACTCGCTATTTATACAAATTCTAAAACCATCAATTTTAGTAGCTAATCGATGTGAGATAACAAAATCTAGCTTAAAAAAACAGTTTAAAACTTCAGGATATGGTTACTTATATAAAATTAACGTGAAAATATACGTGAAAATATTTAACGTAATATCCAAAGGCCAATGTTACTTTAGGGAAGAACATTATGACCCACATAATTGTAGGTTAATGTTCCCAAAAATAAAATCTTTGTTAAAACTAAAAATAAAACTTTAGTCATACGATTACTCTTCTGTAAAAATAAAACTTTAGGGATACGATTACTTTAGGGAAGAACATTATGAGTCACGTAGATTAACGATCCCATAAATAAATATTATTCCGATATGAATAATGATTATAGTTGAACTTAACCAAAAGAATAATAAATGTATTATTTGTATACTCCCTATTTATATAAGTTCTAAAACCGTCAACTTTAGTAGCTAAACGATGTGGGACAACAAAATCCTTCAAAATAATTTAATGGTTGATGATATGAACAAAAGATTCTTTAGCTTAAAAAATAGTTTAAAATTAAAGATTTTTTTGTCCCAAAAAATAGGTGCGTTGGAAAAAAAAAAAATTTGCTCAAATTTTCTAATAACATATTGTTATTTTAAAAAATAAAAATTCTCTGTCTTAAAAAAAATAGTTTACAAAATAAATATTCAGGAGTAAAGATATTTTCGAAACAAATCGGTTACAAAAACCCTAAAAAAAAATTTGTAATTGCTAAATCAGGCCATGGGAACGTTCCGGAACCAAATGCACATGATTTGGGATACGTCAAAGTAGAGAACTACTTAGGTTTAATGAAGTTTTGAGAGAATCGGAGGAATATAATCCCCACACATTATAAAAAAAGTTGTAATTCCTTTTAGAGGTGTCCCAAATCATGTGCATTTGAAGAGCCGATGTTTGGCTGTACTTGATGTTAAATGGAGTTAAGGAGTCTCAAACCAATCCAACAATAATACTTGTTGGCTGTGGTACAACAAACTACAGAAAGATTGGACAATGGTTATAAGTTATAACACAATGATCAAGTATGTAGCAGAAACATGCAGTGTTCTTAGTTGACATTTTCAGCACTTACAAAATGAGTAATTAATTGAAGAGCTTCAACCAATGAGTATATGCAGCATGCATATGATACATGTTACCTTATGAAGGACCGACTCCTGCTTCCTCAAAATACCTTGTACCAACCGCAAGAGCCCTTTTATCCTTATCGCAAGCGACTAAACAACCTGACTCTGGCAGGACTAAGGCAATAGCCAAAGCTGAGTATCCCTGAACAATAACACTGAATGAGATGGAAGCGTATTAATACGGTAAATTCCAAATCGAGTGATGAGTTTGATCAAAAGAAAGGGACAAGGAAATCAAAAACCCAAACCAGTTAGTTTGATTATGACACAGATCGAGAGGTCCATAACTCAAACAATTAAAACTAATAAGAATATACTTTCAGAAATAAAATTCTTATACGCAACCTGTTATAAGTAATAAGCATCCAAAACAATTCACAGCATGTAAGTTATAGGCCCTAAATTTGTTTGTTTGTAGAAACAAAAGAGGTATAACCAGATGACTCAATCATAAACCTTGTAACTCTTAGGTATATTTAGCCACAGAAGAAATATTGAACAATAAAACGCAATCTATTCTGATATTTTCCTTGTTCATTTATCAACTCATGCATTTATGAAAAATTCAGACATTTACACGAAAACAATGCACACACAGATAAAGTGACTAAGATAGAATCATAAATTAGAATGACTTAGATAGAGTAAAAGGGAGTTATGGATTCACTCTGATGGCCCAAAGTAATCCTAACACAGTTTTAAATGCATCTACCATCTACTGCTAACTCCTACCTAATACCTTTTCACAGATCTTAAGACTAATCTGTAAGAAAGCTCTATCTCCTTCCTTACATGTAATCATTAAGAGGCGGGATATATCTCTTGGTTTAGCTTACAAAGATTGATTAGTAGCTTTGCGACCACTTAATGTGGTACGATTACTTTAGAGAAGAACATTATTACCCACATAGTTGTAGGTTAACGATCCTAAAATAAAATAGGTAAAAAAAATGTATTATCTATATATACTATTAAAACACAACCCCTTAAGGCCACATGTCAACCCATTAACCTATCCAGCTAGGATTTTTTAGCAAAAATTTACAAAATTGCCACAATTTAATTACAATAATGCTACCATTAACTAATAATTTTAATCCATAATTAACATATTTTACACATCATCGTGTCTATTCATCACCAATAATTACACATCATTAATTTCTGATCCACCCTGTTAACTAATAACATCAACCATTAATACACCTTGACACTATATTAATCACATTTGGTTCAGCCTCACGCCATCTACATCTCACAGGGAATAACCTGTATTTAAATCCCAATATCAAACCATGAGAGTTACACACTATTATTAAGAAACCAACACCACCAAATTTTAACATATCATTCCATGAAAGCTTTAATCAAAATGTGAACAATCGAACACCATTTCTTTCATAGTATTCATAAAAGCTTCGAACCATATTAAATCACAATATCATTCCATGAAAGCTTTAGACCATATTATTAATTCAACACCACCCTATTTTTAACAATCGAACACCATTTTTGTCATAGTATCCATTAGCACTGAACAAACGAACAACATTTATGAAAAAACTGAACCACTAACACAAAAAGACGATGACTAATTTCAAAAATCTAATACATATCCTAACAAACTGACCTTTTAGTAAGATTATATTGTTAACAATAAAAGATATTCTAAATCTCACAAACTCATTCCTGCGACAACTTAATGATAATGACAAAAAAAAGTTTAATTTCAATAAAAAAAATAAAGTTGCTGAATTACTATAAAAGAAGCATACACAAAATATGAACAACGCCCAGCAACTCGAGCATTACAGCAGCACAATAAAAGAATATACAGATTCTAACAAACTAACCTATTAATAAGATTATATTTTTAACAATAAAAGATATTCTAAATCACACAAAATCCTTTTTCACGTATCTCCTATAGTCCTATACAAGATCACCTTCACATAACCTACAAAATTAAATTAAAATTGAAGAACTTATAACATACAAATTCGTTATTTACCAATCTCGTACACAACACATATCAGATATCAGTCACAATTAACATCATCAAATTTAAATAAAACATATGATAGTTACCATTCTGTTCATAGTATCCATAACATCATCAAATTTACATATTCATACTAATACTCTTTCAATTCAATCTCCAAGTGTTATTTATGCATCTTGAATAATGATTTCTCTATGTATCAATTCCTATTCACGTGAATTATTTTCAATGAACTATTGAAAATGTATATGTGAATTGGTTTAAATTTTTGCTACAAATCACTAACAGCATGTCATGAACTACATTAATATATATCATAATCAATAGTTGGATCTACACAAGTCTACTTAATCAAAACATGTCAAAAACAGAACACACATATCTACAATCCAAACACTATACACGTACAATATATGAAAAAAATTAAGTCATTAGAGGGTCCATTATAAGATTATATACATCAATCAGATTATAAATTCAATCATAGTATTTCACTGGAAAATGTATTAAAATGCATCCATATAAATATAACTAATACATTTTAAATTCTACATATCATTCTATGAATAATACACTACATTGGTTTCATATGTACCTGAATAACCAATTGAGGATTCAAATAGTAACCTTGAACACATTCAATGAAACTCATATTCTTGGTTACGTGATACCGATAGCTGGGATGAAATACAATCAATTACAATATGAAATTTACTAAATATTTTAGCGTATACAAATTGAAACTGAACAAAATAATGAATTATATCGGTTTCAGATTACCTGAATAACCTATCGACGAATCGGAGAGTAACCTTGAATAGATTCAATAGATAAATCGTAATCGGTTGGTTCTTCATTATGTGATACTGATCCGGACCATCATTTTAAGTGATATAACCGATTCTAATAATAATCGATTCTTTTAGGTTGGAATGGTTAGAATTCGGGTTAGGTTGTGTTGTTTGGATTGGTTAGAAGTCCGGTTAGATTGAAGGGGAGGACTGAGAGGTATTGAACAAACGGATGTAGAAGATACGGTTGATTTCATTCTATCGGATGAAATAAGACGAATTATGAAGCAAATTGGTGAGGAAATTGGATCCACGTAAAATGGGGATGAAATGGACGCTAGGGCTTCGGTGGGATAGAATGGAGGCTAGATTCATCATACCATTTCTTCATTTAGTGCGTTTGTCTAGAAATATAAAATAATGTGCTTATCTGATTATCTTCTATTTTGTAAATAGAGGATTGTTGTTAAATGGGCTATTTTTATTTAGGCTTTATTTAGGATCCACAAAATGAAGTATATGTAAATTAGGGAATTCTTTGCCGTTATAAACGAAGTTATAAAACTTTTTCCGAAACTAGGCTCGCGTGAAAGTTTATTCCGAAAATATACGAATTGGTCACCGCGCTTCTTACATAAAAATAAAATAATAGACGCGGTGAACCGCGCTTCTGTGCTTTTTCTGTGTGTTTTTTTGCCACGGGCAGAAACGCAGTGAGTTACCGCGTTTCTCCCCTTTATTTATTTTTTTATTTATTTTCCGTTTGATTTTTTAGGATGATGGTTATGAGTCACCGCGCTTCTATTCCGAACCTGACTACTTCGTGTATTTTTGGAATAAACTTTCACCCGAGTTTAGTTTCGAAATTTTTTTTAAAAGTTCGTTTATAATGGCAAAAAAATTCTGAACTAGTCAAAAGAAGAAAAAAAAACAAATTTATTGGGTGGTGCGTTTGTCCCTCCATTAAGCTAGTTTAAACCAAAATTTCAAACTAAATCTATTTGTGGAAAAGTCCACAAATTGTATATTTACTAATTGAATTAATTAATTGCTTTTTAGTTTAGCCTTTGTTAATATGTAAACAATTTATGCGGTCTTCAAAATCATATCTTGTTTTTTTCTTTCAAAAATTACTTTTAATTTCATATCAATATTATTTCTTTACTAATTCGGATTTGATGAATGAATACGGTATAATCCTATCATTTTCTAAATAAGTATCTTCATTTCATTTTTAAAATTATTTATGATTGGTATTAGTTTTAGATGATAAGTTCAAAATTCACAACTTTAATTCCCAATACATGATACATACAAGTAAAAATAAAATATTTTTTATTAAACGAAACCCGCACATGGTGCGGGCACTAAACTAGTTTATATACTATTATAGTCCCTATTTATACAAGGGTTAGTAGGGTAAGTAGGTACATAATGTATAACTGTGTACATAATAGGTATGATTTGTAAAGTGTATACAAACTAGGTAATTAGAATTAAGAAGAAAAAGATTTAATACATAATAATGAATCCTATTTACCTAATTTGGAGAGATTCTCTCTACTATAAAACAATAAATAATTTCCTATTAAATATTGTGCCGGACTTAATTATATGTTATTAAAGGAAATTATTTTCCATAATTATCCTAGAATCTCTCGTAATTGATTGTGTGTTATTAAGAAGCTAATAATACGTATAATCTGAACCTCCCCATTGTTAAGCGAGATTTCTAATAGAGCTCTACTTGACGATCAACAATGGAGTTTCCGATATGAATATCCGTGTTGCATAAGATATACTCAACGTGATAAGATTTGTGTACCTATCGTCTACAACTTTCATATCATTTAGTTGATTGTTTGTCGTAATCTTCAAGGTACGTTATTGGTTGTTAATGGTGGATTCGATACATTTTTTTCTGTTTATGTATCATTTATATTGTTGAATGTATGTATTTTTTATCATGTGTATTACAAAAGCTATGAATCTTGTGTTCATTACAACATATTATGGCGGAGATTGGGCTTTTGAAAACGGTATATGGAACTTCGTTGGTGATGTATCAAGCAAACCATTAGTGGTAGGCGAATCAAGCTCTTTTTCTGAGATAATATCGGATATGACAACACAATTCGATATTTGTGTATCAGAAAGTGAGTTGAAGTTGACGTATAAGAATCCGTTTAATCCAACGCTGAAGCCATATGATGTCAACACAAGGGGTGATTTGGATACATTTATGCACATAAATATTCTACAACAGTTTATGTGGAGCGTGCCGTTATGTATTACTATAGACAAAGGACACAAGCATGCCGACCGTATTAATGGAGACAAACATAATGTTTACAAAAGTCAGAATGTTCCAGCTCAAGAAAATGATGAAATGGTACACAATGCGGATTGTGACGTTGGTGGCGATACTCAACATGCTTTGTGTGTATCTACAGCCATTGTTACTGGTTCACTCAACGAAGATGATGGACCAGCTGATTTGCTTGCAATAGTTCCTCATAGATCAACTTATGAAGCAACAGAACATGAGTATGAGCTTGTTGTCGGTAAGATATATCGTACGAAAATTGAACTGAAAAATGCATTATGTCTACATTCAATTTCACAATGTTCGCAGTATAAGATTATTAAATCAAAAATGAAGGCAGTAGCGGCACGGTGTATTGATGAAGATTGTAAATGGATGGTTTGTTTTACTAAGCTTGGTGAATCAAGTTTTTTTACAACAACACGGTTTGTCTCTACACACACATGTTCCTATCATCATAGAAGATCTGGTAACAGGGGTGCTTTATACCAAGTTATCGCAGAAAAAGCTAATTCAATGTGAGTTGTGTATGAAGTATGTATTACTTGTGATGTATCTGTTTATTGTATTACATAATATATATACATATTTATGTGTAGGTACTGTAACTCGAAGAAGTTACCTTCAGTTTATCAGATACTCACTGTGATGAAGAGCTTACATCGAATCGATGCAAGTTATTGGAAGTGTTGGAAGGCACAAGAAGCAGTGAAAGACATGATTAGAGGGATTGCTGAAGATAATTACAGCTCCATACCTGCATATTTGTACATGTTGGAGTCAGTGAATAAAGGGACTTTTTCTTCTCTTATGCTGGATGACGATAGACGATTCAAGTACGTATTTGTTGCATTTGGGCAATCTATAAGAGGTTTTCAGTCGATGAGAAAGGTATAAATAAATGTATCAAATATTTTATTATTGTGTACATATCTTGTAATATTGTGTGTATATTTTAATACTGTGTACACAATATTTTGTAATATTGTGTACATAATATTATTTTTCTGTTCTAACACTAGCTTTTCGCTTTTGTTTTAAGGTTATAACCGTAGATGACACACATCTCAGTGAAAAATATGGTGGAGTGTTGCTTGTTGCCACTGCACAAGATGCAAATCAACAAATATACCCTATTGCGTTTGGGATTGTTGATAGTGAGAATGACTCTTCTTGGGATTTTTTCTTTAAGAATTTGAGTCATATCATTCAAGATCACAACGAACTTGTGTTTGTGTCAGACAGACATAATTCTATTAAGAAAGGTATAGCATCACACTACCAAGTGGCGTTCCATGGATACTGTATTTGGCACCTTAAAGGGAATCTACGAAAAAAAACGAGATCAAATAGAATATTGCAAATGTTCATAGATTGTGCCAAAAAATGTAGGGTGTCAGAATGCAGGGAAATTCTAGCGCAGATAACATTGGTATGTTGTGTACATAATTAGTAAAGTTTTAATTTTTTTTTGTTATTATATTTTTAACCATCTTATGTACACAGGAAAAGCCAAAGGTTGGCGATATGCTCACTGATATTGGAATATCCACGTGGTCACGATCTTTATGTCCCGCAAACCGGTACAACATTATGACTAGTAACAATGCGGAGTGCGTAAATGCAATAATGAAAGAAGGAAGGGAATACCCAGTTTTGGCCATGTTGGATGAAATTAGACAATTCATGACACGCTGGTTTGCAGAGCGTCGGCAAATTTCACAAGCTTCTGTAGATGTTGCCGCACCGAAAATCGAAACAATCATCCAAAAACGATATGATGAATCAGGTAGCTACTTTGTGTACGTTCTGGATGCGGATAGGTTGGAGTTTGAAGTAAAAAATGGTGATGAACAAGTTATTGTTTGTCTACGAATGAGGACTTGCACATGCAAAGAGTTTGATGTTGAAGAAATTCCTTGTGTACATGCTATAGCTGCATCAAAGCATGTAGGAATGAGTCCATCTTATCTTGCAAGTAGATATTATTCGACAGACTATTGGAGGGCTGCATATTCGGAGGTTGTATATCCGGTACCGAACAAGGCTGAATGGGGTGTCCCGGATTCCGTAACAAATATTGTTTGTGAGCCTCCCTTGAAGCGTAAAAGATGCGGAAGGATGCCAAAAGCTAGACTCCGGGTATCATGGAAAAAAGGGAGTAATAGGAAATGTAGCAGTTGTGGTTTATGTGGACACACAAAGAAGACTTGTGTAAATCAACCAAAATAATCTTTTGTTGTATTCGTTTTATATGTTAATTACTTTGGAAGCCTTGTGTTTGTATTTGTTTACTGGTTTGAAAGTAATGCAACCTAAACTAATTTTTATGTTTGTATTGTGATCAGGTTATCTATACATAATACATATATTACATTGCTACATAATTCTTGAATAATATAGCATTATATGTTCATGTGTGGTACTTCAATAATTGTGTAAATAAATTTTGAATTGTGTACATAAAAAGTTTTTCAAATTTCATGTGTGTAATTACTTCATTACTATTTTATGTTTATGTTGTTAATATATGTAAAATAATAATACATATTTAACGTATTAATGTTATTGTATTGTTCATCCCAAACATTTATCGTACATACAATATGTCGTCAAATGTAAATGTGTAACTAATTAGAATGTAAGGTCAATATAACATTTTTAAGGATGAAATAAAACACTATTTGCTTAACACATTAGGTGTTTAAATATCTCGATTACATAAAAACATGAACTAAAAACAACGTTGAATTATAATCTATTAAGCGGCTACATAACAAACTGTCTTAAAATAAACAAATTCAGGACTCTTCAAACCATGCCGACCAATCTCTTGTGTAGACAACATTGGCGAGCTTCTCCCTACTAGCTTGGACAACATCATCATTTATTCCAGATAAATTAGTACGTCCAGACGCCAAGTGTTGTATGTATCTCAAAACGTAGATCCCACAGTTGCCTCTATATATATGCATCAAATATATAAATCAATATACATAATGTATGTACATTTTCGTTTATAAGATTTTAATGTACTTACCCGTCCGCGTTGATGTTAAGTTCCATTTTCCGTACAACTTTCAAAGGATTCTTCAACTTATCTCCAAGTCTACTGTGCCCACCATGAACACTGAGGAGTTTAGGTAACATCACGGCCATAGGCTCCAACATTTCCTGTAGTTTGTCATCATTTATGTACATAATCTGAGGATCATATACATAAATGCACCACCGACTGAGGTCAATTTCAAGAGCAACCCAATGAGATTCCCGTAGGTTGAATGGAGAATATATCAAATCAACGTCGTACAGTGGCTTTCGAAACATTTGAGGACTGTCGCCCGTTATGACTTCGAACATTATTGGTTTGAAATTCGGCATCTCTTTCTTTGAAGCAACATACTTAGCATATGTGGTAGTGTTATATGCCCTACTCCACCCAGTTGTCAGCACAACAACGTGGCCGAATCTATCAGGTTTCTCGACAATACTCTTTCGAATGTGCATAATAATTTCATCAATTGCCTGTCATTCAAAATTAAATGTGTGTATATAGTTTACTGATGTTAAATATTTTGTGTACATAAAGACAACATCACTTACCTCGTCTTTTATCCAACCTCCTGATTTTAGTATATCCATGACAGATTCTATGGATATGTTCTTCACGAAACCTCTAATCGTTCCTTTGTCGTCCTTGTTCTTAACCCAGTTGTAAAGTCTTTGACGATCATCTTTGTGCAGCATGCTATTTGCGGGTTCCTTTGGAAGTTTGACGTTTTTTCTGCATGGAGTACGCTTGTACTTGCTATCTTTCGGCACCCTTAAGCCAACCCTTCGAATTGGCTCATCAACATTGTCAACCTGTTTGATAAGCTTAATTTGTCAACTAGAATTATCATACATAAATGTACAACTCAAACTAGTTATGTTCATACCTCACTTGAACCTCCCGCTATATCTTCCACATTTGCATCACCCTGATTGACTTTGGACGCCGAATCAACATTTGTCGCACTCGGTGCAGAGCTGTTTGCAGCAGATGATTGTTTTGCCATGTCTTTGACGAGATTTTTGATTTTTGTCTCAATCCTCTTGCTAGAGATGTAGACAGTTGTGTCTAATTTATCATACAGTGTGTCAAGGTCCCTCGTGTATGTTGTTAACTCGTCAATAATCATCCCTTGGTTTTCAATCTTATTAGCTAGTTCTTTCTGTTCTCGTTATATGGAGTCTAATTTTTCCATGATCTGATCAAACCAGTCTGGTTTAGGTGTGTGCAACCTGTTATGTGTTCAAATTTATGTACATAAGTATTGAATAATGTACGTGTATGCATCATTGTGTAATAGTATATTGTACATAATTTGTAAATTACCTTGAAGACTCAGGAACATTAGAATGTGTTGATTTAGCAGCTCCATCAGAAAGTTTGTTTTTCAACACTTCGACTGAATGGTCAATTGAAGGATCAATTTCTTCTATTGCTAATGATTCTTTGCCCTTGTTGGATCTCTTTGATGACCTATACACAAGTGTTTCATATTCGGTTTATGTTAAGAATCTGTACATAATAGTATACATTTTCAACATAAATATGAACCTGGTATGTATGACATTGAGAGTGCTTGTGTCAGCCTTTCTTTTCCCCTTCTTGTCGACATCAGCTGCCTCAGTTTTAACAAATACGCCTGTATGAAATTATGTTACAATATATATTATTGTCTATAATTAATACAATTAAATTCTGAACTGTGTATGAATCACTTATTGTACTTACTTGGAGGGTTAACAAAGTCATCATCATCGTTTCCCTTTTTGCCAATATTCCTTATTGTTATTTTTGGAACTACATTGCTACATAACGTAAATAAATAACAAAATATTAATAAGTTATTACCAATGTATCTACATAAATCTGTATATAGGATTTTGACACACGTACCTAAATGATTTCTCCTTTTCGTGGACAACATTCGGACGTGTTATTATCAGTTCACATTTTTCAAATCCAACATCAAATAGTAATTCAATCCTCTCGTCATCACCTTCAGTATGCCACTGGTCGCTATCGTCGCTTTCATGATGACCTTGAACAGTGTTAATATCTTCTTTCTTTATAGTTTGGACAATACCCTTAATTTTTGCATATCCGGGGAATGGTTTCCCTCCCTTGCCAGACTTCGATACCCATCTGAGACATAAAGGGTTTGCATTTTCGGCTATCAAGGTGGCAAATACTCTTGCAAGCTTGGGGATAGAATGAAATGCAAATATCTGAAAAAATGTATTGGTTTTGTAAGTGACATATTAAAAAAAACGAATGCTGTTATGACACAATTGTGTATGTATAAATGATGTTCACATGGTTGTGTATTCATGATGTTATTGTGAATATATATGTAAATATACATTTACAAATATACACATATTGTGTTTATATACCCATGAAAGATGTTATGCAACAATTTTATATATAACTAATGATTTGAATAAGAGAATGTAAATGTTTATAACAAACTAGTTCTCGATGAAATACACAAACCTGTAAAGAAAGTGGGAATCCACCAATGTTATCCCATGAGTCAAAATACATATAATTGGGTGTTGCGCCAAGTCGAAGGGTGGTGTCAAGAGTCAAAATACCGACCGGAGGTGATAGTGACCGATCGGGAGCTTGGGCTTTTGAGGGCTATCCCATGAGTTTTTCCAGATGCAACTCATCTTTTGTATTCGTGGCACGTCGACCGCGGGAGGGACAAGCCTTTAAAAAGACAAGGTCAGTAACTATGCAACATAAATTTCAAAGTGATTGTAAGGCTTTATTCAAATCAAAGTCAAGTGAGACATTTGAGGTTCGACACCAAGAAATGATCGAGCATTGGGGAGATAGGTGGGGGTTGATGAAATACTTGGACAAGATATGGATATGTCACAAGGAGAAAAATACAAGTTACTTGGTTGACCAACATTTTCACCTTGGCAACCAAGCCACAAACAGGTATATTTTGTTTTAATTATATTACCTCTTCAATTACTAGTATTGCATATTTTATGTCATGTTTAAAATAAACATAAAATGTAGGGTCGAATCCGCACACTCTTCCTTGAAGAAGATGTTTGATGCATCTAACTTCCAACTCTCGACGTGTTTGAAACATATCAATTTGATGTTGAGGGATCAACTTCGTCGATTGATGGCATCATTGGAGCAATCCCATTTCAAGATTTCGAGTGAGGTTGCAAACTTACCGATGTTTCGCCAACTATTAGGTAGGGTTTCCGATATTTGCTTACGGGATTTGTATGCGACGTACATCACCGTATGCAAAGGGGGTTATCTTGAGAATTGTGTTAAATGCTTTGTGCGGTCGTCTACCGGATTACCTTGTGCACATGAAGTGGCGAGTATCATGAGAGAAGGACGGGTTTTTCTCATGACGGATGTCCATATACTTTGGCGTGAGATTGATTGGTATGAGGTTCAATCGAGTGGTACGGACGAACCAGTTGAGATCAATGAGAACCTGATTGCTCTTATGGACCTCAAAAAGGCAATGGAGATGGATTCTTTAGACGAGAACCAAACTCGACAATTAGGTAACATTTATTTGGCTTATAATTTTTTTTTAATCTTTTAAGTTTAAAAATAATTATTTATTTATTTTCGTACGTTTTTACGTTATGTTTGAAATATTTATTTTCTTATTTTGTCTTTTATGTATCTCTTGAAATATTAATTTACTTATTTTCGTCTCTAAGGCACCTTGTGGAGGTCAATGCAAAATTCAGAGACAGTGAATATGAGAAACCCTAAAGTTCAAAGTCCCAAAGGAAGACCACCAAAGAAGGGCACCGGGATGAAAAAGTCGGCGTTTGAGCATGTTCGAGATGATGTTAGACAAGCGAGAGATGATAGGAAGAAGAGAAATCAAAGGATGGACGAGGGACCACCGGTAATTATTAGTGGTTACAACTTCGGTGTAGGGAACTTCGATTTATTTATGGTCCCTTATGTTACGCACTTGAAAAACATATTAGGTGATGGAAATTGTGGATTTAGAGCTCTTGTTGTGTTATTGGGTTTCGATAAAGAGCAGTGGACTGAGATGCGTGCCAGCATGTGGAGGGAATTCACTACGAACTCATATCGATACATTGCCCTCCTTCCTCACGGAGATAAAGTTGACGATTTTGCAAACCGTCTCAACTGGTTACATAGGGGTTGTCTTGCACCAAGGTTCTACTGGTTTTAGATGCCTATATGTAGTTTATTGTTCACCACTATTTACCAGTGCACCCTCGTTTATTTAGATTGGTTCATGCCACATGCATGTCTTCCCCTAATCCGTCAAGAAGCCACACCCGGATCACCCCCGTCTAACTCTACCTTGTTCCTTTGTCGGGATCACCACTCTTTTCACTTTGTTGCGGTATGTTTATAATTTTTTTAACAAAGTTTTTATTCTTCTTTTGATTATACTAACTATTATATTCTACCTAGACTTGTGTAGATGTGGTGCTCTGAAGGTTGTCCAATGCCACCAATATTGACTGCTTGGTTGCAACTTTGTGATGATAGTGTGGCGGGGTTGGAGGTACAATATCAAGGACGCATCCAAGAATTTCAAAGATTGCGAGCATTGCATCTTCGACCACCGGCGTAGTTATGTTTGTCATAAAATGCATTGTCTACCTATATTGAATGTTATGTTTGTCTATTATGTTTATGTTATTTTTGTCTACCTATATTGAATGTTATGTTTATGTTATGTTTGTTTACCTATGTTTGTCTACCAATGTTGGATGTTATATTTATATTATGTTGGATCTATTTTGAAAATAAGTTTGCAAATAACACAAAATTGATCTATGAAATACAAACATAGTCCATCGAAATGATAAAATACAAACATAGTCCATCAAAATGTAAAAATACAAACATAGTCCATGAAATACACACGTAGCACATCCAAATCAAAAATAACTATATTGTGTTGGTTGACTAGGTTGAGTGTCATAATCTTCTTGGGTGTCTCTCCAATGTTATGTCACCGGATGGTTAGGCTCATGACCACCTAACATCAATCTCAACCGTGATATATGTTCCTGCTTCGGCTGGATCCTATCTTCAATCATTCGTGCAAGTGCAACCCCAACATGTGAGAACGCTATCAAAAAAGTATGTTCAAACAAAATTAGTTCATTACAACAATTGTTTGAAATTAAATACTGAAACATCTCAATTATCATCGTACCGTAATAAACCGTGTCGTAAGAGAAGGCTCATATCCGGAACCAACACCCATCCATGACTCTCACAATAAATACGGATGACAATGTCGGACATACCAATGCATGTACCGTGTCGTGTCCTGCCATGGGGCATACGCATACAAAGTACTCTCGACAGAGCTCAAACACACGGACAAATGATGGGTCTCCCACATGTACACCTCGGGTGAAAAATCTAACATATAAGTCCTCCCCAAGTTTGACCTATGCCTTTGTACTGGTACAATAGGTGGGGGGGGGGGTTCCTGGATCCATCCAAACTATCGAACGACCCTCTCTGGCATATAAGGCTCAAATATCGAGCCATATCTGATAGTCCCTCTATATATGGACACTTCTAAGTGTCCTTCCCATAGCATATACCTACTAGAGAACGGGAACCACATAACGCCAGAGGCGTCCATTCTCTCTAAGACACCACGGATCAGTGATAAATGTCTCTCTAAGCGCACACCCGTACGATATGCAAAGCTCTTAGTGCCCACAGGGTCATCTCTACTCCGACGCCCCATGTTCAGATGAACCTCAAAACATGAGAAATATGTAGAGATCCAATTCTGGAACCAGCATGTACAATTGTTAATTCAAAAAAACTTTTATTTTGGAAGAAAAAAACAAGGCATAAATATCTTACCCATATGAGCGGGCTAAATCCGGCCATCTGCCTCGTATCTGTGCGCGAGTCCTCCCCCAACTGTCGATATACGTTAGCAAGGGTGGACGTGCCCCATGCCAACCGATGAGTATTCCTATGATCTCGAACGAAGGTCAAGAGTTCCCACTTGACCTTGTTGTCCGTCTTGTCCATGAAAAGTGAGTACCCGAGAAATAACAATAGCCACGCAGACGCAATCGCTTCCGCTGGACCACCTCCCTCGATCATTGGCTGCATCTTGGACTCTATATCTGCTGTACGAAATCCGCTATTCACACGGATCTGATGCCACTCAGCCATCGTCCAATCCCCAAATAAATGATGTACCGTTTCGCGTATAACCGGCCACGAAACAAAAGCTCCCAGGTCAGGTCCGTATATGCAAAGCCCGGTAATGTGAAACACATCATGCAATGTGATGGCCATCTTCCCAAAAGGCATGTGAAATGAGTTCGTCTCGGGATGCCACCTCTCTACAAATGCATGGATAAGAGTATGATCCACATTGCTCATTTGGATCGTGAATAATGGACGTAACCCCGAGTTATCAACTATAGTCCGCCACCCTACATCTACGGGAGTGTCCATATACGTACGTAGCAAGCTATTCAGGACCGCACTAGTCCTCCGGACTCTACGTACATCACTCTATTAAATAAAATAAATATTATTAACAATATTGGAAGTTGTGAATGTTTTTTTATAAGTATAACGAATAGGAACTTACGTTTGCCTCCGGATCAATCCAAATAGCTCTCGCTTTATGTGTCCCGTAATCTACCAATATATCAGTAGCGAGAGGCTGTCCGGTTTCAGTATCGAGAATATCATTCGACCACACATTTGTTGGATTCACATCGGGTTGCGAAGCATAACCCGATGGTCCAACAAATGACGGACCCGCATCCATCGAAGGATATTGAGGTGAGGGATGAACGGTCGAGGGTTGCACTAATGAGTCTTGATAAGCAGACGGTTGAAATTGGTCCTCCTCCACATACTCCATGTTTAAATCAAAATTCATCTCGCGTCTCGGCCGTTCAGCAGGTTGAGGTTGAGTGCTTGGATCAATATCCTCTCCAAATATAGCAGAAAAATACAGGGATGGGATTGGGGGTGTAGGGACATCTGAAGTGTCCAGAAGATATGAAGGAGAGGCGTCGAACATAAGATATGATAAATCGTCCATGTTTTGTGTCGTGGACGGATCTCCTAGATCTATTGGTGGGTTGTGATCCGACATATGAATAGTACGTCGGTTTTGGAAGTTTCTACTAAGCTGTATATTTAATAATTTAGAACAACAATAAATAAATATTTAAATAAATAATAATTTGCATGTAACATATTAAAATCTATAATTGCATGTGGAAAATTATAAATGCATGTAAGAAACTAAAATCTATAATTGCATGTACAAAATCCATAATTGTATACGAAAAATTATATTTGCATGTAAGATATTAAAATCTATAATTGCATGTACAAAATTTATAATTGCATGTGGAAAATTGTATTTGCATGTAAGATTTAAAAATTTAGAATTGCATGTACAAAATTATAATTGCATGTACAAAAAATATATAATTGTATTTATAAATTTACTAACTTAATCTAAAAACACATAGTTGCAAACTTAAATTTCATCAAAAATACAGTAATATAAATTTACTAACTTAAATTACTAACTTCATTTTACTAACTTACATTTCATCTAAAATCTACATATATACCAACACAAATTTCATCTAAAATTTGCTAACGGCTCATAAAAGTTACCAACACTAATTTAAATAAAGGATTTTTCCTCTTGGTGCCATCAAGGTTTGAACTTTTCCTCTTGGTATCCACTAAGTTTCAAAATTCCTCTTGGTGCCCTCAAGGTTTCATTTATTTCCTCTTTATACCCATTCTTAATATATTACATTAAAATTCATTATAAAATAATACAAAATATCAGAAAAATAAATTTAAAATAGATTATGACCTCATTAAATTTAACTAATAAATTTATAATAGAAATATTTGTATATATATTTATATATTATTTTTTTGAAATAAATATATTATTTATTTTTTAATTAAAATATTTTTTCACTTTTTACTTTTGATTTAAAAATATTATATATATATATATAAAATTAAATAAAAAACATTTTTTGAAATTTTATTAGGTGTCTAGAGAATTAAAATATAGTAAAATTTTATTTATTTTGAATTTAAATTTTATATAATTTATATTAATTCGAAAATTTTAAAAAAATTATGTTTTTTTTAGTTTTAAGATTATGGAAAAGTATATTATAAAAAATAATAAATTAACACATAAAAAATAATATTGTTATTTTCAAATTAAAATATCTTAAACCAAATTGTTTCAAAAAAAAAACTATATGTTTAATATTTTGGACTCTTAAAAAAATTTAAAAATTTTTTTTTTAATTTTAGTTCAAAAACAAAACTTATCTTTATTTTACTTTACTTCATTTTATTAGAAAAATATTTTTTTAAAAAAAATACTATTATTATAAATTTATAAGATAAAAATGTAATGAGGTCATAATCTATTTTAAATTTTTTTTATTTTATTTTTAATTATCTTATAATGAATTTTAGTGTAATATATTAAGAATGAGTATAAAGAGGAAACAAATGGAACCTTGAGGACACCAAGAACAATTTTGAAACTTAGTGGATACGAAGAGAAAATGTCCAAACTTTGAGGGCACCAAGACGAAAAATCTTTAAATAAACTAATATAAATTTATTAATTTACTTTTTATCAAAAATATAGTAATATATATTTACTATATTAAATTACTAATTTCATTTTACTAACTTAAATTTTATCTAGAATATACTAATTTATATAAACTAATATAAATAGAAATATACCATTATTAATTTCTTCTAAAATATAAATTTACTAAATTAAATTACTAACTTACTAACTTAAATTACTAACTTCATTTTACTAACTTACTAGCTTAAATAACTAACATAATTTTACTAACTTTAATTTCACCTAAAATCTACAAATATAAATATACCATTATTAACATCTTCTAAAATATATTCATGTAAATTTACTAATTTAAATATCGTCTAAAATATACTCATGTAAATTTATTAATTTAAATACCATCTAAAATATACTAAATTAATTTCATTAAAGATATATAAAATACAAATTTGCTAATTTAATGTTACCGGATTTTGCGCAGCTTCGTGTATTGCGGCGTTTTCCCGCGCAATTCTTTCCGCACTTCTTCTTCTCATGGCTACCTCTCCTCTTTGGTTCGTACCATTATTGAAAATAATAATAAGCTCAAAAAAACTCTCTTTGATTGACAAATTTTTTTCACTCTCAAATCTTCTCTTCTCTCGCATATGTGAGAGCTGGTTCAATTTTTTAAGAATGAAGATATATGTAGAGATGAAGAGGTCACGGATTAAGGGGTTAGGAAAAGTAGGGGCGGGCATGGGACGGGACGGGACGGGATAGGGGTCGTCCCGCGTCCCGTCCCGCAAGTTATTTGTGGGACGGGACGAGACGGGATTTATGACATTTTTTCTTCGTCCCGCGCGGGCCCTGTCCCATGTGGGACGGGACGTGACGGGACAAATTCCGCGAAAATTACGCACCGATTATATTTAATATGTATACTTGTTTTCTCTCATGTTTAAAGACAAATGATCGGAAAAAAAACTCAATACTGAATTATCGATTCATGACGCCTACATTAGTATTTTATACATTGAAAACAAATTTAAGTTACATCAAAGTGTCTTACCGACTCACATTCAAAAAATAATAACAGATAATTTAATGAAAATTATATTTATTTAACTATCGATTACAATTGTGATAATCCACAAATACAAGGGCGATGGAACCGACCAGAGCAAGGGTGTCGATGGAACGGACCAGAGCAAGACGACAAACGGACTAATTCAAGGGAGATCAGAAACTCTAGTATTTTAAATCCAACCGAATGAGTAGTAAAAAATGAGTGAATGACTGATGAAAAATCATCGATCTAATAATTTTAAAAATAAAAAAATATTTTTAAAAATTATAATTTATGTATATTATTTATCTATATAATATTTATAAAAATATAAAAATATTATTTATATATATGCGGGACGGGATTAACCGGGATGGGAAGTCTTCGTCCCGCGTCCCGTCCCGCAAATTTTTTGCGGGACGGGACGGAACGGGATACACATTTTTTTTTTTCAAATCCCGCCGGGATCGGGACGGAATGCGGGACGGGACGGGATTTAGCGGGATTTATGCCCACCCCTAAGGAAAAGTGTTGGATACGGGGTAAGGAATAAATGCATCGAGAAGGGAAGGCTCTCATGGGGAATGGAAGGAAAGCAGTCGTTGTCGGTTGACTAGAAAAAGGCCTCTCGCACCTTATGTGCGAGAGCCTCGGGAGACAGCAATGCAAAAAACCACTGTTTGTGGACGGTGCTTTTTTGATCACATAAATACCCTCTCGCACATAGTGTATGAGTGCATCGGGAATGACAATCCATTCCCGATGAGTTGCAGCGTTATATATTTTTTTTCTTTACTCTCTCGCACATAGTGTGCGAGAGACTCTTTTTTTATGGGTGCCACGATCAATTTTTTCTGGGTCCGAATAAGAGCCTTGCTCTTTTTTTTGTGTGTTCAATTTTGCAGGTTACAGGCCCAACAGTTTCAGCCAACTATGAATTCAATTGTAGTGGTACGAGTCTAATGTAGTGACCGGAAGTAAACACATCCGACTCAACTAGAACGAGTCTAGCGTCACGACTTCCACAATAAATCTGGATAATCGACATGGCTCGCTCCAAATAAACTTTCCATGCGACGTAGTAGATTACTTCACCGCTTTTGAGTTTGCTTTTATAACCTTTCTACCTTCTTTCATTCTTATATGTAAACATGTTTTTCAATTCAAATTTTAAAATTGCGAGGGACCAAGACTATATTTATTAAACAGAATTGAAAATAGATACGTCCAGATCGAGCAATAGTTTGGTTCAAAGTTCAAACCATATTTTGTAGGCATAAACCGTTAACTCCGTTTCACAATCATTTTGAAGATGGAGTACACCAACTCTTACACCTCTATGAATCCTTTTTTTTTTTGGTGAAAAAAGAAAATCAAATATTAATTTATACTTGTGTAATAGATTCATAATGAAATGGAAGGAAGAAACGAGATTCTCATTATTGACACGATTGAAACTTGACTCCGAAAATAGAACCCAAAGAAGAGGAGTTATCTTCGTCTCAAAACGGGTAAGAACTCTTTTAACGGGTTAAAAAAAGACAGAATGATTTGCATATTTTATGTGAGAAGAGTTCTCACACAAAATGATAAAAAGGATGAAGATTCATGAACTCAGTGTCACATAAAATGATAAAACGTTAGAAGAAGTCCTGAAACCGGCCAAGGTCCGGTTCGCTTCAGAATAAATCGGAAATAAATTTTCCGGATATTACAGATTTCAAACTATCGTCGGCATTCTTGTAGTCAACCTCGTGGAAGCCGACGAGTCCACTACAACGAGCAAACCATAACCAAGTCCTTGGCTCATCCAGCTACAATCTAACAACCTCGGTCCATTGAGCAACTATCAGGAGATGTCGATGAACAAGCATAACTCTCCTTTTAATACCCTCTCATATAATGCTTTATGGTGTCAACAATCAAAGGGCAGGAGCCTCGGCTCCTCCTACGGTACCTCAGACCTCCTCATCCCGTATCTCCTTTGTTATAATAAGACAATAAATCTAGGTATACTGATACGATGTGCCAAGGACCGAGTGAGGTCCTCGCCGGGTAAGCGGGGAAGCATATATTTGGGCCCATAAATTAATGGATCCGGGGCGACAGGGGGTGCGGGGGGAGGAGCCCCCGCGGTACGGATTCTATCTATTTTGTTATAAATAGATAAGTTTAGGATATTTATTCTTTTATCCACGAAAGTATATTGAAAAACCTAGCTGCAAGGTTTGTGTAGCAAAACCACAAACGTTTTGTCTTCTCTCTCTATTAACTGATTACCTCGTCAAAAATCACAACAACTGGTATCAGAGCAAGGATGTCGATGGGTTCCGTTGCAAAATTTGAGGTTCCGCGATTCAATGGAACCGGCAACTTTGGTCTTTGGCAGCGGCGGGTTAAGGATCTGCTAACACAGCAAGGGATGTTGAAGGTGTTGAAGGAGACGAAACCGGATTCGTTGAAAGACGACGAATGAGAGGAGAGGCACGAGAAGGCAACGTCGGTCATTCGACTTTGTTTGGCAGACAATGTTGTATACCATGTTATTGATCTTAAATCTTGTCAAGCGATTTGGACTCAACTGGAGAAACGGTATATGTCAAAATCTTTGTCTAGCTAATGAGAGGTTGTATGAGTTGAAAATGGTGGAAGGTTCTGACTTGGTGAAACTCTTAAATATATTCAAACATATTCTTAGGGATCTGGCTCGGGTGGATGTAAAACTTGAAGATAAATAAAAGCTATGATCTTGTTGTGTTCTCTACCCTCTTCATATGAGAATCTCATGATGACGTTGACGTGTGGGAAAGACGAGATAAGTCTTGATAATGTGTCAACAACGTTGCTTTCACAAACCGAACGATGACAACATACAAGTGAGAGTTATCAAAGTGAAGGGTTGTATGTTAGAGGCAACCAGGATAGAGGGAGGACGAAAGAGAAGCAAGAAGGAAGCAAAAAGCAATTCATGTCTAAGTCCAAGGGTAAAAAACCAGTAACTTGTTACTTCTGCGAGGAGGGTCACTTCAAACGTGATTGTCCTGCCAGAAAGAAGAAGTATGAAGATAAGAAGTCAGAAAAATCTTCAAAATCAGCAAATATGGTGCAGAAAGATGATTTAGATGGTGCAGATTCTGATATGCTCTTTGTGACATCAAACAATTACTCACTTGTATGGATCATGGATACGGGGTGTTCGTTTCACATGACTCCGAATAAAGATTGGTTTGATACGTACAAGTCTGGAACTTTTGGCTCTGTCCGATTAGGAGACAACAAGACTTGTGATGTTGTCGGTATTGAGCAGATAAAGGTGAGGATGCACGACGGTGTGATCTGAGTATTGACCGATGTGCGTCATATTCCTGCTCTAAACAAAAATTTGATTTTCTTGGGAACTTTGCATGTGAAAGGGTTTTGTTTCAAAACAAAAAGGAATGTGTAAAAGTGAGCAAGGGGGCTATGACAATTATGAATGGGCAAATTACATCGGGTAATATCTACCGGTTGGTAGGGAGTACCGTTGCAGGTGGAGTAGCAGCCGTGGTTTTTGAATCAGATTGCACAACTTTGTGGCATATGCGCCTGGGTCACATTGGCGAAAGGGGGTGATTGAGCTTCAAAAGCGAGGTCTCCTGGATGGTGTGGAGAGTGGTAAGATCAACTTCTACAAGTTTTGCGTGATAGGAAAACAATCCAAGGTGTCTTTTACGACATGTCAACACAACACATGTGGAATTTTTGATTATGTGCATTTTGATGTGTGGGGACCAACTCATGTATCGTCACTAGGAGGATCTAGGTATTACGTCACTTTCATTGATGATTATTCAAGGAAGGTCTAGGTGTATTTTCTAAAGCACAAATATGAGGTCTTCAACAAGTTCAAGCTGTGGAAGGCAGAAGTGGAAAATCAGACAGGGAGGAAAGTGAAGTATTTGAAATCTGATAATGGGACAAAGTACAAGGATTCTCAATTTCAGAGTTTTTGTGGTGAGCATGGCATTCAGAGGCACTATACAGTACGGAAGACACCACAACAAAATGGTGTTTCTGAGAGGATGAATCGTTCCATTGCAGAAAAAGCGCGGTGTCTTAGATTGAATGCATGGCTTCCAAAGCAATTATAGGCATAGGCAGTGAGTATGATGGTCTATTTGATAAATAGATCACCCCGGACTTCTATTGACGGGAAGGTTTCTGAAGAGGTATAGACTGGTTCAGATTTAGACTTATCAAATCTAAAGATTTTTTGTAGTCCAACATATGTTTTGATTCCAAGTGATAAGCAAACAAAGTTGGATGCAAAGTCTAAGAAGTGCATCTTTCTGGGCTATGAGAAAGGTGTAAAGGGTTTCAAGTTTTGGGATCCTGTTGCAAAGAAACGGATGATCAGTCGAGATGCTATATTTGATGAGCAGGCAATGCTTCTACATGCCAAGGAAGTTGAGAAACATGCAGTTACAGAGGCTGAATCCAGATCAGCAATGAAGGTGGAGCTTTCAGATTCTAGCACACCTACACTAGCGGGTGATGAGCATAATGTAGATCAACAGCAGGTAGAGAGTCTTATTTCTGGCAGAAGTAGACACGTCACAAGATCCCCCGTTAGATATGCTTTTGAGGAGATGGTTAATTATGCTCTAGTCATTGGCGGATATGATCCATCTAACTTTCGAGAGGCTATTCATAGTTAGGAGAAAGAAGGGTAGATAAGTGTTATGGTTGAGGAGATGAAATATCTTCATAAGAACAAGACGTGGGAGTTGTTTCCTCTTCCAATAGGAAAGAGGGAAATAGGATGCAAATGGGTGTTCAA
This sequence comes from Fagopyrum homotropicum, assembly GCA_033239125.1. Taxonomy (NCBI): domain Eukaryota; kingdom Viridiplantae; phylum Streptophyta; class Magnoliopsida; order Caryophyllales; family Polygonaceae; genus Fagopyrum; species Fagopyrum homotropicum. Next base: position 53,512,835 of record BSWB01000002.1, read on the forward strand.
GAAAAAACAAGACATCTCAGAGAAAGAAGGCATGAAATACAAGGCACGACTAGTAACGTAGGGTTACTCACAGAAGAAGGGGATTGATTATGATGAGATTTTTCCGCCCGTGGTCCGACACACGTCTATCAAAGTGGTGTTGGCACTAGTAGTTAGCTGGGATTTGCATCTAGAGCAGATGGATGTGAACACAGCTTTCCTTCATGGGGATTTGGAGGAGGAGATCTACATGGAGCAACTAGAGGGTTTTTTCCAGCCGGAAGAGGAGAAACTTGTATGCAAGTTGACAAAGTCATTGTATGGTCTAAAGCAGGCTCCTAGGGAATGGTACAAGAGGTTTGACTCTTACATGCTTCGGATAGGCTACTAGAGATGTGAATATGATTGTTGTGTTTATGTGAGATATTTGGATGATGGATCTTCATTATACTTGCTATTATATGTTGATGACATGCTGATTGCTGGAAATAATGTTGATGATATTGTTGAGTTGAAGACTTTGCCGAGCAAGGAATTTGACATGAAGGATCTTGGTGTTGCAAATAAGATCCTTGGTATGGAGATTTTAGGGAGAAAAGTTCATGGAGGTTATGATTGTCTCAGAAGACTTGCATTGAGAAAGTGCTTGACAAATTCGATATGGCCAACTCCAAATTTGTCGGCACTCATCTAGCAAATCACTTCAAATTCTCCTAAGCTCAGTGTTTGAAGTCTGATGGAGAAATCAAAGATAAGTCAAAGTTCCTTATACAAGTGCAGTTGGTTGCTTGATGTATGTTATGGTGTGTACAAGACCTGATTTGGCTCAAGCCGTTAGCCAAGTGAGCAAGTATATGTCTAATCCTGGGAGAGAACACTAGGCGGCCGTCAAGTAGATTCTCAGGTATTTGAGGGGTACTACTGACCGTGTAGTTATGTTTGGTGGTCAGGAAGGTGATCCTTCAGTTGTAGGGTATGTTGATTCAGACCATGCTGGTGATCTTGACAACCGGAGGTCCACTACAGGGTATGTCTTTACTCTTGCAGGGGGGCTATATGTTGGAGATCAGTTTCGACGTCTGTAGTAGCCTTGTCTACAATTGAGGCAAAGTTCATGGATTTAGCTGAGGCAACTAAGGAGACATTGTGGATTAGAAGAATTGTGGAGGAACTAGGTGTTGAGCAAGGTGGAGTTAAGGTGCATTGTGATAGTCAGAGTGCTACATATCTGGCTAAGAATCAGGTTTACCATGCTCGCACTAAACCTATTGATGCGAGATTTCACAAGATTAGAGAGCTAGTAGCTTTTTCTTAGATCATCCTGGAGAAGGTACACACTTCTCAGAATGCAACTGATATGATGACCAAACCGGTTACTGTAGACAAATTCAAGCATTGCTTGGATTTGGTTCATGTCACTTGTTGTTAGACAAATTCAAGAGAAACAAGGAGGATATGACGTACATGGTCCTAGAGCTGTATGTGTGTTTCCAATTTTGTATTAGATTATGTTGTGCTAGGTGGAGATTGTTATAATAAGACAATAAATGTAGGTATATTGATACGATGGGCCAAGGACCGAGCGAGGTCCTAGCCGGGTAAGGGTGGAAACATATTTTGGGCCCATGGATTAATGGGTCCAGCGACAGGGGGGTGCGGGAGACGGAGCCCCCTGTGGTACGGATTCTATCTACTTTGTTATAAATAGATAGGTTAGGGTTGTATTCTTTTATCCACAAAAGTATATTGAAAAGTCTAGCTGCAAGGTTTGTGCAGCAAAACCACAAACATTTTATTTTCTCTCTCTATTCACTAATTAACTCATAAAAATCACAACACCCTCCACTAAAATGTCCTCATTACCTAGGACCTCAACCTCCTCTTCTAAAATACCCCTATCACCTAGGACATCATTCTCATCTTCCTCCAAAATGTCTTTTTCTTCTAGGACCTCTTCAACCCTATAGTCCTACACTATGTAACACCCCGAATTCTCAGAACTCGGGATATTACTGGTTAGGACCTCACAATGGGTCCCGACCCCAGTTTGACAACAATCGTACTAGGATCTTGCAACAAGAAACAAATAAGAAAAACCGAAATTCATAAAATAGTATTTTAAAGAGATGAATGCAACAATGTCTAACAACCCAAAGTACTTAACAACATAAAAGTCTAACTGTCATGGTACGAAGAAAGAAACAACAAAGCAAAAATCCAACCCCACTCTAAGGAGTACGGAGACCCGGCTGACCACTACTTCCGGATCACTCAATTGCTGCTCTAACCTATGGTAAATCTAAACAACACAACAAAACAACCATTAGCTAGCTATATAAACATTAGGTAAATAAGAATAGCACACACACATATCATAACAAAAATAAACACTCATCATGCTTTCAAACAATCCCTTTATTATCTTTACTTAGGTCACTCACTCTTACTAAAGATACTTATTTTGTGACACGAGGGATTCCCAAACCTCGCCTCCGCCCCCGTGTAACCATCAAGAATGGATCCGATGCATCTCACCTTGTACCTGTATGGTCTGGGTATAGAGAACCTCCCAGTCTCCTGTCAGAGCTGGACAATGATGTCACGACCCGTTATACATACGTTTGGGCCTTAAAATATAATAATAAGAGTCGTCCTATCAAGTTATTATTATAAACACACATCACACACATCATTATTGTCATTCAACTAACATCCAGAAACTATCTAAGTAAGTCGCAAGGACTTACCTGAATCACAACACACTCTCTCAAATCTTAAATCGGTCTAAAAACTCGGTAACTCAATCGCCTGTCAAACAAGGCACGTTGATCAAAATTACAGCCCATACTCTTATAAGTTATAAACTTCTAAGATGTACAATCTCATGAAGAGAAATTACGGAAAAAGCTCTCTTAAGGTAAAAAAGACTATTTTACCCCTAGTTCTGAAAATTATAGAATAATCTATAACCTAGTCCCAAAACTTCTCTTGGAACCTAATTTCGTCAACTAGTTCCACAAGATGGTTTGCTAAAGATTTATAGAAGTTAACCACAAGTTCTAGTTATTTCATAAGGTTGGCTAAGGTCAAAATCACAATCATACTCGTCAACAAGAATAACGTCGATCCACTCCCATAACACTCCCGAGTCTAGAAAAATTCCTCACAATAATTCTAGATAAGAGACCAAGAACCTATACGAGCTTAGCTTAGGCTAGTATAACAAGTTTTTAGGATATTCTAACAGTGGACTCGTTAACTAACGTCACGATAGCATTGTATACTCGTTGAAATAAACAATAACCTACCTACCTTGTACATCCGACTCCGGTCATACTACTTCTCGGTATTCCTAACCCTTCACCCGGCTACTTATAACTGCATGTACCAAATCATGTACACCACTCCCCAAGTCTTTTACCCTCACCATTCTACAGATAAGTCTACATCTATATATATACATGTAAGCACTACACAGAAGAGGGAGCTCACCTGTCCCGGAAATCCGACGCTCGCCCTGCAGAGGCTCTGTACCTAGCTCGATCGGGACTACCTTCGAATGGAACCCACACGTCATGCATAGCACCAGTAACCATAGGGTCGATAAAAATACCCCCCAATCTGCGTGAAAGACTTGACGACGAGGCGCTGTGCATACTTACCTTCTGCTATGACGAGTCGAGGACGGTAGCATGCTGGCGGTTCTCCGGATGATGAGAAGGGACCCCGATCGATGCGATGTTGCCTGAGTCGTGAGGAGGGATACACCACAGAGGCTGTTTGGATGGGTTTGTTTGTTTGGAAGTCAATCGACAGGAAGGCGGCGAGAAGGGGATGTGTGTTAGCATGAAATATTGTGATATTTTAGGCACGTTTTCTAATCGTATTTGATTCATATTGATAGTCTTTGATTGAGCTTTATGCATATGTGAGCTAGTATTGCCTATATTGTCGATATGGATGTCTACACGAGTTCTATGTTGATTATAGGTGATTTGGAGCTATTTCCGAACGGAATCGAGCAAAGGAGAGTTGAGTTGATATGTCCATAGATCGAGGACACCTTTTGGAAGCAATTTGGAGTCTTAGATTGAGGAATGCACGAATGAAGGCCAAAAACCACGCTCTTACCCTAAATTACGGCCGTGGAAACCAAGTCAGAATTCGATGTTCATTCCAGGGGATATTACGGCCGTGGAACTAACCGTAGTAGTTTCCACGCCCTAAATTACGGTCGTGAAAAGATTCCACGACCGTGATTTTGGCGAATCTTTTCGCCATGTTTCGAAGCCACGATCTTTTGAAGATTGGGCCGGGCCGACATTTTGCCCTGCATTATAAAATAGACGGATGAGGCAAGATTCCGTCACCTCGCTTACGACCTTTCAACCCTCGCTTAGCGGCAAAACGCAAAAACCCTCATCTTGGAGGTAATTTGGAGATCTCATTGAAGATCAAAGTTCATATTGAAGAGTTGCTGTTGGTGATCTTCGTGTTTGTGGAAGATCGAAGTTCTTGGAGGATTTTGCAAGAAGATCTCTCTTCTTGTTTAGGTTTGATTCAGAATCGGATTGACATCCCGTTTCTCTTCTTTCCTAAAGATTGTGATTGCTTGGTCCGTTTTGAATCTTTAGATAACACTTGTTCTTGATTGTGATTCTGAGATTCACTTGAAGATTATTGATAGTTCTTGAAAGTTTTCATCTTTTATCTCTTAATTCTTGAATCAATATCAATATGACAGTTATTGGCTAAAAACCCTTAACAATTCTAAGGTGAAGGGTTGATAGTTGTGGCTTAGATGATGATAGATCGATCGTAAACAGATTAGACCCTGAGAGTTAGAGAATTATCGCCGACAACCCTAAATCACGGGCTGTTCTTGAGTTCCACGACCGTGGAATCTCAAGAACTAACCGTGATTTTCCTTAAGTCTACGAGCCTGCTTTTACTTTAATCTAAAGTTAAAGATTTGCTTTAGCTTAGCTTGGACTTGTCTTTTCTAGGTGGTAGTGAAGCCTCAACAACCTCTACCTCGATTGTGAGCCTCAACAACCTCAATCGGATAAGTTAGTCTTGATCTTTAGATTATAAGTTTGGGTATTTGATACAAATCCTTGCCTTTAGAATCTTTCTATATTGAGCCTCAACAACCTGTATAGGGAGTGTCTTTTAGGTGAATTACATAAGGTTTTTGGAACCTCAACCGTACGATTACCTTACATTAGTATACCCTTGCGTATCTTGACTCTGTCTTTATATCATTAGTATATCTTGAATCAATTGCCACAGCTGGATACTTGGATCTTTAGGATTGTTGTTTTCCCGATAATTTGCAAACTCCCATATTCATTTGCTTGATAATCTGCGATCGAGTTCGTTCCACCCAAATCCCTGTGTTCGATACTCTGGAATTCTTGCTAATCTACGTCGATCCGTACACTGCGGGTTCGCTTGCTTGATTCTAGTTTTATAAATTTAAAGCTTATTTGCACACACCTCTAGGGGCGAACAAGTTTTTGGCGCCGTTGCCGGGGATTTGGCTTCGTCCGAATCCGGTAGCCGGTTGTCAAGCTTGGGAGCTTGCTCTCGTTATTTGATTTTTCTTTGAGTGCATGTGCAGGTCTAGGAACACCAAAGATCTCTTACCTCTTGATCAAGAGCTAGAGAAAACCTTGAGGCAAAAGCGCAAGGAAAGGAAGATGGCTGAAGAAAACGAGCACAATCTTCAAACAAAGTTGGCGGAGAAAGAAGCTCAACTCCGATGGAATGAGACTCTCCTCCAGGATGAGATGAATCGTCATCAAACTCAAGTTAACGGTCTACAAGACATGATCGTCCAAATGAAGATAAAAATGAGCGATCTTGAAGATAAGGTGGGCAAGAAGTCCTCGAGAAGGAGGACAAGATCTAGAAGAAGAAACCACTCATCCACCGATGATAGTGATTCTTCCATGCCTCCGCTAGAAGAGATTGATCCCACGATCAATATAAATCCTTTCAATCCACAAGGAGCTGCTAACCGCCGCATTCCACCTAGGAACGCGAGGGTCGAACGTGTGGATAATGAGCCGAGAACTCTTGGCCAGCGGATGGATCCGACACAACAACCACGCCGCTTAGGTGTGAATTTTGATGCTGAGGATGTACAAGGGTTTAGCTTTAACCCTCAAGTTATCACTCTTGTTCGCCAAAGTCAGTTTGGCGGTACAAGCGCTGAATCTCCACACCAACACTTGCAAAACTTTGAGTGTATGATGGAGACGATGAGACCGAAGAGCGCTACTACCAACAGCTATAAGCTCAAACCTTTCTTTTTCTCCTTGAAAGGGAAAGCGCTATCTTGGTACCAAGCTCTTCCTAGTGGGAAACTAGAAACATGGGAAGACCTCTCCGCAGAGTTTCTCACCAAATTCTTTCCGCCATCCAAAACGGCGGAACTTAGAGGTAAGATTAATGCTTTTTCTATGAGACCTAACGAAAGTTTATTTCAATCTTGGGAAAGGTTTCAGGATTTGCTCTTGGATTGCCCTCATCATGGCATATCCAAGCTTGCCTTGCTGGAGATTTACTACAAAGGGCTGGATGCGGGAACGCAATTCAACCTCCAATCCCTCTCATGCGGAACGTTCATGGACATGAGAGAAGATGACGCTTGGGACTTCATTGAGAAGCAAGCAAGAGTCATAGAGAAGTATTCCCACCGGAAAGTGGAGGGAAATCGTGTGGAGCAAGGAGCAAAGCTCACACATGAAGCTCAAAATCAGATTTTCTCCCTCAACAATGAGATCAAAGAGTTGAAGGAGACTATCAAGACCAACTTCCTAAAGCAACAAGAGAAGGATGTTGGCTATTTGGGCAACAACAACGGCGGTGATAACACCAACCGCAACAACAATAACCGGAACAATAACCGGAATAACAATTGGAATGGAAACAACAACAACCGGAACAACAACAATTGGAACAACAATCGGGGTTCGAACAACAACAATTGGCGCTCCAATCAACAAAATTCCGGTAACTCCTATCCTTCCAATTCCAATTCACTAACTCCACCCTCTTCTTCCTCTACTCCTTTGAAAAGCCAGGGGCAATCATCAAATGGAGGAAACAATACGGGAAAGGAGAAGCCGGATCCTATGTTGGAAACAATCTTGGGAAAGCTTCAAGGGTTGGAGAACCGCATCATCAAGGTTGATGATCAAATTTCTAAGGTTGACAAAGCTCAAAAGGTTTTGGAAAACCAAATGTTCAACCATGCGGAGGAAGTTCCTAGAAATCAAGGGAAACTTCCAGGAAAAACGGAGGACAACCCTAAAGGAAGGGTAATGGCGATTACAACTAGGAGCGGAGTGACTACCACCGATCCGCAGCCTACGTTCGTTGAAGTCCCCGTAGAGAAGGGCAAAGAAAAGGGGAAGGAGAAGGAAGACGTCTATGTTCCTCCTCCAGCTTTCAAACCTCCCCTACCGTTCCCTCAATCTAGAGCGCGAGCGCGCCTAGATAAACAATTTGGTAAGTTTATAGAACTCATGAGTAAGCTGCATATTAATATACCTTTCATTGATGCCATTGTAGGTATGCCGGCTTATGGCAAGTTCTTGAAGGAGCTCCTCTCTAACAAGAGGAAGCTAGAAGATTTTGGTGAAGTCAAGATGAGTTCGGATTCTTCGGATCTCATCAAGACTATGAAGGAGAAAATGACCCCAAAGCTGAAAGATCCGGGGTCATTTTGCATTCCCATTGGAGTGGGAGAGGTCACATATGACGCTTTATGTGACTTGGGAGCAAGTGTGAGCATCATACCACTTGCATTGTGCAGGAAGATCGGTTTAGGCGACCCTAAACCGGTGAAGATGACGTTATACATGGCGGATCGATCCATTACTCGCCCCGTCGGCATTGTAGAAGACGTCCCGGTCAAGCTAGGCAAGTTCTTTGTTCCCATTGATTTTGTCGTGCTTGACATTCCTGCGGATAGTCCGGTCCCGATCATACTCGGAAGGCCGTTTCTTGCAACTTCTGGCTGCATGGTCGATTGCAAGAATGGGAGGCTCGCTTTTGATATTGGGGAAGAGAAAGTAGAATTCGTTCTTTCCACTCTAGTGAAGGAGCCAATCTTTGATGAGGATATTTACAATGTCCAAGACGAAGAAGGTTTATCTAGGGAAGAGGTAAGTGCAATTCTCTTTAACGATCCTTTGCAAAAGGTTATTACTATGAGTCTAACCGATGTAGGAGAAGAGGAAGAGTGCAAAGAGGAAATTAAAGCCTTAGGAGCACAAGAAGAGATGTATGAAGTGGAGTTTGAGATACTCCACGATGAGGCTGAAAATACTCGAATCCACGGTCATACTCTGTATTCCACGACCGTGGATTCCACGACCAAAATCAACCTCCATTCCAGAGGATATTACGGCCGTGGAACTCCAGAGGAGACCGTAATTTTGGCCGTGGAAGATGGTGATCGGCATACTTCTCCAACTTCTTCTAATTCTTCTCCAAACCATCCAACCTCCTTAGAAACTTCTAAGGAAACATCGGAAGCTCCTCAAGGATCATTGGAAGCTCCGAAAGCAATGGAACTCAAACCACTTCCTACTCATCTAAGGTACGCTTTTCTTGGATCTAATTCCACCTTCCCGGTTATCGTTAGTTCCGAATTAAGCATAGATGAACATGAACAGCTCATGATTGTCCTTAGGAAACATAGAAAAGCCATAGGCTATACTATTGAGGACTTAGTAGGAATTAAACCCTCCCTATGCATGCATAAGATACTAATGGAGGAGGACTTTAGAACTTCAAGACAACCTCAAAGGCGGTTGAATCCGACCATGAAGGAGGTTGTCAAGAAGGAAATTCTTAAACTTCTTGATGCAGGTATCATCTATCCTATCTCCGATAGCAAGTGGGTGAGCCCAGTTCAAGTAGTTCCGAAGAAGGGAGGAATGACAGTCATCACCAATAAGAACAACGAACTCATTCCTACCCGAACTGTAACTGGATGGCGAATGTGCATAGACTACCGCAAGCTCAACAGTGCAACGCGGAAGGATCACTTTCCATTGCCATTCATCGATCAAATGCTTGAAAGGTTAGCACAACATTCATACTTTTGCTACCTTGACGGCTATAGTGGTTTCTTTCAGATCCCGATACATCCGGATGATCAAGAGAAGACCACATTCACGTGCCCTTGGGGTACGTTCGCTTATAGGAGAATGCCGTTCGGGCTTTGCAACGCCCCAGCCACCTTTCAACGGTGCATGATGGCCATCTTCTCCGAATATGTAGAGGAAATCATGGAAGTCTTCATGGACGACTTCTCCGTTTACGGTTCCTCTTTTAACGATTGTCTTTCTAACCTTTCTCTTGTTTTGCAAAGATGTGAAGACACTAACCTAGTTCTTAATTGGGAGAAGTGTCAATTCATGGTTAAGGAAGGAATCGTGTTAGGTCACTTAGTCTCTAGTAGAGGGATAGAGGTAGACAAAGCTAAAATAGAGACCATAGAGAAACTTCCTCCCCCAATTTCGGTGAAGGGAATAAGAAGTTTCCTAGGACATGCTGGATTTTATAGACGTTTCATTCAGGACTTTTCTAAGATATCAAAACCTCTCACTAATCTATTGATGAAGGATGCGGTTTTTGAGTTTTCACAGGAATGTCTAGATGCGTTCAACACCATTCGGCAAGCTCTAATTTCAGCACCCATTATCCAACCCCCGGATTGGACTCTCCCTTTCGAGATTATGTGTGATGCTAGTGACGTAGCCATTGGAGCTGTTCTTGGGCGACGAAAGGAAGGACGAACCCACGCCATATACTATGCTAGCAAGACGCTAGACGAAGCCCAGCTCAACTACGCCACTACGGAAAAAGAGTTTCTAGCCATTGTCTACGCTATTGACAAGTTTCGCTCTTATCTTGTAGGTGCAAAGGTGATTATCTACACGGATCATGCTGCGATCCGGTACCTCCTTGCAAAGAAAGACGCGAAGCCAAGGCTAATTAGATGGATTCTTCTCCTACAAGAATTCGATCTTGAGATCCGCGACAAGAAAGGCTCGGAAAATTCTGTTGCGGATCATTTGAGTCGTCTAACACATCTAGAGGACGACCATTTACCCATTGATGACTCCTTCCCGGACGAACACCTACATATCATAGAGGAGTGCATCAAGGTAATCTCCAAAGGTAACGAACCATGGTTTGCTGACTTCGTTAACTATTTGGTTTGCCAGGAGATACCACCCGGACTGTCATACGCACAAAGGAAGAAGTTCTTCAAGGACGTCCGAGAATACCATTGGAACGAGCCTCTCCTCTTCAAGAGAGGTCCGAATGGCATCATCCGGCGATGTGTGCCGGAAGATGAGATGCAAAGTGTCATCCGTCATTGTCATTCACTACCTTGTGGAGGACACGCTAGTTCGAACAAAACTAGCGCAAAGGTATTGCAATCTGGATTCTATTGGCCTACTTTATTTAAAGATGTGCAATCCTTTATTTCCTGTTGCGATGCTTGTCAAAGAACAGGCAATATCTCTAGGAGGAACGAGATGCCCCTCAACAACATCCAGGAGGTGGAGATTTTCGACGTTTGGGGAGTCGATTTCATGGGACCATTCCCTTCTTCTTGTGGAAACCAATACATACTATTGGCGGTAGATTACGTCTCCAGATGGGTCGAAGCAATTGCCTCTCCCACAAATGATGCCATGGTGGTGGTCAAGTTCTTCAACAAGACCATCTTTCCGCGATTCGGGACGCCAAGGACGATCATTAGTGATGGAGGTTCTCACTTCATAGCCCGTCGCTTTGAAGCTCTTCTAACCAAGTATGGGGTTACTCACAAGATCGCCACCCCTTACCATCCACAAACGAGTGGACAAGTTGAGATCTCAAATAGGGAGATCAAGGGAATTCTAGAGAAGACGGTTTCAAGGACTAGGAAGGATTGGTCCTTGAAACTAGATGATGCATTATGGGCATACCGGACTGCATACAAGACTCCCATAGGAACCACACCATACAACCTTGTGTATGGGAAGTCTTGTCATTTGCCGGTAGAGCTAGAGCACAAAGCGTTTTGGGCTATCAAATGGCTGAATTTCGGCATGAAGGAAGCGGGAGAGAAGCGTCTCCTAGACATCAACGAGCTGGATGAACTCCGTTTGAACGCCTATGAAAACGCTAAGATCTACAAGGAAAGAGCAAAGCGTTGGCATGATAAGCATATCATTCCAAAGGACTTCCAAGAAGGAGATCAAGTTCTCCTCTTCAATTCGAGACTTCGCCTCTTTCCAGGTAAGTTAAAATCTCGTTGGACTGGACCTTTTCTAATTAAGCGTATTTTCCCCCATGGTGCAGTTGAAGTATGGGGTGAAGCTAGTGGAAGTTTTAAGGTGAACGGCCAACGACTCAAGAAGTACTCGCCGGAACTCCAAGCTGAGGAGTTTGCACCTACCGCACTCGAATAAGTGCGAGATTGGTCTAGCTACGGACCTTAAACAAAGCGCTTCTTGGGAGGCAACCCAAGGTATTGCATTCTCGTTTTTGTTTTCAATTCATAGATTAGCTTAGAATAGACGTTTTCGCTTTGTTTTGCCTCGATTTCTTCCGCTATGTTCGTGTTTTTGATTGTAGGAATGATGGAAAAGGAGAAAGGAGGGATAATGTCAAAGAAAAGCGACGAAATTTGGACTTTGAAGCTTTACAGAGGGTTCCACGGTCTAAATCACGGTCGTCATAGCTACAGTGGCCGTAATTCTCAAAGCCTGTGAAAAATCACCAAAACCACGGGTCCGTACATTTCCACGGCCGTGGAATGCCCCGACAGACCGTGATTTTTGAAATTTTGCCTGCGAGTATAAAAGCCACACTTCGTCACAAAAACACCACAATCCTTCCCCAATTCCACGACCTAGATACCGAAAACACGAACCCTCTCCAAATTCTTCATTTTCTAATCGTTTTCAACGATTCTTCGTCCTAAACTGCAGCAAATCCAACCACGAACAAGATTCAAGCAACAAATCGAGTGGAAAACGATCAACAAACCCGCATTTTGGATTATTCAATCCGAAAAAAAAAGGTTATTTCCTTCTCTTCGATTCTAGTGGATTTGGTTCGTTTTTGCCATAGATTTTTAGGAAGAACTGATAAAGATTGAAAGAAATTAGATTAGGACTGCTTGTTGTGGTGAGATTGGGTGAATTTGCTGAGATTCACAAGATTCTGTCTAGAATTACGGTCTCTGGAGGTTCCACGGCCGTGGTTTTCGAAGAACAGACCGTAATTTTGAACAGAAATGGATTTCGTAAGGAGAGTTTCGGGAAGGATAAAGGAGAAGAAAGGGGACCAAAATAAGAAAAGAAAGGGCAACCCCTCCACATCTAGGGCACCACCACCCTCATCTCCCTCACCACCATCCTCACCTTCACCTCCATCTTCACCACCTCACCCTAGCATTCCAACCATACATGATGACCACCTAGCTGCATTTGAGAAGATAGAGAAAAGGGCAGTGATTGGCCCTAGGTATTTGTTGTTGGAGGATCTACATCCTCTCAACATAGTTGACGATCTTACATGGCTCTTGGATAGAGCCGGATTGACCGTCTTCACGAACATTCGTGAAGATGCCTATGAGGAGATCACCCGAGAGGTTGTGACATCTTTCGAGCACAGCCATGTTGATAGGACTGTCTCCTTCCGTCTCATGAATCGAGACTACCAGTTGAGTATAGTTGAGTTTGGAGCCATTTTCGGGTTCCATGAGACCTACAATGGTCGATTCCCTAGCGGTATCTACCCTAAGGATTTCTGGGAGGAGGTAGCCATGATCTACGCCGACGAGGACCGTTGGCAACCCGCTGATACCAAGGCTAGATTGATGTACCATCTAGCCTTGAAGATAGCTCACCGTGTTCTTTCGGAGTGTCTCTTTCCTAGGACGGAGACGCCCCAAAAGATCAAGACGGATGAGCTATTCCTGCTATACTGTATGCTCTACGGTCGCCGCGCAGATTGTGCTACTCTTTTGGCGGCTACAATGAGTAAATTGAAGAACAAGAGGAAGGGGAACATTGGTTATGGAGGGATAGTGACCCACATAGCTAGGACATTCGGAGTGGATTTTTCTGGTTGCACCCGCATACCCGCCGTACCTCTAGGATTACATGCGTTCATGGTTAGGGGACTCATCTTCCCCACACATAGAGGTCCGCCTTATGCGGGCATGCCCTGGGAGAGTAGGACAGGCAGGGGTATTGAGTGGATGCCGGAGTATTCCATTGTGGCGGGACGCCACAATTGGAAGGAGACGTTCGCTGCGATGCATGCGAACAGGCTAGGAGCTCCCCTTTACGTTCCACCGCCAGTTGTGGATGAGGAGGAGATGGGAGAGCAGTACGAGAGTGGTGGAGGAGCGGAGCAGGAGTTCGGCTCGTTTCCGGATCAGCCGGAAGCGGCCCCGGATGTACCTAGGCGCTCTCCACGCCCAGCTAGAGCTTCAGGCTCATCATCTCGCCGCGCCAGCGTGAGTGAGAGGCCCACGTGGATGACTACACCTCCCACTTGGTACGATACACCCCCTCCTTGGTCCACGACGCAGCCAGCAGCACCACCACCACCACCAGCACCAGCACCAGCCGATGCCCCCGCATGGTATGGTCACCCCCCGGGATGGTACGAGCAGATGCCGGATTGGGCTACCGGACTTTCAGAGAGAGTCGGAGCACTAGAGATCCGGGCGGATGCTAGAGACGGACGCCTAGACGACCTCGACCACATGATGAGGGACGTCTACCGCCAGCAGTTTGGGCGGTTCTATGATCCGAGTTTCTCTCCATTCCCACCACCATCGCCGCCGCAGTGATCGATGCATGACAGTTTGTTTTAGACATTCCCGCCACCACTTGTGAGTTTCTTTTTCTTTTGCTTTCTTTTGTTCTTTCTTGTGAACATTAGGGACAATGTTCGCCCTAAGTATGGGGTGGGATGTACTAAATGTTTGTAATAACTCTACTCTATATGTTGCTTCCATTACGAGACTATCATTGCATGTTCATTATATATTACATGTTTCATTCTTGCATTGCATGAAAAGTGACTTGAAAAACCCATAAAAATTGAAAAATTTTGAAAATTTTGTGCTTCTAATGAATTGAGATGATTTCCATGATAATCACTACTTGTGAATTGAGTTTGATGACAATTGCATGCTTAAAAGGATTGTAAATTGAAATGAATTTGAATGAATGAATTTTACCTCTTTTGCAAGCTTTATAATGTGAAAACGTTACCTAAATCATGTTGAGAGATTGAAGTTGAAATCACATTATAAGTTCCTATACTTCTTGTTGAAATGATTAAGGCAATTCGATACTTTCTTTCTTCTTTCTTTGATCATCTAGCTCCTCATTGAAATATTAGCCTCCCTTACCTATCCGGGAATTTGGAGAAGTGAATGAGAAAAAGGCATGTTTGATGTGGGAGGGCCATGAGAGCAATTATTTGCAATCAATCGAATAGAAAGAAATTATAAGTTTGGGGAAGTCAATCATGACGATGAGTAACTCGGCACCATTCACATAGCCAGGTGTTTGTGTCTTGCCAAAGTCGGATTGAGCGATATTCCTAGCGGATTATGGTATGTGCGCTAAGGGTTTGAGGCATCTCTTGCAATTTTGAGAAACGCCAATCTCCTAGGCTTCGGTTTTTGTGCACCTCTATCCATAACTCCAAAAGTAAAGTCGAAAAAGAAGAGAGCAAAGCTCTAAGTGAAGTGTTGCGGAAACCGCAAAAGAAGAAGAAGGTAGTTGTCCACTTTCCCGGATTTATGCACCACTCTCCCTTAAAGTTTTCCCTTCCCTTCCATATTCTAGACCCTTTTTTTTCTTTAAAAGTCCTTAAGATCAAAGGAATGTTGTATGGCTTGGTGATCTAAATTGAAGTTCTTATGATTGATTTTGATAATATTTGAAGGTTATAATGCTTGTTTGGAAGTTAAATTGATTCATGAGTTTTCTTTGCCTTTTACTCTCTAATCAAGTGTGTGAAAGTTTGAAAAACGATTGAAGCAAGGTTTGAGAATGATCTATTCTTTAGAAGTCACTTTCATCCAAAAGAAGGTACACATATTTCATCCTAACTCTTGTTTAAAACTTTTTGAAAGACTTTGCTTAGGGACAAGCAAGTACTAAGTATGGGGTTATTTGTTAGCATGAAATATTGTGATATTTTAGGCACGTTTTCTAATCGTATTTGATTCATATTGATAGTCTTTGATTGAGCTTTATGCATATGTGAGCTAGTATTGCCTATATTGTCGATATGGATGTCTACACGAGTTCTATGTTGATTATAGGTGATTTGGAGCTATTTCCGAACGGAATCGAGCAAAGGAGAGTTGAGTTGATATGTCCATAGATCGAGGACACCTTTTGGAAGCAATTTGGAGTCTTAGATTGAGGAATGCACGAATGAAGGCCAAAAACCACGCTCTTACCCTAAATTACGGCCGTGGAAACCAAGTCAGAACTCGATGTTCATTCCAGGGGATATTACGGTCGTGGAACTAACCGTAGTAGTTTCCACGCCCTAAATTACGGTCGTGAAAAGATTCCACGACCGTGATTTTGGCGAATCTTTTCGCCATGTTTCGAAGCCACGATCTTTTGAAGATTGGGCCGGGCCGACATTTTGCCCTGCATTATAAAATAGACGGATGAGGCAAGATTCCGTCACCTCGCTTACGACCTTTCAACCCTCGCTTAGCGGCAAAACGCAAAAACCCTCATCTTGGAGGTAATTTGGAGATCTCATTGAAGATCAAAGTTCATATTGAAGAGTTGCTGTTGGTGATCTTCGTGTTTGTGGAAGATCGAAGTTCTTGGAGGATTTTGCAAGAAGATCTCTCTTCTTGTTTAGGTTTGATTCAGAATCGGATTGACATCCCGTTTCTCTTCTTTCCTAAAGATTGTGATTGCTTGGTCCGTTTTGAATCTTTAGATAACACTTGTTCTTGATTGTGATTCTGAGATTCACTTGAAGATTATTGATAGTTCTTGAAAGTTTTCATCTTTTATCTCTTAATTCTTGAATCAATATCAATATGACAATTATTGGCTAAAAACCCTTAACAATTCTAAGGTGAAGGGTTGATAGTTGTGGCTTAGATGATGATAGATCGATCGTAAACAGATTAGACCCTGAGAGTTAGAGAATTATCGCCGACAACCCTAAATCACGGGCTGTTCTTGAGTTCCACGACCGTGGAATCTCAAGAACTAACCGTGATTTTCCTTAAGTCTACGAGCCTGCTTTTACTTTAATCTAAAGTTAAAGATTTGCTTTAGCTTAGCTTGGACTTGTCTTTTCTAGGTGGTAGTGAAGCCTCAACAACCTCTACCTCGATTGTGAGCCTCAACAACCTCAATCGGATAAGTTAGTCTTGATCTTTAGATTATAATTTTGGGTATTTGATACAAATCCTTGCCTTTAGAATCTTTCTATATTGAGCCTCAACAACCTGTATAGGGAGTGTCTTTTAGGTGAATTACATAAGGTTTTTGGAACCTCAACCGTACGATTACCTTACATTAGTATACCCTTGCGTATCTTGACTTTGTCTTTATATCATTAGTATATCTTGAATCAATTGCCACAGCTGGATACTTGGATCTTTAGGATTGTTGTTTTCCCGATAATTTGCAAACTCCCATATTC
Source organism: Fagopyrum homotropicum (assembly GCA_033239125.1). NCBI lineage: Eukaryota > Viridiplantae > Streptophyta > Magnoliopsida > Caryophyllales > Polygonaceae > Fagopyrum > Fagopyrum homotropicum. The sequence goes on from BSWB01000002.1 coordinate 53,529,554, forward strand.
ATTTGCTTGATAATCTGCGATCGAGTTCGTTCCACCCAAATCCCTGTGTTCGATACTCTGGAATTCTTGCTAATCTACGTCGATCCGTACACTGCGGGTTCGCTTGCTTGATTCTAGTTTTATAAATTTAAAGCTTATTTGCACACACCTCTAGGGGCGAACAATGTGCAAACTGGCCCTTCAGTCTTGTTATCTTTCGCAGGACTCCGATGGCGCTGGTGGTGTAGAGGTCAATAGGGAAGCAGTGTTGTGCGTCGCTGGCTGTGCAACAGAGAAGTCTTCAGCATCTGTTTGCCTCAGAAAGGAAGAAAGAGAGGTCGGTACTCACCTGTCCGTGAAGACGAAGCAGATCCGAGTGTCTCCAATTCGGTTCCGGCGCCGAAAGCTTACTGCTGCTATGGAGGTCACTTGTGAAGAGAGGCATACTGCTGCTATGGATGTCCCTTGTGAAGAGAGGCGTAAGAGGTTGAACGTAGATAGGTGGTTGTTGAGTAAATTAGGGTTAATTAGATTAGGTAAAGAGAAGTTAGTGGAGGATTAGGGGAGTTTAAGAAGTGGGCCGGCAGAAGGCTATTGGGCAAGATATTTGGGTCTGCTCATCTAATTAAAAAAGAATGGTTGAATGAATAAATCGTTATTCGCACGGAACCGCTCTTCGGTTTTTAAAATGTACGGAATCATTTACGGGTTACATTTATTATCATTTTATGTGAATCAAGGTCACATTAAATGATAAAATTTAATATTGTTTTATTTTATTTAAAAAAATTAAGGTTGACGGATCGGAATCCGGTTTGATCCGGTATTAAACGGAGTTTAAATTTTTCGGGTATTACACACTAGAACCTCCTTTTCTCGGACAACTGAATCGGTGAGGACCTCCTCCTCATGCTCTTATGGTTCATCAACCATCTCGGTAGTAAGCACTTGAGGCTCATCAACATTAGGCTCAACAACAAAGCGAAGACGAACTGCTCTATCACGCCCTGACGCAGTTACATGTATACTCGAAATATTTCTATCAATCTAAAATACATATCTTCAACAAATAAACATATGATATCAACGTTTATGTACAAACAAGCTCATTTCAAAATAAATATACAATATCGGTATCAACATTTAAACACAAATTCATATACAAAATGAATATTACCAAGAAAACACCAAGAGAATGAACACAATTCCCACAAATTCATCTACATAACGAACATATTAATCATCAAACACAAATGAAGACAATTTCAAATAAATATTTATTTTGGGCATTTCATCAAATAGTTGATGTGCAACATACATAAGTGCACAAAATGAAACATTATAGTAATAACATCTAATCATCAAACACAAACATAGGATTATAGGAACACAAAATCCCGACATTACACAATCAATAATCAAAATACAAGATGCCCGGAAAATGCTTAATTTAGTCAAGAATTGGAAATTAATCAACACAATTGACTGATAATACGCCTAGAAAAATCGAGATTAACAAAATGCAAACCTTTCGGCGTTTTCCGTCTTCAGCCATGGCAGAAATTGAACCTCTCTGGCACTGTAATCAGAATTATTCGAATCGGTGTGAATCTATTTTGAATATGCAACATCAAAATAAAAAAAATAGGGTTTGAATCTAATCGGGATTACACAAGGGTTTGAATCTAATAAGATTGGAACAACAAGAGTTTAAATATAATCGAATATGGGTTTGAATCTAATCCGGATTACACAAGGAAGACCGAGATATGAAGCCGGAGGAAGGGGATTACGTATGTAATCGGAGGGCCGAGACTGTGCGTCTGTATCCCGGAGAAAGAATCGGAGGGGAGAAGAAATCGCCGGTTTTCGAAAACAGATCAGCGGCCTTAGGAAGACAATACTATGGTTTTGTATCCCGAAAGCGTAACTTATATCTAACCAACAACGCTTTCTAGAAGCGTAGTTGAATTGCATTTTTTTTCTTAAATCCAACAACGCTTCCTAGAAACGTAGTTTATCGAATCCTACTAGTTTCACATCGGCTCCAACTACGCACGTCAAATGCGTAGTTGGAATCCGAAGGTTAAGAGCAAGCAAAACTACGCATGTAAAGTTCGTAAGTTACTGGTAGAGATTTTGGCCGATACAATTAAAAGTATGTGATAAAAAACGACGGTTTGTACAATGGCAACATGCAGTTGCGGCATAGAAACAGATTGCATAGGCCCACCGCCCGGGAATTGGCGGGCGAGGCTGAAAAGACTATGCACGTGTCTGGTTGAAGCTACATTGTCTATTGTCTGGTCCGAATCCGTACGCAATTCAACAATAATCCTTGCTCCCTTTCGTCTTCGATTCGCGTCTACAAGATCAACCTGATGTCACCTAAAACCCTAACCTCACGCCAATTGCTTGATTCATGTACTCTCTAATTGCAATCATGACGCCCTTCTACTCCAATTCCAACCTCCAAACCCTAGATTCCGATTCATACAACTCCTCTAAGCGCCCTTGCTTGTCCGATCGAGCCAAGACCTTTCCTCTCTCCGTCGACGCCCTCGACATGTCCAAGCTCTCCCTTTTCGACGACGAGAAGCCCCTTTCGTCTTTGTACAAGAAGGAACGATTTCGATGTATGGCTCGGAAGAGGCGTCGCCGTCGCTCTGTTTCTGATAGGAGCACCGACTCGATTGGGTCCCGCACTGGGCTCTGCTGCTCCGATTTCATGGTTACTGCCGGTGGCACGGATTCGAGCGGGGAGGCCAATTGGAGCTCTGATGTTAGCGATGCCAGGATTTCAAGGAGAGAACAGCATGTGATTGGGGAAAGAGAGATTCCGGTATCTGGATTAAGGTTTGATGCACGGGTTACCGATTCTGGTTATGGGAGTGAACCGGGTTATCGCGGGGATGTGGAGTTTGGCTATGAGGGCGAGGTTGATGAAGAGGACAATGATGCTTGGTTTTTGCTACGGAGCGACACATTAGGAGGTAAGTTTCTGGACCTACATCCTCTGTGACTTTCAGTTCAACAAAGTGACTTGATGTAGAAACACAACTAGATTGAATTGTGGCAACTGATGATAGATAGTTAGAAGGAGATAATACCATAGCTTTGAAGGTCTATGATTCCAAACTGATCCTGCTGGAGTTGAATAGTACTGATCTTCTTTGAAGCGTCAATTATAGGTAGACTGGTAAATGTGACTTGTGACAAATATAGAGAGTACTTAAGTTATCGTGTCATTCATACTAAAAACTGTAGTAATAAAAAAACATCACTCCCCTTAAGATTTCAGATTTATGATTGCTATGTAAATTTTGGTTACTATTGCTTTTTGAATTCTGATAGAAAAATACAGATAATTAAATTGAGAAGAACGTTGATTGTTAAGGTGCAACCTGCAATTTTGCTTGAATCCCCAATTTGAAAATCACGTACTACATATTCCTACACTTGGTTATGTCATTATGTGCAAAAACTGTCAACCTACGAAGATATAGATTTTTTCACAAAAAACTTATCTTCTGTTTTTTCTTTTATCACGGATGAGGAAAATGGTCAGAAAATCTCCCAAAAAACTCATCCAGTATCCGAAATATGAATTAAGTTACTAACTGTAACAACTGCATTTAAGGTATCAAAGCAACCATAAGAAGTGTGCCAATTTTCTAGAAAATTAATATCCAATGACCATTAAATTCTATGCAATTCTTAATTGCTCATACCTTACCCAATATCCTTAACCCGCCAATTATGCAACCCAATTGTAAGTTTTTAAGATCAGCCACTGGCCCAGAGATTCTGCTACCAGAGGGGGCTCTGAAGTCCAAACTGCTGAAGTTTGATGTTTGACACCAGCTAGAAACTTATTACCTTGGTGAAACGGAGAGGAAACAAATCTAGTCAGTTTTGGATTAATATACATTGATTATTGTAAATCACCATGACGAGATGTTTTAAAGTTAGGGAAGAGTATGATGCATAATGCATTGATTTTGTCAATTTGAAATACATGTCCACCATGGACATTGAAGCAGAGGGAACGGGAACGGAACAAGTTTTATATGAAAAATGATATATATGTCACCGATAAAAAAAATAAAAGAAAAAAAGAGTGTGATGCATAATGCATCTGGGTACTTTATCTACTTTGGGACCTTGGATATCTCTTGAAGTTTGCTGCACACGAGACTGCTTTTTGTATAGCATGCCAAGCTTCTCTAATGTCTATATGGAATCGTTAATGAAGTGTCAATAACGATCCAAAATATGTGTTACTTGTCAATTGACTGTCGGAATTCCAAAGGAATGTGCATTTGCTGTTTTGTTTAATCTCTTATGCATATACCAAAATGATGCCATATCTCTGTATGATAGATCTCATGGAGGTCGTGGGGGAGAGTTCATTTGCAGAGCAAAAAGTGCAGTGTAGAGGACGCCGCAAGAAGAATGATTTGAAGACATGTCATTCTATGAGATGTGTACAATCTGTAGACCGATAATATAAGACCAGACTGATACAGCATGAACCGTAAGATGGGTTTTGTCATATCAAAACTCGTTTCCTCGCGCCACTGTCCTTGATATGAACAAGTTTTTGTGGGTATATGTGAGTGACTGTAATCCTTCTTCTAGCATCTTTATCAGTCCGTAGTGTTACTGGCATATATGGTCGGTTGCTGTATCCACAAGAAGCAGTAGGGTCGCCATCACCCGTATATGTGATCGATTCTTGTATGCATGATACGAGAACCAATGTAATATTAGTTTTTTTTTTATATAAAAATATAATGTAATATCAGTTGTATCTCTCTACTTCTAGTCTATAAGTCATAAGACCACTCGGTAATTGCTTGGATGTGGAACGAGCCTTTGGATTTCTACAAGCACGATTTGCGTGAAGAACTCGGTAATTGCTTGGAACACTAGTTTCATTGAAAAGATCACGAGAGCTTGCATAATACAACAAAATATGATTGTGGAAGATGAATAAAACACATACACGTTGTATTATGATCTGTCTCAGTTTGAGCAACCAAACGATATTGGCAATACATACGTTTTGGGAGACCAATTCTATGGTGAATTACATGACCAACCGTGTCCAACTTTGAAATAGCACTACGCACTGACAACTGAATCATGATGTGATTAAACATGTATCATGATGTGATTAAACATGTATGGGAAAACGTTGACAATACTCATGTTAGAAATTAGTACTTTTACGTAGGATTTTATATGTATAGGTTTATTTGTATTTTCATGTTTTGCATCTTAACTTTACAATTATTATTTTAATGTCTTTGTATATTTTTAATGAAAAGTTTATTAGAAATCTCATTTTATTTATTAATTTTTTATACATTTATTATATAATTTTGAAATAAATTTAATAATAAATAAAATTAATAGTATCAAAATATTAAAAAAATATATAAATGTGTTGTGTGAATAAATATAGAGTTAGGAAACTAGAGTTAAACTCCATTAATAATATTTGAAAACTCCCATGGGAAATTGATAGGATTATTTATGACATTTCTTTTATGTTATCTCATTTAGTTCAATTCCAGATGCATCATATCTTTATAAAAATCAATGGAGTAACGACAAGCCCGCTAAGTTGGATCATGATTTTTCCTTTGTTGACGCCCTTTCCTTTTGAAGTTAAAGTTCTCTAGATGGTCGATGTCGAGATGTTGATCATGCCCTTGTCGTTTTCCTTGTATAAAAAAAATAATGGGGAGAAAAAGTATATAGAGTTTTATAAGCTAATGTGGCGGAAAAGAGTTAAGAATGGGGTTCAAAAACCTACCATTTTACATAGTCTAAGTAATAACTTCTAAAATTTTATTTATAGTTAAAGTAACTAGAATTATCTAAATTAAGGATGAAATAAATCTCTAGGGTAGAGAATTACTTCAACAAATGTGACATCCCACTAATACAACCCCCTTGTGATATGTTTGTTTGTAGGGGTGGAAATTTCACCCTATCCAAAGGATATCCGATCACTTAATCCAACTAAAAATGGTGAAAACCTGTTAAAAGGCGGGTGAAAAAGATGATGGATTGGGTGGGATCCACGTGAACGTGGTCATTCTTTATTTCTTCGTTTTCGACTCTTGATAACTTAGGTTTTGGCCTTAACTTCCTTGATTGAATGGAGATCTAAAGTGTACGTGTAACAAGCATTTCTCCGAGAATAACTTCATTTAGCTCCAAGAAGGACTAGAAATGCCTACATTATCAATAAAGCACGAGCGAGTCTCCAAAACACAAAAGGAAAGGAATATGAGTGTGGCCAATTTGTCGCAAATCACACCGTTTTGGAATATATGATTAAACGCTTGAAATTGGGGGCCGATTGGTATGGGCATGCAAGTCGCAAATCCTAATTTTTTCCATGATCGATCTTCATTTCTCCACTCTCGAAATCAATTTAGTCTTAAAATCGACTTTCTTGATCACAACGAAATCTTAGTGTGTTGTAGACACTCTTCCGCTAATAAATCCGTTTAAAATCCTCAAAGGCTTAAAATGCATGCAATATCATGAACACATGAGTAGATCTCAAAAACACAAAAAACAAAAAAGTAAGAAAATCTACCATAATGTAATTAATATAGGGTTAACCGTGATTGAGTCACGATCTTTGACACAATTGACACTTCCAATCCTTATTACAAGGAACGGACAAACGAGGGTTGATCGGTGATATATATGGAATGGCGGGTCTGGAGGAGGTTGGGGTGAGGTGTAAAACCCGAAAAATTTTATTCTAGTAATCATACCGAGTTTTAATTATCGGACGGAATTTGGCATTATCAGATCCTTAGCAAGATCGGATCTTATACGTTGGGTCATTGTTTTAGTTATGGGCCGCATGACCTCTTCATGTACAAGGCTTGGGCTTTAAGAGGGTTTATTAAGTTTGAATCCTTATTACAACTTTAACCTAATTTTCCCCTCTAACCAAATCAGCCCATTACTCCCGCCCACCTTGCCTGTACGCTGGCCCAACAAGGGATTCAACCTCTCCCACGTGACAGGAGCTGAGCTGGAGAGAAGATTCTTCCCGTAACGACTACTCCTGTATTTACGCAACATTCCCTTCCTCTCTCTCAAACAGCCTCACGTTACCTTTCTCCCGTCCATGTTCATCATCCATCTCTCTTCCATCCTTCTCTTCGTGCAAATGACTCCAAACAACCACGCTTACATGGAGTAAGAGAGGATGACAACTATCCGTGCCCGACAACTAGGGGTGACAAGCCATCCGTGCGTCTCCCTTCAGCAAACGACAGGGACATCTTCCCAAGGATCGTCACCAAGAGACTGAACCCAGTAGATGTTGGTTTCCCCTCTCCCTTCACCGACGACAGTCACAAACGACACCGTCAGGGGTGATCGTTCCCTCCCGTACACTACCGACGACAACAAGCCCCTTCTCCTGCAGACAAACCCGCTTGCAGCCTCGCGTATCCTCGAAGCCTTGCTCATTCGATCTGCCTAGGCCTGCTCGCAGTCAGTAATGGCTTCAAGTTGGTGCCGTCAACGATCGCCATCGCCGAGCCACCCGTAGCAGTCGGAATCCGAACATCTCTATCAACAAAGGGCATAGCCGTAAATCTGCATTGCCGATCGACAACAACCTCCGTCCGTACCTGCTGCGTGGAGTTAGCTGGTGTCGTCTTCCCTGCTGCGTGGGTGAGTAGGTTTTGTTCTTGTCTTGAAGTCAGTAGAGTAGAGTAGAGGTGTTTTACAAAAAATGTTGAGTAATATATTTGAGTTGTGTAGTCTTGGCTTAGATCCTTTAGGGACGTTCTAGAGACTCTAACCTAAGACCATGTGTCTGCCTAGCTTGGGTTATTCTTTTGATGCTGGTAGGGCTTGAAATTGGGATGTTTGGATACGGCACAATTCAGAATTTGTTGCTAAGGAGAATAGAAGTCTTGAACTGTTGCATACTTCTTTTAACGTTCCAGGACATACATTGTTAACTGTTGACTTTGGGGATTAATTTCAATGCGTTAAATCCATAATCCACCGTTCAATTTTTAATATGATATAGTTGGATATGTATACTGTGATGTATCAAAAATGGAGACCGATCCAACGGTCGGATCTGAACTATAGAAGCTCAAAGTCGACTATTTGTGCAGTTTGTGAAATGACTCAGAATTTGGCTAAGTATAGAATTCCTGGATTTTGTATCCAACTTTAGAGAATTGTGTAGAAGTTGTTGTTGGGTATTTTTTTAGATTTTCTTGCTTCTATGAGTAGAGTGCATCATGTATAAGACCTAGATATTTTATTTGGAATTTTTATATTATTATTCGGTTCTCATATCTTTAGCCGAAATTGGACCTTAGCGACTTTTTATGAAAGTCAAGAATGTAGTTAACTCTTCTAAAATCTTTAGCAAATTCCCCTTTGAGAGTTTTAAGTGTGGTTTTGAGTTCCAAAGAATAGTTTGGAACTTTGTTATAAAATTTTATAGAGTTTCGGGACCAGGGGTAAAATGGTCATTTACCTGTATAAGGGTATTTTGGTAATTTCTTTATGATTGATTATATATCTTAGAAGTTGGAGACTTCTAAGAAAATAGGATACATTATGATCCACTTGCCTTGTATAACAGGCGATTGAGTTTCTACGGCTACAAGCCGAGTCGAAATAACGGGATTTGAGATTTGATTCAGGTAAGTCCTTGCGACTTACTTAGATGGTTTCTAGATGTTAGCTGAATGATGATAGTGGTGTGTGTTGATTGTTTAATAACTATAACATTGCCTAGGACGACTTTTATTATTTTAAGGCCCAAGTGTATGTATAACGGGCCGTGACATCACTGCCCAGCTCGGACAGGAGACTGGGAGGTTCTCTATACCCAGACCATACAGGTACAAGGTGAGATGCATCGGATCCATTTCTGATGGTTACACGGGGACGAAGGCAAGGTTTGGGAATCCCTCGTGTCACAAAATAAGTATAATTAATAAGAGTGAATGACCTAAATAAAGATAATAAACATGGATCTCTCTTAAAGCATGATATGTGTTTAGTTTTGCTACTGTGTGTGTGTTTGTGTGCTATTTTCATTTGACTAACTTTTAGATAGCTAGCTAACGGTTTATTTATGTTGTTGTTTAGATTTACCACATGTTAGAGCAGCAACTGAGTGATCCGGAAGTAGTGGTCAGCCGGGTCTTCGTACTCCTTAGAGTGGGGTTTGGATTTTGCTTGTTGTTTCCTTTTTAGTATGATGTTATGTAGACTTTTTATTACCTTAAGTACGTTGTTGGCTGTTAGACGCTGTTGTTACATTCATGACATTACAATACCGTTTTATGAATTTCGGTTTCCTTATTTGTGTCTTGTTGTAAGATCCTAATAAAATTGTTGTCAAACTAAGGTCGGGACCCATTGTGAGGTCCTAACCAGTGACTTCCCAAGTTCTGAGAATCTGGGGTGTTACAACATGGTATCAGAGCTCTAGTTTGCAACAATGACACTTGAAATCTTCTAAAGGATCGAATAAGTAAATAAACAGAACCGAAAGGGGTCTGAACTTTTCAAAGAAATTTTTGTTTTAAAAATACATGCATGAGTCGGGATGGGATAGAAAGTACGGATGACCACCACTACCTCCGCGGATCTCGACAACTTAGTACTTTTAGAAATGTTATATTGACTTATTAGCTTGATTATAAAGATATGTTATATAAATAAGCATTTGCCGAAAGATAGTAGCATTTATAGTTATATTATGCCTTAACGAAGATAACAAAATGAGATCCTCACTCCGTTGACACACCTAAGGATTTTGAAGTGTGTCAACGTGAGGATAAGTAGGCTTTGCTTATAAACATTCGGGTAGACGGACAACCGGATAACACCTTTGAACTTGCTGAGGAACGTCGAGACGGAAAAGTGAAGACTAAAAGACAACATCAACGACAATGGAATGAAGGGGATCCGGAGTCAACTTAACAAGAGCAGATGAAGAATATACATGAGAGTAATTCGGGAGATGCAACGAGTTACTGGCAATTATTTATTTGGAAAGGGAAACTCCTAAGTTCTTTCAAGTTGTGTAGAGTGACTTCACAAATAGAGAGGATGACGTCAGAAATAGCCATAGGCATGAAAGTCAAAAGAAGATATAGTAGCGATCAAGACTAGAGACTTAGGATTTAGGCTCACTGATGGGCTAGGAAGTGAAAGTGACGCCAAAACCAGGGCGGAATATGATCACTTTGGACAATCTACTTGACACCACAATCAAGATGGATAACCGAGACAGTCAAAAGCATAGAAGTCAACACGGGATACTTTGTCTATCCAAATATAAAGAATTAAAGAGCTGCAAATTGGAAGCTTACGCGTTGCCAGAAAGTGCAAGGTAGATTTCACCAACATGGAAGTGGAGTGACCCCCTAGAACTCACGAGAATTACAACTTAGACCGTGATATAACAATGAACGGCTTTCTATAAAGGTGGAATTACAAAGCAACGCCCAAGGTAGAAGAGTGTGAGAATGGTATTGGTGAACTCGAGGGCCCCCAATAACTTCTCATTCACAAAGGGATTTAGGCTAACAACACTACAGGTTCATAACAGAGAACCGCAAATAGACGATAACTCAGGTAAAAAGAATCATGGAGGCACACCTACAAGTTATCATGGGAAAAATTGGGTAAGCCCGTTGACGGAAGAGGGATGATACAGTAGGACTCGTGAGAGCATAGCGATCTTATAGAGAGAAAGAGGAGTGTAGATTATAGAAGAGCTAAAGGAGTAGAAACGGAGAAACTGGAAGAGATAGACTTTCACCAAGTATATCAAACTTCAAAAGAGGTAGAAGGAAAGTACGTCTATGACCTTATAGGAGGTAAACTACAGACTAATTGGTAACAACTGAGACTTTACACATGCGGGTTAACTAGTGGTGACTAGTTGACAGATAAGAAGAATAACCACCGAGTTACAAAAGAATTTTATCGACATGGGGAGAAATCCTTAAAGAGATCAACTACGAAAAATTGTGAAGTCAAATCAATATGAGTACTAGTAACACTGAATAAGTTCAAGTCAGTAACTCGAACTAAAATTTTTAGAGGAAGAGTTGACGGTTAACCTTATATCAGTAAGGGGATAAAGAGGATTGTGGTGAGCATTTGCTTTCCTACTGACTAAGGAAAATTTAACAGATCACAGTTCGTACAGATGGATTCGTATAAGAAGAATTAGAGGAGTACGAAGAAGTAGAGGATTTTGACCAAATCCTATGCCAGTCCAAACAGAAAGTACTTAGCATTTCACACAAATGAGATTGATGGTGCTCTTTCGAGTTGAGGTCAATTTTCTAGATTGAAAAAGGAAGAACTAGTTGCTAAAGATGTGACACAGAACAATTGGAATTATAGAGGCGACACAAACATAGGAAGTATGATTTAATGCCTTGGTGAAATGTCTTATCAAGTTGTGAGGTGAGTGTAGATTGATCATATATCTTTGCTGGAATGAATGTAAGAAAGAGTAAAGTTGAATGACTGAAGAAGGTTATACGGAAACTTGTACCACCCATAAGAGGATTACCGAAAAGTGTTTATATAAGAGTCTACTGGAAAATGGTAGCACTCTAAACAACCATTCTTGATAAACGGCCATAGGTGGATGGAGGAGTAGTTTTGGAACCGCGTACAAATGGTATGCCTTGGAGTCTTCTCTCGATTGATGAGAGAAGAATTTATGAAAACTGATAGCATGTATTATAGTCTATATTTTGGGACTGGTTTAGACGTTTTATCTTCATAAATCTACATGTATGGATGTGTATTCTTTGATTATATTGTTGTTTTGTCTACCTTTGCGGGAATCGAGGTCTACACCTAGTTTCGTTGTAATTGTAGGGAAAATGGCACGTTTTGCATCAAAATGGAGCTAAGGAAGCTAAGGAGTCATTGGAGCTACATTATGGAGCTTTGAGGAGATCTCGGGAAGCATGGAAATGATTTAGAAGATTAATTTTGGACCAAATTCGAGATGATTTACATTCAGTTGAGATTCACCTCGGTCAGCTACAGTACCACCTCGACCGAGGTGATCTTGAGGAGCGTCCCGACCGAGGCGAACACCCTTTCGCCGGCGTGATCTTTATTTTTGGGTGAGATCTTCTATTTTTGGAAGGATGATATCTTATATTTTTGGCTGGGTTTCTAGAAGGAAGATATTATATTTGGCTGATTTATTTTGAGAGATATGAATATATTTTCTAGGAAATTATCTTTTTAAGATATTATTATCTTTGGAAGAGAATTCTCCTATATAAAGGGTTGGATTTTCCACAAGTTCAACCATGCTTAGGGCATCCAGCAACTGAAGGATTTTCTAGAGTTTTAAAGGAAGGATTGAAGGAAGTTTGAATGTTGAAGTTGAAGAAAGGAAGGAAGGAATCATAGTTGGAGTTGGTTTTTGAAGGAGTTTGTAAGTTCTTCTTAGATTGCTTTTGGTTTGTTGTCTTTTTTGATTTGTGACTTGAGGAACGCTGATTTGTTACTTGTTTGATTATGTTATTGAGACCCTTTTTGTGTTAAGGTTTTCTTGTTTGAATATTGTTTCCTTTCCTTTTAATTTGATTACTGTTATCATGATGAATGTAGGCTAAGTTTCTTATGCGATTCTAGGGTGATTGGCTGAAAGTTGTGGGAAAGACGATAATGGAATGATCTTAAACCCAACAGGACCCTGAAAGATCGAGTCTTTACCTTAACCGTAGAACACCTCGGTCAATAATTGAACATCTCGGCCGGGATGGAATATAACTGAACGAGGTGAACCGTTCCTGAACCTTATCTGAGTTAAGAGTTTCAGTTTGCCAAATCCTATCCTTGTTATACCTTTCCTGGTTCAACGCAAGCCTAGGATGAGACTTACCCGGTAATTCCTTCGTTTGTTTACCCAAGATCATGATTGTAGGTAATAAAGGTTTGTCCTTTATTGGGGTTTCATTGTGCCTTCATCCCATCCTTGTGAGTTAGCCTGAAACTTACCCAATAAAGGTTGATTCTATTCCCTTGGGTGGTGTGTTGGTTTGAGATTATAGTTCCTTTCTTTAGTACCTTGAGACTTACCCGGCAATAGGAGTTGTGATTTGGAATAATGAATAGTGAGACTTACCCGGTAATCTATTCCCACCTTAGAAACACGTTCCCTTTGCAAACCTCGGCTTTGTCCGCGTTATCCTTTGAGATCTTTAGTTGGAACCACAACTAGATGCTTTAATCCCTAGAACCCGCATTTCCTTTATCTGACTTTATATCATCTTTGATTGCTTCAATTCATAGTCAATAGCATATTTGACAACCTGATTCCGTGCTTTGTTTCACCATAGTCCCTGTGTTCGACCCCTGAAATTCTTGCTTTTATTACAATTGATCCGTACACTGGGGATTTGCATATTGTTCAAGCATATTTCTTGGGTTATAAATTGTAAAGCTTGCACACACCTTTTGGAGCGAACAAGTTTTTTGCGCCATTGCCGGGGACTTGGTCTAGACCAAGTCGGTTTCGGTAGTTTTTCGGGGCTATTGCCCTTGTTGCTTTTGACTATTCTACTTGAGTGTTTTCGCATGATCTTTTCTTAGGTTTATGCGAAGAACTCGTGCTTGAAAGGAAATCGTTCCCTATGACCCGAACCAGAAAAGACCTACAAGAGAAGATTGAAAGAAGCTAAGATGGCAAATAAAGATGATCGCGATCTTGAAGACGAATTGAAGGAGGCATTGGAACAGCTACACCTCAATAGAGAAGAACTGCAGCGCGAGAGAGAAGAGACTCGCGCAAGAACAGAAGGAAATGAAGCATATATGGCCGCTTTAAGGGCCCAGTTTCTGCCTCAACCGATCCCAGATCCTCGACCGATGCAAGATCTAGTTCATGTTGCCCCGGCCGAGGTACACCTACCATCTTGGATGCCTATCCGAGATGTTCTTTTTGCTGAAGTTCCACAAACCTTAGGACAAAGGATGGACCCTAATCAGCAAGTTAGGCGTCCAGGAGTCAACCAAAGTGATCCAGCTGAGCATGATTATAAACTTCGACAGCAAGTTCTAACCACGATCCAACAATGTCAATTTGGAGGTTTGGAGAGAGAATCTCCGCATCAGCATTTGAAAAATTATGAGATTCTGATGGATACCTTGAGACCATCAAGACTGGAGAACAACAACTACAAGTTGAGGCCTTTCTATTTCTCTTTGAAAGACAAGGCGCTTGCTTGGTATCAATCTCTTCCGGCCGGAAAAATCAACACTTGGGAAGAGATGACGACGGAGTTTCTAACTAAGTTCTTTCCTCCCTCTAAGACCGCTGAATTGAGGGGAAAGATCAATGCTTTTATTATGAAGGACAATGAGAGTTTGTCCAAGTCATGGGAAAGATTAAAGGATCTTCTATTGGATTGCCAACATCATGGGATTCCAAAGATCAAGTTGCTAGAAATTTACTTCAAGGGTTTGGATGGAGCAACTCAATTCAATCTCCAACTACTTTTAGCCGGCACATTCATGGATATGCCGATAGATGAAGCTTGGGATTTCATTGAAAAGCAAGCTTTATGTTACGCTTAGGATGTATGCACGCAAAAGCTTTAAATTTATAACTCGATATATTTCTCCTAACTCCTAGGGAACCCGCAGTGTACGGGACGTTTTGTAGTAGGGATAGTATTCCGAGGTCGAACACAAAGACTGAGGTGAGATTGAATCAATTAGTGAGTAAGGATAGTGAAGATCTAGGCTAAGAAAAGAGAAAGAAATAAAGAAATGAAAATCTCAATGTTTTTGGTTTGGTTTTAAGGTGATCAATCAAGGATCACAAATCATGCGAAATCAAACAACTAAGCTAACAACACGAATAAACAAACAAACAAGAGATAGTCAATCAAAAAGAGAAGAGAGGATTCTAGGGGTTGGAAATTCCGGCTATGGCATAGGACTCAAGTTATCTAATCGTTTCTCGGATCAACTATAGTATGTTGGGAATGAGAATTTCTAGATTGGGATCAATCACCGGGTAGGTCTCATGGTCCACTAGTCCGTTCCTAAGGTTTCATCACCGGGTAAGTCTCAAAGAGCCTAAGGAATGGAATTCTACACAATCCGGATGGTATTCTAGGGATCTAACCTCTCTTTACCGGGTAAGTCTCGGAAAGGCAAGTCCTAGACACCTATCCTAGCACACTCAGTCCAATAGCGGCTTATGAGGCTCACTACTACCTAGAGTTTGTCATCTTCGGTATCTAAGAGCAAGAATCACCGGGTAGGTCTCTTCTAACACTTAGTTGCTAACACTAGGTCACCCTAGGATAGAATTAGCTCAACAAACACTAGGATTTCAACAATCTAACAACCTAACACTTGGATTTATCATTACAAGCAAATTCATCAAAATCACGGGGTGTTCATCAAGGTCCACGGCCGTGGTTTGTCTAGAACAAACCGTGCATTCTAACAGTGACTAGGTTCAAGCAAACGAATCATCCAAGCATACATTTAAGTCTATTCTATCATAGTCCAGGCCATAACCATCCTTTCCTTACCCTAGAATCGCATCTATCTAGCCAACAACATACATCATCACAATCGAAATCATCAAGCATAAAATCATAGCATCCATTTGCAAGATAATGAAGAGAAAGAGATGAACAAGTGAAACAAGTAAAACCAAGCTGAAAATGAGTTTAGAAAGACTCACAACCCTTCAAAAGAAGGTTCAATTGATTCTTACAACCCTAGAAAACGATTCCGATAATCTTCACTCTAAAATCTATCAAGGGCTAACAATGGTGTCTTCTTCTTTTCTTCTCCAATGGAGCCTTTCTCCTCCTACAATGGTGGTTCACCTCCAAGCTTCCAATTAAGAGAATGTTCTTGTTAATAGTATGAGAGAGAATGGTAGTGAGAGTGTATGTCATTGGATGCCCTCTCAGCCTTGCAGGACCACTTTTTATACTACAACTTTGGAAGAGTCGGCCATGAGATCGTGGCACAGCTGTCACAACCGTCTGGCAAAAACCACGGTCAGATTCCACGCCCGTGGAAGTGCCAGTGACCGTGGTTTAGTGCCTCAGCTTGTTTTGGATCATTGAGTCACGATTTGGTGCATGGCTTGCACCAACATGGTCCCATGAGTCCTCTTTGGCTCCTAACTTGCATCCCAATTAGTCCGAAGGTGTGTTATCTCGAGGAACGATCCTTGAATGTGTTGATTAAGCTCCTAAATCTCCCAAAATACCTACAAAGCAATGAAAAGTCCGTGTAGACGTCTATCTCGACAAAATACGTGAATTGAGTGCGAACGTCATGAACTAGTGCTAAACCATGCACGAATGAGCGGAAAATCTATCTAAATGAGTGCCTAAACCTAAGTCATAAATCGTGTTATCAAAAATACCCCATACTTAAGGTTTGCTCGTCCCCGAGCAAGTCCCAACTATAAACTAAAAGATGACATGATTTATGCATGCAGAAAAACAACAAAATCTTTTTGAAATTGTGTTTCTAATATTGGATCACCTTCATAGTCATGTTTCATGGTAATGGACAAGCAATCATGCATCGAAATAATGAAGGCACGGAAAGACAATTATACTTAACTCAAAAGCATGCACGAAATGTCAAAATGAAGAAGTCAAGATGATCAAGAGCATATCAAATCTAGATTAATAAGCCTTACACATATGCAAATAGGTCACAAGGGCTTGTGAAGTAAAAGGCCAAGAAACGTTGAGATTAGGTGGGGATTTTTCTAGGCTATGTGATGCTAATCCGGGAATGGAACTAACTCCACAATTTTGTCCTTGATCAACTTCCCACAAGTGTATATTTTCTCCATCTTTTCTTTCTTTGTTTTCTTTCATTTTCACATATTTTTGAGACAATGACATTGGTGTACAAAAGCCGAAACCTTGGTGATTAGCCGTCCTCGGGCTTTTTCTATTTTTCGAGATGCATCCACACCGGGCACACATACCAAAGCTCGTTAGGACTATCGGTTTATTTGATTTTGGCAAGGCACAAACACCCGATTATGTGAATGGTGCCGAGTTACTCGTCATTTAAACCAACGTCCCCAAACCTATATTTTTGTCTACACTTTCACAACAAATTCAGCACTTCATTCATAGCATTCTTTCATCAACAACTTCACCCCACACTTGCTTTCCACACACTCAACACACTAACATGCTCCTATTCCCGGATGGGTCAAAAGAGGTCAAATTTATATCAATTGAGGTGCTCAAACAACATGATCAAGATGAGAAGTAGAGAAAGATGAATCGCCTTAATCATTCCTAGATGATGTGCAAGAACTAGCATGTAATTTTGACTTTCAATACTCAATCCAATCAAGACAAACATCATGATCACAAATCATTCATGGGATTCAAGATAAGTACTTCAAGTCCACATATGCAATTCATCAATTTAACACAAAAAGGCCATCCATAGCCAATTCACATAACAATTTCATCACAAGGGTCATTCCCAAGCTTAGAAGCACTAAATTTTTTTAAATTTTTTGATTTTTTTGGATTTTTGAAATATCTATGTACAATGTAAAGCATGTGACTAAAAGAAACTACCCTAGATGCTAATCATGCAAAAGATCATGCAAACCCCACCCCATACTTAGAAGCACATTGTCCCCAATGTGTAAATGAAGTAAAGAAGAGTGAAAGAGGGTTCTCACAATGTAAAAATGGTTTGCTTCGGTATTTGGGTTCACTCAAATGGATTGATGGTGGATGATCCTATCAACAATGGTAGAGATCTCTAAATGTTCATCAAGGCGTCGGGACCCGCGCTAGGCACCGCTAGCCGTCCAAGTTCCGCGTCCGCTCCACCCATAATTGATGAGGGATTCTTCATCATCATTCACATGCCATGCAAGGCTTCCATGCTACCAAAATTCTAGCACACACACAAAGTACACCAAACACACAAAAACACACAAATCAAAACAAAAACAAAAACGAAAAAGGAAAAACAATTACCAATGGGTTGCCTCCCATCAAGCGCTTCTTTAAGGTCATTAGCTTGACCAAACTCGGGGGCGTCTCACTCAAGGTGAAGTGGGGCAATCATATCCACCGGAGCTCCCGGGATATACTTCTTCAACCGGTGCCCATTCACCTTAAAATCTCCACAATGCTCCCCTCCTATATCAACCGTTCCATGGGGAAATATTTTCTTCACCACATAAGGACCCGTCCACCTTGACTTTAGCTTTCCGGGGAAGAGCCGCAGCCTTGAGTTGAAGAGAAGGACAAGGTCGCCTTCACTCAACTCCTTCGGGATGAGACGCTTGTCATGCCACCGTTTGGTCCTCTCCTTGTAGATCCGGGCATTTTCATAAGCATCCAACCAGATCTCCTCAAGAGCGTTCATGTCTAGCAACCTCTTCTCTCCGGCCTCCTTGAGGTCAAAATTCAACCACCTTATAGCCCAATATGCTCTATGCTCCATCTCTACCGGAAGGTGGCAAGACTTGCCATAGACTAGCTTGTAGGGAGTGGTGCCAATTGGTGTCTTGAAAGCGGTTCTATATGCCCACAAAGCATCATCGAGCTTCATAGCCCAATCCTTTCTCGTCCTAGAAACCGTCTTCTCAAGAATTCCCTTTATCTCCCGGTTGAAGATCTCCACTTGGCCACTAGTTTGGGGATGGTAAGGTGTTGCCACCTTATGAGTCACCCCATACTTAGCCAAAAGTGCCCCGAAGTTCCTATTGGTGAAATGCTTCCCTCCATCACTTATGATCACCCTTGGTGTTCCTAACCTAGGGAAGATCACTCGGTTGAAGAACCGCACCACAACCTTGGCATCATTTGTGGGAGAGGCGATTGCCTCCACCCATCTCGAAACGTAGTCAACCGCCAATAGGATGTAGAGGTTGCCACACGAAGAGGGGAATGGCCTCATGAAGTCCACACCCCACACATCAAATATCTCCACCTCTTGTATGTTGTTCAAGGGCATCTCATTCCTCCTTGAGATGTTGCCCGTCCTTTGGCAAGCATCACAAGCTACCACAAAGCTTTGCACATCCTTGAACAAACTTGGCCAAAAGAAGCCCGATTGCAACACTTTCGCACATGTCTTGTGTGAGCTAGCATGGCCTCCACATGGCAAGGAGTGACAATGGCGGATCACACTCTCCACCTCATCCTCCGGTATGCATCTTCTAAAGACTCCATCCGGCCCTCTCTTGAACAAAAGCGGCTCACTCCAATAGTAATGCCTCACATCTTTGAAGAACTTTTTCCGCTGGGCATATGACAATCCGGGAGGCACTTCCTCACACACAAGATAGTTCACAATGTGGGCATACCATGGCTCACTTCCTCTAGACACTTGGAACAAGCACTCCTCTACCATTTGCAATTGCTCATCCCGGAATGAGTCATCAATCGGGATGTCATCTCTCTCAAGTTCCAATGGAGGTAGTATACTAAGGTGGTCCGCCACAGAGTTTTCGGACCCCTTCTTGTCCCGGATTTCCAAATCAAACTCTTGAAGAAGAAGGATCTACCGAATCAACCTAGGCTTGGCATCCTTCTTTGTAAGGAGATAACGGATCGCAACATGATCTGTATAAACAATGACCTTCGCTCCAACAAGATATGAGCGGAACTTCTCAAATGCATACACAACCGCTAGCAACTCCTTCTCGGTGGTAGCATAATTGAGTTGGGCATCATCTAGCGTCTTGCTAGCATAATAAATGGCATGTGTGAGCCCATCTTTCCTTTGCCCCAAAACAACCCCAACGGCTAGATCACTCACGTCACACATGATCTCAAACGGTAAACTCCAATCCGGAGGTTGCATGATGGATGCGGAGATCAAAGCATTCTTTAGCCTATAAAAAGCCTCAAGGCAATCCTTGGAGAAAAAAAACTCAACATCTTTCATTAGTAGGTTAGTAAGAGGCTTAGAAATATTAGAGAAATCTTTAATAAATCTCCGGTAAAAACCGACATGCCCTAGAAAACTCCTTACCCCCTTCACCGAGGTAGGTGGTGGCAACTTCTCTATCGTTTCAATCTTGGCCCTATCAACCTCAATGCCACGGTTGGACACCAAGTGTCCCAACACAATACCTTCACTCACCATGAAGTGGCATTTTTCCCAATTCAAGACAAGATTTGTCTCCTCACATCTCTTTAGCACTAAAGACAAGTTAGCTAAGCAATCATCAAAGGAAGATCCATAAACAGAAAAATCATCCATAAACACTTCCATGATATTCTCAATGTACTCAGAAAAGATAGCCATCATACACCTTTGAAAGGTGGCGGGTGCATTACACAACCCAAATGGCATTCTCCTATATGCAAAAGTACCCCATGGACATGTAAATGTGGTTTTCTCTTGGTCATTGGGGTGGATAGGGATTTGGAAGAATCCACTATAGCCATCTAAAGTGCAAAAGTGAGAATGTTGAGCTAACCTCTCTAGCATTTGGTCAATGAAAGGAAGGGGGAAGTGATCTTTCATAGAGGCCATGTTAAGCTTCCTATAGTCAATACACATCCTCCATCCCGTAACCGTCCTAGTTGGGATTAGTTCATTGTTCTTATTAGTCACTACGATCATCCCACCCTTCTTAGGAACCACATGCACGGGACTAACCCACTTACTATCCGAAATAGGGTAGATGATTCCCGCATCTAGCAACTTAATGATCTCTTTCTTGACTACCTCTTTCATTATAGGATTCAATCTTCTTTGATGTTCAATAGAGGGTTTATGGTCATCTTCCATCAATATCTTATGCATGCACAAAGAGGGCTTAATGCCAACAAGGTCATCAATAGTATAGCCAATGGCTTTCCTATGCAATCTTAGCTCATGCAACAACCTAGCAAGTTCATCATCATTCAAGCATGCATTTACAATCACCGGATATGTAGAATTATCACCAAGAAAAGCATACTTCAAATGAGAGGGGAGGGGTTTGAGTTCAAGTTTAGGAGGACCTTTATCGAGTAGGAACGATCCAAATAACGTTGGTTGAGATGAATCCAAAGCAAATGAAGGCTCTCCAAGACTCCTTGAAGCTTGATCAACTACAAGGGCTGCTTCTGGGGAAACCACGGGCAACTCCACGGATCTTGGCACATCCACGGCCGTGGACCTTGCAAAGCTTGCTCTTCGGAGCATTCCAGAGAGTTCCACGGCCGTGGAAGTCTCTTCACGACCATGGTTCCTACAGGAATTCAGCATACTCTCGTGGACTTCAAATTCAGCTCTTGTCTCCTTTTCTAATGCTTCCAAGGCCTTGATTTCTTCATTACAAGCCTCCTCAACACCTTCCTCCATCAAACTTAAGCTAAGAACCTTCTCCAAGGGGTCCTTGATCAATATCGAGCTCACAAGTTCTCTAGACTCCTCTTGCTCGAGTATGTTGAATACATCCCCATCAAGGGTTGGCCCTTTCATCATTGTGGACAGCTTGAACTTGATGTTCTCTTCCCCAATGTTGAAGGAGAGAATTCCATTTTTACAATCCACCAAGCATCCAGATGTAGCTAGGAAAGGTCTCCCTAAGATGATGGGAACCGGATAGTCCGCCGGGATGTCCAAGACAACAAAATCAATCGGAACATAGAATTTCCCGAGTTGCACCGGTATATCTTCCAAGATTCCAACCGGGTGAGTGATAGAACGGTCCGCCATGTAAAGGGTCATCTTGACCGGCTTTGGCTCTCCTAGCCCAACCTTGTTGCAAAGTGCAAGTGGTATGATGCTCACACTTGCCCCAAGATCACATAGGGCTTCATACTTCACTTCTCCCACTCCGATTGGCACACAAAAAGATCCCGGATCTCTTAGCTTAGGAGGCATCTCCTCCTTCATTGTTTGGATCAATTCCGAGGACCTCTTCGTCATTCTTACTTCTCCATACTCCTCCAACTTCCTCTTGTTGGAGAGTATTTCCTTCAAGAACTTGCCATATGCCGGTATTCCTAAGATAGCATCCATGAACGGAATGTTAATATGCAATTTAGACATAAGTTCAAGGAATTTACCAAAGTGTTTGTCCAAGCGAGCTCTTGCTCGTGATTGTGGGAACGGTAGTGGCGGCTTGTATGGAGGTGGTGCCATATATATTGGCTTATCATCCTTGTCCTTGCCTCCATCTTCTTGCAAGGTCTCTTCCTCTACCACTACTTGCTTCCCCTTGTCACTTCCCTTAGGTAAGGGATCCTTCATATTCAACCCACTCCTTGTTGTGATGGCCAACACTTGGCCTCTTGGGTTGTCCTCGGTTCTTCCGGGAAGCTTTCCCGGATCTCTATGAGCTTCACCCGCCTTTTGGAACACTTGTGCTTCCAAAACCTTTTGAGCCTTAGAAATGGAAGTCACCGTGCTCTCAAGACCACTCAACCTTCCAAGCAATTGCTCAAACATCATCTCGGTTCTATCCTTTGGAGGTTGAGTAAATCCGGGTGGAGGTTCTTATGAAGCCTTTGGTGGTGGAGCTGCGCTTGTGGAAGCGGGAGGGTTCAAGGCGCCATCCGTGTTAGAATAGGAAAACCCGGGATGGTTATGGTTAGGCCGGTAATTGTTGAATTGCCGGTTGTTATTGAAGTTCCTTGGGCCTTGATAGTTGTTGTAGTTGCCTCTTCCCATGTAGTTCACATCTTCCTCCTTGGAAGACAAGTTTGCTTGCACTTGCACTTGAGGGGTTGCTTGGTTCTTCAAAGTTGTAGCACACAACTCCCTCAAAGACTTTAGCTCGTTGTTGATGGCGTCAAGCTTGAAATTGCTCATGGTGACTTCACTCACCTCATATGCTCCCGCCTTTCTCCCATCACTCTTCCTATGGGAGTATTTCTCAATCACCAAAGCTTTCTTCTCTACAAACTCCCAAGCATCATCTACATTCTTTTCTATGAAAGTCCCACCGGAAAGAGATTGGAGCTTGAATTGGCAATCCTCATCAAGTCCTTTGAAGTAGATCTCCAATAGCTCAATTTTCGGTATACCATGGTGTGGACAATCTAGGAGAAGGTCTTTGAATCTCTCCCAAGACTTGAATAGGCTTTCTCTATCCTTCATCATGAAAGCATTGATCTTCCCTCTTAACTCGGTAGTCTTGGAAGGTGGGAAAAACTTTGTCAAAAACTCGGTTGTCATCTCCTCCCAAGTACTCACCGCCCTTGTGGAATAGATTGATACCAAGCCAAGGCTTTATCCTTAAGTGAGAAGGAGAAAGCTCTAAGCTTATGGTTGTTGCTCTCCAATCTAGGCGGTCTTAGAGTCTCCATCAAGATCTCATAGTTCATCAAATGTTGATGAGGAGACTCTCCTTCCATCCCTCCAAATTGATTATGCCGGATCATTTGTAGAACTTGAGGGCGGAGCTCGTAATCATGGGCTGCGGGATCTCCTAAGTTCACACCCGGACGGTGTGCTCTTTGTGCCGGATCCATACGTTTCCCCAACGTTTGTGGCTCTTCAATAGCAATGGCACAACCCGAATATTAACCGCCGGCTGCGGTTGTGGTGGAGGTGGAGGTTGTTGCCGATTAAGCTCTCTTTGCACAAGAGCTTGCCTAATCTCTTCAATCTCCCTCCTAGTTGCTTCTTGCCTCTCATTGGCAAGTCTCCTTTCATTCTCCAAAGCTTCATATCTTATCTTAATTTGCTCTAAAGCGTCATCCAACTCAGCTTGGAGATCTCTTCCGGCCATCTCTTTTCCCTTTTTAATGCTCTTGGATCTAGATCTAAGGGTTTTCTCCGGTTCGGGATCGAATGGAGCTAAATCCTTGCCACGAGATCTTCGCATACACCTAAAGAGTGAGAGATGTCCTGAAAAGCAAAGACACAAACCAAAAAGAGATAAAAAGCAACAAGAAAGACCTACACTATAAACAATCACAAACAACGACTCAATCTTAACCTAGTCCCCGGCAACGGCGCCAAAAACTTGTTACACTTGGGATGTATGCACGCAAAAGCTTTAAATTTATAACTCGATATATTTTTCCTAACTCCTAGCGAACCCGCAGTGTACGGGACGTTTTGTAGTAGGGATAGTATTCCGAGGTCGAACACAAAGACTGAGGCGAGATTGAATCAAGTAGTGACTAAGGATAGTGAAGATCTAGGCTAAGAAAAGAGAAAGAAATAAAGAAATGAAAATCTCAATGTTTTTGGTTTGGTTTTAAGGTGATCAATCAAGGATCACAAATCATGCAAAATCAAACAACTAAGCTAACAACACGAATAAACAAACAAACAAGAGATAGTCAATCAAAAAGAGAAGAGAGGATTCTAGGGGTTGGAAATTCCGGCTATGGCATAGGACTCAAGTTATCTAATCGTTTCTCAGATCAACTATAGTATGTTGGGAATGAGTATTTCTAGATTGGGATCAATCACCGGGTAGGTCTCATGGTCCACTAGTCCGTTCCTAAGGTTTCATCACCGGGTAAGTCTCAAAGAGCCTAAGGAATGGAATTCTACACAAACCGGATGGTATTCTAGGGATCTAACCTCTCTTTACCGGGTAAGTCTCGGAAAGGCAAGTCCTAGACACCTATCCTAGCACACTCAGTCCAATAGCGGCTTATGAGGCTCACTACTACCTAGAGTTTGTCATCTTCGGTATCTAAGAGCAAGAATCACCGGGTAGGTCTCTTCTAACACTTAGTTGCTAACACTAGGTCACCCTAGGATAGAATTAGCTCAACAAACACTAGGATTTCAACAATCTAACAACCTAACACTTGGATTTATCATTACAAGCAAATTCATCAAAATCACGGGGTGTTCATCAAGGTCCACGGCCGTGGTTTGTCTAGAACAAACCGTGCATTCTAACAGTGACTAGGTTCAAGCAAACGAATCATCCAAGCATACATTTAAGTGTATTCTATCATAGTCCAGGCCATAACCATCCTTTCCTTACCCTAGAATCGCATCTATCTAGCCAACAACATACATCATCACAATCGAAATCATCAAGCATAAAATCATAGCATCCATTTGCAAGATAATGAAGAGAAAGAGATGAACAAGTGAAACAAGTAAAACCAAGCTGAAAATGAGTTTAGAAAGACTCACAACCCTTCAAAAGAAGGTTTAATTGATTCTTACAACCCTAGAAAACGATTCCGATAATCTTCACTTTAAAATCTATCAAGGGCTAACAATGGTGTCTTCTTCTTTTCTTCTCCAATGGAGCCTTTCTCCTCCTCCAATGGTGGTTCACCTCCAAGCTTGCAATTAAGAGAACCTTCTTGTTGATAGTATGGGAGAGAATGGTAGTGAGAGTGTATGTCATTGGATGCCCTCTCAGCCTTGCAGGACCACTTTTTATACTACAACTTTGCAAGAGTCGGCCATGAGATCGTGGCACAGCTGTCACAACCGTTTGGCAAAAACCACGGTCAGATTCCACGCCCGTGGAAGTGCCAGTGACCGTGGTTTAGTGCCTCATCTTGTTTTGGATCATTGAGTCACGATTTGGTGCATGGCTTGCACCAACATGGTCCCATGAGTCCTCTTTGGCTCCTAACTTGCATCCCAATTAGTCCGAAGGTGTGTTATCTCGAGGAACGATCCTTGAATGTATTGATTAAGCTCCTAAATCTCCCAAAATACCTATAAAGCAATGCAAAAGTCCGTGTAGACGTCTATCTCGACAAAATACGTGAATTGAGTGCGAACGTCGTGAACTAGTGCTAAACCATGCACGAATGAGCTGAAAATCTATCTAAATGAGTGCCTAAACCTAAGTCATAAATCGTGTTATCACTTTACACATGGAGAAGTACTCCCATCAAGGAACTGAAAATGGAGCAAGGAGAGTTAGCTTCCAAGACACATCATCAAATGGAGCTCAACTCACCTCGCTTAGCAATGAGGTAAAAGCATTGAAGGAGCTTTTAGTAGCTCAAACAAAGAAGGAGCAAGATGGAGGATATCAAGGAAGAAAGAACTATCAAGGGCTGCAGAACAAAAATTACAACAACAATAAAAACTCCAACAACAACAATTGGAGATCTAATCAACAAAATCCCGGTAACCCTTATTCTCATGCTAATAATGCTTTTAACGCCTCCTCCTCTTCTTCTACTCCATTGAGAAGCCAGGAGCCTAGATCGAGTTCGTCTCAGCCAAAAAAGAAGGATGTTGTGCTGAAGGCAATTCTGATAAAGCTTAACGCTATGGAGACATCGTGCTTATAAACCACCACTTCCATTCCCTCAGACAAGGGCGAGAGCACATCTAGACAAGTATTTTGATAAGTTTCTAGACCTTATGAATAAACTACACATTAACATCCCTTTCCTTGATGCCATTCTAGTGATGCCTGCCTATGGGAAGTTTTTGAAAGATATTCTATCAAGGAAGAGGAAGCTGGAAGATTTTGGGGAAGTGAGGATGACATCTAAGTCTTCGGAGCTCATTCAAATCATGAAGGAGAAGATGCCACCCAAATTAAGAGATCCCGGTTCATTTTGCATTCCCATTCAAGTTGGGGATGTAACTTATGATGCATTGTGTGATCTAGGAGCCAACGTGAGTATCATTCCGCTGGAGCTATGTGAGAGAGTCGGACTTGGAAAGCCCAAGGCAGTGAAGATGACGCTATACATGGCAGACCGCTCCATGACCCGTCCCGTGGGCATTTTGGAAGACGTTCCTGTCAAGTTAGGTATTTTCCACTTACCTATAGATTTTGTTGTACTTGACATTCCCTCAAATTATCCCGTTCCTATCATTCTCGGGAGACCATTTCTAGCAACTTCGGGTTGCAATGTGGATTGTAAGAACGCCAAGTTGAAATTCAACATTGGCGGAAATCATGTGGAGTTTGCATTGCTTGCTGCAATGAAGGGAGAGCTGATGGAGGATGATATCTTCAACATCTACGATGAGGAAGAATCAAGAGAATTGGTGAGCTAAATCCTTATTAACAATCCTCTTTAAAGAGTTCTTTGTTTTAGTTTAATGGAGGAAGGTATCGGTGTCTTTTGTGATGCAGATATACGGAGCTTAAAAGTATTGGAAGCAGATCCAGGAGCTAAGATCGAGAAACTAATCCAGGAGAAAAAAAGCAATTTAGGTTTCGGTCCCAGTTCCAGTACCTCGATCGAGTAACTTCCTGGACCAAGCGAGGTGTTCTTATGTGAAGAACATTTCGGTCACCCACCTCGGACACTGACCGAGACATCAAGCGAGATGTTGTCAACTGAGGACAACAAACTTCCTTATTCATTTTTCGAGAGTCACTTATAGTTGATGGAGCACTGGCTCCGCCAAGTTTCTGATGGTAAAGAGCCTTGTTATGCTAATATTGTCAATTACCTTATTTGCCAGGAAATACCACCCAGATTGATGTACGCTCAAAGGAAGAAGTTCTTCAAGGATGTACGCCATTACTACTGGAATGAACCTCTACTATTTAAGAGAGGTCCGGATGGAATGCTTCTACGATGCATTCCGGAGGATGAAGTTGCTAGTGTTATACGGCATTGCCACTCGCTTCCTTGTGGAGGACATGCTAGCACTCACAAAACGTGCGCTAAGGTATTATGTTCTGGTTTCTTTTGGCCTACATTGTTTAAGGATGTGCAAACGTTTATTGTTTCTTGTGATGCATGCCAAAGAACAGGGAACTTGCCAAGAAGGAATGAGATGCCACTCAACAACATTCAGGAAGTTGAGATTTTTGATGTATGGGGAGTTGATTTCATGGGACCTTTCCCATCATCCACATGGAACCTCTACATTCTCTTAGCTGTTGATTACGTCTCTAGATGGATGAAAGCCATTGCCTCCCCCACTAATGACGCCATGGTGGTTGTGAAGTTCTTC
Organism: Fagopyrum homotropicum; assembly: GCA_033239125.1. NCBI lineage: Eukaryota > Viridiplantae > Streptophyta > Magnoliopsida > Caryophyllales > Polygonaceae > Fagopyrum > Fagopyrum homotropicum. Next base: position 53,557,451 of record BSWB01000002.1, read on the forward strand.
AACCGGACTATCTTTCCACGTTTTGGGACACCACGCATCATCATCATCAGCGATGGAAGGACACATTTCATCAACCGGAAGTTCAAGGCACTTCTATCGAAGTATGGGATAACCCACAAGGGAGCAAACCCTTATCACCATCAAACTAGTGGACCGGTCGAGATCTCGAATAGAATATCAAGGCAATTCTGGAAAAGACTGTCTCTAGAACGAGGAAGGATTGGTCCATGAACTTGGACGATGCTCTTTGGGCCGATAGGACCGCTTTCAAGACTCCCATTGGTACCCCCCCCTTACAATTTGGTATATGGAAAGTCTTGTCATCTACCCGTTGAATTGGATCACAAAGCATTTTGGGCAATCAAGTGGTTGAATTTTGATATCAAGGAAGCCGGAGAGAAGAGACTATTAGACATCAATGAGCTGGAGGAGTTGCGCTTAAACGCTTATGAGAATGCCAAGATCTACAAGGAAATAACGAAGAAATGGCATGACAAGCATATCATTCCTAAGGAGTTCAAATAAGGAGATCTAGTTCTACTTTTCAACTCCCGCCTCCTCCTCTTTCCATGTAAGTTGAAATCTAGATGGACAGGACCTTACGTTGTGAAAAATATTTTTCCCTATGGTGCAGTTGAGATTTGGGGTGAAACAAGCGGAAGCTTTAAGGTCAACGGTCATAGGCTAAAGAAGTACCGACCGGAAGTCCAGGCTGAAGAGATTGCACCGCTATACCTTGTTTAAGGATGATGTACGGTCCATCTAGCGACCTTAAATCAAGCGCTTCTTGGGAGGCAACCCAAGGTATTGCTTTCTTTTCCCTTTTTCTAGCTTAGTTTTAGATAGTTTGCTTTGCTTTGTTTTTGGCGTCCTCTAGACCGAAACCAGGTATTTTCTAAGGAAGGATTACAGCTCAGGAGCTACACTAGAAGGACAAAAGTTCGAGAAATTTCGAAGACGAAGCTTGACTGAGATACATCTCGGTTGCAGTCACAGCACGTCGACCGATATGTTCTTGGATCAACCGAGGCGCCTAGGTCTGACATCCAGTCAGACACCTTGACCGAGGTAAAATCAAAATCAGAGAGGGGTATAAAAAGGCGAGACAGTTTTCTCTCTCTCCAATTTCCTCTTCCAACAGCGCACCTCGACCGCGGCGGCCTTAACCCCTCAAATCTTCAAATCTTGCTCGTTTTCCACGATTTTTGGCTCGATTACACCGGAGGAAGCAAGAGGGTCGATTTTCAAGCATCAAACAGTGAGGAAAACGCTCCAATTCTGCAGAATTTGGGTATTTCGTTCGAAAACCCTAACTCTTCTTCTTCTTCTACTGATTTAGCAAAGATCTGGCTTTGGTTGCCACTGTCTATTGTTGAAAAGGATATAAGTACCCCTTAGGAAGCCATTGATAGTGATTTGGGGGAAAACAACTTACAATTTTGAGAGTTGCGAACGAACAACCCTTCTCCTCAGTTCAATCTGGTTGTGTCTCGGCCAAAGTGTTCTTCAGGCAACCGAGGTGACCTGTCAGAAATCATGAGTAGCAGATCTGATCACTAGCTGGTCTTGAGAGACAAACCCAGTAGTTCCTCTCCTTCTTCTTCACAGTATTCGATCCCGGTGATCCACGAGCGACACCATGACGATTATGACCGTATCTTTGGGTGTCCTATTGATGCCCCACGCTTTCTTGACGTTGCTGCCTTCGAGTGCCTCCATATGGCGGAGGAATCGAGGAAGATGATCTACATGGTAGGATTGGAGGAGTTCATGGAGGTTCGAGCACCGGCTTATCTGGAGCCGACTATGGAGTTCGTGAGTTCTGTCACTTACGTGCCGGAGCGCAGCAGTATCAAGTACCGGTTGCTAAACCGGTACTACATCGTGCCCATGGACCAGTTCAGGGAGATTTTTGGCTTCCCTACCCCCACCATTTATGACTTTTCTTCCCGAGCCGTCGCTCGAGATACCTGGGGTGAGATAGGCCACGTCGTTGAGCACAGTGATAGGTGGAGACCCGGAGATTCTCGGGAGCGCATCATATTCCATTTGGCCTTCCGCCTTTCCCATAGGATATTCAGCGAGACTCTTCTGGCGCGTACTGAGACGTCCCAGAAGGCCCGACAAGGAAAGTTTTTGAGCTTGTTTTGCATGGTCACAAGGGGAGTACCTGATTTTGCTAGGATGTTAGCTGAGGACTTGCACAGGATCAAGGCAAGTCAAAGGGTGATATCTGTTGTGGAGGCTTGGTGACCCACATTGCTACCGCTATGGGTTTAGATTTGACTGCGTGTACATTTGTTTTGGCTGCGAAGCCGCTGGGATTACAAGAGATGATCACGAGGCGTATTCTTGTTCCTCGTGGTCTTAGCACGCCTTACGTCGCCATGCCATGGGAGAAGACAACTCCACGGGGCATTTTGTGGTCATCTCAGTTCTCTGTATTTGACCGACATTATTGGTCCGTTGCCTAGTTTCCTTACATGCATGATGCTAGAGACGCTGCTGCTGATGATGAGGGAGGAGCTGCTGTGGAGACCGGTATTGATACCGGCGGCTCTAGTGTTCTTGTTGTCGATCTGGACGATGAGGCGACAGAGGAGGAGACAACAACACCACCACCACCACCACCTCAACGCAGATTTCGCAAACGCAGAGATCCGGAGGCTCATCGACGGATTGATGAGCTGACTGAGCAGATGATTGATTCTTATGCAGCTATGATGGTAGACATGTCCCAACGCTTTGATGATGAGCGTAGATACACTGATGGATGGATGCATCAGATAGGGGAGAGCCAGCACTACCAGCGTCGCATGATGGAGATTCAGTTCCAACAGATGATGGGCTATCCCTTTGATCCATCCCAGTACCCTTACATTCCAAATCCACCACTACCACCGGCTGACGAGGACTAGAGCTGCATGTATTTTCTTTCTTTATTTATTTTGTAGTTCAGCTAGTTCCGGTGAGTTTTCTTATTCGAGACTTATATTTGACCCATTGGGACAATGTGTCCCAATTATGGGGTATTTGGATGTATTTATGTGACCTTATGTGTATGCTTGTATGACTCTTGAATAGTATTGTCTTATTTATGCTCTATGTGTTTATCTGTCATTACATGCATACATATAGGTTTTTGTTTGAGAAAAACGTCAAAAACTGGTTTGAAAAAAAAAAATTTTATGACCTCGACCGGGATGTTCATACCCGATCGAGGATGAACACCTCGGATGACGGCAGAATACCTCGACCGAGGTGGGTTCTTAACTAAGAGTTTTTGAAACGTTTTGTGCTTCTTCTCTGGATATGACCTCAATGATGATATTGTTTGCAGATTGGTTTTGAAATCTTTATATGCTCGAAAGGTTTTAAGATATGTTTAAGTTGCAAAATGCTTTGTTTGAAGTTTTAGTATGTTTAATACTTTGTTTTTATCAAAATTATGTTGGATTTGAAGGTTGACACCACATGATGAGTTCTATCACATTCTTCTTGGGATGACTAAGGCAATTCATTCTTTTCTCTTCTTCTTCTTGATCATGCATTAGCCCATCATATACATATTTGCCTCCCTTTACCTATCCGGGAATTTTGAAGCAAGCAAATAAAAGCAAGTGAAAGTGAAGTTGAGATGTTGGCTGAAAGTGTTAGAAAGAAACAATTAGGTTTGGGGAAGTCAATCATGATGATGAGTAACTCGGCACCATTCACATAGCCGGGTGGTTGTGTCTTGCCAAAGTCGGATTGAGCGATATTCCTAACGGGTCATGGTATATGCATCAAGGGTTTGAGGCATCTTGAGAAATTGATGATTGCTAATCTCCTAGGCTTCGGTTATTGTGCACCTTTGTCCATGCATCCCAAAAAGTAAAATAAGCAAAGCTTATTGGTGAAAGATGTTGAGATTCAAAGAAAGTAAAGTAAGATCCTTTTCTCGGATTCTAGTACCACATATCCTATATACATCCCACCCTGACACGTTTCTTGACCTTTTTTGGAAGCCCTTGAGACCTCGAGCTTGTTGATTGACTTGGTGGTTTAAACTGGATTATACATGATTAATTTCGATAAATATGATTTATTATGAATTCTATGATTTTATGCAAAGATGAACAACTTCATATGTCTATAAAATGTTTTGATCATGTCTTGATTTTTTTTTGCCATGAAGCATTCTCTTAGGGTTATCTATGAGTGGAGCACACCATCAAAATGTTTTGAAATGCTTTTCATTGATCTTTCTGACTTATAATCCATTCTATCTTGTATCTAAGATTTGGAACTTGTTTGGGGACAAGCAAGGGACAAGTATGAGGTATTTTGATAGCATGCATTACAGTCAATATTTTGGGACTGTTTTAGAAGTTTTATCTTCATAAATCTGCATGTATGGATGTGTATTATTTGATTATATTGTTGTGTTGTCTACCTTTGTGGGAATCGAGGTCTACACCTAGTTTCGTTGTAATTGTAGGAAAAATGGCACGTTTTGCATCAAAATGGAGCTAAGGAAGCTAAGGAGTCATTGGAGCTACATTTTGGAGCTTTGAGAAGATCTCAAGAAGCATGGAAATGATTTAGAAGATTGATTTTGGACCAGATTCGAGATGATTTACATTCAGTTGAGATTCACCTCGGTCAGCTACAGTACCACCTCGACAGAGGTGATCTTGAGGAGCGTCCCGACCGAGGCAAACACCCTGTCGCCGGCGAGATCTTTATTTTTGGCTGACATCTTCTATTTTTGGAAGGAAGATATCTTATATTTTGGCTAGGTTTCTGGAAGGAAGATATTATATTTGGCTGATTTATTTTGAGAGATATGGATATATTTTTTAGGAAATTATCTTTTTAAGGTATTATTATCTTTGGAAGATAATTCTCCAATAAAAAGGGTTGGATTTTTCACAAGTTCAACCATGCTTAGGGCATCCAGCAATTGAAGGATTTTCTGGAGTTTTAATTGAAGGATGTTTGAAGGTTGAAGTTGAAGGACGGAATCATAGTTGTAGTTGGTTTTTGAAGGAGTTTGTAAGATCTTCTTAGATTGCTTTTGGTTTGTTGTCTTTTCTGATTTGTGACTTGAGGAACGCTAATTTGTTACTTGTTTGATTAAGGTATTGAGACCCTTTTTGTCTTAAGGTTTTCTTGTTTGAATATTGATTCCTTTCCTTTTAATTTGATTGTTGTTATCATGATGATTGTTGGCTAAGTTTCTTATGCGATTCTAGGGTGATTGGCTGAAAGTTGTGGGAAAGACGATGATAGAATGATCTTAATCTCACCAGGACCCTGAAAGCTCGAGTCTTTACCTTAACCGTAGAACACCTCGGTCAGTCATTAAATATCTCGGCCGGGATGGAATATAACTAAACGAGGTGAACCGTTCCTGAACTTTATCTGAGTTAAGAGTTTTAATTTGCCAAATCCTATCCTTTGTTATACCTTTCCTGGTTCAACGCAAGCCTAAGATGAGATTTACCCGGTAATTCCTTCATTTTTTTACCCAAGATCATGAGTGTAGGTAATAAAGGTTTATTCTTCATTGGGGTTTAAGTGTGCCTTCATCCCATCCTTGTGAGTTAGCCTAAAATTTACCCCATAAAGATTGATTCTATTCCCTTGGGTGGTGTGTTGGTTTGAGATTATAGTTCCTTTTCTTAGTACCTTGAGACTTACCCGGTAATAGGAGCTTTTGTTTGGGATAGTGAGTAGTGAGACTTACCCGGTGATCTATTCCCACCTTAGAAACACCTTCTCTTTGCAAACCTCAGCTTTGTCCGCATTATCCTTTGAGATCTTGAGTTAGAACCACAACTAGATGCTTTATTCCCTAGAATTTGCATTTCCTTTATCGGACTTTATATCATCTTTGATTGCTTTAATTCATAGTCATTAGCATATTTGACAACCTGTGTTCGACCCCTGGAATTCTTGCTTTTATTATAATTGATCCATACACTGCGGGTTCGCATATTATTCAAGCATACTTCTTGGGTTATAAATTTTAAAGCTTGCACACACCTTTTGGAGCGAACAAAAACACCTAATCTAATAAACATAATCCATACAAGGTGTACGATAAAGCTGAAGGAGATTTAACTCCCATACTCGTGGTAAAGATTTAGAAGATGGTAAAGCGACATGAGTATAAGGAAAATATAATAAATGCGAGTAGAGAAATTTGATTTTTGAGAAAAATCATATGCATCGGAGGTCTCTTATCTAAATGGTACCGGTAGAGGTTTAATAAAAGTCATACTATCGGCCTGATAACCCTATGATTGATAAGTTGTAAACCAAGCGAATAGCTTAACTAGTGCGAAGGAAATTCCTGTGTCAAAAGGGCGGGCTATACTAAATTTAAATAAAGTGTTGAGATGAGGATGCCTTAGGGAATCTATGCAAGAGTACAACGTAACTGAAGTTCCAACACGGAATGGGTGGTAATGATTAACTGACAGTTAAGGACCGATTCGGAGGAAGAAAAGGTTATGAGATGTGACACCTATTAGAAGAGTTCACAAGACAAGAATGAGAGACCATCATGTGGTTGACATTATTGTCTCGGTGTAGACTGATTACCATACCTCGATAATTTGGAGTTAAGTATAGGTCAAGATTGTATATAAATCAAGGTAAGGACTTGTAGGTCAACGTGAGTTGCCCTACGTTAGAGGTCAAAGGAAGTGGTGGAAGGAAAAACCACATTGAGTAGTCCTTACAAGTAATAAGTAGAGTTCTGAAGAGACTTAAGTGAATTCCGGGAAATTTTAAGACCGCACGTCCAATCCCTCCAATAAGGCGCGATCGGTGAGTGATTCTGAGGAGTTCCTAGACTGATTATGAAACCCAATGGGGTCGAAGACCATAGTTTTAACAGATATGGACGGTTTATCTTGAGGTTTTGATAGCCAGTACTCACGGCTAGAGTACAAGCCTTCTCTTTACTATAGTAAATCATCTCTAGACTGACGGCCTGTTTGAAGAGAATCTTGTTGTTATACAAGGGAAGTTACAGGCGAGAGTTGGAAATTATCCTGACTAATAGTGGACGCCAGTATGATTAGTGGGTAGCGGCAAAGTGAACAGAGTAGCGCAACGAAAGTGTGGTAGCTCCATGTAACTCGATGTTATGTCAACTATGACCCAAGTTAAGGAACTACAAATCGATATTGACATCTCCCCCTTGAGTGTGAGTTTGGGTATAGCAAGTCGAAGGCCTAACCAAAGGGAGGTGATAATTCATCAATGGAGAGGCGGTTCGAATGAGTCATATTATGGAGACAAGACCAAGTGAGTGGTCTTAGAGCATTAAACACTAGTAAAGTGTCGAGAGATGTTTCAGATCATTTTTTTAGAAGTGACAATCGAGATCTTCCGAAAAGTCGAGAACAATTGGGTTTAATAAAAGGAGTAAAGTATTGTGGTCATTTTGAGAAGTCACCAAGAGTATCTAAAATTAAGCCGAGGAATGTAACCTTGTGAGATCTCAAAGAAGATTGAGAAGTTAGTAATTGAATAACACTCCTACCCATACTAGAGGGTGTACACCTAGTGTTCCACATGTCACCGTTAAGAGAATACCTACCGGATCCGAGACACGTCATCATCTATGAGGATATTATAGTTGAGCAGATCATAGTTTTATGAAGTACCTAGTGTCCATCCTAGAGCCTAGTAGTAGACGTCTACGGTCTAAGTATATACCGATGTAGCGGACATAGTGGTCTAGATGAGGAACCGATAAAGGCTACCTTGGAGACAAAGGGGAGTATTAGGAGTAGTCACCTTGAGTTCTTTGCGGAATCAGCCGCAACCCCTGTACCCACGAGTTAGTAATCGGACATTGATATGTATGACTTTATTTGACTATGTGTTTACTTCCGTGTTGAGTGTTTAATCTTTTGTACTTCACCTCTATGGTCCATGAGTGATACTTTCATGTTAGAAAAGTAGAACGAAGACTCCTTACAAGGAGAGTTAGATAACTCGGGTTTATTTATAGAAGGCTACCTAGATTACGTCTCTTATCCAAGTTTCGGGACGAAACATTTTTTTAGGGGTGACTGATGTAAAATCCGGAAAATTTTATTCTAGTAATCACACCGAGTTTTAATTATCGGACGGAATTTGGCATTATCATATCCTTAGCAAGATCGGATCTTATACGTTGGGCCATTGTTTTACCTCTTTATCTATAAGGCTTGGGATTTAAGAGGGCTAATTTAGTTTGAATCCTTATTAGAACTTTAACCTAATTTGCCCCTTTAACTAAATCAGCCAATTACTCCCGCCCGCCTTGCCTGTACACTGGCCCAACAAGGGATTCAACCTCTCCCACGTGACAGGAGCTGAGCTGGAGAGAAGATTCTTCCCGTAACTACTCCTGTATTTACGCAACATTCCCTTCCTCTCTCTCAAACAGCCTCACGTTACCTTTCTCCCGTCCATGTTCATCATCCATCTCTCTTCCATCCTTCTCTTCGTGCAAATGACTCCAAACAACCACGCTTACTTGGAGTAAGAGAGGATGACAACTATCCATGCCCGACAACTAGGGGTGACAAGCCATCCGTGCGTCTCCCTTCAGCAAACGACAGGGACATCTTCCCAAGGATCGTCACCAAGAGACTGAACCCAGTAGATGTTGGTTTCCCCTCTCCCTTCACCGAAGACAGTCACAAACGACACCGTCAGGGGTGATCGTTCCCTCCCGTACACTACCGACGACAGCAAGCCCCTTCTCCTGCAGACAAACCCGCTTGCAGCCTCGCGTATCCTCGAAGCCTTGCTCATTCGATCTGCCTAGGCCTTCTCGCAGTCAGCAATGGCTTCAAGCTGGTGCCGTCAACGATCGCCATCGCCGAGCCGCCCGTAGCAGTCGGAATCTGAACATCTCTATCAACAAAGGGCATAGCCGTAAATCTGCATTGCCGATCGACAACAACCTCCGTCCGTCCCTGCTGCGTGGAGTTAGCTGGTGTCGTCTTCCCTGCTGCGTGGGTGAGTAGGTTTTGTTCTTGTCTTGAAGTCAGTAGAGTAGAGTAGAGGTGTTTTACAAAAAATGTTGAGTAATATATTTGAGTTGTGTAGTCTTGGCTAAGATCCTTTAGGGACGTTCTAGAGACTCTAACTTAAGACCATGTGTCTGCCTAGCTTGGGTTATTCTTTTGATGCTGATAGGGCTTGAAATTGGGATGTTTGGATACGGCACAATTCAGAATTTGTTGCTAAGGAGAATAGAAGTCTTGAACTGTTGCATACTTCTTTTAACGTTCCAGGACATACATTGTTAACTAATGACTTTGGGGATTAATTTCAATGCGTTAAATCGATATCCACCGCTCAATTTTTAATATGATATAGTTGAATATGTATTATGTGATGTATCAGAAATGGAGACCGATCCAACAGTCGGATCTAGATCTATAGGAGCTCAAATTCGACTGTTTGTGCAGTTTGTGAAATGACTCAGAATTTGGCTAAGTATAGAATTCCTTGTTTTTGTATCCAACTTTGGAGAACTGTGTAGCAATTGTTGTTGGGTATTTTTAAGATTTTCTTGCTTCTATGAGCTGAGTGCATCATGTAGAAGACCTAGATATTTTATTTGGAATTTTTATATTATTATTCGGTTCTCATATCTTAAGCAGAAATTGGAACTTAGCGACTTTTTATGAAAGTTAAGAATGTAGTTAACTCTTCTAAAATCTTTAGCAAATCCCCTTTGAGAGTTTTGAGTGTGGTTTTGAGTTCCAAAGAATAGTTTGGAAATTTGTTATAGAATTTTATAGAGTTTCAGGACTAGGGGTAAAATGGTCATTTACCCGTATAAGTGTATTTTGGTAATTTCTTTATGATTGATTATATATCTTAGGAGTTGGAGACTTCTAAGAAAATGAGATACATTACTGATCCACTTGCCTTGTATGACAGGCGATTGAGTTTCTACGGCTACAAGCCAACGGGATTTTAGATTTGATTCAGGTAAGTCCTTGCGACTTAGATGGTTTCTAGATGTTAGCTAAATGATGATAATGGTGTGTGTTGATTGTTTAATAGCTATAACATTGCCTAGGACGTCTTTTATTATTTTTAGGCCCAAGTGTATATATAACGGGTCGTGACATCACTACCCAACTCTGACATGAGACTGGGAGGTTCTCTATACCCAGACCATACAGGTACAAGGTGAGATGCATCGGATCCATTCCTGATGGTTACACGGGGACGGAGGCGAGGTTTGGGAATCCCTCGTGTCACAAAACAAGTATCATTAGTAAGAGTGAATGACCTAAATAAAGATAATAAACATGGATCTCTCTGAAAGCATGATATGTGTTTAGTTTTGCTATTGTGTGTGTGTGTGCTATTTTCATTTATCTAACATTTAGATAGCTAGCTAACGGTTTATTTATGTTGTTGTCTAGATTTACCATAGGTTAGAGCAGCAGCTGAGTGATCCGAAAGTAGTGGTCAGCCGGGTCTCCGTACTCCTTAGAGTGGGGTTTGGGTTTTGATTGTTGTTTCTTTTCTAGTATGATGGTATGTAGACTTTTTATTACCTTAAGTACGTTGTTGGCTGTTAGACGTTGTTGTTACATTCATGACATTACAATACCGTTTTATGAATTCGTTTTTCCTTATTTGTGTCTTGTTGTAAGATCCTAGTAAAATTGTTGTTAAACTAAGGTTGGGACCCATTGTGAGGTCCTAACCAATGACTTCCCGAGTTCTGAGAATTCGGGGTGTTACATGAGGTGTGTGAATGATCTGATCATGATGATGGATCGGTAGTTAGAGAGATAAGGTCAAACCCTATGAAACAATTTGGACCATGATAGGAAAATTGAGGCCCTTACACACAACCAAGAACGATTGTAAAACCCTTCCACTAAATCAAGGTTAGAGGTACGTCCACCAATAATAACGAAGGAGGCTTGTGAGCAATTCGAGATACCAACTTGTAGATACAAGTAGAATGACTCAAACAAGTCCAAGCTATAGGGAGAACGAGACTTTACTCCCCCTCTCTCTCCGCGTCCGAAGAACAAAGATTTGCAAAAGCAAAAGCTAATAATTATATTATGAATTGGTCTCTAAAAAATAGAATAGCCGCCCTCTATTTATATGTTGGGCTTGAGTCTATCTTCTATCCTAAGGATAGGATAAGATAAGATATGGTATTCATGATAAAATAACATCTTTCTTGCAAAAGATAAGATCTCCTTGATACAATCTAAGTCACTCTAATAGATAAATTAAATTATTTAAAAATAATTAAAACAACGTGGGCTAAAAATAACAATAAAAGGCCCAAAGTAAACAACTTAAATCATAATTAAAATTTGTTTTCACGGAATAAAATAATATGACTTGGATCAAAATTCAGCCTACTGGATTAGGCCATAATCATGTGGATGCATGCTTGGCCCGGAAGTGCATGGTTGGTCCGGAAGTGGTTTGTGCATGGATGATCTGGCGGCTTCCTACGTGGTCTTGCATTGTTGAGCTCTTTCATCCTATGAAGGTTTGCATGGCGTGCATGGCTAAGCTCTTCCTTACGTACTCTCCTCTTTAGTGCATGTGCATGGGTACATAAGTTTTCATGCACACGTGAACTTCTAGAACATAGGGATCTATAATGTTTCAGCATATGATCGATCCATCCTCTCTTTCTACCACATGTATACTTGCATGGGAAAGCTAGCTTTCTTGCATACATGAATCTTGTTATCTTCCATCTTCAATAAATGGTCTTCACTTCTCTTCTAGAGATGGTCTTCATTTCATCCTTGAGGATGGTCATCATTTCTTTCCGAGAATTGGTCATCATATACCTTCTAGAAATGGTCTTCATTTCTCTACTGAAATGGTCCAAGAAGTGGTTATCATCTCCTTTTTGGAAACGATCTCCATTTTTCTACTAGAAACTATTTTTTTATTTCTCTCCTATAAATGACTTTGATTATTCCTCTTCTCCTCCTGAAAATGCTCTTCACTCCTTGCCTCCTAGCTTCCGTGGTCATGTACCACTCATGCTCTACCCTAAGACCCTTAATCATGCTCTTCACTCCTTGCCTCCTAGCTTCCGTGGTCATCATTATAGACCACTTAATAACAATATTAATCCAAGGTACTTTCATGTACCACTCATGCTCTACCCTAAGACCCTTAATCATAGCAAATGCAATCTATAAGGTATCGAAGAATGCTAAAAATATCTCAAGAATAAATCATATGATAGGGTAAGCACATATATCATCAAGAATGTCATATCCTTTTTTTGGTAAAAAGGACGGAGATGGTCGGGAACCATACCGTGTTTATTAATGCAATATTAAAACAAGTTTAACAAGTAATACTTCGTTGGCTTCCCACACCTCTAGAGTCATTACTAGGAAATTGTAAAATGTCACTTAGTCAATAATGAGTCTATGAAAGCCAAAATGAAAATTAGCATAAAAGAACGCAATAAAATCAGCAAAAGCATTTGCTTCGCGATAAACGCTACAAAATTGGATGTTTCAATCTCTACCGATAAAACTTTGGAACTTAGAAACTATACTATAAAGCGGATGAACCCTTGAAATATGACATTAAACCAACTTGACCGCGAGCTCGAAATCAACCTCAAGCTTACAAATCCCCAACTCTCGGCCAAGATAGAAACATGTACTTAAGTGTAACACCCCATGTTCTGGAAACTCGAAGCGCTACGGGTTAGGACCGCACAATGGGTCCCGACCCTCAAAGTAGCAACAACACAACGGATCTTACAACAAGCCACAGACGAATGAAAACTAAAACTCAATATAATACCAAAGGTTTAAACAAAGGAAAACGTAAAAGACTCGCAGCCGAGTTCAATACGAAAGGGAAAAGCAACAACATAAACATAAACCCGATCCCGTCCTATAATGTACGGGAACCCCGGATGACCAAACTGTCCGGATCACTAAGCAGCATCCTGAACCTGAGGAACATCTACAACGACGGTATAAACCGTTAACTAACATTCAAGATATCAACATGAACGTAAATGCACAAACACACATAAGGTAAAATAAACATATAGCATGCTCGCACTCAACCGTTATTCTCTTTCATAAAGTTACTAATTACTAATTCAACTTCTTTTGTCACACGAGAATCTCCCGAAACTCGCCTCCGCTTCCATTTACCAATAGGAATAGATCAGTACTATCTGTTACCTATGGGCTTGGGCTGCAAGAACACATTCTAGTCTCCTGTAGAACTAGACAAGTGGTCATCGCCCGGTTATCATACACTTGAGCCAATTAAGGTTATAAAGGGTGAATCTGATTCCGGTTATCCGTTATATCATGATAAGCAACACAACTAAGCCAAAACACTCAAACAAATATACGAAATGAAGCTAAGTAAGTCCAAGGGACTTACCTCACTCGAAGGTACTCAAAGCTCAACAAACAAGTCAGAGATGACTCAATTTCCCTCGGGAAAGAAGCAAGGAAAGCCTGTTCACACAAGCATCACAAATCAAGAACGACACGGTTGCTATAAGTCTATAACTTCTAGTCTCAATGATCTCTTAGAGATCTCCACAAGATAAGGGATCAACCTTAGTCTTACAACATACTCAGGAAACAACGAACATCCAAGAATCAAGGAAAGGAACGAGGAAAGCAAGGAAGGAAGCAACTCACAAGAACGGAAGTTACCGCAGAGGAAACCGCAGGGGTGGCGGAGAAAGGTGTAAGGGAGGCTTGCCGCGGGGTGGGGATGTATGTGCAGGTGCGGTGGCAGCTGCGTGACAGAAGGCACTGTCGAGGTTTCTCTCGACAGAAACTTCACAACAAGGGATCCAAAGCTCGAACCTTTGATCCAACTCTTCAAGACTCAACCAAGGGAGCCTGTGAACATCAACATATCAACAATGGAACCAACAACAAGGATCAAGACTCGATCTTGATCCTTGGAGAATTAGAAAAGGAAAAACAAAGGGAAGAAGCGAAACAGAAGAGAACGGCATGCAACAACTACATGAACGTGATGAAGAAACTAGAAGAGATTAACTTACACGTTCAGCAAGGTCGCATGAAGCAAGGTGGCGACTACAACTCTCAAGGGTTGGAGAAACGTAAGCAAGAAATGGGAAAAGGAGGAAAGACGGGAATATATAGAGAAGGGTTGGAAAGATAGAAGGAAGGACGTCTAGGGTTAGAAAGAAGATAAGGAAACCGACCCATAAGATAGAAGATCGGATCTTCTATCTATGGAAAGAAGATAAAAGGTGCTACTCTGCTAGCACTATTAGGCTCGTCCCAGATTTTGACGTAAAGCTCTCTATCTTGTAAGACCTAAAGAACGATCCTCAAGTGTCATGCATGCTCTTCTTTGCTGCGAGAGTAAACCAGAATGTCATCTATGAAGACAACTACAAACTGGTCTAGGAAGTCGATGAACATGCTATTCATCAACTCCATGAAGACTGTGGGGGCATTCGTAAGCCCGAATGGCATCACTACAAACTCGTAGTGTCCATATCTGGTCCGAAATGTCGTCTTGGCTACGTCCTACTCTCTCACCCTCACCTGGTAATATCTTGAACTCAAATCGATCCTCGAAAATACTGACGCTCCATGCAGCTGGTCCAAAAGATTGTCGATACGGGGCAATGGGTACTTATTCTTGATCGTCACCTTGGTAAGCTCTCGGTAGTCGATACTTAACCTCATTGACCCATCTTTCTTTCTGGCAAAGAGAAATGGTGCGCCCCAAGGAGATATACTAGGGCGAATAAAGCCCTTCTCTACTAACTCCTCGAGCAGCTTCTTCAACTCAAGCATCTCGATAGGCGTCATACGATAAGGAGCCTTAGAAATCGATCTCGTACCGGGATATAGCTCAATGCCAAAGTCCACACTCCTCTGTGGAGGTAAACCTGATGGCTCTCCAAAGAGATCAGACGAACTCGCAAGCTACTGGAATCTCCTCCAAAGCCAGACTCGTACTATCCTTCATGGCGTAGCACCAAAAAGCCTCGCAACCCTGACTGATAAGTCTCGCAGCTCGCACTACACTAATGACTATTCCAATCTTCCCGAGATCCCATCCTCGGAAGATCTCAATGTGGCCCGCATTTGTAGTTACCGTCACTGTCCTCTTGCGATGTCCAGAACAGCTCGATATCGATCCATCCAATCCTTACCCAGAATAACTTCTTCATGTACTTTGTACATAACGAAGAAGTTAGCTTGCCAATCGCGACATCCCAATGCATTAGGGCAATTGCGAACCTCTCGTGTACCTCGAATCTTACCCTCATCGGGTAATCCTATAAAGAAGGATCAACCTTCTACGGTAACTAAGGCCAATCTATCTACACGTGCATCAGATAGAAAAGAATGTGTATCACCGGTATAGAAAAGAACTCTAATAGGAAAACCAATAATATGAATGGTACATGTGGTCGCTGGCGTTATCGGCTCTACAGCACTCCTATACTCATACACTTTGGCTGATGCATCTCTGGTGTCTACAAATCTACCAACACGTCCTCTACCTCTCCCCTGTCCTGGAGTGGAACCTGGAGGAGCAAAAGAACAAGAAACTCTGCTGCTGCTAATACTGTGATCTTTGTCTACCTCCTACAGCACTAGCAGCTGAAGAACCCTACTGTGATAACGCCTTGCCTGGCAGAAAAATGTAGCTCTGTGTCCGGGCTTGATACAAGAAAAGCAAGTCACTACTGGCTTCTCGCAATCAGCTCGGATGTATCCTGCACCTTCGCAGTTATGACACTGCCGTCCGTTGTTAGAACTTTGCTGAAAACCAGAACGTCCCAGCGTCTGACTACGCCCAAATCTAGCTGCTCTAGCTCCATCACTAGTTGATCTAGTCTTTTGTCTCTTCTCAGGACCTCCTATCTGAGAAACTCTCCTCTAACATGGTCGGTCTCTCTCATAGGCAGAAGCTCTATCGTGATAGTCTGTCAAATAATCACAACGGAAACCAGCAAGATAAGAGCGTGTCGACTCTCTCAGACTCCGAGAGAAAAGGTAAACATGTTGATCCTCAGGTGGTGCAGACGGACCCAGCAAAGACAACTCATCCCGAAACTTGCCGATGATCTCAGCAATAGGCAAATCCTCGAATCCAGCCTCAAGGAAATCCTGAAGGCGGTCTCTCCTCATAGTTGCAAGGCAGTAGCGATCTCTGATCACCGTCTTCATTTGGTCATAACTAGTGACCATATTGTGAGTTGTCCTCCACCAAGAATGAGCCTGATCCTTCATCAGCGTCTGTGCTATGTTGACTCGATGTCCCTTTGGGCAACCGATCGCCTCTATAGTAGAATCCAGCTGTCCCAGCCACTGCTCCACCTCTAATCCTGTCTTTCCTTTGAAGGTGGGAACGTTTAGCTGATCAAAAGCCTTAAAATAATTGTTGGGCTTCGACTCCTTCGCCTCATCCGGCACTCTAACAACCTCAGCAACTCTAGCAGGCGGGGCAACAACCTACGTAACTCTCTGCGAAACCTCAATTGATCTTGCAAGAACTGGCAGCACTGGTGCGGGTCCTCCAGTCCTGATAGCCTCCTCAACTCTCTACACGTCGTCGCGATATGCAGAAGCTCCTATGGACACTCGACCGGACTTTGTCGATGGCGCTCTTTGTGCTCCGGACTTAGCAGCAGTCCCATTCCCAACCTCAGGAACAATACTCTCATCCACTTCCTCAGCAAACGCCTCAGCGAAAGGCAGATCAACAATTGGGGCTTGGCCCCGACCTCTAGCTAGTTGAGGTCTTCTTGCACGTCCTCGTCCACGGACGGCAGGTGGAAGTGGTGGTCGACCCCTTCCTCGCCCTATAGCAACGGTAACTCTAGTGCGTGTCATCTACTATAAGGATAGATATATAAGACTATATATAGATATAAGGTCACACTACAGCTAAAGCTGAAATCCAGAAAAAGCATAAGGCCGACATATAAGAAACTACACTGCTGAGATCCGCGGAGGTAGTGGTGGTCGCCCGTACATCTATCCCAGACCGACAAGTTTAAAACAAAAACCCCTTTTTGAAAACTTTAGTCCCCTTGCGGGTTCTATTTATTTATCCATCCGACCTTTAGAAGATTTGGAGTGCAATTGTTGCCAACCTATAGCTCTGATACCATATTGTAACACCCCAAGTTTTGGGAGCTCAAACCGCTACGGGCTAGGACCGCACATTGGGTCCCGACCCTCAGATTAGCAACAACACAACGGATCTTACAAGAAGGCACAAACGAATGAAAACTAAAACTCAATATAATACTAAATGTTTAAACAAAGAAAAGCATAAAAGGTTCGCAACCGAGTTCAAAACGAAATGGAAAAGCAAAAACATAAACATAAACCCGATCCCATCCTATAATGTACGGGAACCGTGGCTGACGACACCGTCCGAATCACTCAACAACATCCTTAACCTGAGGAACATTTACAACGACGGTATAAACCGTTAGCTAACATTCTAGATATCAGCATGAATGTAAAAGCACAAACAAACATAAGGTAAAATAAACATATAGCATACTCGCACTCAACCGGTTATTATCTTTCATAAAGTTATCCATTACTAATTTAACTTCTTTTGTCACACGAGAATCTCCTGAAAGTCGCCTCCGCTTCCGTCTACCAATAGCAATAGATCAGTATTATCCGTTACCTATGGGCCTGGGTTGCAAGAGCACATTCTAGTCTCCTGTAGAACTAGACAAGTGGTAACCGCCCGGTTATCATACCTTTGGGCCAGTTAAGGTTATAAAGGGTGAATCCTATTCCGGTTATCCGTTATAACATGATAAACAACACACCCAAGCCAAAAAATCAAACCAATATATGGAATGAAGCTAAGTAAGTTCAAGGTACTTACCTCACTCGAAGGTACTCACAGCTCAACAAACAACTCAAAGACGGCTCAGTTTCCCTCAGCAAAGAAGCAAGGAAAGCCTGTTCACATAAGCATCACAAATCAGGAACGACACGGTTGCGAGAAGTCTATAACTTCTAGTCTCAATGATCTCTAAGAGATCTCCACAAGCTAAGGGCTCAACCTTAGTCTTACGGCATACTCAGAAAACAAGGAACATCCAAGAATCAAGGAAAGGAACGATAAAAGCAAGGAAGGAAGCAACTCACAACAACAGGAGTTACTGCAGAGGAAACCGCAGGGGGGGCGAGCAAGGCGCAGGGGCGGAGGAGGAAGGCGCAGGGGCGGCTTGCCGTGGGGGCGGGGATGTGCAGGCGCGGGGGCGGCTGTGTGACAAAAGGTGTTGTCGAGGTTTCTCTCGACAAAAACTTTACAGTAAGTGATCCAGAGCTCGAACCTTTGATCCAACTATTCAGGACTTAATCAAGGGAGCCTATGAACATCAACATATCAACAATGGAACTAACAACAATGATCAAGACTCGATCTTGATCCTTGGAGAAGAAGAAAAGGAAGAACGAAGGGAAGAAGCGAAACAGAAGAGAACGACATGCAGCAACTACATGAACGTGATGAAGAAACCAGAAGAGATGAATTTACAAGTTCAGCAAGGTCGCAGGAAGCAAGGTGGCGGCTGCAGCTCTCAAGGGTTCAAGAAACGTAAGCAAGAAACAGGAAAAAGGAGGAAAGGCAGGAATATATAGAGAAGGGCTAGAAAGATAGAAGGAAGGACGTCTAGGGATAGAAAGAAGATAAGGAAACCGGCCCATAAGATAGAAGATCGGATATTCTATCTATGGAAAGAAGATAAAACGAACGAAAGAAAGATCAGGCGCGATCTATAGTCAACCGTAGGGGCGGCTGACCTTGCCGCGGGTGCCGCCTGCCGCAGGGGCGGCACACTTCACCGTGGGGGCGGTGAAGACGAAAGAATGGGGGTCTTACATTAAGCTCCAAAGTTCGGTCATCGGTACCAAACAAACATTAAGCTTGTAACTGAAACCTTTAATCATTTGTCCCTTCCCATCTCGTACCTAGCTACGTGTTGTTGCGTAGCCAAGAGATTTGAAGACAGCTCCATCCGTATTCATTTTTGCAAAACACGAAGCCGGAAAGGTTCAAGCAACAACAATGGAAATCCAGGAAGGCAAGCTTAGTATCTTCATTGAGTTAACCATCACTCTATCGAGTTCTATTGTAACGACCCGTTTATTGGGGGCGTTTTCGATATTTATTTTCCGTATTTTGTTAAATATTTTAATGGCCTTAATATAATTTCCGAATCTTTTCACGTTGTAATTTCAATTTTACGAATTTTGATATATATATATATATATCAAAATATTATCAGTATGTATAACATTACATTATAATCAAGAATATATTTTACGGGAGCAATTTATATATCGAAAAATATATTTTTACGAGTATATACTTTGTTTATATAATCAGTATGGTATTTTGTGGCAAAGTTCGGAAATGTTTTCCGATCCGAAGTTCACGTTCGATTATATTTAATTGAGTATATATTTAATTCTCTTTTTCCCTTCTTTTTATTTTTTTTCTTTCCTTCTTTCTAATGCTGCCTCGCACCACTTCATTTGAACCAACCCTTCATGCCATTGCCGCCCGCCCATAGTGGTATCCTTGTGTTTAGCCTTCCAGCCTCCATAGCCCTGCAGTGTCCATAGTGGTAGCCCAATCATGCAAGCAATCGACTCTTCGGTACCTCATCTCTTTATTTCCGATGCACCCAAACAGCCTCAGCCCTATGCTCGTAGTCACGGCTCCCTCGCAGCTTGTGAGCAACCCCTCCCATCTCTCTCCTATCTCCTTTCTTCTCTTATCCCTGCAAACCGGAGCCTCTGTGCAAACCTCCCCCTCTAGTGAACTTGCTGGACTGAAGAGCAACCCCTCCTCCTCAATCCCGTTGGTAGCCTCTCGGGTTGGTTGCCTCCGCCCCAAGATTCCGAGCCTTTGCAGCCCTCGCCATGAGACCTTCCTTCTCTGGGCTCTAATCTCTCCAACTCTCCACGCCAAGCGCATCTTCTTCTCCTTGCTGCAATCAAATTGAGGCCTCACCTTTCGAGCTCCTATCAAACACCAAGCCCCCTTCGCTGTGAGGAAGCCTATCGTCGTCGTTGGAAGACTCGCCTTCTTTCCGCCACCGGGAGCCTCCTCAATCGAACCTCGCCAACTTAAACCACCGCCATGAAACCTAGGAAGCTCCCTGCTTTCTCAGTCGCAGGAAGGGCCCTATTGGAGCCAACCAAGCCGCCGCCAGCTTCCCACCCTACGCCTTGCCACCTCTGTCGCCACCGAAGCTGAAGCGGTCATTCCTTCTTCCGCCAGCGCCGCAATCCTCTTTCCCTCTCTTCGCTGGTGTACTGCTTCTAGGTTGAAGGGATCCTTTGCCCTTATTAAATCGAGTTCCCAAACTTTTAGTATAATTGCAATATGTAACCCATATTTTATATTTGCAGTTTTTTACCCAACTTTTTTGAAGTTGCAAAACTATCCTCTGTTGAAATTAATTAAAGATTTGACCCAAAAAATCTAATTGCAGATTATGACCCATATTCATTAAATTGTATGAATTGCCCCGGAAAATGTGTTAACGGTTTTTAACCTTGGATTTCAATTATGGGGATATACTTATATTTATTTATAGTATATGTTATGCCCTTGTTGGATTACGTTTGGTTTATAGCTCAAGGTTTTAGTTGCGGTTTTATGACCAAGTCTCCAAGATTTCATATTTTGCCCCGGAAGGGTTAATTACGAGTTTTAACATTGGATTTTGAAATTCGAGTTTTACCTTAAGTTATATATATATATATATATATATATATATATATATATATATATATATATATATATATATATTACATATTACAAGAAAATTTAGCGTATAACTAAATTTGATTAGTTGTGAGTTTAGGTCCGGAAGCGCCAGATAAAGGCTCAATGAATCCGCATTCAAAATTCGTAGATCGTCTCCCACCTTTGACCTCGTGTGAGTACCTTCTTCCTCGATTTAGTTATGATTAGTGGTAGAATCATGCTAGGTTGGATCTAGCATAACTTAGAGTGAATGCCAAGTAGTGGCTATGAACTTTAGGTGAGGATTAGTGGTAGAATCATGCTAGGTTTGATCTAGCAAAACCGAATTTCAGCACAACAGAAAAACTTAGAGTGAATGCCAAGTATTGACGTGTGTATGTTATCATGTGAGCTTTGTTGGGGTTGTGAGTATGTGTTGGTTGAGATTGTGGAGTTAGGATGGAAGTATCCTCGCATGTGGTTATAGTTGAGATCTTGTGAGTTTATGAGGACTAGGAGTGTATCCGAGATTATGAGAGTGTATGACCTAATAAGATCATATATGACTAGAAGTCTAAGGACTTCTAGCTTGTGTGAGTGGTTGTTGATTATTGTGCCTTGTCTTGAACAGATTTTGGTTATTTTTCCTTTGGAGAGTGATATCAAATTCGGTTAGCTTCGAGACGAGGTAAGTCTCCGGACTTACTTAGCTCGCATTCTCCGTATTAGTTTCGATGCGTTATTGGTGGTGTGTGTTTATTGTTTATGTGTGCGTTTATTGTTTATTTTATAACATCTAAACCGGTAATAGGACCACCGACTTTATATGTGTATATTAGGCCCAAGTGTATGATAACGGGCGGTGACCGCTTGTCCAGTCCAAAATGGGGATGAATGGGAGGTGCCTTGCGACCAGTCCAATGGGTGATGCTGATCCGCATCAAGTACAAACCCGTATGGTGAAAGGGGACAAGGGCAAGATCGTGAAGATTCTCGTGTCACACCATAAATGGAATTAGTAATGGGATGACATAAATGGAAAGATAATAAACCGGTTTGTGTGTTTTGGAGCATGTTGTGTGTTTATGATACCTTATGCGTGTGTGTGCCAATACCATGATTCTTATACCTTGAATGCTAGCTAACGGTTTTATACCGATATGGTTGTAGTTGTCCTGCAGGTTAGGGACGCGGCCGAGAGATCCAGAAGAGTTGGCAGCCGGGGTCCGTACATTGTATGATGGGTTTGTTGGTGGAGTCTTGTAGATATAATTATTTATTGTATGTTTTCGACATGTGGTCATTTGAGTTATTGATTCGGCTGTAGTCTTTTATTTGTATGATTTCGGGTTTCATTGCATTGCATAAAAATGTATTTCGTTTTGGCCTTTATTTGTGTCTTGTTGAATGATCCGGTGAAATTGTTGTCAGGCTAAGGGTCGGGACCCAATGTGAGGTCCCAATCTGTAGCGCCCCGAGTCCCGCGGATTCGGGGTGTTACGAAAGTGGTATTAGAGCCCTAGGTAGAAAACAATGGCACTCGCAATCTTCTAAAGGCCGAATGGAGGGAAACGGGGGTTCCGAGTTTTAAAATGAATTTCGTTTTCAAAAACACGAGCATAGTCAGTTGGGGTAGAACGTACTGACCACCACTCCTTCCGCGGATCTTGGCAGCGTAGTTTATTGGATTATTAGTGTATGTATATAAATATATATAGATAGGTGTATGTGGACTTAGGATTGTTGTTGGACTATTATTATATATGGATTATAGTTATGCATGATGGACTTGTTATATAAAAATGGTGGCATGATTTCTTTATATTGATATGAGTTGTACATGTGGCATGATAATATCATATTAGTGTTTGAAACTTGTATTATGAGAGTGGTTTTCTTGGATGTGATATGCTGATAGCATTGTGGACATATGACTTATATAGTCATATATGTATACTAGGGTATATAGTAGCATATGGATCTTGGACCTTATTGTTAAGATAGTAGAAAGCTATCATCGCCTCTTGGATGACGCCGTTTGAATTAGGATAGTGTGTATACGAGGATATACATGCTCAAGTATCGAGTTTAACGTTGTAATATCCGGAATTTTTATTCCGTTTAATTCCGTAGCAAACCGGATTTCGATCTTTTGATCCTTAGCTGTCTAAGTAGTTGGACACTATATCTCAAAATTTTATCATTTTATGTAATATCATTTCACATAAAATGATAAGATTTTATTAGTAGCAAACCCTAATCTTGCAAAACCCTAGTTCTTATAATTAGTTCGTAAAGACGACTTTTGACGAGACCATGACAAAGCTGAGACAAGGTCATGACAAATTCCTACAAGCAGTTGACCAGGCCCAGACAAGCAGTTGACAAGGCCCAGACCAGACAAGCAGTTGACAAGGCACAGACAAGCAGTTGACAAGGCCCAGGCAAGCAGTTGACAAGACCTAGACAAGTTGTTGACAGCTCATGCCATCTAGATTGCCTCAGCCCAGTTCTGCGTGCCCCCAGCCAGCGCCAGCCCACATCCTTGCCCAGCCGCAGCCCAGGTGAGCCTGGTTTACGAGCCCAGTAACAGCCCTCTTCCAGCCCTTGCCGCGTTCCTCTTCCAGCCCTTGCTGCGTTCCTATTCAGCCCCGTAACAGCAGCCATTCACCTTCCTTATTCACGTGATGTAACGGCTGAAAGATAGGAAGTGATAGCCGGATATCACGCTGGAGATTAACTTCCTTCCTTCAACAGCAACGCCAAATCGTCACTTCTCCCTTCTGTAAGTGATCCTCGCCGTCTTGCTCCCTCTTCACCCGTTGTCCCTCACTCTTCAATCTTCTGTTGCCTACCAGCACAATCGACATCTTAGTACTCCTTCTCCTGATTCCTTGCTTCTCGCCATACCTCGCTGCTGCACACGTTCAGAAACAATCCCAGACCCAGAAACTTGCAAGTAAAGGAGCCAGCAAAGGGAGGAGACTTTCAGCAGCCGAATCGACTATCCCTCTGGACATCCGTGAAGCCCAGAGAGCCATCGACGTCTATCCTTCTACACGCGACACCTTTTGAGCAGGTGAGCCGCAGTTTCTCCCTTCCCCTTATCTGCTTCCGACCTTCCAGCTCTTCTCACTTCCTTGCTGTCGATAGCCAGGCGAGAGGAGCTTCACACACCTGCAACAGGCGTGGAGTTTCGTAGAGGCCAGGCTCTCTTACAATCTCTCTCGATCCTATTGCGTCCAGTTGGGTAAGGTTGATACCCTCCTCTTCCTTGCACTTCCTTCCACATCTTTCATTTCTAATGAATGCTTATTAGGTCTCCTAATCATGCCCAGAACTTCCATAGAAGAAATAGTAAAGATAGATGCGTTTTCTGAGTTTTAGGAAGGGACCAACAGTCCACTTTGGGTCCAGTTTTGGGTAAGTTATACTCGTCTTTTGTGGCTGATTTTCGGATATGATATAGTCGGCATTGTAGTGTATAACATACTAAAATTTTAGATTAATATGAGTTACAGTTTGAGAGTTATTGTGTTCCAAAGTTGACGCCTCATGCACTTTTTATACATGTGCTGAGTGTTGGGGAAAACAACAAGTGGTGCTATTTTGTGAGATGGTTTTGAATAAGCTCTTGACCTCCGTTGGGCTTGAAATTTGGATATGATATAGTTGACATATTGTTGTAGATTATATTAAAATTTGGGAGGAATCCAGTGAGTGGTTTGGGATTTATGATTTTTCAAAGATTGAGTCGTAAGCAGTTTTTCTGTTGTGTTGAAATTCGGTTTTGTGAGATAGTTTTAAATAGGATTTTGATATCCTTTGCGGCTAAATTTTGGATATATTATAGATAAGATTTTACGGTAGAACATATCTAAATTTGGGATAAATCCAGCGAGTAGTTTAGGAGTTATGATTTTTCAAAGTTAAGACAATGTGCTACTTGCTAAGTGTTGTACCCAACTTTAGAAATATTTGTAGAAGCGATGCTTTAACAGTTTTAAAAAAATTCTTTCTCCTACGAGTAGATAGGATATCATAGATGACCTAGGGAATTATTTCGGAATTTTTATAAGATTATTCGAATTTTATATTTGAAGCTATATTTGGACTTTAGTGACTTTTCGAGAAATAGAAAATGGGTAGTTTTTCTAGTTGTGAACTAAAATCATCCTAGGGAGTAGAATATGGTTAGTTAGCCTCAAATTATAATTTAAGTACATATTCCGAGTTTTTTGAAGTTCCGGGACTAAGGGTAAAATAGTCATTTTACCTTAAATAAACACTGTAATAACTTCTGCACATAGAATCGTATATCTTAAGAGTTTTAGACTTATAAGTATCCAGGGAAATGTGTTGACCCACATGCCTCCTCTGACAGGCAACTGAGTTCTGCACTTACGGATTTAGTGGTTGTTAAGAGAGAGTCGAGATTTGATTCTGGTAAGTCCACGGACTTACTTAGCTGGCTTCATGTATTAGTGTAAGGTGTATGAGTGGTGTTTGTTAATTATGATAAATAACGAAACCGGATTAGGCCGACTTTATTATTTACGTAATTGACCCAAGTGTATGATAATGGGTCATGACATCATCTGCCTAGCTCTTGCGAGAGTCTAGGAGGTTCCCTGCGACCAACCCAGTCCGGTAGACGGTCAAATGCATTAGTACCATTCCGCGTTGGTAAACAGGGACAGGGGAGAGGTTTGGGAATCCCTCGTGTCACAAAATAAGTATCATTAGTAATGACATATCACCTAATTAAAAGATAATAAAAAGGATTGAGTGTTGCATGTTGATTGTGTATGTTGTGTGTTTGTGCTTTTATCTTTATAGTTATGCATAAAATGTTAGCTAACAGTTTTATCCGTGTTGTAGATTTGTAGAGATAGACAGTTGCAGAGAGATCTGGAACGGATGGTCAGCCGGGTCCATGTATTCATTAGATGGGGACAGGGGGTCTCTCATACGACATGCATGTTATGTATCTATATATATGTTTTGTAAGGCTGCCACATGTGTACATTCATACATTAAAAATAATATGTTTTGAAATTGTGTTAAATACATTTGTGTCTTGTTGTAAGATCCAAGTAAAATTGTTGTCAAACTAAGGTCGGGACCCATTGTGAGCTCCTAACCAGTAGCCCCCCGAGTTCTCAGAATTTGGGGTGTTACAAACGTTACGTTCGGACGAACACCTAGGAGTTTCTCATACTCCTTTTAGAAAACGTCAAAGTGGAGGATTAGAGATGGCGTAAACGAAGGATAAACAAGTGGAAAAGAACCTCGAGTTAGTTTAAGCAAAACTAAGAAAGAAGTCGTACAAGTCAGGAAGCGGCAAGAAGATATGAGTGGTTGTTGAAAAGGAAGCAACAATTGAACAACAATGAAGGAACTAGAGACAACGAACGTAAGATTTTTCCAAGTCTGGTGTCGATGAACTAAAGATGTGAATCAAGTAAGGAGCACTACATTTTCGCTCGAGAATAAAAGTGGTGTTCTAAGAAAGACGAGTTTTCAATAGGCGCTCCTAAGTATGGGAGTCAAGATGAAAAGATTGGTCAAACAATTGCAAAATATTGACAAGAACCTTAACTTCAGCATACAAAGGAACTAGAAAGTGAAGTGACGGTTTTTGCGAGAGCCTAAGGGGGAGACTTCTTCAGAAATACGAGAGTTACGAAGAGGACTAAACGGTGGAAGTTCATATGGTAGAATTACTGATAGCATGAATTATAGTCTATATTTTGGGGTTTGTTTGGACGTTTTATCTTTCATAATCTGCATGTTTGTATGTACATTATGTGATTTTACTACCATTTCATCTACCTTTGCGAGAATCGAGGTCTACACCTGGTTTCGTTGTAATTGCAGGTAATTTGGTACGTTTTGCATCAAAAAGGAGCAAAAGGAGTCATTAGTCATTTGGAGCTACATCCAGGGAGCATAGCCATGGATTAAAGATTTACTTTGGACCAGTTTTGAGAGATTTCACATTCAGTTGTGAGTCACCTCGGTTGACCACAGATTCACCTCGACCGAGGTGATCCAGAGACGCCGACTCGACCGAGGCGAACACCTAGGACGCGGCGAGAATATTTTATTCTTGGCTGAGATCTTTTATTTTTGGAAGGTGATCTTATATTTTTGGGCTTGGCTCCTGGAAGGAAGGAGATATGCAGAATCATATATTTTACCTATATTTATGGGAAAATATCTTTCTAAGATTTATTATCTTTGGAGGGTTATTTTCCTATAAAAAGGGTTGGATTTCCACAATTCCGGGGGGGCCGCATACGATCCGCTATCAGCACAAGAGAGTTATTACGCAGCAGCGGCCTACTCCAAGTTGGGAGAGTTGAAGAACCTTTTTGAAGTTTGAAGGAAGATTGAAGTTCATAGCTTTTATAGCTTTATTGAAGGGTTTTGTAAGATTGTCTTCAATTCCCTCAATTGTTGTCTTGTCTTTTTGGATTGCTATCCAAGGAACGCTTTGTTGTGATATTTGATTCAGTTATTGAAGTCTTTTCATTAAATTCTTCTTTGTTCAAATATTCACCTTCTTCCCATATATTTTAATACTTTCATTATGATGATGAGTGGCTAATTTCCTTGTGTGATTCTAGGGTGATTGGCTGAAGGTTGTGGGAAAAACAATGATAGAATAATCTTAGATTCCAGTAGGATCCTGAAAGTTCGAGTCTTTAACCTTAACCCTAAGCATCTCGTTCAGTCGATGAACACCTCGGCCGGGGTGGAAACTGGCTGACCGAGGTGACTTATCTGATCCTAAACTGAGAGTTAAGTGTTAGAGTTTGCCAAATCCTATTCTCATTACACCTTTCCTGGTTCAAAGCAAGCTTAGGATGAGACTTACCCGGTAATTCCTTAGTTTGTGTACCAACGATCATAAGTGTAGGTAATAAAGGTTTATCCTTTATTGGGGTTTGAGTGTGCTTCCATCCCATCTTTGTGAGTTAGCCTGAAACTTACCCGGTAAAGGTTGATTCTATTCCCTTAGATGGTGTGTTAGTTTGAGGTTATAGTTCTTTATCTTGATTCCTTGAGACTTACCCGGTAATAGGAGTTACGGTTTAGGATTAGTGTGTAGTGAGACTTACCCGGTGATCTACTCCACTTTAGAAACACCTTCCCCACGCAAAAATCTCAGCTTTGTCCGCTTATCTATAGATCTTGAGTTGGAACCACAACTAGATGCTTTAATCCCTAGAATTGCATGTTTGCTTTATTGACTTCTTATTCATCTTTGATTGTGTTAATTGCTCTTGTGGTTAGTATTGACATAAGCACACCGTATTGACTTTGTTTCACCGAGTCCCTGTGATCGACCCCTGGAATTTTCTTGCTTTTACTACGATTGACCCGTACACTGCGGGTTCGCATCCTTGTTTTAAACTTAAGTCTAGGGTTATAAATTTAAAGCTTGCACACACCGTTTGGAGTGAACAAGTTTTTGGCGCCGTTGCCGGGGACTTGGTCTAGACCGAGCCGGTACGGTTTACTCTTGGGGCATTTGCCCCGTTTTGTCTAACCACTCTACTTGAGTGACTTTTGCAGGTTCTTTCTTAGGTACATGCGAAGAACCCGCACTGGGAAGGAAATCGTTCCTTACGATCCCGAACCAGAAAAGACATACAAGCGACGCTTAAGAGAAGCAAAGATGGCCCAACAAGACGATCGCGATCTTGCGGCCCAATTGAGAGAGACGCAAGAGCTGCTGCGCCTCAGCAAGGAAGAACTCATGCAAGAGAAAGAGGAGAATCGCACCAGGACTGCAGCAATCGAAGCTGAGATTGCTGTCATTCGGAACCAGATTCTACTTCGACCGAGGGAAGATCCTCCTGTTGACCCTCGACCGAGGCAGATTCCAGTACCAGATGCCCCGGCCGATGTACTTCCAACTCGGATGTCAGTCCGAGATGTTCTTCTTGCAGGAATTCCACAAACCCTAGGTCAAAGGATGGACCCTAATCAACAACTGAGGCGTCCAGAAGTGAACCTAGGAGATCCAGCAGATCATGACTACGAACTTCGACCGCAAGTTTTAGCCATGATCCGCCAATGCCAATTCGGAGGGGTAGAGAAAGAGTCGCCGCATCAACATCTTCAAAACTACGAGATCTTGATGGAAACCTTGCGACCTCCCAGAATTGAGAATAACAACTACAAGCTAAGACCTTTTTACTTTTCTTTAAAAGATAGAGCTCTTACTTGGTATCAATCTCTTCCTCCAGGAAAAATCAGCACATGGGAGAAGATGAGCACGAAATTCTTAACCAAATTCTTTCCCCCCTCAAAGACCGCCGAAATGAGAGGGAAGATCAATGCTTTCATCATGAAGGACAAGGAGAGCTTGTCCAAGTCTTGGGAGCGGTTCAAGGATATCCTTTTGGATTGCCCACATCATGGGATTCCAAAGATCGAGTTGTTGGAGATCTACTTCAAAGGGCTGGACGGAAGCACCCAGTTCAATCTCCAACTACTCTCCGCCGGTACCTTCATGGACATGGCGATTGATGAGGCTTGGGACTTCATTGAGAAGCAAGCCTTGCACATGGAGAAATATACCCACCAAGGAGCTGAAGGTGGAGTTAAAAGAGTCAACTTTCAAGAGATTCAAATCCAACAACAATCAACTCACGTCATTGAAGAACGACGTGAAGCAATTAAAGGAGCTCTTGATGGCTCAAACTAAGAAGGAAGAGCAAGGGCAAAGGAACAACAATAATAACGGGTACCGTAACAACAACAACGGTTCCCGAAACAACAACTACAACAACAACAATAGAGGATCCAATAGCAACAACTGGAGGGCGAATAACCAAAATCACGGTAACAATCATTCAAACTCCAATTCTAATGATTCCTCTAACCCTTTCCTCTCTCCCCCTTCTTCTTCTTCTTCTACTCCATTGAAAAGCCAAGGGAAAGGATCAAGTTCGTCTCAGCCAGAAAAGAAAGACGCAGTTCTGGAGGCAATCTTGATCAAGCTTAGCGCTATGGAGAATTCTATGACTTCATTTTCGAGGGCCCAAAAGTCCTTCGAACAACAACTTGCTAATAGGGCGAATGAAGCGCCAAGAGATCCAGGGAAACTTCCAGCAAAGACAGAAGCTAACCCTAAGGGCCAGTGCATGGCCATAACGACGAGGAGTGGACTCAAAACTGCAGATCCAGTACCTCGCTCGACGCAGACCACCTCGGTCCAGATCCAGTCGAAGAACACCTCGACCGAGATGCCAACCGAGGCGGAGCAACAGAAAGCAGGAGGAACGACAGAAACTTATGTTCCACCCCCTGCATATAAGCCACCACTTCCATTCCCTCAGTCCAGAGCCAGAGCACATCTTGACAAGCACTTTGGTAAGTTTCTTGACTTGATGAATAAGCTACATATTAATATTCCTTTCCTTGATGCTATTTTAGGTATGCCCGCCTATGGGAAGTTCTTAAAAGAGATCTTATCAAGGAAGAGGAAGCTGGAGGATGTTGGTGAAGTTAGGATGACATCTAAATCTTCGGAGCTTATCAAGATCATGAAGGAAAAAATGCCGCCTAAGTTGAGAGATCCCGGCTCATTTTGCATTCCCATTCAAGTTGGGGATGTCACTTGTGAAGCCCTTTGTGATCTAGGAGCCAGCGTGAGCATCATCCCGCTGGAGTTGTGCACTAAGATCGGTCTTGGAGAGCCCAAACCGGTCAAGATTCGACTCTACATGGCGGATCGCTCCATTACCCATCCCGTGGGCATCTTGGAGGACGTTCCGGTCAAGTTAGGTAACTTCTATCTACCCATAGATTTTGTCGTACTTGACATTCCCGCAGATTATCCAGTACCTATTATTCTCGGGAGGCCATTTCTAGCAACTTCGGGTTGCAACGTGGATTGCAAGAACGCCAAGTTGAAATTCAACGTTGGTGGCGATGAGGTGGAGTTCGCTCTACTTGCAGCCATGAAAGGGGAGCAACTAACTGATGATATCTTCAACATCTACGATGAAGAAGAATCAAGAGAATTGGTGAGCTCTATCCTTATTGACGATCCACTCGAAAGAGTTATAAGTTTCAGTTTAATGGAGGAAGGTATAGATGCTTCTTGTGATGCAGATATACGGAGCTTAAAAGCACTGGAAGAAGATCCAGGAGCTAAAACTGAGAAGCTGATCCAGGAGGCGAAGATCTCCAGCCTCGGACCCAGTAGCAGTACCTCGACCGAGGCACTTTCTGGACAGAGCGAGGCGACTGAAGAACACATCAGTCAACGCCTATGCGCCTCGACCGAGGTCGACGGCGAGACGATGTCAACTGAGATTGCTGAGAACAACAATTTTCTTACTCCCTTCTCTGACATTCACCCACTGTTGGTGGAACATTCCATCCACCAACTTTCTGATAATAAAGGTCCTTGGTACGCTGATATTGTGAATTATCTTGTTTGCCAGGAGATACCGCCCGGATTGACGTACTCTCAAAAGAAAAGATTCTTCAAGGAAGTACGACATTACTACTGGGACGAGCCGCTGCTATTCAAGCGCGGACCGGATGGGATGCTTCGAAGGTGCATTCCGGAGGATGAAGTTAATAGCGTCATAAGGCATTGTCATTCACTTCCTTGTGGGGGGCATGCTAGCACCGATAAAACATGCGCTAAGGTATTGCGCTCCGATTTCTTTTGGCCTACATTATTTAAGGATGTGCAATCTTTTGTTGTCTCTTGTGATGCATGCCAAAGAACAGGGAACTTATCAAGGAGGAACGAGATGCCGCTTAATAACATCCAAGAAGTGGAAATCTTTGATGTATGGGGGATTGACTTCATGGGACCTTTCCCATCATCCGGAGGAAACCTCTACATTCTCCTTGCAGTTGATTACGTCTCTAGATGGGTTGAAGCCATCGCTTCCCCCACTAACGACGCCAAGGTGGTTGTGAAGTTCTTGAATAGAACTATCTTTCCACGATTTGGAACTCCACGCATCATCATTAGCGATGGAGGAACGCATTTCATCAACCGGAAGTTTAAAGCACTTCTATCGAAGTATGGAGTAACCCACAAGGTATCAACTGCCTATCACCCTCAAACTAGTGGACAAGTCGAGATCTCGAATAGAGAAATCAAGGCAATT
This sequence comes from Fagopyrum homotropicum, assembly GCA_033239125.1. Lineage (NCBI taxonomy): Eukaryota > Viridiplantae > Streptophyta > Magnoliopsida > Caryophyllales > Polygonaceae > Fagopyrum > Fagopyrum homotropicum. Next base: position 53,589,397 of record BSWB01000002.1, read on the forward strand.
TTGGAGAAGACCGTCTCTAGAACGAGGAAGGATTGGTCCATGAAGCTGGACGATGCTCTTTGGGCGTACAATACCGCATTCAAGACTCTCATAGGTACCACTCCTTATAATTTGGTATATGGGAAGTCTTGCCATTTGCCCGTTGAATTGGAGCACAAGGCGTATTGGGCTATCAAATGGTTGAACTTTGACATCAAGGAGGCTGGTGAGAAGCGACTATTGGAACTTAACGAGCTGGAACAGCTGCGGTTGAACGCCTATGAGAATGCCAAAATCTACAAGGAAAGGACGAAGAGATGGCATGACAAGCGTATCATTCCAAAGGAGCTTAACGAAGGAGACTTAGTTCTACTCTTCAACTCCCGCCTCCGTCTTTTTCCAGGTAAGTTGAGATCTAGATGGACCGGACCTTATGTTGTGAAACATGTTTTCCCTCATGGTGCAGTTGAGATATGGGGAGAAACTAGCGGAAGTTTCAAGGTCAACGGTCATAGACTTAAGAAGTACCAACCGGAAACGCCGGTTGAGGAGGTTGCACCGATATACCTCGTTTGAGACGCATCATGGTCCAGCTAGCGACCTTAAATCAAGCGCTTCTTGGGAGGCAACCCAAGGTATTGCTTTCTTTTCCCGTTTTCTAGTCTAGATTAGATAGTTCTTGTTTTTGCTTTGCTTTGCTTTGTTTTTGGCGTTCTGGACAGACAACAGGGAATATCTAAGGAGGAGCACAACTGGAAGGACAGAAGTTCGAGATTCTGAGAAGATAGAAACACTTCGGTTACTGTCAAAGCACCTCGACCGAGTTGATTCTTGAGCAACCGAGGCGACTAGGGTTTCTGCAGAACCGCCTCGGTCCATACCACCTCGGTCCGGTCGAGACCATCTCGACCGAGGTGACAGCAGATCCAGGAACGGTATAAATTGGGAAAAAATTTATTTTTACCTTTTTATCTTCTTCACCTCGACCGCGGCGACAGTCCACTTCGCTCTCTCTCGTTCCTTGCTCGTTTTCGAAGATTTCTGCTTCTAAACCGTGATTGAAGGTTAGAGGAATCGATTGCAACAACAGATCTGCAAAGAAATCGAGCGAATCGACCGAAACGAGGTAAAACAAGTCGAAACCCTAACTCGTTCGTTCGCTTTGATTTGGGCTTTGGTTGCCCGTGATTTTGCTGAGAAAGGATTTAAGTACCCCTTAGGAAGCAATTGTAGTGATTTTAGGGGGAAAAGAACTGAATTTCTGAGAGTGGAATCGTGACTGTCTTCGCCTCGGTCCAGTCGACCTGCACCTCGGTCGAGGTGATTCTTGGAGCTTGTTAGTCGACCGAGGTAGTCTGACAGTATTGATTGAAGATGAGTTCTGACAGGTTGTTAGCCCTTAGAGATAGATCCTCTCCTTCCCCTTCCTCTTCCTCATCCCGACCTTCTATCCCGGTGATCCATGAGAGACACCGGGTAGATTATGAGCGCATTGCTAGCCGTCCAGTGATCGCACCTAGATTTCTGGACATTTCTGCTTTTGACTGTCTCCACGTAGATGGAGAGCTTAGGAGGATGATCACCACCGTAGGGCTGGATCAGTTTACTGAGATCCGAGCCCTAGCCTACTTAGAGCCAACCCTTGAGTTTGTCAGCTCCTTCACTTACCTCCCCACAGAGAGGGCGGTGAAGTACCGGTTGATGAACCGGAACTACTTAGTACCTCTAGACCATTGGAGAGACATCTTTGGCTTCCCTACCCCCACTGCCGTAGACTTCCCGACCCGAGCTGTAGCTAGAGAGTTCTGGGGTCAGATCGCCCACATTACAGAGCATGCAGATAGGTGGCGCCCTGGTGATTCCAGGGAGAAGCTTATCTTCCACCTTGCTTTTCGTTTAGCTCACAAGATCTTCAGCGAGACGCTTCTGGCGCGTACTGAGACACCCCAGAAGGTCCGACAGGGGGAGCTCTTTGCTTTGTACTGCATGGTCACAGGTGGATACCCTGACTTTGGATTGATGCTGGCAGAGGATCTGCACAAGATCAAGGCCAAAGGGAAGGGAGATATATGTTGTGGAGGGCTAGTGACCCATATCGCTACTTATCAGGATATGGATCTGAGTAGGTGTACTATGGTGGCGGCTGCCAAGCCGCTCGGACTTCAGGAGATGATCACACGGAGGATTCTAGTTCCCCGTGGTTTGACTACACCTTACGTCGCTATGCCATGGGAGCTGACTACACCTCAGGGCATCAGGTGGTCTGCACAGTTCTCAGTTTTTGATCCATACTACTGGCAGACAGCATGGGCTCCACTGATGGAGGATTACAGAGAGGCAGCAGTTGCCCCTGCTGCAGAGGAGGAGGCTGAGGATGAGGACGACGATGAGGACACAGTAGATGAGAGAGGAGGTGGCGTCCCGATGGACACAGGGACAGATACAGCTGGGACGAGCGCGCCACCTATTATAGATCTGGACGACGAGGAGGACACTGAGCCGGCGCCAACTGAGACTTCTCCAGTCAGACCTGCTAGACGCAGGAGGCATGGAGTGAGGGATAGAGCCGCTCACCGACGGATCGATGACCTGACGGATCAGGTTATCGACTCATATGCTGCATTATCGCTGGATATCCGCGAGATGCAGGAGCGGCAGCATCATCAGCACATCATGGCTCAGCTGCAGTTCGAGCGCATCATGGGCCATCCTTACGATCCGACTCTGTATCCCTACATACCACCACCACCACCGGATCGAGACTATTGAGGAGCTGCTGGATTTTCTTTATTTTCTTTTATGCAGTTCGGCTTTTATCCGGTGAGTACTCTCATGATTAGACCTTTTATTATACCCACTGGGACAGTGTGTCTCAAGTATGGGGTGTTTGTTATTTGACTACGTGACTACGTGATGTATTTGACACCTTTGATGTATTTTATTTATCGGATATTTTCGTATTTATGCTTCATTGCCTTTATATGATTATCTGATATTACATGCATACCTACAGGTTATTTGATTGAGAAAAACGTCAAAACTGAAAAAAATTTGGTTTTAAAAAAATTTTTTTCGACCTCGACCGAGTCAGTCTTGGCCAAACAAGGCGTTCCACCTCGGTTGAACCAAGAACACCTCGACCGAGGTGTGTTAACTGAGAGTTTTCGAAAACGAATTTTTGTTACTTATCTGGATATGACCTCAGTGAAGACCTTGTTTACTGACTGGTTTTAAATTCTTTATGTGTTTGAAAGGTTTTATAATATGTTTAAGTTGCTAAATGCTTTGTTTGAAATTATTGGCATGTTTAATACTTTGTTTTTATCCAAATTATGTTGAATTTGAAGGTTGACACCACAAGATAAGTTCTCTCACTTTCTTCCTGGAAAGACCAAGGCAATTCATTCTTCTCTCTTCTTCTTCTTGATCATGCTTAACCCCTCATATACATTTTGCCTCCCTTTACCTATCCGGGAATTTGGAAGCAAGCGAAGTGGTGAAAGCAAGTGAAGCAAGTTGAGAAGTTGGCTGGAAGTGAAAGTGCTAGAAAGTAATAATAGGTTTGGGGAAGTCAATCATGAAGATGAGTAACTCGGCACCATTCACATAGCCAGGTGTTTGTGCCTTGCCAAAGTCGGATTGAGCGATATTCCTAACGGGTCATGGTATGTGCATCAAGGGTTTGATGCATCTCGAGAAATTGATGATTGCAGATTTCCTAGGCTTCGGTTATTGTGCACCTCTGTCCATGCATCCCAAAAAGTAAAGTAAAAAGAAAAAAAGTGGAATAAGCAAAGCTTATTGGTGGAAGATGTTGCAAGTCAAAGTGGAAGTGAAGTTCATCCTTTTCCCGGATTCTATCACCACATTACCTTACATACATCCCTACCCTACACGTTTCTTGACCTTTTCTTTTGGGAAGCCCTTGAGACCTTGAGCTTGTTGATTGACTTAGTGGTTTAAACTGGATTATACATGATTAATTTTGATAATTATGAATTATTATGCATTCTATGATTTTATGCAAAGATGAACAACTTTCCTATATTTATAAAATGTTTTGAGCATATTGAGTTTTTAAATTCCAGGAAGTACTCTCTTAGAGTGATCTATGATAGTTGCACACCATAAAATGTTTTTGAAAGACTTTTTCATTGATTTTCTTGACTTATAATCCATTCTATCTTGTCTTCTATATGCGGAACTTGCTTGGGGACAAGCAAGGGCTAAGTATGGGGTATTTTGATAGCATGAATTATAGTCTATATTTTGGGGTTTGTTTGGACGTTTTATCTTTAATAATCTGCATGTTTGTATGTACATTATGTGATTTTACTACCATTTCATCTACCTTTGCGAGAATCGAGGTCTACACCTGGTTTCGTTGTAATTGCAGGTAATTTGGTACGTTTTGCATCAAAAAGGAGCAAAAGGAGTCATTAGTCATTTGGAGCTACATCCAGGGAGCATAGCCATGGATTAAAGATTTACTTTGGACCAGTTTTGAGAGATTTCACATTCAGTTGTGAGTCACCTCGGTTGACCACAGATTCACCTCGACCGAGGTGATCCAGAGACGCCGACTCGACCGAGGCGAACACCTAGGACGCGGCGAGAATATTTTATTCTTGGCTGAGATCTTTTATTTTTGGAAGGTGATCTTATATTTTTGGGCTTGGCTCCTGGAAGGAAGGAGATATGCAGAATCATATATTTTACCTATATTTATGGGAAAATATCTTTCTAAGATTTATTATCTTTGGAGGGTTATTTTCCTATAAAAAGGGTTGGATTTCCACAATTCCGGGGGGGCCGCATACGATCCGCTATCAGCACAAGAGAGTTATTACGCAGCAGCGGCCTACTCCAAGTTGGGAGAGTTGAAGAACCTTTTTGAAGGTTGAAGGAAGATTGAAGTTCATAGCTTTTATAGCTTTATTGAAGGGTTTTGTAAGATTGTCTTCAATTCCCTCAATTGTTGTCTTGTCTTTTTGGATTGCTATCCAAGGAACGCTTTGTTGTGATATTTGATTCAGTTATTGAAGTCTTTTCATTAAATTCTTCTTTGTTCAAATATTCACCTTCTTCCCATATATTTTAATACTTTCATTATGATGATGAGTGGCTAATTTCCTTGTGTGATTCTAGGGTGATTGGCTGAAGGTTGTGGGAAAAACAATGATAGAATAATCTTAGATTCCAGTAGGATCCTGAAAGTTCGAGTCTTTAACCTTAACCCTAAGCATCTCGTTCAGTCGATGAACACCTCGGCCGGGGTGGAAACTGGCTGACCGAGGTGACTTATCTGATCCTAAACTGAGAGTTAAGTGTTAGAGTTTGCCAAATCCTATTCTCATTACACCTTTCCTGGTTCAAAGCAAGCTTAGGATGAGACTTACCCGGTAATTCCTTAGTTTGTGTACCAACGATCATAAGTGTAGGTAATAAAGGTTTATCCTTTATTGGGGTTTGAGTGTGCTTCCATCCCATCTTTGTGAGTTAGCCTGAGACTTACCCGGTAAAGGTTGATTCTATTCCCTTAGATGGTGTGTTAGTTTGAGGTTATAGTTCTTTATCTTGATTCCTTGAGACTTACCCGGTAATAGGAGTTACGGTTTAGGATTAGTGTGTAGTGAGACTTATCCGGTGATCTACTCCACTTTAGAAACACCTTCCCCACGCAAAAATCTCAGCTTTGTCCGCTTATCTATAGATCTTGAGTTGGAACCACAACTAGATGCTTTAATCCCTAGAATTGCATGTTTGCTTTATTGACTTCTTATTCATCTTTGATTGTGTTAATTGCTCTTGTGGTTAGTATTGACATAAGCACACCGTATTGACTTTGTTTCACCGAGTCCCTGTGATCGACCCCTGGAATTTTCTTGCTTTTACTACGATTGACCCGTACACTGCGGGTTCGCATCCTTGTTTTAAGCTTAAGTCTAGGGTTATAAATTTAAAGCTTGCACACACCGTTTGGAGCGAACAATTACCGGGTGATTCAATCATTTTCCGTCATTGTGATGAGACTGAGCAACTCTAAGAAGGAGGAAGTGTATGCGGATGATGATCTTCAGAAGATGAGAGATGAAACAAGGAGCTTGGATCGAAAGACTTAAGATACAACCAAGAGGAATGCGAGTGGGTGATATTTATAGTCAGAATATTCGAGAAGTGCTTTTGGAAAACCTTATGAAGAGTGGTTAAGCCTATGAAGGTGGGTCATAGGACACGAAAGAGTCGGGAAGGTATAGTTATCTTACAAAAATGGAAGGAAGAGGGCAGCGCAATTAGAGCTAACAAAGTGGGAAGTAGAGTAAAATGAGCTAGTGAAGTTTAAGGTAGAGTACCCCAAGAGGGTATCCTTTAGGAGTATGGCGACATGGAAGTATGGTAGGAGAGTAAGTCATTGATCTTTGAGAGGGTCATTAATGAGCTAATCGGTGACCACCGAGAATGCACAGGTGCAGGTTGTATACTAGTGACTGTAGGTGGGGAGAGTAGTTCAGGATATGGGATCATGAAGAAGGGTAATAAGAACGTGGAATATTCGTGGTGGTTGAATGTCGGCAACAAAGAGGTGTATCAAGGGAAGTGCAAATATCTTAATCAGGTAACAAATTATCGATTCCAGCAAGTGATAGTAGCTTACCTTGTGGGGAGGAATTGTAACGATCTGGTGTGACCTTCTTAGGTCATGAGATTGTCATAAGGAGGAATGACATAGATCAGGGTAAAGGGAACTAGAAGGAAAAAAATGGAAGGGAGTCTTCTATGGTTATTGTGCGTAAAGGGATGATATATAAAGGGATGTATGGTATGTTTGTTCTAAAGTGATGATGTCATGTTTTCACGAGCAAAAGCTAAGTCGAAGTTTTGTGACTCACATGGCGAAGCCATAGTGGATACGATGTGAAACGAGGAATCTAGAATAATGCAATGCGGAAAGCTTGGAATTACAACGGTAGTGCTTGGTGAAGTAATGAGTGGATCTTTCAGGGTTGTGGTTGGGAAATTTCGCCTAATGACATACTAGTACGGTTGTGAAGATTGTTCATGGAATACCAAGAGATGCTTAAGGTGACCAACAAGAGAAAGAGAAAACTAAAGTTTTAAAGTTCGATGTTGATTTGAGATGTACAAGAAGTACATGAAAGATTGAAACTAGAGTCTCTATAGTCGGTTTGACGCTACATAAGAAAATGTAGTGTAAATTTCTACACCTACTTGAAGAAAGGATGTCTACGGTGAAAGATGATGTAGAATACGAAGAGATCCTCCCATATATTGGGATGCCATAGAAAGCAAAGAAAATTTTATCAAGTTGTTATAAGGTATGATCGAGTCTTGTAGTAAAGACCTTTGTGACTGAACACATGTGCGGGATCAAAAGATGTTACTATCGCCATTCCTTTGAAGTGAGAAGAGGGATTTAGTTAAAGTATGGTTTAACCAAGGCTTCAAAAGTCGGGAAATTAGAGCAAGTCTCTCGAGTTCTGTAGATGAAGGATCTTTGAAAGAGGATGATGAACATAGTAGCTATAAAAGGAGCAATACATGGATTGAAGGACGTCACCCTAACAGATCGGGGTGGACCACTTGTCAAGTGTTAGGACCAGGTTGTGTAGGTCATTGCGAGATGAAATGGGTAGAGAAAAGATCGAACCCGAGATAGAACAGTTTCCAATGCATCGGAAGGTGGATTTCACCATTAAGCTAGATTTGAAGTTCACGTTGAAATATATCTTGAACTCTTGATTTCAAGTTCATATTGACAGTATATCTTGAACTCTTGATTTGAAGTTCATGTTGGGATATATCTTGAATTCTTGATCTACATTTATTATAGAGGACACCAGTTTACAAAAAGAGAGACGGTTATCTCCGTTTGTACATCGATTACTATAAGTTGAGCAAGATGACAATGTAGGACAAGTATCCCTTACAACGAATGGATGATCTACTCGATCAGTTGCAAGGGCTGATAGCCTCTTACAAGATTAAGTTAAGAACTCGATTGTCACCGTTTGTGAATTCGAGACTGAGATATTGTAAGTACTGCATTTTGGACCAATCAAAGTCACTACGAGCTGTAGTTATTCCATATGGGCTTACTCATGCCCGGATGAGATATTTTGGGTCTACTCTTGAAAAAGAGAGAAGAGGTGTGACATGTTGTCTCGGGATGGCAAACCCCGAAAGATGTGAAAGAGGTTACTAGTTTTCTTGGATGTCCTGACCTTTACTAGATCTGTGAAGAGAGAAGTTGTATAACACCAATTATGGTAACCTACTCTGGATGACAATGAAGTATTGAATGGGGCGAAGAATTGAAAAAAGAGTTGTTGAGAGTTAAGAGGAGATTTATTGGTGCAATTGTTTTGGTTTACCTTGAGGTATTATGAGTTTGAAGTGTACAAGTAATTCTTCAAGACAAGGTCTTGATCGAGTATTGTAGAGCGACATGAAAGTAATAGTATACGTGTCTTGTTAATAGAAGTAGTATGGAGTAAAGTGGTTCCTTCTTTACTTGGAACTTGCAACAAGCATTGAGGAAATGTAACATCAAAGTTCGGTTTGACAAGAACCAAAGCCAACGGTGTAAATTGGAAGTTCGATCGTCTTTGTTAGAGATAAGCAAAGAAGAAACATGATGGAATTGATGTATTGAGAAAGACCCGAGAATGAAGTTGAGTTCCGATATATTGAATCTTTTTGAGATCTTAGCGTGAGTTAGGAAAGTGTTTTACCGGTTGGTGTGACCGCCAAGAGTAGAGAGTGTTCACCCGATGTTCATGTATATCAGTCGAGAGAGTACATACACGACTCAAGACAGATTGTCCGTCATGGTGATTTAGTGGCAGACGAAGAACCGATGAGGCTTATAGGGAGATAGAGTATAGTATCTTGGGTTGAGTTTTACACCGAGTTAGTAGCTTTGATAGAATCGTTGGGTTAGACCTAGTTCTTCTATGTGCATGTGTTATATTATGTCTAGTTGTGCCATGTGCGGGAATGTGTTTATAACCTGTTATATCTTGCGGGGGCAATCTGAGTAGATTGTGTGTATAGATTAGAAGGTTTAAGCCTTCTTAGTTTGAGAGTTCATACCTCGGTCTTAGGGATCAAGAAGTTCGACGCATAGCAAGTTTCGGGACGAAACTTGTTTTTAGGGGGATCTAATGTAACGACCCGTTTACTGTGTGAATTTTCGATATTTATTTTACGTATTTTGTTAAATATTTTAATGGCCTCAATATATTTTCCTAGTATTTTCACGTCGTAATTTGAATTTTACGAGTTTTGATATAAATATATATATATATATATATATATATATATATATATATATATATATATATAGAGAGAGAGAGAGAGAGAGAGAGCATAGATCCTATGAGAACAAACTTATCGTGTAATCTTGAGAACATATTCCTAATTATTATTAGTTTTGTTACGAAGGTGCCATATGGTTTAATGTATTATTCGTAATTAATGTTGATTGAGTAAATTATTTGTAGTTATTGTTGGATTCCTAATTATTATTATTCGTAGTTATTATTAATTATGATATCTACTCTAAATCTCAACCCTTAATACTCACCATCCAACGGTGTACGATTGTTCTCATGTATACACGTTAGGGGTGTTCTATATATATATATATATATATATATATATATATATATATATATGTATATATATATATACATATATATATATACATATATATATACATATATATATATACATATACATATATATATATATATATATTATTAGTATTTATACCATTATATTATAATTAAGAATATATTTTACGGGAGCAATTTATATATCAAAAAATATATATTTTTACGAGTATATACTTTGTTTATATAATCAGTATGGTATTTTGTGGAAAAGTTCGGAAATAATTTCCAATCCGAAGTTCACGTTCGATTATATTCAATCGAGTATTAATTTAATTCTCTTTTTCCGTTCTTTTTATTTTTTTTCTTTCCTTCTTTCTAATGCTGCATGGCACCACTTCTTTTGGACCAAACCTTGATGCCATTGCCGCCCGCCCATAGTGGTAGCCCTATGTTTAGCCTTGCAGCCTCCATAGCCGTGCAATGTCCATAGTGGTAGCCCAATCTTGCAAGCAATCGACCCCTCGGTACCTCATCTCTTTGTTTCCCTTGCACCCGAACAACCTCAGCCCTATGCTCGCAGTCACGGCTCCCTCACAGCTTTTGAGCAACCCCTCCCATCTCTCTCCTATCTCCTTTCTTCTCTTATCCCTGCAAACCGGAGCCTCTGCGCAGCCTCCCCCTCCAGTGAACTCGCTGGACTGAAGAGCCACCGCACCTCCTCAATCTTGTTGGTAGCCTCTTGGGTTAGTTCCCTCCGCCCCAAGATTTCGAGCCTCTGCAGCCCTCGCCATGAGACCTTCCTTCTCTGGACTCTAATCTCTCCACGTCTCCACGCCAAGTGCATCTCCTTCTCCTTGCTGCAATCAAATTGACGTCTCACCTTTCGAGCTCCTGTCAAACACCAAGCCCCCTTCGCTGTGAGGAAGCCTGTCATCGTCGTTGGAAGCCTCGCCTTCTTTCCGCCATCGAGAGCCTCCTCAATTGAACCTCTCCAACTAAAACCACCGCCATGAAACCTAGGAAGCTCCCTGCTTTCTCCGTAGCGAGAAGGGCCCTGTCGGAGTCAACCAAGCCGCCGCCAACTTCCCTCCCTACGCCTTGCCGCCTCTATCGCCGCCGAAGCTGAAACGGCCGCTCCTTCTACCGGCGCTACAGTCCTCTGTCCCCCTCTCCGCTGGTTCTAGGTTGAAGGGATCTGATACGCCCCCGGATGGCGATGCCATCCGTGTTTCCGGCTAGAAGGACCCGCACCATTTTGAAGACATTTATTATTATTCTGCTATTTAATAATTGGTGTTTTATATTTGGAACTTTAATTCCAGAACTTAATTCCGTGACTTAAATTTCGCCCTTTCATATTTTAGGCTTTTCATTTACCGGAACTTAATTCTGGCTTTCAATTCCGTCATTTATGTTTTGAATTTTTGTAAGGCTTCCATCCACTATAAAAGGATGACTTGGCTCATTTGTAAAAGCATGTCTAAGTTGAAATCCAAGTATTGTGAAGGTAAAATCCTCTTACTTGGTTTAGACATCACATCTTCTTCCACCTCTAAAAGTTCTTATCTTGGATCTAGTCTTTGATCCAAGTCTTTCATATTTGAGGATCCTTTTGAAGGATCAACCGAGCGCTTCCGCATCCATTTCTAACCTTCCGCCGCTCAAGTTCCATTTGATCCAACAAGAACGATCAAGAAGAAGTAGTTGAAGTTTCTCCTCGATCTAGATCGCCCTGTATTTCTATCATTGGTATCAGAGCTCGGGAATGAGGTCATGTTCTTTACTTGTGTTCTTGATTGTTCTTCACAATTTTTTTTCTCTTTGGTGTTTTTCGAATATCTTCAAGTGTTCTTCGGCGTTCTTCGAATATCTTCATGTGTTCTTCATCGTTCATCATGTTCAATGATGATGATGATTAGTTTGATTTGTATGGAGAGTGGTTGCCTTCTTCCCATGAATTAAATATCAAAGCGGTCACAAAGAGGCACTGATGGTATCAACAAAACCGTTGGAGTTCCTATTATAATGACGAGGAGTGATTGTCTCCTCCGAACCCACCATGACCGATTTTTTTCATGGATGGACACCAACAGTATCCACACCGACAAGAATATTTTAAGGATACCTATGTTGCCCCAAGATGGCGTGCCAATCATGAGCAAGTTTTCAATGTTGCCCCCCGACGTCGTCCTAGTCCCCAAGAGGAGTATGTCGTGCTCAAGGCAACAAATGATGATCTAAAGCGTGAGTTAGAAGCTTTGAAGGCACAAGTTCTTGCCTTAACGACGGTTGCCCAACACGAAGAACCGATGTGTGATGATCCATTAGAAGAGGCCAAGGAAGAAACCGTCAACGACAATGTTGAAGTCATCACCGACAAAAAAGAATCCAACTTCAACAAAGTCGACATCATCAAGGGTGAAGCAGTCATCAACCATGACAATGGAACCACTATGTTGTTGGACTACAAATTCAAGCCGGTTGACCCAAGGTTCGACTTTGTTTTGTCTAATAATTTATTTACCGGCTTACCCTTTCTTCTTTCCGGCATGCCTCCAACGTATAATGTCACAAGCTTAGACGACATGGTAGACAAACTCACCGGCGAGACCATCCACATGTACTACAAGTTTGAGTTACCCGATCCAGAGTTTTTCCTTGTTATGTCGGATGACTTGCCACCCACCCAAGGCTTGATTCACAATATTAAAGAGTATCGGCGTCATCAAATGAAATCAATCAAATATCGGTACTCTTTCCGGCACCTTGTCGGCATAGTCAACAAGCTTGGCGGCCCCACCGCTCTTTTGAAAGACTATAAGTCCAAGCCACCCAACTCCGACAATGTGCATCCGGTGATGAATTTCAAGGGTCACGTTCCCAAAGATACTCCTTTCTTTATTTTGACCGTGCAAATTTAGCGTATAAGCTAAATTTGATTAGTTGTGGTTTTAGGTCCGGAAGCGCCCAATAAAGGCTCAACGAATGCGCATTCGACATTCGTAGATTGTCTCCCACCTTTGACCTCGTGTGAGTACCTTCTTCCTCGATTTAATTGTGATTAGTGGTACAATCATGCTAGGTTGGATCTATCATAACTTAGAGTGAATGTCAAGTAAGGCTTTGAACTTTAGGTGAGGATTTGAGGAGGGTTTGAACGTTCTAAGTATTGACATGTGTATGTTATCATGTGAGCTTTGTTGGGGTTGTGAGTATGTGTTGGTTGAGATTATGGAGTTAGGATGGAAGTATCCTAGCATATGGTTATAGTTGAGATCTTGTGAGTTTATGAGGACTATGAGTGTATCCTAGATTATGAAAGTGTATGATCTAATAAGATCATATAGGACTAGAAGTCTAAGGACTTCTAGCTTGTGTGAGTGGTAGTTGATTATTGTGCCTTGTCTTGAATAGGCTTTGGTTTTTTTCCTTTGGAGATTGATATCGGTTTCGGTTAGCTTCGAGAAGAGGTAACTCTCCGGACTTACTTAGCTCGCATTATCCGTATTAGTTTCGATGCGTTATTGGTGGTGTGTGTTTATTATTTATGTGTGCGTTTACTGTTTATGTTATAACATCTACACCGGTAATAGGACCACCGACTTTATATGTGTATATTTGGCCCAAGTGTATGATAACGGGTGGTGACCGATTGTCCAGTCCAAAATAGGGATGATTGGGAGGTGCCTTGCGACCAGTCAAACGGGTGATGCTGATCCACATCAAGTACAAACCCGTATGGTGAAAGGGGACAAGGGCGAGATCGGTAAGATTCTCGTGTCACACCATAAATGGATTTAATAACGGGATGACATAAATGGAAAGATAATAAACATGCTTGTGTATTTTGGAGCATGTTATGTGTTTATGATACCTTATGTGTGTGTGTGTGTCAATACCATGATTCTAATTCCTTGAATGCTAGCTAACGGTTTTATACCGATATAGTTGTAGTTGCCCTGCAGGTTAGGGACGCGGCCGAGAGATCTGGAAGAGTGGGCAGCCGGGGTCCGTATATTGTAGGATGGGTTTCTTAGTGGAGTCTTGTAGATATAATTATGTATTGTATGTTTTTGACGTTTGGTCATTTGAGTTGTTGACTCAGCTGTAGTCTTTTTTTTGTATGGTTTCGGGTTTCATTGCATTGCATAAAAATATATTTCGTTGTGGCCTTTATTTGTGTCTTGTTGAAAGATCCGGTGAAATTGTTGTTAGGCTAAGGGTTGATACCCATTGTGAGGTCCCAATTCGTAGCGCTCCGAGTCCCGCGGATTCGGGGTGTTACATTTGCAATCTTTGAGGAGATGAAAAGAGTCTTGTCTGGGAGAGGCAAGCCATTTTTAAAAATAAGTTGTTGGCTCCTCCACTTCTAACTCCACTAAAGGACCATTGTAAACCAGCTACACTGAGAGGCATTGTGGCCATGAACTCTGTTATCATTGAAGTTCCAAGCCAGCCATTCATTCCAATGCAAAAAGAAGGGAAAATATCACTTGAGTCTAACAAGCTCTTCCACAACACATAAATGGGTTAGTAGTCTTAGGCATGGATGTCTCATGAGTCTTTCGGCGTTAACCATAATAAGCAAAGAGTTTGAAATAATCGCTGCTTGATTTTAATGAACATACGTAAGAGGTATATATACCCAGGTAAGCTAGGGTTTCACCATAATGGGTTGAGGCTATTAAGTACATGTATTAGTGGGCCTAATTACACAATAGGCCTAATTACAAAGCTATTGTTAATACCCCTGGCAAGTTCATAGACGTTCACGTACTTGAAGCTTGAACCTTAGATCTATGAACCGCGACGTCCCGACAGGCTTGTTGAAGATGTCCGCCCTGAGGAGACATGACGGACAACCAAATTGCCGCTCTCAACCTGTTCCCATACAAAAAAATAGTCAAGTTGTATGTGTTTCGATCGCGGGCCAACGACGGGGTTTGCTGTCATGAATGTGGCGCCGACATTATCACACAATAAGAGTGGTGGAGCAGAGAGTGGAAGTCATAGCTCACGTAAAAATTGACCAATCCACATCAATTCACCCGTAGTATAGGCGAGAGCTCAATATTCCACTTTCGTACTTGAACGAGCCACAACTTTCTGTTTTCTCGAGGTCCAACTGATGAGGTTTGAACCAAGGTATATCGCAAAGCTATATTGGGAACGAAAGAATGTCGGGTCTAATTTACAGCCAGCATCTGAGTATGCGGTGATGTGTGTAGTGGAGTAAAGTTGAATGTTGAGGCCAAAGGACGAGGTACCTTGAAGATAGCGACGAATTTGCTTAACAACCTGCCAATGGGGATGGCGTGGAGCATGCATAAATTGACAGACCCGGTTGACGGCATATGTGATCTCAGGACGGGTGATTGTAATGTACTGAGGTGCCTCGAAAGTTTTCCGAGAGAGCTTGGGATTGGCGAATGGGTCTCCGTCATGAGTGAGGCGAGACAAGGAGTCGGCGGGGGACCTAATGGGTTTGTTGTCAACCATTTTTGTGTGTTTGAGGACATCACTAATGTATTTTTTATTGGGATAAATGGATGTCATCTTGGTGTTGGAACACATGAATACCAAGGAAGAAGGTGATAGGACCTAGATCACGGATAGAGAAGGTGGAATGCAGACGGGTAATAATTTTTGAAATAACTGTGTTCTCGGAGCCGGTTATGATAAGGTCGTCAATATAAGCAAGGGCATATATGGTCACAGCGGGAGAGTGGTATACGAACAACGAAGTATCCGATTGACATGCATGAAAGTGGTGGGCGGTGAAGAAGGCTTTTAGTTTGGTGAACCAAGCACGGGGAGCTTTTTTGAGACCGTACATGAATTTGCGAAGTCGGCATACATAGCTTAGTCGGGTGGGATCAATGAAGCCGGGCGGTTGTTCCATGTGAACGGTCTCAGTAAGGTCACCGTTCAGGAAGGCGTTATTGACATCTAATTGGCGAATATCCCATTTGTGTGTTACCGCTAAGGATAGAACTAGGCGGATCGTGGTGGGTTTGATAACGGGATTGAATGTGTCGAAGTAATCAACGTCTTCTTCTTTATGGAAACCTTTGGCGACAATCCAAGCTTTATATCGTTGGAGGGAACCGTCTGCATTTGTTTTGATCCAGAAAATCAACTTACAACCAACCAAATTAGTATCAAAAGAACGGGGAACAAGTTCCCAAGTGTTATTTTGCATAAGAGAATTATATTCTTCTTGCATCGCATGCTGCCATTCAGGTATTTTCGAGGCTTGGAGAAAAGTGGACGGTTCGGAGAGAGGTTGGTGCGTGGTATTGTTACATTGGCAGTCTTGTAGGTATGGTGGGGGTGTTGTGGAGTGGTTATAGTGGCGGTGTGTTGGAGGAGGTGGCGGGGGTGGTGGTGTGGGTGAGGCCGTGGTGGGAGACGGTGGTGAGGGTGTAGTTTGTTGAGATGATGGTTGAGCTGGTTGTGTATTGGTAGTGGAGGCAATGTCTAGTAGAGTGGAGGGTAAGGGGTTGTACGTGTTGGTGATGGGAGGAGTCGGTGTTGTAGTGAGATCAAGGTAAGGGAAGTTGGTTTCGTCAAACGCGACATGATGAGCTATGTACAACCTGGAAGTAGAGACATGATAGCACAAGTAGCCTTTGTGTTTTGAACTATATCTAAGAAAGAGACAAGGAAGAGACCGAAAGTCCATTTTATTTTTGTTGTTAGGTCGGAGAAAGGGATAGCATAAGCAACCAAGCACTTTTAGGAATGAGTAGTCGGGAATTTTGTGAAATAGAAGTTGGTATGGTGATTTCATGGCGAGGGTGGGAGGGGTAGTACGGTTGTGGAGAAAAGTGGCGGCATTAAATGCATATTCCCAAAAAACCATAAGAAGAGAGGCTTGAGCGAGAAGAACAAGACCCTTTTTCAACTATGACTCAATTTCTACGTTCGGCTGCATCATTCTGTTCTTGTGTGTAAGGACATGAGATTCCGTGGTTAATGCCTAGGGCGGTAAATGTGGAGGCGAGAGTGGTAAATTCGCCACCACCATCGGTTTGACACGAGCAAATGGTAGCATTAAATTGAGTGCGCACCATTTAGTGGAATGCAATGAAAATGTCACGAACCTGAGATTTGTGAGACATGAAATAAATCCAAATGAATTTTGTGGCGTCATCAATAAAGAAGAAAAATAACGAGATTCATTGAAAGATAACACGGGAGAAGGTCCCCAAACATCCGAATAAATCAAATCAAAATGTTCAAAAGAAGTAATATGACTAGTGGGAAGATGTTGACGGCAACTTTTTCCTAATTGACAAGCTCCACAAATCGGAGGGAGTTTATTGTTAGACGCTAGAAGATTGAAAGATGAGACAATGTTACCAAGAATTGAATCATGAGGGTGAGCTAGACGATGGTGCCATCCTTCCAAGGTTGTACAAGATCTCAATGACGCACTAGGTGGGGTGGTGGTATCGGCTGGAAGGAGTCGGTAGAGGCCCCGATCAAGTGTGCCCCGAAGGAGGGTTTGTCCCTGCTTGGTCTTAACAAGACTGTGAGTTGGAAAAAAAATCATATATGCATTCTGTAGTGAGTTTGGAAACACTGAGTAGACTCTTTGTAATTGAAGGCACATGAAGTATGTTAGATAAGACAATGGTAGCATGAGGCAATTTTAAATATAAAGTGCCAATTTCTAAAATAGACAAATGGTTACCGTTTCCCACTTGAAGTCGATCGTTACCGGCATAAGGGTCTGAAACTTGGAGTTGATCGAATTGGGAGGTGACATGATCCGTGGCTCCGGTGTAAGAGTACCATGACGGGTAGACAACTAAGGATGGAGACTTCATGTGTGTCATGTGTGCAGCACGTTGTTGATTAGCGGAGGTTGTCGACTGACCTCGACGTCGAGGCGGATAATCGACCTCATTAAGACGATTCCAGCAGTTCAAGGCCTGATGGTTTGTTTGTCCACAAATTTGACATGGAACAAGGGGACGATGATTGCCCTGTTGCGAGCCCCTGTCAGAGCTGGAGACCCCGATCAGGTCGATCGGTCGAATGTTGGCCGCCATTGTTGGAACGATAGGGTGGCCGATCAGGTTGACGTCCACGGTTTGGACCGGACTGTTGACGAGTATTCCGATTGGTGTAGTTGGCAGATGGGGAAGCCGGAATTTGCGATGGTGCAGGAGCAACAGGTAACATAGTGCTTGATGACTCACGAAGAAGTCTTTCCTCCTGTTGAAGAAGAAGGCCACCAAGATCATCAATGCACGGATCATCAGTTTTCATCATATAAGTCATGATAAATGGACCATATAAGGAGTCTAGCCCATTGAGAATGTAAGAAGCTAAATCCTCGGTGGAAACTACATAAAGGTTGTCGGCAAGAGCATCAGAGATAACCCTCTTTTTCTCAATATACTCGCTCATAGAGAGCGATCCTTTCTGAAGAGTTTGTAACTGTTGCCTGAGAGCCATGCGGTGAGCGCGAGTTTGCGATTGATAGGATTTTTGTAGCGTGGAACACGCATCAAACGTAGTCGACGAGCGTGCCACAAGGGCTAGAGGACGAGCCTATCCCTTTTTCGCCAAGCGATGAATTCAGGATTGGGTTGTGGGGCAGTGTTTTCCTGAGCAGGAAGAGTTTCGGTTGGAGCTGTGTTTTTCGCAATGAAAGAGTCAAGGTCGAATGCTTCTAGGGCAGATTGCACGGTTGTTTTCCAAAGATTATAGTTGTGTGCATCGAGTTTGACATTGATTGGCGAAAGTTAAAACTTAATGGCATAGGAGTTTGCAGCGGCAAGAATGGAATTGGAGTTTGGAGCGTTTGCCATTGTAGATGCTGGTGGAGTGTTTTGGGAGGCGGCACAAACAAAATTGGTGTTTAACCTAATTAACGCTTTGATACCATAATAAGTAGAGAGTTTGAAATAATTGTTTCTTGATTTTATTGAACATACGAAAGAGGTATATATACACAGGTAAGCTAGGGTTTCACCATAATGGGGTAAGGCTATTAAGTACATGTATTAGTGGGCCTAATTACACAACAGGCCTAATTACAAAGCTACTGTTAATAAACCAAAAGTCTACCCACAGCAAAGGTCTAGATAAACGTAAGTAATCTCTCCATTAACTCTCGAGCACTACTCAACCCATAATTAATTAGCTGGAAACAAAGTAGCCGAAGATGATTTGCTATCATGTAGAAGACTCCAAGCCAATTTTCTAGAAGCATTCAAGTTCTCATCCGTTGCTCTATGAATGCCCTGTACGACAAGTTTTGTCCCCCTTAATACAAACAGCCCTTGGAAGTTATATACATCACATGAGATGGGATGGGAGAGAACAAAGGATAGATTTTATAAGTGTCAATCTCCTAGCGAAGCTAAGAAGTTTTCCTTTTAAAGAATCTAGTCTACTATTCAGTTTGTCAATGAGGAAGCTACAATATGAGCTAGAAAAGTCGGGAGTGCTGCATAGGGATTCCGAGATATTTTCTGGAGTCCACCGAATTCCGACGGCCGTAGCCTGTTGAAGGCTATCTCGAAAAGAACATATAACATTAGCCGAGACATACATATGATATTAGCCATACGTACTGAAGGAATTGGAATTGTGTCATTTATCCAAGGTGCAATTACTGATGATGAGATAGGACATTAAATATAGGGATATATATAATCCGATAATATTAGTGGTCATGGTCTTTTGCTAGATGCTAAGTTAGCTAATCATGATCGGTATATTTATATGATAAAATGTATTGATATTGTTATCGGGTCTTACGAGGTCACACCATAATGAGATGTGAACTGGATCAATTAAAGAGAGAATTACCACATGGTAATAATAGATAAGGGGTTATTTATATATTAATTACTAAAATATATATCGTATAAATGAAGTTTTTAATAGTTAAAAGCCCAACCCAATTATTAGATAATCGATTGATCGATCAAAAGAGAAAGACGTGCAAGTCAGCCGTGTTCTTCTTCTCTCGATCACTCTCTCAAAAGCTTTATCCTTTGATCTAGCAATCGAAGGTTAAGGCGATCCTTGTTCAGTCTCGGGTGGACCAACTAGAGGAGTAACACTTGAGACTCTACATATCCTTTTAAGAGTTTTGAACACGCATCAAAAGGTATTTCTTTTCTCCCTTATCTAATATATTATGCATGCGATCCTTATTTATATGTTTAGGAAATTGTTTCCTGAAATTCCGCTTTTACACAACTAAAATCCCAACACGTACTTCATTCCAAAAGCTTTACAAAAGTCATGGAGGCAATTTTTTATGACTTTAACTTGGGCAAGAGAAGCTTCCGTAAACAGAAAATATCATTTGCGAAGAAGACATGCGACATCTTCGGGCAACCACACTTAATCTTCACAGACTTTTATCCACATTGAGTAGAAAGATTTTGCCCAACATAACTAATTCCCTTGAGACATAAAATGAAGAGGAACGGAGACAATGGATCACCTTGTCTCGCCCCCTAGAAGGTGAGAAGTACTCCAACAACTCATCGTTGTAGACAATCCTCATAGTGAGACAACAAACACAACTCATAATTCTCGATACCGAATCAGCAAGAAGACCTAAGATATTTTATGTATCATTAATAAAGTGTCAGTGCACTCTGGCTTAAGCTTTTTCAAGTTCAATCTAAAAATTCATCAACTTCTTCCCGCATTTCTTTCTTGCCATTGAATGAACCATCTCTAGAACAATTACAACATTATTTTCAATAACCCTCCCAGGAATGAAACTATTCGGAAATGGGCTCACTATCCGCTCCATAATGGGTTGAAGTCTAGAGAATATTAGTTTAGAAAGGAGTTTGAAAATAACATTGCATAATCCAATGGGTCTAAATTTGGGCATGTGGTCAGGATTATGACCCTTGGGATTAACGAGAGTAGTGTTTTATTGAGACCAATAGGCATAAAATCTAGACGCAAAAAACTCAAAAATGTAGTGGGTAACTGATGGACCAACAACATCCCAATATCTCTGAATGAACATGGCATGAAACCCATCGCTACCGGGAGCCTTGAACATGCCCAATATTATCCAGTGATGTTTTAATCTCATCTGTGGAAATAGGTCGGCATAAGTGACAAATTTCCTCAACTCAATGCAGGGAAACAACATATGTAATCTTTTAGTGCATTATCAAGGCTATGCTCTTTTTTTTTTATGAGAAATCAAGGCTATGATCCTTAGTAAAGAGATTTTGATAACAATTGAGAGCATTCAACTTAAGCTGAGTATCAGATTCCAAACCCCCTCGTTAAGTAAATGTTCTACACTATTATGTCTCCTTCTAACTAGAGTACTACCCATGAAAAAACGAAGTATTCCAATCACCTTTCGTTATCAATTCGTCCATAGCTATCTAGAACCGTACCAATTCCGCCTGGGCCCGTACATTTTCGAGTTCCTGCTCAAGGTTGGATTGTAAGTCAATCAAACCCTAGTCGAGTCTAGATTCGACCTCAATTTGGACATGGAGTAGTTTATATAGGGAAATCCGGCCAATTATCCCACACCACAAAAGGGAAATCCGGATGTAAGACAGTAAGAACCACGCGGCCTGAAAATGAAAAGGGTGCAATGCTCGATTAAACTTCCGAGTCAGTTTGAGTTGAAGCAACAGTGAGTTATGGTCCGAGGAGAGATATGGAAGATGTCTCACTTAAGCTTCACTTCAAGCTATCCTAACATTAGTGTTTATGAGAAATATGCCAAGATGTTTAATTTTCTTGTTGCAACCTCTTCACCTCGGTTCCAAGTGAACGAAGGTACGTTAAACCCCATATCAAGGAGTTGCGAGTCATACATCCATATTTGGAAAATATGAGAGTCATCGGAAATATTCAGAACAGTACTGCCACATTCCGATACCTCAAGACCACAATTGAAGTCGCCTTTGATAATCACGTTACCGGAACAATTTTGGATAGCCTACACCAATTGGCTCCAACCATCCATGCGTATACCTGGAGTCAACAGATTATAAACAGAGAAAAGTTCAACTCGTTGTTGTCGATAGTGATAGTAGCAAGAATGAAATTAATTTTTGCTTGTTTGATGACAACTAAATGCCCCTCCTTTAAAAAAGGAAGCTTCGACTTGATAATAGTCTCACAAACTAATCCGGTTGCAGATAGTTTTGGCTTGTTCCTCCAAAACTTTAGTTTCAAAAAGAGCAAGAAAATTGACATTATGACGCTTGATCATATACTTCTGGGACTTGCGGAAATGTTGATTACCGGAACCTAGAGTTGATAGACCCGGAACTGACCCGTCTAGCCCGGTCACCCTCCCGCAAAAATGGACGGGTATGGCTAACGTGAAAAATCCAGACTGGCCGAAAAGACCGGCCCGGATCCGGACAGAGTACAAAACCCAGTCGGGCTACTTGCCCAAGCCAGATTATATATATATATATATATATATATATATATATATATATATATATATATATATATATATATATATATATATATAGAGGGTGTGGTTCCATGAGAACACGCTTATCGTGTAATCATGAGAACAACTTTAGACCGTCGGATGGTAATTATTAAGGGTCGAGATTTAAAGTAGATATCATAATTAATAATAAATAAGAATAATAATAATTAGGAATAATTTATTCAACCAACAATAACTACTAATAATCCACTCAACCAACGATAACTACGAATAATACATTAAACGATATGACACCTTCATAACAAAACTAATAATAATTACGAATTTGTTCTCATGATTACACGATAAGCCTGTTCTCATATGATCTATACTATATATATATATATAATATTGGTCTCAAATTAAACCCTAACCACCTTCACTTCTTGAGATCTCTTTCGAATCTCAATCGACAACTTCGCTTTCCTCGGCGTTAGTCTCGGCCTTCACCATCCTTGTCTCCTCGGCGTCACTTTTGGCCTTCACCATCTTGTCTCATCGGTTTCTCTTTGTCAATCCTTTTGAGGTTTTCCTCTACCTCACTTCACTTCTGCGTTTACTAGTTGTGTTAGAAACTCATCTACTTCCTTGTATTTTACATGATTAAGAAAGATAATTAGAGGGTAATATGTTACTCATTTGCTTTATTGGTTGGGTTGAAATCTTATCGTCCATCCTCTCGATTCTGCGTTAAATGGTTTTGCTTTAGATTAGGCACATAAAAATCAGTTTTTTTAGTTCAACAAAAAATTGAACGCGGATATCTAGCGGGCTATCCGACCCGGCTTGGCGGATGGGTACGAACACGCCCCGAAGTCCAGAACCCAGGCTAAGCCCAGATCCGGCCTGGACATAAAGATAAAAAAAAATTTAGAAGAAGCTCGGTCCGAATCCGGCCTTAACCTGGATAGTGTCAACTCTATCCGCACCCCTATAGTTCCATAAGAGGCACACATTGGGTGACCAATGAGGGACAAAGCACCGGTGTCGATGGAACATTATGTTCTTGAATATTTGTAATGTTCATGTCCTCCGATTAATCTAGGGGAGTGTGAACGTAACCATTTTCACGTTGTATATTGTTAAACTTCATCCTTGTCTCCGAGGAACAATCTAAGGCAATAGGATTAACTCCTGGGGGAGCGTTATGCGGGTTAGAAACCCTATTAGCAAAAACCTCAATCCTCGATTGAGACAATACAGGGGCCTGAGAAATATTATCCATCGAATTTGATGTTTGTCCCAACATACTAGGAATTTGGCCCATTACATTTGCTCTTTTGGCTTGCTGTAGATTTTCATTAGGATTTCTTTCGAGGTTTAACTACCCTTAAGATGATTGATGGTTTCTAATTAACGTATGGTAATTATGTGTTGTTACGCTCCTTTCCAACCGTCTTCAATTCAGCATTCAATGTGGAATCAATCTTCATCTTTTGAGTAGCATCCTTGTCGCCGCCGCTTACATTACTCACCACCTGAGGTTCGAATATGTTAGAGCTCAAAAAATCGTAAACGGTTCCATACGTGACTTCTTAGAGTTTTTTCTTCATGGACGTCGAGCGGATAAAGAAATTCATCATCACGTGGATGCACAATACTCGATTCGCCATTTTTATCATTAGTCTTTTTCGAACTTTCCTCCATTTCAATAACCGGGTCTTTGTCTTCTAACGAGGATTTGGCATTATGGGCTGAGCATATAGTGGGCATATTTCGACTGCGTGGCCTTAGTGACCGTATGATGACATGAATTATATACCAATATAATCATGCATATTGTCGAGGTTTACCTCGATTTACCTTACATTTGGAGAGAATTGGTGTAGCTTTTAAGTTTATTTCATTTATATTCCGAAAATGGAGGTCTACACGAGTTTTGGTTGAATTGTAGGTAAATTCAGTGGATTTGGAAGAAAAAGTGGAGCAAGGAGCATCTAAGGCTATTAAGGAAGCTTAAGGAGTCTTAGAGGGATAACAAAGAGAAAAGGAGTTGTGAAAAAGAGTCACAAAAGGGAGGAAGGAAACAAGCCAAGAGACGAGCATTCTCTGTTGAAGAAAATCGTGCCATTTTATACATAAATCGGACGATTTTTACATATAAAAATCGAACGGTTTCTTTCACTAAATTGATAGCACGATTTTTCATAGCTTTCGGCCCAAGAAATATCACGACTCAAAGCCCATCACTTGTGGACTTGAGATGTGTTTTGCCAAGCAGCCCATTAGCAAGGAACTATACATTGGAACCATAGGAACGAAAATCAAGAGTTCGCAGCGGAAAATATTTACACAATTTGGAGAGATTGAAGATTCTTGGAAGGAGATCGAAGGGAAGTGCCGAGAAGTCAATCTTTACCATTAGTGTGAGATCCTTTGTTTCCCTTTCCGATTTTTGTGGTTTGTGAACATATTATTGAGTGCTTTGAGAGATACTTTGATTGGATTTGAGATTTGTTTACAGATTTGAAGATTATTGAGTTTTTATTCAAAGTTCGGTTTATTTGATTTTATTCATTTAATCTCAATTTTGATTTGATTTTGAAAATGGTTTGCTAAAACCCTTGTGATTTTGGGGAGAATAGTTGATGATTGAGGCTTATATGATGATAGACTGAACTCATTTAACCATTTGGACCCTGAGAGTTTAGATTCTAACTTGCGACAAACAGGAAAATCGCCTTGTTCATAAGAAAATCGGACGATTTATTATGATCTGGTCGATTTATTCCCCTGACGATCTTAAATTGATTTATTCTTTAACCAAAGTTAATCCTTGCCTAAATTCTAACCTTGTTTAACCTTTTTAACCTCTATTTAAGTGTGTGAAGAGACTTTTATCATTGATTCTACACTTAATAGATTAAGAGACTTCATCATTGATTCTACTTTTGAAACACATAACCTTGGCAACATCAACTCTATCCTTTGATCTTTGGAAGTGTCTTGAATCGAAAGCCGCAGTCGGATACTTTAATCCTTGGAATCATTTGTCTCTTTATTAATCACAAAAGCTTTTGCAATTTTCCGGATAATTGAAATCGATTTTATTCTCACCAAATCCCTGAGTTCGACTCTCGAATTTCTTGACTTACTACAGTTGATTTGTACACTGCGGGTTCGCTTTGCTTTAAGTTCTAGATATAAATTTAAGACTTTGACGCACACACTTTAGAGCGAATAAGATTTTGGCGCCGTTGCCGGGGATTTGGTCTAGACAAAATTCGGTTTTCGGTTGTCTGGCTTGGGAGCTTTTGCTCTTGTGATTTGATTTGTCTACTTGAGTGATCATTGCAGACTCTTAAGGTATATGCGAAAGACTAGATCCACCAAAGATCTAGTTCCTTTTGATCCCGAATTGGAGAAAACTCTGAGAAGAAAGTTGAAAGAGAAAAAGATGGATGAAAACAATGAGAGAAACATCCAAGCAAAGTTGGACGAAGCTTAACTTCAACTTAAATTGATTGAGAAGGCTCGTATGGAAGAATTCGAGCGTCATCAATTCCAAATTGATGAGCTGAAGGCTATGATGTTGGACATGAAGTTGGAGATGAATGATGCGAAGAAGAAGAAGGTTAAGAAACCAACTAATTCCATAAGAGCTGAATCATCCGACAATGAGGATGATGATATGCCACCACTTGAGGACACGGATCCGGTGATCCATCCCGTTCGAAACAACCCTAGACCACCGGTTGTTCCTCACATTCCCGCTGGAGATGTGAGAGTTGCTAATGAAGGGGATGAACCACGAACTCTTGCGAAAAAGATGGATCCAATTCAACAACCACGCCGTCTAGGTGTGAATTTCAGAGCTGAGGATATCTAGGAACTCATCTTTAGCCCGCAAGTTATCACCATGATTCGCCAAAGTCAATTTGGTGGAACGAGTGTTGAATCTCCACACTAACATTTGTAGAATTTTGAGATTCTCATGGAGACATTGAAGCCGAAGAGGGCTACCAACAACAACTACAAGATCAAGCCGTTCTTCTTCTCTTTGAAGGACAAGCCTCTATCTTGGTATCAAGCTCTTCCAGCTGGAAAGCTTAACACATGGGAGGATCTATCTTCGGAGTTCCTCACCAAGTTTTTTCCGCCATCCAAGACGGCGGAGTTGAGAGGTAAGATTAATGCATTCTCTATGAAAGCTAAAAAAAGTTCGTTTCAATCATGGGAAAGATTTCCGGATCTCTTATTGGATTGCCCACACCATTGCATTTCAAAGCTAGAATTATTGGAGATCTACTACAAGAGGTTGGATGTGGAAACACAATTCAATCTCCAATCTTTGTCTTGTGGTACATTTATGAACATGAGAGAAGATGACGCTTGGGACTTCATTTAGAAGCAAGCCCAAGTGAATGAGAAGTATTCCCACCGGAAGGTGGATCCTAATAGCCGGAATCAAGGAGATTCGGGGGCTAAGCTAACACAAGTTGCACAAACTCAAATATTCTCCTTCAACACCGAAATCAAGGAGTTGAAGGAAATCATTAGAGCTGGCCTTCAAAAGAAAAAGGAGCAAGATGTTGGCTACGTAGGAAACAACAACAACAACCACCAAGAGAATAGGAACAACAACCGGAACAACAATTGGAATAACAACAACAACCGAAATTCCAACAACAATTGGCGGTCCAACCAACAATAAAATTCCTGTAATTTCTATCCAAATTCTGGAAATCACTAATTGCTCCATCTTCTTCTACTCCTTTGAAAAGCCAGGAGCAAACATCAAATGGATCAAATAAGACGGAGAAGGAGAAGCCCGATCCAATGTTGGAAACGATCTTAGGAAAGCTCCAAGGTTTGGAGAGCTACATAACTTCGGTTGATAAAGCTCATAAAGCTTTAGAAAACCAAGTATTCAGCAAAGCCGGAGAAGTCCTGAGAGATCAAGGGAAGCTTCCCGGAAAGACGGAGGGCAACCCAAAGGGGAGGGTGATGACGATTACTACTAGAAGTGGTGTAACAACCACCGATCCATAACCCAAAGTAGTTGATACCTCCGCCGGAAAAGGGAAGAAAAAGGAAAAAGAGAAGGAAGATGTCTATGTTCCTCCTCCCGCTTACAAACCATCTCTACCTTTTCCTCAATCTAGAGCGAGAGCGTGCCTAGATAAACACTTCGGTAAGTTTATTGATCTTATGAGTAAGCTGCATATTAATATACCTTTTATGGATGCAATTTTAGGTATGCCAGCTTATGGGAAATTCCTAAAGGAGATCCTCTCTAACAAGAGGAAGTTAAAAGATATTGGCGAAGTCAAGATGAGCACGGAGTCATCCGAACTCATCAAGACCATGACGGAGAACATGCCACCTAAGCTGGGTGATCCAGGATCGTTTTGCATACCCATCACCGTAGGAGAGGTCACTTATGATGTGCTTTGCGATCTTGGAGCAAGCGTGAGCATCATACCACTTGCTTTGTGCAAGGCGGTTGGTCTAGGAGAATCTAGACCGGTGAACATGACATTTTACATGACCGATCGTTCCATCACCAGGCCAATTGGGATAATAGAAGACATTCCCGTGAAACTCGGTAAGTTTTACATTCCTATAGATTTTATCGTTCTTGACATCACTGTAGATTATCCAGTTCCCATCATTCTTGGGAGACCATTCCTTGCAACTTCCGGATGCATGGTAGATTGCAAGAATGGACAGCTATCATTCAATATAGGGGAAGAGAAAGTGGAATTTATACTCTCCTTCTTAATCAAAGAACCAGCGTTGAGAGAAGATTTTTTTAACATTTTTGATGAAGAAGAATCTAGAGAAGTGGTGAGTTCAATCTTGATGAAAGATCCACTTCAAAAGGTTCTTAGCATGAGTATCATGAAGGAAGGAGTGGAGCATGATTGTGATGATGAAGTAAAAGCATTGAAAGATACAGAGGAAGAGCTAGGGGTAGGATTTGAAGAGTTGGAAATAACCCCGGAAACTGTGAAAAAAATCAACCTACACAAAGAAAATCACATGATTTCTGAAGAGACAAGTCGATTTTTGACAACAGGAAGAAAAACCGCCCCGAAAATCGTCCGATTTTCTATAGAGGGGGTCGATTTATCGGTGATTTCTCCAGTTGCTACGAACTTGACTGTAGTTGTTCTTAACTCTAATAGTTCACTTCCCTCACCTTTAGAGGCTTCTCCCACGACATTAGATGATCATGAATCATCAATCAAGGCACCTCCTTCATTGGAATTGAAGCCACTCCCTACACACTTAAGGTATGCATTCATTGGGCCTAACTCTACATATCCTGTTATAGTTAGTGCAAATCTGAGTGATGATGAACTTGAGAAGCTTATGAATGTTATAAGACAACATAGGAAAGAATTAGGCTATACTATTGATGACTTGATAGGCATTAAACCTTCTCTGTGTATGCATAAAATCTTAATGGAAGAGGATTACAAACCTTCACGTCAACCTCAAAGATAGTTAAATCCGATCATGAAAGAGGTCGTGAAGAAAGAAATCCTTAAGCTACTTGATGCAGGTATCATCTTCCCTATCTCCGATAGCAAGTGGGTAAGTCCCGTGTAGGTGGTACCAAAGAAAGGAGGCATTACCGTTGTAGCAAATAAGAACAACGAGCTTATTCCCACAAGGATAGTTACGGAATGGAGAATGTGCATCGACTACCGTAAACTGAATGTGGCCACCAGGAAGGACCATTTTCCCCTTCCCTTTATTGATAAAATGTTGGAAAGGTTAGCCCAACATTCTTACTTTTGTTATCTAGATGGATATATAGCGGTTTCTTTCAGATTCCCATTCACCCGGATATTCAAGAGAAGACAACTTTCGCGTGCCCTTGGGCTACGTTTACCTATAGAAGGATGTCATTCGGCTTATGCAATGCTCCAGTCACCTTTCAAAGGTGTATGATGGCAATCTTTTCGGAGTATGTAGAGAACATCATGGAAGTATTCTTGGAGGACTTTTCGGTATATGGTTCTTCTTTTGATGACCGTCTCTCTAACTTTTCACTAGTCCTTAAGAGATGTGAAGACACAAACTTAGTTTTAAATAGGGTGAAGTGTCATTTAATGGTCACCGAAGGAATTGTGTTAGGTCATTAATATCAAATTGAGGAATAGAGGTTGGTAGAGTCAAGATAGAAACCATAGAGAAGCTACCTCCTCCATCCTCGGTGAAAGGAGTTAGAAGATTTTTAGGAGATGCAGGCTTCTATAAGAGATTCATAAAGGATTTTTCTAAGATTTCAAAACCCTTAACTAATATTTTGATGAAGGACATAACTTTCGAGTTTTCGGAAGAATGTTTAGATGCTTTTTGCAGGATCAAAGAAGCTTTGATTTCAGCACCCAGTATCCAACCACCCGATTGGACTCTTCCTTTCTAGATCATGTGCGACGCAAGTGACGTCGCTATAAGAGCTGTACTTGGACAGAATAAAGATGGTCGTACACACGCCATTTACTATGCTAGCAAGACGCTAGACGAAGCTCAGTTAAATTATGCTACTACGGAGAAAGAACTTCTAGCCGTAGTCTATGCTTTTGAAAAATTCCGTTCCTATCTTGTAGGTGCGAAGGTGATAGTCTATACGGATCATTCAGCAATCCGTTACTTGTTCACAAAGAAGGATGCGAAGCCAAGGCTTCTAAGATGGATCTTACTCTTACAAGAGTTCGATCTAGAGATCCGTGACAATAAGAGCTCGGAAAATTCAATCTCCGATCATCTTAGTCGTCTTCCACACCTCACCAATGAGGCGGATGAGCTTCCTCTCGACGACTCATTCCCTGACGAACAGCTCCATAAGAATGAAGAATGTCTTCAACATATCTCGAAAGGTAATGATCCATGGTTTGCTAACATTGTAAATTACCTTGTTTGTCAGGAGATCCCCCCAAACTTTCATATGCTCAAAGAAAGAAGTTCTTTAAGGACTTCCGGCATTTCTATTGGAACGAACCTCTTCTCTTCAAAAGAGGTCCCGATGGTGTATATATAGGAGATGCATTCCGGAGGATGAGGTGGAA
Organism: Fagopyrum homotropicum; assembly: GCA_033239125.1. Taxonomy (NCBI): domain Eukaryota; kingdom Viridiplantae; phylum Streptophyta; class Magnoliopsida; order Caryophyllales; family Polygonaceae; genus Fagopyrum; species Fagopyrum homotropicum. Next base: position 53,619,510 of record BSWB01000002.1, read on the forward strand.
AGTGTCATCCGCCTTTGCCATTCTCTACCTTATGGAGGACATGCTAGTTCCCACAAGACATGTGCTAAGGTACTCCGTTCCGGTTTCTTTTGGCCTACCTTGTTCAAAGATGTGAAAAAATATGTTGTTGCTTGTGATGCTTGTCAATGGACAGGTAATATTTCAAGGAGGAATGAAATGCCCCTCAACAACATACAAGAAGTAGAGATATTCGACGTATGGGGAGTAGACTTCATGGGACCATTCATATCCTCTTGCGGAAACAAATACATACTTTTACCCGTAGACTATGTCTCGAGATGGGTATAAGCAATTGCTTCTCCTACTAATAATGCAATGGTTGTGGTGAAGTTCTTTAATAGAATGATCTTCCCAAGGCTCGGGACCTCCCGAACCATCACTATTGATGGAGGAACGCACTTCACAACCCGTCCATTTGAGACTCTATTGGCTAAGTATGGGGTGACCCATAAGATAGCTACGCTATACCATCCGCAAACTAGTGTGAAAACTCCACCTTGATTGAAATGGTTTACAGGTATTGATGATGGAAGACTTCACACAAATATAGCAGTTGGATATCTAACAATGTACTTGATTATATTTCTAGATATTTGGTTGGATTGAATTCAGTGAAGGTTGTATATCTACATGTCAAGGGCCTTGAAGTTGGATTCAAGAACAAGTTAAAAAGGACAAAATCAAGGGCCTTGAAATCTAAGCTGCACGGCACAAGGATTCAAATAAATTGAAGATCTTCGTTGAAGATTCTGTAACAAGAAGATCTCATCAACCAAGGATTTTTTCAACCGAAGGAAGATCTCAACCGAAGAATAGAGAATCTTTTCTTGAAGATTTTCTAAACAAGAAAACGGCAAAAAAATATCTTCTCTCTTATCCAACAGAAAGACGAGAAGATCAAGGAGTAAAAGACTCAACGTGTTCGTAGGGACTGAAGACTTGCAACGTCTATCTTACGATCTTCATGGAAAAGAAGATTGATCTTCAAATGGTCATCTCTACAACGGCTAGAATATCTTTCCATAGAAGATATAAATGAAGATGATGGTCGAAGAAGAAGAGACACAAGCTTACACCGGAAAACATCGATCTTTGCATCCTCAAGCAACCTAATCATCTTCATTCGTTGTTTTTCTTTCTCACATTCACGTAAAAGTTTTATCCCCTTAGAGAGAGAAAACACAACAACTCCATTGGTAGATCTAAAGAGTGTTATACTAGAGTGTGTTACTCTGCAAAGTAACTAGGCTATTATAGCTAGGTTAAGAGTTGGAGCTAGATCGTAGCATTGGCTACAACTGAGAGAAGAAGGGGATTTCTTCTAGTTTGTATCTAGAACTCTTTGAAGTTGATAATAGATAATTAGATCCTACGGATATACCCTAGGACGGAGAGTAGGCTATTTAGAGCCGAACTTCATAAACATATCCTCATGTCAATCTTTTTAATTCCGCACCATATATATTTTACTGTGATTAACTTTGTTTTGTAGGAGCAAGAAGTCAAGGCCCTTGAAATAGAGTTTCAAAGTCCTTGAAATCAAAGTTTCACTAGTAGCACAGATTGACATCAAGGCCCTTGAAACGAGTTTCAAGGCCTTGATATTTGGTTTGCAAAAAGTTCTCATACTCTATTCAACCCCCCCCCCTTCTAGAGTATTATCTATCTTATTTATATCACCTATCGGTTCTCTAATTGGTATCAGACCTAGACTCACGTTTATTAATTTAACCATCAGTGAGACTAATCATGAATCCTGTTGGTGATGGTGGATTTTCTCAAGGAAGATCCTCATCTCTACCACCACTCTTTTGTGGCAACAACTCTGCTCATTGGAGATCACTTATGCGTATGTTCATGATTGACCAGGATATGGAGCTTTGGAGCATTATTGAAAATGGACCAAAAGTTCCAATGACAACGGTTAAAGGCGTTCAAGTCCAGAAGAAGGAATCAGACTTCACACAGGCTGACCTGGACACTGTGTCAAAGAATTACAAGGCAATGAATCTACTTTACTATGGATTAGACGCTAATGAATTCAACCGCATCTCATCATGCAAAAGTGCAAAAGAAATATGGGACAAGCTTGTTGTCACTTACGAAGGAACAAGTAAAGTCAAGGATACAAAGATTAGCATCTTTCTCAGACAATACGAGCTTTTCAAGATGAATCCAAATGAACCAGTCAAACAAATGTTCACTAGATTCACTGATATTGTGAACAATCTAGACTCAGTTGGAAAGACCTTCACAAATGAAGAAAAACTGAGAAAGGTTCTAAGAAGCTTACCTAAAGCCAAGTGGGGACCAAAGATGACTGCTGATAGCATGTATTATTGTCTATTTTTGGGGCTAGTTTAGACGTTTTATCTTCAATAATCTGCATGTTTGGATGTATATTATGTGATTATATTGTCGTTTCATCTACCTTTACGGGAATCGAGGTCTACACCAAGTTTCATTGTAATCGTAGGTAAAATGGCACGTTTTGGACTAAAATGGAGCTAAGTAGCTAAGGAGTCATAAGAGCTACATTCAGGAGCTTAGAAGAGAGCTCAGGAAGCAAGAAATTAACAAAGAAGATTTACTTTGGACCAGATTTAAGAGATTTCACATTCAGTTGATATTCACCTCGGTCAGCTATAGTATCACCTCAACCGAGGTGATCTTGAGGAGCGCCCCGACCGAGGCGAACATTGTTCGCCACTTAGCGTGCGTGCAAATAAGCTTTAATTATAAAACTAGAAATCAAGCAAGCGAACCCGCAATGTACGGATCGATATAGTTGAGCAAGAATTCCAGAGTATCGAACACAGGGATTTGGGGGGTTAAATCCAATTATAGATTATCAAGCAAGTAAATGTATGAAGCTTTTCAAATTATTGGGAAAACAACAATCCTAAAGATCAAGGAATCCAGTTGTGGCAATCAATTCAAGATATACTAAAGATATAAGGACAGAGTCGAAGTATGCAAAGGTATACGAATGTAAGGTAATCGTACGGTGAAGTTCCAAAAACCTTATATGACTCACCTAAAAGACACTCTCTATAAAGGTTGTTGAGGCTTCAATATAGAAAAGATCTAAAGGTAAGAATTAATCTCAAATACCCAAACTTGTAACCCAAGGATCAAGACTAACTAAACCGATTAAGGTTGTGACACTCAAAATCGAAGTAGAGGTTGTTGAGGCTTCACTACCACATAGAAAAGGCAAGCCAAGACTAAGTTAAAGCAAATCTTTAACTTTGGATTAAAGTAAAAGCAAGTTCGTAAACTGACACAAAATTACGGGTAGTTCTTGAGTTCCACGGCCGTGGAAGCTCAAGAACAGACCGTGGATTAGGTTCATCGGCGATTCTCTCTAACTCTCAGGGTCCAATCTGTTTACGATCGATCTATCATCATCTAAGCCACAACTATCAACCCTTCACCTTAGAATTACTAAAGGGTTTTAGCAAACAATAGTCATATTGATATCAAATTCAAGAATTAAAAGATTGAAAGGTGAAAACTTCCAAAAACCTTTAATAACCTTCAAACTAATCTCAAATCCACAAATCAAGAACAATAATGTCAATGGTTTCGGAATAGCACAAGCAATCACAATTCTTAGATAAGAATGAAGAACGGGATGTCAATCCATCTTCTAATCAAACCTAAGGATGAAGCGTAATCTCCTTGCGAACAATCTTCCAAATCTTCAACTCTTCCGTCAATCCGGAAATCTCAATAGCAAAGCGCAAATCTCTCAATCACAATCTCCGCAAAAGCGTAAAACTAGGGTAAGCCGAAGTGTAAGTCTAAGCAGAGGTGTAAGCGAAGGGTGACGGAATCTCTCTTCTTCCGTCCTTTTATAGTGTAAGATAAAATATTGGCCCGGCCCATTGCGTAGAAGATCGTGGCTTAAAATATTGTGTAAAATATTGCCAAGATCACGGTCGTGGAAGGGTTCCACGCCCGTAATTTAGAGCGTGGAAGTTGGTCACGGTTTGTCACAACCCTCCACGGCCGTGTAAGTTGCTGAATGCATCACGCCTCTCTTGCCAAGGTTCCACGGCCGTGGACTTGAACGTGGAATCTAGTACGGCCGTATTTTAGAGCGTGGTTTAGAGGTAGTTCGTGATTTTCCTTAGCCTCGTGCTATTCTTCAAGTTAGCACCTTCCTTAGCTCCTATAGATGTCCTCAATCCTTGGACATGCTCAATCAAACTCCATCCTTTCTCAATCCGTTCGGAATTAGCTCTAAATCGCCTATAATAAACACAAAGCTTATGTAGACCTCTATATCGACAAAAATAGATAAACTAACTCACAAATGCTTCAATGCTTTATCAATGACTATCAATATGGATGAAATACACTTAGAAAACGTGCCTAAAATATCACAATATTTCATGATAACAAATAACCCCATACTTGCCACTTGCTTGTCCCTAAGCAAGGTCTTTCAAAGCTTTAAAACTCAAGTTAGGATGAAATATGTGTACCTTCTCAAAGCAAAATTTCTTTTGGATGAATGTGCCTTCTAATTAATAGATCATTCTCAAATCTTGCTTCATTCGTTTATAAAACTTTCATACACATAATCAAAGAGTAAAGAGTAAAGAAAGCTCATGAATCAATCAAACTTCCATGTAAACATCATAACCTTCAAACATTATCAAAATCAATCATAAGAAACTTCAATTTAGATCATCAAGCCATATAACATTCTTTTGATCTTAAGGACTTTCAAACAAGGTCTAGAATGTGGAAAGGGAAGGAAAACTTTTAGGAATGTGGTGCATGAATCCGGGAAAGTGGATAACTACTCTTTTCTTCTTCTCTTGCGGTTTCCGCAGCACTTTCAACTTAGAGCTTCACTCTCTTCTTTTCATTTTTCGACTTTACTTTTGGAGTTATGGATAGAGGTGCACAAAAACCGAAGCCTAGGAGATTGGCGTTTCTCAATTTTTATGAGATGCCTCAAACCCTTAGCGCACATACCATAATCCGCTAGGAATATCGCTCAATCCGACTTTGGCAAGACACAAACACCCGGCTATGTGAATGGTGCCGAGTTACTCATCATCATGATTGACTTCCCCAAACCTATAATTTCTTTCTATTCCTTTGAATGCAAAGTATTGCTTTCATGGCCCTCCCACATCAAACATGCCTTTTTCATTCAACTCCTCCAAATTTCCGGATAGGTAAAGGAGGCCATTATTTCAATGAGGGGCTAAATGATCAAAGAAAGAAGAAAGAAAATCGAATTGCCTTAATCATCTCAAAAAGAAGCATAAGAACTTATTATGTGATTTCAACCTTAATTCCTCAACATGATTTAAGTAACATTCGTCACATTATGAAATTTGCAAAAGAGAGATAATCGATTCATTCAATTTCTTTTCAATTCACTAATTGTTTAAGCATGCGATTGTCATCAAACTCAATTCACAAGTGGTGATTATCATAGAAATCATCTCTATCCTTAGAGGCACAAAATTTTCAAAAATTTTCAATTTTTATGGGTTTTTCAAATTCTTTTTCATGCAATGCAATAATGAAACGTGTAGCAATAGAATAAAACATGCAAGATAGTCTCGATAAGCATACAAAAGTAAGAGTTATTACAAACTATTAGTCACACCCCACCCCATACTTGGAACAAACATTGTCCCTAATGTTCAAAGAAAAGAAAAAGAAGAAAAGAAAGAAAGAAAAAGAACTCACAAAATGGTGGTGGAGCGGCTAAAATTGTCGATCATCCAAGTCATCACTGCGGTGGAGGTGGAAATGGAGAGAAGCTAGGATCATAGTACCGCCCGAACTGCTGGCGGTAGACGTCTCTCATCATATGGTCAAGGTCGTCCATACGTCCATCCCTAGCGTCAACGCGGATCTCCAAAGCTCCCACCCTATCGGAAAGGCTGGTAGCCCACTCTGGCAGCTGCTCGTACCAACCAGGCGGCTGGTTGTACCATGCCGGCGCATCTGAAGGTGCTGGTACTGGTGGCGGTGGCGGCTGTGTAGACCATGGTGGTGGAGCTCCGTACCACGCAGGAGGGGCCTCCATCCAAGTGGGCCTCTCGCTGACACTGGCACGGCGAGAAGATGATCCTGAAGCTCTAGCGGGACGTGGAGAACGTCTAGGTATGTCAAGAACCGCATCCGGCTGATCCGGGAATGTGTCAAAGTTATCAGCTCCTCATCCTCCTCCCTCATACTCATCTCCTCCTCTCATATCCTCCTCCTCTACTACAAGTGGTGGTGGGACATATGGAGGAGCTACAATCCTGTTCGCATGCATAGCAGCGAACGTCGCCTTCCAGTTATGGCGTCCGGCCATAATGGAATACTCTGGGAGCCACTCAATACCTCTCCCCGTCCTACTCTCCCATGGCATAGCAGCGTAAGGTGGACCTCTATGGGTAGGGAAGATGATGCCTCTAGTCATGAGGCTATGGAGTCCTAGGGGTAAAACAGAGATGCGTGTGCAAGTAGAAAAATCTACCCCTAGCTGTCGAGCAAGGTGGGTGACCATCCCACCATATCCAATATTGCCTACCCTCTTATTCTTTAGCTTGCTCATGGTAGCAGCTAAGAGGGTGGCACAGTCAGCAGGCCGTCCATATAACATGCAGTAAAGAAGAAAGAGCTCATGTGTCTTAATCTTCTGAGGTGTCTCCGTTCTAGGGAAGAGACACTCAGAAAGTACCCTATGAGCTATCTTCAAGGCTAGATGGTACATCAATCTAGCCTTGGTGTCAGCTGGCTGCCAGCGGTCCTCGCTGGCATACACCATAGCAACCTCCTCCCAGAAATCCTTGGCGTAAACGCCGCTGGAGAAACGACCATTGAAGGTCTCATGGAACCCAAAGAAGGCTCCAAACTCCCTAATGGAGAACTCAAAATCTCTTTCCATCAGCCGGAAAGAGATAGTCCTATCAACGTGACTGTGCTGGAACGAGACCACAAACACCCTAGTGATCTCCTCATAAGCATCTTCTCAAATAGCCGAGAAGACGACAAGACCGGCTCTATCTAAGAGCCAAGTAAGATCCCCTATCACATGGAGAGGCTCTAGCTCCTCTAGAAGCAGGTATCTAGGCCCTATAACAACTCTCTTCTTGATCCTCTCTAAGGCGTAGAGATGATCCTCATGGATGGTAGGAATCTTAGGGCGAGGAGGTGATGGTGATGAAGGTGATGATGGAGGTGAAGGGGATGAAGGTGGTGGTGCTCTAGAAGAGGAAGAGGGGTTGCCCTTCCTTTTCTTACTCTTATCTTTGTCTTTGTTCTTGTCCTTATTCCTACCGGACACTCTCCTCACAAAATCCATTCTCTGGTGAAAATCACGGTCTGTTCTTGAGATTCCACGGCCGTGGAACTGCCAGAAACCGTGATTCTTCTCGACTTTTCGCAAACCTCAACAAAATTTCACCAAATTTCACAGCAGCAGTCCTAGACTAATTCTCTTCCAATTCCAATCAGTTATTCCTAGAAAATCTAGCAATTTCAAGACCGAATCGACAAAGATAGAGAAGAGTGAAAAAACCTAGGTTTTCGGATTTTTAAATCCGAATTCCGCTTTCCTCGGTGATTTGCCGCTCGAATTGTTGCTTGGATCTTGTTGGTGATCGGATTTGCTTCAGTTTAGGTCAAAGAATCGTTAAAAACGATTAACGAACGAAGATTTGAGGTGAGGGGAAGGATTTCGGCGTTTTTGGGCGTGGAATGGGTTGTGGTGTTGTGTTTTGTGAAGAAACGTGGTTTATATAGTGGCCGTAAAAATTTTTGAAAATCACGGTCTATCGGGGGGTTCCACGGCCGTGGAAATGTACGGAACCGTGGTTTTGGTGATTTTTCAATGGCTTTTGTAAATTACGGTCTCAGAGGATTCCACGACCGTGGTGTAGGCCGTGGAACTCTCTGTAATACTCCAAAGTCCAAGTTTCGTCACTTTTCTTCAAACTTACTCGTCTCCTTTCTTTTCCCACTGTTCCTACATCCACAAACACGAACATATCGGAGGTATCGAAGGTAAAACAAAGCAAAAACGTCTAAACTAAGCTAAACTATGAATCAAAAGCAAAAACGTAAATGCAATACCTTGGGTTGCCTCCCAAGAAGCGCTTTGTTTAAGGTCCGTAGCTAGACCATATTCGCACTTATTCAAGTGCGGTGGGCGTGAACTCTTCAGCTTGGAGTTCCGGTGTATACTTCTTGAGAAGTTGACCGTTCACCTTAAAGCTTCCGCCCGCTTCACCCCATACTTCAACTGCACCATGGAGGAAAATACGTTTGATTAGAAAAGGTCCGGTCCAACGAGATTTAAGCTTACCTGGAAAGAGACGAAGCCTTGAATTGAAGAAGAGAACTTGATCTCCTTCTTTGAAGTCCTTTGGAATGATATGCTTATCATGCCAACGCTTTGCTCTTTCTTTGTAAATCTTGGCGTTTTCATAGGCGTTCAAGCGGAGCTCTTCATGCTCATTTAGGTCCAAGAGACGTTTCTCTCCCGCTTCCTTCATGCTGAAATTTAGCCACTTGATTGCCCAAAACGCCTTGTGCTCCAACTCTACCGGTAAGTGACAAGACTTCCCATACACAAGGTTGTATGGTGTGGTTCTGATGGGAGTCTTGTATGCAGTCCGGTATACCCACAATGCATCATCTAGCTTCAAAGATCAATCCTTCCTAGTCATTGAAACCGTCTTTTCTAGGATTCCTTTGATCTCCCGGTTTGAGATCTCAACTTGTCCACAAGTTTGTGGATGATAAGGGGTGGCGATCTTGTGAGTCACCCCATACTTAGCTAGAAGAGCTTCAAAGCGCCGGGCAATGAAGTGAGAGCCTCCATCACTAATGATGGTCCGTGGTGTCCCAAATCGTGGGAAGATGGTCTTGTTAAAGAACTTGACCACTACCATGGCATCATTGGTGGGAGAGGCAATCGCTTCAACCCATCTTGAAACGTAATCAACCGCTAAAAGTATGTATTGGTTACCACAAGATGATGGGAATGGTCCCATGAAGTCTACTCCCCAAACGTCAAAGATCTCCACCTCTTGGATGTTGTTGAGAGGCATCTCATTCCTCCTAGAGATATATCCTGTTCTTTGACAAGCATCGCAGCAAGAAACAAAGGTTTGCACATCTTTAAATAATGTAGGCCAAAAGAATTCAGATTGCAATACCTTAGCGCTAGTCTTGTTCGAACTAGCGTGTCCTCCACATGGTAGTGAATGACAATGGCGGATGACACTTTGCATCTCATCTTCCAGCACACATCGCCGAATGATGTCATCCGGACCTCTCTTAAAGAGGAGAGGTTCATTCCAAAAGTATTCCCGAACATCCTTAAAGAACTTCTTTCTTTGTGCGTATGATAATCCGGGCGGTATCTCCTGACAAACCAAATGGTTCGTTACCTTTGGAGATCACCTCGATGCACTCCTCTATAATGTGTAAATGCTCGTCCGGGAAGGAGTCATCTATAGGTAGATGGTCGTCCTCTAAATGTGTTAGGCGACTCAAATGATCCGCAACAGAATTTTCCGAACCCTTCTTGTCGCGGATCTCTAGATCGAATTCTTGTAGGAGAAGAATCCATCTAATTAGCCTTGGCTTCGCATCCTTCTTTGCAAGGAGGTACCGGATCGCAGCATGATCCATGTACACAATCACCTTTGCACCTACAAGATAAGAGCGAAATTTGTCAATTGCATAAACAATGGCTAAAAATTCCTTTTCCGTAGTGGCGTAGTTGAGCTGCGCTTCATCTAGCGTCTTGCTAGCGTAGTATATGGCATGGGTTCGCCCTTCCTTTCTTTGTCCAAGAACAGCTCCTATAGCTACGTCACTTGCATCGCACATAACCTCAAAGGGAAGGTTCCAATCCAGAGGTTGGATAATCGGAGCTGAAATTAGAACTTCCCGAATCATGTTGAATGCATCTAAACATTCCTGCGAAAACTCAAAAACTGCATCCTTCATCAATAGATTAGTTAGCGGTTTTGATATTTTAGAGAAGTCTTTTATGAAGCGCCTATAAAATCCAGCATGTCTTAGAAAACTTCTTATCCCCTTCACCGAAGTTGGGGGAGGAAGCTTCTCTATAGTCTCTATTTTAGCTCTATCCACCTCAATCCCTCTACTAGAGATTAAGTGTCCTAAAACAATGCCTTCCTTAACCATGAATTGACACTTCTCCCAATTAAGAACTAGGTTAGTGTCTTCACACCTTTGTAACACAAGAGCAAGGTTAGAAAGACAATTGTCAAAAGAAGAACCATATACGGAGAAGTCATCCATAAAAACCTCCATGATTTCCTCTATGTATTCGGAGAAGATGGCCATCATGCACCTTTGAAAGGTGGCTAGGGCGTTGCAAAGCCCGAACGGCATCCTCCTATAAGAAAACATACCCCATGGGCACGTAAATGTGGTCTTCTCTTGATCATCCGGGTGTATCGGAATCTGAAAGAAACCACTATAACCGTCAAGATAGCAAAAATGTGAATGTTGTGCTAACCTTTCAAGCATTTGATCGATGAAGGGTAGTGGGAAGTGATCCTTCCTCGTAGCGTTGTTTAGCTTGCGGTAGTCTATGCACATCCTCCATCCTATTACGCTTCGGGTAGGAATGAGTTCGTTATTCTTGTTGGTGATGACCGTCATTCCTCCCTTCTTCGGAACCACTTGAACCAGACTCACCCACTTGCTATCGGAGATAGGGTAGATGATACCTGCATCAAGCAATTTAAGAATTTCCTTCTTGACAACCTCCTTCATGGTCGGGTTTAACCGCCTTTGAGGTTGTCGCGAAGTCCTAAAGTCCTCTTCCATTAAGATTTTATGCATGCATAGGGAAGGTTTGATTCCAACTAAGTCCTATATAGTATAACCTAAAGCTTTCTTATGTTTCCTAAGGACAACCATAAGCTTACTATGTTCATCTATGGTTAAATAGGGTCTAACAATTACCGGATAAGTAGAGTTAGGTCCTAGGAACGCGTACCTTAGATGTGTAGGAAGTTGTTTCAATTCCATAGCTGCAGGAGTTTCCAATGGCTCTTGAGGAGCTTCCGATGCTTCCTTAGAAGTGTCTAAGGAAGTAGAAGGTGTTGGAGAAGAATCAAGAGAAGTTGAAGAAGAGGCACAATTACCTTCGTCCACGGCCAAAATTACGGTTTCTCTGCATCCTCCACGGCCGTGATTTTTGGCGTGGAAAGGAAATACGGTGGCTCTCTCTCCTCCACAACCGTGTAAGCCTCTGGAGTGCTCCACGCTTTTGTTGGTGAAGTCCACGGCCGTGGAATATAAGGTATAACCGTGGATTCTCACGTTTTCTGCCTCGTCGTGGAGTTTCTCGAACTCTTCTTCACACACTTCTTTTTGTGCATCTAAGGCTTCAATTATCTCATTGCACTCCTCTTCTTCCCCTACATTTATTAGACTCATAGTAATAACCTTTTGCAAAGGATCTTTGAAGATAATAGCACTTACCTTCTCTCTAGACAACCCTTCTTCATCTTGGATATGGAATATATCCTCATCAAAGATTGGTTCCTTCACTAGAGTGGAAAGAACAAACTCTACCTTCTCTTCTCCTATGTCAAAGGTGAGTCTAGCATTCTTGCAATCGACTATGCAGCCGGATGTTGCAAGAAACGGTCTTCCGAGAATGATCGGGACCGGACTATCTGTGTTCGATACTCTGGAACAAACTTTACCCTTCCTCATCAAAAATTGTTTGAAAGTCCTTAAAGTTTTTCTTCCCTTTCCACATTCTTGCTCAACTATATCGATCCGTTGCCGGGGAAAAGAATTCCAGAGTATCAAACACAGGGATTTGGGGGGTTAAATCCAATTATAGATTATCAAGCAAGTAAATGTATGAAGCTTTTCAAATTATTGGGAAAACAACAATCCTAAAGATCCAGGAATCCAGTTGTGGCAATCAATTCAAGATATACTAAAGATATAAGGACAGAGTCGAAGTATGCAAAGGTATACGAATGTAAGGTAATCGTACGGTGAAGTTCCAAAAACCTTATATGACTCACCTAAAAGACACTCTCTATAAAGGTTGTTGAGGCTTCAATATAGAAAAGATCTAAAGGTAAGAATTAATCTCAAATACCCAAACTTGTAACCCACGGATCAAGACTAACTAAACCGATTAAGGTTGTGACACTCGAAATCGAAGTAGAGGTTGTTGAGGCTTCACTACCACCTAGAAAAGGCAAGTCAAGACTAAGTTAAAGCAAATCTTTAACTTTGGATTAAAGTAAAAGCAAGTTCGTAAACTGACACAAAATTACGGGTAGTTCTTGAGTTCCACGGCCGTGGAAGCTCAAGAACAGACCGTGGATTAGGTTCATCGGCGATTCTCTCTAACTCTCAGGGTCCAATCTGTTTACGATCGATCTATCATCATCTAAGCCACAACTATCAACCCTTCACCTTAGAATTGCTAAAGGGTTTTAGCCAACAACAGTCATATTGATATCAAATTCAAGAATAAAAAGATTGAAAGGTGAAAACTTCCAAAAACCTTTAATAACCTTCAAACTAATCTCAAATCCACAAATCAAGAACAATAATGTCAATGGTTTCGGAATAGCACAAGCAATCACAATTCTTAGATAAGAATGAAAAACGGGATGTCAATCCGTCTTCTAATCAAACCTAAGGATGAAGCGTAATCTCCTTGCGAACAATCTTCCAAATCTTCAACTCTTCCGTCAATCCGGAAATCTCAATAGCAAAGCGCAAACCTCTCAATCACAATCTCCGCAAAAGCGTAAAACTAGGGTAAGCCAAAGTGTAAGTCTAAGCAGAGGTGTAAGCGAAGGGTGACGGAATCTCTTTTCTTCCGTCCTTTTACAGTGTAAGATAAAATATTGGCCCGGCCCATTGCGTAGAAGATCGTGGCCTAAAATATTGCGTAAAATATTGCCAAGATCACGGTCGTGGAAGGGTTCCACGCCCGTAATTTAGAGCGTGGAAGTTGGTCACGGTTGGTCACAACCCTCCACGGCCGTGTAAGTTGTTGGAATGCATCACGCCTCTCTTGCCAAGGTTCCACGGCCGTGGACTTGAACGTGGAATCTAGTACGGCCGTATTTTAGAGCGTGGTTTAGAGGTAGTTCGTGATTTTCCTTAGCCTCGTGCTATTCTTCAAGTTAGCACCTTCCTTAGCTCCTATAGATGTCCTCAATCCTTGGACATGCTCAATCAAACTCCATCCTTTCTCAATCCGTTCGGAATTAGCTCTAAATCGCCTACAATCAACACAAAGCTTATGTAGACCTCTATATCTACAAAATAGATAAACTAACTCACAAATGCTTCAATGCTTTATCAATGACTATCAATATGGATGAAATACACTTAGAAAACGTGCCTAAAATATCACAATATTTCATGCTAACAAACACCCTGGCGCGGCGAGATATATTTTATTTGGCTGAGATATATTTAGGAGATCTATTTTTGAGATATGGATACATTTTGTTAGGATATTATCTTTTTAAGATATTGTTATCTTTGGAAGATAATTCTCCTATAAAAAGGGCTATATTTTTCACAATTCATCATTGTCGCATCACCGAAAACCCGCTACCATCGCAGTACTTGGAGATTGAAGAAGTTGCAGTTAGGAAGGTGTTAGCATGAAATATTGTGATGTTTTAGGCATGTTTTCTAGATGTATTTCATCCATATTAGTGTTCATTGATAAAGCATTAAAGCAATTGTGAGCTAGTTTATCTATATTGTCGATATAGAGGTCTACATAAGCTTTGTGTTGATTGTAGGCGAATAAGAGCTGAAACCGAACGAATTAAGAGAGAATGGAGATGGATTGAGCACATCCAAAGATTGAGGACACCACAAAGAAGCTAAGGAAGATGCTAGGATGAAGAATGGTGTTACGCTAAGATCGTGTGATGTGTGTACGCAATAAGCTTTAAACTTATACTCGTTATATTTATCCTAACTCCTAGCGAACCCGCAGTGTACGGGACGTTTGTAGTAGGGATAGTATTCCGAGGTCGAACACGAAGACTAAGGTGAAATCGAGTCAAACAATGGTCATAGATAGTGTGGATCTAATTAAAGAAAAGGTCAAGGAACAAAGAAATGAAAATCTCAATATTTTTGGTTGGTTTTTGTGGTGATCAAGCAAGGATCACAAATCAAGCAAGACAATAAAACAATCTAACAACTCAACTAGCAAACAAACAAGTAACTCAAAACACAAGTATATGATCAAGAGAGAAGAATGGATTCTAGAGGTCAAGATTTCCGGTTATGGCATTGGACTGAAGGTTCTAAGGATTCTAAGGACAAGCTGCGGTGTTGGGAAGGAGTGTTTCACTAATGGAGGCAATTACCGGGTAGGTCTCTCACTTCACTAATCCCGCATCAAACTCCTATTACCGGGTAGGTCTCAAGGGGTTAAAGTAGGGAATTCTACACAAACCGGATACTACTTAAGTGGCAACCCTCTCCTTACCGGGTAAGTCTCGGAATAGGGTAGTCTCAAGCAATAATCCTAGCACACTCGATCCAATAGCGGCTTATGAAGCTCACTACTACCTAGAATTCATCATTCTAGACATCTAAGATCGGAAATCATCGGGTAGATCTCTTTCCTCACTTAGGTTGATAGCATTAGGTGATCCTAAGCTAAATTCAGCTTAATAAGCCCTAGGATTTCAACAACCTAACACCCTAACATACAGATTCATCAATTAAAGATCAACAGAGAAGAAAATCGGGCTGTTCTACAGATAAATCGGCCAATTTGGCTGATGATCTGGCCGATTTTTCTCTCTGGATAAGGTTTTGTTCAATCAAATTATGCTAAACTAACATATAAGTCCATCCTTTCATCACCCAAGCCATAACCATCAATCCATCGCTCCAGAACCACAATAAACTAGCCAATAGTATGCATATCAAGATCCAAAATCATCATACAAGCATACATGGTTCTCATAGATGGATAATGAAAGATAAGCAAGTAAAATCAATAAATCCCAGCTGAATCTAAGTTTAAGCAAGACTTACAAACTCTTGAATGAAGATCCAAAACGTTCCTAACAATCCTTGCAATAGTTCTTCAATCCAAGACTACAAAAATACTTCAAAATCACTCAAAACCTCACTATCACTCCTAGAATGGTGTTCTTCTTCTTCCTTCAATCCTTGAGAGTTTTTCTTCTCCTCCCAATCTTGCCTCCAAAAATGGATGAGCTGTGAATGAGAATGTGGGAGAGGAGACATGCTCAGCAACAGCTTGCAGGACCACTTATATTCTCCACCAAGAGCAAGGCCGGATCAAGAGATCGTGGGACACGTGGCTTAAGCTGTCAAAGGCAGGAAAATCGACCCAGAGGAATAAATCGGCCGATTTTCCTGGCAGTTGGTCCGATTTTCTTCAGCAGAAACATGCTATGATCGTCTAGCCATGAGTTGCTCCATTGCTTGCACCAATAGTGGTCTTTGTGTCCTTTGTTGCTCCAATTATGCTCCTCCAAAGCTTTGGATGTGTACCACCATAAGGCTTGGCCCTCGAATGTATTGGTTAATGTCCAAAAGACCCCCGAAATACCTATAAAGCAATGCACAAGTCCGTGTAGACGTCTATCTCGACAAATTACGTGGATTGAATGTAAACGTCGTGAATTAGTGCTAAACCATGCATGAATGAGTGAGAAATCTATCTAAATGATTACCTAAACCTAAGTCATAAATCGTGTTATCAAAAATACCCCATACTTAAAGTTTGCTCGTCCCCGAGCAAATTCTCAACTATTGACTTAGAGATGACATGATTTATGTATGCAGAAAAATGGCAAAATCTTTTTGGAATTGTGCTTCTAATATTGGATCACCTTCATAGTCATGTTTCATGGTAATGGACAAGCAATTATGCATCAAATAAATGAAGGCATGGAAAGACAATTGTACTTAACTCAAAAGCATGCATGAAATGTAAAAATGAAGAAACCAAGAAGATCAAGAGTATATTCAATCTAGATTACTAAGTCTTACAAACATGCAAATAGGTCATAAGGTCTTACGAACTAAAAGGCCAAGAAACGTTGTGATTAGGAGGGGATTTTCTTCTACGCTATGTGGTGCTAATCCGGGAATGGAACTAACTCCACAATCTTGTCCTCGATCAACTTCCCTCAAGTGTATATTTTTCTCTATCTTTTCTTTCTTTTCTTTTTCTTTGACTTATTTTTGAGACAATGGCATTGGTGTACAAAAGCCGAAACCTTGGTGATTAGCCGTCATCGGGCTTTTTCTATTTTTTCGAGGTGCATCCACACCGGGCACACATACCAAAGCTCGTTAGGACTATTGGTTTATTTGACTTTGGCAAGGCATTAACACCCGATTATGTGAAGTGTACCGAGTTACTTGTCATCAAAGCCAACGTCCCCAAACATATGTTTTTGTCTATACTTTCACAATAATTTCAGCATTTTATGCATGACATTCTTTCATCAACATCTTCACCCCACACTTGTTTTTCACACACATCAACATACTATCATGCTCCTATTCCCGGATGGGTCAAAAGAGGTCAAATTTATATCAATTGAGGTGCTCAAACAATCATGATCAAGATGAGAATTAGAGGAAGATGAATTGCCTCATTCATTCCTAGATTGTGTGCAAGAACTAGCATGTAATTTTGACCTTCAATGCTCAATCCATTCTAGGCAAACATCATGATCACAAATCATTCATGGGATTCAAGAGAAGTACTTCAAGTCCACATATGCATTCATTAATTTAACACATAAGGCCATCCATAGCCAATCCACAAGACAAGGTTCATCATTAGGGTCATATCCAAGCCTAGAAAGCACAAAAAGTTTTTTAAATTTTTCTGATTTTTTGGATTTTTTCGAAATATGTATGTACAATGCAAGACATAATGAAACATGTGACAATATTAAACTATCCTAGATGCTAATCATGCAAGTGATCATGAAAACCCCACCCTATACTTAGAAACACATTGTCCCTAATGTGTAAACTAAGTAAAGAAATGAAAGAGAGTCCTCACAATGTAAAATTGGTGATGCTTTGGTATTTCGGTTCACATTGGATGATGATGGTGGATGATTGATCAAGGATGGTAGAGAGCTCTTGATGTTCATTAAGGTGTCGGAACCCGCGCTTGGCACCGCAAGCCGTCCAAGTTCTACGTCCACTCCACCCATGCTTGATTGGAGATCATCACTTTCCTTTACAGAGGAAAAATCGCCCCAACTGTCCAGGAAAATCGGCCGATCTACTGAAGAACAGGCCGATTTTTCTGGGTGATTTCCCCCTCGTCCATGTGCTTGGATCTTGTACCTTCAACAGTTCCATGAGGCCTTCACATGACCTCCAACATCTCGTCACACACGAAAATCAACAAGATCTAGCACCCAAAGACACAAAAGAAAAACAAAGCACACCAAGAGTGAGATCAAACAAAAGCAAGAAAAAGAAAGGGAAAAATATGTACCAATGGGTTGCCTCCCATTAAGCGCTTCTTTAAGGTCATTAGCTTGACCAAATTCAGGAGCGTTTCAATCAAGGTGAAGTGGGGCAATCACTTCCACCGGGGTTTCCGGGATGTACTTCTTCAAACGGTGCCCATTCACCTTGAAGTTACCACAATGATCTCCTCCTATCTCTACCGCTCCATGAGGAAAGATCTTCTTCACCACATATGGCCCGGTCCATCTTGATTTGAGCTTTCCGGGGAAAAGCCGCAGCCTCGAGTTGAAGAGAAGGATAAGGTCGCCTTCACTCAATTCCTTTGGGATGAGGCGCTTGTCATGCCAACGCTTGGTCCGCTCCTTGTAGATCCGGGCGTTCTCATAAGCATCCAACCGGATCTCCTCAAGGGCGTTCATGTCTAGCAACGTCTTCTCTCCCGCTCCCTTGAGATCAAAATTTAACCACCTTATAGCCCAATATACTCTATGCTCCATCTCTACCGGGAGGTGGCAAGACTTGCCATAGACCAACTTGTAAGTAGTGGTGCCGATTGGTGTCTTGAAAGCGGTCCTATAAGCCCACAAGGCATCATCGAGCTTCATAGCCCAATCTTTTCTCGTCCTAGAGACCGTCTTCTCAAGTATCCCCTTGATCTCCCGGTTGGAGATTTCCACTTGGCCACTAGTTTGGGGATGGTAAGGTGTTGCCACCTTATGAGTCACCCCATACTTAGCCAAAAGTGCCCCAAAGTTCCTATTGGTGAAGTGCTTCCCTCCATCGCTTATGATCACCCTTTGTGTTCCAAACCTAGGAAAGATCACTCGGTTGAAGAACCGCACCACAACCTTGGCGTCATTTGTAGGAGAGGCGATTGCCTCCACCCATCTCGAAACATAGTCAACCGCCAATAGGATGTAGAGGTTGCCACATGAAGAAGGGAATGGTCCCATGAAGTCCACACCCCACACATCAAATATTTCCACTTCTTGTATGTTGTTCAAGGGCATCTCATTCCTCCTTGAGATGTTGCCCGTCCTTTGGCAAGCATCACAAGCTACCACAAAGCTTTGCACGTCCTTGAACAAACTTGGCCAAAAGAAGCCCGATTGCAACACTTTAGCACATGTCTTGTGTGAGCTAGCATGCCCTCCACATGGCAAGGAATGACAATGGCGGATCACACTCTCCACCTCATCCTCCGGTATGCATCTTCTAAACATTCCATCCGGCCCTCTCTTGAACAAAAGTGGCTCGCTCCAATAGTAATGCCTCACATCTTTGAAGAACTTCTTCCTTTGGGCATATGTCAAACCGGGAGGAACTTCCTCACACACTAAGTAGTTCACAATGTCGGCAAACCATGGCTCGCTTCCTCTAGACACTTGGAACAAGCATTCCTCCACCATTTACAATTGCTCATCCCGGAATGAGTCATCAATCGGGATGTCATCTTTTTCAAGCTCCAATGGTGGGAGTCTACTAAGGTGATCCGCCACTGAGTTCTCGGATCCCTTCTTGTCCCGGATTTCCAAGTCAAACTCTTGTAGAAGAAGGATCCACCGAATCAACCTAGGCTTTGCATCCTTCTTGGTAAGGAGGTAACGGATTGCAGCATGATCCGTATAAACTATGACCTTCGCTCCAACAAGATATGAGTGGAACTTCTCAAATGCATACATCACCGCAAGCAACTCCTTCTCGGTTGTGGCATAATTGAGTTGGGCATCATTTAGCGTCTTGCTAGCATAATAAATGGCGTGAGTGCGCCCATCTTTTCTTTGCCCCAAAACAGCCCCAACGGCTACATCGCTTGCATCACACATGATCTCAAACGGTAAACTCCAATCCGGAGGTTGCATTATAGGTGCGGAGATCAAAGCGTTCTTCAACCTACAAAAAGCCTCAAGGCAATCTTTGGAGAAAACAAATTCAACATCCTTCATTAGTAGGTTAGTAAGAGGCTTAGAAATTTTAGAGAAGTCTTGAATAAACCTCCGGTAAAAACCGGCATGCCCTAGGAAACTCCTTACCCCTTTCACCGAGGTAGGTGGTGGCAACTTCTCTATCGTTTCAATCTTGGCCCTATCAACCTCAATGCCACGGTTAGACACCAAGTGCCCTAACACAATACCTTCACTTACCATGAAGTGGCATTTTTCCCAATTTAAGACAAGATTTGTCTCCTCGCATCTTTGCAATACTAATGACAAGTTAGCCAAGCAATTATCAAAGGAAGAACCATAAACAGAGAAATCATCCATGAACACTTCCATGATATTTTCAATGTATTCTGAAAAGATAGCCATCATACACCTTTGGAAGGTGGCGGGTGCATTACACAACCCAAATGGCATTCTCCTATATGCAAAAGTTCCCCATGGACATGTAAATGTGGTTTTCTCTTGGTCATCGGGGTGGATAGGGATTTGGAAGAATCCACTATAGCCATCTAAATAGCAAAAATAAGAATGTTGAGCTAACCTCTCTAGCATTTGGTCAATGAAAGGGAGAGGGAAGTGATCTTTCCTAGAGGCCATGTTAAGCTTTCTATAGTCAATGCATATCCTCCACCCCGTAACCGTCCTAGTAGGGATTAGTTCATTGTTCTCATTGGTCACTACGGTCATCCCACCCTTCTTAGGCACCACATGAACGGGACTAACCCACTTACTATCCGAGATAGGGTAGATAATTCCCGCATCTAGCAACTTAATGATCTCCTTTTTGACTACCTCTTTCATTATAGGATTCAATCTTCTTTGATGTTCGATAGATGGTTTATGGTTATCTTCCATCATTATCTTATGCATGCACAAAGAGGGCTTAATGCCAACAAGGTCATCAATGGTGTATCCTATTGCCTTTCTATGCAGTTTCAATTCATTCAACAATCTATTAAGCTCATCATCATTCAAAGATGCATTCACAATCACAGGATAAGTAGAATTTGAACCAAGGAAAGCATACTTTAAATGAGAAGGAAGAGGTTTAAGATCAAGTTGAGGAGGACCTTTTTCGGTTGGAGACGATCCATACAATGTAGGTTGAGATGATTGCAAAGCCATGGAAGCCTCCTTGAAGTTCCTTGATGATTGCTCACATTCAAGTGGTTGGTGCTGAAAAGACTCAGGAAAATCGACCCAGGAGGAAAAATCGGCCGATTTTCCTGAGGGTGGGTCGATCTGAGTTTCTGTTTTTGCCAAACTGGATGAAACTTCCGCACAAGGCCAAAAATCGGCCGATTTTGTCCCTCCAGTCCGATTTTCTACCTGTTTTTCACTTCTTGTAGCACTTCAAATCCAACACTTGGTAGCTCGTCCAATGCATCCAAGGCCTTGATTACTTCATTGCTACTCTCCTCAACTCCTTCCTCCATCAAGCTTGAGCTAAGAACCCTCTCAAGTGGATCCTTGAGCAAGATTGAGCTCACAACCTCTCTAGACTCCTCTTCTTCAACTATGTTGAATACATCTTCATCAAGGGTCGGCCCTTTCATCATTGTGGACAGCTTGAACTTGATGTTCTCTTCTCCAATGTTGAAGGAGAGAGTCCCATTCTTGCAATCTACTAGACATCCGGAGGTAGCTAGGAAAGGTCTCCCCAAGATGATGGGAACCGGATAGTCCGCCGGGATGTCCAAAACAACGAAGTCTATGGGCACGTAGAACTTCCCTAGTTGCACCGGAATGTCTTCCAAGATTCCAACCGGATGAGTGATTGAGCGGTCCGCCATGTAAAGAGTCATCTTGACCGGCTTTGGCTCTCCTAGCCCAACCTTGTTGCAAAGTGCAAGCGGGATGATGCTTACACTTGCCCCAAGATCACATAGGGCGTCATACTTCACTTCTCCTACTCCGATTGGCACACAAAAGGATCCCGGGTCTCTTAGCTTAGGAGGCATCTCCTCCTTCATCGTTTGAATCAACTCCGAGGATCTCTTTGTCATTCTTATATCCCCATACTCCTCCAACTTCCTTTTGTTGGAGAGTATTTCCTTCAAGAACTTGCCATATGCCGGCATACCTAAGATAGCATCCATGAACGGAATATTAATATACAATTTAGACATAAGTTCAAGGAATTTACCAAAGTGATTGTCCAAGCGAGTTCTTGCTCGTGATTATGGGAACGGTAGTGGTGGTTTGTATGGAGGCGGTGCCACATATGTTGGCTCAACATCCTTGCTCTTGCCCCCATCTTCTTGCAATGGCTCTCCTTCATTCACTACTTGCTTCCCTTTAGCATTCTCCTTGGGCAAAGGATCCTTCATACTCAACCCACTCCTTGTTGTAATAGCCAACACTTGGCCTCTTGGGTTGTCTTCGGTTCTTCCGGGAAGCTTTCCCGGATCTCTATGGGCTTCACCCGCCTTTTGGAACACTTGTGCTTCCAAAACCTTTTGAGCTTTAGAAATGGAAGTCACGGTGCTCTCAAGACCACTCAACCTTCCAAGTAATTGCTCAAACATCATTTCGGTTCTATCCTTTGGAGGTTGAGTAAATCCGGGTGGAGGTTCTTGTGAAGCTTTTGGTGGTGGAGTCGTGCTTGTAGAAGCGGGAGGGTTCAAGGCTCCATCCGGGTTAGAGTAAGAGAACCCGGGATGGTTATGGTTGGGCCGGTAATTGTTGAATTGCCGGTTGTTGTTGAAGTTCCTTGGGCCTTGGTAGTTGTTGTAATTGCCCCTTCCCATGTAATTCACATCCTCCTCCTTGGAAGACAAGTTAGCTTGTGGAAGCACTTGAGGAGTTGCTTGGTTCTTCAAAGTTGTATCACACAAATCCCTCAAGGACTTTAGCTCGTTGTTGATGGCTTCAAGCTTGAAATTGCTCATGGTGACTTCACTCACCTCATATGCTCCCGCCTTTCTCCCTTCACTCTTCCTATGGGAGTATTTCTCAATCACTAGAGCTTGCTTCTCCACAAACTCCCAAGCATCATCCACATGCTTCTCCATAAAAGTCCCACCGGAAAGGGATTGAAGCTTGGATTGACTATCTTCATCAAGTCCCTTGAAGTAGATCTCCAATAGCTCAATTTTCGGTATGCCATGGTGTGGGCAATCTAGGAGAAGGTCTTTGAATCTCTCCCAAGACTTGAACAAACTCTCTCTATCCTTCATCACGAAGGCATTGATCTTCCCTCTTAACTCGGTAGGCTTGGAAGGTGGGAAGAACTTAGTCAAAAACTCGGTTGTCATCTCCTCCCAAGTACCAACTCGCCCTTGTGGAATAGATTGATACCAAGCTAAGGCCTTGCCCTTAAGAGAGAAGGAGAAAGCCCTAAGCTTATGGTTGTTGCTCTCCAATCTTGGCGGTCTAAGAGTCTCCATCAAAATCTCATAGTTCATCAAGTGTTGATGAGGAGACTCTCCTTCCATCTCTCCAAATTGATTATGCCGGATCATTTGTAGAACTTGAGGGCGGAGCTCGTAGTTGTGGGTTGCGGGATCTCCTAAGTTCACACCCGGACGGTGTGCTCTTTGTGCCGGATCCATACGTCTCCCCAAAGTTTGTGGCTCTTCAATAGCAATGGGTACAACCCTAACATTCGCCGCCGGCTGCGGTTGTGGTGGTGGAGGTGGAGGTTGTTGGCGATTAAGCTCTCCTTGAACAAGGGCTTGCCTAATCTCATCAATCTCCCTCCTAGTTGCTTCTTGCCTCTCATTGGCAAGTCTCCTTTCTTCCTCCAAGAGCTCATCTCTTAGCCTTATTTGCTCTAAGGCTTCATCCAATTCAGCTTGGAGATCTCTTCCGGCCATCTCTTTTCCCTTTTTAATGCTCCTTGATCTAGATCTAAGGGTTTTCTCCGGTTCGGGGTCGAATGGAGCTAAATCCTTGCCACGAGATCTTCGCATGCACCTAAAGAATAAGAGATGTCCTGAAAAGCAAAGACACACACCAAAGAGAGATCAAAATCAACAAGAAAGATCTATACTATAAACAATCACAAAATAGACTCAATCTAGACCTAGTCCCCGGCAACGGCGCCAAAAACTTGTTACGCTAAGATCGTGTGATGTGTGTACGCAATAAGCTTTAAATTTATACTCGTTATATTTATCCTAACTCCTAGCGAACCCGCAGTGTACGGGACGTTTGTAGTAGGGATAGTATTCCGAGGTCGAACACGAAGACTAAGGTGAAATCGAGTCAAACAATGGTCATAGATAGTGTGGATCTAATTAAAGAAAAGGTCAAGGAACAAAGAAATGAAAATCTCAATATTTTTGGTTGGTTTTTGTGGTGATCAAGCAAGGATCACAAATCAAGCAAGACAATAAAACAATCTAACAACTCAACTAGCAAACAAACAAGTAACTCAAAACACAAGTATATGATCAAGAGAGAAGAATGGATTCTAGAGGTCAAGATTTCCGGTTGTGGCATTGGACTCAAGGTTCTAAGGATTCTAAGGACAAGCTGCGGTGTTGGGAAGGAGTGTTTCACTAATGGAGGCAATTACCGGGTAGGTCTCTCACTTCACTAATCCCGCATCAAACTCCTATTACCGGGTAGGTCTCAAGGGGTTAAAGTAGGGAATTCTACACAAACCGGATACTACTTAAGTGGCAACCCTCTCCTTACCGGGTAAGTCTCGGAATAGGGTAGTCTCAAGCAATAATCCTAGCACACTCGATCCAATAGCGGCTTATGAAGCTCACTACTACCTAGAATTCATCATTCTAGACATCTAAGATCGGAAATCATCGGGTAGATCTCTTTCCTCACTTAGGTTGATAGCATTAGGTGATCCTAAGCTAAATTCAGCTTAATAAGCCCTAGGATTTCAACAACCTAACACCCTAACATACAGATTCATCAATTAAAGATCAACAGAGAAGAAAATCGGGCTGTTCTACAGATAAATCGGCCGATTTGGCTGATGATCTGGCCGATTTTTCTCTCTGGTTAAGGTTTTGTTCAATCAAATCATCCTAAACTAACATATAAGTCCATCCTTTCATCACCCAAGCCATAACCATCAATCCATCGCTCCAGAACCACAATAAACTAGCCAATAGTATGCATATCAAGATCCAAAATCATCATACAAGCATACATGGTTCTCATAGATGGATAATGAAAGATAAGCAAGTAAAATCAATAAATCCCAGCTGAATCTAAGTTTAAGCAAGACTTACAAACTCTTGAATGAAGATCCAAAACGTTCCTAATAATCCTTGCAATAGTTCTTCAATCCAAGACTACAAAAATACTTCAAAATCACTCAAAACCTCACTATCACTCCTAGAATGGTGTTCTTCTTCTTCCTTCAATCCTTGAGAGTTTTTCTTCTCCTCCCAATCTTGCCTCCAAAAATGGATGAGCTGTGAATGAGAATGTGGGAGAGGAGACATGCTCAGCAATAGCTTGCAGGACCACTTATATTCTCCACCAAGAGCAAGGCCGGATCAAGAGATCGTGGGACACGTGGCTTAAGCTGTCAAAGGCAGGAAAATCGACCCAGAGGAATAAATCGGCCGATTTTCCTGGCAGTTGGTCCGATTTTCTTCAGCAGAAACATGCTATGATCATCTAGCCATGAGTTGCTCCATTGCTTGCACCAATAGTGGTCTTTGTGTCCTTTGTTGCTCCAATTATGCTCCTCCAAAGCTTTGGATGTGTACCACCATAAGGCTTGGCCCTCGAATGTATCGGTTAATGTCCAAAAGACCCCCGAAATACCTACAAAGCAATGCACAAGTCCGTGTAGACGTCTATCTCGACAAATTACGTGGATTGAATGTAAACGTCGTGAATTAGTGCTAAACCATGCATGAATGAGTGAGAAATCTATCTAAATGATTACCTAAACCTAAGTCATAAATCGTGTTATCAAATGGCACAAAGCAAAGGGAATTACGAGCAACCTATGCTTCCACGCTCTAAACCATGGCCGTGGAACTTGGCAACATGAGCGTGGAGCATTCCAGAGAGTTACACGGTATAAAGTACGGCCGTGGAAGTTGTGAAGAACTGTGATGGAATCCACGCTCTAAACCACGGGCGTGGAACCCTCTATGACCGTGATTTAGGCGATCTTTTGACGTACTAATTAAAGCCACGATCTTTTACACAATGGGCTGGAAGGTTACTTCTATCCTTCCCTATAAAAGGACTAGAGGAGGGAGAAATCGGGGACCGCGCTTAGACCTCGCTTACACCCTCGCATAGAGCATCATCGCTTGGAGATTCGCTTCCGCACATTGAGGGTATCATTGGATGTACGGAGATTACGTCTTTTGTCCTTAGGTTTGATTAGAAGACGGATTGACATCCCGTTCTTCGCTCTTATCGAAGGATTGTGATTTGTTTGTGTTATTCCAAATCTGATATACATCATTACCTTTGTTTGTGGATTTGAGATTGATTTGAAGTTTATTGAAGGTTTTCGAAGGTTTTCATCTTTCATTCTTCTAAATCTTGAATTTGATATCATAATGACTATTGTTGGCTAAAACCCTTTAGCAATTCTAAGGTGAAGGGTTGATAGTTGTGGCTTCGATAATGATAGATTGATCGTAAACAGATTGGACCCTGAGAGTTAGAGAGATTTCGCCGACGAGCCAGAATCACGGTGTGTTCTTGAGTTCCACGGCCGTGGAATCTCAAGATCCACCCATAATTTTCCCTAGTTACGAACCTTTGCTTTTACTTTAATCCAAAGTTAAAGATTTGCTTTAACTTAGTCTTGGCTTGCCTTTTCTAGGTAGTAGTGAAGCCTCAACAACCTCTACTTCGATTTCGAGTGTCACAACCTTAATCGGTTTAGTTAGTCTTGATCCTTGGATTACAAGTTTGGATAATTGATATTAATTCTTGTCTTTAGATCCTTTCTATACTGAAGCCTCAACAACCTTTATGGAGAGTGTCTTTAGATAAGTCATATAAAGTCTTGGAACTTCACCGTACATTGCTTTACTTTAGTATACCTTTGCAACTCTTAACTCTGTCCTTAGTTCTTTAGTATATCTTGAATCGATTGCCACAATTAGATACCTGGATCTTTAGGGTTGCTGTTTTCCCCAATATTTGCAAAGCTCATACATTTACTTGCTTGACGATTATTAACTGGATTTAACCCCCCAAATCCCTGTGTTCGATACTCTGGAATTCTTGCTTAACTACGTCGATCCGTACACTGCGGGTTCGCTTGCTTGATTCTAGTTTTATAAATTTAAAGCTTATTTGCACGCACGCTAAGTGGCAAACAAGTTTTTGGTGCCGTTGCCGGGGATTTGGTCTAGGCCGAATTCGGTTATCGGTTGTCAAGCTTGGGAGCTCTTCCCTTGTTATTTGATATCTTTTTCGAGTGTATGCGCAGGTCTAGGAACAACGAAGACCTCTTACCTCTCGATCAAGAGCTTGAGAGGACTTTGAGGAGAAAGCTCAAGGAAAGAAAGATGGCTGAAGAAAGAGAACGCGATTACCAAATGGAGCTAGCGGAATCCGAAGCTCAACTTAGATGGAGCGAGATGACTCGCAAGGAGGAATTGGAGCGTCATCAATCGAAAATTGATGATCTAACGGACATGATGTTCCAAATGAGGCTGGAAATAAGCAACCTCAAGAAGAAAAAGAGAAGAAGGAGACCGGGAAGATCGGTTAGAACCAACTCTTCCAATGAGGATAGCGACTCTTCCATGCCACCACTAGAGGACATTGATCCAACGATCAATGTGAATCCATTTGTTCCACGAGCAGCCGCCAATCGTCGTGCCCCAGCTGGAGGTGCGAGAGTCGATCGTGTGGATGAGGAGCCAAGAAATCTTGGCCAAAGGATGGATCTAACGCAGCAACCACGCCGTTTAGGTGTGAACTTTGATGCTGATGATGCACAAGGGTTTAGCTTCAACCCACAAGTTATTACCATTGTCCGCTAAAATCAATTTGGGGGAACGAGCGCTGAATCTCCACATCAACATCTACAAAACTTTGAGATTATGAAGGAGAAAATGAAGCAAAAGAATGCAACTACCAACAGTTATAAACTCAAGCCTTTCTTCTTCTCCTTGAAAGGGAAAGCATTGTCTTGGTATCAAGCTCTTCCAAGTGGGAAACTCGACACATGGGAGGATCTTTCTTCGGAATTCCTCACTAAGTTCTTTCCGCCATCCAAGAAGGCGGAGTTGAGAGGTAAGATTAATGCATTTTCTATGAGATCTAACGAAAGTTTGTTTCAATCTTGGGAAAGATTTCAGGATTTGCTATTGGATTGTCCACATCATGGCATATCCAAATTGGCGCTATTGGAGATATACTATAAGGGGCTGGATGTGGAGACACAATTCAAGCTCCAATCCCTTTCATGAGGTATGATAACACGATTTGTGACTTAGGATTAGACACTTATTTAGATAGATTTCTCACTCATTCATGCATGGTTTAGCACTAGTTCACAACGTTTGCACTCAATTCACGTATTTTGTCGAGATAGACGTCTACACGGACTTTTGCATTGCTTTGTAGGTATTTTGAGAGATTTAGGAGCTTAATCGATACGTTTGAGGATCGTTCATCAAGATGACACACCCTCGGACTCATTAGGATGCAAGATAGAGGCTAAGAAGGACTCATGGAACCTTGTCAACACAAGCCATGCACCAAATCGTGACTCAATGATCCAAAGCAGGCTGAACACTAAAACCACGGTCACTGAAGGTTCACGGCCGTGGAAACCAACCGTGGTTTTTGCCAGACGGTTATGACAGCTGTGCCACGATCTCATGGCTCACTCTAGCAAGGTTGTAGTATAAAAGTGGTCCAGCAAGGCTGAGAGAAGAACCTTCCATCATCCAATCAAATCCACATTCTCTCCCATACTCTCAACAAGAAGATTCTTTTGGGAGAGCTACCATTGAAGGAGGAAGAAGAGCTCCATTGGAGAAGAAGAGAAGAAGACACCATTGCTAGTTCTTGAATAGTTTTGTAGTGAAGATTTTCGGAATCGATTTCTAGAGTTGTAAGAATCGTTTAAACCTTCTTTTGGAAGGGTTATGAGTTTTTCTAATCTCGTTTTCAGCCTTATTCTACTTGTTTCACTTATTCATCTCTTTCTATTCATTATCTTGCAAATGGATGCTATGATTTTATGCTTGATGATTTCGATTGAGATGATATATGTTGTTGGCAAGATAGATGTGATTCTAGGGTAAGGAAAAGAAGGTTATGGCTAGGACTATGATAGGATGGACTTAGATTTGCCTTTGGATGATTCATCTATATGAACCGAGCCACTGTTGGAGTCCACGGTTCGTTCTTGCCAGTCCACGGCCGTGGAAGTGGTAGAACAACCCATGGTTTGCCTGATTCGTTTGATTAGATGAGTCTAAGTTCCAGAATGTTAGAATATTGAAACCCTAGTGTTTGTTGAGTTAAATCTATCCTAGGGTGACCTAGTGTTAGCAACTAAGTGTTAGAAGAGACCTACCCGGTGATTCTTGCTCTTAGATTCCGAAGATGATAAACTCTAGGTAGTGGTGAGCCTCATAAGCCGCCATTAGACTAAGTGTGCTAGGATAGTTGTTTAGGATCTACTTTTCCGAGACTTATCCGGTAAGGATAGGTTAGATCCCTAGATGACAATCCGGTTTGTGTAGAATTCCATTCCTTAGGCTCTTTGAGACTTACCCGGTAATGAGACCTTAGGAACGGACTAGTGGACCATGAGACCTATCCGGTAATTGATCCCAATCTAGAAACACTTACTCCCAATATCCCATAATTAATCCAAGGAATGATTAGATAGCTTGAGTCCTATGCCATAACCGGAATATCCAACCCCTAGAATCCGCCTTTTCTCTCCTTGATTCATATCTCGTTTTAGCTTGTTTGTTTGTGTTGATTTGTTAGCTTAGTTGATTGTTTACTTTGCTTGATTTGTGATCCTTGATTGATCACCTAAAAACCAACCAAAAACATTGAGATTTTCATTTCTTTATTTCTTTCTCTTCTCTTAAGCCTAGATCTTCACTAGACTTAATCATTAATCGAATCAATGTCACCTCAGTCTTTGTGTTCGACCTCGGAATACTATCCCTACTACAAACGTCCCGTACACTGCGGGTTCGCTAGGAGTTAGGAGAAATATAACGAGTATAAATTTAAAGCTTATTGCACTACACATCCTGAGCGTAACATGGTACATTCATGGACATGAGGGAAGATGACGCTTGGGACTTCATTGAGAAGCAAGAGCGAGTCATTGAGAAGTATTCTCACCGGAAAGTAGAGGCGAATCACGTGGAGCAAGGAGCAAAGCTATCACAAGCAGCTCAAACTCAAATCTTTTCTCTCAATACGGAGATTAAAGAGTTGAAGGAAGCCATCAAAACCAACTTTCCAAAGCAAAAGGAACAAGATGTGGGTTATTTGGGCAACAACAATAACCACAACGGGAATGAGAATACAAATCGCAACAGCCGGAACAACAACCGGAATAATTGGAACAACAACAACAACAACAACCGGAACAACAATTGGAACAACAATAGGGGTTCAAACAACAACAATTGGCGTCCCAACCAACAAAATTCCGGTAATTCTTATTCCAATTCAGGAAATTCACTAACTCAACCTTCCTCTTCTTCCACTCCTTTGTAAAGCCAAGGGCAAACATCTAATAGTGGAAGTACTTCGGGGAAAGAGAAGCCCGATCCCATGTTGGAAACAATTTTGGGCAAGCTTCAAGGATTGGAGAGTCACATCATCAAGGTTGATGATCACATAACTATGGTTAATAAAGCCCAAAAGGTTTTAGAGAACCAAATGTTTAGCCATGCGGAGGAAGTTCCTAGGAATCAAGGAAAACTTCCAGGAAAGACGGAGGATAACCCAAAGGGAAGGGTGATGGCAATCACAACTAGGAGCGGAGTAACAACTACCGACTCGCAGCCTAAGTTTGTAGAAGTTCCAGCCGAAAAGGAGAAAGAAAAGGGGAAGGAGAAGGAATATGTCTACGTTCCTCCTCCAGCTTTCAAACCTCCCCTACCATTCCCGCAATCTAGAGCAAGAGCGCGTCTAGACAAGCAATTCGGTAAGTTTATTGAACTCATGAGCAAACTGCATATTAATATACCTTTCATTGATGCAATTGTAGGTATGCCAGCTTATGGGAAGTTCCTAAAGGAGATCCTCTCTAACAAAAGAAAGTTAGAAAATTTTGGAGAGGTCAAGATGAGTTCGGATTCATCGGATCTCATCAAGACAATGAAGGAGAAGATGCCCCCAAAGCTGAAGGATCCGGGGTCATTTTGTATTCCCATAGGAGTGGGAGATGTCACATATGATGCATTATGTGATTTAGGAGCGAGCGTGAGCATCATCCCGCTTGCCTTATGCAGGAAGATCGGTTTAGGCGATCCTAAACCGGTAAAGATGACGTTGTACATGGAGGATCGATCCATAACTCGTCCCGTCGGTATAGTTGAAGACGTCCCGGTCAAGCTTGGTAAGTTCTATGTTCCTATAGACTTTGTTGTGCTTGACATTCCTGCAGATAGTCCGGTCCCGATCATACTCGGAAGACCGTTTCTTGCAACATCCGGTTGCATAGTTGATTGTAAGACTGCTAGACTCGCCTTCGACATAGGAGAAGAAAAGGTAGAGTTCGTTCTCTCTACTTTGGTGAAAGATCCAGTTTTCGATGAGGATATATTCAACATCCATGACAAAGAGCTATCTAGAGAAGAGGTAAGTTCGATTCTCATCAAAGACCCCTTACAAAAAGTTATTTCTATGAGCATTATGGATGTAGGGGGAGAAGAGGAATGTAATGAGGACGTAGAAGCTTTAGAAAAGCAAAAAGAAGTGTATGAAGAAGAATATGAGAAACTCTATGATGGGTCAGAAAACGTCAGAAATCACGGCCAGTCGTGCTATTCCACGGCCGTGGAATCTACCAACATGACCGTAATTTGCTATTCAGAGGACTCCAGTAAGTTACACGGCCAAAACCACGGCCGTGGAACAAACAGAGGTCCCGTAATTGACTTCCACGCCCAAAACCACGGCCGTGGAGGGAACAGAGTAGCCGTAATTTTAGGTGAATCCGAAGGAGATAGTATCCTCTCCACCACTTCTCTTGACTCTTCTCCAGCACCTTCTACATCCTTAGACACCTCTAAGGAAACATCGGATACTCCTCAAGAGACATTAGAGACTCCGATAGTGATGGAATTGAAGCCACTTCCTACACATCTAAGGTACGCATTTCTAGGACCTAATTCTACCTTTCCGGTAATTGTTAGTTCCAATTTGAGTATTGATGAACATAGTAAACTCATGGTTGTTCTTAAAAAACATAGGAAAGCCTTAGGGTATACTATAGAGGATCTAGTAGGAATCAAACCTTCACTATGCATGCATAAGATCCTAATGGAAGAAGACTTTAGAACTTCACGACAACCTCAAAGGCGGTTAAATCCGACCATGAAGGAGGTTGTCAAGAAGGAAATTCTTAAACTACTTGATGCAGGTATCATCTACCCTATCTCCGATAGCAAGTGGGTGAGTCCCGTACAAGTGGTTCCAAAGAAGCGAGGAATGACGGTCATCACCAACAAAAACAATGAACTCATTCCCACACGAACCGTAACCGGATGGAGGATGTGCATAGACTACCGCAAGCTAAACAACGCAACGAGGAAGGATCACTTCCCACTACCCTTCATCGACCAAATGCTTGAGAGGTTAGCATAACACTCACATTTCTGTTATCTTGACGGTTATAGTGGTTTCTTTCAGATCCCGATACACCCGGATGATCAAGAGAAGACCACGTTCACGTGCCCGTGTGGTACGTTTGCCTATAGGAGGATGCCGTTCGGGCTTTGCAACGCCCCAGCCACCTTTCAAAGGTGCATGATGGCCATCTTCTCGGAATATATAGAGGAAATCATGGAGGTTTTTATGGATGACTTCTCCGTTTATGGTCCCTCTTTTGACAATTGTCTTTCTAACCTTGCTCTTGTGTTACAAAGGTGTGAAGACACTAACCTAATTCTTAATTGGAAGAAGTGTCAATTTATGGTGAAAGAAGGCATTGTATTAGGACACTTAGTCTCTAATAGAGGGATTGAGGTGGATAAAGCTAAGAGACAATAGAAAAACTTCCTCCCCCAACTTTGGTGAAAGGGATAAGAAGTTTTCTAGGACATGCTGGATTCTATAGGCGTTTCATAAAGGATTTTTCCAAGATATCAAAACCGCTCACTAATTTATTAATAAGGGATGCAGTTTTTGATTTCTCACAGGAATGCTTAGATGCGTTTAATATGATTCGGGAAGCTCTAATCTCAGCCCCGATTATCCAACCTCCGGATAGGAATCTTCCCTCTGAGGTTATGAGTGACGCAAGTAACGTAGCCATAGGAGCTGTGCTTGGGCAAAGAAAGGAAGGACGAACCCATGCTATTTACTATGCTAGCAAGACGCTAGATGAAGTGCAACTCAACTACGCCACTACCGAAAAGGAATTTTTAGCAATTGTATATGCATTTGAAAAGTTTCGCTCTTATCTTGTAGGTGCTACGGTGATTGTGTACACGGATCATGCTGCGATCCGGTATTTGCTTGCGAAGAAAGATGTGAAACCAAGGCTGATTAGATGGATTCTTCTCCTACAAGAATTCGATTTAGAGATCCGTGAAAAAAAGGGTTCGGAAAATACTATTGCGGATTACTTGAGTCGTCTACCACATCTAGAAGACGACCATCTACCTATAGATGACTCCTTTCCGGACGAGCATTTACACATCATAGAGGAGTGCATCGACGTGATCACCAAAGGTAACGAGCCATGGTTTGCTGATTTTGTTAACTATTTGGTTTGCCAGGAATTACCGCTCGGATTATCCTACGCACAAAGAAAGAAGTTCTTTAAGGATGTTCGGGAATACTTTTGGAACGAACCTCTCCTCTTTATGAGAGGTCCGGACGGCATCATTCGGCGATGTGTACCGGAAGATGAGATGCAAAGTGTCATCCTTCATTGTCATTCACTACCTTGTGGAGGGCACACTAGTTCGAACAAGACTAGCGCTAAGGTATTGCAATCTGGATTCTTTTGGCCTACTTTGTTTAAAGATGTGCTTTGTTTCCTGCTGCGATGCTTGTCAAAGAACAGGGAACATATCTAGGAGGAACGAGATGCCTCTTAACAACATCCAAGAGGTGGAGATCTTTGACGTTTGGGGAGTAGACTTCATGGGACCTTTCCCATCATCTTGTGGAAACCAATACATACTTTTAGCGGTGGATTATGTTTCGAGATGGGTTGAAGCAATTGTCTCTCCCACCAATGATGTCATGGTAGTGGTTAAGTTCTTTAACAAGACCATCTTCCCACGATTTGGGACACCACAGACCATTATTAGTGATGGAGGTTCTCACATCATTGCCCGACGTTTCGAAGCTCTTTTAGCTAAGTATGGGGTGACTCACAAGATCGCCACCCCTTATCATCCACAAACTAGTGGACAAGTAGAGATCTCAAACCGGGAGATTAAAGGGATCCTAGAGAAGACGGTTTCAAGGACAAGGAAGGATTGGTCTTTGAAGCTAGATGATGCATTATAGGCATACCGGACTGCATATAAGACTCCCATCGGAACAACACCATACAACCTTGTGTATGGGAAGTCTTGTCACTTGCCGGTAGAGTTGGAGCACAAGGCGTATTGGGCAATAAAGTGGTTGAACTTCAGCATGAAGGAAGCGGGAGAGAAGCGTCTCTTAGACCTTAATGAGCTTGAAGAACTTCGCTTGAACGCCTACGAAAACGCCAAGATCTATAAAGAAAGAGCGAAGCGTTGGCATGATAAGCATATCATCCCAAAGGACCTCAAAGAAGGAGATCAAGTTCTCCTCTTCAATTCAAGGCTTCGTCTCTTTCCAGGTAAGCTTAAATCTCGTTGGACTGGACCTTTTCTAATCAAACGTGTTTTTCCCCATGGTGCAGTTGAAGTATGGGGTGAAAAGGGCGGAAGCTTTAAGGTGAACGGTCAACGACTCAAGAAGTATTCACCGGAACTCCAAGCTGAAGAGTTCGCGCCCACCGCACTCGAATAAGTGCGCATATGGTCTAGCTACGGACCTTAAACAAGCGCTTCTTGGGAGGCAACCCAAGGTATTGCACTTACGTTTTCGTTTTTGATTCATAGATTAGAATAGTTTAGACGTTTTTGTTTTGTTTTGCCTTCGATACCTTCCGGTATGTTCGTGTTTTTGGATGTAGGATCAGTGGAAAAAAAAGGGAGAAGGAAAGTTTTGAAGAAAATTTACGAAACTTGGACTTTGACACATTACAGAGAGTTCCACGGCCAAAACCACGGCCGTGACAGCTACAGTGACCGTAATTTGCAAAAGCTTGAGAAAAATCACCAAAACCACGGTTCCGTACATTTCCACGGCCGTGGAAACCCCCGAGTGACCGTAATTTTCGAAAAAATTTACGGCCACTATAAAAACCACGTTTCTTCACAAAACACACCAAAACCCCCAATTCCACGCCCCTATTTTGCCGAAATCTTCCCCCTCTCCCAAATTCTCGTTCGTTAATCGTTTCAAACGAATCTTTGGCCAAAACTGAAGCAAATCCAATCGCCTACAAGATCCAAGCAACGATTCGAGCGGCAAATCACCGGAGAAGGCAGAATTCGGATTTTAAAATCCAAAAACCTAGGTTTTTCACCTCTTCTCTTACTTTGTCGATTTGCCTCAATTTTGCAAGAAATTTTAGGAGAACTGATTGAAATTGGATTGGAATTAGTCTAGGGCTGCTTGCTGTTGAATTTGGTGAAAATCTGCTGAGTTTTGAGAATTTGCGTACCGAATCACGGTCTTTGGACATTCCACGGCCGTGGTTTCTGAAGAACAGACCGTGGTTTAGAACAGAAACATGGATCTCGTTAGGAGAATGTCCAATAGAACAAAGAAGAGGAAAGGCAATGCTTCCTCCTCCTCTCAGGCACCCCCTAGAGAGCAAACACCACCACCATCACCCCCACATCCTAGAATCCCTACTATCCATGAGAATTACCTCGATGCCTTAGAGAGGATCCATAAGCGAGTAGTCATAGGACCTAGGTATTTGCAACTTGAGGAGCTAGAGCCACTAAATGTGGTTAATGATCTTACTTGGTTGTTGGATAGAGCAGGGCTGATCATCTTCTCCACTATTCGGGAATATGCATATGAGGAGATCACTAGGGAGTTTGTGATCTCATTTGAGCATAGTCACGTAGATAGGACGGTTTCTTTCCGGCTGATGAAGAGAAACTATGAGTTCTCGATTCGGGAGTTTGGAGCCTTCTTTGGGTTCCATGAGACCTTCAATGGTCACTTCCCTAGTGGCGTGTACGCCAAGGATTTTTGGGAAGACATAACTATGGTATACGCCAGCGAGGACCGCTGGCAACCAGCTGATACCAAGGCTAAGTTGATTTATCACTTAGCCTTGAAGATTGCTCACAGGGTGCTTTCTGAGTGTCTCTTTTCTAGGACAGAGACACCTCAGAAGATCAAGACAGATGAGTTTTTTTTGTTGTATTGCATGTTGCACGGCAGGCAGGTTGTTGTGCCACCCTCTTAGCTTCTACTATGAGTAAGCTAAAGAACAAGAGGGCTGGAAATATAGGATATGGTGGGATGGTTACCCACATTGCTAGGCAGCTGGGGATCGACTTTTCTACATGCACTAGGATAGCTGCTAGACCCCTAGGACTTCAGAGCCTCATAACGAGAGGCATTATCTTTCCTAGACATAGAGGTCCACCTACAGCTGCCATGCCTTGGGAGGATAGAGGAGGTAGAGGAGTAGCATGGATCCCAGAGTATTCCATTATGGCCGGACGCCATAACTGGAAGGAGACGTTCGCTGCCATGCATGCGAACAGACTAGTAGCCCCTCCTTACGTTCCACCTGAGCCACCGGTTGTAGATGAGGAGGAGATGAGAGGGGATGATTAGTTTGAGGGAGGAGGAGATGAGCATGATTTTGGTACCTTCCCGGATCAGCCGGACGCAGTTCCTGACCTTCCTAGACACTCTCCCCGCCCCGCTAGAGCTTATGGTTCCTCCTCTCGCCGTGCTAGTGTGAGCGAGAGACCTACATGGATGGCAGATCCTCGTTCATGGTATAGCACTCAGCCGGAGTGGATGGGAGCTCCACCACCTTGGCATGCCCAGCCACCACCTGCACCAGTACCGTCAGACACACCAGCATGGTATAGCCAGCCGCCGGGATGGTATGAGCAGCTGCCGGAGTGGGCCACCGATCTTTCCAGCAGGGTCGGAGCCCTGGAGATCCATGCAGATGCTAGGGATGCATGAGCCGACGCGCATGACAGCATGATGAGAGATATTTACCGCCAGCAGTTTGGGCGGAACTATGATCCCGGCTTCTTCCCATTCCCACCACCACCGGCACCTCAATGATGACCTTGGACGATCTACCGCTTTAGCCGCTCCACCATTGTCTTGTGAGTCCTTTTTCTTTCTTTCTTTTCTTTATTTTTCTTTTTGAACATTAGGGACAATGTTTGTCTCAAGTATGGGGTGGGGTGTAACTATTCGTTTGTAATAACTCTACTCACTTTGCTTGCTTTGATTGAGAACACCTTGCATGCTTCATTCCATTGTTACACGTTTCATTATCGCATTGCATGAAAAAAAAAGCTTTTGAAAAACCCATAAAAATCGAAAAATTTTGAAAATATTGTGCTTCTAAGGATAGAGATGACTTCTATGATAATTACTACTTGTGAATTGAGTTTTGATGACAATCGCATGCTTAAACAAATAGTGAATTGAAAAGAAATTGAATGAATTAATTATTCCTCTTTTGCAAGTTTCATAATGTGAAGATTATTACCTAAATCATATTGAGAAATCAAGGTTGAAATCACATGATAAGTTCTCATACTTCTTGTTGAAATGATTAAGGCAATTTGATTTTCTTTCTTCTCTCTTTGATCATTTAGCCCCTCAATGAAATAATGTGGGAGGGCCATGAAAGCAAAATTTTGCATTCAAAGAATAGAAAGAACTTATAGGTTTGGGGAAGTCAATCATGACGATGAGTAACTCGGCACCATTCACATAGCCGGGTGTTTGTGTCTTGCCAAAGTCGGATTGAGCGATATTCCTAGCGGATTATGGTATGTGCATAAAGGGTTTGAGGCATCTCGCAAAAATTGAGAACCGCCAATCTCCTAGGCTTCGGTTTTTGTGCACCTCTGTCCATAACTCCAAAAGTAAAGTCGAAAAATAATGTGAAAAGAAGAGAGCAAAGCTCTAAGTTGAAAGTGTTGCAAAACCGCAAGAGAAAAAGAAAAGAGTTGGTTATCCACTTTCCCGGATTCATGCACCACATTCCTTATAATTTCCTCTCCCCTTCCGCATTCTAGACCTTGCTTGAAAGTCCTTAAGATCAAGAGAATGTTATATGACTTAGTGATCTAAATTGAAGTTTCTTATGATTGATTTTGATAATGTTTGAAGGTTATGATGTTTACATAGAAGTTTGATCAATTCATGAGTTCTCTTTACTCTTTACTCTTTGATTATGTATATGAGAGTCTTATGAACGAATGAAGCAAGATTTGAGAATGATCTATTGACTTGGAAGTACATTCATCTAAAAGACGTTTTGTTTTTGAGAGTGCATCCATATTTCATCCTAACATGAGTTTTAAAGCTTTTAAAAGACCTTGCTTGGGGACAAGCAAGTGGCAAGTATGGGGTATTTTGTTAGCATGAAATATTGTGATGTTTTAGGCACGTTTTCTAGATGTATTTCATCCATATTAGTGTGCATTGATAAAGCATTAAAGCAATTGGGAGCTAGTTTATCTATATTGTCGATATAGAGGTCTACATAAGCTTTGTGTTGATTGTAGGCGAATAAAAGCTGAAACCGAACGAATTAAGAGAGAATGGAGATGGATTGAGCACATCCAAAGATTGAGGACACCATAAAGAAGCTAAGGAAGATGCTAGGATGAAGAATGGCACAAAGCAAAGGGAATTACGAGCAACCTATGCTTCCACGCTCTAAACCACGGTCGTGGAACTTGGCAACATGAGCGTGGAGCATTCTAGAGAGTTACACGGTATAAAGTACGGCCGTGGAAGTTGTGAAGAACCGTGATGGAATCCACGCTCTAAACCACGGGCGTGGAACCCTCTATGACCGTGATTTAGGCGATCTTTTGACGTACTAATTAAAGCCACGATCTTTTACACAATGGGCTGGAAGGTTACTTCTATCCTTCCCTATAAAAGGACTAGAGGAGGGAGAAATCAGGGACCGCGCTTAGACCTTGCTTACACCCTCACATAGAGCATCATCGCTTGGAGATTCGCTTCCGTACATTGAGGGTATCATTGGACGTACGGAGATTACGTCCTTTGTCCTTAAGTTTGATTAGAAGACGGATTGACATCCCGTTCTTCGTTCTTATCGAAGGATTGTGATTTTTTGTGTTATTCCAAATCTGATATACATCATTACCTTTGTTTGTGGATTTGAGATTGATTTGAAGTTTATTGAAGGTTTTCGAAGGTTTTCATCTTTCATTCTTCTAAATCTTGAATTTGATATCATAATGACTATTGTTGGCTAAAACCCTTTAGCAATTCTAAGGTGAAGGGTTGATAGTTGTGGCTTAGATGATGATAGATCGATCGTAAACAGATTGGACCCTGAGAGTTAGAGAGATTTCGCCGACGAGCCAGAATCACGGTGTGTTCTTGAGTTCCACGGCCGTGGAATCTCAAGATCCACCCATAATTTTCCCTAGTTACGAACCTTTGCTTTTACTTTAATCCAAAGTTAAAGATTTGCTTTAACTTAGTCTTGGCTTGCCTTTTCTAGGTAGTAGTGAAGCCTCAACAACCTCTACTTCGATTTCGAGTGTCACAACCTTAATCGGTTTAGTTAGTCTTGATCCTTGGATTACAAGTTTGGGTAATTGATATTAATTCTTGTCTTTAGATTCTTTCTATACTGAAGCCTC
This sequence comes from Fagopyrum homotropicum, assembly GCA_033239125.1. NCBI lineage: Eukaryota > Viridiplantae > Streptophyta > Magnoliopsida > Caryophyllales > Polygonaceae > Fagopyrum > Fagopyrum homotropicum. Next base: position 53,659,063 of record BSWB01000002.1, read on the forward strand.
AACAACCTTTATGGAGAGTGTCTTTAGATAAGTCATATAAAGTCTTGGAACTTCACCGTACATTGCTTTACTTTAGTATACCTTTGCAACTCTTAACTCTGTCCTTAGTTCTTTAGTATATCTTGAATCGATTGCCACAATTAGATACCTGGATCTTTAGGGTTGTTGTTTTCCCAAATATTTGCAAAGCTCATACATTTACTTGCTTGACGATTATTAACTGGATTTAACCCCCCAAATCCCTGTGTTCGATACTCTGGAATTCTTGCTTAACTACGTCGATCCGTACACTGCGGGTTCGCTTGCTTGATTCTAGTTTTATAAATTTAAAGCTTATATGCACGCACGCTAAGTGGCGAACAGAAGGAAGTTCATAGCTTTGTTATAGCTTTTGAGGGGATTTGTAAGACTTTCTTAGATTCCCTTTTGTTTCATTGTCTTGTTGGATTCGTGATCCAAGGAACGCTGATTTGTTTGATATTTGATTCAGTTATTGAAGCCTTGTTCTTAAGGTTTTTGTGTTCAAATATCTATTCTCTTCCCATATATTTGATTATTGCTTTCATGATGATGAGTGGCTAATTTCCTTGTGTGATTCTAGGGTGATTGGCTGAAAGTTGTGGGAAAAACAATGATAGAATGATCTTAATCCCAGTAGGACCCTGAAAGCTCGAGTCTTTATCCTTAACCCTAGAACATCTCGTTCAGTCGATGAACATCTCGGCCGGGGTGGAACTTGACTGACCGAGGTGACCTTTTCTGATCCGAAACTGAGAGTTAAGTGTTAGAGTTTGCCAAATCCTATTCTTATTACACCTTTCCTAGTTCAATGCAAGCCTAGGATGAGACTTACCCGGTGATTCCTTTGTTTGTTTGCCCATGATCATAAGTGTAGGTAATAAAGTTTATCCTTTATTGGGGTTTGAGTGTGCATTCATCCCATCTTTTTGAGTTAGCCTAAGACTTACCCGGTAAAGGTTGATTCTATTCCCTTAGTTGGTGTGTTGGTTTGAGATTATAATTCCTTTTCTTAGTACCTTGAGACTTACCCGGTAATAGGTTCTTTGGTTTGGGATAGTGAGTAGTGAGACTTACCCGGTAATCTATTCCCATCTTAGAAACACCTTCCCTTAGCAAAATCTCAGCTTTGTCCACTTTATCTTTAGATCTTGAGTTTGAACCACAACTAGATACTTTAATCCCTAGAATTTGCATATTTCCTTTATTTGACTTACATCATCTTTGATTGCTTTAATCGCTTTTGTGGTTATTAGTAGCATTGACAACCTATACTTGCTTTGTTTCACCTAAGTCCCTGAGATCGACACCCCGGAATTCTTGCTTTTACTATAATTGATCCGTACACTATGGGTTCGTATCCTTGTTTTAAGCATACTTCTTGGGTTATAAATTTAAAGCTTGCACACACCGTTTGGAGCGAACAAGTTTTATTGAAGAAGCTCAAAATCTCACTACTCTTCCTCTTGATGATTTACTTGAAAAACTCATCACACATGAAATGATTCTTGGCGAAGAAGATGGAGAACTCCCATCCAACTCCAAGAATTTGGCATTAAAATCCAGAAGAGATGAGTTACCTTCTGATGAAGAAAATAGTGATGATGATAATGAAGAAGATGATCTCGTCATGATCTCTAAAGGTTTAGCAAGAATTCTCAAGATAAAGAAACAATCTACAAACCAAGAATTTCCACGAGCATCAAAACCCCGAGGTAAGTTTCCTAACTCTAATAAGAAAACGAAAGTACTGACTTTCTTTGAATGTGGTGAAACAGATCATTCGGTGAAGGATTGTCCACAAAAGAAGAGGACCAACTTCAAGAAGAATGATCGAAAGAAGAAAGCCATGGTTGCTTCATTGAGTGATTCAGAATCGACAAATGAATCAGAAGATGAACAAGAACAAGCAAACTTGTGTCTTATGGCGGATCATGAATATAACACAAATCTATACATCGACAATATGGTAAGTACAATTTTGTCTCAACCTGAGATTGACCTTAAACAATTCCTTAAGGATATTATCTTAAGTGATAAGGAACATAGAATAAGGATAAATTCTTTCAAAGAAAAACTTCATGAACAAGATAAACAATTGAGTGAAATGTCTCTAGAGATTGAAAATCTTAACACAGAAAAGGAAGAACTTGATGACAATATCAAGGCCTTGGAATCAGAAAACCTGATTCTCAAGGACAGCCTCTCTTCTCTACATCGAAATTATATCAATCTAGAGAAAGAGAAAGTTGATCTGACTTTAATATGTCAAGACCAGAAGGCATAACTTATTAAGTTTACTCATTCAAAAGCTAATCTGGAAAGAATGATGGGTGAACACCAATCTTCACTTAACAAAAATGGCATAGGGTATCATAGGAGCTTTCCTAGAAAACCTACCACCACTTTTGTTACGGCCAAAGGAAGCATTCATATGCCTACCTGCTTCTATTATTGTAAAAAGGGTCATGTTAAATCTACATTTCCTTATAGAAGAAATGATCCTTATATCATCAGAAACACTTATCCTTTATGTTTAAGGAAACAGGTCAAACAAATCTAGGTTCCTAGAGGTACTAGACCACCAAACATGATCGAACCTGAGTATGAACCAAAATATGTCATTTGGTCGACCCGTAAAGGTTGATGTTTGCTGTTTTGCAGGATATCACCAAGGTAAAGGAGCACAAATGGATATTAGATAGTGGTTGCTCAAGACACATGAGTGGAAAGAGTTCTTTATTCTCAGATTTAAAGAAGCAATCATCTGGAACTATTACTCTTGGTGATAAAGGAAAGTGTGACATAATTGGAATTGGTAAAATTAGCTATGATTCATCCAACTTTATTGATGATATTTATTTAGTTGATGGATTGAAATATAATCTGCTAAGTATTTCTCAAATTTGTGATAAAGGCAATAAAGTCATGTTTGATTCAGAAAAATGTGAAGTTCAAGACATAAAAACAGGAGAAGTATTGCTTACTACTCCTAGGTGTAATAATGTTTATTCTTTGAGTACTAACCAAGTTACAGGAACTAAGCTAAAATGTCTAAAGGTCTTGACTGATGATCCAAGGCTTTGGCATAGAAGACTTAGCCACGTAAGCATGCACACCATGCAGAAGCTACTTACAAAAGATTTGGTACGTGGTTTGTCAAACCTAAACTTCAAGGTTAATCACCTATGTAATGCATGTACACAAGGTAAACAAACAAGAAGTTCATTCAAACCTAAGAAAGCTATAAGTTCTTCTCGACCTATTGAACTTTTACATATGGATCTTTGTGGACCTATGTGTGTCAAATCTCCTGGAGGAAAATAATACATCCTTGTTATAGTAGATGATTTCTCTCATTTTACATGGATATCTTTTCTACGAAAAAAATCTGAAGCTTTATTTGAGTTTTCAAAATTGTGTAAGGAGTTACAAAATTTGAAAAACCTACCAACCGTTTATGTAAGAAGCGATCATGGTAGAGAATTTGATCAACTAAAGTTCGATCTGTTTTGTGCAAAATATGGTATTTCTCATAACTTTTCAGCTCCTAGAACTCCTCAACAAAATGGAGTTGTGGAACGCAAGAACCGCACTCTTGAGGATATGTCTAGGACAATGCTTTTAGAAAATCATTTGCCAAAAATTTTTCGAGCTGAAGCAGTAAACACCGCAAATTATATTTTAAATAGATGTTTAATTAACCCTATTTTGAAAAAGTCTCCTTATGAACTCTTTAAAGGAAGAAAACCAAATATTTCATACTTCAAACCTTTTGGATGTACTTGTTTTGTTCACAACAATGGAAAGGACAATCTCGGGAAATTTGATGCACGTAGTGATGAAGCTATATTCATTGGATATGTTTCAAATAGCAAAGCTTATCGAGTATATAACAAACGTACCAAAGTTGTTGAGGAAAGCATTCATATTATTTTTGATGAAAGTAATGATGGTACTTTGAGTGAGAGTTTTGCTGATTTAAATCTGAATCAAAGAGAAGATCACATTTCAGATGAAGAGGAAGATCCTAAAGGTCAAGACAATAATATGTAAGAAAAGATTCAAGATACCAAAGAAAATCCTCAAGACCTTGAAACACACCTTCAAGACCTTGAAATTGGAAACTGTGACAACAGAACTCTACTTCAAGGGCTTGAAACCCAACTTCAAGGTCTAGAGATTGGAACAACAAGTAATGCACAAACGGTACCGGAATCGAGTCACACATATTCAGCTCAACCTTCTGGATCTACATCGTTTGTCAAAAGAAGAAAAGTTCAACACTCCTCGTATTATCCACAAGAGAATGTGATCTCAGATCCAAATGCTGGAGTTCAAACTAGATCTAAAGTAAATAATCTTTGTGCCTTCTCCATTTTTGTATCACTTGTCGAGCCAAATAACTACATTCAAGCTCTTCAAGAACCAGAGTGGATCATTGCCATGCAAAATGAATTAAATAAATTTGAGATGAACAAGGTATGGACTCTTACTTCAAGACCAAATCATTAATCAGTTATTGGCACGAAATGAGTCTTTCGAAACAAATTGGATGAAAGTGGCAAAGTCATACGAAACAAAGCACGACTTGTAGCACAAGGCTATAACCAAGAAGAAGGTATTGATTATGAGGAGACCTTTGCTCCTCTTGCCAGGTTAGAAGCCATACGTATGTTACTTGCATTTGCATCTTTCATCAGCATAAAACTTTTTCAAATGGATGTAAAATGTGCTTTTCTAAACGGCTTCTTAGAAGAAGAACTCTACGTTGCTCAACCTCCTTGTTTTGAAAATGATGAATTGCCGGATCATGTTTTTAAATTAGATAATCTCTTTACGGTCTTAAGCAAGCTCCTCGAGCTTGGTATGAAAGATTGTCTAAATATCTTCTTGAAAACAATTTCAAAAGAGGTTTGATTGATATAACATTGTTTATCAAAACTAGAGGCAACGACATTTTAGTAGTACAAATCTATGTTGATGATATGTTATTCGGTGCTACTAATAATTCCCTTTGCAAGGAATTTTCAAATATTATGTGCAGGGAATTTGAGATGAGCTTAATGGGAGAGTTAAATTTCTTTCTTGGAATTCAAGTTACACAAGCAAAGAAAGGAATTTTCCTCAATCAAAGCAAGTATACTAAAGACTTGCTTAAAAAGTACAAAATGGATCAATCTAAGGTTGCAAAGACTCCTATGAGTTCAACACTTTCACTAGATCATGACAAGAACTGTAAAAGTGTAGTACAAAAGGAGTATCGAGGTATGATCGGTTCATTGTTGTATTTAACTGCTAGTCGTCCTAACATTATGTTTAACGTGTGAATGTGTGCATGATTTCAAGCTGATCCTAAAGAGTCACATTTGATAGCTGTGAAAAGAATTTTTCGGTATCTCAATGGCACTAAGGATCTAGGGTTATGGTACCCACGTCAAATCTCGTTTCATCTTGTTGGCTATTCAGATGCAGACTTTGCAGGTTATAAGGTTGATAGAAAAAGTACCTCTGGATGTTGTCAATTCTTAGGGTCATCCCTAATCAGTTGGCACTCCAAGAAACAAAATTTTGTTGCCCTATCCACAGTTGAAGCTGAATACATAGCTGCAAGAGCTTGTTGTGCTCAAATTCTTTGGATTGTTCAACAAATTCGTGACCTTGGCTTTGACTTGAGAGGTATTCCAATAAAATGTGATAATACTAGTGTTATTTCTATAACCAAAAATCATGTGCAGCATTCAAGGACTAAGCATATTGATGTAAGGCATCACTTTATACGTGATCATGTTGAAAAAGGTGATGTTTCGATTACTTTTATCTCAACTAACTTGCAGCTTGCAGATATCTTTACCAAGCCTCTTCCTAGGAATAATTTAATTTTATTAGATTGGAGCTTGGTATGTTGAACAAGGAAGCATTAACGTAGGGGGAGTAAACGAGTTTTAATCATCCTACGCATGTAGCCTAATTGATGTTTTCAAGGGCCTTGAAATAAAATTCAAGGGGTCTTGAAACATATTTCAAAGGGTACATAAATAAAACGGATCAATTCGAAATTCATATCTTTCAGATATTGAATTATATAATTTTTATTCTTTAAAAAGGATTTCAAAAGTTTTGTTTTCAGATTCAAAGGATTTTGAAAAGTGGTTGCCTAAATTTATGGAAGGAATTTTTATCACTCAAGATCTTTAAAATCTTTTGATCTTATGTTGATTAGACTTCTTTCTTTAAATACCTCTTATCTTCCCTCTTTCCTTCTTCCGCTTCCCTTTGCTTTCGAAAGAACGGTGCTTTACTCTTCCAAATTTCCAAAACCCTCTTCATCATTTTTTCAAAATTTCTCAATGGCTCCCAAGAGATCTTCAGTCAACGAAGCAACATTCTCAGCTCCAAAACGACAGAGGGTCGTTCAAGTGTCGTCCGACTCTGATTCAAGTTCTTACTCAGGGTTGAGTTCGAGTTCATCTAGGTTCTCTAGTGATGCGGATATTTTTTCTAGAACATGGTTACCATCAAGTTGGTTCATCAACCCAACAACAGCTAAAAAGTGGGTCAAGGAGTATGATGACCGCTTTTAGTGCACGCGTGAAGGAGTACACAACGAACTGTTTACTTGCTCGTCTATGCCAGGGATTGAAGCGCTCCAAGCGAGCTCTATATGGATTATGCTGATTCCAGGGGAATCGTCATATCCTCGCCTAACAAGACTGTTCTATGCTAACTTGACGGCAAGGCGTGAGAGACGGGAATGGATTCTAAACTCGGTTATCAAAAGTAAGAAAATCACCCTCACTTCTGAAATTATAGTAGATATTTTTGGGATTCCTTTGTATGATGCTTCAGAAGACTCAAACCCTGCTATAACTTTAAGGCTAGCAAAAGAACAACTTCTCCTTCCTAATGCCTTATCACCTCTAACCATTACATGTTTAACTCTGGAGGCTAGGATAGTCTATTCTATTATAGACAGATGCATTGTCCCTAGAGTTGGCAACAAAGAGATTATAACCAATTTTGTGCTGATATTGACTTACAATGCCTTGAATGGGTTGAAGGTGAATTTGCCTGAAATTATTTTGTTTCATATGGTGAATGTGATTAATTCTCCAAGCACTAGTCACCTACCTTATGGGAATTTGCTTCCCATAATATTAACACATTTTTCAGTAGATTATTCTGGTAAGGTGTTGAATCTTTACAATGATGGATTAGATGAAACTTTCTTTGAGACAATAGGAATCAAAAAGACTAAAATGGGCTTTAGTACTGTGTGGGTGTTAATGGAGCAGCCTGAATGGAATTTTACTACACGACAGCGACTGGATTTTGTGGAAAAATCATTGACTTCATTAACTTCGGACTTTATAGAGTTTAGAGTGTCAATGACTGATCAGATGGATAAAGCTCAAGATCTGCTGGGAATTCTGAATCAGAAGATTAACTAGTTATTTCATGTGAGTGCTATGAATTTAACAGATGCAAGTAGTATCAAACCAATATCAGAGGAGGATGGATAGGAAACCCATAAGGATGTTGAGAAGGTTATGGATCAGTGTCATAAAGTTGTCAAAGATAAACCCATTCGACAGCCAATGCCATAAGATCCGGATATCTTGACAATCGAAGAATTTGGGGTCGTCAAGAAGTATGCAAAGGAGTCTACACAACGAGAAACTAACCTATCTCTTAAAGAACGTGATCTTGCTGATGTAAAGGATCGATGGAGAGATATGTGTCTACGAGACTATTATGGAAAAGGAAGTTCCTCCAAATGGTAAAAGGAAGACTAAAGACTCTTGGCATTTCATGAGTTTTTGAAAAATATTTTTTGGTTTGGAAATACATTTGGCTTTTGGGTCTGTAATTGATTTTTAAGACTTCCTGGTTTGACTGCTTTTTCTCCTTTGTTGAAAGACAAAGGGGGAGAAATATGATCCGACATTTTGATATACTACATTCTGCATTTTTAGTTTTGAGATTTTTATATGCATTGCTAAACTAACAAATGCAGGTACGAAACTTTGTGTTGTCTTCCATCAAGGGGGAGATTGAAAACTCCACCTTGATTGAAATGGTTTACAAGTGTTGATGATGGAAGACTTCACACAAATATAGCAGTTGGATATCTAACAATGTACTTGATTATATTGCTAGATATTTGGTTGGATTGAATTCAGTGCAGGTTGTATATCTACATGTCAAGGGCCTTGAAGTTGGATTCAAGAACAAGTTCAAAAGGACAAAATCAAGGGCCTTGAAATCTAAGCTGCACGGCACAAGGATTCAAATAAATTGAAGATCTTCGTTGAAGATTCTGTAACAAGAAGATCTCATCAACCAAGGATTTTGTCAACCGAAGAATAGAGAATCTTTTCTTGAAGATTTTCTAAACAGGAAAACGGCAAAAAAAATATCTTCTCTCTTATCCAACAGAAAGACGAGAAGATCAAGGAGTAAAAGACTCAACGTGTTCGTAGGGACTGAAGACTTGCAACGTCTACCTTATGATCTTCATGGAAAAGAAGATTGATCTTCAAACGGTCATCTCTACAATGGCTAGAAGATCTTTCCATAGAAGATATAAATGAAGATGATGGTCGAAGAAGAAGAGACACAAGCTTACACCGGAAAACATCTTTGCATCCTCAAGCAACCTAATCATCTTCATTCGTTGTTTTTCTTTCTCATATTCACGTAAAAGTTTTATCCCCTTAGAGAGAGAGAAAACACAAGAGCTCCATTGGTAGATCTAAAAAGTGTTATACTAGAGTGTGTTACTCTGCGAAGTAACTAGGCTATTATAGCTAGGTTAAGAGTTGGAGCTATATCGTAGCATTGGCTACAAGTGATAGAAGAAGGGGATTTCTTCTAGTTTGTATCTAGGACTCTTTGAAGCTGATAATAGATACTTAGATCCTACGGATATACCCTGGGACGGAGAGTAGGCTATTTAGAGCCGAACTTCGTAAACATATTCTCGTGTCAATCTTTTCAATTCCGCACCATATATACTTTACTGTGATTAACTTTGTTTTGCAGGAGCAAGAAGTCAAGGCCCTTGAAATAGAGTTTCAAAGTCCTTGAAATCAAAGTTTCACTAGTAGCACAGATTGACATCAAGGCCCTTGAAAGGAGTTTCAAGTCCTTGAGATTTGGTTTGCAAAAAGTTCTCATACTCTACTCAACCCCCCCCCCCCCCTTCTAGAGTATTATCTATCTTATTTATATCACCTATCGGTTCTTCATAACGGATAAGTTGAGATTTCCAATAGAGAGATTAAGAGAATTTTAGAGAAAACTGTCTCTAAAACACGGAAAGATTGGTCAATGAAACTCGACGATGCGTTATGGGCGTACAAGACCGCCTTTAAGACACCTATAGGTACAACTCCATATAACCTGGTTTATGGTAAATCTTGTCATCTTCCTATAGAGCTAGAACATAAAGCATATTGGGCTGTCAAGTGGCTAAATTTCGATATGAAAGAAGCCGGAGAGAAGTGACTATTGGATATCAACGAGCTAGAAGAGATCCGGCTGAATGCGTATGAGAACGCAAAGATTTACAAGGAAAGAACGAAGTGGGTGCATAATAAGCACATCATTCCAAAGGATTTGAAAGAAGGAGATCAAGTTCTTCTATTCAACTCAAGGTTTTAACTCTTCTCAGGTAAGCTTAAATCTCGTTGGACAGGACCTTATGTAATTAAGCGTGTTTTCCCCATGGTGCAGTTGAAGTATGGGGTGAACAAAGCGGAAGTTTCAAGGTCAATGGCCAACGATTGAAGAAGTACACACCGGAAGTTCCGGTTAAGGAGATATCCCCTATCCTCCTCCATTGAACATCAAAACAAACAACGTCCAGCTAAAACGATAAATCAAGTGCTTCTTCGGAGGCAACCCATGCTAGTATAGTTCTTTTCTTCTCCTTTCACCTTAGAATATCTTAGTTTAGTTGTTTTGCTTTCTTTTGTTTTTGTTTGTTCCTCGATGCACTCTTGGTTTGTTTGTGTCAAAAATCGTAGGAACTAGGTCCAAATTTGGGAAATCAATGAAGAAAAGGGACACAAAGTAGTTCAATTGCAATCTTCAAAGAAAAGAAGGAAGGATATCGAGCTAAACAAAATAAATCGAACGATTCAGGAACAGAGCAAGACGATTTTTGACAACAGGAGGAAAAATCGCCCTACAAATCGACCCCCATGAAAAAATCGTCCGATTTTTGTCCTTTAGCTGAGAAAATGAAGAAAAATCGGGCCGGCAAATAAATCGACCCAATAAATCGTCCGATTTTCTTTGCAAAACCTCCGGCCTATATAAATCCTTCTCCACTCGATTCTTTCATTCCACAGATCTCCATTCCCGATTTCCCTTTGTCCCAAAGATCCGAAAATCGTCTACCCTCTCATCTCCTCATTTCTTAATCGTTTTGAACGATTCTTGAGCCTAAACTGAAGTACTTTCGACAAGGAACAAGGATCTAGCAACAACAAGCTTGGCAAACTGCTCATTCATTCGAAATTCAGGTTTTTCAATTCGAAACCTAAGTTTTTTGCTCGATTTCGATTTTTGCTTTGAAGTTGTTGTATTGTTGCAACTGATTGAGGGATCTTCTTAGAATTACCTCTAGGAGACAGTGTGAGGTGATAGATTGATCAAAGCTTTACAGAATTGTGAATTATGCTGAAATCGAGAAAAAAATCGACCTACCCAGAAAAATCGGACGATTTTTACTTAGAACAGGGAGATTTTCTTTAGCAGAATGGAGACTTTGAAAAGAATCACTAGGAATAAGGGGAAGAAGAAGAAGGGATCTTCTTCCAAAGCACCTTCCCCACAACCACCACCCTCCCAAGCTAAACCAAAACTCCCTCCTCCCCTTTCCAAACATAAGAAGAGATACGAACGTCTCTTAGATCGTCCTTTACCCCTCCTCGATACATTATGCTAGATGACTTAGACTTTCTGTTTGTTCGAGAGGATGTGGACATGATGCTAGATAGAGTGGGGCTGAGTCAGTTTGCTATGATTAGGGAGGATGCCTACACCGAAATCACGCTAGAATTCCTTAGTACATTTGAGTATGATCCTAGAGAGAGGACGGTCTTTTTCCGTCTCATGAACCAAAACCATGTCATGTCCATTGATGATTTCGGAGACTTGTTTGGTTTTCCCTACTCTTCTGCAGGCACATTCGCAAGAGGAGCGAGTGCTAGTGCCTTTTGGGAAACATTTCAGTGGGAGAGTATGGAGGAGATAAGAGGAGACCCGGGAATTCGAAGGAGACGAGTATGTACAACCTATCCTTTAAGGTAGTTCATAGGATCCTTAGTGAGAGCTTGTTTGCACGGACGGAGACTCCACAAAATCTCAAGGCCGGTGAGCTCTTTATTCTGTATTGCATGACTAGTAGCACCATTCCCGACATCACCTCCATTCTTGTTGACTATCTAGGAAAGATAGCCAACAAGGTGAAGGGTGACCTATGTGTTGGAGGCCTTGTCACTCATGTGGCAAAGACATTGGAGTTAGACTTTTCAGATTGCACATTAGCTGAGAGTGCCTAGCCTTTAGGTTCATAGAGATTGGTAGCGAGACAGGTCTTGATTCCTCAAGGTAGAGGAACTCTTCATGTGCCCATGCCGTGGGCTAAGGATCCATCAAAGAATCCATCCGAGAGAGTGTGGAAGTCCGAATACACCATTCGGAACAAGAAGAACTGGAAGGAGAAATTTGTACTTATGCTTGAGGAGGTAGCTCCTCCTTTTGGTTATTATGATGATGCAGGTGATATTGAGGACGACGAGAACCATGAGGATGGAGCATACCAGGGTACCATACTAGAGTTTGAGAGTGATACCTACAGCGGACATGCTACGGATGCCATGGATACCGACACTCATGGTGCTGGACCTAGCCGGACTAGTCAAGGTACTGAGGAGACGAGGATGAGATGTAGCCACCTCGCCATTCCTTTGCACATGCCCCTAGCCATGGTAGAGGACGTGGGCGCGGACATGGACTTCCCCGGACCTTTAGAGACCTTGTTTCTAGCTTCCAGGGTCTACGTACCGACTACCAGGGTCTTCGCTCAGATTATCAGGCCCTCCACACCGACTACGCCGCCCTGAACACTCAGTTCACGGAGTACTGCCAGGAGACGGATGCTAGACACTCCTCCTATGACGGCCATATGCGGTGTGTGCAAGCTTTAAATTTATATCCCAAGAAATATGCTTAAAACAAGGATGCGAACCCGTAGTGTACGGATCAATTATAGTAAAAAGCAAGAATTCCGGGGTGTCGATCTCAAGGACTTAGGTGAAACAAAGCAAGTATAGGTCGTCAATGCAACTAATAACCACGAAAGCAATTAAAGCAATCAAAAGATGATAATAAGGTCAATTAAAGTAAATATGCAAATTCTAGGGATTAAAGCGTCTAGTTGTGGTTCCAACTCAAGATCTAAAGATAAAGTGGACAAAGCTGAGGTTTTGCTAAGGGAAGGTGTTTCTAAAGTGTGAATGGATCACCGGGTAAGTCTCACTACTCACTATCCCAAACCAAAGCTCCTATTACCGGGTAAGTCTCAAGGTACTAAGGTAAGGAACTATAATCTCAAACCAACACACCATCTAAGGGAATAGAATCAACTTTTACCGGGTAAGTCTCAGGCTAACTCTCAAAGATTGGGATGAAGGCACACTCAAACCCCAATAAAGGATAAACCATTATTACCTACACTTATGATCTTGGGTAAACAAACTAAGGAATCACCGGGTAAGTCTCATCCAAGGCTTGCATTGAACCAGGAAAGGCGTAATAAGGATAGGATTTGGCAAACTCTAACACTTAACTCTCAGTTTCGGATCAGATAGGTCACCTCGGTCAGTCAAGTTCAACCCCGGCCAAGATGTTCATCAACTGAACGAGATGTTCTAGGGTTAAGGTTAAAGACTCGAACTTTCAGGATCCTACTGGAATTAAGATCATTCTATCATCGTCTTCCCACAACTTTCAGCCAATCACTCTAGAATTGCACAAGGAAATTAGCCATTCATCATCATGAAAGCAATAATCAAATATATGAGAAGGGAATGAATATTTGAACACAAAAACCTTAAGAACAAGGCTTCAATAACTGAATCAAATATCAAACAAATCAGCGTTTCTTGGATCACAAATCCAACAAGACAATAAAACCAAAAGGAATCTAAGAAAATCTTACAAACTCCTTCAAAAGCTATTACAAAGCTATCGATCTTCCTTCCTTTGATCTTCAAAGCTTCCTTCAAACTTCCAGAAAATCCCTTAATTGCTACTTATTCTCAACCTCCCAGCCTGGTTTAACTTTGTGGAAAATCTAACCCTTTTTATAGGAGAATTATCTTCCAAAGATAATAATATCTTAAAAAGATAATATCCTATAAAATATATCATATCTCTAAAATAGATCTCCCAAATATATGATTTTCCTTCCAGAAATCCAGCCCAAAAATATAAGATATCTCTTCCAAAAATAAAAGATCTCAGCTAAATAAAATATATCTCACCGGCGCCAGGGTGTTCGTCTCGGTCGGGGCGCTCCTCAAGATCACCTCGGTCGAGGTGACACTATAGCTGATCGAGGTGAATCTCAGCTGAATGTGAAATCTCTCAAATCTAGTCCAAAGTAAATATTCTTCATTAATTTCATGATTCCTGAGTTCTCTTTTAAGCTCCAGAATGTAGCTTCTATGACTCATTTGCTCCTTAGCTCCATTTCGATCCAAAATGTGCCATTTCACCTGTGATTACAACGAAACATGGTGTAGACCTCGATTCCCGTAAAGGTAGATGAAACGACAATATAATCACATAATATACATTCAAACATGCAGATTATTGAAGATTAAACGTCTAAACGAGTCCTAAAATATAGACTATAATACATGCTATCAAAATACCTCATACTTGTCCCTTGATTGTCCTTAAGCAAGTTCCAAATCTTAGATACAAGATAGAATGGATTATAGGTCATAAAGATCAATGAAAAGTCTTTCAAAACATTTTAGTGGTGTGCTTCACTCATAGATTACTCTAAGAGAATGATTCATGGCAATTAAAATCAAATTATGATCAAAACATTTTATAAATATAAGAAAGTTGTTCATCTATGCATAAAATCATAGAATGCATAATAAATCATAAGTATTGAAATTAATCATGTATAATCCAGTTTAAACCACCAAGTCAATCAAAAAGCTCGAGGTCTCAAGGGCTTTTCAAAAGAGGTCAAGAAACGTGTGAGGGTGGGATGTATATTGGGAATGTGGTGCTAGAATCCGGGAAAAAGGATCTTCACTTTACTTCACTTGCTTTGAAACACAACATCACCCACCAATAAGCTTTGCTCATTTACTTTTTTACTTTTTGGGATGCATGGACAAAGGTGCACAATAACCGAAGCCTAGGAGATCTGCAATCATCAATTTCTCGAGATGCCTCAAACCCTTGATGCACATACCATGACCCGTTAGGAATATCACTCAATCCGACTTTGGCAAGACACAAACACCCGACTATGTGAATGGTGCCGAGTTACTCATCATCATAATTGACTTCCCTAAACCTGTTTTGTTTCTTTCTAAACTTCCAGCCAACATCTCATCTTTTCTTTCACTTGCTTTTCACTTGCTTCCAAATTCCTGGATAGGTAAAGGGAGGCAAATATATAGATGAAGGGCTAAAGCATGATCAAGAAGAAGAAGAAGAGAAGAGAATGAATTGCCTTAATCATTCAAGGAAGAAAGTGAGAGAACTCATCATGTGGTGTCAACCTTCAAATTCAACATAATTTGGATAAAAACAAAGTATTAAACATGCCAAAATTTCAAACAAAGCATTTAGCAACTTAAACATACCATAAAACCTTTCAAACATATAAAGATTTCAAAACCAATATGCAAACTAAATCATCACTGAGGTCATATCCAAAAAAGAAGCACAAAACGTTTTGAAAAATCTATCAGTTAAGAAACCACCTCAGTCGAGATGTTCTAAGTCATCCGAGGTGCTTTACCTCGTTTGGCCAAAATCATCCCGGTCGAGGTCAAAAAAAATTTTTCTTAAACTAGTTTTTGACGTTTTTCTCAATCAAATAACCTGTATGTATGCATGTAATCTCAGATAAGCACGTAGAGCATAAAGAAAATCATAAATATCAAGTCTAGTCATGCAAGCATACATAATGTCGAATAAGATACATCCAAATACCCCATACTTGGGACACATTGTCCCAATGGGTCAAAATAAGTCTAGAAAACAGGAGAACTCACCGGATATAAGCTGAGCTGCATAATAATAAAGAAAAGAAATCCCTGCAAGCTCTAGTCCTGATCTGCTGGTGGTGGTGGTGATGGATACAGGACGAAGGGATACTGAGAAGGGTCAAATGGATAACCCATGGTATGCTGAAACTGTATCTCCATAATCCGGTGCTGGTAGTGATGGCTCTCCCTCATCTCCATCATCTCCAAGGATAAGACGGCGTAAGAGTCGATCATCTGGTCCGTCAGCTCGTCAATCCGTCGGTGAGCTACAGGATCTCTCTGTATGCAGACTCTACGCCTAGCAGGACGTGATGGTGCTGCAGCAACCTCCTCCTTTGTAGCCTCATCATCTAAATCGACAACTGGCACACTGGGGCCGGCTGTATCTATCCCTGTCTCCATGGCAGCACCGCCATCATCATCCTCCTCCTCCTCAGGTGCAATATTAGCATCTCGGGCATCTTGGATGTAGGGCACCCACGCGGAAGACCTGTATTGTGGATCAAAAACTGAGAACTGAGCCGACCACATGATACCCTGAGGGGCAGTCTGCTCCCAATGTATCGCCACGTAAGGTGTAGTAAGGCCACGAGGAACCAGTATCCTCCTCGTGATCATCTCCTGAAGACCAAGCGGCTTGGCAGCCGCCACCAACGTACATGTACTCAAGTCAAGATCCATGACTGTAGCTATATGAGTCACAAGTCCTCCACAACAGATATCTCCCTTCCCCTTAGCCTTGATCCGATGCAGATCCTCAGCTAACATGGTCCCGAAATCCGGTACTCCCCCAGTCACCATATAGAACAAACTCAGAAGCTCCCCCTGTCTAATCTTCTGGGGCGTCTCAGTACGCGCCAGAATAGTCTCGCTGAAGATCCGGTGGGAAAGACGGAAAGCAAGGTGGAAGATGATGTGTTCCCTGGAGTCTCCAGGTCTCCATCTATCATCATGCTCCACTACATGAGCAATATGTCCCCAAAACTGTTGAGCTATGGCTCGAGAAGGAAAGTCAGGAATTGTAGGGGTCGGGAAGCCAAAGAAATCTCTCCACTGGTCCATGGGAACGATGTAATTCTGGTTCAGCAACCGGTACTTGATGGCTTTCCACTCAGGTAGGTGAGTAACAAAACTCACGAACTCTAGGGTGGGCTCGAGGTATGATGGAGCTCTAATCTCCATAAACTGCTCCAGCTCTACCATAGAAATAATCCTCCGCAGATCATCAACTACATGGAGGCAATCAAAAGCAGCTACATCCAAGAAATGCGGCGCAATCACAAGGTGCGCGCATATACGGTCAAAGTCAACCTGGTGACGCTCATGGATCACCGGGATGAAGGGTCTAGAGGAAGGGGAAGGGGAGGAACCACTGGGAGCATCCCTCAGAACTAACTAGCGATCAGAACGAGAACTCAAGTTTTTGCTGACAGGTCACCTCGGTTGGTCTGATAAGGCTGAAGAACACCTCGGCCGAGACACTGCTCGACTGGACCGAGGCGAAAAACTGGGTGATTTCAGCTCTCAAATTTCCAGTTCTTTTCCCCCAATATCACTACCAATTGTTCCTATGGGGTACTTAAGCCTTTTCCAACACAAATCAGTGGCAACCAAAGCCAATAATGTCCAAAATCAGTAAACAGAAGAGAGGTTAGGGTTTCCGACAATTTACTCCAAATCACGCAGTTTCGAAGCGCTTTTCTTGCGGTTTCTTGCTTGCAATCTACTTCTCTTGTTTTTCCTTGCGAGATCGGAGCAAAAATCGTAGAAAACGATCGAGGAACGGAAAAACGAGGTTAAACTTGCGCCGTGGTCGAGAAGGAGATGGGAGGGAAAGAGAGAGAAATTGTTTCCCCTTTTATACCCCTCGCCGATTCCGTTGTCACCTCGGTCGAGGTGGTCCCGACTGGACCGAGGTGATACGAACCGAGGTGGATCTTTGTCAGCCCTAGTCGCCTCGGTTTCTCAAGAACATCTCGGTCGAGGCGCTGTGACAGCAGCCGAGATGTGTCCCCTTCGAACTTCGTCTTCTCAATTTCTCGAACTTATGTCCTTCCAGTGTAGCTCCTGAGTTGTAACCCTTTCTTAGAAAGTACCTAGTTTTTGTCTAGGACGCCAAAAACAAAACAAAGCAAAGCAAAAGCAAACTATCTAAAGCTAGACTAGAAAAAGGGGAAAAAGGAAGCAATACCTTGGGTTGCCTCCCAAGAAGCGCTTGATTTAAGGTCGCTAGCTGGACCGTACGGCATTCCTAAACAAGGTATAGTGTTGCAATCTCCTCAACCTGGACTTCCGGTTGGTATTTCTTAAGTCTATGACCGTTGACCTTGAAGCATCCCACTTGTTTCTCCCCAGATCTCAACTGCACCATAAGGGAAAACATGTTTCACAACGTAAGGTCCTGTCCATCTAGATTTTAACTTACGTGGAAAGAGGCGAAGGCGGGAGTTGAAGAGTAGAACTAAATCTCCTTCTTTGAACTTCTTAGGAATGATACTCTTGTCATGCCATTTCTTTGTCCTTTCCTTGTAGATCTTGGCATTCTCATAAGCGTTCAAACGCAGCTCTTCCAGCTCATTAATGTCCAATAGCCGCTTCTCGTCGGCTTCCTTGATATCGAAATTCAACCATTTGATTGCCCAATATGCCTTGTATTCTAACTCAACGGGCAGATGGCAAGACTTCCCATATACCAAATTATAAGGGGTGGTACCAATGGGAGTCTTGAATGCGGTCCTGTAAGCCCAAAGAGCGTCGTCCAACTTCATGGACCAATCCTTCCTCGTTCTAGAGACGGTATTCTCCAAGATTGCTTTGATTTCTCTATTCGAGATCTCGACCTGTCCACTAGTTTGAGGGTGATAAGGAGTTGCTACCTTGTGGATTACCCCATACTTCGATAGAAGTGCTTTAAACTTCCGGTTGATGAAATGTGTCCCTCCATCGCTGATAATGATATGTGGTGTCCCAAAACATGCATAGATAGTCCGATTGAAGAACTTCACAACCACCCTGGCGTCATTATTGGGGGAGGCGATGGCTTCCACCCATCTAGAGACGTAGTCAACAGCTAGGAGAATGTAGAGGTTTCCACCGGATGATGGAAAAGGTCCCATGAAATCAACTCCCCATACATCAAAAATCTTAACCTCCTGGATGTTATTGAGTGGCATCTCGTTCCTTCTAGATAATTTCTCTGTTCTTGGGCATGCATCACAAGAAACAACAAACGTTTGCACATCCTTAAATAATGTAGGCCAAAAGAAACCGGAACGTAATAGCTTAGCGCATGTCTTGTGAGCGCTAGCATGTCCTCCACAAGAAAGTGAGTGGCAGTGCCGTATGACACTAATTACTTCATCTTCCGGAATGCATCGTCGAAGCATCCCATCTGGACCTCTCTTAAACAGTAGAGGTTCATCCCAGTAATAGTGGCGTACATCCTTGAAGAATTTCTTCCTTTGAGCGTACGTCAATCCGGGCGGTATTTCCTGGCAAATAAGATAATTAACAATGCCAGCATACCAAGGTTCTTTATTATCCGAAGCTTGGTGGAGCCAGTGCACCACCAACTCTGAATGAGTCTCAGAAAAGGGTGTAAGAAGTTTGTCGTCCTCAGTCGACAACATCTAGCTAGATATCTCGGTCGGTGTCCGAGGTGGGTGACCGAGATGTTCTTCAGATAAGAGCACCTCGCTTGGTCCAAAAAGTTCCTTGGTCAAGGTACTGGAACTGGGACCGAAACTGGAGATTCTCTTCTCCTGGATTAGTTTTTAAATCTTAGCTCCTGGATCTTCTTCCAGTGCCTTTAAGCTCTGTATATCTGCATCACAAGAAGCATCTATACCTTCCTCCATTAAGCTAAAACTAATAACTCTTTCAAGAGGATCATTAATAAGGATAGAGCTCACCAATTCTCTTAATTCTTCTTCATCATAGATGTTGAAGATATCATCCTCCAGCGGCTCTCCTTTCATTGCAACAAGCAATGCAAACTCCACTTGATCTCCGCCAATGTTGAATTTCAACTTGGCATTCTTACAATCCACATGGCAACCCGAAGTTGCTAGAAATGGTGTCCCGAGAATGATAGGAACGGGATAATTTGTGGGTATATCAAGTACAACAGAGTCTATAGGTAAGTAGAAGTTACCTAACTTAACCGGAACATCTTCCAAAATGCCCACGGGATGGGTAATGGAGTAGTCCGCCATGTATAACCTTATCTTCACCGGCTTGGGCTCTCCAAGTCCGATCTTCACACATAGCTCCAGCGGAATGATGCTCACGCTGGCTCCTAGATCATACAAAGCCTCACAAGTCACATCCCCAACTTGAATGGAAATGCAAAATGAGCCGGGATCTCCAAACTTGGGTGGCATCTTCTCCTTCATGATTTGAATGAGTTCCGAGGATTTAGATGTTATCCTTACTTCACCAAAATCTTTCAGTTTCCTCTTCCTTGATAGAATCTCTTTTAAGAACTTCCCATAGGCGGGCATCCCTAGAATAGCATCAAGGAAAGGGATGTTAATGTGTAGTTTATTCATCAAGTCAAGGAACTTACCAAAGTGCTTGTCTAGATGTGCTCTAGCCCTTGACTGAGGGAATGGAAGTGGTGGTTTATATGCAGGATGTGGGACAAAAACTTCAGATTTGTCCGTCGCTTTCTGGGACTCCACCTCGGGTGGCACCTCGACCGAAGTGTTCCTCGTCTGTACCTGGGCCGAGGTGTTCTTCGTCTGCACTGGCATCGACCGAGGTACTGGATCTGCAGTTTCCAGTCCACTTCTCGTCGTTATTGCCATAATCTGTCCTTTAGGGTTGCTCTCTGTCCTTGCTGGGAGCTTCCTTGGATCTCTTGGCGCTTCATTCGCCTTATTAAAGAATTGTTGCTCTAAGGCTTTTTCTGCCTTCGAAAATGAAGTCATAGACGTCTCCATAGCGTTGAGCTTGATCAAGATGGCCTCCAGCACTACATCTTTCTTCTCTGGCTGGGACGAACTTGATCCTTGCTCTTGCCTCTTCAATGGAGTAGAAGAAGAAGAAGAGAAAGGGTTAGAAGAATTATCAGAATTAGAATTAGAGTAAGGGTTACCCGAATTTTGATTGTTAGGTCTCCAATTGTTGTTGTTGGAGCCTCTATTGTTGTTGTAATTGTTATTCTTGGGCCCTTGATTGTTGTTTCTTGAGCCTTGATATCCTCCCTCTTCCTTCTTGGTGTGAGCAACCAAAAGGTCCTTCAATTGCTTCACATCATTCTTGAGGGAGATGAGTTGATTGTCATTTGATGGAGCATCCTGGAAATAAACTCTCCTAACTCCATTTTCGGCTCCTTGGTGGGAGTATTTCTCCATGTGTAAAGCTTGTTTCTCAATAAACTCCCAAGCTTCGTCAATCGGCATGTCCATGAATGTGCCGGCGGAGAGTAGTTGAAGATTGAATTGGGTAGCTCCATCCAATCCCTTGAAGTATATCTCCAATAACTCTATCTTTGGAATCTCATGATGTTGGCAATCCAGGAGAACATCTTTAAATCTCTCCCATGACTTGGACAAACTCTCCTTCTCCTTCATGATGAATGCATTAATCTTCCCTCTCATTTCAGCGGTTTTGGAGGGGGGAAGGAATTTTGTTAAGAACTCCGTCGCTATTTCCTCCCATGTGTTGATCTTTCCAGGAGAAAGAGACTGATACCAAGTAAGCGTCCTGTCTTTCAAAGAAAAGTAAAAAAGCCTTAGCTTGTAATTATTATTTTCCAGACTTGAAGGTCTCAAGGTCTCCATCAAAATCTCATAGTTTTGCAAGTGTTGATGTGGAGACTCCCTCTTTAAACCTCCAAACTGGCATTGGCGGATCATGGATAGAACTTGTAGTTGAAGTTCATAATCATGCTCCGCTGGATCACCTAGGTTGACTCCTGGACGCCTCACTTGCTGGTTTGGGTTCATCCTCTGTCCTAGGGTCTGTGGAATACCTGCAAAAAGAACATCTCGGACAGGCATCCGAGGTGGGTGTATCTCGGCCGCGGCAACTGGAGCGGGGTCCTGCCTCGGTCGATGCAGAATCTGGGCTCGTAGATCAGCCATATCTGCTTCAATCTCTGCAGTTCTGGTGCGAGTCTAATCTCTCCCGCGCTGCAGTTCTTCCCTATTGAGGCGCAGCTGTTCCATTTCCTCCTTCAATTCGGCCTCAAGATCGCGATTGTCTTGATTGGCCATTTTAGCTTCTTTTAAGCGTCTTTTGTATGTCTTTTCTGGTTCAGGATCGTAACGAACGATTTCCTTCCCAGGACGGGTTTTTCGCATAAACCAAAGAAAAAGAACCTGCGAAAGTCACTCAAGTAGAGTGATTAGTAGTAACAGGGGAAATTGCCCCGAAAGACAACCGCAACTGGTTCGGTCTAAACCAAGTCCCCGGCAACAGCGCCAAAAACTTGTTCGCTCCAAACGGTGTGTGTAAGCATTAAATTTATATCCCAAGAAATATGCTTAAAACAAGGATGCGAACCCGCAATGTACGGATCAATTATAGTAAAAAGCAAGAATTTCGGGGTGTCGATACTAATAACCACAAAAGCAATTAAAGCAATCAAAAGATGATAATAAGGTCAATTAAAGGAAATATGCAAATTCTAGGGATTAAAGCGTCTAGTTTTGGTTCCAACTCAAGATCTAAAGATAAAGTGGACAAATCTGAGGTTTTTCTAAGGAAAGGTGTTTCTAAAGTGTGAATGGATCACCGGGTAAGTCTCACTACTCACTATCCCAAACCAAAGCTCCTATTACCGGGTAAGTCTCAAGGTACTAAGGTAAGGAACTATAATCTCAAACCAACACACCATCTAAGGGAATAGAATCAACATTTACCGGATAAGTCTCAGGCTAACTCTCAAAGATGGGATGAAGGTACATTCAAACCCTAATAAAGGATAAACCTTTATTGCCTACACTTATGGTCTTGGGTAAACAAACTAAGGAATCACCGGGTAAGTCTCATCCTGCTTGCATTGAATCAGGAAAGGTGTAATAAGGATAGGATTTGGCAAACTCTAACACTAACTCTCAGTTTCGGATCAGACAAGGTCACCTCGGTCAGTCAAGTTCCACCCCGGCCGAGATGTTCATCGACTGAACGAGATGTTCTAGGGTTAAGGTTAAAGACTCAAACTTTCAGGATCCTACTGGGACTAAGATCATTCTATCATCGTCTTCCCACAACTTTCAACCAATCACCCTAGAATCGCACAAGGAAATTAGCCACTCATCATCATGAAAGCAATAATAAAATATATGAGAAGGGAATGAATATTTGAACACAAAAACCTTAAGAACAAGGCTTCAATAACTGAATTAAATATCAAAAAAATCAGCGTTCCTTGGATCACAAATCCAACAAGACAATAAAACCAAAAGGAATCTAAGAAAATCTTACAAACTCCTTCAAAAGCTATCACAAAGCTATCGATCTTCTTTCCTTCAATCTTCAAAGCTTCCTTCAAACTTCCAGAAAATCCCTTAATTCCTGCTTATTCTCAGCCTCCCAGCCTGGTTGAACTTTGTGAAAAATCCAACTCTTTTTATAGGAGAATTATCTTCCAAAGATAATAATATCTTAAAAACATAATATCCTATAAAATATATTATATCTCTAAAATAGATCTGCCAAATATATGATTTTCCTTCCAAAAATCCAGCCCAAAAATATAAGATATCTCCTTCCAAAAATAAAAGATCTCAGCTAAATAAAATATATCTCGCCGGCCAAGGGTGTTCGCCTCGGTCGGGGCGCTCCTCAAGATCACCTCGGTCGAGGTGACACTGTAGCTGTCCGAGGTGAATCTCAGCTGATTGTGAAATCTCTCAAATTTGGTCCAAAGTAAATCTTTTTCATTAATTCCATGCTTCTTGAGTTCTCTTTTAAGCTCCAGAATGTAGCTCCTATGACTCATTTGCTCTTTAGCTCCATTTCGATTCAAAATGTGCCATTTCACCTATGATTACAACGAAACTTGGTGTAGACCTCAATTCCCGTAAAGGTAGATGAAACGACAATATAATCACATAATATACATTCAAACATGCAGATTATTGAAGATAAAACGTCTAAACGAGTCCCAAAATATAGACTATAATACATGCTATGAAAAGACTTCTAGGTTCAGGTTTGAAAACGGTTTCGTAGGTTTGTAGGTTTGGATTTCGGGTTCAGGGTATAGTTTCAAGCTAGGGTTTTCCGGATAAGTGAGAGAGAGCGGGTAAGGGTATTGGCGGAAGATAGGTTCTGGTTAGGAATTTGTTGTACTATTGGGTGGGCGGTTGTTGGTGGTTTTAGGTGGTGTGGGAAATGCACTAGTGGTGTAGTGGTGGTACGGTGGTGTTGTAGTAGCGGCGGCGGTGGTTTTCGACAATGGAATACACACGAACCGGGCTTAAATGGCAATATATCCGGTGGCGGATCCAACTGAGATTCCGGTGTGATTACGACGGGTTTGGAGATGAAAAGGTTTTAAAGGGGTTTTAGATGGGCATCATATATCCTTTAAAAGTAATTGAAATTGAAAATGAAAAATAATGGTGGTACGGCGGTGAGGTAGTGGCGGCGGTGGTGGTTTTCGACGATGGAATACACACAAACCAAGCTTAAATGGCAATATATCCGGTGGCGGATCCAGCTGAGATTCCGGTGTGATTCCGACGGGTTTGGAGATGAAAAGGTTTTAAAGGGGTTTTAGATGGCCATCATGTATCCTTTAAAAGTAATTGAAATTGAAAGCGAAATAGTAAATAACGAGAGTGGTAGAAATGAATTGAAACGGTGATTGCTTTGGGTGACTCTTTTTGTGTAGAACTTGTTAAAGTTCTGATTTTTTGTATATATTGATATCGATGAACTCAATTCTGATACCACTTTGATACGGGGTTAGCCGTGATTGAGTATCGATCTTTAACACCAATTGACACTTCCGATCCTTATTACATGGAACGGACAAACGAGGGTTGATCGGTGATATATATGGAGATGCGGGTCTAATGGAGGATGCGTGAGGCGTGTGAATGATTTTTTCATGATGATGGATTGGTAGCTAGATAGATAAGGTTGAACCTTATGAAATGACTTGGAGAATGATAGGGAGATTAAGGTCATATCACACAACCAAGAACAATCGTAGAACCCTTCCACTAGAATTAAGGTTAGAGGTACATCCACCAATAACAATGAAGGAGGCTTGTGATCGTTTCAATATGGCACCAACTTATAGACACAAGTAGAACGACTCAAACAAGTCCAAGCTATAGGGTGAACGAGACGTCACTCGCTCTTTCTCTCTCTCTCCCAAATTCGGAAGAACAAAGATTTGCAATAGAAAAAGATGAAAATTGTATTATGAATTGGTCTCTAAAATGTAGCATAGTCATCCCCTATCTATAGGTTGGGCTTGAGTCTATCTTCTATCAGGATAAGATCTATCTTATGTAAGATAAGATACGATTTTCTAAGATAAAATAAGATATATCTTGTACAAGATAAGGTCTCCTTAAATCTATCATTAAGTCTCTCTATTTGACAACTTAAATTATTTGGAAAATTATTAAAGTAATGTGGGCTAAAAATAACAATAAAAGGCCCAAAATAAGCAACTTAACCTATATGAAAATATGTTTTATGGGTTGAAAAATAATATGACTTTGATCGAAATTCAGCCTACTAGATTCGGCTATAATGACGTTGATGCATGCTTGGACCAGAAGTGCAAGGCTAGTCCGGAAGTGGTTTATCCATGGATGACCCAACGGCCTCCTACGTGGGCTTGCATGGTTGAGCTCTTCCACCCTACGGAGGTTTGCATGGCGTGCATGGTTAAGCTCTTCCTTACGTACTCTCCTTCTCCTTAGTACATATGCATGGGTACCTAAGCTTTCATGCACGCGTGAGCTTCTAGCACATAGGGATCTATAATATTTCAATATAGGATCGATCCATCATCTCTTCCTTCTACACATATACTTGCATTGGAAAGCTAGCTTCCATGTATACGTGAATCTTACTATCTTCCATCTCCAATAAATGGTCTTCACTTCTCTCTACAGATGATCTTCATTTCATCCTTGAGGATGGTCATTGTTTCTTTCTTTTGGGAATGGTCTTTATTTCTCTATTGAAAATGGTCCGAGAAGTGATCTTCATCTCCTTCCTGGAAATGGTATTTATTTCTCAACTGAAAATGGTTTTCATATCTCTCTTAGAAATAACTTTGATTCTTCCTCTTCTCTCCTTAAAGTACTCTTCACTCCTTACTTCCTAGCTTCCATGGTCATGGTCTTGAATTCAGCTAGGTCCGGAGATGCTCCAACATTAGTAATGCAAAACTATATTAAATTTGTAACACCCCAAGTTCTGGGAACTCGAAGCGCTACGGGTTAGGACCGCACAATGGGTCCCGACCCTCAAAGTAGCAACGACAAACGGATCTTACAACAAGGCACAGACGAATGAAAACCAAAACTCAATATAAAACCAAAGGTTTAAACAAACAAAGCGGAAAAAGACTCGCATCCGAGTTCAAAACAAAAGGGAAACAACAAAGAAACATAAACCCGATCCCGTCCTATAATGTACGGGAACCCCGGCTGACCACACCGTCCGGATCACTCAGCAGCATCCTGAACCTGCAGAACATCTACAACGACGGTATAAACCGTTAGCCAACATTCTAGGTATAAGCAAGAGCATAAAGGCACAAACACACATGAGGTAAGATAAACATATAGCATGCTTGCACTCAACCGGTTATTATCTTTCATTAAGTCATTCATTACTAATTCAACTTATTTTGTCACACGAGAATCCTTTCGAAACTCTCCTCCGCTTCCGTCTACCAATAGGAATAGATCAGTACTATCCGTTACCTACGGGCCTGGGTTGCAAGAGCACATTCTAGTTTCCTGGAGGACTAGACAAGTGGTCACCGCCTGGTTATAATACACTTGGGCCAGTTAAGGTTATCAAAGGGTGAATCCTATTTCCAGTTATCTGTTATAACATGATAAACAACACAAACAAGCCAATACAATCCAACTAATACACTTGGGCCAGTTAAGGTAAACCAAAAGATCAACAACAACTCAGGAAACTCTCAAGGAAAGCTCAATTTCCCTCAGAAAATGAGAAAGGAAAGCCTGAACGAACAAGCAACACGGATCAGGAATGAAACGGCTGCTAGAAGTCTATGACTTCTAGTCTCAATGATCTCTTAGAGATCAACACATGCTAAGGGCTCAACCTTAGTCTTACAACACTCGGGGAACCAAGGAATAATCATAAGGAACCAAGGAAGGAACGAGGAAAGGAAGGAAGGAAGCAACTCACCAAAGACGGGAGCTACTGTAGAGAAACCGTAGGGGCGGCTGGACTGAGGCGCAGGGGCGGCTGAACAGAGGCGCGGGAGCGGCTCTGTGCAGGCGCAGGGGCGGAGGCATGACAGAAAGTGTTGTCGGCTTTCTTCTTTGACAAACTCGCAGCAAGGGCAACCAAAACTCGAACCTTTGGCTCCAACAAGTCAAGACTCGACTCCAAAGAGCCTGAGAATAACGATACATCAACAACGGGAAGCCAACAAGAATCAAGATTCAAACTTGATTCTTGGAGAAGAAGAAAAGGAGAGAAGAAGAAGAAAACGAAAGGAAGGAAGCATGTTGCAGTACAAGAACGTAAGGAGGAACAAAGGATGAAGAACTTACACGTTCAACAGGGTCGTAGGAGGCAAGGGACGGCTGCAACTCTCTAGGGTTTGAAGACGATAGCAAGGAACGGGAAAAAGGGGAGAAAGAAGTATATATACATAGGAACGGGATGGAAGGAAAAGAAGGAAGGGCGTCTAGGGTTTAGGAAGAAGATAAGGAAACCGGCCCATAAGATAAAATATAGGATATTCTATCTATGGAAGAAAGATAAAACGACGAAAACAGATCGGCGCGATCTGTCGCACGATCCGCAGGGGTGGATCCCACAGCCGCAGGGGCGGCTGACCGCGGGGGCGGCCCTCTTCACCGTAGGGACGGTGAAGGCAAAAACCTAGGATCTTACAAAATTCTCAAGGAACGGATAAGAATATGGGTGATAAAGACACTAAAAGGGATGTTATTAGGGTCCCTCATGTAGTTGCACCCGTATTATTGTTGTCACATACAAGTTCAAGGTAATATATCCTAACCTTGACACCCTACTCATTCAAGAATACCATGAAGCCCGACAACTACAACAACCATATTGGTGTAACGTCGTGAAGTCAAAGCTTATAATGATAGATAGAGAGCTCAATATTTTAAAAGTGTTTCTTAGGACAACTCTAGAAGCACATCATATGGTGTGCATGTGACATATACATAACTAGGACTGCACATAAATGGACCGGACCGGAAAACCGGACCGGACCGGACCGGAAATTACGGTCAGGTCCGGTCCTGGACCGTAATTGTACAATTTCGGTCCGGTCCGGTCCGGTCCAAAAATAGTACGGTCCGGTCCGGTCCTGGACCGTAATCTTCCGGTCCGGTCCGGTCCAGACCGTATTTTTACACTTTTTAATAATTTTGAACTGAAAAAGCATCCGGTCCGGTCCGGTCCGGTCCAAACCCGGACCGGACCGGATTTATTCCATACAAAAATAATTTTTTTATTTTTAAAAAAAAAAAATAATAAATAAAACGGTCCGGACCGGACCGTATTGGACCGGACCGTGATGGACCGGACCGTAACAGTCCGGTCCGGTCCGGTCCATGGACCGTTTCACACAAGTACGGAAACGGTCCGGTCCGGTCCGGTCCATCAGTTTCCGGTCCGGTCCGGTCCGGACCGTATGAACAGCCTTATACATAACAATGTAGAGGAATGCACTTACAACAAAATATGTATGGTGGCGGTATGGAAGGAATTTCTTAATCAATGCCATCCTCTCTTTATGTCCAAGTCAAGGGAAACATATGATTCTAGACTCCCAAGAGATGAACCACACATGGGGACATCTTGGAGTCTAGTCAAATATGATGTGATCCAAGATATGTCCATCGAGAATTCATTAACAACTTTGCAACACCTCGGTAAACATGATATATCTTTTGTTGTGGTTCGAACAAAAGTCTAAATTCAATGGTAAAATGGCCGAATGCCCGACAAGCTCTCAATTGAAAAGTCTACTGGTTTATGTTCATGAGTTGTTTCGAGGTCCATGGATCAAGATTCGTTATCCAGCCATTTCACCACCATGTTCCGATGATTTTTATAATTATTATTATTATTATTAGACTTTTTATTAGTTATTTGTTAATACTATTTTAGCCGGTTTAATTGTATTATATTCACGGTTAGCTTAGATATTTTTGGGTATTTTATTTTATTCTAAGTTAGTTTATATTAGTCATTTTATTGTTTATTTTTATTGATTTATAACTCTATAAACTAAGATTTTAGCCTCATTTTCACACTAGGGGTGCATTGTTAGAGGGTCCACCTATTTGTAGCTTTCGTGTATGTAGAACAAAAAGTGAGAGGCCCTTGGGTTGAGATTTGACCTATATTTGATATAGAAATACGTTGCTTTGTACCTAAAAAGATCCCACGTTCCGTGCATGGACGGCCTAACCCGGTCAACACTTGTAATTATTACCATATTTTAGGCCTTGTTTGTTATGCAGCCTCATATTTTCTTTGCTTAGGAGTCGCCTATTGATGTATAATTAGTGGATCAACTCAAGTAATACCATTAATTACCCATTAGTGTTTGGCAATTAAGCACTAACCAATTTTTGCAAGTCACCTATTAATCATTAGTTACCCTCATTGACATATCATAAGTTTACCGCAGTGACATCTTTCATTGTATTTTATACATTTGGAAACGACAATGAAGAATTACAAATTCAGGCAAACGGACAAAAACCACAGAATATATTCGTCAAAGATTAACCATAACAAAAACGTGTATCAAAGCCTCGCAATTCTAACGTGTATTATGGGAATGAATCCAAAATCTATATATCCAACCATAAAAGTTGATATATGACAACTAAAGTTATCTACTCTGAAATTAGACCGGTCATCTCTCCCGGCCGAAAATTATTCCCTCCTTGTGCTTGTCTTAACTAGAAGACTTGTGTAAGGTTACAGAAGTGCGGGTTAAGGTAATCTTCTCGTTTAAGGATTTTGACACATCATTGGTCAAGGTTCTTTTGCGGAACTATCTTAGTTCATATCTTCCTATATCTCTTTAGTTAATCATTCCATAATCATCTTTTTATCTTTCCATATCATTCACTAATCCATATTCTGAGTTTGTCGAAAAATCGACCTGTTCATCAGATAAATCGACAGATTTATTCCCTAGAACAGCCCGATTTTTATCCCAGTTAAGGACTTTCAATCTAGATCGGGAAGTGCGGCTTATCCCCGCATCAAAGTGGTATCTGAGCTAAGCGATTGAAGTCCGAACGTTCATAAATAAAGGTTTGGTTTTTATTTGAGTCTTCTTTGAGTCATATAAAGTCGAGTCTTTTCTTGTTCGTCATGCAAGATTATTTGAGTTTAATGTGCGTTGATTTGTGTAAGTTCTGGAAGGGAGAAACACCATCACCCAAACACAAGCCAGCCGTTGACCTTGAAACCTCGCCAATACAAAAAAAAGGAAAAGAAAGTTCTTGAATGACAAATCCGAGAGTCGATCTTTATCAAAGAAAATCGACCTGTTCTTCCGAAAAATTGCCCGATTTTTCACCCGATTTTTGCCACTGTTGCCAATTTTCAAGAAATTTTTAGGCATACTTTGCAGAATCCAAGTGCACCCTGTGCAAGAGTATTACAACAAAAGAGCTCCAGTATATACCTTGATCCGATTAAAGAGTTCTAGCCATATCTAAATCCGAACCCGGCTAACTCTTTTTCTTAACTTCGCAACTCAAGGTACATTCTTCTCTCTTATTAATCTCTTGTGTGCTTTTTCTTTAGCCTCTTTTCTATTCTAAACTCTGAGTCTTTCTTTAAGTGTGTTAATTAGTATCTACACTGCTTAACATACTAGTTGTCTATCCGCAATATTTTCTTTCTACCTTGCCTTGTGTGGAGTAAACTTCTTACAGGGATTCCTTAATCATCACAACCCACAAGAACCTTTAATTGAACCAAGTTGACAACTTGATTCAGTCAAGAAGTTCTAGTGAGACCAAGACGTTGATTGGTAACGAAGCATTAATCCATACAAGTCAATTTCGTCAACCAGCTTGCGACAACATAACAAGAGTGTGAGAGAGAGAGAAAACAAGTAAGGCCTTTTTACAATTTTCTCTAAACTCACGAGTTTTTTGTTAATGTGCGTGTTGGTATAGATGTCAGGAAGAGATAGTCCACGCGGATCCCAAAAGGACAACACTCCGGATATAGCGGACATGTTCAAGCAAATCATGACCAAGATGTCCAACATGGATAAACGGCTTGAACAAGTAGAAGCCGGATCCAATGCGGATTATCGATCTGAATCTCACCTAAGATTCGATCCAAAGGGTGTTTATGAAGTAGGCGGGAGTTCTGCTAAGATGTAGTCTCCACACTTTTCCAGATTAGTAGGTTTTTGATTAAGAATGCACTTTTTAAACAATTCATTAAGACCATTTATGCTTATATGACCTAACTATCATACCACAACTTGGTTTCAGAGGTATTCATAAGTATGAAGGAAGAACATTACATTCAACAAAAGCATGCACATGATATAAGCCATCCTCTTTAGTACTTTTAAGAAATATTTTTTCCATTTATAGAGATGTTTCTAACACCATGGTGAGTATGTATATGTCAGTTCATATCATCAAAAATATTATTAGATAAGAAGTTTCTTCTCAAGTCAAGTGCCCACCTGATATTCTGAAGAAGCCTAATAACCTCATCGTGCATTTTTAGAGGAATACTACCTATGCCTTTTATAGCTAGAGAAGAATGATCCCCTAACATGACATCCCCAACATTACACAACTTAATAGTGTTAAACCACTCCTTATGAGGAGTGGCATGCATAGTGCATCCTGAATCTAATATCAATACATCATGATCAGTATTATCACAAACAACTAAACGCTCAAGAGAGTAATCATAGCAAGACTCAACAATAGCAGACTCATAATTTTTAGCCTTTTCATCCTATTTTCTCTTATAACAGTCCTTACTACAATGTTTAGGCTTACCACATTAATGACAAGTTAGATTAGATTTATCAATAGGTTTTTGGCCATTATCTTTATGAGAATCATCTTTATTAGAATCATTTTTGTGATTATTGTTGTAGTTGTTGCTAATCTTCTTATTATTTCTATATTTTCCTTTTGTCATCAAAACTCCAGTCTTAGAGTTTTGTTTGTTCTTAAAAACCTTCAGAATATCATTTTTTGAATAACATTTTTCAGGACCTTGTGTTAAAGACCACTCACTGGTATATTGGACAACATCCTTAAAAGTGTCAAATTGTGAGGGAAGAGAATTTAGAAGAATAACAGTCTGATAAGTATCATCTACCTTTTTATCATATCTTTTTAGGTCTTGAGTAAATTTAAGGAATTTATCAAGGTTGCCTTTCAAAACCAGATTAGTATCCATTTTAATGATGAACAATTTACTCATAGTACTAATCTTATGGGGCAAATTCTTAGTAAGATAGAGTTTGAAAAGGTTGTCTTTCAAATTCAGATTAGTACTAATCTTATGGTCTTACTAAATTTTTCAAAAAGGACTTTCTTAACCAAAAACCTGTTAATCTGGAAAAGTGTGATGACTGCATCTTAGGAAAGCATGCTAGATCACCTTTTAAAACTTCATCTTTTATTGTCAAACATGCTCATGAATATGTTCATTCCGACTTGTGGGACCCAACCCAAATTGAAACTAGTGGAAAGAAAAGATATTTTATCTCTTTTATTGACTACTACACAAGGAAAGTTTGGATAAACCTGAACTAAAGATGAAGCTTTTAATTCCCTTACAAATTAGAAAACAAAAGTTGAAGGAGAATCAAGTTTTAAACTAAAATACCTAAGCACTGACAGTGGTCTTGGATTATGTAATAATGAGTTTAATACACACTATCACCAAAATGGTATTAAAAGAAACCTAACTATGCTTGGCACAACACAACAAAATGGGACTATTAATAGGATGAATAAAATTTTACTTGAGAAAGCTAGATGCATGTTAATCTCTACTGGTATGAAACACGCTTTATGGGGGAAAGCTGAGCTAAAGATGAAGCTTTTTGAACAATTCAGTAAGAATGCCCTTTGAACAGTTCGTCTTACTGAACTAAAGATGAAGCTTCTAATTCCTTTACAAATTCTTACAAGACCAAAAGAAGGAAATGGATGAGTTAGGAGTTTGTTCATCCTTTCAACATAATTTGCAAATTCTTAAAAGAAATTATCATTCTTAATAAAAAAAAAATACAAATCTTACTAGTAAGATTCGTATTTTTTTATTAAGAATGCCCTTTTTGAACAATTCAGTAAGACCAAAAGAAGGAAATGGAAGAGCTAGGGTTTTCTTTCATTAGTTATTGGAGTGTGAGGCACAAAGAGGTGGAACAAATGAATGAGCAATCCGCAGTTGTCATAGGGTTTTCTTTTGCTTATGTGCTCTCTTGGGCCTTCATCACGTGACTCGGAAGAGCTCCAGCTTGGGCCTAAGCCTGTGACGGAAGATTTGAGCCCAAAAGCCCAATACCTCCAAATTTGGCTTCCAGCTTAAACTAAAATATCACTTGAGATTATTCATCATTTTGCATAATATGTAACGCCTTTAAGTAATATATCCCTAAGCATAGAAAACTTAGAGAATTACATCATCAAAAAGCGGGGAAAAAAAGTATTTGAGACAGACCGGAGTCACCGGATGAAACTATACAGTCTATACTAATCCGAAACCAAAATGACTGAACTTAATTTTATCTGAATAAGATGATTGAAAATAACATGATTTTTTCTTAATAAGAGCCATCGTGATGAAAGTTATAGTTGAAAAAAGATGTAGAAAGGACAATATGTTCCTTATGGGGGTGATGCATTAACACCCACGTAGCATTCCCTATAAGAGCTCCGAATTCATCAAATATAACGATCGTGTATACATGATGTGTTCCTTATGAGGCTCATGTAGAGGAGAGCGGAAGGTTAATTATAGCAACCAGAAACCAGGTCGCATCATATTTAAGGGGTCGTATGGTAAAATGGAAACAGAATGGAAACAGAATGGAAACAAATCTAATTTATACGAATTATACGTATAACCTTGTTCAGAAAATTTTTTGGAATCATTCCTTGTGGTTTGAACTAATTGAAGTAGAATTTGATTACTTTTGATACCCAATAGGGAAACAAAGTAGGGGAAGCTAACGCATTTTGCATGAAACCACAATGAATTATTCAAAAAAAAAATTCATAAATAAGGTACACATATGAACTATATTCATTTTCATACCATTTCTGTTTCCGGAAGTACAACCAAACAGGCGCTAAAGACAATGATACCCACAATGATGCTCGGGTAGCCTCGACATAATATACATGGTACGTTAATCTTGATCCATTCGAATAAATATTCTCGAGTAAGGTTCGTAGTTGTGGTTTACTCCCCGCTGTATATATGAAACATCTAATTGCAACTCAATCATCATCGATTTTCAATAGGTACAAATCAAATCTACGATATTTCAATACGTTAATTACCCTAGAAATTTGAAAATTTATTAATTGTGTTTTTTGCGGTATGCAACATATGTTTTTTTTTATTATAGCTTGTGGGAGTTACAAGAATCTGTCACATTCCTATAAGCAAAATTTGTTTTCGTTGTTCTGGGTAAACATTCAATTATTTCATATGTAGTTATGAACAATATTTCTTAACAAATACCCCTTCAAAACAAGTGATATGAAGTAGTTACCAGTTAAACTAATTGAATCTCATTATTTATTATTTGTTTTTTTAAATTCTAATTATACTTTAATTGTAATACACAATACCTAATACCTTATGCTCGAGTTTTGATACTTCAATTCCAATACTTAAAATGTAATATTTAATCGTTATTATATTTGAGCATCAATACCCAAAACCTAATATTTTAATTGCCGTAATACCCGAATTATTATCCTTACAAATCAATACCCAAAACCCAATCGAAATTGGATACCCGAACCTGAATAGTAGAGCTCAAGATACAATGTAACTGAATAGACAAAATAACTCAAGTCTAACCTATTTCTACAAAATATTAAAATCATATAGATCAAGAATGAGATGATTTGTTTTGTCCTTTGCAATTCCTACCTTGTCACTTTTCTCTCAGTTTTGTATAATCGTACCATGGAAATCTGAATTATTTCGACCAAGTATAATTTATAAAGGAAAATTGGATGAATTGAATTAGGTGATCCACCAATAAAAAAAGAACACATGTGGACTCACCTATCTTAGTGTGGTAATAGGTCATTATCGTTAAAACTTTAACATTTAGTAGCATTTAAGTTTGCCAAATCAATGCCTATAACATGTTTCATATTATAACGGCAACCAATGATGCCAATAACAAACAATAATCCTTAGTTTATATGTCACCATTACTTGGTATACAAAGTTGCTATAATTCATGACCAGCAGTAGTTGGCATATATATATATATATATATATATATATATATATATATATATATATATATATATATATATATATATATATATATATATATATATATATATATATATATATATATATATATATATATATATATATATATATATATGGAAAAGGGATTTTAGGATCGAGGATCAATAACTATCGGATTAAATATAAATTTTTTAAATATAACAGGTATTTGTTCAATCAAATACTGTTTAACTATTTTCGTAATTGTTTAAATATATTAATTGTTCGACTATATTGAACAATATAATTAATTGTTTAACTAAGTATTTGTTCAAATATATAACAAGTGTTTAATTAATTAGACAAATTATAACTTGAGATCTAAGAATTTTGAGTCATTCTTATTTTTAACCTAAGGTCCTTACATTATGATAATATATATATATAAAAAGGGGTAAATGGGCAATTACTTGTTTGCCAGACAGCTGTTCCGGTTCGTGACATGTTCATGGTAACTGGCTTAGCAGTTGGGGGCATTAACAATCGTAATAATAATGTTGTGTACACCAAATACGAATATGAATGCCAAATTATTCATTAATAAAAGAAATAAAGAATAGTCAACCCAATTGGGCATTTGACACCAAAATTTAGCTTTAAGTGAGAGTGGGGTTTCCATTATTTATGAATAGTGAACCTAAAGTTGTCAATCAAACTCACTTTTTCCAAACTAAACTATCAATCTTTAGGCTTCTTAACTTCCATTTCAAGCCAACTTCAATCTCAGATTCACAACTTTTTTTTATTCATTTACCCATAAAACTATGAATCAAACTTATCTTTTTTAGATTTGATTTTTTGTTTATAAAATTTTCCGAAAAATTCACCTAAACTAATTATATAGTTCATACCCAACCAATATCAGTTGAATAACATAAGTAAGAAATAAATGGTTTTATTATAATATAAAGGATATTATCTATTTTGTACAAGAAACCCAAATTTTCAAAATTAAACCCAATGATGTCAATAACAAACCAGAACCGTGAACCGTAGTAGATATGTCGGAATGTAACCCTTTAGACCAAGATAATGAAACTTCAATTAATTAAAATATATTTATTAACAAGGCTTCAAACCCAAATTTATTAAATTACAAAATGATATAGATGGAAAATCATATATCTAAAACTAACTCAAAATACTTCTTATAAAAACTAGATATACTCTACCTACAAATTAAAACCTAACTAAAAGGTATATACTGAAAACTAATAAAGACAATCTTAACTGAAGTATAATTAAATAACATAATTAAAATATCTAAGAACAATACATTGCATCATCGGGCCAAGAAGATGGGCTGACCGGATACACGAATCTCGAATGAATGTTTGTTCGGAGTTTTCAACCATCTTTCCATTATATTTGGACTTCTTTTACGAACTATAAAATTGTAGCTCTTGAAAAAACATTTATAAATAATATCTATTAAATTAATTATAATTATAATTATATTAAATACTATATATTTATACTAAATGTTTTTAATATATACAATATAATATATTTATTTATTTATATCAAGGCCGTGTACTTTGGCCCCACAGGCCTAGATTGGTGTTTGGATCCGGTGCAACGGGCATGTCGGGTCGGACTTTTTGGCTCCGGTCGGGCTTCCTCCTATGTTCATATACCCACCCGTTTTTTGGACGGGCTACCCCGATATTAACAGGTCTAATCACAAATAAAATATGGAATCATCAGCTTATAAACCAACTAGATACACTTCTTCTACCAATTGTCATTATCAGAAAATTAAAAACTATAACCTTCACCAAAATGATATAAGAGATAAATATATTGGGCAACTAATGAAGAAGGATGATACTCAACTAAGGGGGGTGTATTCAATCGAGACTTTTAAAGATTTTGACGGATTCTTAATAATCATAGGATTTGCATATTCTGTGGGAAATTTTAATTCTATATAGAGTCAATACAGATTCTGTGAAAATCTTATGTGTTGGGGGAAGATTTCTATGGATTTTAGTATAAAAGTAATTAAGAATCCTACAAAATCAATGAAATAATAGATTCTTTTAAAATCCACAAACTTTTAAATACCATAGGAATTTTATGGAAAATTTTAAATCCTAATTGAATACCTAAGGATTTATATGGACTTTTAAAAATCTATATTCAATACCCATAGACTTTTAAACTCCAAAAAATTCATATAGACTCTTAATTGAATACACCCCCCTAAATCTGTTATGGAAATGATCCAACAACGGAAAGTTGGAGTAACCTCGGACAAAAATTGGATATGTGAGATCAACGTGATGACTAAAATTAAAAAAATTTCTACGGAAGTTGATCCTTGATGGAATTCCAACAAAAGAAAAACTCAATAAGCAAAAAAATTTTCAGTTGTGATGCATTACGGATTTTGTAATCATGATACAATAAGTGCTAGATACATTTTCTTTGTGTGCCCATACATTCTTCAAACTATGGATAATGCAAAAATTATAACAACACTGCATACGTATGACATAATCAATTGGAACATAATTGATATCCTCTTTGAATTAAAAGAAAACATCTTCCCAGTATAATTAAGACAACTAAGGGTTATATGCTGGAACATCTAGTTGTCTAGATATCAAATCATATTTAATAAGAAAAAGGCACCACTGTCACTTATAGACTCGCGTTGCATAAACACAACACAACCGTAGATAACAAGACCTCAATCAAATGGATCTTTTAGGGTTTGTTTCAAAAAAAAGCAACTGAGAAGGGAGTGGTTGGAGAGTTTGAGAGAATGGTGGAGAGATAAATAAATTCATTTGGGAAGTAAATGTTTTAGGTTAGATAAAAAAACAGATTTTTTTTACTATTTTCTAAAAACTGAAATAAAATATGGTCCCAAGATTAAAATGAAGGGTTTAAATTGACTTAGCCCCATCATGAAATACAATATTCAACTATATCGGAGCTCATTCTTTGTGTATGAGTGTGAGTGCGCAACAAATACCCGCTTATAATTACTCGGTGTGTGTCGGGAACGCGGAATTTTCCCAACACTTTGTTCTAGTGCAGTAGAGAGGGGACATATCTTGAAAATTGAACAAATAATTAACCAGGATTCAGTTACTAATTAAAAAAATTGTCTATATTTATGAGCTTTAGGTTCCTAAAATTTAGCAAAATCATCTAAATTGACAATCCTCGTCTAATATATGAATTGTTACACACCGATGGTATCATAAAATTTGGTTGGAAAAGTCACATGTTGTGGTTGGACAAAATCGTCTAATATGGTATCACTGCAAAATTGACATAAATTTTATAAATTTATGTAGTTTGAGTTTATAGTAGATCCAAACCGAATGTTAGCTTCTAGTCCAA
Source organism: Fagopyrum homotropicum (assembly GCA_033239125.1). Lineage (NCBI taxonomy): Eukaryota > Viridiplantae > Streptophyta > Magnoliopsida > Caryophyllales > Polygonaceae > Fagopyrum > Fagopyrum homotropicum. The sequence goes on from BSWB01000002.1 coordinate 53,697,486, forward strand.
CTCATGCACAAACAAATCATTCTTATTCTATCAAGTAAACCTCTAATTTCCACCAATTTCCTTATTCAACAACCCAAAGGGCATTCCGGTAATTTAACACCTTCTTCCCAAATGCTTATTTAACTTCTCTCCCCCTTCTTCCCAAGCCCAGATCTTCCACACCCCCAAATCACTACTATTCAAGGGTCATCGACAGAGACATGGCTTCGGAGCTCATATACCGCGGCCATGAAGACGACGGCGTCCACCAATCCCCCGAGGCCTACTCTCCCAAGCCCAACAAGCCTTGGCTCGCCGTCACTCGCCCCGTCCGCTACCTCCTCCGCGAGCAACGCCTTCTCTATATCCTCCTCGGCATTGCCATCGCCACCCTCTTCTTCACCATCCTCCCTTCCTCTTCATCCGAGATTCACCCCACTTTCTTCGATCGTGAAGAATCCTTCCTCTCCGCCGAGTCCACCCGCCTCACCACTCGTCCCAGATTCTCCTCCTACTACGGCGGAGGATTCGGATCGGTCAGCGGAAAAGTGCCTCTTGGTTTAAAGAGGAAGGGACTGCGGATTGTCGTCACCGGTGGGGCCGGATTCGTTGGGTCCCACCTTGTGGATCGCTTGATCGCGAGAGGCGATAGCGTCATCGTTGTTGATAATTTCTTTACTGGCAGGAAGGAGAACGTTGCTCACCATTTTGGAAACCCTAATTTCGAATTGATCCGGCACGATGTCGTTGAGCCCATTCTTTTGGAGGTCGATCAGATCTATCATCTCGCTTGCCCCGCTTCTCCCGTTCACTACAAGCACAATCCCGTCAAAACCATCATATCCTTTCTTTAATTTCATTCTTAACTCTTAATAGTAATTCCTTAACATATGATTTCAATTCAACTCCAACCCATGTTCTGTTTTCCTTGACGACTCTGTTTTGAGTGCACAAGACGAATGTGGTGGGAACGCTGAACATGCTGGGATTGGCAAAAAGGGTGGGAGCCAAGTTCTTGCTAACGAGCACCAGCGAGGTGTACGGAGACCCATTAGAGCACCCTCAGAAGGAAACCTACTGGGGAAACGTCAATCCCATCGGTAATAGTTCTCAATTTCTCTTCTCTGTTTATGTAAAACGAGTCCGTGCACGTTAGCATGAGTACACTTGTTGGCGCTAATTTGCGCTACAAAACTAGAAGAGGTGCTTTTTGGACATTTTCGAGTCATGTGTTTTGTGGAAGTACGAGCAACGTGGGACATGGTGATGTAGGTTGAGGTGCCATGTGGGTGTATCGTGGTGATGCTGCTCAGATCTGGTCCGAACCTGTTCCAAGTTATCGGTTTCCAGCCCTTAATTTCCGGGTCCACTTTATAATATACATTACAAAATGCTCTGTGGATGATATGAATGGGAAAAAACAAAATTATATTGCTGTTATTGAGTTAGTCACCGTTTTATTTGGAGAAAAAGGACTGTATATTATTTATAACTTAATGAGAATTGGGCCTATGGATGGGTGACAGGTGTGAGGAGTTGCTACGATGAGGGAAAACGTACGGCGGAGACATTGGCCATGGATTACCACCGTGGTGCTGGTGTTGAGGTTGGTGTCCGCCTTCAATTTTGTATTAGTCCTTGTTTCAATGCTTGATTTTTCTTTTCTGAACATGGTTTGTGATGGGTAGGTGAGGATTGCTAGGATATTCAACACGTATGGGCCCCGTATGTGCATTGACGATGGCCGTGTAGTTAGTAACTTCGTTGCTCAGGTGATTCTTTGTTGAAGATTTAACTTAGATTCTGAATTTGTGTCAGAGTGACTGATTTGCATTAATGTAGGCTCTGAGGAAGGAGCCCATGACTGTTTATGGAGATGGGAAGCAAACTAGGAGTTTCCAATTCGTGTCTGATTTGGTAAGTTGTTCAATGATGTGTGTTTCATATATGGAATTGAAATTGATTAACTTGAGGTTCTCTGAACATGGTTTGCATTGAAGTTTGTCTATGAAATCAAATGCATTATCTTATAGTAAAATGAAAAAACTGAACCAGGTTGAGGGGCTGATGCGGCTAATGGAAGGGGAACATGTGGGTCCTTTCAACCTGGGAAACCCAGGAGAATTCACCATGCTTGAACTTGCCAAGGTACTTTTAAGTTTGATCTCCCTGGATGGGGTGTTGTAAAAAAAGCTTAACTGTTGGAAACGGGGAACAGGTGGTGCAAGAGACTATTGATCCGAACGCAAAGATAGCGTTCAGGCCCAACACAGAGGACGACCCGCACAAAAGGAAGCCGGACATTTCGAGGGCAAAGGAGTTGCTGGGGTGGGAACCGAAGATCCCGCTGCGAAAGGGGCTTCCTATGATGGTTGCTGATTTCAGGCAGCGTATCTTTGGAGACCACAAGGAAGACAGCAGCAGTTCAACCTCAACCGCGCTCTAATCTTGTCTAATAGAACTCAGATCAGAAGCAGGTCAGATGTCTGTAGACCAAACCGGTTTCGATCCTCGGAAATGCGGGTTTTGGTCATTTCAATCTTTGTGTTTAGTGTTGCTCCTTTTGAGTTGATCGTGAGGTATAGAGATGTAGAAACAGCAGCAGCAGCATTGTTTGTTTGACACTATTATTGTATTTTCAATATTATTATAATATAAAATTAAACATAGGTCAAATATTGTACAACTACTATATATCACGATGTGGAATAAAAAATGTTGCGATGTTAATGTCAAAGTACCGCTCTAAGCTCTTTACCATTTGCTAGTGCTGTGCGACTGTTGGCTAACTAGGGTAGACCACATCTTCCAACCCTAAGCCAAGCTCCATGAAAATTCTCAACAGGAATCGTAAAACTCAGCAAATGGAATCAAATTGCTTTTCTAAAGTTGTCGATTCATGTAAATTCACAATCAATGATCAATCCATCAAATCCAGACATCATTATGAATGAAAACACGTCAAATTGTCGAATTCATAAATAGTTGACTCTCCAACTGAAGGGTAGTAATGACCAATAGATACGAACTTATCATCGACCCATTGACTAATGAGGCCAATTTCCATGGATGTTTTCATAGTTTGTTGATGGATTTAATAATCGTTAGACTATCGCCCTCAATTTCAATCTTTTCTATTCTGAATTTTAGAGCATTAGGTTGACCTTCTCTTAGTTTAATGTGGATGGAGGACAGATGACCGAAGGTATTTCTATGGTCGTCTATACCCAATCAAAAGTAAATCCCGACTTAACACTAAAAACAAGTATAGTGGATAAGTAAGGGTCGAACCCAAGAGAGTTAAGGTGTTTTAGATGCAATTATCGATTATAGTAACAAGTAACACGAAGGAGGGGGGAGGGGTTGGTTGAATTGTTGATGCACACAAAAATTTACGAAAACGATTAATGCGACAAGTAAGACAATGATGGGTGAATCTACACTAGGTTGATTCTAAGTATACAATTGCTACTTTGGTGAGTTCCTTTTACAAGTTTTTAAGTAATCTTCCGTCTCGATCATATATATGTGTTGAGCCAACCGGCATCAACACAACTTAACAGGTTAGTGTTCCGTAAACCTACAAGAACAAATAACAATTAGCTTTCAAACAAAGACTAAGGGATATAAAGAGAAGATTAAAACCGTTAAACTTATCTTTATATTTGTGTTCCTTTTCTTTAAGTAATTACAACCCGTTATTACTTAAAGTTGCTACTAGATTAAAGACCCGAACCCGGAACCTATTAATCCTAGTTGTTTGCATGCACTTTAAGACCTAAGGTGATCAATCTCAAGCAATTGTAAACATGCAATTAGACAATGGAGATCAAGGAAATACAAAGCATTACTGAATTAAAACTTATATTAGAAAGAACTTACAACCAAAGTAACAACGCAACTTCAAACCAACCCAATGTAGCAAGGGAGTTAGCAACTCATTACAATGGAAAACTTAATTCTAAAATGGATTTTTGTGTGGAAAAGCATGGATGATTCTAGCAATCATCCAAGAACTATTTATACTACAAAAGACACTAATTAGAAGTAAATAGCCGGCATTAAACAACCACCTTTAATGCCATAAAGGTGGTGTAAATAGCCGGAGTAAAGCTTCTGGCATTAAACCGCCGGGGCGGCCTTCAGGGACCTCAGGGGCGGTTTAGGCAAAATCGGTTGATCTTCTTCAAGTCCGTAGGGGCGGCTAAGCAATTCCGCTGGGCGGATCTTTAATGCTCTTCAACGTCTGACCCTTCGTCTTTCTGGCGTTTCTGATGCCAAGCCGCAGGGGCGTTCCTATGTCAGCGCAGGGGCGGTGACACAACCTCTTCGTCTTCCAGCTCCCAGATTGAGGCGAAGGCAGCGCCACAGTGGAAAGCGCAGGGGAGTTGGTCTTCGTCTCTTCAAGGGAAGATACCGCAGGGGCGCCAAGGAGTGGCGCAGGGGCGGTGACACACTTCATGGACGGCGCTGGTGAAGGTGCAGGGGGCGCTCCGGTGTAAGGCGTCACCCGCAGGGGCGGTGGTAAGGCCCCGCTAGGGCGGTGAGGCAATAGAAGCTTTGCTTCGTGATCGATCTTCACTCATAAGTGCTTATAACTCCTTCCTTAGCTTCTTTTAGTCTTCTTCTTCTGGACCAAGGAGTTAGTAGCACAAACTAATACAAATGCAATAAAAAGACTCAAAAACTAACCTAAATGATAGTGATTCCATCACCTATCAACAGACGTGGACCCACATTATCCGTAATCAAGGGTAATAGTAGTTGTGTTGTGTTCTCTAAGAATGCAACATATGTGTCATCACTGCGTATAGATCCATCGAAATTAAGTTTTATCATTCCATTAATTGTTTTTTGCTAGGATACTCCTAGTCTTTCTCTGATTTTGCATGACGGATTCGTTTTTTTGGTTGATTTGGCATTGACTTTTGTCCCATCTTTAATTTGGGAGAGCATTGTTTGCATGATGTCCATCAAGATTTTAATTATTAAATATACATTAGTTCTCGTAAGTCATATGCACCACTATGTTAGAGATAATAATTTGTTGTTGTTGTTGTTGTTGTTGTTGTTGTTGTTGTTGTTGTTGTTGTTGTTGTTGTTGTTGTTGTTGTTGTTGTTGTTGTTGTTGTTGTTGTTGTTGTTGTTGTTGTTGTTGTTGTTGTTGTTGTTGTTGTTGTTGTTGTTGTTGTTGTTGTTGTTGTTGTTGTTGTTGTTGTTGTTGTTGTTGTTGTTGTTGTTGTTGTTGTTGTTGTTGTTGTTGTTGTTGTTGTTGTTGTTGTTGTTGTTGTTGTTGTTGTTGTTGTTGTTGTTGTTGTTGTTGTTGTTGTTGTTGTTGTTGTTGTTGTTGTTGTTGTTGTTGTTGTTGTTGTTGTTGTTGTTGTTGTTGTTGTTGTTGTTGTTGTTGTTGTTGTTGTTGTTGTTGTTGTTGTTGTTGTTGTTGTTGTTGTTGTTGTTGTTGTTGGTGGTGGTGGTGTTGGTGTTGGTGTTGGTGTTGGTTGTTGTTGGTGTTGTTGTTGTTGTTGTTGTTGTTGTTGTTGTTGTTGTTGTTGTTGTTGTTGTTGTTGTTGTGTCTCCTTAATGTATTCTCATAATGATTAGATTCTAAACGGTTCAACACAATCAAGTATCGGTGATATATTAATAGTTTAATGTTATCGGTTCATTATGTCATATTCAATTTTATTAATATATACGTTATTGCAAATAAAAAGATAGTTTTTCCATGTACCTTTATATCGAGCCAATTATATAGGTTGACGGTATTCTTTGGTTTATATCATTAGCATACGTAAGTTTAAATCATTTATTAACAAATACCCATGCAAGACACAAACTATGAACTAGTTTCTTTTTAAAGTAGATACAACTTCTATAATTCGACAACTTTTATTTAAAAAATATCTTACTTTCATTTTCATCACAAATTTGATTTCAATTATATTCTAGTTCCATCGTAATCTCACTTCATTTCGGAAAAAAGATTAACATAACTTCTATTAAATTAGATTTTAATTTCGTTATAACTACAACTTTTATTTAAATTACATATATGTCTATATTTTATATATCTTGAGTATTTATAAAATCAAAATGCACAAACTTTAATTCCATTTTTTTACAAAATAAAAGAAATTGTTTATATTAGATCAACCCGTACAAGGTACGAGAATTAAATTAGTATTATACTAAAGTAGATGTAATTAAACTTACATGCCGCGCCAATGTTCGTTTCGCCTATGTGTAGTGCCGAATTTTAAAGGACTTGAATTCTTTTTTTTTTTTAATTATGTAGATTGTATTTTACTTCCGTTATCATTGAAATAAATAAAATAAATTTTATTTAAATTAGACACAACTTTTAAGATTAAATAGCTTGTATTTAAGTAATATTTTACTTTCATTTTGATCAAAACTTCTAATTAAATTATATTTTACTTTCATTGTGATCTTATTCCTTTTTAAATAAAGGTTAAATCAATTTCTATTAAGTTAGCTTTTAAACTATCGAGTATCAACTTAAAAACTCTCTAAACCCCCCTACTATTTCTCCGAAGGAAATCAACGGCGCCGCTGTAAAGAAACCCAACAGTAGCACCACCAACAATGTCGAGACTCAACAAGCTACCACCACCAAATCCGACTCGAACAACTAGTTCCAGACCCCCTTCACCCTTCGGAACGCTGAGGTTCGCTTGCCTTTTCACCCTTCGAAGCCACCACCACCAAGAAACCCTAAAAACCGCCACCTTTGATTTTTCGATTTGAGACCTTTGATAGTCTCATCTTTGCTCTCCTTCATCTTTGTGAAACCCTCCTCTTGGTAATCCTTAGCCTTCAACTTACCCGGCTTTGGATCTCTGGCCAGGACTCGAACCGGACCACCTTTTTCAAGAGGAATGGAAGAAGAAAGTCTTTGAAGTCTACACTTTGTTGATGCATCAAAGCCTTCTCTAGCAAATGCAAAAGATTATAAAAAAAATTGTACCAACAACAATTTTAACTGTAATAATATAAGAAGGAAAAGATTTGCTCAACCTGCTCTTCTTCTGAATTGGTTTTTAGTTTTGTATGTTGTGCTTGTTATGTGTGTTCTTTCTCCTTTAATGAAAAATAAAAACTTCTTGAATGTTGCTATTTACTCTTTTGACAAAGGCAATAACCACTTAGATGGTGTTATTTATTAACCATGGAGGCAAGTTGTTGTGTTTATCCTCACAATTCTAATCTTTGTTGTCATTTTTTGACTTGATCAATTGTATCAAAAACATTGAGTATTAGTTCAATTTGCGTTTTATATGCCTTGAAACTGTTGTTTCTGAAGAAGCCTTGGTGAATCACTCGAGATAAGTCATTCCACATTTGCTTGGTGAATTATGACTTTTCAGTTACCAAACTATTGTCTACAAAATCTTTTATTACTGAACCCTTATTATCAAACAACAACCCCAAATCCCAAGCAACATTGCCTCACCCCTGTTTTTTTCCCGCCATTGGAATGAAACATTTCCCAATTACGTTGAAAAAAAGAGATCAACGAAGAATGAGGAGGTTAATCTCGTCCCAAGGGCACCAATCGCGCGGTCTAATGACACCAATCCCGGCATAACGGCCCCCAAAACACAAAAAGATAGAAGAAAAAAATAGGTCAATTGAGTTATGACTCAAATATTTATTGTCCAAGGCAATAACTATTTTTGAAAACAAAATCAGAACATTCAAAACAAAATCAGTTAACTCTCGACCTAAGGGCACCAATATTGTGGCCTAACGAAACCGACCTCGGCCTAACAACACCAAAAACAATTAATAATTTCGAATGAGTTATGGTTCAAATATTTATTCTCCAAGGCAATCTTGATTTTAAATCAAAATATGATTAATCAAATCAACCGAAAACATCAAAAATGAAGAGGAAAAACTAAAATTAAGGTCGGTTGAGTTTTATCTCAATTCTTTATTGTTCAAGGCAATAATTGATTTTAAAAACAAAATCGATCATAATTAGGAGTACTCCTATAAAGTAAACAACTTCGTAAATCATCCCTCCGTGAACAATTTTCTCCATACAAATTATTGTTGTTTTATCTATCAAGTTCCACGCTTTTATACATCATGATACCCGTGTTATGCAGTTTCGTCTTCTGAGGTTTGATGCTTGCTTTTGACGGTGGTTTCGAGTGTTTGTCGAGAAGGAGACGTGTATTTGTGATCGACTCATTACGGCTTTGTTGTAGTCCAAATTTGAGGTGTCAACAATTGTTCCCTAGACTTTCTACCTGTGTACTTCCTTCGAAGATGAACGTTTATGCTCGTTGACTCTTGTTGGCTAGATCATCATGCTTTCCCTTGAAGACTTTTTTGCTTTCGGGTTTTTGATGTATTTTTTGTGTAGGTCTTTTCTCCTTTATTTGTTGCCTGATAGGATGAAATACGATGATATTTTAGGCACATGATTTGGTTATTTCCCCCCTTCTTTTGTATATATGGATATGAGTTTGAAGCATTTATGAGCACATTCACCTATTATGTTGGTATTGAGATCTACACAAGCTTTGTTGTGTTTTTAGGTGAATAAAGGGTTGTATTGGAGCATAAATGGAGTATGTAGGAGTATTCAATCATGCTAGGCATCAAGAGGATTCATTGGAATAGCTAAGGAAGGAGCATGATTAGAAAGCTTTACGAAACAAAGGCTTTTGCGAAAAATTTGGACATTCCACGACCAAACATGAAGGAACCACGACCATGGATTTGAGATTTAATTTAATTATGGCCGTGGAAAAGTATGTCGAGAGTAAAGAAGTCATTCCACGGTGGTTCCATGGGCGTGGAAAGTTGCTCTTAGCCGTGGTTCTTCTAACGGTTGCCACGTGTCATATTTGCCACATCAGCAGCGGTTATTGGGCTTTTGTAACCTTATTTTCATCCTAAAAGAAGGCTAAAGGAAGAGAGAAATTGTATCATCCGCATCCAGCGCTACACTTACGGCTTGTTAGAGAGATTTCGAGAAGATTTTATTGCGTGAAGAGAAGATTTGGAGAAGTACGCAGTTGAAGATTGCGTACTCGAATAAGATCTTAGGGTTTCACTTTGAAGGCGGATTGACATCCCGTTCTTCTTTGTACTTTAAGATTTGTGAGAGGTTCGTACCCTATTCTATATTCAATGAACGCAAGTACGGATTTTGAGTTTGATTGAGATTGGTTTTGTGTTTGCTATTGAGACTTCAAGGTTTTATCTTTTCCTTCTTTCAATTTTGATTATTGATTTGATGACAATGATTGTTGGCTAAAACCCTTAAGCGATTATAAGGTGAAGGGTTGATAGTTGTGGCATAGATGATGATAGATTGAACCAAAACAGATTGGACCCTGAGAGTTGCAAGAAATCTCGTTGTCGAGGCTTTCCACGGCATGTTCTTGAGTTCCACGGCCATGGTTCTTCAAGATCCGACCGTGGTTTTCCTCTGTCGTACGTTCTTTGCTTTTGCTTTGATCCAAAGTTAAAGATTTGCCATAACCTAGCCTTGGTTACTTTTTCTAGGTAGTAGTGAGACTCAACACCCTTTACTTTGGTTTCGAGTGTCACAACCTTAACCTTTTTTGCTTATCTTTGATTCCATTGTGTGTGGGCATGGGTATTTGAGAGTTTAATCTTATCCCTTGAACCTCTTTATAACGAGACTCAACATCCTTTATCGAGAGAGCCTTTGAGTGAGACTTATGGGTTTTGGAACTTCGCCGTACAATTCCCTATCTTAGATCTATACCTTTGCAATCCTATTTCTGTCCTTATATCTTTAGAACATCTTGAATCGATTGTCACAATTGGATACCTGAATCTTTAGAATCGTTATTTTCCCAATTATCTTTACAAAAGCTTATTTACTTGCCTGACGATTTTACGAACTGAATTTGATCCCCCAAATACCTGAGTTCGATACTCGGGAATTCTTGCTTTACTCTACCGATCCGTACACTGCGGTTTCACTTTGCTTGATTTCAGTTTTTATAAATTTTAGACTTAATGATGCACACTTTCGAGTGAACAAGTTTTTGGCGTCGTTGCCGGGGATTTAGTTTAGGCCAAATTCGGTTTTCGGTTGTCGGGCTTGGGAGCTTTTGCTCTTGTTATTTTATCCATCTACCTTAGTGATTTTGCAGATTTCTCTTTAGGTATATGAGAAGGTCTAGATCCGTGAAAGACCTCATTCCTTTTGATCTTGAACCGGAGAAAACTTTGAAGAAACGGTTAAGGGAGAAAAGGATGTCGGAACACAATGAAAAGAGTCTCCAAGAAGAGTTGGATGAGACTCGAGCTCTTCTTAATACAAGTGAAAGAAGACGTATTGAAGAACAAGCTGTAGCTCGTGCTGATAGAGAGCGAATGCAAATTAAAATGGATGAGATTAAGGCGATGATTTTGCAACAAAAATTAGATAAAGGCGCCATGAGTAAGAGAGCTGAATCATCCGATGATGATGATATGCCGGAGCTGGAGGAAATACCACCATTTAATCCTCATGTATATGTTGATCCTCGCGCTCATGTTAGAGATGCGAAAGCTGCTAATGTCGTGGCTGAACCATGAACCCTTGGGCAACGTATGGATCCAATTCATCAACCACGCCGTTTAGGTGTGAATCTTGGAGATCCCGATGAGCATGACTATGGATTTCGCCCTCAAATCATTACTATGATCTGCCAAAATCAGTTTGGTGGAACGGAAGCTGAATCTCCGCATCGACATTTGCAAAATTATGAGATTCTTATGGAGACTTTGAAACCTCCAAGAGCTGTCAACAACAACTACAAGTTGAGACCATTCTTCTTCTCTTTGAAGGACAAAGCCTTAGCTTGGTATCAAGCTCTTCCAACTGGAAGATTTAACACATGGGAGGATTTAGCTTCAGAATTCCTCACCAAGTTCTTTCCGCCATCCAAAACAACGGAATTGAGAGGTAAGATAAATACTTTTTCTATGAAGCCTAACGAAAGGTTGTTTAAATCTTGGGAAAGGTTTCAAGATCTTATATTGGATTGCTCGCACCATGGCATTTCAAAGCTGGAATTATTGGAGATTTACTACAAGGGGGATTAGATGTGGGAACACAATTCAATCTTCAATCCCTTTCTTGTGGAACTTTTATGGATATGAGAGAAGATTATAATTGGGATTTTATTGAGAAGCAAGCTAAAGTGATTGAAAAGTATTCCCATAGGAAAGCTGAGAGTGGAAATCGAGATTCCGGAGAGCCGGGAGTGAAATTATATCCAGCAGCTCAAGCTCAAAATTTCTCCCTCAACAATGAGATTAAGGAGCTGAAGGAAGTTATAAAATCCAGCCTTCAATCGAAAAAGGAGCAGGATGTTGGCTATCTAGGAAGGGAGAACAACCAAGAAAATAGGAATAACTACCGGAACAGTAATTGGAACAACAACAACAGGAACCCCAACAACTGGAGATCCAACCAACAAAATTCCGGTAATCCTTATTCCCATGCTGAAAATTCACTAACACCCCCTTCTTCTTCTACTCCTTTGAAAAGTCAAGGGCAAACATCAAATAGTTCGAACCAGCCGGAGAAGGACAAACTTGATGCTATGATGGAAACAATCTTGGGGAAGATACAAGGAATGGAGAGTCACATTACTTCGACTGATAAAGCACAAAAAGCTTTGGAGAATCAAGTATTCATTAAGGCCGGAGAAGTTCCTAGAGATCAAGGGAAACTTACTGGAAAAAAGGAGGACAATCCGAAAGGAAGGGTGATGGCAATTATAACAAGAAGTGGTGTAACAACCACCGACCTGCATCCCAAATTCGTTGAAGTTCCCGTTTAAAAGGAAAATAAGAAGGAAGATGTCTATGTTCCTCCTCCAACTTATAAATCTCCTTTGCCATTCCCGCAATCTAGAGCGAGAGCTCGTCTAGACAAGCATTTCAGTAAGTTTGTTGTTCGCTCCAAATGGTGTGTGCAAGCCTTAAATTTGTAACCCAAGAAGTATGCTTTAAACAAGGATGCGAACCCGCAGTGTACGGATCAATTGTAATAAAAAGCAAGAATTCCAGGGGTTGACCTCAGGGACTTAGGTGAAACTAAGCACATAATTGATTGTCAAATATTGCAATTAACCAAAAGAAATTAAAGCAATAAAATATTATGTAAACGTCAATTAAGGGGAAATGTGGATTCTAGGGATTAAAGCATCTAGTTGTGGTTCCAACTCAAGATCTCAAAGGATAACGTAGACAAAGCTGAGGTTTTTGCTAAGGGAATGCGTTTCTAAGATGGGAATAGATTACCGGGTAAGTCTCACTACTCACTATCCCAAACCAAAGCTCCTATTACCGGGTAAGTCTCAAGGTACTAAGGAAATGAATCATAATCTCAAACCAACACACCACCTAAGGAAATAGAATCAACCTTTACCGGGTAAGTCTCAAACTAACTCACAAATATGGGATGAAGGCACACTCAAACCCCAATAAAGGATAAACCTTTATTACCTACACCTATGATCATGGGTAAACAAACTAAGGAATCACTGGGTAAGTCTCATCCTAGGCTTGCATTGAACCAGGAAAGGTGTAATAAGAATAGGATTTCGCAAACTAGAACTCTTAACTCTCAGTTTGGATCAGAAAAGGTCACCTCGTTCAGTCAAGTTCCACCCCGGCCGAGATGTTAATCGACTGAGCGAGGTACTCTAGGGTTAAGGTTAAAGACTCGAGCTTTCAGGGTCCTGCTGGGATTAAGATCATTCTATCATCGTCTTTCCCACAACTTTCAGCCAATCACCCTAGAATCGCATAAGAAACTTAGCCAACAATCATCATGATTTCAATAATCAAATAAAAGGGAAAGGAATGAATATTCGAACAAGAAAACCTTAAAAAAAAGGTCTCAATAACTGAATCAAATAAACAACAAATTAGCGTTCCTCATATCTCAAGTCGAATAAGACAACAAACCAAAAGGGAATCTAAGAAAGTCTTACAAACTCCCTCTAAAGCTAACTCCAAACTATGAATCTTTCCTTGATTGATCTTCAATCCTTCCTTCCTTCCTTCCTTCAAGCTTCCAGAAAATCTCCTAACTATTGTGTGTAGAATATGGTGTAGAGGATGGCTAAATTGTGGAAAATCTAACCCTTTATATAGGAGAATTATCTTCCAAAGATAATAATATCGTAAAAAGATAATTTCCTATAAAATATATCTATATCTCTAAAATAGATCTCCCAAAAATAATATCTTCCTTCCAGAAATCCAGCCCAAAAATATAAGATATCTTCTTTCCAAAAATAAAAGATCTCAGCCAAAAATATGGATCTCGCCGGCGGCAGGGTATTCGCCTCGGTCGGGACGCTCCTCAAGATCACCTCGGTCGAGGTGACACTGTAGCTGACCGAGGTGATGCTCAAATGAATGTGAAATCTCTCAAATCTGGTCCAAAGTAAATCTTCTTTATCATTTCCATGCTTCCTGAGTTCTTCTTTAAGCTCTAGAATGTAGCTCCAATGACTCCTTAGCTCCTTAGCTCCATTTCGATGCAAAATGTGCCATTTTACCTACATTTACTATGAAACTTGGTGTAGACCTCGATTCCCGTAAAGGTAGATGAAACAACAATATAATCACATAATATACATCCATACATGTAGATTTATGAAGATAAAACGTCTAAACAAGTCCCAAAATATAGACTATAATACATGCTATATTTGTTGATCTCATGAGCAAACTGCATATTAACATACCTTTTCTTGATGCGATTCTAGGTATGCCCACTTATGGGAATTTTTTGAAAGAGATCCTCTCTAACAACAGGAAGCTGGAAGACTTTGGAGAAGTTAAGATAATTTCGGAGTCTTTGGAGCTCATTTAAACGATGACAGAAAAGATGCCCCCAAATCTGCGAGATCCAGGGTCATTTTGCATACCAATAGGAGTGGGAGAAGTCACATATGATGCACTTTGTGACTTGGGAGCAAGTGTATGCATTATTCCACTTGCTTTGTGCAGGAAAGTCGGTTTAGGTGAACCTAAACCGGTGAAGATGACGTTATATATGGCGGATCGACCCATTACTCGACCCGTTGGGATCATTGAAGATGTCCCGATTAAGCTCGGTAAATTCTATATCCCTATAGATTTTGTTGTGCTTGATATTCCTGCAGATTGTCCGGTCCCAATCATACTTGGGAGACCTTTTCTTGCAACTTCCGGCTGTATGGTTGATTGCAAGAACGCTAGATTGGCCTTCGATATTAGAGAAGAGAAAGTTGAATTTGTTCTCTCAACTTTGACAAAAGAACCAACACTTGGAGATGATATGTTCAACATTTATGATGAAGAGGTATCTAGAGAAGAAGTGAGTTCGATCTTGTTCAAAGATCCGTTGCAAAAGGTTATCACTATGAGCATCATGGAAAAGGGAACGAAAGAAGATTGCAATGCTGAGATTGATGCTTTGGAGGAGTTAGAAGAAGTGCAAGTTGAAGAGTTCGAAAAATTTTACGATGATGCGTAAAACACCAGAAACCACGGTCAGTCGTGCTTTTCCACGGGTGTGGTTTCACCAATTCCACCCGTGGAAAAGTATGTTGAGAGCAAATATTTAATTGACATGCAAAACCACGGCCCAAAAGACACTTTCCACGGCCATGGAAGTAACAGTGACACCGTGGAATTGGAAAATGCTGAGGATAATTCCATTCTTTCTACAAACTTTCTTGATTCTTCTTTCACCACTTCCACACCCTTGGAGACTTCCAAGAAGACCTCGGACAACCCTCACAACACTCCAAAGGCATCTACAACCTTGGAATTGAAGCCACTTCCCACACATCTAAGGTATGCGTTTCTTGGAACTAATTCTACGTTTCCCGTCATAGTTAGTTCTAGTTTAAGTGAAGATTAACATGATAGGCTTATGATTGTTCTGAAGAAACATCGGAAAAGTTTTAGGCTACACCGTAGAGGATCTTGTAGGAATCAAATCATATTCATGCATGCACAAGATACTAATGGAAGAGGATTATAAGCCTTCACGTCAACCTCAAGGACGGTTAAATCCAATCATGAAAGAGGTCATGAAGAAAGAGATCCTTAAATTGCTTGATGCAAGTATCATATTCCCGATTTCCGATAGCAAGTGGGTGAGCCCTGGTCAAGTTGTCCCAAAGAAGGGAGGAATGACCGTTGTGGCCAACAAGAACAATGAACTCATTCCTACAAGAACGGTGACAAGACAAAGGATGTGCATCGACTATCGCAAGCTGAACAATGCGACGAGGAAGGATCACTTCCCGCTGCCCTTCATTGATCAAATGCTTGAGAGTTTAGCACAACATTCTTACTTTTGCTATCTTGACGGTTATAGTGGTTTCTTTCAAATTCCGATTCATCCGTACGATCAAGAAAAGACCACATTCACGTGCCCATGGGGTACGTTTGTTTATAGGAGGATGCCATTCGGATTGTGCAATGCTCCAGCCACCTTTCAAAGGTGTATGATGACCATATTTTTGGAGTACATTGAGGAAATCATGGAGCTTTTTATGGATGATTTTTCTGTTTATGGTTCCTCATTTGATAATTGTCTTGCTAACCTATCTCTAGTTCTACAAAGGTATGAAGACACGAACCTAGTTCTAAATTGGGAGAAGTGTCATTTTATGGTTAAGGAAGACATTATTTTAGGACACTTGATTTCTAATAGAGGGATTGTGGTTGACAAGGCTAAGATTGAGACGATAGAGAAGCTTCCCCCTCCATCTTCGGTGAAGGGGATTAGGAGTTTTATAGGACATGCTGGATTTTATAGGAGATTCATTAAGGACTTTTCTAAAATCTCTAAACCGCTAACTAATCTATTGATGAAAGATGTTGTTTTTAAATTTTCGAAAGAATGTTTGGATGCTTTTTATAGGATTCAAGAAGCACTAATATCAGCCTCAATAATTCATCCCCCGATTTGGAATCTCCCATTTAAAATCATGTGCGATGCAAGTGACTTAGTTGTAGGAGCGGTGCTTGGACAAAGGAAATATGAACGCACTCATGCCATCTATTATGCTAGCAAGACGCTAGATGAAGCGCAACTTAACTATGCCACAACGGAAAAGGTATTTCTTGCTATTGTATATGCATTTGAAAAGTTTCGTTCTTATCTTGTAGGAGCAAAGATGATTATTTACACGGATCATTCAGCAATTCGGTATTTGCTTGCCAAGAAAGATGCAAAGCCAAGGCTGATTATGTGGATTCTCCTCCTTCAAGAGTTCGATCTTCAGATTCGTGACAAGAAAGGATCCGAAAATTCTGTTGCGGATCACTTGAGTCGTCTACCACATGTCACAAGTGACGATTTGCCTATTGATGACTCTTTCCCGGACGAATAATTGCATCTAATGGAAGAGTGCATCGATCATATTTCTAGAGGTAACGAACCTTGGTTTGTTTATTTTGTGAATTATTTGGTTTGTCAGGAAATACCTCCCGGACTATCCTACGCACAAAGAAAGAAGTTCTTTAGGGATGTCCGCCAATACTATTGGAATGAACCTGTACTCTTCAAGAGAGGTCCTGATGGCATCATTAGAAGGTGTGTGCCTGAAGACGAAATGCAAAGTGTCATTCGTCATTGTCATTAGCTTCCTTGTGGAGGACACGCTAGCTCTCACAAGACTAGCGCTAAGGTATTACAATCCGGATTCTTTTGGCCTACATTATTTAAGGATGTGCAAACCTTTGTTGCTTGTTGTGATGCTTGTTAAAGAACATGAAACATATCTAGGAGGAATGAAATGCCTCTCAACAACATCCAAGAAGTGGAAATCTTTGACGTTTGAGGGGTTGATTTCCTGGGACTATTACCATCATTTTGTTGTAACCAATACATACTTCTAGCTGTAGATTATGTTTCAAGATGGGTTGAAGCTATTGCCTCTACAACTAATGATGCGATGGTGGTTGTTAAGTTCTTTAATCGAACTATTTTTTCCCAAGGTTTGGGACACCCCGAACCATCATTAGTGACGGAGGCTCACACTTCAATGCCCGTTGATTTGAAGCTCTACTAGCTAAGTATGGGGTGACTCACAAGATCACCACACCCTACCATCCGCAAACAAGTGGACAAGTGGAAATTTCTAATAGGGAGATCAAAGGAATTCTGGAGAAAACGGTGTCAAAGACAAGGAAGGATTGGTCGTTAAAGCTGGATGACGCATTGTGGGCGTATAGAACGACATACAAGACTCCCATTGGTAGAACACCATACAATCTTGTGTATGGGAAGTCTTGCCATCTTCCGGTGGAGCTGGAACACAAGGCGTATTGGGTTGTTAAGTGGTTGAACTTTGGCATGAAGGAAGCGGGAGAGAAACGTCTCTTGGATCTTAATGAGCTAGAGGAACTCCACTTGAACGCCTATGAGAACTCCAAAATCTACAAAGAGTGAGAGAAGCGTTGGCATGATAAGCATATCATTCCAAAGGACTTCAAAGAAGGAGACCGTGTTCTTCTCTTTAATTCTAGACTTCGACTCTTTCCCAATAAGCTTTAATCTCGTTGGACAGGACCTTGTGTTATTAAACACGTTTTTTCCCATGGTGCAGTTGAAGTATGGGGTGAGAAGTGTGGAAGTTTCAAAGTGAATGGACAACGACTCAAGAAGTATTCTCCGGAACTCCAAACTGAGGAAATCACACCAATTATCCTCACTTAAGCATAAAGGATTGGTCTAGCTACGGACCTAAAACAAAGCGCTACTTGGGAGGCAACCCAAGGTATTGCATTCTTGTTTTTTTTTTGTTTTTCTTAGATTAGATTAGAGTAGTTTTTTTTTTGTTTTTCGTCAATATCTTCCGGTATGTTTTGTGTCTTTGAATGTCAGGGTTAAGAAACGACCAAAAGAAGTGAAGAGAGCCAAATAAACAACAAAGTTTGGATTTTTGGCAAGAACAGAGCATTCCACGGGCTAAAAGGCAAAACCACGGCTGTGGTTTATTTAATTTTGGCCGTGGAAAACCATGTCGAGAGCAACCAAATAAAAGGACTCAAAACCACGGCCATACTTCTACTTCCACGGCCGCCCGACACGCCGTGGTTTTTGAAGATTTTACGGGGCTATATAAGTTTTTCTTCTTCACAAATCTCTCAACACTCAACCTCTCTTCCACGCCCTCTTCCATGCCATTCCCCTCAATCCCGCATTTCTTCATTCGGTGATCGTTTTGTACGATTCTTTGCTCCAAACTGAAGAAAATTTGATTCTACATCGGATTTTGGTAACAAATAACACAAACATTTAGCGATCGGGCGAGAATTTGGATTTCTTCAAATCCAAACCCTAGATTTTCTCTCAATTCCTTTCTTGGTTTATTTCCTTCGTTTTCATTGAAAATTTTTAGGAGAACTGAACGGAATTGAACCTAGAAGTAGTTTATGACTGATGTTGTTGAGTTTGTTGTGGTGATTCCGCGTTTTGAGGGAATTCGATCAATTCCATGGGATGACGTGCATTTCCACGGGCGTGGAACCTGAAGAACAGGCCGTGGTTTTCTCTAAAAATGTTTGGAACACGTAAATCTAAACCGAAACAAGAAACAAAAGGGCGCATGCTCCTCTTTCCAACCCCCTCCCATTGCTCCCCTTGTCCGTAGGATCCCCACCATCCATGAGAACCATATTGGAGCTTTTGAAAAGATCCACAAGCACAAAGTGATTGCTCCTAGGTACATTGTGCTTGAAGAATTTGAGGAATTGCATGTTGTAAATGATCTTATATGGATGCTTGATAGGGTTGGGATGACTACATTTGCTAGCATTAGAAAGGATGCTTATGAGGAAATTACAAGAGAATTCATTACTTCTTTTGAGCATAGTGCCGTTAACCGAACGGTATCCTTCCGGTTGATGGATCACACTCATCATATATCTATAGCTCAGTATAGAGCATTGTTTGGGTTTGTTCATACATTCAATGGGACGTTTTCCAAGGCTGCTCGAGCTAAAGAATTTTTAGAGGAAATTGTTGTGATTGTGGATCATGAGGATCGTTGGCAACCGGCCGACTCGAAAGCCAAGCTTATCTACAACCTTTCATTTAAGATTGCCTATAGGATCCTCTCCGAGTGTCTATTCCCCAGGACCGAGATTCCCCAAAAGCTCAAGGTTGATGAGCTTTTCATCTTTTATTGTATGGCGGCCGGTCATTCTCCGGATTGCGCCACTATGCTTGCTTCTACTCTTAACAAGATCAAGAACAAATCAGCGGGAAATATTGGTTATGGAGGGATAGCGACATACATATTCTGCTTGTGAGATGGTTGCTGCTGCGAGGCCTTTAGGGCTTCAAGGATTCATGACTAGGGGACTCTTGATTTCCCGCCACCGTGGTCCACCGTTTGTATCCATGCCTTGGGAGGACAAGGGAGGTAGAGGTATTCCATGGAGTGTTGATTACTCCATTAGGAACCGGAAGAATTGGAAGGCTACGTTTGTTACGATGCATGGCAACCTCTTAGGTGCTCCACCTTATTACCCTGAGGATGTGCCAACGGCTGCTGATGAGGCTGATGAGGAGATGGGTGGTGACGAGTTTCCGGACATTGGAGGTGCTGAGGGAGCTTTTGGAGATTTTCTGGATCAACCGGCGGATTTCCAAGAGCTGGCTAAGAGATCTACTTACCAGTAGCGGCCTTCTACTTGTTCCTCTTCCCGACGTGCTAGTGTGAGCGAGAGACCTACGTGGATGGAGGCTCCACCAGCTTTGATGGACGCTCCTCCAGCTTGGATGGGAGCATTGCCAGAGTGGATGGCGCAGCGACCGGCATGGATGGATGAGTAGCCGCCGTGGGTAACCGGACTTACGTAGAGGATGGATGCTCTTGAGACCCGCTTTGATAAGCAAAAAGATGAGCGCAAAGAAAACGTAAGGATCCTCCGCGACGTCTACCGGCAACAGTTTGGGCGCCCGTTTGACCCGAACTTCTATCCATACCTGCCACCACCTCCTATGGGATGAGTTGATTACTTGGTTCGAGCTACTCCACCGCCTTTGTGAGTTTCTTTGTTCTTTTTCTTTTTCCTTTTTTTAGCACATTAGGGACAATGTGTATCTTAAGTATGGGGTGGGGTATGACTCTCGTTGATGTAATAATTTGACACATTTGCTTCGGTTTATCCATGAACACTTGCATCTTTATTTTCATTGTCACACGTTTCCCTTTTTCATTGCATTTTTAAACTTTGAAAAACCCAAACAAATTTGAAATTTTTTGAAAAGTATTGTGCTTCTAGGATTGGAAATGACCTCAATGATGAATCTACTTGTGGATTGATCTTTTTGATGACATTTATGTGTTTGAATTGAGTAGTGAATTTTGGAGAAATTGAATACATTGTTTGATCTTCTTGCAAGTTTCATAATGTGAAAGATTTTTGTCTAAATCATATTGAGGAATGAAGGTTGAAATCACATTATAAGTTCTTGCGCTTCTTTTATGAAATGATTAAGGCACCTCGATTTTTCTTGCTTCTTCTTTGTTCGTTTAGCCCCTCAATGACATTTTTGCCTCCTTTACCTATCCAGGAATTAGGAAGAGTGTAATTTTGGCATGTTTGATGTAGGAGGGCCATGAAAGAAAATTATGCATTCAAAGTATAGAAAATAGGTTGGGGAAAGTCAATCATGATGATGAGCAACTCATCACCATTCACATAGCCGGGTGTTTGTGTGTTCGCTCCGAAAGGTGTTTGCAAGCTTTAATATTTATACCAAGAATAATTGCAAATAGCGAAACTGTAGTGTACGGATCGATTGTAATAAAAGCAAGAATTCCAAGGTCGAACACAGGGATTATGGTGAAACAAAGATCGGTAATTCAGGTTGTCAATAAAACACAAGCAACAAAGCAAAGCTATCAAAGATGATATAAAAGTTAGATAAAGAAAATGTGGATTCTAGAGATTAAAGCATCCAGTTGTGGTTCCGACTCAAGATCTCAAAAGATGACGTGGACAAAACTAAGGTTTGCAAAGGGAAGGTGTTTCTAGGTGGGAATAGATCACCGGGTAAGTCTCACTACTCACTATCCCAAACTAAAGATCCTTTCACCGGGTAAGTCTCAAGGTACTAAGGAAAGGAACTATAATCTCAAACCAACACACCACCCAAGGAGATAGAATCAACCTTTACCAGGTAAGTCTCAGGCTAACTCTCAAAGATGGGATGAAGGCACACTCAAACCCCAATAAAGGATAAACCTTTAACACCTACACTCATGATCTTGGGTAAACAAACAAAGGAATCACCGGGTAAGTCTCATCCTAGACTTGCGTTGAACTAGGAAAGGTACAACAAGGATAGGATTTGGCAAACTGAAACCTCAACTCAGATAAGGATCCGGAAGGGCTCGCCTCGCTCAGTTCATGTACCATCTCGGTCGATATGTTCCATAACTGACCTAGGTGTTCGTCGGTTAAGGTAAAGGCTTGAGCTTTCATGGTCCACCGGGATAAATGCTCATTCTTTCATCGTCTTTCCTACAACTTTCAGCCAATCACCCTAAATCGCATAAAGAACTTAGCCAACAATCATCATGATAACAATAATCAAATATATGAGAAAGGAATTGTTAGCATGAAATATTGTGATATTTTAGGCACGTTTTCTATACGTATTTGATTCATATTGATAGTCTTTGATTGAACTTTATGCATATGTGAGCTAGTATTACCTATATTGTCGATATGGATGTCTACACTAGTTCTATGTTGATTATAGGTGATTTGGAGCTATTTCCGAACGGAATCGAGCAAAGGAGAGTTGAGTTGATATGTCCATAGATTAAGGACACTCTTTGGAAGCAATTTGGAGTCTTAGATTGAGGAATGCACAAGTTAGGGAAGAATCACGTTCTTGCCCTAAATTACGCCCTAAAATACGGCCGTATTACAAACCACGTTCAGAATTACGGCCGTGGATTTGGAGTCAGAAATTCATGTTCATTCCAGGGGATTACACGGCCGTGGAACATATGTTGCAAACCGTAATTGTTTCTACGCCCTAAATTACGGTCGTGGAACACTTCCACGACCGTGATCTTAGCAAATCTTTTCGCCACACTTTGAAGCCACGATCTTTTAAAGCTTGGGCCGGGCCGACATTTTGCCCTACACTATAAAAAGACGGACGAAGCAAGATTCCGTCACCTTGGCTACGATCTTGGCACACCTTCGCTACCCGTTTGCCCTCATTGATCGCCGCTTAGACACGAAGACGTTTTGCTTAGCTTGCTTGGAAGCAATTGACATCTCTTTGAAGAGATCGAAGTTCGTTTTTGGAATTCCTCTAATCTCACACTTTTGGTGGAGATTGCTGTTGAGATCTCCGGATTTGCGGAAGATCGTAGTTCTTGGAAGATTTTGCAAGAAGATCTCTCTTCTTGATTAGGTTCGATTTGGAAAACGGATTGACATCCCGTTTTCTTTTCTTTCCTAGGGTTACGATTATTCGTTCTATTGTGAATCTTTGGACATCGCTTATTCTCTTTGTGACTTTGAGATTGAATTAAAGATTATTGAAAGTTCTTGAAAGTTTTCATCTTTTTATCTTTTAATTCTTGAATTGATATCAACATGACTGTTATTGGCTAAAAACCCTTAACAATTCTAAGGTGAAGGGTTGATAGTTGTGGCTTAGATGATGATAGATCGATCGTAAACAGATTAGACCCTGAGAGTTAGAGAATTATCGCCGACAAACCCTAAATTACGGGCTGTTCTTGAGTCCACGGCCGTGGAACCTCAAGAACTAACCGTGATTTTACTTCAGTTTACGAATCTGCTTTTACCTTAGTCTAAAGTTCAAGATTTGCTTTAGCTTAGTTTAGACTTGTCTTTTCTAGGTGGTAGTGAAGCCTCAACAACCTCTACCTCGATTGTGAGCCTCAACAACCTCAATCGGTTAAGTTAGTCTTGATCCTTGGACTATAGGTTTGGGTATTTGACACTAATTCTCGCCTCTAGAACCCTTCTATATTGAGCCTCAACAACCTGTATAGAGAGTGTCTTGTAGGTGAGTTATATAAGGTTTTTGGAACTTCACCGTACGATTACCTTACATTAGTATACCTTTGCATATCTCAACTCTGTCTTTATATCATTTAGTATATCTTGAATCGATTGCCACAATTAGATACCTGGATCTTTAGGATTGTTGTTTTCCCAATAATTTGCAAAACTCTCACATTTACTTGCTTGATAATCTGCAATCGAGTTCGTCCCCCCCAAATCCCTGTGTTCGATACTCTGGAATTCTTGCTTAACTATATCGATCCGTACACTGCGGGTTCGCTGCTTGATTCTAGTTTTATAAATTTAAAACTTATTTGCACACACCTCTAGGGGCGAACAAGTTTTTGGCGCCGTTGCCGGGGATTTGGTTTAGACCGAATCCGGTAGCCGGTTGTCAAGCTCGGGAGCTTGCTCTCGTTATTTGATATCTCTTTGAGTGCATGCGCAGGTCTAGGAACACCGCAGATCTCTTACCTCTTGACCAAGAGCTAGAGAAAACCTTGAGGCAAAAGCGCAAGGAAAAGAAGATGGCTGGAGAACACGAACGTGATCTTCAAACGGAGTTGGCGGAGAAGGAAGCTCAACTTCGGTGGAATGAGACTCTCCGCCAGGATGAAATGGATCGTCATCAATCTCAAGTTAACGGTCTACAAGACATGATCGTCCAAATGAGGATAAAGATGAGCGACCTTGAGGATAAGGTAAGCAAGAAGTCCCCAAGAAGGAGATCAAGGTCTAGAAGAAAAAGCCACTCATCCGCTGATGATAGTGACTCTTCCATGCCACCGTTAGAAGAGATTGATCCCACGATCAATATGAATCCTTTCCATCCACAAGGAGCTGCTAATCGCCGCATTCCACCTAGGAGTGTGAGAATCAAACGTGTGGATAATGAGCCAAGAACTCTTGGCCAGCGGATGGATCCAACACAACAACCACGCCGCTTGGGTGTGAAATTTGATGCTGAAGATGTGCAAGGGTTTAGCTTTAACCCTCAAGTTATCACTCTTGTTCGCCAAAGCCAATTTGGCGGTACAAGCACCGAATCTCCACACCAACACTTGCAAAACTTTGAGTGTATGATGGAGACAATGAGACCGAAGAACGCTACTACCAATAGCTATAAGCTCAAACCTTTCTTTTTCTCTTTGAAAGGGAAAGCGTTGTCATGGTATCAAGCTCTTCCCAATGGGAAACTAGACACATGGGAAGACCTTTCCGCGGAGTTTCTCACCAAATTCTTTCCGCCATCCAAAACGGCGGAACTTAGAGGTAAGATTAATGCTTTTTCCATGAGACCTAACGAAAGTTTGTTTCAATCTTGGGAAAGGTTTCAGGATTTACTCTTGGATTGCCCTCATCATGGCATATCCAAGCTTGCCTTGCTGGAAATCTACTACAAAGGGCTGGATGCGGGAACGCAATTCAACCTCCAATCCCTCTCATGCGGAACATTCATGGACATGAGAGAAGATGACGCTTGGGACTTCATTGAGAAGCAAGCAAGAGTCATAGAGAAGTATTCCCACCGGAAAGTGGAGGGAAACCGTGTGGAGCAAGGAGCGAAGCTCACACATGAAGCTCAAAATCAGATTTTCTCCCTCAACAATGAGATCAAAGAGTTGAAGGAGACTATCAAGACCAACTTCCCAAAGCAACAAGAGAAGGATGTTGGCTATTTGGGCAACAACAATGGCGGTGATAACACCAACCGCAACAACAATAACCGGAACAATAACCGGAATAACAACTGGAATGGAAACAGCAACAACCGGAACAACAACAATTGGAACAACAATCGAAGTTCAAACAACAACAATTGGCGCTCCAATCAACAAAATTCCGGTAACTCCTATCCTTCCAATTCTAATTCACTAACTCCACCCTCCTCTTCCTCTACTCCTTTGAAAAGCCAGGGGCAATCATCAAATGGAGGAAACAATGCGGGAAAGGAGAAGTCCGATCCCATGTTGGAGACAATCTTGGGAAAGCTTCAAGAGTTGGAGAACCGCCTCATCAAGGTTGATGATCAAGTCTCTAAGGTTGACAAAGCTCAAAAAGTTTTGGAAAACCAATTGTTCAACCACGCGGAGGAAGTCCCTAGAAATCAAGGGAAACTTCCAGGAAAGACGGAGGACAACCCTAAGGGAAGGGTAATGGCGATTAGAACTAGGAGCGGAGTGACCACCACCGATCCGCAGCCTACGTTTGTTGAAGTCCCCGTAGAGAAGGACAAAGGAAAGGAGAAGGAGAAGGAAGATGTCTATGTTCCTCCTCCAGCTTACAAACCTCCCCTACCATTTCCTCAATCTAGAGCGCGAGCGCGCCTAGATAAACAATTCGGTAAGTTCATAGAACTCATGAGCAAGCTGCATATTAATATACCCTTCATTGATGCTATTGTAGGTATGCTGGCTTATGGCAAGTTCTTGAAGGAGCTCCTCTCTAACAAGAGGAAGCTAGAAGATTTCGGTGAGGTCAAGATGAGTTCGGATTCTTCGGATCTCATCAAGACTATGAAGGAGAAAATGCCCCCAAAGTTGAAAGATCCGGGGTCATTTTGCATTCCCATTGGAGTGGGAGAAGTCACATATGACGCTTTATGTGACTTGGGAGCAAGTGTGAGCATCATACCGCTTGCGTTATGTAGGAAGATCGGTTTAGGCATCCTAAACCGGTCAAGATGACGTTATACATGGCGGATCGATCCATCACTTGCCCCGTCAGTATTGTAGAAGACGTCCCGGTCAAGCTAGGTAAATTTTTTGTCCCTATTGATTTCGTCGTGCTTGACATTCCTGCAGATAGTCCGGTCCCGATCATACTCGGAAGACCGTTTCTTGCAACTTCCGGATGCATGGTTGGTTGCAAGAATGGGAGACTCGCTTTTGATATTGGAGAAGAGAAAATAGAGTTCGTTCTTTCCACTCTAGTAAAGGAGCCAATCTGTGATGAGGATATTTACGATATCCAAGATGAAGAAGGTTTGTCTAGGGAGGAGGTAAGTGCGATTCTCTTCAACGATCCTTTACAAAAAGTTATCACTATGAGTCTAACCAATGTAGGGGAAGAAGAAGAGTGCAAAGAGGAAATTGAAGCCTTAGAAGCACAAGAAGAGATGCATGAAGTGGAATTTGAAAAACTCCACGATGAGGCTGAGAATATAAGAATCCACGGTCATACCCTGTATTCCACGACCGTGGATTTCACAACTAAAATCGACCTCCATTCCAGAGGATTACACGGCCGTGGAATACATGGAGAGGCCGTAATTCTGACCGTGGAAGAGGGTGATCGGCTTACATCTTCAACTTCTCCTGATTCTTCTCCAAACCACTCCACAACCTTAGAAACTTCTAAGGAAACGTCGGATGCTCCTCAAGGACCATTGGAAGCTCCGAAAGCGATGGATCTCAAACCACTTCCTACTCATCTAAGGTACACTTTTCTTGGATCTAATTCTACCTTTCCGGTCATTGTTAGTTCCGAACTAAGCATAGATGAACATGAACAGCTCATGACAGTCCTTAGGAAACATAGAAAAGCCATAGGTTACACTATCGAGGACTTAGTAGGAATTAAACCCTCCCTATGTATGCATAAGATACTAATGGAGGAGGATTTTAGAACTTCAAGACAACCTCAAAGGCGGTTGAATCCGACCATGAAGGAGGTTGTCAAGAAGGAAATCCTTAAACTTCTTGATGCAGGTATCATCTATCCTATCTCCGATAGCAAATGGGTGAGTCCAGTTCAAGTAGTTCCGAAGAAGGGAGGAATGACGGTCATCACCAACAAGAACAACGAACTCATTCCTACCCGAACCGTGACTGGATGGCGAATGTGTATAGACTACCGCAAGCTCAACAACGCGACGCGGAAGGACCACTTTCCATTGCCATTCATCGATCAAATGCTTGAAAGGTTAGCACAACATTCACATTTTTGCTACCTTGACGGTTATAGTGGTTTCTTTCAGATTCCGATACACCCAGACGATCAGGAGAAGACCACGTTCACGTGCCCTTGGGGTACGTTCGCTTATAGGAGAATGCCGTTCGGGCTTTGCAACGCCCCAGCCACCTTTCAACGGTGCATGATGGCCATATTCTCCGAGTACGTAGAGGAAATTATGGAAGTCTTCATGGACGACTTCTCCGTATACGATTCCTCTTTTAACGATTGTCTTTCTAACCTTTCTCTTGTTTTACAACGTTGTGAAGACACTAACCTAGTTCTTAATTGGGAGAAGTGTCAATTCATGGTTAAGGAAGGAATCGTATTAGGTCACTTAGTCTCTAGTAGAGGGATAGAGGTAGACAAAGCTAAGATAGAGACCATAGAGAAACTTCCTCCCCCAATTTCGGTGAAAGGGAAAAGAAGTTTCCTAGGACATGCTGGATTTTATAGACGTTTCATTAAAGACTTTTCTAAGATATCAAAACCTCTCACTAATCTATTGATGAAGGATGCGGTTTTTGAGTTTTCGCAGGAATGTTTAGATGCGTTCAACACCATTCGGCAAGCTCTAATTTCAGCACCTATTATCCAACCTCCGGATTGGACTCTCCCCTTCGAGATTATGTGCGATGCTAGTGACGTAGCTATTGGAGCTGTTCTTGGGCAACGAAAGGAAGGGCGAACCCATGCCATATACTACGCTAGCAAGACGCTAGACGAAGCTCAGCTCAACTACGCCACTACAGAAAAAGAGTTTCTAGCCATTGTCTACGCTATTGACAAGTTTCGCTCTTATCTTGTAGGTGCAAAGGTGATTGTCTACACGGATCATGCTGCGATCCGGTACCTCCTTGCAAAGAAAGACGCGAAGCCAAGGCTAATTAGATGGATTCTTCTCCTACAAGAATTCGATCTTGAGATCCGCGACAAGAAAGGTTCAGAAAATTCTGTTGCGGATCATTTGAGTCGCCTCACACATCTAGAGGACGACCATCTACCCATTGATGACTCCTTTCCAGACGAACATCTACACATCATAGAGGAGTGCATCAACGAGATCTCCAAAGGTAACGAACCATGGTTTGCTGACTTTGTTAACTATTTGGTTTGCCAGGAGATACCACCCGGACTATCCTACGCACAAAGGAAGAAGTTCTTTAAGGACGTCCGGGAATACTATTGGAACGAGCCTCTCCTCTTCAAGAGAGGTCCGGATGGCATCATTCGGCGATGTGTGCCGGAAGATGAGATGCAAAGTGTCATCCGCCATTGTCATTCACTACCTTGTGGAGGACACGCTAGTTCGAACAAGACTAGCGCAAAGGTATTGGAATCTGGATTCTATTGGCCTACTTTATTTAGAGATGTGCAATCCTTTGTTTCTTGCTGCGATGCTTGTCAAAGAACAGGCAATATTTCTAGAAGGAACGAGATGCCCCTCAACAACATCCAAGAGGTGGAAATTTTCGACGTTTGGGGAGTCGATTTCATGGGACCATTCCCATCTTCTTGTGGAAACCAATACATACTATTGGCGGTAGACTACGTTTCTAGATGGGTGGAAGCAATTGCCTCTCCCACAAATGATGCCATGGTGGTGGTTAAGTTCTTCAACAAGACCATCTTTCCGCGATTTGGAACGCCAAGGACAATCATTAGTGATGGAGGTTCTCACTTCATAGCCCGTCGCTTTGAAGCTCTTCTAGCTAAGTATGGGGTTACTCACAAGGTCGCTACCCCTTACCATCCACAAACAAGTGGACAAGTTGAGATCTCAAATAGGGAGATCAAGGGAATTCTAGAGAAGACGGTTTCAAGGACTAGGAAGGATTGGTCCTTGAAGCTAGATGAAGCATTATGGGCGTACCGGACTGCATACAAGACTCCCATAGGAACCACACCATACAACCTTGTGTATGGGAAGTCTTGTCATTTGCCGGTAGAGTTGGAGTACAAAGCGTTTTGGGCTATCAAGTGGCTGAATTTCGGCATGAAAGAAGCAGGAGAGAAGCGTCTCCTAGACATCAACAAGCTGGATGAACTTCGCTTGAACGCCTATGAAAACGCTAAGATCTACAAGGAAAGGGCAAAGCGTTGGCATGATAAGCATATCATTCCAAAGGACTTCAAAGAAGGAGATCAAGTTCTCCTCTTCAATTCAAGACTTCGCCTCTTTCCAGGTAAGCTTAAATCCCGTTGAACCGGACCTTTTCTAATCAAGCGTATTTTCCCCCATGGTGCAGTTGAAGTATGGGGTGAAGCTAGCGGAAGTTTCAAGGTGAACGGCCAAAGACTCAAGAAGTACACACCGGAACTCCAAGCTGAGGAGTTTGCGCCTACCGCACTCGAATAAGTGCGAGTTTGGTCTAGCTACGGACCTTAAACAAAGCGCTTCTTGGGAGGCAACCCAAGGTATTGCATTCTTATTTTTGTCTTCAATTCATAGACTAGTTTAGAATAGACGTTTTTGCTTTATTTTGCCTCGATTTCCTCCGGTATGTTCGTGTTTTTGGTTGTAGGATCGATGGAAAAGGAGAAAGGGAAGATAATGTCGAAGAAAAGTGACGAAATTTGGACTTTGAAGCTTTACAGAAGGTTCCACGGTCTAAATTACGGTCGTCATAGCTACAGTGGCCGTAATTCTCAAAAGCCTTTGAAAAATCACCAAAACCACGGGTCCGTACACTTCCACGGCCGTGGAACACCCCGACAGACCGTAATTTTTGGAAATTTTGCCGGCCACTATAAAACCCACATTCTTCACAAACTTAACCAAAATTTTCCCCATTTCCACGACCTAGAAACCGAAAACCCTCCACCTCTCTCAATTCCTCGTTTTCTAATCGTTTTCGACGATTCTTCGTCCTAAACTGCAGCAAATCCAACCACGAACAGAATCCAAGCAACAAATCGAGTGGAAATCGATCAACAAATACGCATTTTGGATTTTTCAATCCGAAAAAGAGGTTATTTCTTTCTTCTTGATTTTCGCGGATTTGGTTCGTTTTTGCTATAGTTTTTTAGGAAGAACTGATAAAAACCGGAAGGAATTAGATTACGACTGCTTGTTGTGGTGATTGTTGGTGAATTTGCTGAGATTCACGAGTTTCTGAGACGAACCACGGTCTCTGGGTAAACCACGGCCGTAATTTCCCAAGAACAGACCGTAATTTTTCTGAAAAATGGACTTTGTGAGGAGAATGTCGGGAAGGATAAAGGAGAAGAAAGGAGAGCAAAGTAAGAAAAGGAAAGGAAATCCCTCCACCTCTAGGGCACCACCACCCTCATCTCCCTCACTACCATCCTCTCCTTCACCTCCATCTTCACCCCCTCACCCTAGCATTCCTACCATACATGAGAACCACCTTGATGCATTTGAGAGGATCACGAAGAGGACAGTGATAGGTCCTAGGTATTTGTTGTTGGAGGATCTACATCCTCTCAACATTGTGGATGATCTTACATGGCTCTTGGATAGAGCCGGGTTGCTTGTCTTCACGAACATTCGTGAAGACGCCTATGAGGAGATTACCCGAGAGGTTGTGACATCCTTTGAGCACAGCCACGTTGATAGGACCGTCTCCTTCCGTCTCATGGAACAGGACTATCAGTTGAGCATTGTTGAGTTTGGGACCATTTTCGGGTTCCATGAGACCTATAACGGTCGATTTCCGAGCGGAGTTTACCCCAAGGATTATTGGGAGGAAGTAGCCATGATTTATGCCGACGAGGACCGTTGGCAACCCGCCGATACCAAGGCTAGATTGATGTACCATCTAGCCTTGAAGATAGCTCACTGTGTTCTTTCGGAGTGTCTCTTTCCTAGGACGGAGACGCCCCAAAAGATCAAGACGGATGAGCTATTCTTGCTCTATTGTATGCTTTACGGTCGCCGTGCAGATTGTGCCACTCTTTTGGCGGCTACGATGAGTAAACTGAAGAACAAGAAGAAGGGGAACATTGGATATGGTGGGATAGTGACCCACATTGCTAGGACGTTCGGTGTTGATTTTTCTGCTTGCACCCGTATACCGGCGGTTCCCTTAGGGCTACATGCTTTTATGGTTAGGGGACTCATCTTCCCCACACATGGAGGTCCGCCTTATGCGGGCATGCCTTGGGAGACTAGGACGGGTAGAGGGATTGAGTGGCTGCCGGAGTATTCCATTGTGGCGGGACGCCACAATTGGAAGGAGACGTTCGCTGCGATGTATGCGAACAGGCTAGTGGCTCCCCCTTACGTTCCACCACCGGTTGTGGATGAGGAGGACATGGGAGATCAGTACGAGAGTGGTGGAGGAGCGGAGCAGGAGTTCGGCACGTTTCCGGATCAGCCGGAGGCGGCCCCGGATGTACCTAGGCGCTCTCCACGTCCAGCTAGAGCTTCAGGCTCGTCATCTCGCCGCGCCAGCGTGAGTGAGAGGCCCACGTGGATGACTACACCTCCCACTTGGTACGACACCCCCCCTCCATGGTCCACGGCGCAGCCAGCAGCACCACCACCGCCACCAGCACCAACACCATCCGATGCTCCATCATGGTACAGTCACGCCCCGGGATGGTACGAGCAGATGCCGGATTGGGCTACCGGACTTCCGGAGAGAGTCGGAGCGCTAGAGATCCGGGCGGACGCTAGAGATGGACGCTTGGACGACCTTGACCACATGATGAGGGACGTCTACCGCCAGCAGTTTCGGCGGTTCTATGATCCGAGTTTCTCTCCATTCCCACCCCCGCCGGCGCCGCAGTGATTGATGCATGATCGTTGTTTTAGACATTCCCGCCACCATTTGTGAGTTTCCTTTTTCTTTTCTTGCTTTTGTTCTTTCTTTTGAACATTAGGGACAATGTTCGTCCTAAGTATGGGGTGGGATGTACTAAATGTTTGTAATAACTCTACTCTCTATGTTTGCTTCATTTGAGACTATCGTTGCATCTTCATTATGTGTTACACGTTTCCTTATTGCATTGCATGAAAAAGAACTTGAAAAAACCATAAAAATTGAAAAATTTTGTGCTTCTAATGAATTGAGATGATTTCCATGATAATCACTACTTGTGAATTGAGTTTGATGACAATTGCATGCTTAAAAGGATTGTGAATTGAAAAGAACTTGAATGAATGAATTTTACCTCTTTTGCAAGTTTTATAATGTGAAGATGTTACCTAAATCATGCTAGAAAATTGAAGTTGAAATCACATCATAAGTTCCTATACTTCTTGTTGAAATGATTAAGGCAATTCGATACTTTCTTTCTTCTTTCTTTGATCATCTAGCTCCTCATTGAAATATTAGCCTCCCTTACCTATCCGGGAATTTGGAGAAGTGAATGAGAAAAAGGCATGTTTGATGTGGGAGGGCCATGAGAGCAATTATTTGCAATCAATTGAATAGAAAGAAATTATAGGTTTGGGGAAGTCAATCATGACGATGAGTAACTCGGCACCATTCACATAGCCGGGTGTTTGTGTCTTGCCAAAGTTGGATTGAGCGATATTCCTAGCGGATTATGGTATGTGCGCTAAAGGTTTGAGGCATCTCTTGAAAAAAAATTGAGAAACGCCGATCTCCTAGGCTTCGGTTTTTGTGCACCTCTATCCATAACTCCAAAAGTAAAGTCGAAAAAGAAGAGAGCGAAGCTCTAAGTTGAAGTGTTGCGGGAACCGCATAAGAAGAAGAAGGCAGTTGTCCACTTTCCCGGATTTATGCACCACTTCCCCTTAAAGTTTTCCCTTTCCTTCCATATTCTAGACCTTTTCTTTGGAAGTCCTTAAGATCAAAAGAATGTTATATGACTTAGTGATCTAAATTGAAGTTTCTTGAGATTGATTTTGTTAATGTTTGAAGGTTATAATGCCTGTTTAGAAGTTAAGTTGGTTCATGAATTTTCTTTGCTTTTTACTCTTTGATTAAGTGTGTGAAAGTTTGAAAAACGATTGAAACAAGGTTTGAGAATGATCTATTCTTTAGAAGTCACATTGATCCAAAAGAAGGTACACATATTTCATCCTAACTCTTGTTTAAAGCTTTTTGAAAGACCTTGCTTAGGGACAAGCAAGTGTTAAGTATGGGGTTATTTGTTAGCATGAAATATTGTGATATTTTAGGCACGTTTTCTATACGTATTTGATTCATATTGATAGTCTTTGATTGAACTTTATGCATATGTGAGCTAGTATTACCTATATTGTCGATATGGATGTCTACACTAGTTCTATGTTGATTATAGGTGATTTGGAGCTATTTCCGAACGGAATCGAGCAAAGGAGAGTTGAGTTGATATGTCCATAGATTAAGGACACTCTTTGGAAGCAATTTGGAGTCTTAGATTGAGGAATGCACAAGTTAGGGAAGAATCACGTTCTTGCCCTAAATTACGCCCTAAAATACGGCCGTATTACAAACCACGTTCAGAATTACGGCCGTGGATTTGGAGTCAGAAATTCATGTTCATTCCAGGGGATTACACGGCCGTGGAACATATGTTGCAAACCGTAATTGTTTCCATGCCCTAAATTACGGTCGTGGAACACTTCCACGACCGTGATCTTAGCAAATCTTTTCGCCACACTTTGAAGCCACGATCTTTTAAAGATTGGGCCGGGCCGACATTTTGCCCTACACTATAAAAAGACGGACGAAGCAAGATTCCGTCACCTTGGCTACGATCTTGGCACACCTTCGCTACCCGTTTGCCCTCATTGATCGCCGCTTAGACACGAAGACGTTTTGCTTAGCTTGCTTGGAAGCAATTGACATCTCTTTGAAGAGATCGAAGTTCGTTTTTGGAATTCCTCTAATCTCGCACTTTTGGTGGAGATTGCTGTTGAGATCTCCGGATTTGCGGAAGATCGTAGTTCTTGGAAGATTTTGCAAGAAGATCTCTCTTCTTGATTAGGTTCGATTTGGAAAACGGATTGACATCCCGTTTTCTTTTCTTTCCTAGGGTTACGATTATTCGTTCTATTGTGAATCTTTGGACATCGCTTATTCTCTTTGTGACTTTGAGATTGAATTAAAGATTATTGAAAGTTCTTGAAAGTTTTCATCTTTTTATCTTTTAATTCTTGAATTGATATCAACATGACTGTTATTGGCTAAAAACCCTTAACAATTCTAAGGTGAAGGGTTGATAGTTGTGGCTTAGATGATGATAGATCGATCGTAAACAGATTAGACCCTAAGAGTTAGAGAATTATCGCCGACAAACCCTAAATTACGGGCTGTTCTTGAGTCCACGGCCGTGGAACCTCAAGAACTAACCGTGATTTTACTTCAGTTTACGAATCTGCTTTTACCTTAGTCTAAAGTTCAAGATTTGCTTTAGCTTAGTTTAGACTTGTCTTTTCTAGGTGGTAGTGAAGCCTCAACAACCTCTACCTCGATTGTGAGCCTCAACAACCTCAATCGGTTAAGTTAGTCTTGATCCTTGGACTATAGGTTTGGGTATTTGACACTAATTCTCGCCTCTAGAACCCTTCTATATTGAGCCTCAACAACCTGTATAGAGAGTGTCTTGTAGGTGAGTTATATAAGGTTTTTGGAACTTCACCGTACGATTACCTTACATTAG
Source organism: Fagopyrum homotropicum (assembly GCA_033239125.1). Lineage (NCBI taxonomy): Eukaryota > Viridiplantae > Streptophyta > Magnoliopsida > Caryophyllales > Polygonaceae > Fagopyrum > Fagopyrum homotropicum. Next base: position 53,732,094 of record BSWB01000002.1, read on the forward strand.
TATACCTTTGCATATCTCAACTCTGTCTTTATATCATTTAGTATATCTTGAATCGATTGCCACAATTAGATACCTGGATCTTTAGGATTGTTGTTTTCCCAATAATTTGCAAAACTCTCACATTTACTTGCTTGATAATCTGCAATCGAGTTCGTCCCCCCCAAATCCCTGTGTTCGATACTCTGGAATTCTTGCTTAACTATATCGATCCGTACACTGCGGGTTCGCTGCTTGATTCTAGTTTTATAAATTTAAAACTTATTTGCACACACCTCTAGGGGCGAACAGGAATCAATATTCAAACAAGAAAACCTTAACACAAAGGTCTCAATAACTGAATCAAACAAACAAATAATCAGCGTTCCTCAATCACAAATCAGAAAAGACAACAACCAAACCAAACCAAGAAAATCTTACAAACTTCCTTCAAAGCCAACTTCAAACTAGATTCCTTCCTTCCTTGATTTTCAACCTTCAAAACTTACTTCAACTCTGGAAAACTATGCTCCTCTGATCCGGAATTTCGGAGATAGCTGAATTCTAGAAAATCAACCCATATATATAGGAGAATTATCTTTCAAAGATAAAATATCTTAAAAAGATAATTTTCTTAAATATATCTCCATATCTTCCAAAATATATCAGCCAAAAGATATTTTTCCTTCCAAAAATCCATCCAAAGATATGTGATATTCACTTTCCAAAAATAGAAGATCTCAGCCAAAAATAAAGATCTTGTGTCCGGTCATCACTTCCCTTCAGTCCAGATGCTCTTGAAGATCACCTCGGTCGAGGTGGTAGTGTAGCCAACCGAGGTGAGTCTCAGCTGAGAGTGAATCTCTCTAATTTGGTCCAAAATCAATCTTTCAACTAATTTCCATGCTTCGTGAGATCTTCTTATAACTCCTCAATGCTTCAGAATATAGCTCCAATGACTCTTACCTTCCTTAGCACCATTTCGGTCCAAAACGTGCCATTTTCCCTACAATTACAACGAAACTAGGTGTAGACCTCGATTCCCGCAAAGGTAGACAAAACAACAATATAATCAAAGAATATACATCCATACATGCAGATTTATGAAGATAAAACGTCTAAACCAAGCCCAAAATATAGACTATAATACATGCTATCAAAATACCTCATACTTGTCCCTTGCTTGTCCCCAAGCAAGATCCAAATCTTAGATACAAGATAGAATGGATTATAAGTTAGCAAAAAGATCAATGAAAAACATTTCAAAACATTTTGGTGGTGTGCTCCACTCATAGATCACCCTAAGAGAATGCTTCATGACAAATACAATCAAGACATAATCAAAACATTTTATTAATATAAGAAATCTGTTTATCTTTGCATAAAATCATAGAATGCATAATAAATCATATTTATCGAAATCAATCATGTATAATCCAGTTTAAACCACATAGTCAATCAACAAGCTCGAGGTCTCAAGGGCTTCCAAAAGAGGTCAAGAAACGTGTAAGGGTGGGATGTATATAGGGTATGTGGTGCTAGAATCCGGGAATAGGATCCTACTTCACTTTCTTTGAATCACAACATCTTCCACCAATAAGCTTTGCTTATTTTTACTTTACTTTTTGGGATGCATGGACAGAGGTGCAAACTAACCGAAGCCTAGGAGATCAGCAATCATCAATTTCTCGAGATGGCTCAAACCCTTGATGCACATACCATGACCCGTTAGGACTATCGATCAATCCGATTTTGGCAAGACACAAACACCCGGCTATGTGAATGGTGCCGAGTTACTCATCATCAATATCAACATCCCCAAACCTAATTGTTTCTTTCTAACACTTGCAACCAAGATATCAACTTTACTTCACTTGCTTTTCTTTACTTGCATCCAAATTCCCGGATAGGTAAAGGGAGGCAAATATGTATATGAGGGGCTAAGCATGGTCAAGAAGAAGAAGAAGAAGAAGATAATAAAATGCTTTAGTCATCCTAGGAAGAATGTGATAGAACTCATCATGTGGTGTCAACCTTCAAATCCAACATAATTTTGATAAAAACAAAGTATTAAACATGCTAGAATTTCAAACAAAGCATTATGCAACTTAAACATATCATAAAACCTTTTGAGCATATAAAGATTTCAAAACCAATCTGCATCAGAATCCTCATCGAGGTCATATCAAGAAATGAAGCACAAAACGTTTCAAAAAATCTTTTAGTTAAGAACATCTCGGTCGAGGTGTTTTGGCGTCATCCGAGGTGTTCATCCTCGATTGACCATGAATGTCTCGGATGAGTCATAAAAATTTTTTTCAAAACTGGTTTTTGACGTTTTTCTCAATTAAAAACCTGTAGGTATGCATGTAATGACATATAAACACGTAAAGCCAAATAAGCAATAATATCCGAAAGAGTAAGCCACAGTAGCACATATGTCACATAAGTACATCCAAATACCCCATACTTGGGAAACATTGTCCCAATGGGTCAAATATAATTCTAAGAAACATAATACTCACCGGACCTAGCTGAACTACATAATAAATAAAGAAAATCCACGAAGCTCTAATCCTCGTCAGCTGGCGGTGGTGGATGTGGAATGTAGGGATTTTGGGAAGGATTGAATGGATAACCCATCATCTGCTGGAACTGGATCTCCATCATCTAGCGCTAATAATGTTGGCTCTCCTTTATACGATGCATCCATCCATCAGTGTGTCGGCGCTGATCAACAAAGCGCTGGGAGATGTCAACTGTCATAGCCGCGTAGGAGTCAATCATGTGATCAGTCAGCTCATCAATCCGTCGGTGGGCCTCGGTATCTCTACGTCGGCGGGATCTGCGCTTAGGTGGAGGTGGTGGTGGTGCTGCTCTCTCATCCTCTGTCGCCTCGTCATCGAGATCAACAGTGGGAACATTGGGCCCGCCGGTATCAGTACCGGTCTCCATGGCAGCTCCTCATCCATATCCCTCATCATCATCATCATCAACTACATCTCCTGCATCCTGCATATAAGGGAACCAAGCAGCAGACCAATACTGATGATCAAAAACAAAAAATTGTGATGACCACATAATGCCCTCTAGAGATGTCGTCTCTCATGGCATGGCAACGTAGAGTGTGCCAAGGCCACGAGGAACTAGAATGCATCAGGTGATCATCTCCTGTAGTCCCAGCGGCTTTGCAGCCGCGACAAGTATACAACCTGAAAGATCCAAACCCATAGAAGTGGCGATGTGGGTCACCAGCCCACCACAACAAATGTCGCCTTTCGACCTCCCCTTAATCTCGTGTAGATCATCTACCAACATGGCAGCAAAGTCCGGCACTCCTCCTGTCACCATGCAAAATAAACTCAAAAGCTCCCCCTATCGGACCTTCTGGGGCGTCTCAGTACGTGCCAGAAGTGTCTCACTAAAGATCCGGTGTCGCTCGTGGATCAAATGAATCGAAAACTAAGAAGGTGAGGAAGGGGAAGAATGGTGTGAACTCTTAGGCCTGTCTCTCAAGGCCTACTGTCGATCAGATCTGTTACTAGTTTTCTGGATGAAGAGCACCTTGGTTTCCCAAGAACACCTCGGCCGAGACACAGTCGACTGGACCGAGGTGAACTGTTGTTCGAACGCAAATCCTTAAACTATAAGCTTTTTCCCCCAAAAACACTACCAAAAGTTTCCTAAGGGGTACTTATATCCTTTTCAACAACAAACTATGGCAACCAAAGCCAGATCTACTTAGAATAGAAAAAATAAGAGAGGAGTTAGGGTTTGGAACGAAATACCCAAATTCTGTAGATTGAAGTGTTTTTCTTGCTGTTTGTTGCTTGGAAACTGAATCTCTTGCTTCCTCCGGTGAATTCGAGGCAAGAAACGTGGAAAATGAGCAAGAATCGGGAATTTGAGAAGTGTAGTCGCCGCGGTTGAGGTTGGTCGTAGAGAGGGAAAAAGTGGGAAGAGTGAGAAACCGTCTCGCCTTTTATACCCCTCGCTGAATTTGATTGCACCTCGGTCGAGATGTTCCTGAGTGGACGGGGTGTCAGAGTGGATTGCCAAACCTAATCGCCTCGGTTGAACAAAAACATCTCGGTTGAGGTCCTGTGACTACACCCGAGATGTGTCTCAGTCAAGCTCCGTCTTCTCAATTTCTCGAACTTCTGTCCTTCCAGTGTAGCTCCTGAGCTGTAATCCTTTCTTAGAAAGTACCTAGTTCCTGTCTAGGAGGACGCAAAAACAAAACGAAGCAAACTATCTAAACTAAGCTAGAAAAGGGAAAAAAGCAATACGTACCTTGGGTTGCCTCCCAAGAAGCGCTTGGTTTAAGGTCGCTAGCTGGACCGTATGTCATCATCAAACATGCTGGAAGGTGTCCTCACCCCATGCTTCATCTTCATCATGGGGTGAAACAAAGGATTCTATCCAATGTTCCAACAAATGCAAGTGCTCATCGGGAAATGAATCATCAATGGGTAGGTAATCCTTCTCGAGTGAGGTGGGAGGTAGCCGGCTGAGGTGATCCGCAATAGAATTCTCAGATCCCTTCTTATCGCGAATCTCTAGGTCGTTCTCTTGGAGCAAGAGAATCCAACGAATGAGGCACGGCTTTGCATCTTTTTTTTTCAAGCAAGTAACAAATAGCTGCATGGTCAGTGTAAACAATAACTTTCGCTCTCACTAAGTAAGAGCGAAACTTCTCAAAAGCATAAACAACTACCAAAAGCTCCTTTTCGGTGGTGGCGTAGTTCAGTTGAGCTTCATCTAACATCTTGCTAGCATAGTAAATGGCGTTGGTCCGGCCATCCTTCTTCTGTCCAAGTACAGATCCTATGGCCACATTACTAGCATCACACATGATCTCCAAGGGCAAGGTCCAATCGGGAGGTTGAATGATGGGAGCGGTAATCAACGCTTCGTTTATCTTATAAAACACATCAAAGCATTCCTGCGAAATCTCAAAAACAACATCCTTATTCAAAAGATTAGTGAGCGGTTTAGAGATTTAAGAGAAATCCATGATGAACCTCCTGTAGAAACCTGCATGCCCGAGAAAACTCCACACACTCTTAACAGAACAAGGGGGAGGAAGTTTCTCGATAGTTTTGATCTTAGCTCGATCGACCTCAATACCTCGGTTGGAAACGAGGTGTCCTAAAACAATTCTATCGCTAACCATAAAGTGACACTTCTCCCAATTCAAAACAAGATTAGTGTCTTCACAATGTTGTAGTACTAGAGAAAGGTTAGCCAAACAATTATCAAAAGAGGAACCATAAACAAAAAAGTCATCCATGAATACCTCTATGATCTCCTCAATGTACTCGGAAAAGATAGCCATCATACAACGCTGAAAGGTAGCAGGTGCATTACACAATCCGAATGACATCCTCCGATAAGCGAATGTCCCTCATGGACAAGTGAAAGTGGTGTTCTCTTGATCATCCGGATGGATAGGAATATGAAAGAAGCCACTATAACCATCTAAATAGCAAAAATGGGAGTGTTGAGCAAAGAGTTCAAACATTTGGTCGATGAAGGTAAGCGGGAAATGGTCCTTCCGAGTGGCCATATTCAGCTTCCTATAATCAATGCACATCCTCCAACCCGTATGGTCCTAGTTGGAATCAACTCATTGTTCTTGTTTGTCACAACGGTCATCCCTCTTTTCTTGGGAACTACATGCACCGGACTCACCCATTTGCTGTCCGATATGGGAAATATGATACCTGCATCCAACAACTTAAGAATCTCCTTCTTCACAACCTCTTTCATGATCGGATTTAACCGTCTTTGAGGTTCCCGTGAAGTCTTATGATCGTCCTCCATTAGTATCTTATGCATACAAAAAAGAAGGCTTAATACCAACAAGATCATCAATAGTATAACCCAAAGCCTTTCTATGTTTCTTCAGAACATGCATCAGTTTAGACAATTCAGTTTCAGAATGAGAGGCACTAACAATAACGGGATAAGTAGAATCCGGACCAAGGAAAGCATACCTCAAGTGACTCGGAAGTGGTTTAAGCTCCAGGACTGGGAGTGCTTTCTTAGGTGGATTTGTGCCTTCTCCTTCTAGTGATTTGGACTTAGATCAAAGAACTGGACTTTCAGAAGTCTCAGTTGACATCATCTCGCTTGCTATCTCGGTCGAGATCCGAGGTGGGTGACCGAGATGTTCTTCAAATAAGAACACCTCGCTTGCTCTAGAAAGTGCCTCGGTCGAGTTACTGGAACTGGAACCGAAACCTAACGTGCTTTTATTCTCCTGAATTAAGCATATCCACGGGTCACCCCTGACCCGGCGGGTCCAGGTTCCCCCGGGTCGCGGGTACGGGTAAGGATCGTCAAATTCTTACCCGTGACCCGCCGGGTCGACCCGTAACGGTCACAAATTCAAAAAAAAAAAATCCCAACGGCTATATAGCCGTTGGGTAGCCGTTGTAACGGCTATATTGATAAAAAAACAATATATTTTAATAAATCTAACCCAAAAAAAATTCTATAAATACCCCATACCCAATTCATTTAATCTCACACCAATTCTCATTCAATCATCTATTCACTCTCTCAATCTCTCCATAATTTCCAACTCTTACATTCAATTACTCTCCTAATCTCATATTCTCATTCTCTTATTTTTCATTTTACCACTCTTACTACTACATTCTAATTCTATTATTAAAAAAAAAATGTCTAGCCGAGGAAGACGTTCCGTTAGCGGTGCCGGTCCTTCATCCGGCGAAGGTTTTACCCGAGGACGGCATTCCGTTAGCGGTCCTCCAACCGGTTCGGATTTAAGGCGAGACTTATTAAGTGGAGATCACGAGATCTTCGAGGAGGAGGATATCACGGAATCACCTACTTTTCCCAACACCCAAGGATCCGAGACCGAATTCACGGAGGAGCCGGAGGAGCCACCGTTGAATAACACTCAACTAACGGCGGCGGTCTTCCGATTATAGTTTACAAAAGGTGCTCCCGATGCCAACGGAGTTTACTATGCCAAATGCAATTTTTGTGCGGCACAATACAAGCACAAAAAGGGAGAAGACTACGGGAACTACAAGAGGCATATCCGGAACAAGCATCCCAAAAAAATGGGATTAGCACGAGGGCAAACACAACTTACCGGGTACGCATCTACTTCTAACCAACCTCCTTCTCTATTTACATATGATCATTCTTCTTCTATGGATGCATTTTCGGAAATGTTGGCCGTAGATTCTTTAGCATCTAGTTTTGCACAAAATGTTGGTTTTAATGATTGGATGCAAAATCATGCTCAACCCGCATATAAACCGATTTCTCGCCAAACCGCTAAAAGAAAAATGATGCATAAATATAAAATTCGTAAAGAAGAATTGATTAAATATTTTATGGACAACGGTGATATTCAAGTTTCTATTTGTAGTGATATTTGGACCGACGGTTTTCAAAAAAATTCATATATGGGTATTACTTGTCATTTTGTTGATAAACTTTGGATTTTAAACAAAAGAGTTTTAGCATGACGAGTTTTCAACGAACAACACACCGCCCAAAGCATTGCCCGTTTGATTGCAAATGTTTTGGAAGAATATAGATTAGTTTCACGAGTTTTTTCAATCGGTTTTGACAACGCCTCCGCTAACACGGCTTCCATTAGAGATTTAACCAACTATTGTAAGCCGACGATTGGAGGTAAATTTTTGCACATTAGGTGTGCCGCTCATATTTTAAACTTGTGTGTTCAAGACGGTTTAGCATACGTTGGACATTTAGTACAACCTATTCGAAATATTCTTAATGAACTTTGGTCTAAAAAAAGTGTACGTACTAAATGGTATGCATATTGTAAACAAAATAACGTTTATCCTAAAAAATTTCCAAAAGATGTTTGTACAATATGGAACTCTACTTACAAAATGATTTACGAATCATATGAATATCAAGAACTTTTAAGTGGTTTTGCCGCACAACATATTGACGGTAATTTTGTTTTCGGTGAATCTTGGATTTTAGCAAAAGATGTAATGGAGGTTTTTAAATATTTTTATGATGCTACTAACACTTTTAGTTATGTTTATACACCAACTTCAAACATATTTTGTTATGTAGCAATTACTATTGCATTTGCAATTCAACAAGGTCTTTTAATTGAAAATATTTCACAAGCTATACTTTCAATGCAAACTAAATGGTTAGATTATTATACAACCATTCCCGATGTTTTTCTTGTTGCATTTGTGTTAGACCCAAGACGTAAAATGGATGGTTTAAAACAATTTTTAGAAAGTTATTATGAATTTTTAGGTTTAGAACAAAATCCCGATTGTCATGTTTCTACCATAATTGCTAAAGTTAGAAAATTATTTGATGAATTATTGGTTCAATATCGTGTTTCCGATCGAGGTCAATCTTCTCAATTCCCTCCTCGTCCTTCATCTTCAAGTTCATCTAAATTTAAATCAATTGCTAGAGATTTGTTTGGCCCGAAAAGGGCAAAAACCACGTCGAGTTCCAACTCGGAACTCGACAAATATCTAACCATTTCTTTTGAGTTTGCCAATGATGAAGAAGAGGAGGATTTCAACATATTAGAATGGTGGAGCCGATCGGAGAGAATGAGGTTCCCTACCCTCTCAAGGATCGCGGCACAAATTCTCGCCGTTCCCGCCTCAACGGTAGCGGTTGAGCAAACCTTTAGCCGGAGTGGAAAGATGCTCGATCCGACGAGATCAAACATGTTGCCCGAGATGTTGGAGGCACAAGTCCTCCTAGCCGATTGAAGGAAAGCGGAAATGCGAACACAAAAGAACAACCTCTCGGCGGAGGAAGGCGACGAAGATGACGACGAGCGACAACAAACGCCATCGGATGTATCGGCGGGAGAGTCCGACTAAGGTAAGAGCCAATCGGGGATATAAACAAAGGTAAGAGAACTACGTGGGCTTTGATTCCTCCTCCCCGAGAGGATACGTAGGCAACCGGGATTCCGGTTCAAGCCCAATTCTTCCCTTTTTTTTAAAAAAAAAAAGTTTAAGACTTAAACTTAAAAAAGAAGAAAATAAACTAATAAAAAGAGGACTTAAACTTAAAAAAATTAGACTTAAACATTAAGTCCAATTTTTTTAAGTTTAAGTCCTCTTTTTATTAGTTTATTTTCTTTTTTTTTTAAGTTTAAGTCCTATTTTTTATTAGTTTAATTTCTTCTTCTTTTTTAAGTTTAAGTCCAATTTTTATCTTCTATTTATTTTCTTATTTTTTAAAGTTTATTTCCATTAATTTTTTTTTATGGTGAGGTGGCCAACCCGTCGACCCGCCGGGTCTGACCCGTGACCCGGCGGGTCGGCCACATGGACGGGTCCGGGTCACCCTCCCCGGACCCATGCCCGGCGGGTCGGACCCGTCGAACCGGCAGGTCCGACCCGTGTACATGCTTATCCTGAATCAGTTTATCAAATCTAGCTCCTGGATCTGCTTTCAATGCGTTCAAGCTTCGTACATCTGCATCACAAGAGACATCTATACCTTCCTCCATTAAACTAAAACTTAGAACTTTTTCAAGAGGATCTTTAATAAGGATAGAGCTCACCAATTCTCTAGAATCTTCTTCATCATAGATGTTGAAGATGTCATCCTCCAGCGGCTCTCCCTTCATTGCAGCAAGGAATGCAAACTCCACATGATCTCCACTAATGTTGAACTTCAACTTGGCGTTCTTACGATCCACGTTGCAATCCAAAGTTGCTAGAAATGGTCTCCCGAAAATGATGGGGATGGCATAATCTGCAGGAATGTCAAGCACAACAAAGTCTATAGGTATGTAGAAGTTACCTAACTTGATAGGAATGTCCTCCAAAATACCAACGGGATGGGTAATGGAGCAATCCGCCATTTATAACGTCATCTTCACCGGCTTGGGCTCTCCAATTCCGACTTTCTCACATAGCTCCAGCGGAATGATGCTCACGCTGGATCCTAGATAACATAATGCATCATAAGTTGCATCCCCAACTTTAATGGGAATGCAAAACGAACCGGGATCTCTTAATTTTGGTGGCATCTTCTCCTTCATGATTTGAATGAGCTCCGAAGATCTAGATGTCACCCTTACTTCACCAAAATCCTTTAGCTTTCTCTTCCTTGATAAGATCTCTTTCAGAAACTTCCCATAGGCAGGCATCCCTAAGATATCATCAATGAAAATAATGTTAATATGTAGCTTATTCATAAGGTCTAGAAAATTACCGAAGTGTTTGTCTTGATGTGCCCGTGCCCTTGACTGAGGGAACGGGAGTGGTGGTTTATAAGCAAGAGGTGGAACATAAAATTCAGATTTTTCTTTCGCTTTCTGGGGCTCCATCTCGGCTGGCACCTCGACCGAGGTGTTCCTCGTCTGATATTGGTCCGAGGTGTTCCTCATCTGGTCGGGGCTCAACCGAGGTACTAGATCTGCATTCTTCAATCCACTGCGTATTGTAATAGCCATGATCTGTCCTTTTGGGTTACTCTCTGTCCTTGCTGGGAGTTTCCCAAGATCTCTTGGCGCTTCATTCGTCTTGTTAAAAAATTGTTGCTCTAAGGCTTTTTGTGCCTTCGAAAATGAATTTATCGATGTCTCCATAGCGTTGAGCTTAATCAAAATTGCCTCCAGCACAGCATCCGGTTTCTTCGGTGGCTGGGACAAACTTGATGCAAGCTCCTGCTTTCTCAATGGAGTAGAAGAAGAAGAGGGGGTGTTAAGAGCATTTTCAGCATGAGAATAAGGGTTACCGGAATTTTGCTGATTTGATCTCCTATTGTTGTTGTTGTTGTAATTGTTGTTCCGCGGCCCTTGAGAGTTGGTTCTTCCTTGGTAGCCACCGTCTTGCTCCTTCTTCGTTTGAGCTACTAAAAGCTCCTTCAATGCTTTCACTTCATTGCTAAGTGAGGTGAGTTGAGCTCCATTTGATGATGTGTCTTGGAAGCTAACTCTCCTTGCTCTATCTTCAACTCTTTGATGGGATTACTTCTCCATGTGTAAAGCTTGCTTTTCAATGAAATCTCAAACTTCATCTATTGGCATTACCATGAATGTGCCGACGGAAAGTAATTGGAGCTTGAATTGAGTATCTCCATCCAAACCCTTGAAATATATTTCTAGCAACTTGATCTTTGGAATCCCATGATGTGGGCAATCCAACAAAAGGTCCTTGAACCTCTCCCATGACTTGGACAAACAATCTTTGTCCTTCATAATAATAGCATTGATCTTGCCCCTCAATTCAGCGGTCTTAGAAGGGGGAAAGAACTTAGTAAGAAACTCAGTCGTCATCTCTTCCAAAGTGTTGATTTTTCCATCCGGAAGAGATTGATACCAAGCAAGCGCCTTGTCTTTCAAAGAGAAGTAGAAAGACTTCAACTTGTAGTTGCTATTCTCCACTCTTGATGGTCTCAAAGTCTCCATCAGAATCTCATAGTTTTGCAAATGCTGATGCGGAGACTCTCTCTCCAAAACTCCAAATGAACATTGTCGAATCATGGTTAGAACTTGAGGTCTAAGTTTATAATCATGTTCAGCTGGATCTCCTAGGTTGACTCTTGGACGCTTGACTTGCTGATTAGGGTTCATCCTCTGTCCTAGGGTTCGTGGAACTCCAGCAAAAAGAACATCTCAGACAGGCATTCGAGGTGGTGGGTGTATCTCGGCCGGGGCAACTAGGACTGGGTCTTGCCTTGGTCGAGAATCTAGGATCGGTCGAGGTAGAAACTGAGCCCTTAGAGCGGCCATATCAGCTTCAATTCCTTCAGTTCTTGCGCGAGTCTCGTCTCTCTCACGTTGTAGTTCTTTACTGAGGCGCAGTTGTTCCAATGCCTCCTTCAACTCGGCTTCAAGATCGCGATTGTCTTGATTGGCCATCATAGCTTCTTTCAATCTTATCTTGTAGGTCTTTTCTGGTTTGAGATTGTAAGGAATGATTTCCTTTCCAGCATGAGTTCTTCGCATAAACCTAAGGAAAGATCCTGCGAAATCACTCAAGTAAAGTAGTCAATAACAACAAGGGCAATAGCCCTGAAAGACAACGAAAACCGAACTTGGTCTTGACCAAGTCCCCGGCAACGGCGCCAAAAAATTGTACGTTCCAAAAGTTGTGTGCAAGCTTTAATATTTATACCATGAATAAATGCAAAAAATAGCGAACTCGTAGTGTACAGATCGATTGTAATAAAAGCAAGAACTCCAAGGTCGAACATAGAGACTATGGTGAAACAAAGATCGGTAATTCAGGTTGTCAATAAAACACAAGAAACAAAGCAAAGCTATCAAAGATGATATAAAAGTTAAATAAAGAAAATGCGAATTCTAGAGAATAAAGCATCCAATTGTGGTTCCGACTCAAGATCTCAAAAGATAACGTGGAAAAAGTTGAGGTTTGCAAAGGGAAGGTGTTTCTAAGGTGGGTATAGATCACCGGGTAAGTCTCACTACTCACTATCCCAAACCAAAGATCCTTTCACCGGGTAAGTGTCAAGGTACTAAGGAAAGGAACTATAATCTCAAACCAACACACCACCCAAGGGGATAGAATCAAACTTTATTGGGTAAGTCTCAGGCTAACTCTCAAAGATGGGATGAAGGCACACTCAAACCCCAACAAAGGATAAACCTTTATCACCTACACTCATGATCTTGGGTAAACAAACAAAGGAATCACCGGGTAAGTCTCATCCTAGGCTTGCGTTGAACCAGGAAAGGTACAACAAGGATAGAATTTGGCATACTGAAACATCAACTCAGATTAGGATCAGGAAGGGCTCGCCTCGCTCAGTTCATGTACCATCTTGGTCGAGATGTTCCACAACTGACCGAGGTGTTCGTCGGTTAAGGTAAAGGCTCGAGCTTTCAGGGTCCACTAGGATAAAGGCTCATTCTTTCATCGTCTCTCACACAACTTTCAGGCAATCACCCTAGAATCGCATAAAGAACTTAGCCAACAATCATCGTGATAACAATAATCAAATATATGAGAAAGGAATCAATATTCAAACAAGAAAACCTTAACACAAAGGTCTCAATAACTGAATCAAACAAACAAACAATCAGCGTCCTCAATCATAAATCAGAAAAGACAACAACCAAACCAAACCAAGAAAATCTTACAAACTTCCTTCAAAGCCAACTTCAAACTAGATTCCTTCCTTCCTTGATCTTCAACCTTCAAAACTTCCTTCAACTCTGGAGAACTATGCTCCTCTAATCTGAAATTTCTGAGATAGCTGAATTCCAGAAAATCAGCCCACATATATAGGAGAATTATCTTCCAAAGATAAAATATCTTAAAAAGATAATTTCCTAAAATATATATCTATATCTTCCAAAATATATCAGCCAAAAGATATTCTTCCTTCTAGAAATCCATCCAAAAATATGTCTATTCACTTTCCAAAAATAGAAGATCTCAACCAAAAATAAAGATCTTGTGTCCGGTCATCACTTCGCCTCGGTCCAGACGCTCCTGAAGATCACATCGGTCGAGGTGGTACTGTAGCCAACCAAGGTGAGTCTCAACTTAGAGTGAATTTCTCTAATCTGGTCCAAAATCAATCTTACAAATCATTTCCATGCTTCGTGAGATCTTCTTATAACTCCTCAATGCTTCAGAATGTAGCTCCAATGACTCCTTAGCTTCCTTAGCTCTATTTCGGTCCAAAACGTGCCATTTTTCCCACAATTATAACGAAACTAGGTGTAGACCTCGATTCCGCAAAAGGTAGACAACAATATTATAATCAAAGAATATACATCCATACATGTAGATTTATGAAGATAAAACGTCTAAACCAAGCCCAAATTATAGACTATAATGCATGCTATCATTGTGTCTTGCCAAAGTCGGATTGAGTGATATTCCTAACGGATTATGGTATGTGCATCAAGGTGTGAGGCATCTCGAAATTGAGAATCTCCGATCTCCTAGGCTTCGGTTTTTGTGCACTGCTGTCCATACTTCCAAAAAGTAAAGTCGAAAAAGAATTTTGTATAGAAAAGGGAGAGCAAAGGTCTCAATGGTGGTTGATTCAAGTTGTTAAAGAAAAAAAGATGTGTTGTGTTGTTCCTTTTTCCCGGATTTTTGCACCACCTTACCTTATGAAAAGTCCCACCTATTCACGTTTCTTGACCTTTGCTTGAAAGTCCTTAACATCTTTGGATTGTTTTTGGCTTGGTGATCTAAATTGGAATTCCAAATGATTGGTTTTGACATTACCTTTGGGTTATGATGTTTGTCTTGGAGCTTTTTCAATGTATGATGTTTGTTTTGCTTGACATGATTCGGTTTATGTACATAGAAGTTTTCAAGGAAACATGAAGCAGGATTTGAGAGTGATCTATTGAATATAAGCACAATACCAAAAAGATTTGTTTCCCTTGTTTTGCATTCATATTTCATCCTACCTTATGTTCTAGCTTTTGAAACCTTGCTTGGGGACAAGCAAGAGACAAGTATGGGGTATTTTGATAGCATGAAATATGACGATATTTTAGGCACATGATTTGGTTATTTTTCCCCTTCTTTTGTGTATATGGATATGAGTATAAGCATTTATGAGCACATTCAGCTATTATGTTGGTATAGAGATCTACACAAGCTTTGTTGTCTTTTTAGGTAAATAAAGGCTTGGATTGGAGCATAAATGGAGTATTTGATCATGCTAGGCATCAAGAGGATGTATTGGAATAGCTAAGGAAGGAGCATGATTAGAAAGCTTTACGAAACAAAGGCTGAAGGAAGAGAGAAATTGTATCATCCGTATCCAACGCTACATTTACGGCTTGTTAGAGAGATTTCGAGAAGATTTTATTGCGTGAAGGGAATATTTGGAGAAGTACGCACTTGAAGATTGCGTACTCGGAAAAGATCTTAGGGTTTCACTGTGAAAGTGGATTGACATCCCGTTCTTCTTTGTTCTTTAAGATTTGTGAGAGGTTCTTACCCTATTCTATATTCATTGAACACAAGTACGGATTTTAAGTTTTATTGAGATTGGTTTTGTGTTTGCTATTGAGATTTCAAAGTTTTATCTTTTCCTTCTTTCAATTTTGATTATTGATTTGATAACAATGATTGTTGGCTAAAACCCTTGAGCGATTCTAAGGTGAAGGGTTGATAGTTGCGACATAAATGATGATAGATTGAACCAAAACAGATTGGACCTTGAGAGTTGTGAGAAATCTCATTGTCGAGGCTTTCCATGGCCTGTTCTTGAGTTCCACAGCCGTGGTTCTTCAAGATCCGACCGTGGTTTTCCTCTGTCGTACGTTCTTTGGTTTTGTTTTGATTCAAAGTTAAAGATTTGCCCTAATCTAGCCTTGACTTACCTTTTCTAGGTAGTAGTGAGACTCAACACCCTCTACTTTGGTTTCAAGTGTCACAACCTTAATCTTTTTGGCTTATCTTTGATTTCCTTGGGTTTGGGCATGGGTATTTGATAGTTTAATCTTATCCCTTGAACCTCTTTATAACGAGACTCAACATCCTTTATCGAGAGAGCCTTTGGGTGAGACTTATGGGTTTTGGAACTTCGCCGTACAATTCCCTATCTTAGATCTATACCTTTGCAATCCTAACTCTGTCCTTATATCTTTAGAACACCTTGAATCGATTGTCACAATCGGATGCCTGAATCTTTAGAATCGTTGTTTTCCCAATTATCTTTACAAAAACTTATTTACTTGCCTGACGATTTTACGAACTGAATTTGATCCCCCAAATCCCTGAGTTCGATACTCTGGAATTACTTTCTTTACTATACCGATCCGTACACTGCGGGTTCGCTTTGCTTGATTTCAGTTTTTATAAATTGAAGACTTTGTGACGCACACTTTCGAGCGAACATTGCCCTTCATTACGGTTATTCCGTTTATTTATCTTTCTCGGGTTTTCGATCCACTAGACGGTGCGCCGTCTAATAGTTCGAACCGCTTTCTGTTTTCAAAAAACAAAAACTTCTATTAAATTAGATTAAGTTTTAGTTCCGTTGTAACTACAACTATTATTAAAATTAGATATTACGTCTATATTTTATATAGGTTCGAGCATTTATAAAATCAAAATATACATTTTTAATTCCAAATTTTATCTTTAAAATAAAATAAAATATTATATTAGTGAACTCTTACTAGTACAAGGTACCAAAACTAAAGTAGTTGTAGTGAAAAGTGAAAATGGATATTGTTATGTTAACGGAATGTGGATAGATTGTGAGTATACCAAAAGTCGAAAATAAGCGGGGTTTTTTTTTGATACATAGGTGAAAACTCCACCTTGATTAAAATGTTTACAGGTGTTGATGATGGAAGACTTCACACAAATGTAGTAGTTGGATATACTAACAATGTATTGATTATATTTCTTGATATTTGGTTGGTTTGAATTTAGTGCAGGTTTCATCTAAATATCAAGAGCCTTGAAGTTGGATTAAAGAACAAAGGAAGATAACAAGTTCAAAAGGATGAAATCAAGGGCCTTGGAATTATAGATGCACGGAACAAGAATTCAAAATGCAGGTGAAGATTTTATTGGAAGATTCTGTAACGGAAATATCTCATCAACCAAAGATCTTATCAACCGAAGGAAGATCTTACTAAACGAAGGGAGATCTCAACTGAAGAATAGAGAATCTTTTCTAGAAGATTTTCTAAACAACAAACGGCAAAAATATCTTCTCTCTCGATTCAACAGAAGACGAGAAGATCAAGGAGTTAAGGACTCGACGTGTTTTCAGGAGCTAAAAGACTTGCAAACATCTATCTTATCTCGAAACAAGAAAAGATCTTCATGGAAAAGAAGATTCATCTTCAAAAGGTTATTTCTACAACGGCTAGAAGACCTTTCCATAGAAGAGTATAAATGAAGAGGATGGTCGAAGAAGAAAGAGAAACAAGCTCACAAGAAAATCTCTTTACAACCTCTAGCAACCCAATCATCTTCATTCGCTGTTTTTCTTTCTCTCATTCACGCAAAAGCTTTATCCCCTTAAAGAGAGAAAACACTAGAGCTCCATTGGAAGATCTAAATAGTGTTATAGTAGAGTGTGTGTTACTCTGCGAAGTAACTAGACTGTTATAGCTAGGTTAAGAGTTGGAGCTAGATCGTAGCATTGGCTACATTGAGAGAAGAAGGGGATTTATTCTAGTTTGTATCTAGGACTCTTTGAAGCTGATAATAAATAGTTAGATCCTACGAATATACCCTGAGACGGAGAGTAGGCTATTTAGAGCCGAACTTCGTAAACATATCCTCATGTCAATCTTTTCAATTCCGCATCATATATACTTTATTGTGACTAACTTTTTTTTGCAGGAGCAAGAAGTCAAGGCCCTTGAAAAGAGTTTCAAAGCCTTGAAATCAAAGCTTCACGAGAAGCACAAATTGACATCAAGACTCTTGAAAGAAGTTTCAAGGACTTGAGATTTGGTTTGCGAAAAGTTTTCATACTCTATTCAACCCCCCTTCTAGAGTATCATTTAACTTATTTATTTCACCTACCGGTTCTTCAATTGGTATCAGAGCTAGACTCACGTTTATTGATTTGACCATCAGTGAGACTAATCATGAATCCTGTAGGTGATGGTGGATTTTCTCAAGGAAGATCCTCATCCCGACCACCACTCTTCTGTGGCAACAACTTCGCTCATTGGAGAGCACTCATGCGTATGTTCATTATTGACCAGGATATGGAGCTTTAGAGCATTACTCAAAATGGACCTAAAGTTCCAATGACAATGGTTGAAGGCGTCCAAGTCCCAAAGAAGGAATTAGACTTCACACAGGCTGATCTGGACAGTGTGTCAAAGAATTACAAAGCTATGAATCTACTCTACTGTGGATTAGATGCAAATGAATTCAACCGCATCTCATCATGCAAGAGTGCTAAAGAAATATGGGATAAACTTGTTGTTACTTATGAAGGAACAAGTCAAGTCAAGGAAACCAAGATTAGCGTCTTTCTCAGACAATACGAGCTATTCAAGATGAATCCAAATGAAACAGTCAAAGAAATGTTCACCAGATTTATTGAGATTGTGAACAATCTGGACTCACTTGGAAAGATCTTCACAAATGAAGAGAAAGTGAGGAAGGTTCTAAGGATCTTACCTAAAGCCAAGTGGGGACCAAAGATGACTGCTATTGAAGAAGCTCAAAATCTCACTACTCTTTCTCTTGATGATCTACTCGGAAAACTCATCACACATGAAATGGTGCTTGGCGAAGAAGATGGTGAACTCCCATCCAACTCCAAGAATTTTGCATTAAAATCCAAAAGAGATGAGTTACCATCTGATGAAAAAGATAGTGATGATGATGAAGAAGAAGATGCAATTGCCATAATCTCCAAGGGTCTCACAAGAATTCTCAAGTTAAAGAAACAATCTGAAAACAGAGAATTTCCACGAGCATCAAAACCTCGAGGTAAGTTTTCTAACTCTAATAAGAAAACGAGAGTACTGACTTGTTTTGAATTTGGTGAAACAGATCATTTGGTGAAGGATTGACCTCAAAAGAAGAGGACCAACTTCAAGAAAAATGATCGAAAGAAGAAAGCTATGGTTGCTTCATGGAGTGATTCAGAATCAATAAATGAATCAGAAGATGAAAAAGAACAAGCAAACTTATGTCTTATGGCCGATCATGAAGATGACTCAAATCTGTACATCGACAATGTGGTAAGTACAGTTATGTCTCAACCTGAGATTGACCTTAAACAATTCCTTAAAGATATTATCCTAAGTGGTAAGGAACATAGAATAAGGATAAATTCTGTAAAAGGAAAGCTTCATGAACAAGATATACTATTAAGTGAAAAGTCTCTAGAGATTGATAATCTCAACACAGAAAAGGAAGATCTAGATGACAAATATCAAGGCCTTGGAATCAGAAAATCTGATTCTCAAGGACAACCTCTCCTCTCTTCATCGAAACTATATTGATCTAGAGAAAGAGAAAGTTGATCTGACGTTGATGTGTCAAGACCAGAAGGCAACACTTATTAAGTTTACTCGTTCAAAAGCTAATCTGGAAAGAATGATGGGTGAACAACAGTCTTCCCTTAACAAAAATAGTATAGGGTATCATAGGAGCTTTCCTAGAAAACCTACCACCACTTTTGTCAAGGCCAAAGGAAGCATTCATATGCCTACTTGCTTCTACTGTTGTAAAAATGGTCATGTTAAATCTAAATGTCCTTATAGAAGAAATGATCCTTATATCATAAGAAACACCTATCCTTTATGTTTAAGGAAACAGGTCAAACAAATCTGGGTTCTTAAAGGTACTAGACCACCAAACATGATCGAACCTGAGTATGAACCAAAATATGCCATTTGGTCGACCCGGAAAGGTTGATGTTTGCTGTTTTGCAGGATATCACTAAGGTAAAGGAGCACAAATGGATATTAGATAGTGGTTGCTCAAGACATATGAGTGGAAAAAGCTCTTTATTCTCAGATTTAAAGAAGCAATCATCTTGAACCATTACTCTTGGTAATAAAGGAAAGTGTGACATAATTGGCATTGGTAAAATTTACTATAATTCATCCAACTTTATTGATGATGTTTATTTAGTTGATGGCTTGAAATATAATCTGCTAAGTATTTCTCAAATTTGTGATAAAGGTAATAAAGTCATGTTTGATTCAAAAAAATGTGAAGTTCAAGACATAAAGACAGGAGAAGTGTTGCTTACTGCTCCTAGATGTAATAATGCTTATTCTTTGAGTACTAACCAAGTTGCAGGAACTAAACTAAAATGTCTAAAGGCCTTGACTGATGATCCAAGGCTTTGGCATAGAAGACTTAGTCACGTAAGCATTTATACCATGCAGAAGCTACTTACAAAAGATTTAGTACGTGGTTTGCCAAATCTAAAATTCAAGGTTAATGACCTATGTAAGGCGTGTACACAAGGTAAACAAACAAGAGGTTCATTCAAACCTAAGAAAGTTGTAAGTTCTTCTCGACCAATTGAACTTTTACACATGGATCTTTGTGGACCTATGCATGTCAAATCTCCCGGAGGAAAATAATACATCTTTGTTATAGTGGATGATTTCTCTCGCTTTACATGGATATATTTTCTACGAGAAAAATCTGAAGCTTTATTTGAGCTTTCAAAATTGTGTAAGGAGTTACAAAGTTTGAAAAACCTACCAATTGTTTATATTAGAAGTGATCATGGTAGAGAATTTGATCAACTAAAGTTTGATTTGTTTTGTGCAAAATACGATATTTCTCATAATTTTTCAGCTCCTAGAACTCCTCAACAAAATGGAGTTGTGGAATGTAAGAACCGCACTCTTGAGGATATGTCTAGGACAATACTTTTAGAAAACAACTTGCCAAAAAAATTTTGGGCTGAAGTAGTAAACACTGCAAATTATATTTTAAATAGATGTTTAATTCGCCCTATTTTGAAAAAGACTCCTTATGAACTCTTCAAAGGAAGAAAACCAAATATTTCATATTTTAAACCTTTTGGATGTACTTGTTTTGTTCACAACATTGGCAAGGACAATCTTGGGAAATTTGATGCATGTAGTGATGAAGCTATATTCATAGGATATGCTTCAAATAGCAAATCTTATCGAGTATATAACAAATGTACCAAAGTTGTTGAAGAAAGCATTCATATTATTTTTGATGAAAGAAATGATGGTATTTTGAGTGAGAGTTTTGCAGATTTAAATCGGAATCAAAGAGAAGATTACATTTCGGATGAAGAGGAAGATCCCAAAGATCAAGACAAGAATATGCAGGAAAAGATTCAAGATACCAAAGAAAACCCTCAAGACCTTGAAACACACCTTCAAGACCTTGCACTGGAAACTGTGATAACTGAACTCCACTTCAAGGGCTTGAAACTCAACTTCAAGGCCTTGAGATTAGAACAACAAGTAATACACAAACGGTACCTGAATCTAGTCAAACATATGCAGCTCAACCTTTTGGATCTACTTCATCTGTCAAAAGAAGAAAAGTTCAACACTCCTCGTATCATCCACAAGAGAATGTGATCTCAGATCCAAATATTGGAGTTCAAACTAGATCGAAAGTGAATAATCTATGTGCTTTCTTAGCGTTTGTATCACTTGTTGAGCCAAAGAACTACATTCAAGCTCTTAAAGAACCAGACTAGATTATTGCCATGCAAAATGAATAAAATGAATTTGAGAGGAACAAGGTATGGACTCTTACTTCAAGACCAAAGCATCAATCAGTTTTTGGCACGAAATGGGTTTTTCGAAACAAATTGGATGAAAGTGGCAAAGTCATACGAAACAAAGCACGACTTGTAGCACAAGGTTATAACCAAGAAGAAGGTATTGTTTATTAGGAGACTTTTGCTCCAGTTGCCAGGTTAGAAGCCATACGTATGCTACTTACATTTGCATCTTTCATGAGCATAAAACTTTTTCAAATGGATGTAAAATGTCTTTTTCTAAACGGCTTCTTAGAAGAAGAAGTCTACGTTGCTCAACCTCCTAGTTTTGAAATTGATGAATTTCCAGATCGTGTTTTTAAACTAGACAAAGCCCTCTATGGTCTTAAGCAAGCTCCTCGAGCTTGGTATGAAAGATTATCTAAATATCTTCTTAAAAACAAATTCAAAAGAGGTTTGAATGATTAAACATTGTTTATCAATACTAGAGGCAACAACATTCTAGTAGTACAAATCTATGTTGATGATATATTATTTGGTGCTACTAATGATTCCCTTTGCAAGGAATTTTCAGATGTTATGTGCAGGAAATTTGAAATGAGCTTAATGGGAGAGCTAAATTTATTTCTTGGACTTCAAGTTACACTAGCAAAGAAAGAGATTTTTCTCAATCAAAGCAAGTATACTAAAGACTTGCTTAAGAAGTACAAAATGGATCAATCTAAGGTTGCAAAGACTCCTATGAGTTCAACACTTTCGCTAGATCATGACAAGAATGACAAAAGTGTAGTACAAAAGGAGTATCGAGGTATGATCGATTCATTGTTGTATCTAACTGCTAGTCGTCCTGACATTATGTTTAGCGTGTGCATGTGTGCAAGATTTCAAGATGATCCTAAAGAGTCACACTTGATAGTTGTGAAAAGAATCTTTCGGTATCTAAATGGCACTAAGAATCTAGGGTTATGGTACCCACATCAAAGCTCGTTTCATCATGTTGGCTATTCAGATGCAGATTTTGCAGGTTATAAGGTCGATAGAACAAGTACTTCTGGATGTTGCCAATTCTTAAGGTCATCCCTAATCAGTTGGCACTCCAAGAAGTAAAATTATGTTGCCCTATCCATAGTTGAAGCTGAATATATAGCTGCAGAAGCTTGTTGTGCTCAAATTCTCTGGATTGCTCAACAACTTCGTGACCTTTGTTTTGACTTGAGAGGTATTCCTATAAAATGTGATAATACTAGTGCTATTTCTATAACCAAAAATCCTGTGCAGCATTCAAAAACTAAGCATATTGATGTAAGGCATCACTTCATACGTGATCATGTTCAGAAAGATGATGTTTCGATTTCTTTTATCTCAACTAACTTGCAGCTTGCAGATATCTTTAACAAGCCTCTTTCTGAGGAACAATTTTATTTTATTAGATTAGAGCTTGGTATGTTGAACAAGGAAGCATTAACGTAGGGGAAGTAAACGAGTTTTAATCGTTCCTACGCATGCAGCCCAATTGATGTTTTCAAGGGCCTTAAAATATAGTTCAAGGAGCCTTGAAACATATCTTACAGGGTATATTAACTTTACGGATCTTGTAAGAATTAATATATGTTAGATATTTCAATCCTTAAAATATTTTTTAATAAACCTTTTGTTTGAAAATGATTTGATTTTATTGGTTTAAAAGCTTGATTTTCTCAAAGATTTTGTTATATCCCTGTTAAAAAGGACCTACCTTCTCTATCTTTTTATCCTTTCACAAGAAATCCTATTTCAAAATCCTTTGATTTCTCTCTCAAACTTTTCTCATGGCACCCAGAAGCAAGAGATCTGCTCCTCTATCTTCCAAAAAAAAAGTTGTTCAAAATTCTTCAATTGCTAAAGAAGAAAAACCTTCTGAAAATCAAGATACATCTCCGACTACCGGTCTTCCCTCGTCATGGTTCGTGAATTTTTAAGCTTCTGGATCTTGGCTTGATGGTTTTCACAATCGACCGTTGTGTATGTGTGATTTGTTGGATACTGATTTTCTCGATACCCTCAAGATACCCTGTATAGACAAGCTGAAGAGGTCAATTATCTGGAAGGTTCTAAACCCTGGAGATTTTGCTTTTCCACGACTCACGAGACTATTCTATGTTAATCTCACCACAAAAAGGGACAAAGGATGTATTACTCTTGAATCTTCAGTCAAAGGTACTCTGATTTCACTCACTCCTTTAATTTTAAGTGAAATTTTTGGAATTCCTACAGATGTGGTTTTCAACTATCCTTCAAGATTAGAGAGTTTTTGAATTGCTAAGGAGAATTTTCTGGTTCCAAATTCAACCTCACGTCAACTCACTCATACATCTCTTACCTTAGAGGCTAAAATAGTGTTTACCATACTGGTTCGATGTGTAGTTCCTCGTGCAAACTCAAGAGAGTTGTTGACTGATCAATCTCTGGAATTAATTCATTTGCTTATGACCGAAGTGGACATAGATGTGCCTAATCTAATTCTCAACCATATGCTGCATTCTGTCAACTCTAAGAGATCTATTCCCTTGCCTTATGGAAATTTGTTGCCTAAGGTTTTTGATTATTACAGAATTGATAGATCATGTGAGGAAAGACAGTCTATTAACAGCAAAAGTGATGAGAATTGCTTAGAACGTCTGGGGATTGAGAAAACTCTTGCAGGAACATGGACTTTAAAAGGAAAAGGAATTACTCAAAATCCAAATGAAGAAGTCAAACCTTCTCATACTCTAGAAATCAGGTTAGAAGGTTGTGAAAAAGAAATAGCTTGTCTCAATCGTAAATTGTCTGATTTTCAGTTTGACACCAAGAGGAGAATGAATACAAATTTCGAGCTGCTAGCTACCATAAATGCTAAAGTCAATGAAATGTATTTGATGAATGTTCTTACACTAACTACAATGGGAAGCATTTTGCCCATACCAGAAGATGTAGATCAACATACTCAAGAACAAGTTGAGAATCTGCTGATGAATTATAAAAGACGTGTACAAAATAAATCGATTATGTATCCAAATCATGAAGAGTCAATGTTCTTGCCCAAAGTTGAGTATGAAGTAGTTAAACAGAGAAGAGTTGAAGAAAAGAGAAGACGTTTCGCAGCTAAAATTGATGATTGGCTTTATAAGAAAACTTCATCCAAAGGAAAGAGGAAATTCTATGAAGAGTTTTAAGCTGACTAGTTTTTGAAAATACATGTAATTTGGGTCTGTAATCGTATTTTAAGACTCCTTGCTTTGACTGTTTTTTCTCCCTTGTTGAAAGACAAAGGGGGGAAATATGATCCGACATTTCGGTATACTTCATTCTGCATTTTTAGTTTTGAGATTTTTATATGCATTGCTAAACTAACAAATGTAGGTACGATAAAACATTTGTGTTGTCTTCCATCAAGGGGGAGATTAAAAACTCCACCTTGATTAAAATGGTTTACAGGTGTTGATGATGGAAGACTTCACACAAATGTAGTAGTTGGATATACTAACAATATATTGATTATATTTCTAGATATTTGGTTGGTTTGAATTCGGTGCAGGCTTCATCTAGATATCAAGGGCCTTGAAGTTGGATTAAAGAACAAAGGAAGATAACAAATTCAAAAGGATGAAATCAAGGGCCTTGGAATTATAGATGCACGGAACAAGGATTCAAAATACAGGTGAAGATTTTATTGGAAGATTCTGTAACGGAAATATCTCATCAACCAAAGATCTTATCAACCGAAGAAAGATCTTACTAAACGAAGGGAGATCTCAACCGAAGAATAGAGAATCTTTTCTAGAAGATTTTCTAAACAACAAACGGCAAAAATATATTCTCTCTCGATTCAACAAAAGACGAGAAGATCAAGGAGTTAAGGACTCGACGTGTTCTCAGGAGCTAAAAGACTTGCAAACGTCTATCTTATCTCGAAACAAGAAAAGATCTTCATGGAAAAGAAGATTCATCTTCAAACGGTAATTTCTACAACGGCTAGAAGACCTTTCCATAGAAGAGTATAAATGAAGAGGATGGTCAAAGAAGAAAGAGAAACAAGCTCACACAAGAAAATCTCTTTACATCTTCTAGCAACCCAATCATCTTCATTCGCTGTTTTTCTTTCTCTCATTCACGCAAAAGCTTTATCCCCTTAGAGAGAGAAAACACTAGAGCTCCATTGGAAGATCTAAATAGTGTTATACTAGAGTGTGTGTTAATCTGCGAAGTAACTAGGCTGTTATAGCTAGGTTAAAAGTTGGAGCTAGATCGTAACATTGGCTACATTGAGAGAAGAAGGGGATTTCTTCTAGTTTGTATCTAGGACTCTTTGAAGCTGATAATAGATAGTTAGATCCTACGGATATATCCTGGGACGGAGAGTAGGCTATTTACAGTCGAACTTCGTAAACATATCCTCGTGTCAATCTTTTCAATTTCGTATCATATATACTTTATTGCGACTAACGTTGTTTTGCAGGAGCAAGAAGTCAAGGTCCTTGAAAAGAGTTTCAAAGCCTTGAAATCAAAGTTTCACGAGAAGCACAGATTGACATCAAGACTCTTGAAAGAAGTTTCAAGTAAGCATGTCAACGGGTCGGACCCGCCGGGTCATGGGTCCGGGGAGGGTGACCCGGACCCGGACCCGTGTATCTGGCCGACCCGCCGGGTCGGCGACCCGCTGGGTCACGGGTCAGACCCGGTAGGTAGACGGGTCGGCCACCTCACTATTAAAAAAATAAATGGGAATAAACTTTAGTTTAAGTCCTTTTTTTTTTAGTTTATTTTCTTCTTTTTTAAGTTTAAGTCTTAAACTTTAAAAAAAAAAATAAAGGGAAGAATTGGGCTTGAACCGGAATCCCGGTTGCCTACGTATCCTTTCGGGGAGGAGGAATCAAAGCCCACGTAGTTCTCTTACCTTTGTTTATATCCCCGATTGGCCCTTACCTTGGTCGGACTCTCCCGCCGATACATCCGATGGCGTTTGTTGTCGCTCGTCGTCATCTTCGTCGCCTTCCTCCGCCGAGAGGTTGTTCTTTTGTGTTCGCATTTCCGCTTTCCTCCAATCGGCTAGGAGGACTTGTGCCTCCAACGTCTCGGGCAACATGTTTGATCTCGTCGTATCGAGCACCTTACCACTCCGGCTAAAGGTTTGCTCAACCGCTACCGTTGAGGCAGGAACGGCGAGAATTTGTGCCGCGATCCTTGAGAGGGTAGGGAACCTCATTCTCTCCGGTAGGCTCCACCATTCTAATATGTTGAAATCCTCCTCTTCTTCATCATTGGCAAACTCAAAAGAAATGGTTAGATATTCGTCGAGTTCCTAGTTGGAACTCGACGAGGTTTTTGCCCTTTTCAGGCTAAACAAATCTCTAGCAATTAATTTAAATTTAGATGAACTTGAAGATGAAGGGCGAGGAGGGGGTTGAGAAGATTGACCTCGATCGGAAACACGATATTGAACCAATAATTCATCAAATAATTTTCTAACATTAGCAATTATGGTAGAAACATGACAATCGGGATGTTGTTCTAAACCTAAAAATTCATAATAACTTTCTAAAAATTGTTTTAAACCATCCATTTTACGTCTTGGGTCTAACACAAATGCAACAAGAAAAACATCGGGAATGGTTGTATAATAATCTAACCATTTAGTTCGCATTGTACGTATAACTTGTGAAATATTTTCAATTAAAAGACCTTTTTGAATTGCAAATGCAATATTAATTGCTACATAACAAAATATGTTTGAAGTTGGTGTATAAACATAACTAAAAGTGTTAGTAGCATCATAAAAATATTTAAAAACCTCTATTACATCTTTTGCTAAAATTCAAGATTCACCAAAAATAAAATTACCGTCAATATGTTGTGCGGCAAAACCACTTAAAAGTTCTCGATATTCATATGATTCGGAAATCATTTTGTAAGTAGAGTTCCATCTTGTACAAACATCTTTTGGAAATTTTTTAGGATAAACGCCATTTTGTTTACAATATGCATACCATTTAGTGCGTACACTTTTTTTTAGACCAAAGTTCATTAAGAATATATCGAATAGGTTGTACTAAATGTCCAACGTATGCTAAACCGTCTTGAACACACAAGTTTAAAATATGAGCGGCACACCTAATGTGAAAAAATTTACCTCCAATCGTCGGCTTACAATAGTTGGTTAAATCTCTAATGGAAGCCGTGTTAGTGGAGGCGTTGTCAAAACCGATTGAAAAAACTCGTGAAACTAATCTATATTCTTCCAAAACATTTGCAATCAAACGGGCAATGTTTTGGGCGGTGTGTTGTTCGTTGAAAACTCGTAATGCTAAAACTCTTTTGTTTAAAATCCAAATTTTATCAACAAAATGACAAGTAATACCCATATATGATTTTTTTTGAAAACCGTCGGTCCAAATATCACTACAAATAGAAACTTGAATATCACCGTTGTCCATAAAATATTTAATCAATTCTTCTTTACGAATTTTATATTTATGCATCATTTTTCTTTTATCGGTTTGGCGAGAAATCGGTTTATATGCGGGTTGAGCATGATTTTGCATCCAATCATTAAAACCAACATTTTGTGCAAAACTAAATGCTAAAGAATCTACGGCCAACATTTCCGAAAATGCATCCATAGAAGAAGAATGATCATATGTAAATAGAGAAGGAGGTTGGTTAGAAGTAGATGCGTACCCGCTAAGTTGTGTTTGTCCTCGTGCTAATCCCATTTTCTCGGGATGCTTGTTCCGGATATGACTCTTGTAGTTCTCATAGCCTTCTCCCTTTTTGTGCTTGTATTGTGCCGCACAAAAATTGCATTTGGCATAGAAAGTTCCATTGGCATCGGGAGCACCTTTTCTAAACCAAAATCGGAAGACCGCCGCCGTTAGTTGAGTGTTGTTCAACGGCGGCTCCTCCGGCTCCGGCTCCTCCGTGAATTGGGTCTCGGATCCTTGGGTGTTGGGGAAAGTAGGTGATTCCGTGATATCCTCCTCCTCCTCGAAGATCTCATGATCTCCACTTAATAAGTCTCGCCTTAAATCCGAACCGGTTGGAGGACCGCTAACGGAATGATGTCCTCGAATAAAACCTTCGCCGGATGAAGTACTGGCACCGCTAACGGAACGTCTTCCTCGGCTAGACATTTTTTTTTTGAATAATAGAATGTAGTAGTAAGAGTGGTAAAATGAAAAATAAGAGAATGAGAATATGAGATTAGGAGAGTAAATGAATGTAAGAGTTGGAAATTATGGAGAGATTGAGAGAATGAATAGATGATTGAATGATGAGAATTGGTGTGAGATGATATGAATTGAGTTTGGGGTATTTATAGAATTGTTTTTAGGTTAGATTTATTAAATTATATTGTTTTTTTTTTCATCAAACTAGCCGTTGTAACGGCTACCCAACAGCTATATAGCCGTTGGGGATTTTTTTTTTTGAATTTGTAGCCGTTACGGGTCGACCCGGCGGGTCACGGGTAAGGATCTGACGACCCTTACCCGTACCCGCGACCCGGGGGAACCCGGACCCGCCGGGTCGGCGACCCGCCGGGTGACCCGTGACCTGTGACCCGTGGACATGCTTAGTTTCAAGGCCTTGAGATTTGGTTTGCGAAAAGTTCCCATACTCTATTCAACCTCCCTTCTAGAGTATCATTTAACTTATTTATTTCACCTACCGGTTCTTCAATTTGGTATCAGAGCTAGACTCACGTTTATTGATTTAACCATCAGTGAAACTAATCATGAATCCTGTAGGTGATGGTTGATTTTCTCAAGGAAGATCCTCATCCCGACCACCACTCTTCTGTGGCAACAACTTCGCTCATTGGAGAGCACTCATGCGTATGTTCATTATTGACCAGGATATGGAGCTTTGGAGCATTACTCAACATAGACTAAAGTTCCAATGACAATGGTTGAAGGCGTCCAAGTCCGAAAGAAGGAATCAGACTTCACACAGGCTGATCTGGACAGTGTTTCAAAGAATTACAAAGCTATGAATCTACTCTACTGTGGATTAGATGCAAATGAATTCAACCGATTTCATCATGCAAGAGTGTTAAAGAAATATGGGATAAGGTTGTTGTTACTTACGAAGGAACAAGTCAAGTCAAGGAAACCAAGATTAGAATTTTTCTCAGACAATACGAGCTATTCAAGATGAATCTAAATGAAACAGTCAAAAATATGTTCACCAGATTTACTGAGATCGTGAACAATCTGGACTCACTTGGAAAGATCTTCACAAATGAAGAGAAAGTGAGCAATTGCTTCTGCTTCCAAAATAGAATTTACGTTACATGTACCGCTTCCTATTGCAATAAGAACGGCACAATGGTCTTTGATGATAAATTCAAATGAGAATTGATTTGTAGCAAGTTGAGATGCATTAAAATTAAGTTTTTTGCTTCCTTCTCTTGGTCTTTCCCACTTAAAATTTTTCTTTTTTCTTCTCACCTTTTTGCTCAATGTATTATTATTTTTGTGATTCTTATTAGCTTGGTCCCACCTGTCTATTTGGTTCATAGCTTGCGTTTTAAAACTTTGTGGAATTTTAGTTTTGTGGAAAATTAATTGGTTCCTAACCATCCACATGTTCCACCAGATGACAACTAGAAGATTAAACTCGGACGTTGACATTTTCTCCTGGTCGTTTTTGCTCGCTGCATCCAAAATAAGTTTTGGATGCAGCGAGCAAAAACGACAAATCTGCAATTAGGAGATAAGAATACTAAATTCCACCATAGGAAAGCAACGGGCCGAAGAAATAAAAATATTATAACGACAATTACAAAGAATAATGGTTTGGTGTTAGCTAAAGAGGTCGATATCTATGAAGAATTTATTAACGATTACAAGCTTCGTTTTAAAGCATCAATAATTGATATGAGTAAACTTCAAAGTCAATTACAAGTAATTAAACCAGAAATAAGTGAAAGAGATAACATCAATTTGGCATAACCCTTCACCACAAGTAAAATCAAAGAAGCCCTATTTTTGATAGGTAGAGACAAATCTCCGGGACACCGAAGGGATGAATGTAGGTTTTTATCAAAAATATTGGCACATTGTCGGCCCATTGGTCACTATGGAAGTCAAAAGTTTTTTATAGAAACGGAAAAATTATGAGGCAATTAAATCACACTTTCATCGCATTGCTTCCGAAAAATGATAACCCAACTACAACGTCGGACTACATACCTATAAGTCTATTATCAACCGTATACAAAATTATCGCTAAAATCCTAGCGAAAAGATTAAGTGTAGTCCTCCAAAGTTGATCCATCCATTACAAAGCGCTTTCTTTAAAAATAGAGCAATTCATGATAATGTGCTTATTGCACATGAAAATTTTCATGGTTTTAAAGCAAAAAAAGGAAAAGATAGGTATATGGCTATTAAATTAGACATGAAAAAAACTTACGATAAAGTCGAATGGGAATTCTTAAAAGCAGTATTATAAAAATTCGGATTTGATGAGAAATTTAGAAATTGGATTCAAGAGTGTATTTCTACGGTCTCTTTTTCCATATTGATCAATGATTCCCCACTAACATTTTTTGTTCACAACGTGGTCTCCGTCAAGGCGATCCCCCCTCTCCTTTGTTATTTAACATGTGTGCGGAGGTCCTGTCTAGAAATATTCAGAAAGTATCTGATGAAAATCCTAAATCGATCGGTTTTCCGGTCACCAAAAATGGGACTAGAATACCCTTTCTGGATTTTGCTGATGACATTACAATTTTCACTAAAACAACTGCACAAGCTAGCAATATAATTCTCTTAGTCCTACATGACTATTGTGACATTTCAGGACATATTATTAACTTTAATAAATCGGCTTTCCAAACCACTGTTAACACTGACCAAGGTACCAAAAGACGCATCCAAGCACATCTTGGAATAATGGCACTACCAGTCTCGAACAAAACCTTGGATGCCCTATTATTAATGGACGGATTAATAAAGATATTTTTAACTCCGTAATTATGAAGACCAAACAACAATTAACTAAGTGGAAAGCATCGACCTTGTCCAAGGATGGAAGAATAACATTAATTAAAGCCAATCTTAATGCCAAACCAAGTTACTTAATGCAAGCCTTTATGTTACCTACAAGTATTCACAATGAACTTGACAAACTGCATAGAATTTTCTTTTGGAATAAAGGACCCAATTTCCACTCACTGATTAGTTGGGACAAAATCTGTAAACCAAGATCATTAGGTGGCACATGTATCAGAAAATCAGAAGACACGAATAAAGCATTACAAATGAATCTTTTATGAAAAATAATGGTTGAACTAGAAAACATTTGGGTCAAAATAGTCAATGAAAAATACCTTAAAAGAAATTGCCTATGGAATTACCAATGTGGGTCGAATGCTTTATGGCAATAGAAGAATCTAATAAAACTTAGAAAAGATCTAGATAAAGGACTCAGATGGAGAGTAGCAGATGGAAACACGATAAGATTCTGGAAGGATAAATGGCTTATGGAAAAACCACTCATGGATCTGGCAAATGTTACAAATCTGGATAATCCGATGGAATTTGTTTCCAAGTTTATCACTAATAATACATGGAATTATCAAATGTTAAACCAACTAAATATGATTTTGCCTAATGATATTATCGATAGAATAAAAAATATAGCCTTCCAATTAATGATATCAAGGATAGACTATATTGGTATGGGAACGATGAAGGATGATATTCGACTAAATCAGCTATAAAGTTAATTCAAAAACAGAAAATGGGAGTCACAACGGATAAAACTTGGATATGGAAAATGAATGTCATCCCGAAAATTAAAAACTTTTTCTGAAAACTAGCATTAGACGGTCTCCCAACAAAACAAAACCTCGATAGACAAAGAATCCTTATTATTATAAATTGTGAATTCTGTAACCATCATACAAAAAACGCGAAGCACCTCTTTGGAAATGGTTGTTGATGTCGGTAACATTACAACCATTTTAAAGAAAATAAGCGGTGATTATATGTAAAATGGGTGACTAAGAGGTGGTTTTATATAATTTTTTCTTATTTGTGAGACGAAAAATGAGATTAATTTATTATTTTTCTTTGATGGTTCCTAGTTCATACTGGTTTCACGCTTCAGTAACCGAAACTGAGTTCCTTCTCATCGGCCCTCTCTTCTCTGAGAGCCTAACTTCAACCGCCTCCATTACCAGCTGTTCATAGCTGTCGTCTCTACTCCCTCCGGTGAGTTTCTTCTTCTCTACGTAGATCTCATCATAACACTCAATTTTCTTTTCTCGATTTACTTTACTGGATCTGGATTCCCAATCAGCTTTGAGCCCAGATCTAAGCTTCTCTTGTATACCCTCTGATATCTAGTTTATTTTCGCCTATTTGCAGGATATCACCGAACAGTAGCAGAAGCTCAAGCTGCTGCAACTGTACAGCCAACAATGGTATTGCATTTTTTAGCTATATAATAATCCCTCTCTCGTCCGCTATTTCGCCATTTTTCTCCCGGAACTTGCGCTCTTGTCATTCTGCTCAAGATTTCCCCAAGTTTCATTATATTTGATGGATCTATCATAAATGTATGATCTATTTTATTATAGGATTTTCGTCTTCTGTACAGTTAACGAGTTTACATGGAATCTATTTTCTGATTAACTAGGCCTCACCTAGATAACCAGTTTCCTTGTAATCTATTTCCGATTAACTAGGTTTTACCTAGATTCTTTGATCTAGGGAGTGAATATGTCAAAGTATGCTCGTAAGAAGTTTTGCAGAAAGTGCTTAGGTGATTATGGTGATGTTGTAATATTCCGGTTTTCGTTCAGATTCATTTTGTGCTTCTGATAAATCGACAAGGAAAAGTGAGGTTGACGAAATGGTACTCACCTTATGCACAAAGTGAAAGATCAAAGGTATGATTTCAAGTAGCCTGTATAGGCTTAATTTCATGTTCTTTTTTTTCATGATTCATGAACATGATGTCTGTTATGCTAGATTTATTATTATTCCAACATATTATTGCTGTATCCACCAAGGCATGACATTGGTACTTGGCCTTAAAAATCATAAGTTTCTTTACCTAAGTAAATTTGATTTTCCATGAACTGTATTGTTTAGTCGTTGACAGGTTTATCTGTAGTGCATCCCTGAATTTTGTGAAATATGTGATAATGATTGCTGTTATATATTTACCAAGGGCATTTAACTGGCAAAGATGATTACTTTGCCCCTAAATATCATACATTTTATCCAAGAAAATCATTATGTTTTGATCATTGTTAGGTTAATCTTAAGTGGATTTCCTGATTTTGTGAAGTATGTGATCTCTAGCCTTCTCAAAATTTTGGGGTCTTTTATTGTATATTTTATAGTTGCTTATCTTGTGCTGCATTGTGTTACAATTTGTCCTATGCATGGTTTTGTAGGTTATCAGGGAGCTTAGTGGGATGTTTCTCACCCGAGGGCCAAAGCTAAGTAATTTTGTGGAATGGAAAGGATTAAAAGTTGTTTACAAGAGGTATGGTAACAAATTGAGTGTACCATACTTCATAGTTCATATGCCATTGCTGTTTCCATTTTTTCATACATATATGCTGCAACCATGGTAAAGTCCTGATCGCTGAGACGCGTTTCTTGAATCCAATCTTGATTTGGTTTGCTGTAACCAGAATGCCAGTGTAATTTTTTGTTGTCAGAGAAATATGTCCGAGAATAATATGTTCAGATTTTGAATCATAATACTTCCTTCAGCTGTGCATTCAAATCTTATCCTCAATTTGGATGCTTCACCTTGTAGTTATTTTGTTCTTTTTACCTGTATCCACCTTACCAGGTTGAAAAATGTATCCGCGTATCACGTTATGGCCAACTGGAGCTTTTCGTGATTAAAATTTTTTTGCTGCTTGCTTGTTTTGCCTCACTAAATTCCTTTTTGAAATTCTACTAAGTGATTATTATTTTTATGAGCCTCTTCTCTTGCACCTGCCTTCCCCAATTTTTGCTTGGTTGTGACAGTAGTTTGGTTTTACTGAATTTGGTATGCTGTATGCAGGTATGCCAGTTTGTATTTCTGCATGTGTATTGATCAAGATGACAATGAGTTAGAGGTCCTTGAAATAATCCATTTCTTTGTCGAAATCTTGGATCGATACTTTGGAAGTGTGAGTGTCATCAATAAACATACACTTACCTACTGCATCATTTGGATTTTTCAATATCTTGTTGTGATAAAACTTATCGATTCTTATCAGGTCTGTGAACTGGACCTTATCTTCAACTTTCACAAGGTATACATTACCATGATATCTTATAAACTATTACCGTACCAGTTTCTTGACGTCCTTCTGTATTGCTTCAATTGTGTTTCATTTTGAACTTGGTAGGCATTCTATATACTAGACGAAATCTTGATTGCGGGTGAGCTACAAGAGACAAGCAAGAAGACAGTAGCACGGCTGATTGCTGAGCAGGTACAGTTAAACTGCATTGTCGGCTAATAAGATAATTCTGTTTTCCTTCTGTGACAAGATTGTTAAACATCTTGACAGGATTCACTGGTTGAAGCGGCAAAAGAGCAAGAAAATTCAATCAGCAACATCATTGCTCAGGCGACGAAGTAAACATCAAATGAATGTAGTCAAAATTTTTTCTCCATAACCGTGCTTGTATGTGTGTGCAATTTGAGTTTTGTTAATATTGCTTTGTCAAATGGCCCCTCTTCAGCGTTCAGCCAAGACTGTATTTTGTGATACTTCCAGCAGCTGTCCGTTTATGTATACCACCCACTCCATTATGTAAACCAGGAACAGCTATATAGAATCCGGATTCTCTCCTAATATATATTTGTCTAATATTTTCCTAATTCGTTAAAATCATCTATTTGGATAAGATTTGTCAATTAATGTTACTTACAGTGGCGATGATCTTTCTGTTTCGATGACCAGTGGCTTTCCTAGGTGGAACTTTGTATGTTTTGCCGTCGAATTTTAATTTATAATCTTTGCTCGTTGCATTCAATACGATAGTCGATTAGACATTCTCGTTTTTTGATAAGTCTATTAATCTTGTCGTTTGTAGATGACTGAAATTTTGGAAGGTTTGTTTTTGGAGGGAGGCAATTTACAGATTTTAGTTGTTTGTTAATATTTTCAAAATTTTGAGTTCACAGTTTTCTTTTCAAAGAAAAGAGTTCACAATTTGGATTTGAATTTTGTTTTGAAAACACTCTGAACAAAAGATTATATTAAATCACAAGCTGCCCAATTTATAATAGGCTGCAGAAAGGATCATGTTAAAGTCTCGAAGACACCATTAGAGGGTGCAATTTTGGTTAATGGGTGAGCTATGACATTGGTTGTGTTGGACAGGACAACGAGAAACACTAGTATTTGTGTTTGGTGGTGTTTTTGAGTGTTTTTTTTGTTTATACTAGTGTTTGTGTTTTAGAAAGCCTAACGAGTGTTCGGTAGGGTAAAAACAAAACACTAGTGTTTGTGTTCATTTCTTTGATTGCAGATTCATGGAAGCCATAACTTTCAGAAGCTCAATTTAAAGAACATTCACCTTTCAAGAGTTAGGACCATATGTATGATTTACAATAATTTGAAACTCAATAATCAAATACATTAGCTTATCATCTCCAACATTTTGATAGATACCCGTTCTTGTGTTTTTTAAAAAACAAATGAACAACAAGAATACACTATTTGAATATACACCCACTGCCATTTGAGTTTGAACAGGGATATCCAATTTGGCAGTCATGGAAGGAACAACAAGAATATACTACTGGCTATTGCTCAATGAGGCAAATAGGACAAAGAGCCTCCCACAAGTTGAGCATATGAGAAAGACTCACCAACACAGAACACCACTACACTGAAATGGTCATTTGAATACTTGTTTATAATTTACCTGACCAATGAAGGAAGGAAAAATTAAATCAATTACAAAGATGAAATGGGAAAAAACGAAAATGAAGACATTTTTATTTTCAAACTCATCTAATAGCAATCAATTACAAAGATGAAATTGAAATTTATTTCAAAACTACATATTAAAAGCTTTAATAATTGTTCGCTTCAAAACGTGTGTGAATATGAAGACAAATAACTTTAAATTTATACCAAGAATAAAAACAATAGCGAACCCGTTGTGTATGGATCAATCGCAATAAAGACAAATATTCAAAAGTCGATCACAGGGACTGTGGTGAAATCAAGCAAATAAGTCAACTAGATAAGATTCTTGCAAATAATAAAGAACAAACTGAAGCAATCAATGAAGATACATCAATAAAGGAGAATGCCGATTCTAGAGACGTAGCGTCAAGTTGTGGTTTTCGATTCAAGATTTCTAAAGATCTATGGACAAGGCCGCGGTTGCAAAGGTAAGACGTTTCTCCGATAGGAAGATCACGGGGGATGTCCCACTATCCACTATCACTAACTAAAGATCCTTTTACCGGGTAAGTCTCAAGGAACTAAGGACATAAACTCAAACCAACAAATTGACCTAAGGGAATAGAACTAACCATCACCGGGTAAGTCTCAGATGAACTCACAAAGGTAGGATGAAGGCACACTCAAACCTAACAAAGGATAAACCTTTGATACCTAGAAAACGTCATCGTCGGTACTCAAGAAAGAAATCACCGGGTAGGTCTCATCCTATCCTCAAGTGTAAGCCTTAGAGGAATCTAAGGGTATAAAGCTCTCAACAAAGACTAGGATTTGGGCAAACTATAACCTAGGCTTAAGGATAAGACGTGGTCGGACAAACATTAACAAATCTCGGATGGATCATACTCAAATCTCAGCTGAGATTCCTGAATCGATCCGAGATCGTCAAATTCGTGGGTAGAACTCAACTTTCGGGATCCAATCTAACTTAAAGGGTCATTCTATCATCGTCTAAACCACAACCATCAACTAGTCACCATAGAATTGCAAGGGTTCTAGCCAACAATCATCATGCTTGAATCAAAGAAGTTATATGATATCAAATAAGACATAAACCAATAAAAGGCAAATAAAACTTAATTAACAATCTTCATAATCAAATCTGGATCCAAATCAATAACAAAGGTTCGACCTTTTGTTCAAAATAAGAAAACAACAACTAAAATTATCCTTCCAAAAATAACTCACAAAACTCCAATGCAAGCCAATGCGAATCTTCAATCCTTTGATGTTCTTCCTTCCTTCACTATCAATCCTTCTCTATCTTCCGATCTTGCTGCAAAGTCAGAACTCTGACAAATCTCCTAGAAATCGGCTTGAAAAAGTGTATCTAACACTTTGCCGCAACAAGATCGAACCTTTGTTATTGCTTTGGATTGAGTCTTGATTATTGAAGATTGTTAGTTAAGTTTTATTTACCTTTTATTGGTTTGTGCCTTATTTGATATCATATAACTTCTTTGATTCAAATGTGATGATTGTTGGCTAGAACTCTTGCGATTCTAGGGTGACTAGTTGATGGTTGCGGTTTAGATGATGATAGAATGACCCTTTAAGTTAGATTGGATCCTGAAGGTTGAGTTTTACTCACACAATTGACGATCTCGGTTGAGTTTTGCTTATGCTTGAGGATAGGAAGAGACTTACCCTGTGATTCCTTTCTTGAGTACCGACGATGACGTTTTATAGGTAACAAAGGTTTATCCTTTGTTATGTTTGAGTGTGTCTTCATCTGAGACTTATCCGGTGATGGTTAATTCTATTCCCTTAGGTCGAGCTGTTGGTTTGAGTTTATGTCATTTCCTTAGTTCCTTGAGACTTACCCGGTAAAAGGATCTTTGGTTAGTGATAGTGGATAGTGAGACCTCCCATCGGAGAAACACCTTACCTTTGCAACCCCAGTCTTGTCCATATTTCCTTAGAAATCTTGAATCGAAAACCACAACTTGACGTTACGATCTCTAGAATCGGCATTCTCCTTTATTGATATATCTTCATTGATTGCTTTGATTTGTTCTTTGTTATTTGGAAGAATCTTATCTAGTTGACTTACTGCTTGATTTCACCACAGTCCATATGATCGACCTTGGAATATTTGCCTTTATTGCGATTAATCTGTACACTGCGGGTTCGCTATTGCTTTTATTCTTGGTATAAATTTAAGGCTATATGTCTTCATATTCACACACGTTTTGGAGCGAACAAGATTTCAGACCGGTTTTGCTTGAGATGACTCGAGGTTCCTCCCTATTTGTTTGTTCTTGCGGTTAATGTCTTCTCTAGTCTTCACCTTTCTGCCTTGACCATCTTTAGAAATTTCTGGGGATTTTTGTGTTCGCTAGAAAGTGATGCTCAAACCAATAATCTGAGCATACTTATCTCCGTATTGACACTCTTTGAAGCATACTATATGTTATACAAGGAGCGTTGATCGTGTCCTATCATCTTAATTACACGGTCTAAGATCACTACTAGGATACCAACATACCACATATATATAACTATGTATCATATAATATCATAATAAACAAATATATAATCCCAACATAAAACTTCTATAATATTGAGTTGATCCACGGAAGTAGTGGTGGTCCCCATACATTCTAGCCCAGACCGACTATGCACATGATTTGAAAACCAAAATTTATTTTGAAAACTCAAACCTCTTTCTGATTTTGCTTATTTATTATTTGGCATTTAGAAGATTGTGTGTGTCATTGTTGTAAACCTAGCTCTGATACCATGTTATAACACTCCAAATTCTCAAAACTCAAGATGCTACAAGTGAGAACCTCACAATGGGTCCTAACCCTAGTCTGACAACAAGTTCACCAAATCATGCAACAAGACACAAATAAATATAAAACTGAAATAGATAAAATATTCAAAATGTCATAACTCAGAAACAAATGTAACTCTCAACCGATTACTAACACTACAATGTCAAATGCAACATGAAATATAAACTCACATCCTGTCCTATAATGTACGGAAACTCCGACTGACCACTCTAACCGGATCACTCGACAACATCCCTATCTTGTAGGTCATCTACAACAACGGTTAAAACCATTAGCTAACATTCTATATATCATAATAATAGTAATAACACACACACAACAAGATATACAACAAAACATGCTCACACATCAATCGGTTATTATCTTTATTACGTGATTCACTTTACTAATTCAACTTCTTTTGTGGCACGAGGATCTCCTGAACCTCGCCTCCGTCCCTTTATACCAACAAGAATGGGTTTGATGCATCTCACTATGTACTTGTCTGGACTAGTCGCAGAGAACCTCTCAGTCTCCTGTATAATTGGAAAAGTTGCCACCGCCCGTTACTAATTGGGTCAAACAACAATAAAGGTCGTCCTAGCAAGTTGTTATTATAAACACACAAGCACACACCACTATTACAGTTAATCTACCACACGGAAGTCACCTATGTAAACCCAAGGGACTTACCTGTCTCAAGGTAATCCCAACTATAAATCCACGCTTAGTTTCCCGCATAAAAATACTCTACGCCTGATCAAACAAGGCACACATATCAACAACTATCCGACATGCTAGAAGTTTCCAACTTCTAATCTCAATGATTGTTCGCCCCTAAACGTGCGTGCAAATAAGCTTTAAATTTATAAAACTAGAATCAAGCAAGCGAACCCGCAGTGTACGGATCGACGTAGTTAAGCAAGAATTCCAGAGTATCGAACACAGGGATTTGGGGAGAATAAATTCGATCGTAGGTTATCAAGCAAGTAAATGTAAGAGCTCTGCAAATTATTGGGAAAACAACAATCCTAAAGATCCAAGTATCCAGCTGTGGCAATCGATTCAAGATATACTTAGAGATGTAAAGACAGAGTTGAGATATGCAAAGGTATGCTAATGTAAGGTAATCGTACGGTGAAGTTCCAAAAACCTTATGTGACTCACCTACAAGACACTCTCTATACAGGTTGTTGAGGCTTCAATATAGAAAGGTTCAAAGGCAAGAATTAATGTCAAATACCCAAACTTGTAATCCAAGGATCAAGACTAACTTAACCGATTACGGTTGTGACACTCACAATCGAGGTAGAGGTTGTTGAGGCTTCACTACCACCTAAAAAAGGCAAACCTAAACTAAGTTAAAGCAAATCTTTAACTTTGGATTAAAGTAAAAGCAGGTTCGTAAACTTAAGAGAAATTACGGGTGGATCTTGAGATTCCACGGTCGTGGAACTCAAGAACAAACCGTGATTTAGGGTTCGTCGACGATTCTCTCTAACTCTCAGAGTCTAATCTATTTGCGATCGATCTATCATCATCTAAGCCACAACTATCAACCCTTCACCTTAGAATTGTTAAGGGTTTTTAGCCAACAATCATCATTATGATATCAAATTCAAGGATTAAAAGATTGAAAGATGAAAACTTCCGAAAACTTCCAATAAACTTCAAACCAATCTCAAAGTCACAATCAAGAACGAATATCGTTAATAGATTCAGAATAGAAAAAACAAACACAATCTTAGGTAAGAAGGAAGAACGGGATGTCAATCCGTCTTCTAAATCAAACCTAAACAAGAAGAGAAATCTTCTTGCGAGCAATCTTCCAAACCTTCGATCTTCCGTCAATCCAGAAATCTCAATCACAATTTCCACCAAAGTGCGAGATTAGGGTAATTCCAAGCGTAAACGTAGGATGCGTTTATGCGGAAGCACAAGCCTAAAGCGAGGTCACAAAAGTCTCTAAGCGGGGGTCCAAGCGAAGGTGACGGAATCTCTCTTCGTCTGTCCTTTTATAGTGTATGATGAAGTAGCGGCCCGGCCCAATCTTTTAAAAGATCGTGGCTTAAAGTGTGGCGAAAAAGATCGCCAAGATCACGGTCGTGGAAGGTTCCACGACCTTAATTTAGAGCGTGGAATTGGACACGGTTTGAACACATGATTCCACGACCGTAGAAGTTGCTGGAATGAATCACGCTTCACTTGCTAGGGTTCCACGGCCGTAGAACTGAACGTGGAAAGTAGTAAGGCCGTATTTTAGAGCGTGGTTTAGGGCAAGAAGGTGATTCTTCCCTAGCCTCGTGCATTCCATAAGTTGACACTCAATTTGCTCCTAAGACTGCCCTCAATCCATGGACATACTCAATCAACTCATCCTTGCTAAATTCCGTTCGGAAATGGCTCTCAATCACCTATAATCAACATAAAGCTTGTGTAGACATCTATATCGACAATATAGGCAAACTAGCTCACAAATGCAACAATGCTCAATCAAAGACTATCAATATGAATCAAATACGTTTAGAAAACATGCCTAAAATATCACAATATTTCATGCTAACAAATAACCCCATACTTAACACTTGCTTGTCCCTAAGCAAGGTCTTTCAAAAGCTTTAAAACAAGAGTTAGGATGAAATATGTGTACCTTCTCAAAGCAATACTTCTTTTGGAGGAATGTGCCTTCTAATCAATAGATCATTCTCAAACCTTGCTATAATCGTTTATAGACTTTCATACACTTAATCAAAGAGTAAAGAGTAAAGAGAACTCATGAATCAATCAAACTTCCATACAAACATCATAACCTTTAAACATTATCAAAATCAATCATAAGAAACTTAAATTTAGATCGCCAAGTCATATAACATTCTTTTGATCTTAAGGACTTTCAAAGAAAATGGTCTAGAATGTGGAAAGGGAAGGAAACTTTAAGGAATGTGGTGCATGAATCCGGGAAAGTGGACAACTACTCCTTCTTCTTTTGCGGTTTCCGCAACATTTCAACTTAGAGCTTTGCTCTCTTCCTTTCATTTTTCGACTTTACTTTTGGAGTTATGGACAGAGGTGCACAAAAACCGAAGCCTAGGAGATTGGCGTTTCTCAATTTTTATGAGATGCCTCAAACCCTTAGCGCACATACCATAATCCGCTAGGAATATCGCTCAATCCGACTTTGGCAAGACACAAACACCCGGCTATGTGAATGGTGCCGAGTTACTCATCATCATGATTGACTTCCCCAAACCTACAATTTCTTTCTATTCTTTTGATTGCAAATAATTGCTCTCTTGGCCCTCCCACATCAAACATGCCTTTTTCATTCACTTCTCCAATTTCCCGGATAGGTAAAGGAGGTCAATATTTCAATGAGGAGCTAAATGATCAAAGAAAGAAGAAAGAAAATATCGAATTGCCTTAATCATCTCAACAAGAAGTATAAGAACTTATAGTGTGATTTCAACTTCAATTTCTCAACATGATTTAAGTAACATTCATCACATTATGAAACTTGTAAAAGAGGTATAATTAACTCATTTATTTCCTTTTCAATTCACTATTCTTTTAAGTATGCAATTGTCATCAAACTCAATTCACAAGTAGTGATTATCATAGAAATCATCTCAATTCATTATAAGCACAAAATTTCCAAAATTTTTCAATTTTTATGGGTTTTCATGTTCTTTTCATGCAATGCAATAATGAAACATGTAACAATATAATGAACATGCAAGATAGTCTCGAATAGAAGCAAACATAGTGAGTAAGAGTTATTACAACTT
This sequence comes from Fagopyrum homotropicum, assembly GCA_033239125.1. Taxonomy (NCBI): domain Eukaryota; kingdom Viridiplantae; phylum Streptophyta; class Magnoliopsida; order Caryophyllales; family Polygonaceae; genus Fagopyrum; species Fagopyrum homotropicum. Next base: position 53,774,780 of record BSWB01000002.1, read on the forward strand.
TTAGTCACACCCCACCCCATACTTAGGACGAACATTGTCCCTAATGTTCAAAAGAAAGAAAGAAAAGAAAGAAAAGAAAAAGAAACTCACAAAATGGCGGTGGAGCGGCTAAAGCGAAACTGTCATGCAATCAATCACTGCGGCGCTGGTGGAGACGGGAATGGAGAGAAGCTAGAATCATAAAACCGCCCAAACTGCTGGCGGTAGACGTCTCTCATCATGTGATCGAGGTCGTCCAAGCGGCCATCTCTAGCATCTGCTCGTATCTCCAATGCTCCTACTCTCTCTGAAAGACCAGTAGCCCAATCCGGCATCTGCTCATACCATCCCGGAGCCTGACTGTACCATGCTGGAGCGTCGGATGGTGCTGGTGCTGGTGCAGATGGTGTATCTGTAGCCCATGGAGGTGGAGCTCCATACCATGCAGGAGGTGTCTCAGCCCATGTGGGTCTCTCACTCACACTGGCGCGGCGAGAAGACGAGCCTGAAGCTCTAGCTGGACGTGGAGAATGTCTAGGCACATCGGGGGCCGCATCCGGCTGATCCGGAAACGTGCCAAACTCCTCCTCGGCTCCTCCTCCACCCTCAAACTGATCTCTCATCTCCTCCTCCTCAACAACGGGCGGTGGTGGAACATACGGAGGAGCTGCAATCCTGTTCGCATGCATAGCAGCGAACGTCTCCTTCCAATTATGACGTCCAACCATAATGGAGTACTCCTGCAGCCACTCAATACCCCTACCGGTCCTGCTCTCCCAAGGCATGGCCGCATAAGGCGGACCTCTATGTGTGGGGAAGATGAGCCCTCTAGTCATGAAGGCATGAAGTCCTAAAGGTACGGCTGGTATACGGGTACAGGCAGAAAAATCAACATCCAAACTCCTAGCAAGGTGGGTAACTATCCCACCGTATCCAATGTTGCCCTTCCTCTTGTTCTTGAGCTTGCTCATAGTAGCAGCTAAGAGGGTGGCACAGTCAGCTCGGCGCCTATACAGCATAGAATACAGCAAAAAGAGCTCATCCGTCTTGATCTTTTGGGGCGTCTCCGTCCTAGGAAAGAGACACTCCGAAAGAACACGGTGAGAAATCTTCAAGGCCAAGTGATACATCAACTTGGCCTTGGTATCAGCAGGTTGCCAGCGGTCCTCGCTGGCGTAGATCATAGCTACCTCCTCCCAAAAGTCCTTGGCGTAAACGCCACTAGGAAAGCGACCGTTAAAGGTCTCATGGAACCCAAAGAAGGTCCCGAACTCACGGATGCTAAAGTCATAGTTTCTTTCCATAAGACGGAAAGAAACGGTCCTATCCACGTGGCTATGCTCGAAAGAAGTCACAACCTCCCTCGTAATCTCCTCATACGCGTCTTCTCGGATAGCCGAGAAGACAACTAGTCCGGCTCTATCCAAGAGCCAAGTAAGGTCATCTACGATGTTAAGAGGAGTTAGCTCCTCTAACAGCAGGTACCTAGGACCAATCACAGCCCTCTCCTCGATCCTCTCAAATGCAGCAAGGTGATCCTCATGAATGCTCGGTACTCTAGGGCTAGGCGGTGAGGGTGATGAAGGTGAAGATGGAGGTGAAGGGGAAGAGGGTGGTGGTGTTCTAGAGGATGAAGAAGAAGAGGGATTACCCTTCCTCTTCTTATTCTGGTCATCCTTTTTCTCTTTGATTCTCCCCGAAACTCTCCTTACGAAATCCATCACTGTCAAGAATCACGGTCTGTTCTAGCCTTTCCACGGCCGTGGTTCTTCCAGGAACCGTGGTTCGTCTCAGTTTTTCGCAAATCTCAGAATTCAACACTCAATCTCAGCAATCAGGCAGCCCTAATCTAATTCCTTCCAATTTTAATCAGTTCTTCCTAAAATTTCTAACAAAAACGAACCAAATCGACAAAGATCAAGAAGAGTGGAAAAACCTAGGTTTCGGATTTTAAAATCCGAATTGCGCGTCCCTTGGTGAATTGCCGCTCGATTTGTCGCTTGGATCTTGTTGGTGGTCGAATGTGCTTCAATTTGGGAAGAAGAATCGTTGAAAACGATTAAGAAACGAGGATTTGGGAGAGGGTCGTGGATTCGGCGTTTTAGGTCGTGGAAGAGGTGTTTGTGGAGTGATTTTTGTGAAGAATGTGGTTTATATAGTCACAGGCAAAATTTTGAAAATCACGGTCTGTCGGGGTGTTCCACGGCCGTGGAATTGTACGGAACCGTGGTTTTGGTGATTTTTCAAAGGCTTTTGGAAATTACGGTCACTGTAGCTGTCACGACCGTGGTTTAGGCAGTGGAACTCTCTGTAATGCTCCAAAGTCCAAGTTTCGTCACTTTTCTTCAACATTATCCTTCCCTTTTCCTTTTCCATCGTTCCTACATCCAAAAACACGAACATACCGGAAGAAATCGAAGGCAAAACAAAGCAAAAACGTCTAAACTAAGCTAAACTATGAATCGAAAACAAAAACAAAAATGCAATACCTTGGGTTGCCTCCCAAGAAGCGCTTTGTTTAAGGTCCGTAGCTAGACCAATCTCGCACTTATTCGAGTGCGGTAGGCGCGAACTCTTCAGCTTGGAGTTCCGGCGTATACTTCTTGAGTCGTTGGCCGTTCACCTTAAAGCTTCCGCCCGCTTCACCCCATACTTCAACTGCACCATGGGGGAAAATACGCTTAATTAGAAAAGGTCCGGTCCAACGAGACTTAAGCTTACCTGGAAAGAGACGAAGCCTTGAATTGAAGAGGAGAACTTGATCTCCTTCTTTGAAGTCCTTTGGAATGATATGCTTATCATGCCAACTCTTTGCTCTCTCCTTATAGATCTTAGCGTTTTCATAAGCATTCAAGCGGAGTTCGTCCAGCTCATTAAGGTCTAGGAGACGCTTCTCTCCCGCTTCCTTCATGCTGAAATTCAACCACTTGATAGCCCAAAACGCTTTGTGCTCCAACTCTACCGGCAAGTGACAAGACTTCCCATACACAAGGTTGTATGGTGTGGTTCCTATGGGAGTCTTGTATGCAGTCCGGTATGCCCACAATGCATCGTCAAGTTTCAAAGACCAATCCTTCCTAGTCCTTGAAACCGTCTTCTCTAAGATTCCTTTGATCTCCCTATTTGAGATCTCAACTTGTCCACTTGTTTGTGGATGGTAAGGAGTAGCGATCTTGTGAGTAACCCCATACTTAGCTAGAAGAGCTTCAAAGCGCCGGGCAATGAAGTGAGAACCTCCATCACTAATGATAGTCCTTGGCGTCCCAAATCGCGGGAAGATGGTCTTGTTAAAGAACTTAACCACCACCATGGCATCATTGGTGGGAGAGGCAATTGCTTCTACCCATCTAGAAACGTAATCTATCGCCAATAGTATGTATTGGTTTCCACAAGATGATGGGAATGGTCCCATGAAGTCAACTCCCCAAACATCGAAAATCTCCACCTCTTGGATGTTGTTGAGGGGCATCTCATTCCTCCTAGAGATATTGCCTTCTCTTTGACAAGCATCGCAGCAAGAAACAAAGTATTGCACATCTCTAAATAAAGTAGGCCAAAAGAATCCGGATTGCAATACCTTTGCGCTAGTCTTGTTCGAACTAGCGTGTCCTCAACAAGGTAGTGAATGACAATGGCGGATGACACTTTGCATCTCATCTTCCGGCACACATCGCCGAACGATGCCATCCGGACCTCTCTTAAAGAGGAGAGGCTCGTTCCAAAAGTATTCCTGGACATCCTTAAAGAACTTCTTCCTTTGTGCGTAGGATAATCCGGGTGGTATCTCCTGACAAACTAAATAGTTAACAAAATCAGCAAACCATGGTTCGTTACCTTTGGAGATCACGTCGATGCACTCCTCTATAATGTGTAGGTGTTCGTCCGGGAAGGAGTCATCGATGGGTAAATGGTCGTCCTCTAGATGTGTTAGGCGACTCAAATGATCCGCAACAGAGTTTTCTGAACCTTTCTTGTCGCGGATCTCTAGATCGAATTCTTGTAGGAGAAGAATCCATCTAATTAGCCTTGGCTTCGCGTCTTTCTTCGCAAGGAGGTACCGGATCGCAGCATGATCCGTGTAGACAATCACCTTTGCACCTACAAGATAAGAGAGAAACTTGTCAATAGCATAGACAATGGCTAAAAACTCTTTTTCGGTAGTGGTGTAATTGAGCTGCGCTTCATCTAGCGTCTTGCTAGCATAATATATGGCATGGGTTCGCCCTTCCTTTCGTTGTCCAAGAACAGCTCCAATAGCTACGTCACTAGCATCGCACATAACCTCAAAGGGAAGAGTCCAATCCGGAGGTTGGATAATAGGTGCTGAAATTAGAGCTTGCTGAATGGTGTTAAATGCATCCAGACATTCCTACGAAAACTCAAAAACTGCATCCTTCATCAATAGATTAGTGAGCGGTTTTGATATCTTAGAGAAGTCTTTAATAAAACGTCTATAAAATCCAGTATGTCCTAGGAAACTTCTTATCCCTTTCACCGAAGTTGGGGGAGGAAGCTTCTCTATGGTCTCTATCTTAGCTTTATCTACTTCTATCCCTCTACTAGAGATTAAGTGACCTAATACAATTCCTTCCTTAACCATAAATTGACACTTCTCCCAATTAAGAACTAGGTTAGTGTCTTCACACCTTTGCAAAACAAGAGAAAGGTTAGAAAGGCAATCGTTAAAAGAGGAACCGTATACGGAGAAGTCGTCCATGAAGACTTCCATGATTTCCTCTATGTATTCGGAGAAGATGGCCATCATGCACCGTTGAAAGGTGGCTGGGGCGTTGCAAAGCCCGAACGGCATTCTCCTATAAGCAAACGTACCCCATGGGCACGTGAATGTGGTCTTCTCTTGATCATCCGGGTGTATCGGAATCTGAAAGAAACCACTATAACCGTCAAGATAGCAAAAATGCGAATGTTGCGCTAACCTTTCAAGCATTTGATCGATGAACGGCAATGGGAAGTGATCCTTCCTCGTTACGTTGTTGAGCTTGCGGTAGTCTATGCACATCCGCCATCCTGTCACGGTTCGGGTAGGAATGAGTTCGTTGTTCTTGTTGGTGATGACCGTCATTCCTCCCTTCTTCGGAACTACTTGAACTGGACTCACCCACTTACTATCGGAGATAGGATAGATGATACCTGCATCAAGAAGTTTAAGAATTTCCTTCTTGACAACCTCCTTCATGGTCGGATTCAACCGCCTTTGAGGTTGTCTTGAAGTCCTAAAGTCTTCCTCCATTAATATCTTATGCATGCATAGGGAGGGTTTAATTCCTACTAAGTCCTCAATAGTATAGCCTAAAGCTTTCCTATGTTTCCTAAGGACAATCATGAGCTGATTATGTTCATCTATGCTTAGATCGGAACTAACAATAACCGGAAAGGTAGAATTAGGTCCTAGAAAAGCGTATCTTAGATGAGTAAGAAGTGGTTTTAGTTCCATCGCTTTCGGAGCTTCCAATGATCCTTGAGGAGCATCCGATGTCTCCTTAGAAGTTTCTAAGGGTGTTGAATGTGTGGGAGAAGAATCAGAAGAAGTTGAAGAAGTGTCTCGATCACCCCTTTCCACGCCCAAAATTACAGGTTCCTCATGTCCTCCACGGCCGTGGTTTAGGGCGTGGAAAGGAAATACGGTTGTCATGCCTTCTCCACGACCGTATAACCCCCTGGAGTGGGACACGATTTTGGTTGTGAAATCCACGGCCGTGGAATATAGTGTGTGGCCGTGGATTCTCACGTTTTCTGCCTCATCGTGGAGTTTTTCAAACTCCACTTCACCCATCTCCTCTTGTGCTTCTAAAGCTTCAATTGCCTCATTGCACTCTTCTTCTTCCCCTAAATTTGTTAGACTCATAGTGATAACTTTTTGTAAAGGATCGTTAAAGAGAATCGCACTTACCTCCTCCCTAGACAAACCTTCTTCATCTTGGATATCGAATATATCCTCATCAAAGATTGGCTCCTTCACTAGAGTGGAAAGAACGAATTCTACTTTCTCTTCCCCTATATCAAAAGCGAGTCTACCATTCTTGCAATCGACTATGCAGCCGGAAGTTGCAAGAAACGGTCTTCCGAGTATGATCGGGACCGGGCTATCTGCAGGAATATCAAGCACGACAAAGTCAATGGGAACAAAGAATTTACATAGCTTGACCGGGACGTCTTCTACAATACCGACGGGGCGAGTGATGGATCGATCCGCCATGTACAACGTCATCTTCACCGGTTTAGGGTCGCCTAAACCGATCTTCCTACACAATGCAAGTGGTATGATGCTCACACTTGCTCCTAAATCACATAATGCATCGTATGTGACATCTCCCACTTCTATGGGAATGCAAAATGACCCCGGATCCTGTAGCTTTGGGGGCATTTTCTCCTTCATGGTTTTGATGAGATCCGAAGAATCCGAACTCATCTTAACCTCTCCGAAATCTTCTAGCTTCCTCTTATTGGAGAGGAGCTCCTTCAAGAACTTGCCATAAGCCGGCATACCTACGATAGCATCGATAAAGGGTATATTAATATGCAGCTTGCTCATGAGTTCTATGAACTTACCAAATTGTTTATCTAGGCGCGCTCTCGCTCTAGATTGAGGGAATGGTAGGGGAGGTTTGTAAGCTGGAGGAGGAACGTAGACATCTTCCTTCTCCTTCCCCTTCTCTTTGTCTTTCTCTACGGGGACTTCAACGAACTTAGGCTGCGGATCGGTGGTAGTCACTCCGCTCCTAGTTGTGATTGCCATTACCCTTCCCTTAGGGTTGTCCTCCGTCTTTCCTGGAAGTTTTCCTTGATTCATAGGAACTTCCTCCGCATGGCTGAACATTTGGTTTTCTAAAACCTTTTGAGCTTTATCAACCTTGGAAATTTGATCATCAACCTTAATGATGCGGTTCTCCAACCCTTGTAGCTTTCCCAAAATCGTTTCCAACATGGGATCGGGTTTCTCCTTCCCCGAATTGTTTCCTCCATTAGATGATTGCCCCTGGCTTTTCAAAGGAGTAGAGGAAGAGGAGGGTGGAGTTAGTGAATTAGAATTGGAAGGATAAGAGTTACCGGAATTTTGTTGATTGGAGCGCCAATTGTTGTTGTTTGAACCCCTATTGTTGTTCCAATTGTTATTCCGGTTGTTGTTATTGCCATTCCAATTGTTATTCCGGTTGTTGTTCCGATTATTGTTGTTGTTGTTGCGGTTTGTGTTATCACCGTCATTGTTGTTGTTGCCCAAATATCCAACATCCTTGCCTTGTTGCTTTGGGAAGTTGGTCTTGATAGCCTCCTTCAACTCTTTGATCTCATTGTTGAGGGAGAAAATCTAATTTTGAGCTTCATGTGTGAGCTTTGCTCATTGCTCCACACGATTTCCCTCCACTTTTCGGTGGGAATACTTCTCTATGAACCTTGCTTGCTTCTCAATGAAGTCCCAAGCGTCATCTTCCCTCATGTCCATGAATGTTCCACATGAGAGGGATTGGAGGTTGAATTGCATCCCCGCATCCAGCCCTTTTTACTAAATCTCCAGCAATGCAAGCTTGGATATGCCATGATGAGGGCAATCCAATAACAAGTCCTGAAACCTTTCCCACGATTGAAACAAACTTTCGTTAGACCTCATGGAAAATGCATTGATCTTACCTCTAAGTTCCGTCGTTTTGGATGGCGGAAAGAATTTGGTGAGGAACTCCGTGGAAAGGTTTTCCCACGTGTCTAGTTTCCCACTAGGAAGAGCTTGGTACCAAGACAATGCTTTCCCCTTCAAGGAGAAGAAGAAAGGCTTGAGCTTATAGTTGTTGGTAGTAGCGTTCTTCGGTCTCATTGTCTCCATCATACACTCAAAGTTTTGTAAGTGTTGGTGTGGAGATTCAGCGCTTGTCCCGCCAAATTGGTTTTGGCGAACAAGAGTAATAACTTGAGGGTTGAAGCTAAACCCTTGCACATCCTAAGCATCAAAATTCACGCCCAAACGGCGCGGTTGTTGTGTTGGATCCATCCTTTGGCCAAGAGTTCTTGGCTCATCCTCTACACGTTCGATCCTCGCATTCCTAGGTGGAATGCGGCAATTAGCAGCTCCCCGTAGATGGAAAGGATTCACATTGATCGTGGGATCAATTTCCTCTAGCGGTGGCATGGAAGAATCACTATCATCAGCGGATGAGTGACTTCTTCTTCTAGATCTTGATGCCCTTCTTGAGGATTTCTTGCTCCCCTTATTCTTAAGGTCGCTTAGTTCTATCCTCATTTGGAAAATCATATCCTTTAGATTGTTAACTTGAGATGGATGACAATCCATTTCATCGCGGCGGATGTTCTCATTCTATTGGAGTTGAGCTTCCTTCTCCGCCAACTCCGCTTGAAGATCACGTTCGTGTTCTTCAGCCATCTTCTTTTCCTTGCGCTTTTGCCTTAAAGTTCTCTCAAGCTCTTGATCAAGAGGTAAGAGATCTTCGGTGTTCCTAGACCTGCGCATGCACTCAAAGAAATATCAAATAACGAGAGCAAGCTCCCAAGCTTGACAACCGGCTACCGAATTCGGTCTAGACCAAATCCCCGGCAACGGCGCCAAAAACTTGTTCGCCCCTAAACGTGCGTGCAAATAAGCTTTAAATTTATAAAACTAGAATCAAGCAAGCGAACCCGCAGTGTACGGATCGACGTAGTTAAGCAAGAATTCCAGAGTATCGAACACAAGGATTTGGGGAGAATAAATTCGATCGTAGGTTATCAAGCAAGTAAATGTAAGAGCTCTGCAAATTATTGGGAAAACAACAATCCTAAAGATCCAAGTATCCAGCTATGGCAATCGATTCAAGATATACTTAGAGATGTAAAGACAAAGTTGAGATATGCAAAGGTATGCTAATGTAAGGTAATCGTACGGTGAAGTTCCAAAAACCTTATGTGACTCACCTACAAGACACTCTCTATACAGGTTGTTGAGGCTTCAATATAGAAAGGTTCAAAGGCAAGAATTAATGTCAAATACCCAAACTTGTAATCCAAGGATCAAGACTAACTTAACCGATTACGGTTGTGACACTCACAATCGAGGTAGAGGTTGTTGAGGCTTCACTACCACCTAAAAAAGGCAAACCTAAACTAAGTTAAAGTAAATCTTTAACTTTGGATTAAAGTAAAAGTAGGTTCGTAAACTTAAGAGAAATTACGGGTGGATCTTGAGATTCCACGGTCGTGGAACTCAAGAACAAACCGTGATTTAGGGTTCGTCGACGATTCTCTCTAACTCTCAGGGTCTAATCTATTTGCGATCGATCTATCATCATCTAAGCCACAACTATCAACCCTTCACCTTAGAATTGTTAAGGGTTTTTAGCCAACAATCATCATTATGATATCAAATTTAAGGATTAAAAGATTGAAAGATGAAAAATTCCGAAAACTTCCAATAAACTTCAAACCAATCTCAAAGTCACAATCAAGAACGAATATCGTTAATAGATTCAGAATAGAAAAAACAAACACAATCTTAGGTAAGAAGGAAGAACGGGATGTCAATCCGTCTTCTAAATCAAACCTAAACAAGAAGAGAAATCTTCTTGCGAGCAATCTTCCAAACCTTCGATCTTCCGTCAATCCGGAAATCTCAATCACAATTTCCACCAAAGTGCGAGATTAGGGTAATTCCAAGCGTAAACGTAGGATGCGTTTATGCGGAAGCACAAGCCTAAAGCGAGGTGACAAAAGTCTCTAAGCGGGGGTCCAAGCGAAGGTGACGGAATCTCTCTTCGTCCTTCCTTTTATAGTGTATGATGAAGTAGCGGCCCGGCCCAATCTTTTAAAAGATCGTGGCTTAAAGTGTGGCGAAAAAGATCGCCAAGATCACGGTCGTGGAAGGTTCCACGACCGTAATTTAGAGCGTGGAATTGGACACGGTTTGAACACATGACTCCACGACCGTAGAAGTTGCTGGAATGAATCACGCTTCACTTGCTAGGGTTCCACGGCCGTGGAACTGAACGTGGAAAGTAGTACGGCCGTATTTTAGAGCGTGGTTTAGGGCAAGAAGGTGATTCTTCCCTAGCCTCGTGCATTCCATAAGTTGACACTCAATTTGCTCCTAAGAATGCCCTCAATCCATGGACATACTCAATCAACTCATCCTTGCTAAATTCCGTTCGGAAATGGCTCTCAATCACCTATAATCAACATAAAGCTTGTGTAGACATCTATATCGACAATATAGGCAAACTAGCTCACAAATGCAACAATGCTCAATCAAAGACTATCAATATGAATCAAATACGTTTAGAAAACATGCCTAAAATATCACAATATTTCATGCTAACAATGATCTTCACAAGATCATGAAATGATTTGTTTTGTTTTCATGTTCGTTTACGATGAGATTGAAAGGGATGAATTAGGTGCTAAATGACAAAAATGCCCTTTGAAAAATTATTATATTTTAGTTAAGTAAAATGGAAAATAAGACATCGAAATCATATTTTAATAGCATGCATATTAATCATGTAAATATAATTATCTTTACTAGCTATAAGGATTGAAAGTGGGAATGAGGATTGAAAGCAACAACAAAAACCCTAACCTTCTCTTCAAATCCAAAGAGTGTTATTATACATCAAAATCTTATGCATTCAAGCAAGCACCAATCTACTATCAACTCAAATTAAAGAAAACAAAGTTAAAGCCAAAATGAAAATGAATGTATGTTATAAAGCTAATGCGCAACCACATATGACTTTTATGCCACAGACTGAAGGTATATAAGCCAATTCTCATTAGCGATAAGCCGATTCTCCTTGTCTACCTTAAGACGCTCCTACTCTTTGTTCAAACAATTACGAACATAGCGGATGAAGAAGGAGAGACCTCTCATGCCTGAAAGCGCCATCGGCGGTCAAATCCAAAGAGTGCGAATAAGTCTAGTGAGAAGAATCCCTCCAACCCCACAGCCACCACTAAAAATAAAATCTTAGTTGTCTGTTCGCTCCAAACGGTGTGTGCAAGCTTTAAATTTATAACCCTAGATGTAAGCTTAAAACAAGGATGCGAACCCGCAGTGTACGGGTCAATCGTAGTAAAAAGCAAGGAATTCCAGGGGTCGATCACAGGGACTTAGTGAAACAAAGTCCAATTACGGTAAGCTTTAGCAATCACTAACCACAAAGCAATTAAAACAATCAAAGATGATAAAAGTCAATAAAGGAAATATGCAATTCTAGGGATTAAAACATCTAGTTGTGGTTCCAACTCAAGATCTAAAGATAAGCGGACAAAGCTGAGGTTTTTGCATAAGGAAGGTGTTACTAAAGTGGAATAGATCACCGGGTAAGTCTCACTACTCACTAATCCAAAACCGTAACTCCTATTACCGGGTAAGTCTCAAGGAATTAAGATAAAGAACCATAACCTCAAACTAACATACCATCTAAGGGAATAGAATCAACCTTTACCGGGTAAGTCTCAAGCTAACTCACAAGGATGGGATGAAAGCACACTCAAACCCCAATAAAGGATAAACCTTTATTACCTACACTTATGATCTTAGGTAAACAAACAAAGGAATTACCGGGTAAGTCTCATCCTAAGCTTGCATTGAACCAGGAAAGGTGTAATAAAAATAGGATTTGGCAAACTCTAACACTTAACTCTCAGTTTCGGATCAGATAAGTCACCTCGGTCAGCCAAATTCCACCCCGGCCGAGATGTTCATCGACTGAACGAGATGCTTAGGGTTAAGGTAAAGACTCGAACTTTGAGGGTCCTACTGTGATTAAGATCATTCTATCATTGTTTTTCCCACAACCTTCAGCCAATCACCCTAGAATCACACAAAGAGATTAGCCACTCATCATCATGATAATATTAATCAAGTATATGGGAAGAAAGAGAATAATTGAACAAGAAAACCTTAAGAGAAAGGCTTCAATAACTGAATCAATTATCAAACACAAGCGTTCCTTGGATGGAAATCCAACAAGACAACAAACAAGAAGAGAATCTAAGATGATCTTACAAAAACCCTTCAAAAGCTATAAAAGCTATAGACTTTCTTCCTTCAACCTTCAAAAAGGTTCTTCAAATCTCCCAACTAGAGTATGGCTGCTGCGGTGTATAAACCCTGATCGGTGGTATAGCATGATGTGGATTTGTGGAAAATCCAACCCTTTTTATAGGAAAATTACTCTCCAAAGATAAGATATCTTAGAAAGATCTTTTTCCATAAAAATAGGTAAAATATATGATCCAGCATATCTTCTTCCTTCCAGAAGCCAAGCCCAAAAATATAAGATCTCTTTCCAAAGATAAAAGATCTCAGCCAAGAATAAAATATTCTCGTCGCATCCCAGGTGTTCGCCTCGGTCGAGTCGACTCCTCTGGTTCACCTCGGTCGAGGTGAATTTGTAGTCAACCGAGGTGAGTCACAACTGAATGTGAAATCTCTCAAATCTAGTCCAAAGTAAATCTCTAATCCATGGCTATGCTTCCTGGATGTTTCCTTATGTTCCTGAATGTAGCTTCAATGACTCCATAGCTCCTTTTACTCCTTTTTGATGCAAAACGTGCCATTTTACCTACGATTACAACAAAACTAGGTGTAGACCTCGATTCCCGCAAAGGTAGATGAAATGGTAATATAATCACATAATATACATACAAACATGCAGATTATTGAAGATAAAACGTCCAAACAAACCCCAAAATATAGACTATAATTCATGCTATCAAAATACCCCATACTTAACCCTTGCTTGTCCCCAAGCAAGTTCCGCATATAAAAGGCAAGATAGGATGAATTATAATCAAGAAAATCAATGAAAAGTCTTTCAAAACATTTTTATGGTATGCTACAATCGTAGATCACTCTAAGAGAATACTTCATGGAATTTAAAATCAAAATCTGATCAAAACATTTTATAAATATAAGAAAGTTGTTCATCTTTGCATAAAATCATAGAATGCATAATAAGTCATAATTATCGAAATTAATCATGCGTAATCCAGTTTAAACCACTAAGTCAATCAACAAGCTCGAGGTCTCAAGGGCTTCCTAAAAGAAAGGTCAAGAAACGTGTAGGGTAGAGATGTATGTAAGGTAATGTGGTGCTAGAATCCGGGAAAATGATATACTTCACTTTCACTTTGACTTTCAACATCTTCCACCAATAAGCTTTGCTTATTTCACACTTTTTCTTTTACTTTACTTTTTGGGATGCATGGACAGAGGTGCACAATAACCAAAGCCTAGGAAATCAGCAATCATCAATTTCTTGATATGCATCAAACCCTTGATGCACATACCATGACCCGTTAGGAATATCACTCAATCCGACTTTGGCAAGACACAAACACCCGGCTATGTGAATGGTGCCGAGTTACTCATCATCATGATTGACTTCCCCAAACCTATTTATTTCTTTCTAACACTTTCACTTCCAGCCAATTTCTCAACTTTAACTTCACTTGCACTTTCACCACCTTGCTTGCTTCTAAATTCCCGGATAGGTAAAGGGAGGCAAAAAATGTATATGAGGGGCTAAGCATGATCAAGAAGAAGAAGAGAGAAGAATGAATTGCCTTGGTCTTTCCAGGAAGAAAGTGAGAGAACTTATCTTGCGGTGTCAACCTTCAAATTCAACATAATTTGGATAAAAACAAAGTATTAAACATGCCAAAAATTTCAAACAAAGCATTTAGCAACTTAAACATATTATAAAACCTTTCAAACACAAAGATTTCAAAAACAGTCAGTAAGCAAGATTTTCACTGAGATCATATCCAGATAAGAAGCACAAAAATCGTTTTGAAAACTCTCAGTTAACCCACCTCGGTCGAGGTGTTCATAGGTCAACCGAGGTGAAGTACCTCGTTTGGCCAGAACTGTCCCGGTCGAGGTCAATTTATTTATTTTTTTAAAAATTTTTTTCAGTTTTGACGTTTTTCTCAATCAAATAACCTGTATGTATGCATGCAATCTCAGATAAACACATTGAAGCAAAAGTGAAGCATAAATATCCGGTAGTGTAGAGTCATACAACACATAAGTCAATCAAATACATAAACACCCCATACTTGGGACACACTGTCCCAGTGGGTCAAAATAAGTCTAAGGAAATAAAATACTCACCGGACATAAAGCTGAACTGCATAATAAATAAGAAAGAAAATCCTGCAGCTCTCAATAGTCGCGATCCGGTGGTGGTGGTGGTGGTGGCACATATGGATACTGAGATGGGTCGAACGGGTAGCCCATGATGTGCTCAAACTGAATCTGAGCCATCATATGCTGGTAGTGCTGTCGCTCTTGCATCTCGCGGATATCCAGTGATAAGGCAGCATAAGAATCGATCATCTGATCCGTCAGATCGTCGATCCGACGGTGAGCCTCTGAATCTCTATGTCGGCGTGCCCTACGCCTAGCAGGTCTCACTGTAGATGTGGCTGGTGCAGGCTCAGTATCATCATCATCATCATCAAGATCAATAACTGGTGCACTCGTCCCAACGGTATCCGTCCCTGTATCCATGGGAACTCTATCATCCCTGTCATCATCAACATCAGTAGTCTCCTCCTTATCCTCCTCATCAGCTGGTGCAGCTACTGCAGCTGCTGCCTCTCTCGCATCCTCCATCAGTGGTGCCCAAGCGGTCTGCCAGTAATGAGGGTCATAAACTGTAAACTGGGCTGACCACCTGATCCCCTGCGGTGCAGTCAGCTCCCATGGCATCGCCACATATGGCGTAGTCAGTCCTCGGGGAACCAGAATCCGCCGGGTGATCATCTCTTGTAGCCCTAGCGGCTTGGCAGCCGCTACCATAGTGCAAGCACTGAGGTCCATGTCCTGATAGCTGGCAATGTGGGTCACAAGTCCTCCGCAGCAGATGTCCCCCTTCGCATTGGCCTTGATCCTGTGCAGATCCTTTGCCAGCATCAAGCCAAAGTCGGGGATCCCTCCAGTGACCATGCAGTAAAGGCTGAAAAGCTCCCCCTGTCGGACCTTCTGGGGCGTCTCAGTACGCGCCAGAAGCGTCTCGCTGAAGATACGGTGAGCTAACCTAAAAGCTAGGTGAAAAATAACCTTCTCCCTGGAGTCTCTAGGGCGCCACCTATCTGCGTGCTCAACTACATGATCAATCTGACCTCAAAACTCTCTAGCTACAGTCCGGGAAGGGAAATCTACAACAGTTGGGGCTGGGAAACCGAAAATATCTCTCCAATACTCTAATGGAACTATGAAGTTCCGGTTCATCAACCGGTACTTCACAGCTCGCTTTGTGGGGAGGTAGGTGAAGGAGCTAATAAACTCTAGGGTAGGCTCCAGATAGGCAGGTGCACGGATCTCAGTAAACTGATCTAGCCCTACCGTCGATATCATCCGTCTAAGGTCTCCATCCACATGGAGACAGTCAAAGGCTGATACGTCCAGGAAGCGAGGTGCTATCACTGGACGGGTTGCTATACGGTCATAATCGACCCGGTGTCGCTCGTGGATCACCGGTCAATAAGGTCTGGAAGAAGAGGAAGAAGGAGAAGGGGAGGATCTATCCCTAATGACAAGCTGTCTGTCAGAACTCATTTTCTCAACTCTCTCTGTCAGGTCACCTCAGTCGTTCTGACAACACTGAAGAACACCTCGGCCGAGGCACAGCACGACTGGACCGAGGCGAAAAACTACGCAACTAATTTCCTCAAAAATCCTGTTCTTTTCCCCCAAAATCACTACAACTGGTTCCTATGGGGTACTTAATCCGTTCTTCAGCAAATGTAGGGCAATCCAGGCCCAAATCGAAGCAAAATCAGCGAGGTTAGAGTTTTGTTCTATTTTACCTCGTTCGGCCGTTTCGGTTCGATTTCTTCGCAGATCGACGCTAGCACTGGGATCCTCTACGCTTTAATCGCAGTTTGGAAGCGAAAATCTTCGAAAACGAGCAAGAATTGAAGGGCGAGGTGAAAGGGAGCGCCGCGGTCGAGGGGGTAGGTAAAGAGAAGAAAAAAGAATTTTTTCCCTTTTTATACCCTTTTCTGGAACTGCTGTCACCTCGGTCGAGGTGGTCTCGACTGGACCGAGGTGGTACGGATCGAGGTGGCTCTTCAGAAACCCTAGTCGCCTCGGTTGCTCAAGAATCATCTCGGTCGAGGTGCTTTGACAGCAACCGAGATGTGCCTCAGTCAAACTTCGTCTTCTCAAATTCTCAAACTTCTGTCCTTCCAGTTATGCTCCTGGTTTGTACTTCTTCCTTAGATGTCACCTGTTGTGTGTCTAGAACGCCAAAAACAAAACAAAGCAAAGCAAAAGCAAAACTATCTAAACTAGACTAGAAAAAGGGAAAAGAAAGCAATACCTTGGGTTGCCTCCCAAGAAGCGCTTGGTTTAAGGTCGCTAGCTGGACCATAGTGCGTCTCTCAAACGTGATGGGAGGTGCCCTCACCCCATACTTCACCTCCATCGTGGGGTGAAGTAAGTAAGTCTATCAAACGCTCCAACAAGTGTAAATGCTCATCGGGGAATGAATCGTCTATGGGTGGGTCGTGCTTTTCGCGTGAAGATGCAGGTAGCCGGCTGAGGTGATCCGCAACAGAATTTTCGGATCCCTTCTTATCGCGGATCTCTAAGTTAAACTCTTGAAGCAAGAGAATCCATCAAATAAGGCGTGGCTTGGCATCTTTCTTAGCCAGCAAGTAACGGATGGCTGCATGGTCGGTGTAGACAATGACTTTCGCCCCTACTAAATAAGACCGAAACTTCTCGAAATCATATACAAACCGCCAATAACTCCTTCTCGGTGGTAGCGTAGTTGCGTTGTGCTACATCTAGCGTCTTGCTAGCATAATAAATGGCGGTGGTCCGGCCATCCTTCTTCTGTCCAAGCACCGCTCCCACGGCTACATCACTAGCATCACACATGATCTCAAAGGGCAAGGTCCAATCCGGAGGTTGGATAATGGGAGCGGAGATCAACGCTTCCTTAATCCTGTAAAAAGCATCAAGACACTCCTGCGAAAACTCAAAAACAACATCTTTATTCAAGAGGTTAGTTAGAGGTTTAGAAATCTTGGAGAAGTCCTTGATGAATCTCCTGTAGAAATCTGCATGCCCGAGAAAACTCCTCACACCCTTAACAGAACAAGGGGGAGGGAGTTTCTCAATAGTCTCGATCTTAGCACGATCGACCTCAATGCCTCGATTAGAAACGAGGTGTCCTAGCACAATGCCTTCATTAACCATAAAATGACACTTCTCCCAATTCAGAACAAGATTAGTGTCTTCACATCTTTTCAGCACTAGAGAAAGGTTAGATAGGCAATCATCAAAAGAGGAACCATATACTGAAAAATCATCCATAAATATCTCCATGATCTCCTTTATATACTCGGAAAAGATAGCCATCATGCATCGCTGGAAGGTAGCGGGTGCATTGCATAATCCAAATGGCATCCTCCTATAAGCAAATGTCCCCCATGGACAAGTGAAAGTGGTCTTCTCCTGATCATCCGGATGGATAGGAATCTGGAAGAATCCACTATAGCCGTCTAAGTAGCAAAAGTGTGAATGCTGGGCCAACCGCTCGAGCATTTGATCAATGAAGGGAAGTGGAAAATGGTCCTTTCGAGTGGCCGTGTTCAGCTTCCTATAATCAATGCAAACCCTCCAGCCCGTAACGGTCCTGGTTGGGATCAACTCGTTGTTCTTATTCGTCACAACGGTCATCCCTCCTTTCTTCGGAACTACATGCACCAGGCTAACCCATTTGCTGTCCGAGATAGGATATATGATACCTGCATCCAACAACTTAAGAATTTCCTTCTTCACAACCTCTTTCATGATCGGATTTAACCGTCTTTGAGGTTCCCGTGAAGTCTTATGATCATCCTCTATTAGAATTCTATGCATGCAGAAAGAGGGCTTAATGCCAATAAGATCATCTATAGTATAACCTAAAGCCTTTTGATGCTTTCTCAGGACATGCATTAGTTTAGACAATTCAGATTCGGAGAGGGAAGCGCTAATAATAACGAGATAAGTGGAATACGGTCCAAGAAAGACATACCTCAAGTGGTTTGGGAGTTGTTTAAGCTCCACAACTAGGGGTGCTTTCTGAGGGGGATCCTTGCTTCCTCCTTCCAGTGGAGTAGATCCAGAAACCGGACTTTTGGAAGTCTCAGTTGAAATCGTCTCGCCATCGACCTCGGTCGAGGCGCAAAGGCGTTGACCGAGATGTTCTTCAGTCGCCTCGCTCAGTCCAGAAAGTGCCTCGGTCGAGGTACTGCAATTGGAACCGAAACTGGAGATCTTCGTCTCCTGGATTAGCTTCTCAGTTTTAGCTCTTGGATCTTCTTCCAGTGCCTTCAAGCTTTGTATATCTGCATCACAAGAAGCATTTATACCTTCCTCCGTTAAACTGAAACTAATAACTCTCTCGAGTGGATCGTTAATAAGGATAGAGTTCACCAATTCCCTTGATTCTTCTTCATCGTAGATGTTGAAGATATCATCGCTTAGCTGCTCTCCCTTCATGGCTGCAAGTAGTGCGAACTCCACTTCATCTCCACCAATGTTGAATTTCAACTTGGCGTTCTTACAATCCACGTTGCAACCCGAAGTTGCTAGAAATGGCCTCCCGAGAATAATAGGAACTAGATAATCTGCGGGAATGTCAAGTACAACAAAGTCTATTGGCAAATAGAAGTTACCTAACTTGACCGGAACGTCTTCCAAAATGCCCACGGGATGGGAGATGGAGCGATCCGCCATGTACAATCGAATCTTGACCGGCTTGGGCTCTCCAAGTCCGATCTTCTCACATAGCTCCAGCGGAATGATGCTCACGCTGGCTCCTAGATCACATAGGGCTTCACAATTGACATCCCCAACTTGAATGGGAATGCAAAATGAGCCGGGATCTCTCAACTTAGGTGGCATCTTCTCCTTCATGATTTGAATAAGCTCCGAGGATTTAGATGTCATCCTTACTTCACCAAAATCTTCCAGTTTCCTCTTCCTTGATAAGAGTTCTTTCAAGAACTTCCCATAGGCGGGCATCCCTAGAATAGCATCAAGGAAAGGAATGTTAATGTGCAGTTTATTCATCAAGTCAAGGAACTTACCAAAGTGCTTGTCTAGATGTGCTCTGGCCCTTGACTAGGGGAATGGAAGTGGTGGTTTGTATGCAGGAGGTGGAACATAAACTTCAGTTTTCCCCTCCGCTTTCTGTGGCTCCACCTCGGTTGGCATCTCGGCCGAAGTGTTCTTCGACTGCACCTGGACCGAGGTGGTCTTCGTCGGTACTGGCACCGACCGAGGTACTGGATCTGTAGTTTTCAGTCCACTCCTCGTAGTTATGGCCATGCTCTGGCCCTTGGGGTTGCTCTCCGTCCTTGCTGGAAGCTTCCCTGGATCTCTTGGCGCTTCGTTCGCCCTACTAGCAAGTTGTTGTTCAAAGGCTTTTTGGGCCTTCGAAAACGAAGTCATAGAAGTCTCCATAGCGCTAAGCTTGATCAAGATAGCCTCCAGCACTGCGTCTTTCTTTTCCGGCTGAGACGAACTTGATCCTTGCCCCTGGCTCTTTAATGGAGTAGAAGAAGAAGAAGGGGAAGAAAGGAAAGGATTAGAGGAATCGTTAGAATTGGAGTTAGAATGATTGTTACCAGAATTTTGGTTGTTCGCCCTCCAATTGTTGCTGTTGGATCCTCTATTGTTGTTGTTGTAGTTGTTGTTCCGGGAACCGTTGTTGTTATTACGGTATCCATTGTTGTTGTTGCTTTGTCCTTGATCTTCCTTCTTGGTTTGAGCAACCAAGAGTTCCTTCAATTGCTTCACGTCATTCTTCAAAGACGTGAGTTGATTGTTGTTAGGTTGAGTCTCTTGAAAGTTGACTCTTTTAACTCCACCTTCAGTTCCTTGGTGGGTGTACTTCTCCTGTTCTCCATATGCAAAGCTTGCTTCTCGATGAAGTCCCAAGCTTCGTCAATCGCCATGTCCATAAATGTACCGGCGGAGAGTAGTTGGAGGTTGAACTGGGTGCTTTCGTCCAGTCCCTTGAAGTATATCTCCAACAACTCTATCTTTGGAATCCCATGGTGTGGGCAATCCAAAAGAATATCCTTAAACCTCTCCCATGACTTGGACAAGCTCTCCTTGTCCTTCATAATGAATGCATTAATCTTCCCTCTCATTTCAGCGGTTTTAGAGGGGGGAAAGAATTTAGTCAAGAATTCCGTAGTCATCTCCTCCCAAGTGCTAATTTTTTCTGGAGGAAGAGATTGATACCAAGTAAGAGCTCTATCTTTTAAAGAAAAGTAAAAAGGTATTAGCTTGTAGTTGTTGTTTTCAATTCTTGAGGGTCTCAAGGTTTCCATCAAGATCTCATAGTTTTGAAGATGTTGATGTGGGGATTCCTTCTCTAGCCCTCCGAACTGGCATTAGTGAATCATGGACAGAACTTGCGGTCGAAGTTCGTAATCATGGTCCACTGGATCTCCTAGGTTAACTCCTGGACGCCTCAGTTGTTGATTGGGGTCCATCCTTTGACCTAGGGTTTGCGGGATTCCTGCAAAAAGAGCGCCTCGGACTGGCATCCGAGGTGGAAGTATCTCGGCCGGGGCGTCAGGTACTGGAACCTGCTTCGGTTGAGGGTCAGCGACTGGGACCTGCCTCGGTCCAGCATCGGGAACTGGATCTTCCCTCGGTCGAAGTAGATATTGGTCTCGTAAGGCAGCCATATCTGCTTCGATCGCTTCAGTCCTGGTGCGAGTTTCTTCTTTCTCTTGCCTTAGTTCTTCCCTGCTGAGGTGTAGCAACTCTAACGCCTCCTTCAGCTCGGCCTCAAGATCGCGATTGTCTTGGTTGGCCATCTTCACTTCTCTTAAGCGTCGTTTATATGTCTTTTCTGGTTCGGGATCGTAGGGAACGATTTCCTTCCCAGTGCGGGTTCTTCGCATAAACCTAAGAAAGAACCTGCAAAAGTCACTCAAGTAGAGTGGTTAGTAGACACGGGGGCAAGTGCCCCAAAAGCAAACCGTAACCGGCTCGGTCTAGACCAAGTCCCCGGCAACGGCGCCAAAAACTTGTTCGCTTGAAACGGTGTGTGCAAGCTTTAAATTTATAACCCTAGATGTAAGCTTAAAACAAGGATGCGAACCCGCAGTGTACGGGTCAATCGTAGTAAAAAGCAAGGAATTCCAAGGGTCGATCACAGGGACTTAGTGAAACAAAGTCCAATTACGGTAAGCTTTAGCAATCACTAACCACAAAGCAATTAAAACAATCAAAGATGATAAAAGTCAATAAAGGAAATATGCAATTCTAGGGATTAAAGCATCTAGTTGTAGTTCCAACTCAAGATCTAAAGATAAGCGGACAAAGCTGAGGTTTTTGCATAAGGAAGGTGTTACTAAAGTGGAATAGATCACCGGGTAAGTCTCACTACTCACTAATCCAAAACCGTAACTCCTATTACCGGGTAAGTCTCAAGGAATTAAGATAAAGAACTATAACCTCAAACTAACACACCATCTAAGAGAATAGAATCAACCTTTACCGGGTAAGTCTCAGGCTAACTGACAAGGATGGGATGAAAGCACACTCAAACCCCAATAAAGGATAAACCTTTATTACCTACACTTATGATCTTAGGTAAACAAACAAAGGAATTACCGGGTAAGTCTCATCCTAAGCTTGCATTGAACCAGGAAAGGTGTAATAAGAATAGGATTTGGCAAACTCTAACACTTAACTCTCAGTTTCGGATCAGATAAGTCACCTCGGTCAGCCAAATTCCACCCCGGCCGAGATGTTCATCGACTGAATGAGATGCTTAGGGTTAAGGTAAAGACTCGAACTTTCAGGGTCCTACTGTGATTAAGATCATTCTATCATTGTTTTTCCCACAACCTTTAGCCAATCACCCTAGAATCACACAAAGAGATTAGCCACTCATCATCATGATAATATAATCAAGTATATGGGAAGAAAGAGAATAATTGAACAAAAAAACCTTAAGAGAAAGGCTTCAATAACTGAATCAATTATCAAACACAAGCGTTCCTTGGATGGAAATCCAACAAGACAACAAACAAGAAGGGAATCTAAGATGATCTTACAAAAACCCTTCAAAAGCTATAAAAGCTATAGACTTTCTTCCTTCAACCTTCAAAAAGGTTCTTCAAATCTCCCAACTGGAGTATGGCTGCTGCAGTGTATAAACCCTGATCGGTGCTATAGCATGATGTGGATTTGTGGAAAATCCAACCCTTTTTATAGGAAAATTACTCTCCAAAGATAAGATATCTTAGAAAGATCTTTTCCCGTAAAAATAGGTAAAATATATGATCTAGCATATCTTCTTCCTTCCAGAAGCCAAGCCCAAAAATATAAGATCTCTTTCCAAAGATAAAAGATCTCAGCCAAGAATAAAATATTCTCGCCGCGTCCCAGGTGTTCGCCTCGGTCGAGTCGACTCCTTTGGATCACCTCGGTCGAGGTGAATCTGTAGTCAACCGAGGTGAGTCACAACTGAATGTGAAATCTCTCAAATCTGGTCCAAAGTAAATCTCTAATCCATGGCTATGCTTCCTGGATGTTTCCTTATGTTCCTGAATATAGCTCCAATGACTCCATAGCTCCTTTTGCTCCTTTTTGATGCAAAACGTGCCATTTTACCTACGATTACAACAAAACTAGGTGTAGACCTCGATTCCCGCAAAGGTAGATGAAATGGTAATATAATCACATAATATACATACAAACATGCAGATTATTGAAGATAAAACGTCCAAACAAACCCCAAAATATAGACTATAATTCATGCTATCATTGTCTCTTCTCTTCAGATCCTCCTACTGAACTCGAGAAGGAGAGAAATAGAGAGGAGCTAAAGATCTTGGTAGAGAGGAAAATTGAGAATAGAACGCCAATGGCTTTTAGAGAAGGTGAGGAAAGAGAAAATGAAGGTGGACTATCTAAACCTTCAATCTCAAGGGTACAAAGCCAACAAAAAGATTTTCATTCAATTCGACCGGTGCTCCTTGCATGAACGATTCATTCGATTCAGTTGAGATTTTCATTCCATTCATTCAAATGAATGAACACCAAGAAACTTAGATGAATATTAGTAATTCAACCGGTGCTCCTTACATACAACTATGTATTTTTAGATTAAGTTAGTAAATTTAGATGAATATTAATAATTTAGTAATCTTATATGTTAGTAATTTAGTAAGTTTGCATGCAACTTAGTTGAAATTTAAGTTAGTAAATTTGCATACATAAGTTAGAACTATGCATGTAACTTAAGTTGGTGAATTTAGTCAAAATTAGAACTTCACAAGCAACTATGTATTTTTTAGATTAAGTTAGTAAATTTAGCCGTTTTAGTAAGTTTACATGTAATTTATAATTTTGTACATGCAATTACATTTTATAATATCTTACATGTAATTTAAAATTTCTAGCTACAATTAAAATTTATAATATCTTACAATTTATTTATAACTTTATACATGCAATTTACAATTTATGATCATTTTAGAACTTTACATGCAAATTATTTATTTATTAATTCTTGTCCTAAGTTATAAATTTTAGAACTATGTATTTTCTATATGTTAGTAAGTTTACATGCAACTTATATTATTAAATTTGTAGCTTAGTAGAAACTTTTAACATTGAACCCAATTCATATGTCAAGTTGCAACCTAATAGTAGATATCGGAGAGTCCTCCACGACACAAAACATGGACGATTTATAACAACTTCAGTTCGATACGTCTCCTCTATATATATCTTGAAAACTTTAGATGTCCGTACAACCGTCGTCCCATCCTCTCGTTTTTGGACTATTTTGGAGAAGATTTCAATCCAAACAGTCAACCTTCGCTAATTTACGGGTCACAACCTCCGCCTGCTCAACGGTCAAGTGGCGAAAATTGATATATATTTTTAACCATGGAGTATGTAGAGGAGGGATGACCCAAATTTTCAACCGCTACATTTCACCCATCATTAGTGCAACCCTCCCTCATTCATCCCCATGCATCTCACCATCCTTCAATGGATGCGGGTCCGTTATTTATTATTCCATGGGTTGTGTTTCACAACCCGATGTGAATCCAACATATATGTGACCAAACGATATACTTGAAACTTATACCGAGCAACCTCTCGCTAATGATATATTGGTCGATTAGGAGACAAATAAATCGATAGCTATTTGGATTGATCCATTTACTAACGTAAGTTACTATTCATTATTCTTGAAAAATATTACATTCATAATTTCAAAAGTTAATAATAATGTTTATTTTATTGAATAGACCAAAGTACGTAGAGTCCAGAGAACTAGCATGAGCCTGAATACCCTACTACGTATGTATATGAACGCTCCCGTGGATGCAGAGTGATGAGTATTAGTTGATAACTCAAGGTTGCATTCATTATTCACGGTTCAGATGGTAATGTGGATCATACTCTTATCCAAGTATTTGTAGAGAGGTGACATCCCTAGACGAACACATTTCACATGTCATTTGAGGAGATGACCATCGCATTGCATGAGATTGACATATTACCGGACTTTCCATCGATAGACCGACTTGAGAGTTCTTTGGTTCATGGGAGGATATACGGGCAATAACATATCAAACATTTGGGGATTTGACACATGATGAGTACCATCAGATCCGTACGAATAGCCGATTTCATACCACAAATATAGAGTCCATGATGGGAGGCCTTGATATAGCGAGGTAGTCCTCCACATGCGATTGCGTTTGCTTGGTTGTTGTTGTTTCTTGAATATACATTTTTCATGGACAAGACAGGCAACAAGGTCAAGTGGGAAATCTTGACCTTCTTTGTTGATCATACATGTACTCATCGGTTGGCATGACACATCAACCTTTGCTAATGTCTACCAGGATTCAGGGGAGGGATCGCGCACCGGGATGAGACTGTAACGACCCGAGTTTTAAGTAACCCAAGACGTCACTAGGCTAAGGACCACACAGTGGGTCCTATCAGTTAGCCTGACAACAACTTCACAAATAGGACCTTGCAACAAGAAGCACGAAAAAATAATTAAAACATTCAACCTGTCATTTAGAAAACGTTTACATAACAACCATGCATGAAGTTAGTATGTATATCCCAAAACGACACTTCAAAACATGACACCTGAATAGTTGTTTTAAAACTTCAGCTTGAAATCAACACGTGTACACAATTGTACACAAACCACAAAGACTCGCTTGCAAGCGATTAGTTTCAAAAGTAGTTCAACCAACCCTTGGGTTAACACTACCTCGGCTGTCCACTTCCTGCAGCTGACATCCTTGAAGCGTTCCTATGTTTGGTATTACCTAAAAAGATCGGTTTAAAACCGTTAGCTACCGATCATAATCTATCCATGAGAGATTATATCATCATATCACAACACAACAAATATATTCAAATACCATATACCGTGCTCATGAGATGATATCATGCTTTTATGAATGATGCACGTGAATGCAGTATGAAATTTACAATTTGCGATCCCGGACCAAATCCGGAATCATTGCTTATACGGTTCTGGCTTTGGTGCAAGCTCACCATTGCACAGATTAGGTTAATTCAGACATTTGCTCTTAGGTCGTAGCCAGACTGATCAAGTCTACGGGCTAGGCTCTCTCGTGGTGGGTTATGGTCTTAACCCCTAACCACATGCAACATTTTGCCATTCATGTTAATGCAAACATTTACCATTTTCATTAGGTGTGCGACCCGAGCCTGAAGTCCATCAGACTCGGTGTCATTCTTATACAAACGCAAGTGATCCGGGCTTGGCCGAGCTCCGGCATTCACTGCAATAGCTAGCAACCTGGCTAATGGTTAGCTCAGAGTCTTAAACAATTTACATACTATTGACCTTTACAGGTTATCATCATATCACATGCCTCAAAAGGCTTATCATCTCATACATTATCATGTTTCAACAAGCTTATCATGTCATTCAATAGCACGCCTCAATAGGCTAACACATGTTCATTTAACCATTTCTCATAATTATGACATGATAATAATTATAACAACATTAAGCATGCTTTACACATCATAACGTCATTTTCATCATAAAAACATCAAGCATGCTTCACACATAACACATCTCAATGCATATCAACATTCACATTTCAGCACAACAAGGCATTTCAAAACAACAACACATATCAACACAGTGAGATATAAATCTCTCAGGCACGGGTTTCTGCAGATCGAAGCTAAGTAAGTCCGAAGACTTACCTGGATACGCTCACTAAGCAACTAAGCTATAGTGAGTCTACCGTCTTCAACACCACCTGTCGAGAATATCATATTCCTCGTATTAAACTTCTTGCTTCAAACATCAATTAAATTCATTCCTTTGAATTTAATTAGCTTATAGCGTTTTCTAGATTCCTAATTTAATTAATTAATCTTTGATTAATTAATTAAATTTCATCAGAATAACCTTTTGCCCGCAGGCAGTTTCTCAACCCAACTGTCATCAGATCTCATCAAACAAATAGTCCATAATCACCAGAATAATGTAACGAGCATAATGGAATTTCCAATTATCCATTTTGACAAGCCTAAGGTCAATTTAGACCAAATCACAATACGGAAAACGAATAAATTCATAACTTATTCGTTACTAACCCGATTGACGATCCGAAAGAAGATTCGGAATCACAGCGACGCAGGCTACGCTCGGACACCATCAGATTCACCGGAATCTGAGCGACGGAACCGGACATATAAGGGGTAGGCTCGACCTGACCTTCACTTCAATGGAAACGCATAAACTCGGTACCAAAATGAAGAGGACGAAGAGAGGAATCCAAAAACTCAAACGGAATTGAAATCGGATTACAAACGAAGAGTAGATCTGAATTTGAAGGTTGAGAGAAATCAGAACTTTTACGAAGAAACGTGAAAGGAAATGAATTAATAAATGAATTTCCGCTATTTATAGCGAAGACGATAATTATCCTTTAGCAAAGTCGATAGTTATCCTTTAACCGATTCGAAGGCAGTTTGAGCCCCTTCTCCAAACTTCTCGAAATTGGAATAATAAATCCGACATATTTTTTGGATAATTATTCCGCAACTTTCTCGGAAAACGCGTATTCCTAAGTCGTCTTTCTTAGCCGCTAAGAAACGAAATAGCGACTCTTTTGGCCATTTTGCCTTTCCATGTTATTTTATATCTAGAACATATCCGATGTCCTGATCATTTCTCTCAACTGCAATTTTATTAATTGAAGCTCCCAAATGCTCCAAATAATACCAGAGGGTAAAAATTATTCCCCGGAGGAAAAAGTAAAATTTCCCCCATACGTCCAAATTTACGCCAAAATCATAATGGTGGAATTCATACTCGTCATCTACACACTATTCGCGATTTATGGGTCAATTGATGTCGATGATTAACTTAATCATCCTTTATTAGGATTCGAAAATTCTAGCTTTTACAGAGACGGACGATAGGATTTAGTCTGCTCATATAAGAAAGATGTTTATGCCTTATTTTGCTTCCAAAATAAAAGTTTTTTTTTGTATTAACATTAAACTTGTTAGGGCCAACATTAGATCTCGACGTACTTTCCGTGTTTTCAACATCACACGAGCATAAGGCGGCGAAGATAAAATGACCCCTTCGGAAATGAGAATTGGAAATATCGTACGGGTTTGCGTGCAAATACATGTTTGAGAAAGATATGTGGTGCCATAGAGAGCACAAATGTCTCTAGTGTTACCTGGTTCACGTACTCTAACATTAGTATGTCATGGACATGACCTCTAGAAGTGTCCATGTACAAAGGGACGATCGGGTATGACTCGATATATGAGCCATATATGCCATAGAGGGTGGCTCGACGGTTTGGACAGATATTGGATATCCCCCACCCATTATTTTAGTATGTAGGTGGGGATCAGATTCGGGGATGAACTACATGTTGGATTTTGCATCCAAGACTTATATGCGGGAGACCCGTCATGATTTCATATGTTTGAGATCTGTTCAGGGTGCATTGTATGTGTGTTCCCCGTGGTAGGATATGACACGGTACATGCACAAGTATGTCCGACATTGTCACCCATATAAGTTGCGAGAGTCATGCATGGGTGCCGGTTCATTTGACACGAGCCTTCTCTTGCGATACGGCGTATTATGGTACGATGATAATCGAAATATTTCATGTTCATTTCAAGAGAAATGTTCTAATAGAACTAATTTTGTTTGAACATATTTTTTTGATAGCGTTCTCAACATGTTGAGGCCGTGCTTGCACGAATGCTTGAGGAGGGGACGGAGACCCAACCGACGACTCAACATATATCACGGTTGAGAGGGATGTTTGGTGGTTATGAGTCTGACCACCAAGTGACACGGAATTGGAAAGACACTGAAGGAGATGATGACGTAGAGCCTAGTCAACCAACATAGTATAATTATTTCCAATTTTGATGTTGGTTAAGTTTATATTCCATCGACTATGTTTGTATTTCATAGACTATGTTTCCCATTTTGATGTTGGATTTGGCTAAGTTTGTTGTTTTTCTTAGTTTATGTAATTTATTTTCAAAGTTTGTGTAATTGATCCAAATGAGCTAATTAATGGTCGATGATTCAATTCCCGTAACCTTTGAAATTCTTGGATGCTGCTTAATATTGTACCTCCACAACTACAAAATTCACAATATACTACCCTAAAATACCCCTGACGTTCAAACTATGATGCATAAAACGCTTGTCGAAAATTTTAAAAAAAGGTTAGGACTTTATACACCGGATATTAGCATATCAGGGGTATAAAGGTGAAATAATCAAGTAATGAAAAAGCAATCACCTACTCTCTGGTGTATTATATCTAAAACTTTAAGAATATACTGCAAATGTTAACACCAAAGGTATTTAAACTAGACATGACATATGAAATCCGGTGTTTTAGGTCTACCTAAGTTATATCCTAACTTAGCCACTCCTTCCAAACTCGTAGTTCTGATTTTGATTAGAAGGTGCTTGGATATTTAAAACCCTAGAAAATTAGGGTTGTTGTTTGAAGAATTTCATAGTCGAATGCTTTTAATTACTACGATTGAAGAATCAAATCCCTTATATACGCATGCATATTCCCAAACGAATACTCACGATATGGAAGAAGTTGAACCCTTGATTGAAGAAGAAAAATTTTGATTGAAGAATCCCAACCATATTTTGAAGAATCAAATACTCTAATTCACAAATCGAAGGATGAATTGAATACTCGGATTCATGATTCGAAGGAAGTGTTCAATACTTGGAGCTCACATGTTCTTATTCGGTGTGCTCGATCTCCGAGTGTCCTGTTCGCTCAAACCTTGAAGACCCTCTCCCCAAACCACGTATGTCGTATTCGAATACTCTCAATAAAATGACTAGATTTTTGGTAAAAGTATATATGCCGGATGTATATGGAATGCTCGGGGTATATATTGTCGGACCAAATACATCTCTAACCTTTTAAGCCGGATGTGGTATGGAGAATATAGTCCCAATTATCCGGTGTATAGGTAAATGAAAAAAAAAATAGTATATTTTAAATAAGAATAAAAACGGTATTGAAAAACTTATAAACATGGTGTAACAAAGTGAGAAATGTGATGATCCCGATAAATGAACAAGGTACCATTAGACGGGGGTGATCCGAATGCGGCTTCTTGTACAATTAGGGGAGACATGTATGCGGCACGAACCAATCTAACTAAATGAGGATGCACTAGTAAATAGCGGTGAACAATAAACAACATATAAACATCTCAAACCAGTAGAAATTTGGTGTAAAAGAACCTCGTTGTAGACACTTGAGTCGGTTTGCGAAATCGTCAAGTGTATCTCCGAGTGGAATGAGGGCAATGTATCAATATGGGTTCGTAGTAAATTCCCTCCAGATGCTGCAACTCATCTTAGTCCAGTACTCTTCATTGAAACCCAATAACAGAATATGATCCCTAAATCCGCAATTTCAATCACCTAATACGTTTTGCAAGTCGACAACAGACAGAACCATGAATGACTCGGAGTTCTTAATACCGAAGTTGTAACCACTAATAACGACTGGTGGAATGTGTGGTTCCCTGTCCCCTTCGATTTCTCTTCTCTCTATAATCTCTGGCGTGTCTGATATCATCTCGAACATGTTCAAAACCCGACTATTTTTTTCCTTCTTCTGGTGTCCTTCTTCGGTCATCCTTTGAAAATTTAAACATGCTCAAACCTCGACTTTTAGGTAAAGGATATTTGAACATGCTCAAACCTCGACTTTTAGTTCTCTCGTACATGGATTGGGAGAGACTAAATATAAAATGTCAAAAAAAACCCTCTTACACCCTACGTGCCATAAGCCAAATCGACAAAAAGAAATTAAAAAAAAAAAATTTAACCTCTCCCACATGGCTTTTTAATTATTTGTAGGTGACTCCTTAAAATTAAGAAACAATTTGGTTTATTAGGCTTTTTCTAGTTTTGTGTTTAGTAAAGTCTAATTACTACTCTAATTTTTTCAAAGACCCTACTTAGCAAAATTGCCCTAAAATTAATTAAGGTGGGGATTCAAATGGCAAATAGGAGCTGACATGATTGGTTATTTGTGGAAAATATCATGCGATGACGTGGCAACGACTTGTTCTGGGACAGGCAGGACAGCCATGGTGATAAAAGACGGTAAATCTGGTGATACAATGATTGATTCATACCAATTTGTAATTAGATTTCATTTTGACCAGATAGGAAACAGGTGAAGGACGTTCTTCTAGAAATGGCAAAAACAGAAGATACATTCCATCGATCTACAGTCCCCGCCGATTATTTGGGTCCCATGGTCGTAGTTTTCTGACGCCTATGACTCAGCTGATAACCAAGAGTTTCTTCTTTTTCCACTCTAATCCTCCTCCAACTCTTCGGGTTATTCTTGTCAGCGGCGAGCTGTCTTCCTCTCATATACACCCAACGACGTAAAGGTTTCCTCGCAGTCGCCGGTCCTTTCTCCACATTTCTGGCGACTGGTATCATGGTATGTACTCAAATACTTTATTCTGAATTGGGTTTTTGCAGGAACCGAAAATCCTAATCTAATGCAATTTTATTTGGGATTGAGATTAGATGCGTGGCCTGTAAGCAGATCTGTCCAAACTTAAATTTGGGGAAAGGATGTCTTTTATTTCGGATTCATACATTGGAGTTTACTGTCCTGCGTCTGCTTGCACTTCTTCATCGATTCCTTGCTTCTATTGCAATTTGGTAGAGTTGACTGTGTTTGTATTGCAATGTCAAATAGTTCAAACTTCAAACATTGCAGTGGCATGTGTGGTGATTGCTTATGTAGGGTGCTTAGTTTAATTTTACCAAGTACTGACTTTAGAATTGCGTTTCATTGGTAACTTCACAGAATTGGGATTTACCACTTGAGAGGTGAAACTATATCTGCATATCATATTATACTCATGGAGATATTTTGTAGGTTGCTCTAATCTGATGTATGGCTGCAGTTTTTCTAGGCTGATGCAACATTCTAGCTTTACTATACCAGATACTCTTGGATATTGCATAATCTAGTTTACAAATCTGTTACTCTTTCGGATTGGTAGGTATCTGGCAAGCTGTCAATGCTTCTATGTGATTAACTGCTGCCCTGTGCTCAAATAGTATGGCTTCGCATTATTTGCATGCAATGAAGAGTGGGCAATTGCGCACCACAACTTGTGATAGCTACTTACTCTTCAGTATTGAGACTTCATTGGGGGAGGGTTTACGAGCTTTCCTCTACCTTTTAGGACTTCTATACTGTTTCATTGGGTTATCGGCTATCACTGCTAGATTTTTCCGTTCCATGGAGAATATTGTTAAGCATAGGCGGAGAATAGTGGTGACGGACCCTGATACAAAAGGTCAAGTTGTTAAGTATGAGAATGTGTGGAATTTCACAATTGCAGATATCACCCTTCTGGCTTTTGGAACTAGCTTCCCTCAAATATGTTTATCTATCATTGATTCTATACAGAACATTGGAAGCCTTTATGCTGGAGGTTTGTATTACTGATTCTCTTTATCTTGAGTTTTACTTATGTTATTCTAAATCCAACATACTGTTATAGGGGAAGATGTTGCAAATTGTTTAGCGTTCACATTTTTAACATCTTTGAGGTTAGTCTAAATTGGACAAGTTTGGGGCAAGATTAACTGTTGAAGACCTTAAATATGAGCAGACTAACAAGTTGTTGCCTTATCATGTGAGTTATTTTTGTAAACTGCGTCCTTTGTTACGGGAAACAAGAAATGCAAGTAAATGATGCCCTCCAACGTGAGTGAAGTACAATGTAATTCACAAATTAAGGATGCGTTATCATTAGGACTGAATAATATTTTTCTGTTGTAATGTGAATACTTGTATTTATGAGCAGGTCTGGGACCTGGAACACTTGTTGGTTCTGCTGCATTCGACCTCTTCCCTATCCACGCGGTTTGTGTTATTGTCCCAAAAGCTGGAGAACTAAAAAAGATATCTGATATTGGAGTTTGGCTGGTCGAGCTTTTTTGGTCTTTCTGGGCTTATGTATGGCTGTATATTATCCTAGAGGTAATTTTATTTATTTATTTTACTAGGTATGAATAAAAGTGCATGTAATCTGAAGTTATAGGATATAGTAACAGTTACCATAAGCTGATATGATGGATGTGTTATTTTCTTATGCATTGATATTAGCTCTTTAACCACTTGCCATTGCCGTCGTTGTGCAATGTGTAACCATTCAGAATCAATAGAAGTTAGATGAATCAATATCTTCTCCATAAGATGGTAACAACTAAGATGTTATTCTTGCATGCCATCCTTTTGTCATTATCGTGGTTCAGATAACCCAGTTTGGACCGATATGAAACAACCATGTCTTTTTTTTTTTGCTTCAAGATGCTTCACCTTGTTCTTAATTCACGATATCCACCCTAAGCTTAGAGATGATACAGAGATTTAGTAGTTCAGTGTGTTTCCTTGATTAGCATATGATGTCGTATCCGGTCCTATGTTAATAGCTTGAAATTTGCAACTTTTCATCTATCATTGTTTCTTTCATTGAGTTATTACTTGACATTTTCAGGTCTGGACTCCGGATGTAATTACACTACAAGAGTCACTGCTAACGGTATTGCAGTTTTTCTTTCTGCTAATGCATGCTTATGTTCAGGACAAGCGCTGGCCTTATTTGTCCCTTCCTTTGTGAGTAATATTACAAATAGGCTAAGTTTCATCTTTTGTTCTCAATCTTTTGGAGTTGTCCTATGATTGTCCCTAACCTTCATTTTCTCCTACTTATGTCCCTAACCTATAGAAAAAACTTAATACAATAGACTATATGTTAGGACTGTTTAGGACAATCCTCGAAGGTTGAGGACCATAATAGGAAAATGGATAAGGCTAAGGACGGAAGAAGGAATATATTCTATCTAATTACTCTTCTTGTAAAACTTCTTTCGCTTTCAGTTGCATCTTTCCATCTTCAGTTGTTTAAGGTGTTTCTTTTATCTCTCAGCGGGATGTCTGAGAGACCACTAGAGTGGGTGCCGGAAGAGAAATCATGTGAAGAAGATACTAGGGATGATTATTCAGAAATAACCCAAATTGGTGACCCGGAGGACAGAAGTATAGTAGACATATTTTCTGTCCATTCGGAAACCACCACGGGTAATTACTAGTTCTTTTGTTCCATGTACCTGATGGTTTATGAAATCAACCACCCGTTTGTTTTGCTAAGAAGTTACAGACACGAATTGTTATTGGACTGGTTCACCAAATGATGTTTGTTTAGTCATTAAAATGGAATGTTAGACGTCATTTTGTTTCTTAACATGAAGAGAGGATACATATGCAGTCCTTCTCTTTAACCAATCACCTTTCCTTTTAGTTGTGTTCTCCACTGTTGCCTACTTCCTCTGTTCGTGGCTTTGTACATTAATGCTTCTCAGCTAGGTCTTATTTTGCTGTCTAGTTAATGTGGCAAAGTCTAAGCTGCGCTCTGAATGTAGAAACTTGAAATATCTGTGACCTCTTTTCGGTTATGATGTTGACTCATTGTGTATAATTGTATAAGCCCCTAACTATTTCCAGTCAAGTATTCTACACCAAAAGTGTCAGTTACCAATTATGTTAGAGATTGAGATGAAGAATTTATGATTGTCATATTTTCCCGTCCAATGTGAAATTTGCTGCACAAGCTTAGAAAATTATGGTTTCTTGTGTTTCAGGCCTAACACATCAAGCTCTGCTTGTAAATGAAGTGGGTGGGACATCTGCGGAACAATGTCAGCACAAAACATTAAGGGAACCTTCTAGGTTCTTCTTGCTATGGAGACACCAATTCGAGGACGCATTTATGGTACTTCATTTTACAAAACATAACATGGTGCAAGTAATTGAAATCTTTCTGTTCCAATTGCTAACTTTGGAAAAGATCTAAAGTTCTGTTCCGATTCTGTTTCAAGAATCTTACAATTTGATAAAATAAGGAGGTAACTTGGGATATAGATGAAATGTTAATCACATATTTTTGCAGGTTTATCTTTAATTTGCTCATCACATCCTTATTTATAGGATTGATATTTAATGTCGTGTGATTTCCATTTATCAACACTTTATTCAGCTCGAAGATGTACAAACAAAAAAGAACGGGAATATCTGTGTGAGGATAGGAAAGATTATCTGGCAATTGATCCTGCTGCCATGGAGGTTTCTGTTTGCTTTCGTTCCTCCTTATCACGTAGCTCATGGGTGGATCGCCTTCATATGTTCTCTAATTTTCATCAGTGGGATAGCATACATTGTGACGAAGCTGTCCGATCTAATCAGCTGCGTTACCGGTTGGAAAACTGATACAAGAACAAATTATGCACAAATTTATTTGGTTTCTGTGAGAAGTTTTAGTAATTTCAGCATTTTCTGAAAATGCAGGAATAAATGATTACGTGATTGCATTCACAGCACTAGCTGCAGGAACCTCATGGCCTGATCTTGTGGCCAGTAAGATCGCTGCTGAACGTCAAACGACAGCAGATTCTGCAATTGCAAACATCACTTGCAGGTCTCAAACTTATGATCCTCCCTTTGACATGAAAAATATGTTACTAGTGTGTTTGCTTATACTCTGTACTCTCTCTGTTGTTTGGTTACAGCAATTCAGTAAACATATATTTCGGGATTGGTATCCCGTGGCTGATTGATACAACGTACAATTACTTGATATACAAGCAACCTTTGTACATCAAGAATGCATCAGGGCTCAGTTTTTCGTTACTCGTCTTCTTTTGCACATCAGCATGCTGCATCGGTGCTCTGGTGTTAAGGCGACGAACCCTGGGTGCTGAACTCGGAGGGCCGAGGGCTTGGGCATGGATTACCTCTGCCTTCTTCATATTCCTCTGGCTTGTTTTTGTTGTCCTCTCATCACTTAAAGTTTCTGATATCATATGATGCTATTCTTTGACATTAGAGACTATGCTCTTCCTTGTTACATAATAGGACCAAGTATCATATTCCCTATATTTTGGGCTTTGATATCCATGGACAATATATTGCACATTACATCAATCAAATTTTCTGGTTCTGAACCGCTAGTTCAAACCGTTGAAATTATGAATTTATAATGGAATGTATTATATACACAATTTTGAACCGCTTTGTGTTGGCATTCAACGTGGGAATTTACTTGCTATCGAATATTAACGCTTTGTGTTGGCATTCAACGTGGGAATTTACTTGCTATCGAATATTAACGCTTTGTGTTGGCATTCAACGTGGCTTTGTGTTGGCATTCAACGTGGGAATTTACTTGCTATCGAATATTAACGCTTTGTGTTTTGTGTTGGCATTCAACGTGGGCGTGAACCCATAGTGCCGGCGCCCTTTTTTCTTTATATTTCTTTATTTTTTATTTTTATTTGGGCGCCGGCGTCCTAAACCTTTTTTTATCCCTTTTTTAATTTGTTTTTGGTTGAGCAACATCAAAATGTGTTTGTTTCCGTTAGTAAAACAAACCTCGTGCCTTAGCTTTTTCGATTATAATCTAGTATTAGAATCAGTGTCCTCAAGGAGATAAACTGTAATTGGACATAGGCTGAGCAGCAGGACCAGAATAATGACCAAGGGTCAATCTATCAATAATGCATGGAGAACATAAAACGCCTTGATGCTCAACTGAGTAAGACTAAGGCATCATAATCCTGGGTTCGAACAGAAACTGATAGGATATCTTATTCACAATGCGGCTTGCCAAGACATAGACTCTGTTACTTAAACACTGCCTTATTGAAGATATTCAATCAAAAGCTTCGATGACTTTCAACCATTGTCTGGTTGATATACAAAAAATCCAAATATAGGAGGGGAAACAGTTCCAACAATTCTGACTCAGAAACCTAGCTACTGCGCTTCAATAACCTACAACGAAAATACCCAATAACTCGAATCCAATTTCTCCAGCATAATCTTGATTAAGCAAGAGCTCCGGTGCAAGCAGTTGCAGGAGCAGCATCAAGCTTCACAGCAGAGCTGTACTTCTTTGTGATAAATCTGAAACACCAGATAACAAAAGGGCATTCAACAATCTGTTTGGAGATTTCCATCTCAATTATAAACAACATTTATCAGTCATTTGGCTACCTGAAGAAATCCCTCCACAGCAGTTCTGATGTTAACCAGCTCATTCCATCGCCGCCATCATCTTTCCCTTTTGATGAGGCAGAGATTGTTCTGTGAATCATGAAAATGGAATCAGCTTTTTTCAACATAATCATATGTTTCTAAACTGTCAAATTTGGATCAGCCCTTGTACCTAGAAGCAGTTTTCTTGAGTTCATCAAACATGGAGCGAGGAGAAAGGCTTCCGGTGGTTAGCCATGGAGAAATTTTGCAAGAAAAGTTAGCACCGTAGATGCTATCACTTCCATCCTTTAAACCCTTGTGTGGCTGGGCTTGGCACTCAGCTGCAAATTTCTTTACCCTCTGTAGTGCTTCCGTCTCTCCTCCCATCATGGAAGCAGTTGCAACTGGCTTCCCATCCTATATAGTGAAAAATATCCAGTCACATACAAGTATTCATGTCTAACTTCCTCACACTCTCCACAAGAATGCTCTACTAAATAGTAACATGAACTATCAGACAGTCAAATTTAAGTGCAGAGGT
This sequence comes from Fagopyrum homotropicum, assembly GCA_033239125.1. Lineage (NCBI taxonomy): Eukaryota > Viridiplantae > Streptophyta > Magnoliopsida > Caryophyllales > Polygonaceae > Fagopyrum > Fagopyrum homotropicum. Next base: position 53,811,975 of record BSWB01000002.1, read on the forward strand.
AAGACACTGCAGAAATTACAAGATAAAAGCACAACAGATCGAAAAGTACCAATCTATGACAAATAAGCTACCTTTCCATCCTCAGCACACTAATACAATCTATGAACAACATCATCCAGTTTAGCGTATTTATCTTAGTCTATGCCTACCAACTACCAAGAGAAACATTCTTATGTCAATTAAGCTAGTTTTAGGTGTCTGGAAGACAAAAATATACAATGCACCTTTCATGACAATCAAGTACAACTGCATTTCACATAGATATTACCTATGATGCAAGAGGATAGAACAAGATAAGTGGCTCCACCACAAATCCAACATAAATTTCAAACAAGAGATCGCCTGAACTTGCATTAACGAGAAGTAAAACATAGAGCAAACCTGAGTCATAGAGGCTGTAGGGTTGACACCCAAAGAAACCAAAGAAGGGATCTCCCCAGGCTCAACATCACCCCTAGAAGGCAAGCCCTTGATCCTATCCAAAGCAGCAATTGTTTCCCTAACTTTCAATCCCTTCACTTTCTCCCTAAACCCACCGTAGTTAGTAGGCATATTCTCCAATTTGAACGGCAAATCCTCCATATGGTAAAGAGTACTTCCCCAGAAGTACTTAACTTCAACACCTTCATCCTTCATAGCATTCTCAATCTTCAACTCAGACTTCACATCCTCCTTAGAAACCTCCCTATGAGCAAAAACAGCATCCGCACCGATTGCCTTAGCCAACTCAACCAATACAGTCTCAGGCTTGCCAATCCTCACCACCAATTCGGATCCTCTCGCCTGAAGACTCTTCCTCAAATCGGCAACAGCTTCGATCAAGAAGGAAGCCCGATTTGGGCCCGTTTTGTCGAAGCCGGACGTGGATTTGCCGTAGTCTCTGGGGTCGAAGCAGTAAACGGGGAGAACAGACATGGACTCATTGCTGGCTGAGGTAAGGCATTCGTTGTCGTGAACCCTAAGGTCACTTCTAAACCAAACAATGGTAGATCGGCGAATTGCGGCGCCATTTGATGGGTCTGAAGGGCGTCGAGGGTTGACGGAAAGAGGGCTTTGGAGTGGAATTGCTGAGAAGGATGATTTCTTCGAAAATGGCTTTTGAGGGGATAGGGTAGGTGAGGAGAGGGAGAGATGGGCGAGAGATGAAGAGATTTTTGATGAGAAATTGACTTTAGTTGGAGTTTGGTTGAATATCCTGGTTAGCTTGGAAGCTGGGTTGGTGAGATTCGAAGGGAGGATTGTGGAGAGAGAGAGGGAAATGGAAGCGGTGGGAGGAAGAAGAAATGGCTTGGAAGGCACAGCAATGGCGGTCTGCTGGGTGTCATTCTCGGTGTCTGCAGATTCTGAGTTGATGATTTTGGGATCCATTGTTGAACGGTTTGGATAGAATTGGAAGGAGGAGGAAGATGATAGAGTGTTGTGTTGTGTTGTGGGTGCAATATTATTATCCACCTCTCCTTTATGGGTTTTGCTTTGGTTTTTATTAATATATATTGTTGGGGGATGGGTTGGTGATACCTGTGTGTTTACAAGAATGTGATGACCTAATTTTGCATCTTATGTCTCACACACACACACAACAAGCTTAAGCACCTAACGTTTTCTTCATTACTTATGGTACCTAACATTTTGGTCCCTACTACTAAACCTTCAAACTCCATTCCTCCTTTCATCTATACACTATTTCATTCCAAATGTAACATGCATGTAAAAGATTAGGGTTGAACACGGGACGGGATTGAGGTCATTCTAATCTCGTCCAACTATTATACATGAGACGGATCGGGAAGAGCTTGTATTTTTTTATATTAAATTCATCGAGCCTTACCCCAGTTAGTATTTTGACGGGACTGGTTTAATCTCGCTTGACTTGTAATTTGTTAATAGCCCTTTATGATTTACACGCAAAAATAATTACGTATATCGTAACCGAAGACATCAAAATTTTCAATAATCCACAATAGTGTGTTGCATATTATTCTAAAACCATAATTAACATTATTTAAACATTCATAATAAAAGCCCAAAGTAGAATTACACACACTTTGTTAGAAATAGAGGTCACATCTCCTTTAACTTTTGTAGTCGGATATGTAAAATTATTTTTTGCTTAAAAAATGATGCTATAATTTTTTACAATTAAAAAACTGAAAAGAGTTGAGAAGTTGATAGTCGTGTTGCAAGACTAGGGATTTGAAAAAAATGAAAAATCGAAGTTTGTGACTTTGAGGACAAGTTGGCAAGTCGTGATTATGTAGAGCAAGTGAACAATGATCGAAGAGTATGATAATTAACAACATGTAAATAAGACAATAACTAGTAAACACCAAACCATAACAATTAACAAATGGCCTAATCTAACTATCAATTTAAGCATGTATAATTTAGTTTATTCATATACAAAAGTAATGATTTATATATGCGTAGAGATTCCATTTATTTATATTTAAATTAAAAAATTGATATATTTGGGACGGGAAGAGCCTAATAGGGTGGAGATGTTAAGGCTAGTATCTCATCTCAGATAATTTTTGGCGGAACAAGTTCGCAACGAGACTGCAATATTGGCATGAAATCACGTCGGGATTTGTGCATGTCTCTATAAAAGATAATTATAAAATTGCTGTAAAATGATTGCTTTGATCTCTTGAACAAGAAGAGTAGATTTCTTACTTACTCTTGGCGCATCTTGTTACATGGAGAATGACCTCTATTTACAGGTCAATATTTCGAGGATTTTATAATAAAATGCACAAGGATGTAAGAAGGTGAATAATTCATCTTGTACAATTTACTTCACTTCTTGAATAAATCACATTAGAAGGCATGCAAGTGGTATATGTGTACAAAACATCATGTACAAATGTCTTGTACATATTTTCATAACACTCCCCCTTCAATAACCTTCTTCCATTATCAAACTTGAGCGTTTGTTGTTGACTCAAAACTCATTATATGTTTGGGTGAAGTTGCCTCATTTAAAAACCTTGTCAAGAAAAACCCACAGGGATAAAAAATCCCGATCAAAGGAAAAAAGAGCGCAACCCGTATAATGCTCCCCCTGAATTCAACATATGTCTCAGACTCTATACATTCCAATTTTGAGCACAAGCTCTTCAAAGTTCTCGAGGTTCAATGATTTTGTGAACAAGTCGGCAAGATTGTCATTGGAACAGATTTGTTGAGTATCAGTTTCCCTTGTTTCCTCTAGCTCACGGGTGGAGAAGAACTTTGGCAATATATGCTTTCTACGATCTCCCTTGATATGCCCTTTCTTCATTTGAGCAACGCATGCTGAATTATCTTCGTACATGATGGATGGTTCTTCAGTAATAGGTTTTATCTCGCATTCATGTTGTATGAACTCGATCATTGATCGTAGGGACATACATTTTCTTCTAGCCGCATATAGAGCGATCAACTCTCCGTGATTTGAGGAAGTGAGGGTAATTTCTTGTTTTGTTGAACTCCATGAAATTGCCGTGCCTCCATATGTTAACACATATCTATTTTGAGACTTGACCTTGTGTGGGTCGGACAAATATCTTGCATCTACATATCCAACCAAAGCGGCATCTCCTTTGTCTTGATAAAATAGACCAAGGTCATGCGTACATCGAAGTTAGCGGAGTATACGTTTGATGTAATTTCAATGTCTTCTTGTAGGTGCAAAATTGTACCTAGACAACAAATTTACAACAAAGCAATACTTGGTCTTGTATTGTTAGTCAAATACATTAAAGGGTGTGCTTTGTCTTGTAGAATCTCTTTATTATTTTCTGTGTAATTAGATTGATGGATAAATATTTCACCCCTTAAGTAATCAATTTGTAGGCCAAGACAAAGCTTGGTCTTTATGAGATCTTTCATCTCGAATTCTTTCATCAAATACTTTGTAGTTTCTTCAACCTCGTTAGCAGTTCCGATGATATTCAAATCGTCAACAAAAACTTCGATTATAGCAAATCCACTTTTGGTTTGCTTGATTAAAATACATGGAGATATACTGTTGTTCTTATATCCCTTTTCGAGAATATATTCACTAAGACGGTTGTACCACATTTGTCCTGATTGTTTAATCCATACAAGGATCTTCTCAACTTTATGAAAAACATTTTGTTTTCTTACAAAAACTCATTTATAGCGGACTGTTTTTACACCCTTTGGTGTATGAACTACAAGCCCAAAAACTTTACAAATAGGGTAGAATTATTGGAAAACCTAGTGCTCTTAAGGCTTGCAAAACCTATTTACTAGGAAAATCCACTAGAACTAGTTTTAATCGATCCCAGTATTAAGCTTTGAAAGCTTACTGGTAAAGGTCAAACCACCTACAAAGTTAAATAACCTCATACAAATAATGAGTTAGAGTTATGCAATAATGAGTTTAACTAACTTTTCTTAGAACAAGGTGTCAAGAGCCATCTTTGTAACAACCATGTTCTCTAGGAGATCCCGCAATCGTGCCTCGCATTGCTTTTAGTCGCGCCACTGTAGGTGCGACTATGTCGGGCTGAGGTCGCGACATAGCAGAGGAAGCGACCGTCTGTTTAGCCGACTTCCATTTTGCTTTCTTCATTCTTAAGTCTCTCTTTTTCCTTCGTTTGAGGGTTTGGGAACCCATTTATGATCTTCTCTTATCTTTCCTTTACCGTTCATCCTCTCTCTCTTCTTCTCTTCCTTATTCTTCCTTGATCCTCTTCCAAGTTAATAATATTGACGTTGATGTTGTTATTTGCCAAGGATAGTAGACAGTAGTGCAGCTTGGGGTTCTTCTTTCTGTTCATCTACAAAAGAGTGGTAAGCCCTTATTCCCTTCCTTCTTTCTCTTTTCCTTGTTCTTTATTGTTTTTGAATTCAACAAGGGAGGATCTTGTTGTATTTGCAACCTTTGGATGATTGGTGGGTATGTATGGATGAAGGCAATTTCGCCTTTAGTGATTCCTGTTGAGGAGTGAAGTGAATCGAGTGAGATTCTGTCAAAAGCTAGAAAGAGTCGTGCTTTGTTACGAAAACCGCACCCGTGCCTCACCTTTGCCGCCCCCGCGCCTTCTAGCGTTGTTTCCGCCCTCACGCCTGCGTTGGCCGTAGTCGTGGTGTTTGAATCTTGTCACCACAGCAACACATTTTCTTGTCCGCGCTCGCGCCTTACTTCAAGACATACCAAGTCCTTAGGTATGACATCCTTTCCTCTTGTCCTTATAGTTTCATAGTAGGAGCATGCTAGATTAGATACGAGTTTGATGATGATAGTACTTGGTGATAGCATGCCTTGAGAGGTTTGAGGATTTGATGAGAATGTTGATTATGATATGATGTATATAATCCTTGAGGATCTTTTGTCAGTAGGAGTGAAACCTTCTAGTATGTTGGATAGTGGTTGATTGTGTCCCTTGTTTTATTAGGGCGTAGAGTATATTCCTGCGGGAATCCGAGAGTTGTTTGATATCTGAGAGTACCTGGTGACAGGCAAGTCCGTGGGACTTACTTAGCCGCGTTTATATATTGGAGGAGTACATGAGTGGTGTATGTTATATGCCTTATAGCATGTTATAGGTTGTTTATTATTGACGTATGATTGACCCACTAGTATTGGGCGGTGGCAGCTTGCTCAGTATTCCCGAGGGAGTCTCAGAGGTTCTCTAGGACTTGTCTAGTCTTGATATACGGGAAGGGTATTTCTCCACTCCACATGGTATACAGAGAGGTACGTCTGACCACTCCAGATGGTAACCGAAACATAGGCGAGAGTCGTAGACTTCTCGTGTCACAACCATAAACTAATTATGAGTGTATGACCTTATGAAACATAATAAAATGGGAAATATATGAAAACATGCTCGATGTTTATTGTACTTGTGATATGTGTTTGTGCTTATGTACTACTCTTATATATAAATAGTCAGCTAATGGTTTATACCGTGTTGTAGATGCTTTGTAGGATTGGAAGGTTACAGAGTGATCTTGTAGGACTGATCAACTAAGGGTTTCCGTACATGTAAGATGGGTTATGGGGTTTTTATGTACAAATACATGGTTGTATATGAGTTTTGTATGTATTTTGGTTATGATCTTTCAATTTTATCGATGTTGGTTTATGTTTATTTGTACCTTGTTGCAAGATCTGTGAACTTGTTTTTAGGCTAGTGTCAAGACCCATTTTGAGGTCCTAGCCCATAGCATTCCGAGTCCTATGAATTTGGGGTGTTACAAACATGGATTGGAGCCTTAGGTTGACAACAATGGCACTCACAATCTTCTTGAAATGCTAGCACGAGTAGAGATTGTAGAATTGGTAGAGAGGGTTATGCTTCCATGAGATTGAGTGTGTATACCTCGGAGTTTGAGACCAAGAGGATATGAGGTTATTCAAGTTTCAGGATGAAACTTGTTTTTAGGGGGATCTGATTTAAAAACCAAGTTCTCTAGGAGATTCCGCGATCGCGCCTCGCCTTGCCCGCAATCGCGCCACCGCAGGTGCGGCTATGTTGGACCGCGGTCGCTGCATAGCAGAGGAAGCGGATGTCTTTTAGCCGACTTCCTTTTTACTTTATTCCTTCTTAAGTCTCTCTTTTTCCTCGTCTCAAAGTTTGGAAACCAATTTATGATCTTCTCTTCTTTTTCCTCTCTTGTTCATCCTTTCTCTCTTCTTCTCTTTCTTATTCTTTCTTGATCTTCTTCCAAGTTAATGATATTGATGTTGTTGGTTGCTGAGGATAGTAGACAGTAGTGCAGCTTGGGGTTTTCCTTTCATTCATCTATAAAAGAGTGGTAAGCCCTTCTTCCCTTCCTTCTTTCTCTTTTCCTTATTCTTCCTTATTTTTGAATCCAACAAGGGAGGATCTTATTGTTTTGTAACATCTGGAAGTTTGGTGTGTATGTATAGATGAAGGTGATAGCATGAAATATGACGTAGTTTAGATGTGCTTATAGGTAGTTTTTCCCTTTCTTTTGAGCACATGGACATACATTCATAGTATTTATTGAGCATATTTACCTATTATGTTGGACTCGAGATCTACAAAAACTTTGTTGTGATTTTAGGTGAATTGGCGCTGAATTGGAGTAGAAAGAAAGCATTTACTAGAGTATTGGTCAATGAGGAGTTCATTGGGAAGTATTGGAACATCATAGAAAGGAGTATGAAGTGAAGGAAAGGAGAAAAACATAGAAAAGGAGAAACCACGGCCAAGAAGGAAGTTTCACGGCCGGGGTTTTGGTAATTCTTTGAATTTCACACGCAGAATGGAAGGTCGAGAGTCATCACGGTAGGAACCACGGTCGTGGTTTTGATGATGTCTCCCGTGGTTTTGATGATGTCACCCATGGCCGAGAGTCATCACGGTAACAAGGCTGATGGCTGCATTTTGAGGACGATGCATTAAACGCTGGAAGGAGGTTACACATTTGGATTCACTTCCATACTTCGGATTTCTCTACGCTAGAGATTGGATTGCTTAACCATTGGAGGGAGATTGAAGAGCTTCCTTGATTCCGCTTTGGAGATTTTTGTGAGATTTTCTTAGGGGGTGTATTCAATTAAGAGTTTACAAGAATTTTTTGGAGTTCAAAAGTCTAGGGGTATTGAATATAGATTTTTAAAAGTCCATATAAATCTTTAGGTATTCAATTAGGATTTAAAATTTTCCTTAAAATTCCTATGGTATTTAAAAGTTTATGGATTTTAAAAGAATCTATTATTTCATTGATTTTGTAGGATTCTTCATTACTTTTATACATACCTAAACTCAATAGAAATCTTTCCCCAACACATAATATTTCCACAGAATCTGTATCAACTCTATATAGAATTAAAATATTCCACAGAATTTGCAAATCCTATGATTATTAAGAATCAGTCAAAATCTTTAAAAGTCATGATTGAATACACCCCCTTAGGTTTTGATTATTGTCTTTGAGAACACATATTCTGGGATTATACATTGTTTGATTCAGTTATTGATTTTGAAGATTGATTCTTGAGATATCATTATTCATCTTTGTGTTCTTCTTGGTTGCATGTCTTTCTTGATTCCCTTTCTTAATCTTGATTTGGATATGTTGATGATCATTGGCTAAACCCCCCCTGCGATTCTAGGGTGAAGGGTAGATGATTGTGGTATAGATGATGATAGATTGAGCATTAACATATCGGTCCTTGAGAGTTGTGAGACAAAACCCTCGAACGAGGTTTTCCACGGTCTATTCTTCAGTGAAAACTCCACCTTGATTGAAATAGTTTACAGGTGTTGATGATGATGGAAGACTTCACACAAATATAAGCAGTTGGATATACTAACAATAAACTTAATTATATTTCTACATATTCAATTGGTTTGAATTTAATGTAGGTACAACAATGCATATGTCAAGGGCCTTGAAATTAGTTTCAAGGGCCTTGAAGTATAATTATAAGGACGAAGGAAGATGGCGAATACAAAGGAAGATATCAAGAGCCTTGGAGTTATAAGAATGCAAAACAAGAATTCAAAATATGCATCAAGACTTTTCCAGAAGATTTTGATAAGATTCCAGCCAAAGATCTCGTCAACTACAGAATCATCGAAGATCTTAAATGAAGAAAAGAGAATCTTTTCAGAAGATTTTCTTAAACAAACTCAGCGGCAACAACATCTTCTCTTCACATAGAACACGAGAAGATCGGAGTAAAAGATCAACGTGTTAATAGGGGTTGTAGTTTTACAACTTCTAACTTATCTCCGAACAAGAAAACGATCTTCATGGAAATGAAGATTCACCCTCAACGGTCATCTTCACAACGGCTAGAAGACCTTTCCATCGAAGAGTATAAATAAAGATGATGGTCGAAGAAGAAAAATACACAAGCCTACATCGTTAAATATCTTCTACATCTTCAAGCAACTAAATCATCTTCATTCGTTGTTTTTCTTTCTCTCATTCAAAAAGCTTTATCCCCTTAAAGAGAGAAAACACTAGAGCTCCATTGGAAGATCTAAATAGTGTTATATTAGAGTGTGTGTTACTCTACGAAGTAACTAGGCTATTATAGCTAGGTTAAGAGTTGAAGCTAGATCGTAGCGATGGCTACAGTGAGAGAAGGGGATTTCTTCTAGTTTGTATCTAGGACTCTTTGAAGCTGATAATAGATAGTTAGATCCTACGGATATACCCTGGGACGGAGAGTAGGCTATTTAGAGCCGAACTTTGTAAACATATCGTCGTGTCAATCTTTTCAATTCCGCACCATATATACTTTACTGTGACTAACTTTGTTTTGCAGGAGCAAGAAGTTAAGACCCTTGAAAGGAGTTTCAAAGCCCTTGAAATCAAAGTTTCACAAAGAGCACAGATTGGCATCAAGGCTCTTGAAAGAGGTTTCAAGGCCTTGAGATTTGGGTTTGCGAAAAGTTCCCATACTCTATTCAACCCCCCTTCTAGAGTATTATTTATCCCATTTAAATCACCTACCGGTTTTTCAATTGGTATCAGAGCTAGACTCACGTTTATTGATTTAACCATCAGTGAGACTAATGATGAATCCTAGAGGTGATGGTGGATTTGCTCAAGGAAGATCCTCATCCCGACCACCACTCTTCTGTGGCAACAACTTCGCTCATTGGAGAGCACTCATGCGTATGTTCATTATTGACCAGGATATGGAACTTTGGAGCATTACTCAAAATGGACCCAAAATTCCAATGACCACGGTTGATTGCGTACAAGTCCCAAAGAAGGAATCAGACTTCACACAGGCTGACTTGGATAGTGTGTCAAAGAATTACAAAGCTATGAATCTACTTTACTGTGGATTAGATGCTAATGAATTCAACCGGATCACATCATGCAAGAGCGCTAAAGAGATATGGGACAAGCTTATTGTTACTTACGAAGGAACAAGTCAAGTCAAGGAGACAAAGATTAGCATCTTCCTCAGACAATATGAGCTATTCAAGATAAATCCAAATGATACAGTCAAAGAGATGTTCACCAGATTCACTGAGATAGTGAACAATCTGGACTCACTAGGAAAGATCTTCACTAATGAAGAAAAAGTAAGGAAGGTTCTGAGGAGCTTACCTAAAGCAAAGTGGGGACCAAAGATGACTGTAATTGAAGAAGCTCAAAATCTCACAACTCTTCCTCTTGATGATTTACTCGGAAAACTCATCACACATGAAATGGCTCTTGGTGAAGAAGATGGAGAACTCCCATCCAACTCCAAGAATTTGGCATTAAAATCCAGAAGTGATGAGTTACCATCTGAGGAAGAAGATATTGATGATGACGATGAAGAAGATACAATCGCCATGATCTCAAAGGGTCTCGCAAGAATTCTCAAGCTAAAGAAACAATCGGCTAACAGAGAATTCCCACGAGCATCAAAAACCCGAGCTAAGTTTTCTAACCCTAATAAGAAAATAAGAGTACTGACTTGCTTTGAATGTGGTGAAACAGATCATTTGGTAAAGGATTGTCCACAAAAGAAGAGGACCAACTTCAAGAAAAATGATCGAAAAAAGAAAGCTATGGTTGCTTCATGGAGTGATTCAGAATCATCAAATGGACCAGAAGATGAAAAAGAACAAGCAAACTTGTGTCTTATGGCTGATCATGAAGATGACTCAAATCTGTACATTGACAATATGGTAAGTACAGTTTTATCTCAACCGGATATTGATCTTAAACAATTCCGTAAAGATATTATTTTAAGTGATAAGGAACATAGAATAAGGATAAATTCTTTAACAGACAAGCTTAATGAACAAGATAAACAACTGAGAGAAATGTTTTTGGAGATTGAAAATCTTAACACAGAAAAGGAAGAACTTGATGACAATATCAAGGCCTTGGAATCAGAAAATTTGATTCTCAAGGACAACCTCTCTTCTCTACATCGAAATTATATCGACCTAGAGAAAGAGAAAGTTGATCTGACTTTAACGTGTCAAGACCTGAAGGCATCACTCATTAAGTTTACTCGTTCAAAAGATAATCTGGAAAGAATGATGGGTGAACAACAATCTTCCCTTAACAAAAATGGTATAGGGTATCATAAAAGCTTTCCTAGAAAACCTACCACCACTTTTGTTATGGCCAAATGAAGCAGTCATATGCCTACGTGCTTCTATTGTTGTAAAAATGGTCATGTTACATCCACATGTCCTTATAGAAGAAATGATCCTTATATTATTAGAAACACCTATCCTTTATGTCTAAGGCAACAGGTCAAACAAATCTTGGTTCCTAAAGGTACTAGACCACCAAACATGATCGAGCCTGAGTATGAACCAAAATATGCCATATGGTCTACCCGGAAAGGTTGATGTTTGTTGTTTTGCAGTATATCACCAAGGTAAAGGAGCACAAATGGATACTAGATAGTGGTTGCTCAAGACACATGAGTGGAAAAAGTTCGTTATTCTCAGATTTAAAGAAGCAATCATCTGGAACTATTACTCTTGGTGATAAAGAAAAGTGTGACATAATTGGCATTGGTAAAATTTGCTATAATTCATCCAACTTTATTATGATGTTTATTTAGTTGATGGCTTGAAATATAATTTGCTAAATATTTCTCAAATTTGTGATAAAGGTAATAAGGTTATATTTGATTCAGAAAAATGTATAGTTCAAAACATAAAAACGGACGAAGTATTGCTTACTGCTCCTAGATGTAACAATGTTTATTCCTTGAGCACTAACCAAGTTGCAGGAACAAAGTTAAAATGTCTAAAGGCCTTGACTGATGAACCAAGGCTTTGACATAGAAGACTTGGTCACGTAAGAATGCACACCATGCAGAAGTTACTTACAAAAGATTTGGTACGTGTATTGCCAAACCTAAATTTCAAGGCTGATGATCTTTGTAAGGCATGTACACAAGGTAAACAAATAAGAGGTTCTTTCAAACCTAAGAAAGCTGTAAGTTCTTCTCGACCCATTGAACTTTTACACATGGATCTTTGTGGACCTATGCGTGTCAAATCTCCCGGAGGAAAACAATACATTCTTGTTATAGTGGATGATTTTTCTCGCTTTACGTGTATTTCTTTTCTACGTGAAAAATCTGAAGCTTTGTTTGAGTTTTCAAAACTATGTAAGGAGTTACAAAGCTTGAAAAATCTACCAATCGTTTTTGTAAGAAGTGATCATGGTAGAGAATTTGATCAATTAAACTTTGATTTTTTTTGTGCAAAATATGGTATTTCTCATAATTTTTCAACTCCTAGAACTCCTCAACAAAACGGAGTTGCGGAACGTAAGAATCGCACTCTTGAGGATATGCCTAGGACAATACTTTTAGAAAACAATCTACCAAAGAGATTTTGGGCTGAAGTAGTAAACACTGCAAATTATATCTTAAACAAATGTTTAATTCGTCCTATTTTAAAAAAGACTCCTTATGAACTTTTTAAAGGTAGAAAACCAAATATTTCATATTTTCAAACCCTTTGGATGTACTTGTTTTGTTCACAACAATGGAAAAGACAATCTTGGGAAATTTGATACACGTAGTGATGAAGGTATATTCATTGGATATGCCTCAAACAGCAAAGCTTATCGAGTATATTGCAAACGTAGCAAAATTGTTGAGGAAAGCATTCATGTTATTTTTGATGAAAGCAATGATGGTACTTTGAGTGAAAGTTTTGCAGACTTAGACCTAAATCAAAGAGAAGATCACATTTCGGATGAAGAGGAAGATCCTAAAGACAAAGACAAAAATATGCAGGAAAAGATTCAAGATACCAAAGAAAATCCTCAAGACCTTGAAACACACCTTCAAGACCCTGAAACTGGAAACTGTGAGAACAAAACTCTACTTCAAGGGCTTGAAACCCAACTTCAAGGCCTTGAAATTGGAACAACAGGAAATATACAAACGATACCTGAATCTAGTCAAACATATACAGCTCAACCTTCAGGATCTACTTCATCTGTTAAAAGAAGAAAAGTTCAACATTCCTCATATCATCCACAAGAAAATGTGATCTCAGATCCAAATGCCGGAGTTCAAACTAGTTCTAAAGTAAACAATCTTTGTACATTCTCCGCCTTTGTATCACTGATCGAGCCAAAGAACTACACTCAAGCTCTTCAAGAACCAGATTGGATCATAGCCATGCAAAATGAATTGAATGAGTTTGAGATGAACAACGTATGAACTCTTACTTCAAGACCCAAGCATCAATCAGTTATTGGCACAAAATGGGTCTTTAGGAACAAACTGGATGAAAGTGGCAAAATCATACGAAACAAAGCACGACTTGTAGCACAAGGCTATAACCAAGAACAAGGTATTGATTATGAGGAGACTTTTTCTCCGGTTGCCAGGTTAGAAGCCATACATATGCTACTTGCATTTGCATCCTTCATGAACATATAAAATTTTCAAATGGATGTAAAGTGTGCTTTCCTAAATGGCTTCTTAGAAGAAGAAGTCTATGATGCTCAACCTCCTGGTTTTGAAAATGATGATTTTCCAGATTATGTTTTTAACTTAGACAAAGCTCTTTATGGTCTTAAGCAAGCTCCTCGAGCTTGGTATGAAAGATTGTCTAAATATCTTCTTGAAAATAGTTTTAAAAGAGGTTTAATTGATAAAACATTGTTTATCAAAACTAGAGGCAACGACATACTAGTAGTACAGATCTATGTTGATGATATATTATTTGGTGCTACTAACGATTCTCTTTGCAAGGAATTTTCAGATATTATGTGCAGGGAATTCGAAATGAGCTTAATGGGAGAATTAAATTTCTTTCTTGGACTTCAAGTGACACAGGCAAAGAAAGGAATTTTTCTCAATCAAAGCAAGTATACTAAAGACTTGCTTAAAAAGTACAAAATGGATCAATCTAAGGATGCAAAGACTCCTATGAGTTCAACACTTTCTCTAGATCATGACAAAAATGGCAAAAGTGTAGTACAAAAGGAGTATAGAGGTATGATCAGTTCATTGTTATATCTAACTGCAAGTCGTCCTGACTTATGTTTAGCGTGTGCATGTGTGCAAGATTTGAAGCTGATCCTAAAGAGTCACACTGTTGTGAAAAGAATTTTTCGATATCTGAATGGCACTAAGGATCTAGGGTTATGGTACCCACGTCAAAGCTCGTTTCATCTTGTTGGCTATTCAGATGCAGAATTTGCAGGTTATAAGGTTGATAGAAAGAGTACTTCTGGATGTTGTCAATTCTTAGGGTGATCCCTAATCAGTTGGCACTCCAAGAAGCAAAATTATGTTGCCCTATCCACAGCTGAAGCTGAATATATAGCTGCAGGAGCTTGTTGTGCACAAATTCTCTAGATTGCTCAACAACTTCGTGACCTTGGTTTTGACTTGAGATGTATTCCTATAAAATGTGATAATACTGTGCTATTTCTATAACCAAAAATCATGTGCAGCATTCAAGGACTAAGCATTGTGATGTAAGGCATCACTTCATACGTGATCATATTGAGAAAGGTGATGTTTCGATTTCTTTTATCTCAACTAACTTGCAGCTTGCAGATATCTTTACCAAGCCTCTTCCTGAGGAACAATTTAATTTTATTAGATTAGAGCTTGGTATGCTAAACAAGGAAGTATTAACGTAGGGGGAGTTAACAAGTTTTAATCATCCTACGTATGCAGCCCAATTGATGTTTTCAAGGGCCTTGAAATGAAATTCAAGGGGACCTTGAAACATATTTCAAGGGTAAATAAATAAACGGATCAATTAGATATTCATATCTCTTAGATATTGAATTATCTAATGTTTTTAAAAGGAATTTCAAAAGGTTTGTTTCTAGATTCAAAGGTTTTTGAAAAGAGGTTACCAATATTTATGATAAGATTTTTGTTAAGATTTTAGAAAATCCTTTGATCTTACGCTGATTAGACTTCTTCCCATAAATACCTCTTCTCTTTCCTCTTTCTCTCTTCCACTTCCCTTGTCTTTTGAAAGAACGGTGCTTTACTCTTCCGATTTTCCAAAACCTTTCTCATCGTTTTCTCAAAATCTCAAATGGCTTTCAAAAGATCTTCAATCAACAAAGCAACATCGTCAGCTCCAAAACGACAAAGGGTCGTTCAAGTTTCATCCGACTCTTCTGGGTCAAGTTCTGACTCAAGGTCTAGTTCTAGTTCTTCAGGATTCTCAAGAGATACCGATATTTTTGCTAGGACTGGGCTTCCCTCAAATTGGTTCACGAATCCGACAGCTGCAAAGAAGTGGGTCAAGGAATATGATGACCGCCCTCAGTGCATGTGTGAGGGAGTTCACTGTGAACTGTTTACATGCTCGTCTCTGCCAGGCTTTGGAGTGCTCATGGAAAGCGCTATATGGGTTATGTTAAATCCAGGAGAAGAGACGTTTCCAAGACTAACAAGGTTGTTTTATGCCAATTTAGCTACAAGACGTGAGAGAGGGGAATGGATTCTAAACACAGTCATCAAAGGTAACAAAATTACCCTCACTACTGAAATTCTAGTAGATATTTTTGGTATTCCCCGTTATAGTGCTTCAGAAGACTCAAATCCCGCTTTAACCTTGAGATTAGCTAAAGAACAACTTATTCCTACTACCTTAACACCACCAACCATTACATGTTTAACACTGGAGGCTAGAATAGTTTATTCTATTATAGACAGATGCATCATCCCTAGCGATGGTGACAAAGAAACCATAATCAACTTAGTGTTGATTTTGACTTACAATGTGTTAAATGGGTTGAAGGTAAATTTGCCTGAAATTCTTTTGTCTCATATGGTGAATACAATCAATTCTCAAAGCACCAGCCATCTACCTTATGGGAATTTGCTTCCCATAATATTCACACACTTTTCAGTCGATTGTTCTGGTGAGACATGGCATCTTTACAATGATGGTTTAGATGAAGTTTTCTTTGAGACGATAGGAATTTGAAAGACTAAGGTGGGGATTAGTAATGTGTGGGTGTTGATGGAGCAGCTTGAGTGGAATTTTACTACACAGCAGAGATTGAATTTTGTTGAAGCATCATTGAAATCATTAACTCATGAGTTTATAGAATTTAAAGTGACAATGACTGATCAATGGACAAGGCTCAAGATCTGCTTGGAATCCTAAATCAGAAGATTAATCAACTATTCCATGTCAGTGCTATGTCTCTCACAATTGCAACTAGCATTAAACCCATATCAGAGGAAGATGGGAAGGAGACTAAAAAGGATGTAGAGAAGGTAATGGATCAGTGTCACAAGATTGTAAAGGACCAGCCTATTAGACAACCATTGCCAAATGATCCTAACATTTTGACAATTGAAGAATTTGGGGTTGTTAAGAAGTATGCAAAGGATTCTACACAAAGGGTAACAAACTTATCCCTAAAGGAGCATGATATTGCTAATGCACAGGGTCGTTGGAGAGACATGTGCATGAAGGATTACTATGGGCAAGGAAGCTCCTCAAAGTGGCAAAATGAAGACTGAAGCTTGCTACTTCACATGTTTTAAAAATCTTTTTGTTTTGGAAATACAATTTTTTTTGGGTCTGTAATCGTATGTTTTTAAAACTCCTTGGTTTAATTGCTTTTCCTCCCTTGTTGAAAGACAAAGGGGGAGAAATATGATCCGACATTCCGATATACTACATTCTGCATTTTAGTTTTTGAGGTTTTCATATGCTTTGCTAAACTAACAAATGCAGGTACGGAAATTTTTGTTGTCTTCCATCAAGGGGGAGATTGAAAACTCCACCTTGATTGAAATAGTTTACAGGTGTTGATGATGATGGAAGACTTCACACAAATATAAGCAGTTGGATATACTAAAATGTACTTGCTTATATTTCTAGATATTTGGTTGGTTTGAATTTAATATAGGTACAACAATGCATATGTCAAGGGCCTTGAGATTAGTTTCAAGGGCCTTGAAGTATAATTCTAAGGACGAAGGAAGATGGCGAATACAAAGGAAGATATAAAGAGACTTGGAGTTATAAGAATGCAAAACAAGAGTTCAAAATACGCATCAAGACTTTTCCAGAAGATTTTGATAAGATTCCAGCCAAAGATTCTAGCCAAAGATCTCGTCAACTACAAAATCATCGAAGATCTTAAATGAAGAAAAGAGAATCTTTTCAGAAGATTTTCTTAAACAAACACAACGGCAACAACAATTTCTCTTCACATAGAACACAAGAAGATCGGAGTAAAAGATCAACGTGTAAATAGGGGTTGTAGTTTTACAACTTCTAACTTATCTCCGAACAAGAAAACAATCTTCATGGAAACGAAGATTCACCCTCAACGGTCATCTTCACAACAGCTAGAAGACCTTTTCATCGAAGAGTATAAATGAAGATGATGGTCGAAGAAGAAAAATACACAAGTCTACATCGTTAAATATCTTCTACATCTTCAAGCAACTAAATCATCTTCATTCGTTGTTTTTCTTTCTCTCATTCAAAAAGCTTTATCCCGTTACAGAGAGAAAACACTAGAACTCCATTGGAAGATCTAAATAGTATTATATTAGAGTGTGTGCTATTTTGCAAAGTAACTAGGCTATTATAGCTAGGTTAAGAGTTGGAGCTAGATCGTAGCGTTGACTACCGGGAGAGAAGAAGGGGATTTCTTCTAGTTTGTATCTAGGACTCTTTGAAGCTGATAATAGATAGTTAGATCATATGGATATACCCTGGGACGGAGAGTAGGCTATTTAGAGCCGAACTTCGTAAACATATCCTCGTGTCAATCTTTTCAATTCCGCACCATATATACTTTACTGTGACTAACTTTGTTTTGCAGGAGCAAGAAGTCAAGGCCCTTGAAAGGAGTTTCAAAGCCCTTGAAATCAAAGTTTCACAAAGAGCACAGATTGACATCAAGGCTCTGGAAAGTGGTTTCAAGGCCTTGATATTTGGGTTTGCGAAAAGTTCCCATACTCTATTCAACCCCCCTTCTAGAGTATTATTTATCCTATTTAAATCACCTACCGGTTCTTCATTCAGGAACTACGACCGTGGTTTCCCAAGATCTACCTGTGGTTTCCTCTGTTTTGCACGTTTCGCCCTTGCCTTTATCCAAAGTTAAAGATTGCATAAATCCTACCTTTGTTAACCTTTTCTAACCTTTGACCTGCTTGGTTGTGAGTGTTTACGAGTTCTAGGTAATAGAGGACTCAAAACCTTCTATTAAGGTGGAGAGTGTCATAGCCTTTACCTTTGTCTTTCCTTTGACCACCTTGGGTTTGGTGTTTGGTATTGAGAGTATAATCCTATTCATAGAACCTCTTCTTGACGAGACTAAACATCCGTTAAGTAGAATCCTTTGGGTGAGATAAAAGAGTGTTGGAACTTCACCGTACGATACCCACCTTTGACATATACCTTTGTTATCTACCTCTGTCCGTACATATCTTTAGACATCTTGAATCGAACGCCGCAACCAGATACTTGGATCTTTAGAATCCGCATTTCCATTATTCTTGCTTTTATATTCTCTTTATTGTGATCATTGCTTTGCTTGCTACACAAGTTGGATTACCTTTGCTGCTTTATTCTCACCGATTCCCTGAGATAGACTCCGGAATATCAGCCCATACTACGATTGATCTGTACACTGCGGGTTTGCTATTGTTAGGCTTAATTCTTGGATATAAATTTAAAGCTTATCTGCGCACACACCTTTTGGAGCGAACACGTTTTTGGCGCCGTTGCCGGGGAATTGGTCAAGACCAATGTAATACACGGTTGTATAGCTTGGTAGCTTCTTGCTTTGCTACTGATTACTCTTGTTGAGTGTTCCTGCAGAATTTTTCTTTAGGTTTATGCGAAGAACGCGAACCGGTAAAGAATCGTTCCTTATGATCCTGAACCGGAAAAGACTTACAAGAAGAAGTTGAGAGAGGCTAAGAAAATGGCCGCTAACAATAATCAAGAGATAGAAGATCTTAGAGCTGAATTAGATGCAACTCGAGATCAAATAAGGCAACAAGAAGAAGCCTTAAGGAAAGAGAAAGCTGATCAAGCTACTCTACAAGAACAACTTCGAGCCGACATGGCCGATGTGGTAGCGCAAGTCCGATTGTCAAATCAGGAGAGAGACACGGATGCTAGAGTTGTGATTAATCCACCTCCACCAGCACCCATCAATGTCTTACCACCACCAGTTTATGTGCTACCACCACCTCTACCAAGAGTAGAGCCAGCTGATCCGTTTGCAGGTGTTCCACAGACACTTGGGCAACGGATGGACCCGGTACAGCAAGCCCGCCGTCCGGGCATGCATTTGGGAGATCCAGCTAACCGTGACTACGAGTTTAGACCTTAAGTGATTACTATGATTCAGCAGAATCGCTTTGGGGGAATGGAGAGAGAGTCACCGCACCAACATCTTCAAAATTATGAGATTTTGATGGAAATTTTGAGACCTTCTAGATGTGAGAATAACAATTACAAGCTGCGTGTTTTCTTTTCTCTTTGAAGGATAAAGCACTTGTGTGGTATCAATCACTTTCCGCTGGAAGAGTGAACACATGGGAGGAGATGACCGCGGGGTTTCTTACCAAATTCTTTGCGCCATCAAAGACGGCGGAATTTAGAGCAAAGATTAATGCATTTGTGATGAAGAGTGGTGAAAGTCTCTTCACCTTATGGGAAAGGTTCAAAGACCTTTTATTGGATTGCCTACATCATGGGATTCCAAGGATCAATTTGCTTGTGATCTACTTTAAGGGCTTGGATGTAGAGACACAATTCAAGCTACAATCACTTTTAGGTGGAACTTTTATGGACAAGCCAGTTGATGAGGCGTGGGAATTTGTTGAGAAACAAACTCTCACTATTGAGAAGTACTCGCATCGAGGTGATAAAGCAGGGAGTCAAAGCTCAAGAACTCCGGTGCTGAATCTTACCGCCTCTAGTGTTAAGGAGCTAAACGCTTTAAATAGCAAAATGAAGGCTTTGAAAGACCTTTTGACAGCACATGCGAAACAACCCAAGGAGTAGGATGTGGGTTATGTTGGAAGGGGAATTCATCAAGGGAATAGGAATAAAAAACAATTGGAACAATAAGAGCAACCGAAACTACAACAATTGGAGATCCAATCAACAAAATTTAGGTAATCCTTATTCTCATGCTGAAAATTCACTAACCCCTCCTCTTATTCTTCCTCTATTCCTTAGAGAAGTTAGGGACAAGGTTCATCAAGTTCAAGCCAGTCAACAAGGGACAAGCTTGAAGCAATGATAGAAGCCATGATGGGGAAGATGCAAGGGTTAGAGAGTTCCGTCACTTTGATTTCTAAGGCACAAAAAGCCTTGGAAAATCAAGTGTTTAGTAAGGCCAGAAAAGTTCCTAGAGATCAAGGGTGACTTCCCGGAAAAACTGAGGATAACCCGAAGGGGAAAGTGATGTTGATCACAACAAGAAGTGGCGCGAAGACCACCAATCCTACACCGAAAACGAGTGACAAGGAAAAAGTCGTTGTTTACGTTCCTCCTCCAACTTACAAACCTCTGCTGCCGTTTCCACAATCTAGAGCGAGAGCGCATCTAGATAAACACTTTGGTAAGTTCGTTGAACTCATGAGCAAACTGCATATTAACGTACCTTTTATTGATGCAATTTTAGGTATGCCGGACTACGAAAAGTTCTAGAAGGAAATCCTCTCAAACAAGAGGGAACTAGAAGATTTTGGTGATGTGAAGATGACTTCCGAGTCATCGGAGCTCATCAAAACGATGACGGAAAAGATGCCACCCAAGCTGAGGGATCCGGGATTGTTTTGCGTTCCCATGGGCGTTGGAAAGGTGACATATGTTGCTCTTTGTGATCTAGGAGCAAGCGTGAGCATTATTCCACTTGTATTGTGCGAGAAGGTTGGTTTAGGGGAGCCTAAACCGGTAAAGATGAAACTCCACATGACCAATCGATCCACTACTGTACCCGTCGGCATATTAGAGGACATTTCCGTAAAGCTTGGTAAGTTTTACTTTCCTATAGACTTTGTGGTTTTGGACATTCCCGCAGATTATCCAACGCCAATCATTCTTGGGAGACCATTCCTAGCAACTTCTGGTTGTCGGGTGGATTGCAAACATGCAAAGCTATCTTTCAATATAGGAGAAGAAGATGTGGAGTTTGCACTCCAAGAAGAAGAATCAGGGGATACGGTGAGCTCCATTTCACTCAATGATCCGGCAAAAAGGAGCAAGAGATTGAGCATTGTGGAGGAAGAACAGAAAGACCCGAAGATTGGCCAAAACCACGGCCAAAATCAAAGTTCCACGGGCGTGGTTTGTATTAAATCACCCGTGGAAACTCAAGTCGAGAAGCGCCACAGTGAAGATCACGACCGTGGGAATGTCAAGATGGCCATGGAAGCTGAAACTTGCGATGCTTCTTTCCCTCTTCTTAAAACATTCTTGAACGTTGTTTTAACTTTTTTCCACCCTTACAAACATCCAAAGATGGTTCGAGAAGTCATAACAAAGTAACGAGCGCATTCAAGGATGTGCAAGCTTACAAGAAAAAATGGAAGAAGTGGAGCAATAGACATTGGATTCTGAAGGATTTGAAAGAAGGAGACCTTGTCCTTCTCTTCAATTCCCGCCTTCGTCTATTTCCTGGTAAGTTGAATCTCGTTGGACCGGACCGTTTGTAGTTAAACATATTTTTCCCCATGGTGTAGTTGAAGTATGGGGTGAGCAATTCGGAGCTTTCAAAGTTAATGGCCAACGACTCAAAAAGTACATACCGGAGAGTCAGATTGAGGGGATTGCACCTATCCTTCTCACTTGAGCAACAAAAAGGAACAGTCTAGCTACGAACCTTAAACAAAGCGCTTCTTGGGAGGCAACCCAATGTATTGCTTTATTTCCCTTTTCCTTAGATTAGCTTAGATAGTTGTTTTGTCGTTTTTTGTTGGTTCGTTCCCGGTTTTTCTTATGTCTTTGGATGACAGGAACTGGAAAATCTCCAAGAAGATGTAAAGAAGAATAGCAAAGTCAGAATTGTCGAAAAAGGACGTAAAAAGAGATTCCACGGACAATAATAGATTTCCACGGCCGTGGTTCTCTATCTTTGGCCGTGGAAACACAAGTCGAGAGGCACCACGGGTGATTCCACGGCCGTGGTTTTTTCAGGACGGCCGTGGTTTTCCAAAATTCCACAAAAATATAAAAGATTTCCTTCACTTCACAGTTGCAGCAAAAAACCCCCAAATACCACGCCCAGTTCACGAAAATCGCCGACCCCTAACCCCAGCACCAATCTTCGCATCCGGCAACCGTTTGAAGCGATTCTTCATCCCAAATCGAAGCTCCCATCGTTCTATTGAAGATTATGCGTTCAAACTGCACAAACAAACAAGAAATCAGCAAGCATTTGGATTTTTCAATCCAAAAACCTAGGTTTTTCTCTCAAACTTGATCTTGGTTCGATTCTTTCGATTTCGTTGAAGATTTGTTAGAGAAATGGACGGAATTGGAATTAGAAATATCCTAGGACTGGTGCTGTTGAGTTTGATCTTTGTTGTTGACGATTTCTGAAAAATCGACAAAAACCACGGGCAGATTTTGGATTCCACGGCCGTGGTGTTGGAAGATCCGACCGTGGTTTTTCCAGATATGGACGGTTTGCGCCGAAGTGGTCGTAATTTGTTCAGAAAAAGCAAGGAATCCTCTTCCTCCTCCCGACCACCACCACCACAACCCCCACAACAACAACAACCCCCTCCTAGTCTCCCCCGCATTCTAGAAGAACACAAGAAAGCCTATAACACCATCCAATCTCGCATCATTGTACCCCCTAGGTACCTTGTACTTGAGGAGCTCGAGTGTCTGAATGTTTTGGATGATCTCAATATGATGATTGACAATGTTGGGCTTAGGGACTTCATAGGCATTATAGAGCATGCTTATGAAGAGTTAACCATGGAGTTTCTTTGCTCCTTTGACCTTGATCCTAGGGAGAGAACCATTAAGGATGATGAACCAGAACATTAACATGTCTATCGGGAGGTTTTCTCAGATTTTTGGGTTTGGAGATACCACTCACGGGACATTACCTAGAGCTACGAGACCTCATGCCTTTTGGAAGTGCATTGCTATGGTGGTGAGTTCTGCAGATAGGTGGCACCCGGCCGACTCCAAGGAAAGCTTGATATACAATCTGCCTTCAAGCTTGCACATCGGATTATGTCCGAATATTTGTTTCCTAGGACCGAGACGCCGCAGCGGCTTAAGGCCGATGAGCTTTTCATATTGTTTAGCATGGCTACCGGTACCACTCTTGACTGTGCCACACTACTTGCTGATAGTCTGAGGAAAATCAAGAATAAGGCTAAGGGAGATATATGCGTGGGAGGGATTGTGACTCATATTGCTCGTTGTCTAGGCGTTGATTTTTCCGCCTGTGAGCTTGTGGCATAAGCTAGGCCTCTTGGTCCTGAGCATTTCATTCATAAGGGTATTTTGATTCCCCGTCACAGAGGACCGCCGCATGCTGCTATGCCCTAGGAGGGCAAAGGTGGGAGAGGGATTCCATGGAAGGAGGAATACTCCATTCGGAACCCTCACAATTGGAAGCTGACATTTGAGCCTATGCATGCTGAGATGGGAGGTCTAGAGTATGTGGAGGATGATGCCGTAGTTGAGGCGGTACGAGGACAGGGTCAGGACTACATGGATACTGGGAAGGATACCGGTCCGAGTGATTACAAAGTTGATGGAGACTTTGGTAGCTCTCAGGAGCCACCATCTGCATTTCCGTCTATGGGAGAGAATCACGAGCCTCCTAGGAGATCCACTGCCCGTCGTCCATAAGCTAGTCGTTCCCAACACCGAGCCAACACGCCCGAGCGCCCCACATGGTTCGACGAGCAGCCTCCATGGCTTGCAGGATTGTTGTCAGGGATGGATAGCATGGACAACCGCCTAGGCACCGTGGAGGAGGGGCAGTAGATGATGCGGGACCTCTATCATGCTCAGTTTGGCCGCGCCTATGACCCGACATGGCATCCATTCTCACCACCGCTTTGATGATGACGTTCACTCCTTAGCAACTTTACCAGACTCGTGAGTTCTTGTATTTTTTCCTTTACTGTTATTGCACGTCGGGGACAACGTGTTGTTCAAGTATGGGGTGATTGAAATACTTTTGTTTGTAATAACTTTGGGATTCTTGTTTGTTTGATTGTACATCGTACTTTGCATCTTTCATTACCATTATCACATATTTCGTTATTGCTTTGCATTTGATAGCTTTGAAAAATCAGGGAAAATTTTTTTTGGAAAATTCAAAAAAATTTCTGCTTCTAGGATTGGAGATAACTTCAATGAAGAAAATTACTTGTGAATTGGATTTTTGATGATTTTTATGTGTTTAAAATGCATTGTGAATTGTGAAGGATGTGAATGTTTTGCTAAACTTTCTTGCAAGTTTGATAATTTGGAATTTGATCTAAATCATGTTGAGAATTTGAAGGTTGAAACCGCTTTATAAGTTCTTGCACTTCTTATTGATATAATTAAGGCATTTCGGTTTTGATTCCTTTCTTCTTCTTGATCACCTTTTAGCTCCTCATGAATATCTATATTTTGCCCCTTCTTACCTATCCGGGAATTAGGATGCAATTGTGCGAAAGTGTGAAGTTTGAAGTTGAAAGTGGTAAAGTGTGTTAGAAAATAGGTTTGGGGAAGTCAATCATGATGATGAGTAACTCGGCACCATTCACATAGCCGGGTGACCGACGGTATTTCTATGGTCGTCTATACTCAATCAAAAGTAAATCCCGACTTAGCACTAAGAACAAGTATAGTGATTAAGTAAGGGTCGAACCCAAGAGAGTTAAGGTGTTTTAGATGCGATTATCGATTATAATGACAAGTAACACAAGGGGGGGGGGGGGTTGGTTAAATTGATGCACAAAAACTTATGAAAACGATTAATGCGACAAGTAAGACAATAATGGATGAATCTAAACTAGGTTGATTCTAAGCATGCAATTGCTACTTTGGTGAGTTCCTTTAACAAGTTTTCAAGTAATCTCCCGTCTCGATCATATATATGTGTTGAGCCAACCGGCATCATCACAACTTAACAGGTTAGAGTTCCGTAAACCTACAAGAACAAATAACAAGTTAGCTTTCATACAAAGACTAATGGATATAAAGAGAAGATTAAAACCGTTAAACTTATCTTTATATTTGTGTTCCTTTTCTTTAAGTAATCACAACCCGTTATTACTTAAAGTTGCTACTAGATTAAAGACCCGAACCCGGAACCTATTAATCCTAGTTGTTTACATGCACTTTAGAACCTAAGGTGATCAATCTCGAGCAATAGTAAACATGCAATTAGACAATGGAGATCAAGGAAACACAAAGTATTACTGAATGAAAACTTATATTATAAAGAACTTCCAACCAAAGTAACAATGTAGCTTCAAACCAACCCAATGTAGCAAGGGAGTTAGCAACACATTACAAGGTAGCAAGACAATCTAAGTGGATAATTTATTGGCTAACAAGATGATAAGATGGATCATTCTAGCAATCAACCAAGGACTATTTATACTACAAAAGGCACTAAATAGGAGTAAATGGCCGGCCCAAAACAACCACCTTTAATGCCAGAAAGGTGGTGTAAACAGCCGGAGTAAAGCTTCTGACGTTAAGCCGCAGGGGCGCCCCTTCAGCTCCGCAAGGGCGGTGAAGGCAAAAACGCTTGATCTTCTTCAAGGCCGCAGGGGCGGCTAGGTAATTCCGCTGGGGCGGATCTTCAATGCTCTTCAAACGTCTGACTCTTTGACTTCCTGACGTTTCTGGTGCCAAGCCGCCGGGGCGTCCCTATGTCGACGCAGGGGCGGTGACATAGCCTCTTCGCCTTCCAACTCCTAGGTTGAGGCACAGACAGGGGCGCAATGGGAGACACAGGGGAGCTGGTCTTCATTTCTTTAGGGCAGGTCACCGCAGGGGCGCCAAGGTGTGGCGCAGGGGCAGTGACACACTTCATGGCTGGCGCTGGTGAAGGCGCAAGGAGCGCTCCAGTGTAAGGCGTCACCCGTAGGGGCGGTGGCAGGGCTCTGCAGGGGTGGTGAGGCAACAAAAGCTTTGCTTCGTGAACGATCTTCACTCCTAAGTGCTTATAACTCCTTCCTTAGCTTCTTTTAGTCTTCTTCTTCTGGACCTAGAAGTTAGTAGCATAAACCGACACAAATGCTATCAAAAGACTCTAAAAACTATCCTACATGATAGTGATTCCATCACCTATCACCGGGTGTTTGTGTCTTGCCAAAGTCGGATTGAGCGATATTCCTAACGAGTCATTGTATGTGCATCATGGTTTGAGGCAACTTGAAAAATTAAGTTAATGCTGATTTCCTAGGCTTTGGTTATTATGCATCTTTGTCTTTGATCTCAAAAAGTAAAGTAAAAGAAAAATTTTGTGCTAAAAAAGAAGAGAAAAACTCTTGTTGGTAGTTGTTGAAGTGTTCTTAAAAAGTTTGTGATGTTATTGTCCTCTTTCCCGGATTTTGCACCACATATCCTATATAATATCCCAACCTAACATGTCTCTTGACCTTCTTTTTGAAAGACCTTAAAAATCTTTGAGATTGTTGTTTGACTTTGTGGTCCAAATTGGATTCTTCCCATGATTGATTTTGATTTTGCTTCAGTTTATGATGCTTGTTTTGAAACTTCTGCGAGACATGAGTCTTTTTGTTCACATAACAGTTTTCGGAAAGTTTTGAAACAATTGTAGAGAGGGATTTATGAATAGAAGCACAAATTCAAATAAATATTGTGTTTTTCCTTGTCTTCGCATTCATATTTCATACATCTTTGTATTCTAGATTTGAAACTTGCTTGGGGACAAGCAAGAGGCAAGTATGGGGTATTTTGATAGCATGAAATATGACGTAGTTTAGATGTGCATATAGGTAGTTTTTCCATTTCTTTTGACCACATGGACATACATTTATAGCACTTATTGAGCATATTCACCTATTATTTAGAATCGAGATCTACAAAAGCTTTGTTGTGATTTTAGGTGAATTGGCACTGAATTGGAGTAGAAAGGAAGCATTTACTGAGTATTGGTCGATGAGGAGTTCATTGGGAAGTATTGGAACATCATAGAAAGGAGTATAAAGTGAAGCAAAGGAGAAAAGCATAGAAAAGGAGAAACCACGGTCAAGAAGGAAATTCCACGGCCGGGGTTTTGGTAATTCTTTGAATTTCACACGTGGAAAGGAAGGCCGAGAGTCATCATGGTAGGAACAACGGCCGTGGTTTTGATGATGCCACCCGTGGTTTTCTTCAAAAAAGACCGTTCAGTTATTGCCAGTTGCCACGTCAGCAAGAAGCCCTTATACCTAATTTTATCTTTCAAAAGAAGGCTGACGACTGCATTTTGAGGACTATGCTTTACACACTGGAAGGAGGCTACAGATTTAGATTCATTTCCATACTTCGGATTTCTCTACGCTAGAGATTGGATTGCTTCACCATTGGAGGGAGATTGAAGAGCTTCCTTGATTCTGCTTTGGAGATTTTGTGAGATTTTCTTAGGTTTTGAGAACACATATTTAGGGATTATACATTGTTTGATTCAATTATTGATTTTGAAGATTGATTATTGAGATATCATTATTCATCTTTGTGTTCTTCTTGGTTGCATGTCTTTCTTGATTTCCTTTCTTAATCTTGATTTGAATATGATGATGATTGTTGGCTAAACCCCCCCTGTGATTCTAGGGTGAAGGGTTGAAGGTTGTGGTATAGATGATGATAGATTAAGTGTTAACAGATCGGACCCTAAGAGTTGTGAGACAAAACCCTCATACAAGGTTTTCCATGGCTTGTTCTTCCGGAACCACGACCGTGGTTTTCCAAGATTTGCCCATGGTTTCCTCTGTTTTGCACGTTTTGCCCTTGCCTTTATCCAAAGTTAAAGATTGCCTAAATCCTACCTTTGTTAACCCTTTGTAACCTTTGGCCTTGCTTGGTTGTGAGTGTTTACGAGTTCTAGGCAATAGAGGATTCAAAACCCTCTATTATGATGGAGAGTGTCATAGCCTTTACCTTTGTCTTTCCTTTGACTACCTTGGGTTTGGTGTTTGAGGTCCTAGCCCATAGCATTCCGAGTCCTATGGATTTGGGGTGTTACGAACATGGATTAGAGCCTTAGGTTGACAACAATGGCACTCACAATCTTCTTGAAATGCTAGAACGAGTAGAGATTGTAGAATTGGTAGAGAGGGTTATGCTTCCATGAGATTGAGTGTGTATACCTCGGAGTTTGAGACCGAGAGGATCTGAGGTTATTCAAGTTTCTGGATGAAACTTGTTTTTAGGGGGATCTGATGTAAAAACCAAGTTCTCTAGGAGATTCCGCGGTCGCGCCTTGCCTTGCCCGCAATCGCGCTACCGTAGGTGCGGCTATATTGGGCCGCGGTCGCTGCATAGCAGAGGAAGCGGACGTCTTTTTAGCCGACTTCCTTTTTACTTTCTTCCTTCTTAAGTCTCTCTTTTTTCTCGTCTCAGGGTTTGGAAACCAATTTATGATCTTCTCTTCTTTTTCCTCTCTTATACATCCTTTCTCTCTTCTTCTCTTTCTTATTCTTCCTTGATCTTCTTCCAAGTTAATGATATTGATGTTGATTTTGTTGGTTGCTGAGGGTAGTAGACAGTAGTGTAGCTTGGGGTTCTTCCTTCCATTCATCTACAAAAGAGTGGTAAGCCCTTATTCCCTTCCTTCTTTCTCTTTTCCTTGTTCTTCCTTGTTTTTGAATCCAACAAGGGAGGATCTTATCGTTTTGTAACATCTGGACGTTTGGTGTGTATGTATAGATGAAGGTGATAACATGAAATATGACGTAGTTTAGATGTACATATAGGTAGTTTTTCCCTTTCTTTTGAGCACATGGACATACATTCATAGTATTTATTAAGCATATTTACCTATTATGTTGGACACGAGATCTACAAAAGCTTTGTTGTGATTTTAGGTGAATTGGCGCTGAATTGGAGTAGAAAGGAAGCATTTACTGAGTATTGGTCAATGAGTAGTTCATTGGGAAGTATTGGAACATCATAGAAAGGAGTATGAAGTGAAGGAAAGGAGAAAAGCATAGAAAAGGAGAAACCACGGCCAAGAAGGAAGTTTCACGGCCGGGGTTTTGGTAATTCTTTGAATTTCACACGTTGAAAGGAAGGTCGAGAGTCATCACGGTAGGAACCACGGTCGTGGTTTTGATAATGTCACCCGTGGTTTTGATGATGTCACCCGTGGTCGAGGGTCATCACGGTAAGAAGGCTGACGGATGCATTTTGGGGACGATGCTTTAAACGCTGGAAGGAGGTTACACATTTTGATTCACTTCCATACTTCGGATTTCTCTACGCTAGAGATTGGATTGCTTCACCATTGGAGGGAGATTGAAGAGCTTCCTTGATTCCGCTTTGGAGATTTTGTGAGATTTTCTTAGGTTTTGATTATTGTCTTTGAGAACACATATTCTGGGATTATACATTGTTTGATTCAGTTATTGATTTTGAAGATTGATTCTTGAGATATCATTATTCATCTTTGTGTTCTTCTTGGTTGCATGTCTTTCTTGATTCCCTTTCTTAATTTTGATTTGAATATGTTGATGATTGTTGGCTAAACCCCCTACAATTCTAGGGTGAAGGGTAGATGATTGTGGTATAGATGATGATAGATTAAGCCTTAACAGATCGGACCTTGAGAGTTGTGAGACGAAACCCTGGAACGAGGTTTTCCACGGCCTGCTCTTCAGGAACCACGACCGTGGTTTCCCAAGATCTGCCTGTGGTTTCCTCTGTTTTGCACGTTTTGCCCTTGCCTTTATCCAAAGTTAAAGATTACATAAATCCTACCTTTGTTAACCTTTTCTAACCTTTGACCTTGCTTGGTTGTGAGTGTTTACGATTTCTAGGTAATAGAGGATTTAAAACCTTCTATTAAGATGGAGAGTGTCACAGCCTTTACCTTTGTCTTTCCTTTGACTACCTTGGTTTGGTGTTTGTTATTGAGAGTATAATCCTATCCTTAGAACCTCTTCTTGACGAGACTCAACATGTGTTAAGTAGAATCCATTGGGTGAGATAAATGGGTGTTGGAACTTCACCGTACGATACCCACCTTTGACATATACCTTTATTATCTAGCTCTGTCCGTACATATCTGTAGACATCTTGAAACGAACGCCGTAACCGGATTCTTGGATCTTTAGAATCCACATTCCCATTATTCTTACTTCTATATTCTTTATTGTGATCATTGATTTGCTTGCTACACAATTTGGATTACCTTTGCTGCTTTGTTCTCACCGATTCCTTGAGATCGACTCCGGAATATCAGCTCATACTACGATTGATCTGTACACTGCGGGTTCTCTATCGTTAGGCTTAATTCTTGGATATAAATTTAAAGCTTATTTGCGCACACACCTTTTGGCCCAAACTGAAGGTAAGTTTGCCCTTAGTGATTCCTGTTGAGGAGTGAATTGAATCCAGTGATATTTTGTCGAAACCCAAAGAGGTGTGCTCTATTAAGGAAACCGCACCCGCGCATCACCTTTTCCGACCCACGTCTTTAAGCGTTGTCGCCACCCTCATGACTGCGTTGGCCGGAGTCGTGGCTTCTAGAGCTTGTCACCGCGTCCATGCATTTCCTTGTCCGTTCCTGCGCCTTAATTTTGGACATACCAAGTCCATTGGTATGAGATCCTTTCCTCTTGTCCTTATAGATTCATAGTAGGAGCATGCTAGGTTAGATATGATATGATGTATATGATCCTTGAGGATCTTCTGAGACTAGGAGTGATACGTTCTAGTGTGTTGGATAGTGGTTGATTGTGTGCCTTATTCTATTAGGCATAGAGTATATTCTTACGGGAATCCGAGAGTTGTTTGATAGTGGAGAGTACCTGGTGAAAGGTAAGTCCGTGGGACTTACTTAGTTATGTTTATATGTTGGATGAGTACATGAGTGGTGTGTGTTATATGCGTTATATCATGTTATAGGTTGTTTATTACCAACATATGATTTTCCCACTAGTATTGGACGGGACAACTTTCTTAGAATTCACGAGGGAGTCTGAGGGGTTCTTTGGGACTTGGCCCTTCCTGGTATACGGAAAGGTATCTCTCCACTCCACATGGTATACGGGGAGGTAATCCTGACCACTCCAGATGGTTGATAGCATGTATTATAGTCTATATTTTGGGACTTGTTTAGATGTTTTATCTTCAATAATCTACATGTTTGAATGTATATTATGTGATTATATTGTCGTTTCATCTACCTTTACGGGAATCGAGGTCTACACCAAGTTTCGTTGTAATCGTAGGTAAAATGGCACGTTTTGCATCAAAATGGAGCTAAGGAGCAAGAGAGCCATTGGAGCTACATTCAGGAGCTTAGAATGGAGCTCAGGAAGCAAAGAATTAACAAAGAAGATTTACTTTGGACCAAATTTGAGAGATTTCACCTTCAGCTGATATTTACCTCGGTTAACCACAGAGTCACCTCGACCGAGGTGATCTAGAGGAGCGCCCCGACCGAGGCGAATATCCTGACGCGGCGAGATATATTTTATTTGGCTGAGATCTTTTATTTTTGGAAGGAGAGATCTTAAATTTTTGGGCTGGATTTCTGGAAGGAAGATCATATATTTGGGAGATCTATTTTGGAGATATGGATATATTTTATTAGGATATTATCTTTTTAAGATATTATTATCTTTGGAAGATAATTCTCCTATATAAAGGGTTGGATTTTCCACAAGTTCAACCATGCTTAGAGGCTGAGAATAACCAGCAAAGGGAGTATTTTCTGGAAGCTTTGAAGGAAGGAAGGAAGGAAGATTGAAGATCAATCAAGGAAAGATTGATAGCTTGTTATAACTTTTTAAGGGGATTTGTAAGACTTTCTTAGATTCCCTTTTGTTTGATTGTCTTGTTGGATTTGTAATCCAAGGAACGCTGATTTGTTTGATATTTGATTCAGTTATTGAAGCCATGTTCTTAAGATTTTTGTGTTCAAATATTCATTCTCTTCTTATATATTTAATTATTGTTTTCATGATGATGAGTGGCTAATTTCCTTGTGCAATTCTAGGGTGATTGGCTGAAGGTTGTGGGAAAAACAATGATAGAATAATCTTAAATCCCAGTAGGACCCTGAAAGCTTGAGTCTTTATCCTTAACCTTAGAACATCTCGTTCAGTCGATGAACATCTCGGCCGGGGTGGAACTTGACTGACCTTGAAAGCTAGAATTTGCATATTCCCTTAATTGACTTTATTATCATGTTTGAGTGCTTTAATTGCTTTTGTGGTTATTAGTTGCATTAACGACCTATACTTGCTCTGTTTCACCTAAGTCCCTGTGATCGACCCCTGGAATTCTTGCTTTTATTACAATTGATCCGTACACTGCGGGTTCGCATCCTTGTTTTAAGCATACTTCTTCGGATATAAATTTAAAGCTTACACACACCATTTGGAGCGAACAATAAAAGAAAAAAAAGGCGAGAGTCATAGACTTCTCTTGTCACAACCATACACTGATTATGAGTGTATGACCTTATGAAAGATAATAAAACGGAAAATCTGTGATAGCATTCTTGGTGTTTATTGTAATTCTATTATGCGTTTGTTCTTATGTATTACTCTTACATATGAATAGTCAGCTAACGGTTTATACCATGTTGTAGATGTTTTGCAGGAGAGGAAGGCTACAGAGTGATCTATTGGGAGTGATCAGTTGAGGATTTCCGTACATGTAGGAAAGGTTACATGGTTTGTATTTACAAATACATGGTTGTATAATTTTTGTACTCGGATGTGAGTTTTGTAGCTATTTTGGTTATGATCTTTCAGTTTTATCGATGTTGGTTTATGGTTATTTGTGCCTTGTTGCAAGATCCGGTGAACTTATTGTTAGACTAGGGTCAGGACCCATTGTGAGGTGCTAGACTGTAACATTCCGAGTCTTATAGATTTGGGGTGTTATAATCTTACTGTCATTGGAACTCCTCAGCAACATGGTATTGATGAAAGGGTGAACATGGCACTTCTTCTAGATTAAAGCATTCCCTTTGGGGTGAAGCGGTTGTCTCAACTACTTACCTTATAAAAGGGTCAACTTGTAGTGTCATCTCCTCTAAGACACCCCAAGAACTTTGGTCTTAATCCCTACCCACCCTAACCCATTTGAAATATTTTGGTTGTACTTCTTTTACCCATCACTCAAACGGTAAACGGAATGCTAGGGTACAAAAATGTGTTATGGTTGGTTACCTTGAAGGGGTACAAGGTTGTAAACTTCTTATTGTTCAACCTGGTGCTTACAAAGCTATCATTAGTAGAAATTTTACCTTTCTAAAAGATAATTTTTCATTTTAAAAATGTTGTTACTTCTATTGAGAAAGACAACTACTCAAATAATGAACAAACCTTCTATACACCCGGATTGAGCCAACAACTCGCTAAGGATGATATAGAAAATTGTGTGCTTGTGGAGCTATTTGGTGCTTCCACTTCCACTACAGAATACTCTCAGTGTAATCCACCCGGTTGATATAGTACATATCTTGCTGATGCTTCTACAGCTCACCACTTAGGTGGGCTAGATGGCAACTCAATGTTAGATAATGATAATCACTCTACATCTCTTGCTTCTTCTTCTAAATCTGAGAATCATGATGTTTTGTCTGATGTTACTATACCAATGCTTCTTTTCCTATGAATGCTTTACCATCTCTGACTGATTATCAATTAACTAGAGATAGACAACCTAGGGAAAGAAAGCCAAATCTAATGAAATACCCCATACTTGCCCCTTGCTTGTCCCCAAGCAAGTTCCA
Source organism: Fagopyrum homotropicum (assembly GCA_033239125.1). NCBI lineage: Eukaryota > Viridiplantae > Streptophyta > Magnoliopsida > Caryophyllales > Polygonaceae > Fagopyrum > Fagopyrum homotropicum. The sequence continues at coordinate 53,845,827 of BSWB01000002.1, forward strand.
AATCTTAAGTATAAGATAGAATGGATTATACGTCATTAAGATCAATGAAAAGTATTTCAAAACATTTTTGGTGGTGTGCTCCACTCATAGATCACTCTAAGAGAATGTTTCATGGTTTTTAAAATCAAAACATGATCAAAACATTTTATAAATATAAGAAAGTTGTTCATCTTTGCATAAAATCATAGAATGCTTAATAAATCATAATTATCGAAATTAATCATGTATAATCCAGTTTAAACCACTAAGTCAATCAACAAGCTTGAGGTCTCAAGGGCTTTTCAAGAGAAGGTCAAGAAACGTGTGAGAGTGGGATGTATATAGGGAATGTGGTGCTAGAATCAGGGAAAAGGATCTTACTTCACTTCCTTTGAACTTCAACATCTTCCACCAATAAGCTTTGCTTATTTACTTTTTACTTTACTTTTTGGGATGCATGGACAGAGGTGCACAATAACCGAAGCCTAGGAGATCAGCAATCATTAATTTCTCGAGATGCCTCAAACCCTTGATGCACATACCATGACCCGTTAGGAATATCGCTCAATCCGACTTTGGCAAGACACAAACACCCGGCTATGTAAATGGTGCCGAGATGCTCATCATCATGATTGACTTCCCCAAACCTATTTGTTTCTTTCTAACTTCCAGCCAACATCGCAACTTTTCTTTCACTTGCTTTTCACTTGCTTGCTTCCAAATTCCCAGATAGGTAAAGGGAGGCAAATATGTATATGAGGGGCTAAGCATGATCAAGAAGAAGAAGAAGAGAAGAGAGTGAATTGCCTTAATCATCCCAGGAAGAAAGTGATAGAACTCATCATGTGGTGTCAACCTTCAAATTCAACATAATTTGAATAAAAATAAAGTATTAAACATGCCAAAATTTCAAACAAAGCATTTTGCAACTTAAATATATCATAAAACCTTTCAAACATATAAAGATTTCAAAACCAATCTGCAAACAAAATCTTCACTGAGGTCATATCCAGATAAGAAGCACAAAAATCGTTTCGAAAACTCTCTCAATTAAACCGCCTCGGTCGAGATGTTCTAAGTCAACCGAGGTGAAGTACCTCGTCTGGCAAGAATCACCCCGGTCGAGGTCATAAAAGTTTTTTTCTTAACCAGTTTTTGACATTTTTCTCAATCAAATAACCTGTATGCATGCATGTAGTCTCAGATAAGCACATAGAGCATAAGAAAATCATAAATAAAAAGTCATAGTCATACAAGCATACACAAATGTCAAATAAGATACATCCATACCCCATACTTGGGACACATTGTCCCAATCGGTCAAAATAAGTCTGAAAATAGAGTACTCACCGGACATAAGTTGAGCTGCATAAATAATAAAGAAAAGAAATCCCTGCTAGCTCTAATCCTGATCTGCTGGTGGTGGTGGTGGTGGATATGGGACGTAAGGATGCTGGGATGGATCAAAAGGGTAGCCCATAGTATGCTGGAACTGTATCTCCAACATCCGGCGCTGGTAGTGCTGGCTCTCCTTCATCTCCAACATATCCAAGGATAGGGCGGTGTAAGAGTTGATCATCTGCTCCGTCAGCTCGTCAATCCGTCGGTGAGCTACGGGATCCCTCTGTCTACGGACTCTGTGCCTAACAGGACGTGATGGTGCTGCAGCTGCCTCCTCCTTTGTAACCTCATCGTCTAAGTCAACAACTGGCATACTAGGGCCCGTTGTGTCTGTCCCTGTCTCCATGGCAGCACCGCCATCATCATCCTCATCCTCCTCCTGCACCTGAGTTGCTGCCGCGTCTCTAGCATCCTCAATGTAAGGTATCCACGCGGTGGACCAGTACTGTGGATCATAGACGGAGAACTGGGCTGACCACCTGATGCCCTGAGGGGCAGTCTGCTCCCAAGGCATCGCCACATATGGCGTAGTGAGTCCGCGAGGAACTAGAATCCTCCTCGTGATCATCTCCTGTAATCCTAGCGGCTTGGCAGCCGCCACCAATGTACATGCACTAAGGTCCAAATCCATGACTGTCGCTATATGAGTCACTAGGCCGCCACAACAGACATCTCCCTTCTCCTTAGCCTTGATCTTGTGCAGATCCTCAGCTAGCATCACCCCAAAATCAGGCACTCCCCTAGTCACCATACAGAAAAGACTCAGAAGCTCCCCCTGTCTAATCTTCTAGGGCGTCTCAGTGCGCGCCAGAAGGGTCTCACTGAATATACAGTGGGCAAGTCGGAAAGCAAGGTGGAAGATGATGTGCTCCCTGGAGTCTCCAGGTCTCCACCTATCAACATACTCTACAACGTGAGCAATCTGTCCCCAAAACTGTCGAGCCACGGCTTGAGAAGGGAAGTTGGTAACTGTGGGGGTCGGGAAGCCAAAAATGTCTCTCCACTGGTCCATAGGAACTAAGTAGTTCCGGTTCAGCAACCGGTACTTGATGGCTCTCTCCTCAGGCAGGTGAGTAACAGAACTAATAAACTCTAATGTAGGCTCGAGGTAGGCTGGAGCTCTAATCTCCATGAACTGCTCTAACCCCACCATAGAAACCATCCTCCTAAGATCAGCAGCCACATGGAGGCAAACAAAAGCGGAGATATCAAGAAAACACGGCGCAATCACGGGGCGCGCGCATATGCGGTCGAAATCAGCCCGGTGACGCTCGTGGATCACCGGAATAGAAGGTCGGGAAGAAGAAGAAGGTGAGGATCTATCCCTCAGAACTATTTGGCGATCAGATCTAGAACTCATTTTTCTCTCTCTAACAGGTCACCTCGGTTGCTCTGACAGATCTCAAGAATCACCTCGGCCGAGGCGTAGGTCGACTGGACCGAGGTAGATCGTTGTTCGATTTGAACTCTCTGAATTCCAGTTCTTTTCCCCCAATTTCACTAACAGTTGTTCCTAAGGGGTACTTAAGCCTTTTTCAACACAAATGATTGGCAACCAAAGCCAATTACGTCCAAAACCAGTAAAAAGAAGAAAGTTAGGGTTTCTGATTTAATTACCCAGATTCAGTCGATTGGAGGCGTTTTTGATGCAGTTTCTCGCTTGCAATCTGTTCCTCTGGCCTTTCCTTGCGAGATCGGGGCAAGAGTCGTAGAAAACGATCGAGAAACGGGGAAGCGAGGTGATTTGGGTGCCGCGATCGAGAGAGAGATGGGAGGGAAAGAGAGAGAAATTGTTCCCCTTTTATACCCCTCGTCGATTCTGCTATCACCTCGGTCGAGATGGTCCCGACTGGACCGAGGTGCCTGGACCGAGGTGGATCGTTGTCAGCCCTAGTCGCTTTGGTTGCTCAAGAATCATCTCGGTCGAGGTGCTGTGACTGCAACCGAGATGTGTCTCAGTCAAACTCCGTCTTCTCAATTTCTCGAACTTCTGTCCTTCTAGTGTTGCTCCTGGGTTGTAATCCTTCCTTAGAAAGTACTTGGTTTCTGTCTAGGACGCCAAAAACAAAGCAAAGAAAAGCAAAAGCAAACTATCTAAAGCTAGACTAGAAAAAGGGAAAAGAAAGCAATATCTTGGGTTGCCTCCCAAGAAGCGCTTGATTTAAGGTCGCTAGCTGGACCGTACGGCATTCCTAAACAAGGTGTAGTGATGCAATCTCCTTAACCTGGGCTTCCGGTTGATATTTCTTAAGCCTATGACTATTGACCTTGAAGCTTCCACTTGTCTCTCCCCAAATCTCAACTACACCATAAGGGAAAACATGTTTCACAACGTAAGGTCCTGTCCATCTAGATTTCAACTTACCTGGAAAGAGGCGAAGGCGGGAGTTGAAGAGTAGAACTAGATCTCCTTCTTTGAACTCCTTAGGAATGATACGCTTGTCATGCCATTTCTTTGTCCTTTCCTTGTAAATCTTGGCATTCTCATAAGCGTTCAAACGTAGCTCTTCCAGCTCATTGATGTCCAATAGCCGCTTCTCACCGGCTTCCTTGATGTCGAAATTCAACCATTTGATTGCCCAATACGCCTTGTGTTCTAACTCGATGGGCAGATGGCAAGACTTCCTATATACCAAATTACAAGGGGTGGTACCAATGGGAGTCTTGAATGCGGTCATGTAAGCCCAAAGAGCATCGTCCAACTTCGTGGATCAATCCTTCCTCGTCCTAGAAACGGTCTTTTCAAGATTGCTTTGATTTTTCTATTCGAGATTTCGACCTGTCCACTAGTTTGAGGGTGATAAGGAGTTGCTACCTTGTGGGTTACCCCATACTTCGATAGAAGTGCTTTAAACTTCCGGTTGATAAAATGTGTCCCTCCATCGCTGATGATGATGCGTGGAGTCCCAAAACGTGGAAAGATAGTCCGATTAAAGAACTTCACAACCACCATGGCGTCATTGGTTGGGGAGGCTATGGCTTCCAACCATCTAGAGACGTAATCGACAGCTAGGAGAATGTAGAGGTTTCCTCCGGATGATGGGAAAGTTCCCATGAAATCAACTCCCCATACATCAAAAATCTCAACTTCTTGGATGTTGTTGAGTGGCATCTCGTTCCTTCTAGATAGATTCCCTATTCTTTGGCATGTATCACAAGAAACAACAAACGTTTGCACATCCTTAAATAATGTAGGCCAAAAGAAACCGGAACGTAATGCCTTAGCGCATGTTTTGTGAGTGCTAGCATGTCCTCCACAAGGAAGCGAATAGCAATGCCGTATGACACTAGTTACTTCATCTTCCGGAATGCATCTTCGAAGTATCCCGTCTGGACCTCTCTTAAACAGCAGAGGTTCATCCCAATAGTAATGGCGTACATCTTTAAAGAATTTCATCATTTGAGCGTACGTCAATCCGGGCGGTATTTCCTGGCAGACAAGATAATTAACAATGTCAGCATACCAAGGTTCTTTAGTATTAGAAGTTTGGTGGAGTCAGTGCTCCACCAACTGAGAATGAGTTTCAGAAAAAATAGTAAGAAGTTTGTTATTCTTAGTTGAAGGCATCTCGCTTGATGTCTCAGTCGGTGCCCGAGGTGGGTGGCCGAGATGTTCTCCAGATAAGAACGCCTCACTTGGTCCCGAAAGTGCCTCGGTCGAGGTACTGCAATTGGGACCGAAACTGGAGTTTCTCTTCTCCTGAATTAGTCTTTCAATCTTAGCTCCTGGATCTTCTTCCAGTGCCTTTAAGCTCCGTATATCTGCATCACAAGAAGCATATATACCTTCCTCCATTAAGCTAAAACTAATAACTCTTTCAAGAGGGTCATTAATAAGGATAGAGCTCACCAATTCTCTAGATTCTTCTTCATCATAGATGTTGAAGATATCATCCTCCAGCGGCTCTCCTTTCATTGCAGCAAGCAATGCAAACTCCACTTGATCTCCGCCAATTTTGAATTTAAACTTGGTGTTCTTACAATCCACATTGCAACCCAAAGTTGCTAGAAATTGCCTCCCGAGAATGATAGGAACGGGATAATCTGCGGGTATATCAAGTACAACAAAGTCTATAGGTAAATAGAAGTTACATAACTTAACCGGAACATCTTCTAAAATGCCCACGAGATGTTGGAATTTTGGTGTCCGGTTTTAGACCAAAGGGCCGTAGTCTCACTTATGTGAGTAGACGGTTCTCCCAATTGCCAAACAAATTATATAATTATCTTGAACTAAAACTAGTTATTAACCAAGGGTTTGTAATCTCCACAAAGGAGTAGACAAAACCCAACCAAGAGTTTGTAATCTCCGTAAAGGAGTAGACAAAACCCAATCAAGAGTTTGTAGTCTCCAAAGGAGTAGACAAAACTCAACTAAGAGTTTGTAATCTCCACAAAGGAGTAGACAAAACTCAATCAAGAGTTTGTAGTCTCCAAAGGAGTAGACAAAACTCAAGCAAGAGTTTGTAATCTCCAAAAAGGAGTAGACAAAACTCTAATAGAAGTTAAGTTCAATTACACGTCTTATAAACCGGTTGTTATATGTTAAAACCATTGACTTGGATAATGTAATGAGTCATTCATAAATGAATTTTCCTTCTAAGTGTATTCTCCCATACACCGGGAATATCCAAATACCTTAGTGGGATAAAACGTTACACATTACAAAGACTAAGTAAGAGACTTACTTGTCTTACTTTGTAGAAAGGGTATTCCTAGGTTTTGTCAATACAAAACCAAACTAAGATGGATGTCTATCCTTTGTCAATACAAAGGAACTATACTGGTCTTTCGAGTTTTGCAAACAAGCTTATAAGAAGGCCTATCCAATGTCAATACAATGGAACTAGAAGCTTTATTGTTGCAAAAACGAATATTCAATCAAGTGCAAATGGCTCTCCCTTTTATAGGCATAGGGGGCCACGGTTTTGGGGAGTTAAAAGCGGTTAAAAGCGGTTAAAAACGGTTATGGAAGTTACTTGGAAGTTACTTGGAAGATGGGCCTTGAAGCCCTAGAAAGCCCGAGGCCCGAGGCCCACATAGGGAGCCCAAAACCGCTCCCCGGAGCTAGCTTAGAGCTAGCTTATTTTTCTTGGTCCAAACACTTCCAATGAGCTTCATTCACTTTAATATAGCTAGGGTAAGCTCCAAGATCCTCAAATACTCAATATCTTAGCTCAAGCTAGTGTAGCTCTTTAAGAAGCTCACTAGCTGCTTCATTGACATTCACTAAGCATTTGAGCTTGGATTGCTCCCAGTTTTTAACCACATACTCTTTAGCCAATATAAGGCCTAAGAACCAAAGGTGTGCCGATAAAATGTGGCTAAAAAGCCCCAAACGTCGGCCTTCTAAAAGCTAGCACAAGTTGACCTTGTCGTGAATCACCTTGCTTTGATTCGACTCCCCTTATAATACTAGTTGTTCTTAGTGCCGGTCACTTGGCTTGCCTCCCGCAACCCGGACCATAGTGACACACATGTGAAAAACTCATTGCACCTTGTCTCAAGACAAGCTCAATGGTTACAATGAAGACTTAGCCCAAATCTCCAACATTCCTCCCCCATTTGAGCAAAGTCAAGAAACTTTTAATAGACATACATCCAAACAAAATATTCGCATAATCATAAATATCTTTCGATTGAATTTATTGAATTAGTATAATTACACATTCTGCACTAAAAAATTGTGGTGTCCTAATGGATTGAACCACTTAACTTGTTTAAGTACATGAAGGCAACATACACGAAATTTACATTTCCTTTACAAATAAATGACACATTTAAAGGCTATTGTGTCCTAATCCTTTAATGAACATATAGGCGAGTCGACCATCTACTCCCTTGAAGAAGCCTTGACACTTCACGTTCACGTAGCCAACTCTCTTTTGATCTTGCACCTATAATTGCAATTTTTCAAAAGAGTTGTTAAGAAATCACATATTTCAAACTATACATATTATATAGGCATAGAGCATTACCTTGGATGGACATATTATGCTCACAACTTCTTGGAATGGGCTTTCCTCATTGAATTCGGCTAAGGCATCAAGCCATAGGCGAATTGGGTGTCCCACGACAAGTCGTTATCAATTTAGGTCGTTAACCCCATCCCCTTGGCTGACTTTTGAACTAAGTCCCTAGCCAAGCTCTTTGTTAAGTGATCGGCTAGATTATTGTGTGTTCTCACAAAATCGACCGATATTATACCGTGAGTTATGAGCTCTCTAACCGAGCTATGTCTCACACCAAGATGTCTTGATTTCCCATTGTACGTTTGGCTATAAGCTTTAGCCAACGTAGCTGCACTATCACAATGAATCGAGATAGGAGAAACCGGTTTTGGCCATAGAGGAATTTCTAGAACTAAATTTCTTAGCCATTCAGCTTCCTTTCCGGCAGCGGCAAGTGCCACAAACTCGGACTCCATGGTCGATGTTGTAATGCACGTTTGCTTCTTTGAAGCCCATGAAATGGCACCACCACCTAACAAGAAAACCCATCCTGTGGTGGATGAGTGATCATCTAGATTAGTGATCCATGACGCATCCGAGTAGCCTTCTATCACTGAAGGATACTTACTGTACAAGATGCCAAAACCCATGGTCCCCTTGAGGTACCTAAGCACACGTCTTATTGCCTTCCAATGTTGTGAGCTAGGACAACTTGTGTATCTACTCAATTTACCAATAGCAAAAGCAATATCTGGCCTAGTGCTAGTCATTGCATACATGCAACATCCTATTACTTGTGCATACTCAAGTTGAGAGCCAGCTGATCCTTGGTTGGGCATCAACTTCTCACTTGAGTCCATAGGAGTACTAACAATTGTACTTTTATCACATTGAAAGCGTTTGACAATCTTCTCAATGTAGTGTGATTGTGTGAGGCTTAAGCCTTTGGAATCACGTTTGATTCTTATGCCCAGAATCACATCCGCCTCACCTAAGTCTTTCATAGAAAACTTAGTGGACAAGAAATCCTTAGTGAGATCTACTTGTCTTTGGTTTGTTCCAAAGATCAACATGTCATCAACATATAAGCATATGATCACACCTTGACCGGTATGATCAAACTTACTATAGACACACTTGTCAGCTTGATTTATCTTAAATCCATTTGATAATACAACATCATCAAACTTTTGATGCCATTGTTTTGGAGCTTGCTTTAGTCCATACAAGGATTTGACCAAGCGACATACTTTGTGCTCTTGTCCTTTTAAAACAAACCCTTCAGGTTGTCTCATATACACTTCCTCATCTAGATCACCATTAAGGAATGCTGTCTTGATATCCATTTGATGAATCACTAGATTATGTATAGCCGCCATAGCTATTAATAACCTAATGGTTGTAATCCTAGCCACCGGAGCATATGTGTCAAAGTAATCGACACCTTCCCTTTGTCTAAAGCCTTGGATGACCAAGCGTGCTTTAAACTTATCAATGGAACCGTCAACTTTCATCTTCCTCTTGAAGATCCATTTGCATCCCAAAGGTTTGCAACCGGAAGGAAGGTTGGCTAACTCCCATGTATGGTTACCCATAATGGAGTCCATCTCCTCTTGGATTGCTTCCTTCCAAAAGGCAACATCTTGAGACTTCATGGCCTCATCAAATGTCTTTGGATCCTCATCCATATGAAAGTAAGAGTGACGATCCATTTCATTATCCCTTGACCCTTCAACCAAGAACACTTGGAAAATTGATTTTTGGGACAAATTAATGCTCATAGGAGCAATCTCTGGCAAGTCAAGCCCGTGGGACGATTGCCAGGATTCATCTTGAATCCTACGATGCGTGTTTGGATGTTCCTCATCTAAAGTCATGTTGATCACTTCCCTAGGCCTAGGAGCCGAGGTAAAGCGATCTTCATCAAAGATGGCATCCCTAGACTCTATTACGGTATTAACCGAGATGAAGTCATTTGATTCTATCACATAGAATCTATATGCTTTGGAGTGTTCGGCATAGCCAATGAACACACACTCAACACCTCTTTCACCTAAAGTCTTACGTTTGTTGTCATTTAGCCTTACTACGACTCGACATCCCCAAACTCGTAAGTAATGTAGGTTTGGTTTCCTTTTGAACCAAAGTTAGTAAGGAGTCTTCTTGCTTCTTTTGTTTGGAACACGATTAAGCAAGTAGTTTGCAGTGAGCATAGCTTCACCCCAAAACGAATTCTTAAGACCCGAGTAAGACAACATGGCATTGACCATCTCTTTAAGCACTCGGTTCTTTCGTTCGGCCACACCATTTGATTGTGGTGTGTAAGGTGCCGTGGTCTCATGTATGATCCCGACACTCTCAAAGTATTCCTTATCCATAAATTCACCACCACGATCCGTGCGTAGTCTTTTTATTAAGGTACCTTGTTGCAACTCAGATTCATTCTTGAATACATAGAATTTGTCTAAGGCATCACTCTTTGCAAAGAGTAGATATACGTAACAATACCTAGAGTAATCATCTATGAATGTTACGTAATACTTCTTCTTTCCTAATGAAGGAGTAGAGTGCAAGTCGCCTAGATCCGAGTGGACTAAGCCGAGCATTGATTGTTCTCTTTCAACTCTAGGAAATAGAAGTCTTGTTATCTTGGTCAACATGCACGTTTTACACTTGTCTTTTGGCAAGTCAAGTTTAGGTAAAATACCATCCTTAGTCATGTCATTCATACGCTTAAAATGAACGTGTCCAAGTCGTGCATGCCATTTAACAAAATCACAATTGGAAGAAGAAGAAGAAGAAGAAGAAGAAGACAATGTAAACAAACTGTTCTTGTTTATATTACTATTAGAAAGTTTATTACATAAAGAGAGAAGAAACATATTATTGTTCCAATGGCCAAAGCCTACAAATGTTCCTCTCCTAGATAATACATAGCGGTCGGCTTCTATGACTTGTTTGAAGCCAAGCCTATTGAGTACACCACCAGAAACCACATTCTTTCTAATGGCCGGTGCATGTAGTACATTTGACAAGACTAGAGTCTTGCCACTTGTGAAGTACAGATCAACCCGTCCTCTTCCTAGAACGGGGGTGGTAGACTCGTTTCCCATATGTATGAGTGCTCCATCGTTTGCAACAGCGTATGTCTTGAACCAACGCCGATCTTTGCAAACATGAGTTGTTGCACCCGAGTCCACCCACCATCCAAGGTCATCATCCTGCATGGACAAACATTCAAAAGTCAATGACACATAATTCAAATCAGAATTTATATCAAAGTTAGAATCAAGACTCATAAGTGAGTCACCTTGGTTTAATGGGTTTTGGCCACTTTGGCCTCCACCCTTGGATCCATCGTCCTTAACCTTGCAATCCCGCTTGAAGTGGCAAGTCTTGCCACACTTCCAACAAGAACCTTTTGGTTTCTTGTCAACATTATCCTTTTTGGACTTCTTGGACTTATTTCCCTTGTCCTTGCCTTTGTCCTTTCCTTTGAACCTCTTCCTTTTTCCCTTGCCATCCATCATATTGGCCTCGTGGGAAGTAGAAGTTTTATCTTCCTTCTTGAGTCCCCCTTCTTGTGCCCTAAGGCCTTGTTCAATTTGAAGGTGAGAGTCAAGTTCCACCAACGTGAGTTCTTCCTTCTTGTGCTTTAGCACATGGCGGAAGTCCTTCCACGAAGGGGGGAGCTTATCCATTATAGACGAAACTGCAATGGCCTCATCCATATGCATGGCATGTTGAGTGAACCTCCCAAGAATCCGGAGCAATTCATTGTATTGTTCCATTACCGGCCTTGAGTCCACCATTTTATATGAGTTAAAATCCGAGACTAAGAATTTGCGAGATGAAGCATCCTCCGCCATGTACTTAGACTCCAGTTGATCCCACATTGATGTTGATGACTCTACACTTTGGTAGACATCAAACAATGCATCACTCATGCCATTGAGTATATGACCACGACATATGTAGTCATCATTATCCCATTTGCTCCTTCGTCGGACAGCCTCTATCTCCTCCACCATATCATCAACCGGCTCGGCCGGTCTAGGTGTAGTGAGTACATAAGCGACTTTTAGTGTAGTCAAGAGGAAGTGCATTTTCTTTTGCCACCTCCTAAAGTCTATACCGTCAAACTTATCCAACTTCCCAAAACGAGAAGTCATTTCTGTCATTAACGTATTACTCATTATTGATCAATCCAATCCTACAAAACAATTAACAATAAATACACTTAGAAGATTGTTGGAATTTCGGTGTCCGGTTTTAGACCAAAGGGCCGTAGTCTCACTTATGTGAGTAGACGGTTCTCCCAATTGCCAAACAAATTATATAATTATCTTGAACTAAAACTAGTTATTAACCAAGGGTTTGTAATCTCCACAAAGGAGTAGACAAAACCCAACCAAGAGTTTGTAATCTCCGTAAAGGAGTAGACAAAACCCAATCAAGAGTTTGTAGTCTCCAAAGGAGTAGACAAAACTCAACTAAGAGTTTGTAATCTCCACAAAGGAGTAGACAAAACTCAATCAAGAGTTTGTAGTCTCCAAAGGAGTAGACAAAACTTAAGCAAGAGTTTGTAATCTCCAAAAAGGAGTAGACAAAACTCTAATAGAAGTTAAGTTCAATTACACGTCTTATAAACCGGTTGTTATATGTTAAAACCATTGACTTGGATAATGTAATGAGTCATTCATAAATGAATTTTCCTTCTAAGTGTATTCTCCCCTACACCGGGAATATCCAAATACCTTAGTGGGATAAAACGTTACACGTTACAAAGACTAAGTAAGAGACTTACTTGTCTTACTTTGTAGAAAGGGTATTCCTAGGTTTTGTCAATACAAAACCAAACTAAGATGGATGCCTATCCTTTGTCAATACAAAGGAACTATACTAGTCTTTCGAGTTTTGCAAACAAGCTTATAAGAAGGCCTATCCAATGTCAATACAATGGAACTAGAAGCTTTATTGTTGCAAAAACAAATATTCAATCAAGTGCAAATGGCTCTCCCTTTTATAGGCATAGGGGGCCACGGTTTTGGGGAGTTAAAAGCGGTTAAAAGCGGTTAAAAACGGTTATGGAAGTTACTTGGAAGTTACTTGGAAGATGGGCCTTGAAGCCCTAGAAAGCCCGAGGCCCGAGGCCCACATAGGGAGCCCAAAACCGCTCCCCGGAGCTAGCTTAGAGCTAGCTTATTTTTCTTGGTCCAAACACTTCCAATGAGCTTCATTCACTTTAATATAGCTAGGGTAAGCTCCAAGATCCTCAAATACTCAATATCTTAGCTCAAGCTAGTGTAGCTCTTTAAGAAGCTCACTAGCTGCTTCATTGACATTCACTAAGCATTTGAGCTTGGATTGCTCCCAGTTTTTAACCACATACTCTTTAGCCAATATAAGGCCTAAGAACCAAAGGTGTGCCGATAAAATGTGGCTAAAAAGCCCCAAACGTCGGCCTTCTAAAAGCTAGCACAAGTTGACCTTGTCGTGAATCACCTTGGTTTGATTCGACTCCCCTTATAATACTAGTTGTTCTTAGTACCGGTCACTTGGCTTGCCTCCCGCAACCCAGACCATAGTGACACACATGTGAACAACTCATTGCACCTTGTCTCAAGACAAGCTCAATGGTTACAATGAAGACTTAGCCCAAATCTCCAACACGAGATGGGTAATGGAGCGGTCCGCCATGTATAATCTTATCTTCACCGGCTGGGGCTCTTCAAGTCGATCTTCACACATAGCTCCAGCGGGATGATGCTCACGCTGGCTCCTAGATCACACAATGCTTCACAAGTAACATCCCCAACTTAAATGGGAATGCAAAATGAGCCGGGATCTCTCAACTTAGGTGGCATCTTCTCCTTCATGATTTGAATGAGCTCCAAGGATTTAGATGTCATCCTTACTTCACCAAAGTCTTCCAGCTTCCTCTTCCTTGATAGAATCTCTTTTAAGAACTTCTCATAGGCGGGCATCCCTAGAATAGCATGAAGGAAAGGGATGTTAATATGTAATTTATTCATCAAGTCAAGGAACTTACCAAAGTGCTTGTCTAGATGTGCTCTAGCCCTTGACTGGGGGAATGGAAGTGGTGGTTTATATGCAGGAGGTGGGACATAAACTTCAGTTTTGTCCGACGCTTTCTGAGACTCCACCTTGGATGGTACCTCGACCGAAGTGTTGTTCGTCTGTACCTGGACCGAGGTGTTCTTCATCTGTACTGGCATCGACCGAGGCACTGGATTTGCAGTTTTCAGTCCACTTCTCGTCGTTATTGCCATGATCTGTCCTTTTGGGTTGCTCTCTGTCCTTGCTGGGAGCTTCCCTGGATCTCTTGGCGCTTCATTCGGCTTATTAAAGAATTGTTGCTCTAAGGCTTTTTGTGCCTTCAAAAATGAAGTCATGGATGTCTCCATAGTGTTCAGCTTGATCAAGATGGCCTCCAGCACTGTATCCTTCTTTTCTGGCTAGGACGAACTTGATCCAAGCTCCTGACTCTTCAATGGAGTAGAAGAAGAAGAGAAAAGGTTAGAGGAATTATTAGAATTGGAATTAGAGTAAGGGTTACCCAGATTTTGATTGTTGGATCTCCAATTGTTGCTGTTGGAGCCTCTATTGTTGTTGTAGTTGTTGTTCCGGGAACCATGATTGTTGTTCCTTGACCCTTGATATCCTCCCTCCTCCTTTATGGTGTGAGCAACCAAAAGGTCTTTCAATTGTTTCACATCATTCTTGAGGGAGATGAGTTGATTGTCATTTGATGGAGCTTCCTTAAAATTAACTCTCTTAACTCCATTTTCAGCTCCTTGGTGGGAGTCACTCTCCATGTGCAAAGCTTGTTTCTCAATAAACTCCCAAGCTTCATCAATCGGCATGTCCATGAATGTGCCGGCGGATAGTAGTTGGAGGTTGAATTGGGTAGCTCCATCCAATCCTTTGAAATATATCTCCAACAACTCTATCTTTGGAATCGCGTGGTGTGGGCAATCCAAAAGAACATCTTTAAACCTCTCCCATGACTTGGACAAACTCTCCTTGTCCTTCATGATGAATGCATTGATCTTCCCTCTCATTTCAGCGGTTTTGGAAAGGGGAAAGAATTTTGTTAAGAACTCTGTCGTCATCTCCTCCCAAGTGTTGATCTTTTCGGGAGGGAGAGATTGATACCAAGTAAGCGTCCTGTCTTTCAAAGAAAAGTAAAAAGGCCTTAGCTTATAATTATTATTTTCCAACCTTGAAGGTCTCAAGGTCTCCATCAAAATCTCATAGTTTTGCAAATGTTGATGCAAAGACTCCTTCTCTAAACCTCCAAACTGGCATTGGCGGATCATGGATAGAACTTCCGGTCGAAGTTCATAATCATTCTCTGCTGGATCACCTAGGTTGACTCCTGGACGCCTCACTTGTTGGTTTGGGTCCATCCTCTGTCCTAGGGTTTGTGGAATTCCTGCAAAAAGAGCATCTCGGACAGGCATCCGAGGTGGAAGTATCTCGGCCCGCGGCAACTGGAGCGGGGTCTTGCCTCGGTCGAGGGTCTGGTCGATGTAGAATATGAGCTCATAGCTCAGCCATATCTGCTTCTATCTCTGCAGCTCTGGTGCGAGTTTCCTCCCTCTCACGCTGCAGTTCTTCCCTATTAAGGTGCAGCTGTTCCATCGCCTCTTTCAATTCGGCGTCAAGATCACGATTGTCTTGGTTGGCCATTTTCGCTTCTTTCAAGCGTCTTTTGTATGTCTTTTCTGGTTCGGGATCGTAAGGAACGATTTCCTTCCCAGCACGGGATCTTCGCATAAACCTAAGAAGAAGAGCCTGCGAAAGTCACTCAAGTAGAGTGGTTAGTAGCAACAGGGGCAATTGACCCGAAAGACAACTGCAACCGGCTTGGTCTTGACCAAGTCCCCTGCAACGGCGCCAAAAACTTGTTCTCTCCAAACGGTGTGTGCAAGCTTTAAATTTATATCCCAAGAAGTATGCATAAAACAAGGATGCGAACCCGTAGTGTACGGATCAATAATAGTAAAAAGCAAGAATTCCGGGGTGTCGATCTCAGGGACTTAGGTGAAACAAAGCAAGTATTGGTTGTCAATGTAACTAATAACCACAAAAGCGATTAAAGCAATCAAAGAGATGATAATAATGTCAATTAAAAGGAATATGCAAATTCTAAGGATTAAAGCGTCTAGTTGTGGTTCCAACTCAAGATCTCAAGATAAGCGGACAAAGCTGAG
The DNA here is from genome assembly GCA_033239125.1 of Fagopyrum homotropicum. NCBI lineage: Eukaryota > Viridiplantae > Streptophyta > Magnoliopsida > Caryophyllales > Polygonaceae > Fagopyrum > Fagopyrum homotropicum. The sequence goes on from BSWB01000002.1 coordinate 53,861,398, forward strand.
ATTTTGCAAAGGGAAAGTGTTTCTAAAGTGGAATATATCACCGGGTAAGTCTCACTACTCACTAATCCCAAACCAAAAGCTCCTATTACCGGGTAAGTTTCAAGGTACTAAGGAAAGGAATTATAATCTCAAACCAACACACCAACTAAGGGAATAGAATCAAACTTTACCGGGTAAGTCTCATGCTAACTCATAAAGATGGGATGAAGGCACACTCAAACCCCTAATAAAGGATAAACCTTTATTACCTACACTTATGATCATGGGTAAACAAACAAAGGAATCACCGGGTAAGTCTCATCCTAGGCTTGCATTGAACCAGAAAAGGTGTAATAAGAATAGGATTTGGCAAACTCTAACACTTAACTCTCAGTTACGGATCAGAAAAGGTCACCTCGGTCAGTCATGTTCCACCCCGGCCGAGATGTTCATCGACTGAACGAGATGTTCTAGGGTTAAGGATAAAGACTCGAGCTTTCAGGGTCCTATTGGGATTAAGATTATCCTATCATCGTCTTTCCCACAGCCTTCAACTAATCACCCTAGAATCGCACAAAAGAATTAGCCACTCATCATCATGAAAGCAATAATCAAATATATGGAAATGGAATGAATATTTGAACACAAAAACCTTAAGAACAAGGCTTCAATAACTAAATCAAATATTAAACAAATCAACGTTCCTTGGATCACAAAATCCAACAAGACAATCAAACAAAAGGGAATCTAAAAAAGTCTTACAAATCCCCTCAAAAGCTATATCCGAACTATCAATCCTTCCTTTATTGATCTTCAATCTTCTTTCCTTCCTTCAAAGCTTCAGAAAATCCTCTCTTTGCTGGTTATTCTCAGCCTCCAAGCATGGTTGAACTTGTAGAAAATCCAACCCTTTTTATAGGAGAATTATCTTTCAAAGATAATACTATCTTAAAAAGATAATTTCCTAATAAAATATATCTTATCTCCAAAATAGATCTCCCAAATATATGATCTTCCTTCCAGAAATCCAGCCCAAAAATATAAGATCTCTCCTTTCAAAAATAAAAGATCTCAGCCAAATAAAATATATCTCGCCGCGTCAAGGTATTCGCCTCGGTCGGGGCGCTCCTCTAGATCACCTCGGTCGAGGTGATACTGTAGCTGACCGAGGTGAATCTCAACTGAATGTGAAATCTCTTAAATCTGGTCCAAAGTAAATCTTCTTCGTTAATTCCTTGCTCCCTGAGTTCTCTTTTAAGCTCCTGAATGTAGCTTCTATGACTCTTTTGCTCCTTAGCTCCAGTTCGATCCAAAATGTGCCATTTTACCTACGATTACAACGAAACTTGGTGTAGACCTCGATTCCCGTAAAGGTAGATGAAATAACAATATAATCACATAATATACATTCAAACATGCAGATTATTGAAGATAAAACGTCTAAGCAAGTCCCAAAATATAGACTATAATACATGCTATCATATATGAACCATGTTGGACATCATGATGTGAATGATCTATCATATATTATTTATTATGCTTTTCTAATTGCTCAGGTGATCAATATTCCCACTCTTGATTTCTACGAGGATGATTTTAGTTGTGTAATGCTAATGCTTGGATAACTACTATGAAGAGGAAATTGATTCCATGATTGCTAATAAGACTTGGACCTTGGTTCCTAAATCTAATGATGTTAGATTAATAAGCTACAAATGCGTTTATAAGATTAAAAAGAGTTAGAACACTTCTGATCCTCCTATATTCAAAGCCATATTGGTTGCTAAGGATTTTACTCAAAGAGAAGCTGAAGATTATAATGAAATATTTGCTCCTGATGTGAAATATAAAACTTTGAGGTTGCTAATGTCCAATGTTGTTGTTTATGATTATGAACTAGAACAAATGGATGTTAAGATTACATTTTTACACGGTGATCTTGATGAAACTATATACATCCACCTACCCAAAGGTTTTATTGACATGAAATATCCTGGTCATTTTTTGCTTGTTAAACAAATTCATGTATGGTTTAAAGCAATCGCCTAGACAATGGAATAAAAAGTTTGACTATTGGATGAAAAAGTTAGGATTTATACAATGTTCTTATGGTTCTTGTGTGTATCTAAAGTATGTTAAATTTGATGCTCCTTTGTACGTTCTTCTTTATGTAGATGACATCTTAATTGTATGTAAATCTAAAGTAAGAATATGTGAGATTAAAGCTTCTTTGAAAGGTTCCTTTGACATGAAGGACTTTGATCCATCTTAGAAAATTCTTGGTATTAATATAACTCGTGATAGGTCTACAAGAAAAATCAGGTTGTCTCAACATGACTATATTCTGAAAGTGCTAGGAAGATTCAATGTGAATATTGATAAGCATGCTAGTATCCTACTTGGTGCTTATTTATAACTCATTAAGTCATGTTCTATGTCTAAAGTTGAGATCATTCACATGACATATGTTCCTTATGATGTTGTTTTAGGCTCTATAATGTATGCCATGATCTATGTAAGGCCTAATATGGCCTTTGTTGTTAGTGTTTGAGTAGATATATGTCTAATCCATTCGAGAAACACTAGTGTGCTCTGAAATTCTACTTAAGTATCTTGCTAGTACATCTTTCTCTTGAGTATGGCATTCATAGTAAGTCCAAAGAATTGTTGGTCCATGTTGATTCAGATTATGCTAGTAATAAAGATACTCAAAAATCAAGCACATGTTATTTGTACACTTGGTGTGGGAACCTTGTGTCATGGAAGTCACTGCAAAAATATTGTTGTTTTATCCTCATTGAAGCTGAGTATATAACAACTATTAAAGTTGTAAAAGAAGATTTTGGTTACATGGAATCTTGAAAGAAATTGAGAATACTCCTTATGTAGCTACCTTATATACATAAAATCAACCGGCTTTGTATTTGTGTAAGTATCTTGTACATCATGAAAGGACCAAACACTTACATTAGATAAAAACTAAAGAATAAAGAACTTTATATGAAGAAAATAGATGGTGAAGTAAATCTTGTAGATTTTAGAACTAAAATAGTCACAAATGAAAAGTTTGTTTTTTGTAGGGACTTCCTCGACCTAAAGGTAATCTCTTGATCAACCTTCATTGATTAGTCATCGATGACAGATTCCAATCCACTATTGCAAAATGTTTTCAAAAGTGTGAAACTACAACTTATAAGGAGTAGAGGGGTGAATTGTAAAGGAAACCTTGGGCTATGGTGAAGATCTAGCTATGAACCAAATCCATACCTAGCTCGATAAAGTCGAGGGCTTGAGCTAGCTCAATGAAGGCTTGCAAGGATGAAGAAGACTTAACCCTTGCCTTTGGTCCATACAGTCCACGTGCCCATGCAAAACCTAAAGAATAGATTTGAGCCTAGTTTAATAAAGAGAAGAAGTTTTGATCCGGATTCACCATAGTTTAGCTGAAACCGCATTCACTAATTGAAACTCGGTATTTGGATTGAAATGCTGAGCTTTGATCCCTTGTGAGATATATGAGGTTAGATGTTCCTAAGCTTTAGACCCTAATCTCAAACACATCGCTCCTCTCTTCGTCTCTTATGCTCCCTCATTATGTAAAAGAGTTCTACATTCGAAAGTGAGATCGAGAGCTTCGATACAAAGCGTGGATTGGTTCTAACCACTAGTTGTGGGCATGAAGAAAGTCTTTTGACTTTCAGACTCGTGTGATTTGTATCTCTTAACCTATTCTACTTTTCTTTTGATTTGTTTGGATTTCTTTCAAACTCTTTACTCTTGTAATCCCTTGTAAGTTATGTTTTGTTTTTGAGACGATAGTGGATTGTATCTTCTTGAGATCCCGGGCACGTAGGACGTCGATCCGAATCTCGTAAACAAATCTTTTGTGTTTTTATGTTCTTGAGCAAATCGCTCTAGATCTTGTTCTTTACGGACTTTTATTTCTATTAAAGGTTACAATATTCATTTCAGTTAAGCTTGAAAGAAACTCCATCCGGAAGCGACCATGATGATAGGGAAGAAGGAGCAGGTGGATCCGATGTAGTAGTAGATGATAAGGAGATAAAATCCCACATCATGGCTTGGAAACCTTCCCTAAGTGCAGGCCCCTGAACATAGTCATCCAAGAACAAGGTTTTATTACGAAAAGCCCAAGCCGCCTAGTAGTTTATGAGGAATTCAGTGAGGCTTGCTTAACCCGTAGAAGCAAAGACGGAAATAAGTGATTGCAATGGTGAACCTACAACAACCTGGGTGAAAGATGGTTGCAAAATTGACGATGTTGCTAGTGTTGATGATGAAAAAGGTGTATCCCATGCAAATTCCGATTAGGAAAATCCATGAAGGGTATGCCATATGGTTTTTGTAGCAAGCAAGCATCGAGAGCACAAAGGTGAGTCTACAAACCGCTTCTTGAACAAAATATTATTAACACTTACAAAACAAGAACAAAGAAACAAAGAAAAAGACAAGACTTTGAGAGGTAACTTCTAGGACCAAAACAAGGACCATCCAACCGGTGAAGGCACCTCAACCAAGCCATGTTGACTAAGCTATTAAGTTTTCTTGGATTAAAATATACTAGGGGGGCGATGCAGTCCAGAAAAAGGAGTCATGTGGCAAATGGACACGATGTTTGATCAGTATAAAGAGGATTGATGTGGGGTTGAAGCCGCAGTTTCTCGATCTAGATTGAAATCCACGAACGCATCGACAAAGGAAATTCTCGGTGCAAATCTCGGGCGAGATTTAGTAATGGTAAGGCCAAGATTTATGAAAACTCAAAGTACGAGAACGTGAATGTTATGGATGATAATGGTAAGATTATAGAAGATGATAATGAAATGAATTTGATGGAAATATAGGAAGATAGAACCAAGATATAAACTTGCAAAGAACCTTGATCAATTGTATCAATATCCTCAACAAACAGTTATTGTAACCCTTCATTATTCAACCTTACACAAGCCTTCAAATTGAGACAAGAACAAGGAGGAACTAGTTTGATTAGTAGTACCAATATTTAAGAAGATTAACACACACAACAACAACAACCTAGCAAGGATTCACAACGATACAATCAAAGGCTCTCTTCTTGATTAGATAGGAATGAATAAAACAAAACTTCATAAACGAAGTATCGAGTATCTCCCACAATATGTGGAACGAAATTATCAAATCAAAAGCTAATTATGATCTTGTCCTCCTAGGTGTTTAAGTAGGCGAGATTTTAAGAAAATAAAAAGGATAAAATAATCCTACAAAATATAGGATAGCAAAATAAAACCTTTAGAGTGTTTAGAGCTTTAAAGGTATAAAAATAACTAACTAATAAATAGTCAAATCTCGACTAGAAATTGTCAAAATATCGACTAGATACTCGAGATTCTCAATTAAGTGGGGCTGAAATCTCCACTTTTTCTTCATTGCTTCCTTGATCATCTTTACTCATGTATGGCTCCTCCACAATATATATCGATGTGACTAAAGAAGACTTAGACACAAAAAGAGTCTCCTTAGATGTTAAGGATGTCAATAAGCTAGAAACTTCTTCTTGGATGGATCTTGATCTTGATCTAGTGATAGATCCTTCCATGATAGAACTTGAAGATGATGTAGACTCCTTCCCCTTCAATGCTCTTGCTATAGCTCTAGTGATCTGTCCATATATATAAGGTGTTAGGAATGACCCCTAATCAAGGATACTACGAATAGTATCAAGGGAAAATAAAGACTAAAGTTACGACACATCTCAGCAGACAAATGCATGATCAATAGAGTTTACGACAGGAATATCGGGACTCATCCCTAGGAGTATGTTTGCATAAGTTAATTCTCAACCACCACTCGATATCCACTCATCAAAAATAACAAAGTTACAACCGTTCCCAACTGTCCAAGCCAACCCTTGAAGGAGGGATTTCGCGCCCCAAAGACTACTCCATGTATATCATAGACAATACCCTAGGGAAGAATGTATGAAACATGAATGTCTATAATACTTTGCTCACGTTCATCGAACATAAGAGAACTCGGATTTGACAACAATTGCCAATCTTCTTGGGCAAGTAATGCTTAGATGAAAACCCTGTCACGGAATCCCATCCCACCATGCCACTTTGGAAGACAAAAATTAGTTCATTTACAACAGTGAATCCGTAATTCATATGAGTGGTTCCCTACTAGAACTTCAATAGAAATCCATGAATGTCATCAATAAGACCATCTGGTAAGCGGTAAACACTCATGACATATACAAGGATGCTTTGCAAAACTGATTTAATCATTGCCTTTTTGCCCGCTCTAAAGAGTAACTTGCCCTTTCAGTCTTGTACCTTCTTCCATATATGATCTTTGAATATATGATCTTTGAGGAAAGCAAAGATTGTAGTTTTATAATGAGAGATGATGTTAGGAATACCAAGATACTTTACCTATTGAGAAACAAATCTAACATTAAGATCAATATCAAGTTATGTTCACTGCGTTTGAGTCAAGTTCTTGCTAAATGAGACCTCACATTTTGTAAGTTAATCTTCTGACTGAAAACTCTTTTGTATTTACTTAGAATTAGAGAATTCATGTAAGGTTACTCTTGTAAATAATATGTTATCATCTGCAAAGAACAAATGGGAAATAGTAGGCGAGTTATGAGAAACACGGGCACCATGTAGTAACCTTAGAGAGACCGATGTAGAGAGAAGAGAGGGCAAACCTTCAATGCCCAAAATGAATAGAATTGGGGACAACGGATCTCCCTATCACATACCACATGCTCCGGAATAACTAGCCCATCAACAAACCCATTAACCTTGAAAGAGTAAGAAGCGCCTCAGACACAAACCATCACCCGCAAAACCCAAGTTGGTGCAAAACCCCTGTGAAGTTTAAGTTGTTCTAGATAGTTCCACTCAGTGTGGTCCAAATCTTTGCTCATGTGAAGTTTTAAAGCCATGAATGTCATCAATAAGACCATCGAGGAGATAATAGAGTTGAGGTGCAGTTGTAACCGGTTTACAAGGACCATGGAAATAAGCTTATACATAAATGTACATAAACTAATAGGTCTATAATCAACGAGAGTGGTAGGGGATTGTACCTTGGGAATGAGGGTGATAACATCACGGTTGATAGTCTCGACAAACATTATCATCCCACTAGTCAAGGAAGAAACGGTCGACATCTAGACCGATAACATGCCAAAAATGCTAATAGAAGAAAGTGTGTAAAGCATCCACTCTAGGTGCCTTATGTGGTATCATTTGAAATAAAGCACAATGAATCTCTTATATTGTAGGCCTGAGTAGCAAGGAGGTATTGATATCCGAAGATATTGAAGGATGGACATGAGAAAACCAGGACCGTCCAATAAATTTTGGTGGCCCTGTTCCAAAATTAAAATATCACCCTATTTAAAATGAAATTCCGAGTTCGTCTTCTTTCAACCCCTAATTCTAATTTAATCTTTCACAATTTCGGGTTAAATCTTCATTTTTCCATGTAAAAACAATGAATTGTGTAAACAAATCTTCGAATTTGTCGTCTTTAGAATAGAGATTAGAGAAGCAAATGATTTTGTGTAAACAAATATTCGAGTTCATAGTCTTTTGAATAGAGATTAGAGAGTGAGGATGATGCTGTGAAACTGATTTGCTGATCTGCACTTGGAATTGCGTTTAGGTATGAAGATGTCGATTTGATAATATGCAAAATATAAAAGCAAAAAAACAGTCAATTTAGGAGAGTAAAAGTAGAAGATATTTTTATTAAAATTTGAGTAAAAAAAGGAAATATTAGATAAAATAGGAGAGATATTGTGTTATATTTGTATAAAAAACCTACAACAGTTTTTAGATACTAAATATTTATTAGTAATAATAATATATAAAAGAATGCAAAATATGGAACCCTTTAAAATCGGGGGTCCTGTTCCGTTGGGCTCTTTGAACTTTCCATTGGACGGCCCTGGAGAAAACACATGTGTAATGTCAGCCAACAAAGCGGTGCAACTCCCAAATAGGCAAGAGAAATACTCCGTGATTCCCGACGTTAGCTGTGAGTGCGTTTTAAGGACTCTACTGGTACTGTCTTGGAGATGGTCGAGGCACTCCCAAATACAAGTATTAGCGGATAATCCCCGTTGCCAAGTTAAGAAAGAGCCACTATGACAACCAATATCATGCAGACCACAACTATCCATAGCTTCGGGGAAATTATCCATCGTCCTATGTGAGTGGACAACACCATCCTCCTTTTCAGTTGAGTCCAGTATCTCGTTGAAATCTCCGGAAAGAAGGATTATCTTAGTGTAGTGTTGAACCATAATGACCAAAAGAGATCAAGTACGGTGCTTTTGTGATGCCTCGGGCCAGCCGTACATACAGATTAACTGAAAACATTCAGTATTCTACTTCTTGATAGTGTGTGGACATGGTGTTGAGAATAGGAGTATATAGTGACTATGATGTTACACGACCATAGACCAAGTCCCCTAGAAAGGCCGTTAGACGCTAGAGACAAACCCTCCAAGAAACCGCACTTCCTCATAACAATCTCCAAAGACCTCTTATCGATGTTCGCTTCCATCACCAAGATCATTTCCGGGCAATATTTCAAGGACTTGTCCCGGATAGCCGAGCTGTATGGGCATTACCCAAGCCCATAAAATTCTACGAGAAGAGTTTCATTGTTGTATACGAACAAGGTCCGGAACCATGTTTGTTCCTGAGTCTTTTGACTCTTGACATTGGAGACATTTATCTTATGTCGCAAAGACTAGGCCTTAATATCCCCTTCATAGGACCGTTTGGCATGTGTTGTTCTTGCTTTGATTTTGATTTTGAATTTCTTGGGTGATTGCTTGGATGTTGATACACTACAAGAACCCTCTACTACATGATTAATCGGCCTAGACGGAATAGTACCATGTGGTTAGTGGCCATAGAGTCGAAACTTGCAAACAAAGTCTACTCTTGATCAATAACTTATTGGCGGTGGTAATTGCGCTGAACTGGTGGAGCGCACAACCAATTACCTAATGGAATAGGAAAGGCCTCTGGGAGGGCGAGATTGTTATTCGTACCCACCTTTTCATGCTAAATGTACCCATACTACGCGTACGCAACGCGTACGCGTAGTAAATGGGTCATTTTCTGCATGAAAAAAAAAGAAAGGGAAGAAGGTAACTACGCGTACGCAACGCGTACGCGTAGTTACCTTCTTACGTTTGAATTTAGGAAAGTAACTACGCGTACGCGTAGTTTGCTTCGGTTCCATAATGCGAACGCGCACCTTCTTCTTCCCCATTTCCACCAAAATTTCTCCTTTCTTTTCCTCTCGCCGGCGACTTTCTTTTCCTTCGACGAACCACCACATCACCACCAGCCATGGTCAGAACAAGGGGAAGAGACGGAGGTGTAGTCCGGGGTAGCCGCTCCGGTAACGGCGGAGGCAGAGGTGACTCCTCCGGCAGCTTTTCCGGCGAGGACGGTCCGGGACGTGCCGTTTCCGAGACCGATGTTGGGCGAGGACGGGGCGCACGTGGAGGGCGCTTAGGGCGAGCTGTAGTCCGAGGTTGCCCGACATTTCGCGCTTCTAGCGAGGTTGGGGTATGTATTTATTTATTAATTTATTTATTATATTAGTTGTTAATTAGTTATTAAATTTCGAATTAATTAATGTGCTATTCGTTAATTACTGATTTGGTAGACTATTAATCGATAATTAATAAAATTCATTGGAAAGTAATTATTAGTAGACAATTAGTTGATAATTAGTTTAATAAGTAATGAAATTAGTTTGTAATTTGGTAATTAGAACACAATTAGTTACCGATTAGTTGATTATTAGGTTATTAGTCGAAAATTAGTTTAGTAATTAATGAAGTTAGTTGTATATTGGTTAATTAGTGGACAATTTGTTACCAATTAGTCAACTAATACTTAATTATCGATAATTAGTTGTTAATTATTGAAATTAATTGTGAAATAGGTAATTAGTAAGCAACTAGTTTAATATTAAGTTAGGGATTAGTGGATTAATACTACAATAGTCGCTAATTAGTTGTTAATTATTGAAATTAATTGTTATATAGGTAAGTAGACAAGTAGTTGTTAATTGGTTAATTACTATGCAATTAGGTTCCGATTACTCGATTACTATGCAATTAGGTTCCGATTACTCGATTACTATGCAATTACTCCATAATTAGTCAATAGTTAATGCAATTACTTGTTAATTGGTTAATTATTGAGCAATTAGGTTCCGATTACTCAATTAGTAGTTCAATTACTCCATAATTAGTCAATAGTTAATGCAATTACTTGTTAATTTGTTAATTATTGATTAATTAGGTGCCGATTACTCGATTACTATGCAATTAGATTCCGATTACTCGATTAGTAGTTCAATTACTCCATAATTAGTCAATAGTTAATGCAATTACTTGTTAATTGGTTAATTATTGAGCAATTAGGTTCCGATTACTCGATTAGTAGTTCAATTACTCCATAATTAGTCAATATTAATGCAATTACTTGTTCATTGGTTAATTATTGAGCAATTAGGTTCCGATTACTCGATTAATAGTTCAATTACTCCATAATTAGTCAATAGTTAATGCAATTACTTGTTATTTGTTAATTATTGACTAATTAGGTTCCGATTACTCGATTACTATGCAATTAGGTTCCGATTACTCGATTAGTAGTTCAATTACTCCATAATTAATCAATAGTTAATGCAATTACTTATTAATTGGTTAATTATTGACTAATTAGGTTCCGATTACTCAATTAGTAGTTCAATTACTCCATAATTAGTCAATAGTTAATGCAATTACTTGTTAATTTGTTAATAATTATGCAATTATGTAGGTTGCCGGGACTAGTACTCGTCCATAGGCCGCTACGGTTTCGAATCGTAAGCGGCGTATGATTGAGAAGGGAGTAGCGCACCCTGATGACGTCCCCGAGGATCCTCATGAGGAGGAGAGAGTTGAGGAGGAGCATATAGAGGAGCGGATGGACATGCTATTTGGTTCATCCGACGTATCTGGCGGCCACATGTTACCCGATGCAGACGTGGATGCTTATGTTATGGAGTTGCATGAGTCGTTGGACCGCCGATCAGCTACACCCGCTCATTTAGAGAGCTCAGCCGCCGGGAGTAGGAGACTCGGTCAGGAGGGTGGACCACCACCACCACCACCTCCTCCTGAGGTTGTAGATGACGTTGCTGGCGATCCTGGAGGTCCCGCTATACGGGATCTCCTTGTCTGTTATGAGAATCACGTCGCTCGCAACCTATGGGTTGGTCAGGTATGGATTTAAATTTCGATTAGTTTTTATATTTCATTAAATTCAAACGTGTTACTTACGTTTAAATGATATTTTCATAACAGGATAGAGGTGTTTTACGAGTCTATCGGCTAGGTGCCACGGTCAGTGGCTTACGTAGCCTTGCTGATCGATTTCCAAAGTCGGAGTGGATGACACTGGTTAGGGGGAGTGGATTACACGGCCTTCTAGAGATGTAGTGGGGCGGTGTCGACCATGAGCTTGCATCTGCCTTTGTTGAGAGGTGGTATCCAAAGACTTCCGGATTTCACTTCCCATGGGGACATATCTCTATCACCCTCCACGACGTATATCACCTCTTAGGACTTCGCATTGATGGAGACGAGGTTGTCGGCGCCAGGGATGACACACTCTTCACCTCCATGTTCGGCTTCCCGCCGTTGGATGTGAAGGCCGCCGTGAAGGCGGGTGGGTGGCCTTCTTCTCATCTCATATCTACGCTGAGGACTATGGATGAGTCCCCAGAGGCTAGACAGGAGGATATAGCCACCGGATTTCTTGCTCTTCTCATTGGCTCCACACTGTTCATTGACAAGACCACGAACAAGGTGAAGTCTTATCTTTTGAGCGTCTGTCGGGACCCCACCACCATGGTGTCCCGTGCTTGGGGGACTGCTACATTGGCATATCTGTACAGACAGCTCGGCGAGTCTTCTAGGAGGGAGGTTCATACATTAGCCGGTTGTTGCCTTCTTTTAGAGGTATGCAATGAATTATATTTTTTTTGTTTACAATCTTTTAATTAATATATTAATATGAAAATGATATCTTTTGTGCAGTCTTAGATTCACGCTTATTTTCATCACTTCCGACCTAGAGACCATATTGACCCTCTTAGGCAGAGAGAGGGGAGACATGCACAGAGGTCGGAGAGGGCGCCTACTAGACATGTGGAGATATCGACCCTTCTGGGATTTAGGGCGCAGTTGTCGAGGTGCAGGATGGACGAGGTAATTCTCTTTCAATTAGGCAACACTTTTTGAATTAGAATTGTGAAATGACTTTTTATGTTTGTTGTAGGTCACGTGGATGCCGTGGGGTTCGCTTGACGGCTTTCAGACTGGACAGGTGCGCGTATCAGCCTATTTGGGGGTGATACGCTTTTGTTGGGTGGAGGAGCCATATCACCCCCAGTTTCTGCTACGCCAGTTTGGGCGTGTACAGGTCGTCCATCCGCTTCTTTATACCGTTCCTCCAGGGTATGTCATTCGTCCCTTCGTGATGAAGAGGCCATCGAGGATTGGGAAATATGAGTTGTTGTTTTCCCCTGAGGCATGGCATTTGTGGGCGACGCGGGACCAGAATCTATACGACATACACAGCGTCCCAACAGTTGTCGACCCATGGCACATGGATGAGTACTTCTTGGATTGGTTCTTACCACGTACTCACCCATACCTGCAGTCACCTCCAAATGGTGCACCACCACCGCCTGCACCTCCAGTTGCACCAGTTGTACTTTCAGACCGGATAAGTGTCTACTAATTGTTACTTTGAAGTTCATCTTCTTTAAGGTTTAATTTAGTAATTAAAGTGTTTTTGTTCTGCAACGCGTACATATAGTTGTAGGTATGCTTCGAGAGGCTTTGACTCATGGTCCTCCGTATGAGACTTCTTTTATTCGCCGTCTCCTAGATGTTCTAGGAGGAGACGAGGTACCAGAGGCGCCACCTCCTGTTAGGACATCACAACGACAGGATTAGACGCTTATGTTATTACTTTGACTTGTATTATTGCTTTGACATGTTTTATTACTTTGCTTGTTTCATTTTATTACTTATTATGTGTGATTTGTTTTGAAAACATCATAATATCAATTCGAAATCACAATTCATAACCTCAATTCCATAACACAAGTCTCGTTACATGAAAAAACGGACAATTATACTTTTAATTCCAAATAAACTTCTAACTAGGAATCCGCCTTTTCTTCTCTCTGAAGCAGTCTTCTGTATCTCGCTATTCTCCGGTCATATATGTGGGCGAAGTTGTCAACTGAAGCATCGTGACCTCGCATCCAATCATGACATATCGGGGGCAATGGAGCGTTTTGATGCAACCAAACCTGTTTTCATAATCCAAGGGCAAGTTAGTTAAACATCTTTTGCATTATAAACGTATTGATAAGTACGTTAGAATTAAATCGACTTACCGGAATGTAGTGATCATCATTAAGTACAGCAATTGCTTGCACTTCTGTTGGAGGTTCTTGTTCTTCTTCAGAATCGGCAATCAAGGGCAAGCAAGTGTATGAGTCCAACCTAGAAAAGACGACAAGGGACACCCGAAACAAAGTGGCGTATGCAAGAGCACAAATAGGAACCTCCATCCAGAACTGTGATGTGCAAGGTGCAGGGTTAAGGTAGTTAACGTTGTCAATCATTTCTTCGAGCTCATCATCGCCATGTATTCCGGAGTATACATGCATGTGTCTACTCAAATCCCAAGCTATCTCTCTCCGGACACGAATGTACTCATCTGGACGGTAACCCAATAACGCACCAAGTGATCGATATCCGCAATGTCCATCGCCCGGAACATCTATCACACGATCAACGTAAGATAACATAAAGGCCGGGATATTCCGATAACCCCAGTTGAATCCTCGGACCACAAGTTCAGATGGCTCATTTGGAACAGTCGTCTCAGACTCCGGGATGGTACTAGCCTCGCCTGTGGTGTCAGCTCGTCCTCGACCACGTCCTCGGCCTCGTCCTCGAACTTTTCCTCTCGAACTTTGGGATGACTTTCTCATCTGTTACTCCTTATCAACTCGAGCATGCTCAAATCCAGATGGCACTCGACGTTGCTTGTTTCCCTTGTTAGAAGGATGTGAAATTCTCGGCTCCCGAGCAACTGACTCCGTCGGATACAACACAGTTGCCGCATAAGCCCCAAACTTGTCCACAATGTCTTGGCTCAACCTACCCTCCCTGTGCATGGCCATAAAAGATGCCAAAGTAATATGCCCCATCGACAAAGGAATAGCCTCGGGTTCTTCCACTTCTTCGGTGACCTCATGCCACACAACCTGCCTCCAGAAAGGATGTATTATAGTGAAAAACTTAGGCCTATTTTCCCGGAGAGCTGCTGCAAACTCATGCACGCACGGGATCCCATATGATTGCCTCCAATACCAGTCGTCACATGTAGCTTCAAATGTCCCTTGGCGCGCTAATTTGCAATTCTCGATCAAGTACTTCATGTAGTTGTTTGACACCTTTCGTATAAGAAATGTAAACATAGGATCTTCTTGGATGCCTACGATAGCGTGAGTACGTGACTTTTCTATGGTACCCTGAATCTCATCAATCTGATCTCCTATCATTCTATGGATGGCCTTGATGAGAGTATCAAATCCACAACGAGTAGACTTAAGAGTTCTCTTCAGCACCGAATGAGCACCCTCAACCCTAAGATTAGAACATAATTTAAAATTAAACATAGATCATTATTAGTACACTTAACAATAAAAGATGTAATGATTATTTGTCTAACCTTCCTGTCGTCCTTGATCCGAGATGGAGGTAGTGATCGGTCCAACAACGAACAATAGCTTCCTTGTACTTGTCCAACCATGTCTTCTCGAGGTACTCCATCATGTAACACCCCGGATTCTCGGAACCCGAGATATTACTGGTTAGGCCTCACAATGGGTCCCGACCTCAGTTTGACAACAATATTACTAGGATCTTGCAACAAGACACAAATAATAAAACCGAAATTCATAAAGATATATTTGTAAAGGATGAATGCAACGAAGTCTAACAGCCTATCGTACTTAAACAACGGAAAAGACTAACTGTTTAACAACAAGAAAAGACAACAAAGTAACAACCCAAACCCCCACTCTAAGGAGTACGGAGACCCGGCTGACCACTACTTCCGGATCACTCAGCTGCTGTTCTGACCTGCAGTAAATCTAAAAACACAACAAAACAACCATTAGCTAGTTATCTAAAAATTAGGAGAATAATAATAGCACACACACACATAAAATAATAAACACTCATCATGCTTTCAAACAATCCATTTATTATCTTCATTTAAGTCATTCACTCTAATGATACTTATTTTGTGACACAAGGGATTCCTAAACCTCGCATCCGCCCCCGTGTACCCATCAGGAGTGGATCCGATGCATCTCACCGTGTACCTGTATGGTCTGGGTATAGAGAACCTCTCAGTCTCCTGGCAGAGCTGGACAGTGATGTCACGGCCCGTTATACATACACTTGGGCCTTAACACATAATAACAACGGTCGTCCTAACAAGTTGTTATCATTATTACCACACACATGGCACACACACCACCATTATCACCCAACTAATATCCAGAAACTGGCTAAGTAAGTCGCAAGGACTTACCTGAATCAAACCACAACTCTCACAATCTTAACTCGGTCTGCAACCGTAGAAACTCAAACGCCTGTCATACAAGGCACGTGGGTCAAAATACATCCCATAATCTTAGAAGTCTATAACTTCTAAGATGCACAAACTCATCAAGAGAAAATTACTAAAATGTCCTCTTAAGGTAAAATGACTATTTTACCCCCAGTTCCGAAACTCCCAGATTTGTTTATATCTTAGTTTCAAACTCTCCTTTGGAACCCATTTCCACAATCTAGTTGTTGCGGAAAAGTTTGGTAAGGATTTATAATAGTTACACAAAATTCTAGATTTTTCCAAAAAGTCGTTAAGGTCCGACTTTGGGTTAAGATACGAGGCTCGAACAAAAATATAAAAATTCCGAAATAAATCTTTTGGTCATCTATGATATACATGCTATTCATAGGAGCAAAGATCTCTCAAAACTATCCAGCCACAACTCTTACATAAATTCTTAAACTTGGTTAAAATATCCAAGAATTCTATACTTGGCCAAATTTTTTTCTGCTGTAAAAACAGCCCAACTGTCCTACTTTGAGCCCTCGTAAGTTCTAATCCGACCGTTAACTTTCTGTTAAATTTTAAATCAGTAAAGTTCATATTTCTATCTACAATATATCAAAAATTCAACGGTGGATTTCAAGCTAAGCTATCCAATTACGGGTTCAAAGTCATTAGTTTCAGCACACAAAAACTGAAATTTCTGGGTTGTTTTTGGATCTTAAAAATCTAGTTTTTAGGACAGCACCCCTATCTTCCTTACTATACCTTGCAGATCCTATTTAGAACAAGAACAAGAGACATAAGATACAAGCACACAACCTACCTACTCTCTACGCCTTCACCATGCTACCAACAAAGACAAGATACACTTCTCTACTAACCCAAATTCCTAACTTAGTCTATATTACATCCTTTATGCTGCTAAAATTCTTAAACAATACTAAGGAGGAACAACAGTGTAGAAGACTCACCCCATACTCGGCTGCAGTTAGGAGTCGTAACTGCCTCCTAACGGACTGGGGTGAGGCTTGCGTGCCGGACTAGGCTCGAGGTTGGCAGCAGTCGTTGGTACCTATTGGTGCAGTGAGACTGGTCCCATTAAATATGTGCAGGAAGTAGAGGAGCAGAGGGGAAACAGACAGCTTGCTCACCTTATGCACGAATCCAGCGGCTGTAGCAAGGTCCCTTGATGCTCGACTCCAGCGACGTCAATGAGGCTCTTGATGCTCGACTCCAGTGGCTACAACAAGGTTCTTGTGTGGTGGACCGGAGCTGGACGTTTCCCTTCACCGTGCAGCAGGAAGGTGGTCGACGAGAGTGCACTGACTCAGGAGGAGAGGTAAAGCCGGTACTCACCTGGCCGGCGTCGACGGGGCAAGGTCCGGCACAGAGGAAGAACGCCGGGGTGGTCGCTGTCGGGTGTCTTCAGTTCGGTCCGGCACAGGAGGTTGCTGCTGCTAAGTCGATAGTACAGAGAGATGTGGGAAGGTAGAACGTAATTAGGGTTAAGGTCGTTAGATTAGGTTAAAATTAATTAGGTTAAAAGAAGTTAGTGGGGGAATTAGGAGAGCTTATAGAGCGGGCCGGCAAAAGGTGAATGAGCCAGAAGTTTGGGCCTGCTCACCAATAGAAGAAAAAGGAATGGGCTGAAAGAACTAACATTTTAAGTACGGAATTGTTTACGGAACCATTTACGGAATTAGTTACGGAATTATTTACGGGTTACATAAATTATCATCATATGTGAATCAAGGTCACATAAAATGATAGAATTTAATATTGTTTTATTTTATTTAAGAATTAAGGTTGACGGATCGGAATTCGGTTTGATCCGGGATTAAACCGAAATTAAAATTTTCGGTTATTACATCAGTGCCCTCTTAAAATAAGTTTCGTCCCGAAACTTAGAATAATGTATCTAATCAAACGACTTCCCTTGTATAACTTGATTTCATTAAGTCTCGTTTTCTAACATGTAACTACGCAATCATCATATTTAAGCACACATAACATAAAACACAAACACTCAAACCAAGGTAAAACATGAAAAGTCCAACAAAACAGCATCCGAGTACTAACTCGTCGATACAGAAGTAGCGGATAACTCTGCAAAGTAGGTAATCTCTCAACGGTTTCCTAAGTAGCCTCATCGATTCTTAGTCTAGACCACTAGAACTCTACAAAAGCATGAGCCGGCTAAATTTTCTGATCTTCATAGCTGATGACGTGTCTTGGATTCGGTAGGTACTCCTTGAACGGTTTGGTTTTCTAAACTTACTTCCAGCTCTTTTGATGACTTTACCAAACCACGTTTCCTTCCACTGGGCCAATTATTTTTTTATTTTTTTTTAGAGTTCCCGACTATCGATTCTGAAATAATAATCTTAAACTTCTGTCGGCACTTTACTAAGTGCCTAATTCTCTTTGTAATACAAACCGCTTGGCCCGATTTCCTCAAAGTGACCTAATCGGATCGTTCCTTAATTAATAGGTTTTCACCTACCTTTTTGTCAAGCTTTCAATTTATATAACTCAAAACTAATCACACACCCAAGTGGACCTTTTATATAAATATCTAACTCCGTAACTTGAAATCATAGTTGCCTAACATTGATTTTCTTCATCTAGGGGTTATGGGCCTACCACGCTTCAAACAGACCCTTACCTTCTCACTCAACCGTAGTCTGTTCTTAACCAACCAGTAAGCAACATCTAACCCGATTCTTTCCAAATCCTTAGATCATCCCAGAAGGTTGTCGTTGCCTACTTGGGGAATCCTCCAAGGCATCGGTAAAGTTACCTCTTAAATCTGCAGTCACTAATGTCTCTTTTAACGGTACCTACTCGTCAATACCAACCAACACTTACACGTCCTCAGTTGACGTCGGTCAGTCTATAATTGACTTATCTCTATATCCCGGACTTACTCTTCTCATACCTATACTAGCGTTAAATTCTTAGTGAGCATCATCTACCCGGTTAACCCTTTCATGCTTCGCTAATTCGTTTTATCTTCCACACTTCTGTTTCCTTAGGCTAACTCTACTTCTCGAGCCCATCTGGGTCATTCATCTTGACCTAAATAGTCATTCCAAGTCCTCAACGATAGTTGGTAGGTGTCTTTGTAGTTCTGATGATTTTAGTTATCATCCCTTTGCAGTTCCCCTTGCATGGACCTTCGGTGTTGATGACTTAGGTCCCATGATAATTGGGGTAACCTTGGACTTTCGAGTCCACCAAGGCCGTTCTCATATATACATTCCTTCGCTGGTGTCACCGGCAATATTGCCTTTATGAAACTCCGTTGTTTCCGCTACAGGGCTTTGACTCTTTCATACCGGCATTGCGATTTCTACCAAATTCCTATATCTTTGAGGAGGTCATAACCTCTCCACACCTGTAAAGTCTACATTTTGCTTCGACACACCATTGTAGGTATTTCTTCCATGCACCTTAGACCCTCATATCCGGGTTAACATTTTATCTCTTTTGGTCTCTCAAGCTTGTCTTGTGAACTCTTCTATTAGGTGACTCGTCTTATAACAATTTCTTTCCCTGAATCGGTCTCCACTTTCAGTTGATCATTACTGCCCATTTCATGTTGGAACCTCGGTTACGTTGTACTCTTGCATAGATTTTACAAGGCATCCTCATCTCAACACTTTATTCCAATTTAGCAAGACCCGTCTTTTGGTACATGACTTTCCTCCTTACTGGTTAAGTTATCCTTTTTGGTTTACACTTTATCCATCCTAGCGTTATCGGTCCGATATGTATGACTTTTATTAAACACCTATCGGTGTCATTTGCATAAGAAACCTCAGTTATATATGATTTTCTCAAAAATCAAAATTCTCGACTCGCATTTATTATGTTGTCCTTATGCTCGTGTCGCTTTATCTTCTATAAATTTTTACCCCCCAAAGAGGATAGTTAAATCCCCTTGTGTTTCCTCGTATACGCCTTACGAACCACGTTGGTTGGTCTTATTACTTTCATCAACTCTTATGTCATCGGTCCAGCCTGAATTTTTATTGAAGTACCTCCAATTCTCATTAAGCTTTTATATAAACACTTTTCGGTAATCATCTTATTGGGTAATACCGGATCCATATACAGCCTGTAGTCATTGAACTTTACTCCTTCATAAGTCTGTTCTAGCCAGCATGTAGATTCCATCGGTAATCACCTCACAAATCGACCACACATTTCACCAAGGCTTAAATCATACTCTCTATGTTTGTGCCTCTTCTGTAATTCCAATTGTTCTATGTCACTTCTTTAATCACAAGGGTTTCCTCATGTCAATCTAGACAGTTTGACCCCCATATTTTCTCGGAGGAGCATCATCAGTCCTACTTGTGCGAAATGCTAAGACATAGAACATGTTCACAATCATCTGTCTCTTCTTACTCTTCTAATTCTTCTTACATGGATTCCTTTATACTAACCTTGATATGTATATTCCCTTAGTCAGTAGTAAGTAGCTACTCACACAATTTCCTTTACACCATTACTATCGTCAATGGTCATTACCGACCGTCAAGAGCTTCTCTTTAATTTCTTTATTAAAGTTATCATATTGGACTCGTTCAATGTTACCATCAAGGCTACTAGTACTTGTATTGATTTAACTTCACCATTGTCGTCGTTGATCTCTGGAAGAAATTCACCAACTGTCGGTAAATGTCCTTTATAACCTTGGGGTTATTCTTCTTATTTGTCGACCAACCATCACTAGTTAGCCTCTGTTATTACCAATTAGTCTGTAGTTGGTCTTCTATGAGATTGTAGACTTACTTTTCTTCTATCTCCTTTGAGGTTTACTGTACAAGGTGAAAATATATCTCTTCCATTTATTTGCCTTTAACTCTTCTACAATTTACCCTCTTATAAGAGTACTATACTCTTACGAGTCTAGTTATTCCTTCGTCTCCCGTCAACGGACATATCAATTCTTCTACGATAACTTGTAGGCATTTCTTCATGATTCTTTTTACCCGAGTTATTGTCCACTTGCGGTTCTCTGTTATGACCTGCTAGTGTTATTAACTTCCCTTCGTGAGTGATAAATTATTAGAGACCCTCGTGTTCACCAAGACCATTCTCCTACACTCTTCTTCCTTGGGTGTTGCTTGTAATGCTGCCTTTACAGAAGTTGATTATTGTTGTATCACGGTCTAGGTCAAAATTCTCATGTGTTCTACGAGATCACTCCACTTCCATGTTAGTGAGATCTACCTTCCCCTTTCTGGAAATGCGTAAGCTTCTAGGTTGCAGCTCTTTAACTCTTCCTATTTGGATGGATAATGTATCTCGTGTTGATTTCCATACTTTTGACTATCTCGGTTATCAATCTGGATTGTTGTCTCAAGTAGATTGTTGAGAGTGGTCGTATTCCGCCTTGCTTTTGGCATCAACTTTCACTTCCTAGCCTGTCAGTGAGCTTAAAATTTATGTCTCTTTTCTTGATCGCTACTATATCTCCCTTTTGACTTTCATGTCTATGGCAATTTTCAACGTCATCCTATTTGTTTGTGAAGTCACTTTACACAACTTGGAAGAGCCTCTAAGTTGTCGTTCTCAAATTTCCTAGTTGGCGATCACCCCTTGCTTCTCCGGAACTACTCTCTTGTATATCCTTCATTTGATCCCGTTGAGTTGACTCAGGTTCCGCTTGCCATTTTCGTGGGTATTATCTTGTAGTCTTCACTCTTCTGTCTCCATGTGCCTTAACGAGTGCAATGGATTGATCGGATGTTCGCCTAACTTAATGCTCATAAGTTCAACATACTTAGGTGAGTCAACTGAATGAGGATCACATTCTGTTATCTCCATTAAGGGCATAATATAACTATAAATTTCTACTAATCTTCTGCATATACTTATCTATATCGCATATATTTATAATCAAACTTATAAGTCCAACTAAAGTAAACCTAAAGTCTCTCTACTAAACATATTGAGATCCGCGGTAGTAGTGGTGGTCAGCCGTACTTTTTTATCCCCAACCAGACTATGCATGCATTTGAAAACCAAAGGTTCTTTTTTTTTTTTTTAAAACTCAGATCCCTTTTCGGGTTTTGCTCAAGTACTTATTCGGTCTTTCAGAAGATTTCAAGTGTCATTGTTGTCCACCTGCCTCTGATACCATGATGTAACACCCCGGATTCTCGGAACCCGGGATATTACTAGTTAGGCCTCACAATGGGTCCCGACCTCAGTTTGACAACAATATTACTAGGATCTTGCAACAAGACACAAATAATAAAACCGAAATTCATAAAGATATATTTGTAAAGGATGAATGCAACGAAGTCTAACAGCCTATCGTACTTAAACAACGGAAAAGACTAACTGTTTAACAACAGGAAAAGACAACAAAGCAACAACCCAAACCCCCACTCTAAGGAGTACGGAGACCCGGCTGACCACTACTTCCGGATCACTCAGTTGCTGTTCTAACCTGCAGTAAATCTAAAAACACAACAAAACAACCATTAGCTAGTTATCTAAAAATTAGGAGAATAATAATAGCACACACACACATAAAATAATAAACACTCATCATGCTTTCAAACAATCCATTTATTATCTTCATTTAAGTCATTCACTCTAATGATACTTATTTTGTGACACGAGGGATTCCTAAACCTCGCCTCCGCCCCCGTGTACCCATCAGGAGTGGATCCGATGCATCTCACCCTGTACCTGTATGGTCTGGGTATAGAGAACCTCCCAGTCTCCATGCAGAGCTGGACAGTGATGTCACGGCCCGTTATACATACACTTGGGCCTTAACACATAATAACAACGGTCGTCCTAACAAGTTGTTATCATTATTACCACACACATGGCACACACACCACCATTATCACCCAACTAATATCCAGAAACTGGCTAAGTAAGTCGCAAGGACTTACTTGAATCAAACCACAACTCTCACAATCTCAACTCGGTCTGCAACCGTAGAAACTCAAACGCCTGTCATACAAGGCACGTGGGTCAAAATACATCCCATAATCTTAGAAGTCTATAACTTCTAAGATGCACAAACTCATCAAGAGAAAATTACTAAAATGTCCTCTTAAGGTAAAATGACTATTTTACCCCCGGTTCCGAAACTCCCAGATTTGTCTATATCTTAGTTTCAAACTCTCCTTTGGAACCCATTTCCACAATCTAGTTGTTTCGGAAAAGTTTGGTAAGGATTTATAATAGTTACACAAAATTCTAGATTTTCCCAAAAAGTCGTTAAGGTCCGACTTTGGGTTAAGATACGAGGCTCGAACAAAAATATAAAAATTCCGAAATAAATCTTTAGGTCATCTATGATATACATGCTATTCATAGGAACAAAGATCTCTCAAAACTATCCAGCCACAACTCTTACATAAATTCTTAAACTTGGTTAAAATATCCAAGAATTCTATACTTGGCCAAATTTTTTCCTGCTGTAAAAACAGCCCAACTGTCCTACTTTGAGCCCTCATAAGTTCTAATCCGACCGTTAACTTTCTCCCAAATTTTAACACAGTAAAGTTCATATTTCTATCTACAATATATCAAAAATTCAACGGTGGATTTCAAGCTAAGCTATCCAATTACGGGTTCAAAGTCATTAGTTTCAGCACACAAAAACTGAAATTTCTGGGTTGTTTTTGGATCTTAAAAATCTAGTTTTTAGGACAGCACCCCTATCTTCCTTACTATACCTTGCAGATCCTATTTAGAACAAGAACAAGAGACATAAGATACAAGCACACAACCTACCTACTCTCTACGCCTTCACCATGCTACCAACAAAGACAAGATACACTTCTCTACTAACCCAAATTCCTAACTTAGTCTATATTACATCCTTTATGCTGCTGAAATTCTTAAACAATACTAAGGAGGAACAACAGTGTAGAAGACTCACCCCATACTCGGCTACAGTTAGGAGTCGTAACTGCCTCCTAACGGACTGGGGTGAGGCTTGCGTGCCGGACTAGGCTCGAGGTTGGCAGCAGTCGTTGGTACCTGTTGGTGCAGTGAGACTGGTCCCATTAAATATGTGTAGGAAGTAGAGGAGCAGAGGGGAAACAGACAGCTTGCTCACCTTATGCACGAATCCAGCGGCTGCAGCAAGGTCCCTTGATGCTCGACTCCAGCGACGTCAATGAGGCTCTTGATGCTCGACTCCAGTGGCTACAACAAGGTTCTTGTGTGGTGGACCAGAGTTGGACGTTTCCCTTCACCGTGCAGTAGGAAGGTGGTCGACGAGAGTGCACTGACTCAGGAGGAGGAGAGGTAAAGCCGGTACTCACCTGGCCGGCGTCGACGGGGCAAGGTCCGACGCAGAGGAAGAACGCCGGGGTGGTCGTTGTCGGGTGTCTTCAGTTCGGTCCGGCACAGGAGGTTGCTGCTGCTAAGTCGATAGTACAGAGAGATGTGGGAAGGTAGAACGTAATTAGGGTTAAGGTCGTTAGATTAGGTTAAAATTAATTAGGTTAAAAGAAGTTAGTAGGGGAATTAGGAGAGCTTATAGAGTGGTCCGGCAAAAGGTGAATGGGCCAGAAGTTTGGGCCTGCTCACCAATAGAAGAAAAAGGAATGGGCTGAAAGAACTAACATTTTAAGTACGGAATTGTTTACGGAACCATTTACGGAATTAGTTACGGAATTATTTACGGGTTACATAAATTATCATCATATGTGAATCAAGGTCACATAAAATGATAGAATTTAATATTGTTTTATTTTATTTAAGAATTAAGGTTGACGGATCGGAATCCAGTTTGATCCGGGATTAAACCGAAATTAAAATTTTCGGTTATTACACATCAAATGATACTTGTCCATCCAACTATCCCTCATATGCAAGAGCCTCGCCTCATAAGCCGCAATAGTAGTCGATTCAAACAACTCATGACAATCTCTCATGAATTTTGCTTGGATGGATGGCGAATGTGACTTCCACCAACTATTTGATTCGATGTTTCGATACACGTGCCACTCACACAAAATATGTTTGGCATCTGCGAAGACTCTAGGCATTGCTTTTAGGAGACCTAATTCCCTGTCCGTCACTATCACTTCCGGCTTCTTTCCATTGAATAACAAGGCAATGCGTTCCAAAGCCCACTCGTAATGACCCATCGTCTCCCTTTTCATTAACACAAACGCAACAGGAAAAGTTTGTTGTGTGCTGGTCAATCCGACGATCTCCAATAACGGCATGTCATATCTTCAAAATATAATGTATGAGATTTTGTAATTAAAAAGAGGTTAATATAAACAAATAATAAAAATTACATAATAACCTGTTCGTCTTGTATGTAGCATCCATGATGACAACGTATGGAAACATGGCAACCCAACGCTTCGACTCGGGATGGGCTAGGAATAAGTCACTCACCACCTCTCCTTCTTCAATGGTTTCCATCCTAATATCCCAAGAGTAATCCTTCTCTTTCAAGAATTTCAACGCTTCTTGAATTATCGTTCGATCTCCCATTGCTTCCAACCTAATTTTATTCCGAGCATTTGAAACTTGCTTCCTAGAAGTGACCATCTTATCGGATTCTTCAAAATCACTCTTTAACAAACGAACAATTTCTCTCGGAGGTATTCCCGCTTCGGTGTAGATTTGGACTCGTTTCATTTGTGCCTTCGTCAACCGTCCAGCAAAAGCATGACCTACCAACTTCTTCGGAAGAGGATGATTGTGAATTCCGTGAACATTCCTTACACCCCAAAGACCCCTTTGCACCTCATCAACATGTAAGCAAAAATTACAATCGAACTTCTTCGTTTTGCATACCCTCAAGCCCTTTGCCTCACTCTTGCGGACTCCGTGATGCTCACACACAAATATCACCTTTCCAAAACGACGATCATCTGACTTGTATGACTTTAGTTTGATGAGAACCATATTTCTACTTCCAGCTCTCTCAAGAACCCACGCAACTAACGAGTCCATATGCGTTCATATCCGATGGTCCACGAACAAACTTGTATAGTCATAATCATCGGGAATAACGGCATCCTACAATAATTATTCACTAATTAACGACTAATTGATAACTAATATCATAAATTAACAACTAATTGTCTACTAAATCATTAATTAACGAGTAATTGTTTACTACTTCTCCACTAATTCACGACTATTTTTCTACTATTTTTTAACCAATTAACAAGTAATTTCTTCAATTAAAGACAAATTAAATTAATTATTGACTAAGTAAACACTAATTAATAACTAATGTAATTAACTAACGAGTACTTGTCTACTAAATCATTAATTAACAACTAAGGCATATTGGATGACATTAACTAATTTATTTGATTAACGACTAATTGTCTATTAAAACATTAAATATTCACTAAAATACCTTAAACCAAACAAAATAAAAATACTCTCCTCAACAACCGAATATGGATCATAGTTGATAAGCATTGCGGGATTGAACAATCCCTCCTCACCACCAGCGATATCAACACCGTCATCTTCATCGTCGGCGCGAAATTCCTCTTCTCCATCGCCGGAATGATACTCCGCATCTCCATCGTCGGAATTCATCTTCGAATGAGATTTTCTTGCGAAACAACGGTATAAAATGAGTTTTTATGGAATGATTATGTACGAGTTCGGTCGAATACATAATATTTATACTAATGTTTAGGATACATGACCGTTGGATAACGGCTAATTAAAATTTCTACGCGTACGCAACGCGTACGCGTAAGACCAACGACTATGTCGAAGTAACTACGGCTACGCAATGCGTAGCCGTAGTTATTTACACTCAGCAAACAGGTTGGTACGCGTACGCGTAACAACCTGTAATACTACGGCTACGAATTGCGTAGCCGTAGTCACTTCCCTTTAAATTTTGCGAACGAATTCATCTCCTCACTACGCCTACGTAATGCGTACGCGTAATTGTGGTACATTTAGCATCAAAATGTGGGTACGAATAGCACGAACCCTGGGAGAGGCATAGTAGGATTGTAGCAAAAGAATAATTGAAGTGACCCATGATACCACAAAGATAACAAAAACAAGATAGTTGCTCATATTGGAGAGGAAAGCGGCGTAGGGTTTCCTCGACCAAAAAGCAACATATAACAGCGTAGGGGTAAGCGGGTATCGAGGCCCACTCAAATACCAGTCCGGATCCTCTGCTATAACTCTATCTGACATCCTCTATTGCAACAATCTAATTGGTCCAAGTGGCACTTAACTAACAATTTTTTATAAATTAATAAAAAGATATGCTTTCCTCCTTTAAAATCCTTCTCCTTCTCTTTCCAACGCCTACTGCAATTTTCCAATTCCGATTGTTTTCTTAGAAAGCCACTCTTGCTTCATAAAAAAGACAGTGGTTCTTTGTACATATCAATTGAAATGACATGGAATAAGATCTTCTCCTTCTCCTTCTCTTTTTTTAGTTTGTGAATTTGGGTTTAATTTTGGTAGTAGGATTTTCCTGTGGTTTCTAGTTTTTAGTTTCAGGATTATGCTTTCCTCCTTTGATATTTTGAAGCACTTGTAGTCTTGCGATGTTGATAATGGTTAGGTTAAATTATAAGGTGAACATTGCCATTTTCATGGATGCTTTCTATTCAATATTGTCGATTCGACTGAATAACGATCTTTAGCAACAAAAGTGCATTTCATTATTCTCAAATAGAAACCAAGAATACGAAGAAAAATTTAAACACCGAAAATTGAACAAAAATTGCTTGAGATTGAGTGGTTTTTCAATGGTAATTGATCCGGAGAGGATGTTTGAGAAATTGCTATGGCATATGAAATTACAACTTGACGAGACATTGAATAGGTGAGAATGGAGTAGTAAACTACCCTCTTAAAATTGGAGATCTCTTAAAACCTAAGAAGCCAAATTTTTAGTATCGGTGAAAGTTGGAGTAGGCCAAAGAAAGAGGATGATAGGGGGATTTTAGAGGAGGTAAGCCTTTTTTTTTTAATTAATAAAATTTATAAATTAAAATAAGTTAATTAAGTGTCACTTGGACTAATTAGATTATTGCAATAGAGGAAGTCACGTAGAGTTGCAGCAGAGGATCTGGACTGCTCAAATACGAAGACTTCCCCGCAGGCTGAGGAACTCAAATCTTATATCTATTAAAGCAGAAGCCTCTATTGCCACGTGTCAACGCCATGTTTTTTAAGCCTAAAATATATTTTAAAAATTGATTTCTAAATGTTAATATAAATTGAAAATTGGTTTCTAAATTTTTTTAAAATTTTTTAAAATAGATATTTTTATAGAATTAGTATTTACACTTTTACGGATTTTTTTTTACCAACAAGCATATCTTAACAAATCAATTTAAAAATATAATTAATTAGAGGAGATAAATACTTAAAAGAGAATTAAAAAATCATAATAATGATTATAATTTCATTCTCCGGATTTTTATTTTACAAAAATATACATATAAATTTCTAAGTATTAAAAATTTATTCAAACTCAACCCGCACATAGTGCGGGTAATACACTAGTGTATCCATTAAAATAAAACGCCCCACCGTGTCGCTTATTGACGGGGCCCTATTCAAGGAACAAAGTTTGAACTCAAATGCACGGACACGGATACGGACATGAGAAACGGACACGGGGAGAAACGGGGAAACGGTAATCCTCAAAAGCATAGGAAACGGGAACACGACAAGAAATACAAATAATATATCATTTTAAAGCTATTGAAATGTAGAATTCATAAATCATAATTATCTATATATGAAAAATCAATGATATATGAGTAAAAAAAATATTAATATGACAACAAAATAACCGAAACAAAAACATACAAACAAACATTTTTTAGTCTTATAAAATATAGAAATAAACATATTTAGTCTTACAATCTCAAATAATCATATTTAGTTTCAAAACTGAAGAATGAACCATCCATTTTGCAAATCAACAACAAGCGAACAACATGATCAATCAAGGAAACCAATAATAAAAATTTGTAAATTAGAAAAAGTGAAAGAATTAGAATAACACACTAACATTCAACAACAAACGATTAGACAATAAAATTGTAATCAACGATTCAAAATTAATTTATGTAATCACAAGAAGAATGGAGAGAAGAGTCGGTTGGCGGAATACAACATTTCAAAATTAGAACCGAAGAGGAAGAAGATCGGTGTCCTGCTTCCGGCAACCACAATCATGTAGGTGACCATATGAGGCTAGGTCTAGTCGGAAAAAATGGTAGAGAAGAAAAAAATAATTACGGTAAATAATTTTTCTTTAAGTTTTTTTAAAAAATAGGGTAAACTTTCGTTGGTCGTGTCTTGACCGGACACAATATGTGTCCTAGACATGTCCTACCTCTGAAACGTGTCTTGACCGTGTCGGGTCAAAATTTGACCTGTGTCCGAGCCGTATTGTATCGTGTCGTATCCCCGTGTCCGACACGGTAGGACATGGGACACTCCGCCTTCTATAACTGTCCGTGCATCATAGTTCTTTTATGTTATCTTTATAGATGTCTTTTTGTAAGTTTTTCCTTAGTTTTGCATGGGAAAAGGCATTCAAATTTTTGCTTACGCTTTACAAGTATCAAAGAATGTCTACGTCCCTTGTGTCTTGTGTTTTGTGCTTTGTATTTTTAGGTGTTTTAGGATTAATTTGCAGTACAAATGACCAATCTAAGCCAATATAAGGAGTAGTCATCATACCCTCATCATCATCATGGAGCAAAAGAAGGAAGAAAGCAAAGAAATCAATAAGCAAGACAAGCAAAAATCCAAAGAAGAGGACCCTCGAGTTTACAAAAAATTCGAGGTAAGAAGACTTGGAAACCCCAACTAAGAACAACTCAAGGTGCAAATGTCGACCTAGGTCGAGTTCACACAGGAAACTCGAGCAAAAAAAAACACAAAACTTGACCAACAAAGACAAAAAAAACTTGGGCAAGGAAGGCATTTATTCAACATAGGTCGAGTGAGCCAAAAACTCGACCTACGAAGAAGAAACTTGAGCAAAGAACACTTTCGAGGAGAATATTGCACTTACCAATACTCAGTTGGTCTAGTGGTTGTGGTGCTAGACTCCTTAAGTGTTAGCCTAGAGATTCAAATTCGAATCCTCCTGAAGACATGTATGGAAAAATTGGTATTGAAAGGGTATCCCCAAATTGGGCCACAAACTTATACCCTTCCCGGATGTAGAGCAATCGAACCGGGAGCTACTCTAACCTTTCAAAAAAAGAATATTGCACTTACCATGGGTGAAAAAGGTAACTTTTTCAAAGAAGCACAAAAACTCGAGCTATCTATAATCTTCAAAGGCGGTGGAAAAACGCGACTGGGAAGCTCTTCAACTGGACCAAAGGCAACCAAAAACTCGACCTTCCTACCGGCGTGGAGCACTTTTGCAACTAACTCACACTTAATGTGTGAGATTCTTTAGATCTTTCTAGAATTGGGGACCACGAGTTTACCTTATAAATAGAGGTCATGACTTCTTGTATTTGATATCATCCAAGACACAAAATAATTCTCTAATTTCTCTCTTTGTAAGTGGACGATTTGAGGGAAGAAGTAGAAGTGTTCTTGAAGTTCTTCACAAATCTCTTCTCTAGATCCATTTTCAATCTTGTTTTGGCCATAACTTTGGATTGGTAACTCCAAATCATTCTATTATTTTTCCTATATTCATTATTTTCAATCTAGTTTGTCACCATGATATTCATTTCATCTGGTTGTATTATTGATCTTTCGGTCATGAGTGAGTACTCACCTTATTAGGATTTGGGGTGAAAACTCCAAATCATGCTAGGATTCTCTTGATCTATGTTATGTTTATAAAAATATGGATTATCGAATGCATGATTGGTAGCATTTAGGGGATCTCAAGTTTCATTGAATGTTCATCCATGTTTGATATTATTTTGAATGTCGGATGCTATTATAGTCATAATCTAGATTGTTCCCATAACACATTGTATATTTTCAAGCATGAATGAATGTTTCTATGGATTAATTATCTTAGATGAGACATATATGTAATTCTAAGGTAATTGTGCAATCTTTGATGTCTATGATGCTTGAATGATGCTAACTATGGTCGTGAGGATGGCTAATCATACTTGTCATGTGAATGTCCAACTATGGCTATGTCGAGTTGTGTAAGAAAATAGAATACACCATGTGATGTTTGCATAGGTCAATATCGTCATAAGTTGTGAAGCTTATCAATTAATGAGTAAATAGAAAACACCATGTGATACTCATTAGTAGAAGCAAGTCAACTGCCTTGACAAAGCATGCCTATATCATGCTACATTAGTATTTGTGATACACAACATGATCAAGTATGTACTTAGTTATGGTTTGGAGGACTATGCCAATTTCTAGTGTTTTCTCCCATTGATTATGATAGTTGATATCTGTTAATTCAAACCTCAAACATCTTGATCATTTGACCAACCCCTTTCATTTCATTTTGCACACTCTTACTTTACTAGTTGGATTTGAGACAAAGTCGGGATATACATAATCTATTGGATTTTGACTTTGATGTTACATTGTATACTTACATCAAAACGGTCGTGCACTTGTGGTACTATGTGATTGGTTTGTAGTCAATCACACACGCATCAACATCATCGAAGTACCAAGGCCAGTTGATAAGATCAAACTGTAAGTCCGCTTGCCTAAAAAAAACCGGAACACATGGATGTGTGTGTGAATCTCCATGGAAACAATTCTTGACTGAGGTTATCAGCTATTCTTAGATGTGATGTGGAGGGCATGGACATTATAGTGCTTATCGGTAAGAAGTCTACCAACAAAACATGATTCATGGTGGATCAGAGATTAAACTGTTTCTTATTTATCTGGGAGGGATAAGAGTCCGGGTTGAAAGGTAGTGGATCGGGTGGATGCATGGTTGAGAAAGAGGGAAAAGCATGTGGAAGAATCCCTGCAAGGAGGGAAGCGAACCTTAAAACTGGAAAATTTGCCAAAGGACGAGGGAAACCTTAATGAGCGTACGAGGGGATACCATTTCCATTTATTTAAAGTTGCTACACTAAATTTCTCTAAAAAAAAGTTACATTGAACTAAAATAGTTATTATTAGTGAAATTCTTGTAACATAAAACAAAGGTTTGTAGACAAATTTAATGTATGCTTTGTTTCGTCAAATTCATTTAAAATTAATCATATATAAAATTATGTTTCTCTAGGAGACTTTAGAATGAAAATAGTTGGTAGAGTAACCACTTGAAGTTGTAAAATTGAAATTCTAACCGAACTTTTCGTCTTTTAAATTAAGGGCTAATTAGGTAAGTAGGCTTTTTTATTTTATTGTATACCAACTAGGTCTTTTCTAGTATTGTATTTAGTAAATATACCCCATGATTTTTTTACCACTTTTATTTAATGGTAAGGTAAAACTAGCTAACCCTTCTATTAAAAAAGATAGAATATTTGATGTTTGTTATGTAAATTTTAATTTTAATTACTGAATTTCTTTTTTTTTATTTTATTTTCTGTATTCATACCGAACATTTACATACCGGACTTTAACATACCGGACTTTAACATACCGGACATTTACATACCGGACATTTTACATACATGACATTTACATACTGGACATTTTATATACCGGACATTTACATATCGGACATTTACATACAGAACATTTTACATACCGGAAGTTCATAACGAAAATTTTCATACCCGAAGTTCATGCCGAAAGTTTTTATACCGGAAGTTCATACCGGATGTTCATACCGGAAGTTCATACCGGAAGTTCATACCGAAATTTTTATATACCGGAAGTTCATACTGAAAATTTTCATACCGGAAGTTCATACCGAAATTTTTTATACCGGAAGTTCATACCAAAAGTTTATACCGGAAGTTCATACTAGAAGTTTATACCGAAAGTTCATACCGGAAGTTCATAACGAAATTTTTCATACCGGAAGTTCATACCGAAATTTTTTATACCGGAAGTTCATACCAAAAGTTCATACCGAAAGTTCATACCAGAAGTTCATACCGAAAGTTCATACCGGAAGTTCA
This sequence comes from Fagopyrum homotropicum, assembly GCA_033239125.1. Lineage (NCBI taxonomy): Eukaryota > Viridiplantae > Streptophyta > Magnoliopsida > Caryophyllales > Polygonaceae > Fagopyrum > Fagopyrum homotropicum. The sequence goes on from BSWB01000002.1 coordinate 53,894,195, forward strand.
TAACAAAGTTTTTCATACCGGAAGTTCATACCGAAATTTTTTATACCGGAAGTTCATAACGAAAATTTTCATACAGGAAGTTCATACCGAAATTTTTTATACCGGAAGTTCATACCGGAAGTTCATACCGAAAGTTCATGCCGGAAGTTCATACCGGAAGTTCATACCGGAAGTTCATACCGAAAGTTCATACCGGAAGTTCCTAATGAAGTTATTCATACCGGAAGTTAATACCGAAATTTTTTATACCGGAAGTTCATACCGAAAGTTCATATCGGAAGTTCATACCGTTCATACTGGAAGTTCATACCGAAACTTCATACCGGAAGTTCATAACGAAGGTTTTCATACTGGAAGTTCATACCGAAACTTTTTATACCGGAAGTTCATACCGAAAGTTCATACCGGAAGTTCATACCGTTCATACCGTTTATGCCGGATGTTCATACCGAAAGTTCATAACGAAGTTTTTCATACCGGAAGTTCATGCTGAAAGTTCATACCAGATGTTCATAACGAAAATTTTCATACCGGAAGTTCATACCAAAATTTTTTTTATACCGGAAGTTCATACCGGATGCCAATAATGTTTACACTGGTTAATTTACAACCTTTGCTCGCTCAGGGTGATGCTGATAATGGTCTTGATCGTCTCTGGGCAAAGAAGAAGGTTATACAATTTGTAAGACATTTTTGTTGCTTCAAGGTTGATACCTGAATGTTGCGTTTTTGCTCATACCATTTTTATAACTTCCGGTATGTAATTCTCCAGTATATAATTCTTAATTCTAAACTATGAAATATGTTTGGTATAACTTCCAGTATGATAACTTCCGGTATGATATGATAACTTCCGATATGATATGATGACTTCCAGTATGATATGATAACTTCCGGTATGATAACTTTCGGTATGATAACTTCCGGTATGATATGATAACTTCCGGTATGATAACTTTTGGTATGATAACTTCCGGTATGTGAAGCTCCGGTATGTGAACTTCCGGTATGTGAAATTCCGGTATGCATTCCAAAAAAATAAAAAATAAATAAATAAAATAAAAAAGACAAAGAAAATAAAAGAAAATAAAAAAAGAAATTCCGGTATGATAACTTCTGATATGATATGATAACTTCTGGTATGATATGATAACTTCCGGTATGATAACTTCCGGTATGTGAACTTTCGGTATGTGAAATTCCAGTATGTGAAATTCCGGTATGATAACTTCCGGTATGTGAACTTCCGGTATGTGAAGCTTTGGTATGTAAAATTCCGGTATGTGAAATTCGGTAAGTGAAATTCCATTATGTGAAATTCCGGTATGTGAAATTCCGGTATTGGAAATTCTGGTATGTGAAAATTTCGGTATGTGAAAATTCCGGTATGTGAAAATTCCGGTATGTGAAATTCCGGTATGTGAAATTCCGGTATTTGAAATTTCGGCATGTGAAAATTCCGGTATGTCAAAATTCCGGTATGTGAAAATTCCGGTATGTAAAATTCCAGTATGTGAAATTCCGGTATGTGAAATTCCGGTATGTGAAATTTCGGTATGTGAAATTCCGGTATTGGAAATTCCGGTATGTGAAAATTCCGGTATGTGAAAAATTCTTCATTCCAGAAAATAAAAAAAATAAAGAAAATAAAAAAGAGAAAAAAATTAATAAAAAGAAAATAATAAAACAAATTCAGTTTTTAAATAACAAATAACAAATAACAAACATTTTTTTTAAAATAGAAGGGTTAATTAGTTTTACCTACCATTAAATGAAAGTGCTAAAAAAAATATGGGGTATAGTTTCTCTAACAAAAACCAAAAAGAGCCTAGTATGCCAAATTCTTTCTTGATTTGATATCATAATTAAAAAAGTTAAAACTAAATAAATTTAATTTTTTTCGCAGAAGGTTGGTTAAACATACATGATTGATTGTCCACAATATTAAGACATAATTATCTATCAACAATTGTTGACAATCCATAATTATATTATCAATAATTATTATAATACCAAAAAAAATTCAAAATAACAATTTTGAATAAAAATATATTTCTATATTTTTTTTTCTAAATTAAGGGTCAAAACCAACAAATGAAAATTTGTGATTTAGATTTTGGATTTCGAAATTCAAATAGGTTAGTTAGAAAATTCAACAATTTTACATTTATGATATCCCGTCTTGATTCCGTCTCCAAAAAAATGTTGCTTACCACTTTTTGACAAAAATTAATAATTTTAATTGGATTTAATTGCCTAGACGACATGGAGACGGCTTGTAGTATGCCTTCTCACCCCGTCTCCTTTGAAGTTGTTCCATTTTCCTTGAATTCTTGATCATTTTTCGTTCTTGATGATCCATGGTATATGTTAGACGTGCCACACATAGAAAATATGTTTCAGAACTTGATTATATATCTTTGGGTGGGTGGGGGGGGGGGGGGAAGAGTAAACGCATGAGCTATCTCCAATGTAGCACTCTTTTATGGTCATTAGCTTGACTGGAGTGTGATTAGGTGGTAGGATCACTAAGATCCTCGTCGTGAGAATCCTTCAAGATATCTCTAATAATGTAGGGCTTCATATATTGTTGGTTTATCTTTAAAATTCCATCTTTGTTGTTTCATGTTCGCCACTTAGCGTGCGTGCAAATAAGCTTTAAATATAAAACTAGAAATCAAGCAAGCGAACCCGCAGTGTACGGATCGATATAGTTGATCAAGAATTCCAGAGTATCGAACACAGGGATTTGGGGGGTTAAATCCAGTTATAGATTATCAAGCGAGTAAATGTAAGAGCTTTTCGAATTATTGGGAAAACAACAATCCTAAAGATCTAGGTATCCAGCTGTGGAAATCGATTCAAGATATACTAAAGATATAAGGACAGAGTCGAGATATGCAAAGGTATACGAAAGTAAGGTAATCGTACGGTGAAGTTCCAAAAACCCTACATGACCCACCTAAAAGACACTCTCTATAAAGGTTGTTGAGGTTTCAGTATAGAAAGGATCTAAAGGCAAGAATTAACGTCAAATACCCAAACTTGTAATCCAAGGATCAAGACTAACTAAAGCGATTAAGGTTGTGACACTCACAATCGAGGTAGAGGTTGTTGAGGCTTCACTACCACCTAGAAAAGGCAAGTCAAGACTAAGTTAAAGCAAATCTTTAACTTTGGATTAAAGTAAAAGCAAGTTCGTAAACTGACACAAAATTACGGGTAGTTCTTGAGTTCCACGGCCGTGGAAGCTCAAGAACAGACCGTGGATTAGGGTTGTCGTCGACTCTCTCTAACTCTCAGGGTCCAATTTGTTTACGATCGATCTATCATCATCTAAGCCACAACTATCAACCCTTCACCTTAGAATTGTTAAAGGGTTTTAGCCAACAACAGTCATATTGATATCAAATTCAAGGTTTAAAAGAATGAAAGATGAAAACTTCCGAAAACCTTCAATATCTTTCAAATCAATCTCAGATCCACAATCAAGAACAATAATCGTCAATGGATTCGGAATAACACAAACAATCACAAATATTAGATAAGAAGGAAGAACGGGATGTCAATCCGTCTTCTAAATCAAACCTAAGCAAGAAGTGAAATCTTGTTACAAACAATCTTCCGAATCTTCAATCTTCCGTCAATCCGGAAATCTCACTAGCAACGCGCAAATTTCTCAATCACAATCTCTGCAAGATGTGAAATTAGGGCAATTCCAAGGTGTAAGCGGAAATGCGTCTAAGCGTAAGCGAAGGTGACGGAATCTCTCTTCGTCCGTCCTTTTATAGTGTAAGATAAAATATAAGCCCGGCCCAATTGCGTAGGAGATCGTGGCTTAAAGTGTGGCGAAAAAGATCGCCAAGATCACGGTCGTGGAAGGGTTCCACGACCGTAATTTAGAGCGTGGAAATTGTCACGGTTTGACACGATCTTTCCACGGCCGTAGAAGTTGCTGGAATGAATCACGCTTCCCTTGCCAAGGTTCCACAGCCGTGGACTTGAACGTGGAATGTAGTACGGCCGTATTTCAGAGCGTGGTTTAGGGCAAAACCGTGATTCTTCCTTTCCTCGTGCATATTCTTCAAGCTAGCACATTCCTTAGCTCCTAGAGATGTCCTCAATCCTTGTACATACTCAATCAAACTTCATTCTCGCTCAATCCGTTCGGAAATAGCTCTTAATTGCCTACAATCAACATAAAGCTTGTGTAGATCTCTATATCGACATTATAGACAAACTAGCATACAAATGCATCAATGCTTAATCAATGACTATCAATATGGATGAAATACACTTAGAAAACGTGCCTAAAATATCACAATATTTCATGCTAGAAATCAAGCAAGCGAACCCGCAGTGTACGGATCGATATAGTGGAGCAAGAATTCCAGAGTATCGAACACAGGGATTTGGAGGGTTAAATCCAGTTATAGATTATCAAGCGAGTAAATGTAAGAGCTTTTCGAATTATTGGGAAAACAACAATCCTAAAGATTCAGGTATCCAGCTGTGGCAATCGATTCAAGATATACTAAAGATATAAGGACAAAGTCGAGATATGCAAAGGTATACGAAAGTAAGGTAATCGTACGGTGAAGTTCCAAAAACCCTATATGACCCACCTAAAAGACACTCTCTATAAAGGTTGTTGAGGCTTCAGTATAGAAAGGATCTAAAGGCAAGAATTAACGTCAAATACCCAAACTTGTAATCCAAGGATCAAGACTAACTAAACCGATTAAGGTTGTGACACTCACAATCGAGGTAGAGGTTATTGAGGCTTCACTACCACCTAGAAAAGGCAAGCCAAGACTAAGTTAAAGCAAATCTTTAACTTTGGATTAAAGTAAAAGCAAGTTCGTAAACTGACACAAAATTACGGGTAGTTTTTGAGTTCCACGGCCGTGGAAGCTCAAGAACAGACCGTGGATTAGGGTTGTCGTCCATTCTCTCTAACTCTCAGGGTCCAATCTGTTTACGATCGATCTATCATCATATAAACCAACACTATCAACCCTTCACCTTAGAATTTTTAAAGGGTTTTAGCCAACAACAGTCATATTGATATCAAATTCAAGGTTTAAAAGAATGAAAGATGAAAACTTCCGAAAACCTTCAATAACTTTCAAATCAATCTCAGATCCACAATCAAGAGCAATAATCGTCAATGGATTCGGAATAACACAAACAATCACAAATATTAGATAAGAAGGAAGAACGGGATGTCAATCCGTCTTCTAAATCAAACCTAAGCAAGAAGCGAAATCTTCTTACAAACAATCTTCCGAATCTTCAATCTTCCGTCAATCCGGAAATCTCACTAGCAACGTGCAAATTTCTCAATCACAATCTCTGCAAGATGTGAAATTAGGGCAATTCCAAGGTGTAAGCGGAAATGCGTCTAAGCGTAAGCGAAGGTGACGGAATCTCCCTCCGTCCGTCCTTTTATAGTGTAAGATAAAATATAAGCCCGGCCCAATTGCGTAGGAGATCGTGGCTTAAAGTGTGGCGAAAAAGATCGCCAAGATCACGGTCGTGGAAGGGTTCCACGACCGTAATTTAGAGCGTGGAAACTGTCACAGTTTGACACAATCTTTCCACGGCCGTAGAAGTTGCTGGAATGAATCACGCTTCCCTTGCCAAGGTTTCACGGCCGTGGACTTGAACGTGGAATGTAGTACGGCCGTATTTCAGAGCGTGGTTTAGGGCAAAACTGTGATTCTTCCTTTCCTCGTGCATATTCTTCAAGCTAGCACATTCCTTAGCTCCTAGAGATGTCCTCAATCCTTGGACATACTCAATCAAACTCCATTCTCGCTCAATCCGTTCGGAAATAGCTCTTAATTGCCTACAATCAACATAAAGCTTGTGTAGATCTCTATATAGACATTATAGACAAACTAGCTCACAAATGCATCAATGCTTAATCAATGACTATCAATATGGATGAAATACACTTAGAAAACGTGCCTAAAATATCACAATATTTCATGTTAACATTTCACACCTTGATAACGCCATGAATTTTGTGTACTCGGAAAGGACCAATCCATCCGGACTTCAACATTGTCGAAAATAGTTTCAACATGGATTGAAATAGACGTACAAGGTCATATTCTTTGAATTCTCTCGGTAGTCGAATTTCTTTGAGTTCTTGTATTTAGAAGCGACAACGCTCTCTGGCGTCTTTCAAGTTGAAGTTCAGATACTTGAGGGCCCACATGGTTTTGTGCTCGAGCTCTATAGGCATGTGACAGGCTTTTCCATAAACAAGATGAAAAGGGAACGTTCCAATATGGATTTTAAATGTTGTGCGGTATGCCCAAAGAGCATTATGGAGTTTGGAACTCCAATATTTTCGGAATGAGACATCGTTTCCTCTAGGATACTCTTTATTTCCCAGTTAGAAACTTCGACTTATCCGCTAGCTTGAGGATGGTAGGGAGTGACAATCATGTGGCGTAACTTATACTTATGCAATAATGCTTTGAGTTGTTATCCAATGAAATAAGAACAACCGGCATTGATTATGATCTTGATCCCAACATTGCAAATATGTTCTCCTTGATGAATTTGGAGATAACTATTGTTTCGGTAGTGGGTGTGACAATTACTTACCCCCACTAGCGACACGATTTTAGCCAATTTTCTCATTTATATATTAGTGCATGTTTAAAATATTATTTAAATAGTATTTATTTTAATAAAGTACTAGTTTAGAACCAGTGACATGCACAGGTGTTTGTAAGATATATACATCTAAACATTTATTGTATTTTGAGTATATTAAAATAAATATACCAATGTCATCCACGACGCTTTTGAACAAGTTCATAGTTATTTTGGAAATCAAGGAAAATGAGAGAATACTAAAACAATAATAAAGTGCACGATGAAACTAAGATCACATTTGGGTCGTCAAGCTAGTAAATTGCACTATATTTCTTGTCATAATTAGATTAATAAGGAGAATATTGATTAGATAAATTAATTTATCAACTCAAATAAAAAAACTAATCACTAAATAATACAAGTTCTTATAAAGATATTAAATATTACACCTACAACAAACTTAAACTTAGAGCATCATGATCCCGTCCCATCCCGCCAAACTTGGTCCCGTCCAGATCCCGGCGGTAGTTCATTCAAAATTAGAACTCTCATACCGAACCCTTCCCGCTAAAAACTATCCGGAACGGTATATGAGCCTTAACTTCTTCATCCCGCTAGTCCCGTCCCATATATAATAAAGCTTTTATTATAATATAATAAATATAAATAAAATTCACAAGCATTAGTAATATACATATATTTATGCTTATATATTAAAAATTATGTTGGTCAAACCGTCAAAATTGACAAATGACTCAAACACTGCCGGAATATGGACATTAACTTACTTAAGTACGATATATACACATTTTTGTGTGGTAAAGTGTAAGATTCTAACACAATTTTAAAAATCTATTAAGGGTTAGGCGGGATTAAACCCGTCCCGTCCCGATCTCAGCCGGGACAGGACTTGATGGAATTCTATCTAAAATACCCAATGTAAAATAGTTGGGTCTCATCCTGTCTCTTGCCCACCCATAGATTAACATACAAATATTTTTATACGTAGATTTTTAAGAATTTTTGTTTTAAAAAATTAAGTCGATTAATAGGTCCATTCATAAGTAAGTAAAGTGAAAAATTAATATATAATTTATTATCAAAATTTGGTTAAATTAATTTAATATATAATTATTTAACAAAATTTTACAGTGATTAATCTACTCTTCATTCAATTAAAATATTATTAGTGACTAACTCTATAAAATCTTTTATTCTTAATAGTATAATATTGCAGAAAGAAAATCAAAATTGTATCAGGTTAGTTACGTTGAAATTTGATTAGTATGATATGACTAATAAGATTAAATGTAAATACGATCCGTTAAATAAAACTGAAATTCATAAATTTCGTGTTTTGAAGTCTCAACCTTTCATGAATTGCATATATATTACGACTTTTGTTTCTTTATTCTCATTTTTATTTTTCTTTATCACTTTACTGTTTAAAATGTGAGGTTTAGTTAGCAAAAATGGAATTTCATATTAAAACATAATTATAAAAGTAATTAGAAAATGACCGTTGGATAATTTAGTTAATTGTTTTGTTTTGATTTTGGGTTAATATTGATGTGGATCAGGTAGTTGTAAGCGTAACAAATCTACACAAGAATTTAATTTTTTATAAAAAACGGAATTAATGGAAGTTTATTAAAATCAATTTAGTTTGTAGGCAGTTGTATTTAATGAAAATTATTTAAGAAATAGATAATTGAATTTGGTTGAAACGAATATTTAAGATAGTTTTTAATGAATGGAAATTTACTAATATATAGTGATTTGACTTAAATCCTTAATTTTCAGCATGTCATGTCATCAAAGTGTCTTCTACCTTAGTAAGTATATATATAGCTATATAGATATTTGGTTTAAGAATAGAAGCATATTTACACGAGATATTCGAGTGAGGAGGATATTTAAATTAAATATTATTTTTATGGACAAAAACATATTTATCCTTCTATTATTACATTAATAACAAACTAACTGAAAACCAACCTTATAAAATTTATTTTGTTCAATTGAACAATTTAAGTTATATTTATTTATAAAAGTATTGAAAATTACTTCAATTAACGGAAGGGTAAAAACAAATTTAAGATACAATTATTTGTAAATATTAGATTAAATAATAAAACAAAATAAAGATATTTTGATTAGAAAAGCTGAAATACTGATCGAAATTACCAAAATATATACGTAATTTAATTCGAAGAAATTTATTTTACAATATGATTCCACTAAAATTCAAACAGCGACTTTAAAAAATTATCATAATTTTTTTTTTATCAGAAATAGCACAACTTTAATACAATATATACGATTTAATATATCACGTGCCAATCAATTACTTTTTGTAATAAATATGATTTTAAAGTATTTTAAATTACAACTCAACTTTAACAATTAATATATTTAAACTTTGATTCAAACGTACACTACTTTATTATCTATTACTACTATAAAGTGTTATTAGTGAATCGAGATTTGAAGGGTTGGTAGAAGGTTTGGTGTGGAATCAGATGTTCAAACTACCCATCAATCATATGGAAAAGGAAATCCAATTTGATTAAGGAGTTCTTTAATCGAGATTAGGTTCAGTAGCAAACTATCCATCTTCTTAAGGTCAGCAAATCTACATCCCCTAAAATATCTAATTTCAAAACAGTCGGCTCAAATCTCAATCAAGTTAAAAACAAAAACGAGTTAAATGGGCTATGTACTAAATTGGACCTCTCATGATTTGTAAAGACATCAAAATGTATCCCAAGGGAACGTTCAAGTTCTCCGAGATCTAAGCATATGGTTGTTATTACTCAAAATTTGACTAATTACAAATGTTTTTTTTTAAAAAAATGATTAATTAGGCCTTTTACAACTATTACTATGTTAAGAGTACTCGTGACATAAACTTATTTAGTAAATATACCCCTATTTAACTCAATTCTTACATCTCGGGGAAGTTACATATAGGGTAAAATGAGAGGAATGTACAAAACAAAAGTCTATACAAAAAAGCCTATTTAACCTAAATTTTTCGATTTTTTTTCTTCATGTAGTTGAAGCTTGCTTTAACCAAGCTTTGGGCCCAAACTATTTAAACTCTACGGGCCACTACGGGCCTGATCTTGCGGCTACCGATCGGCTCGACGAGCGAGCGTGTGGTCGGTTAACTACGCCGCTCTCATTGAAAATGGGTAGTGACCCAAAGGTCACGGCCTTTAAGCGTTTTTCCTCCTTATATATACTATTAGGATTGTACTCCTTTTAGTCGATGTAGGATAGCCACATTTTTGTTCCTTTATCCGAGTTTTGTGTTTCGTACACATATCTTCAACATCATTATTTCATTCACTCGGAATCCAATTTTAATAAATAAGTATACCACGATTTAGTACTCGCGGAGACGAAGCCAATAATTTTGTTTTCTGGTGTTGACGATGGCCGGAGCCCACCTTTGCCTAGAAAATCCAGGCGCACTACTTATTTAAAATATTGGTTCCACAATCCCTCACATGAATAGAAATGATTCCAAACAAATTTTTTTTAAAAAAAAATCTTATTTTGAGAGTACAATCCAAAACTTACTACATCCCGAAAGGTAATGTTTTTCAGCCTTGAACTGCCCGTAGTGAGTAGCTATCGGATTTACTCGTTCAGGAGGTGATCATGATGTTTTGAACCACCCGGACTTTGAGATAAACCAAGACAATAACTCTCAAACAATTTCATCTTCTCAAAGAACCAAGTTCTCTGTTTGTGTTCATTTTGGCCTTGAAGATGTTTGGTTAGTCATGAGTGAATTTGGAGAATTTAGCCTCCTCATTCTCCTAGACACGGTCCCATGTCACACACACAAGGTGATTTGATCATATCGATTATCTTGAAATGCCCTGATGGAATCATTAAAAGCAAATGCTTAATCTCAAATTATACAGTTGACACTATGTATCATCCTAGGAATAGGGTAGAAACATGAATCTCACAATGCTCACTCGATTCAACTTGGTTAGGTTGTTCCTTTGAACCTACATCGTGGGATCTCTAGTCATGTAGGTGGTGTTGTCACTCAAGCATCATCTTGATGATTTAACTACTTGACCTCTTGACAAGCCTTCAGTAAATGGATCCGCAAGGTTGTCCACCGGTAGTAATCTATCGAGACTACTCTAGTTGAGATTAATTTACTAATTGATTTATGTCATCATCTTATGTGACGTGATTTTCTATTATACAAGACACTCAATGCTTGGGCTATAACCGATTGGCTATCACAGTGTACACTTATTGCCGAAACTAGGTTCTCCCACATAGGAATGTCTTCCAAAAAATTTCGAAGAAACTCGGCTTCTTCGGTTGTTTTGTCCAAAGAAATGAACTCAAACTCCATCGTGGATCTGACCAATAGCGTTTGTTTGGACGATTTACATGACAATACAACACCACCAAGTGTAAATACATATCCACTCGTGGATTTTGAGTTTCTAGAATCAGCTATCCAATTAGCGTCGATATATCCTCTAGAACTATTGGGTATTTTCCATAGTGTAGCCCATAAATTTTAGTGTGATGTATGTAGTTCAATACTCTAGGTATGCATTTCTAGTGTTTAAAGTTTGTATTACATGTGTTGTGACTTGGTAAATTAACTGAATGCGCCAAGTCCGGACGTGTGCAATTGGTCAAGTATATAACACTATCAATAACCCGTGCATATTCCAATTGTGATACAGTGTCCCCCACATTTTGGCTAAGTGGAGATTAGGATCCACGAGAGTGGTTGCGGTCCCGTTGAGTAGTTTTTCAATCTCTCAAGGACCTTTTCAGCTTAATGAGATTGAGACAAGATAATTCCTTCAGAGTTTATAGTAATCTTTATTCCTAGAATAACATCCGCTAATCTCATCTCTTTCATGTCAAATTTTCCACTAAACATGATATTAGTGCCATTGATTATGTCTTTGTTGCTATCAACAATGAACACTTCATCGACGTACAAACACAACAAGATGCATCTATTAGGAGTACTTGAAGTATATGCATTTTTCGCTTTCATTAGTTTTGTAACCATTTGACATCATTACGTTGTCAAACTTTTTGTGCCACTACTTACGAGCTTGTTTGAGTCTGTAAAGGGACTTTACAAGTCTGCACACTTTGTGCTCTTGTCCAAGAACAATATACCCACGGGTAATTTCATAAACATCTCCTCTTCTAATTCTCCATTTACAAAGGAAGTTTTGACATCCATTTGGTGGATTTTTAGGTTTTGTAACGTCACTATTGCTATAAGCATTCTTATAGAAGTTATTCTCGTGACTAGAGAATAGGTGTCAAGGCAACCCAAGCCTTCTTTTGGAGGCACCAGAAGCCTAGCCTTCTACTTCTATATTGATCCATCGTTTTTCAACTTTCTTTTTAAAATCTAATTTGCACCAAGTGCTTTAGTACCTTGTGGTAAGGCTACAAACTTCCATGTGTGATTTTGCATAATGGAATCTATCTCACTTTTTACTGCTTCCTTTCAAGAAGGTGCTACAGGTGTAGACATGACTTTATTATAAGTTCTAGGTTCTTTCTCTACAAGAAAGACCGTTATGAACTCATCACCAAAGAGTTTCTCGTTCCGAGCCCTTTTGCTCCTTTGAGATTCGTCCTCTTCAAATTAGTTTTGTACGAATGTAGAGGTGCCCTTGTCTCAGTGTTCACGAGTTTGTTTCGGATACTCTTTATCTCTACAATGAAAGACGTTTTGAAAGAAAGACGCTTTTGTTGTGTAACACCCCATGTTCTGGGAACTCGAAGCGCTACGGCCTAGGACCGCACAATGGGTCCCGACTCTCAAAGTAGCAACAACACAACGGATCTTACAACAAGGCTCTGACGAATGAAAAACAAAACTCAATATAAAACCAAAGGTTTAAACAAAAGGAAATGTAAAAGACTAGAAACCGAGTTCAAAATGAAAGGGAAAGCAACAACATAAGCAAAACCCGATCCCGTCCTATAACGTACGGGAACCCCGGCTGACCACACCATCCGGATCACTCAGCAGTATCCTGAACCTGCGGAACATCTACAAAGATGGTATAAACCGTTAGCTTACATTCAAGATACTAGAAAGAGCGTAAAGGCACAAACACATATAAGGTAAAATAAACATATAACATGCTCATGCACAACCAGTTATTATCTTTCTTAAAGTTATCCATTACTAATTCAAATTCTTTTATCACACGAGAATCTCCCGAAACTCGCCTCCGCTTCTGTCTACCAATTGGAATAGATCAGTACTATCCGTTACCCACGGGCCGCAAGAGCACTTTCTAGTCTCCTGTAGAACTAGACTAGTGGTCACCGCCCGGTTATCATACACTTGGGCCAGTTAAGGTTATAAAAGGTGAATCTTATTTCGGTTATCCGTTATAAACATGATAAACAACAAAAACAAGCCAAAACACTCAAACCAATATACGGAATAAAGCTAAGTAAGTCCAAGGGACTTACCTCACTCGAAGGTAATCTAAAAGCTCAACAACAACTCAGAGAACACTCAGTTTCCCTCAAGAAAGGAGCAAGGAAGGCCTGTTCACACAAGCATCACGAATCAAGAACGAAACAGTTGCTAGAAGTCTATAACTTCTAGTCTCAATGATCTCTGAGAGATCTCCACAAGCTAAGCGCTCAACCTTAGTCTTACAACATACTCAGGGGAAAAGAACTTTCATAAGAAACAAGGAAAGGCACGAGGAAAGCAAGGAAGGAAGTAACTCACAAGAATGAGAGTCACTGTAGAAGATAACCGCAGGGGCGGGAAACCGCGGGGGCGGCACAGTAGAGGCGCGAGGCGGTTTCTGCAACACAAACGCCAACTTCTCCTTTGACAGCAAGGAACTTCACCAAAGGCCACATTTTCCTTTTCTCAGCACACAACCATGTCACAACTCAACCAAGGAAGCCTGTGAACATCAAGGAATCATCAACGGAATACTCCACGAGAAGCAAGGATCAAACTTGATTCTTGGAGAAGAAGAAAAGGGATAATGAAGAAGAAACAAAATATAAGGGAAAGGCATGCAACAACTACATAAACGTGATGAAGAAATTGATAAGAAGGAACTTATACGTTCAGCAAGATCACAGAGAAAGCGAGGGGAACGACTGCAACTCTTAGGGTTGAAGCACGAATGCAAGAAACGGAGAAAAGAAGAAAAGACGGGAATATATAGGAGAGGCTGGAAAGATAGAAAGGAAGGACATCTAGGGATAAGATGAAGATAAGGAAACCGACCCATAAGATAGAAGATCGGATATTCTATCTATGGAAGGAAGATAAAACGAACGAAAACAAATCGGGCGCGATCTTCAGCGCATCCGCAGGGGGGGATCGCCTCAGCCGCAGGGGCGGCTGGCCACAGGGGCAGCTCATTGTCACCGCAGGGGTGGTGACAGACACCAAGACCGCTGGGGCGGCCTTCTTCACCGCGGGGGCGGTGAAGGTAAAAAATGGCATCTTACATTAAATACCCCTAAAAAGAAGCTTCGTACCGAAACATGCAAAAACCTGAACGATCACATCATAACACACAGAAAGAGAACTGAACTCATATATTCCCACTCGGGGCACGTAACTCAAAATGTCATACAAAAGCGTACGCAACGCAACGAAGGGAAAACGAAACAAAACGTTTACACTAACGGTGCATCCAACCCAGCATAAAACTCTTGATAGTTCCTCTAGATACCATTCTCTGTCTCCAAAGCCACCTCGTCAGCTCCTCGCATCGACCACTGAATCTTCATCATCGGTATGTCCTTCAAACGCAAGCATCACGTACTACGCTCTAAGATATCCACCGGGTGCTCTACGAACTGGGTCGATCACTAGATCCTCATGGCTGATAGTGTGTATCGGGTCTGGTATGTACTCCCGTAGCTGAGACACATGGAAGATTGGGTGAACACCCTCAAGTCTCAGTGGCAAAGCAAGTCTGTATCCTGCGTCTCTAACTCGCTCAAGAATCTCGAACGGTCTGACATATCTGGGGCTCAACTTCCCCTTGACACCAAAACGTCTAACGCCTCGTGTCAGAGATACTTTCAACCAAACCTGAGCTCTAACTGTGAACTTCAGAGGTCTGCACCTCTTATCTGCATAAGACTTCTGTCGACTCTGTGCTGCGAACATCCGCTCCCGGATCACTGCTACTCGAGCCATGTCATCTTGTATCTGCTGAGGTGCTACTCTGCTAGCACTACTCAGCTCATCCCAACACAACGGTGTACGTCATCTACGTCATCTCTGTCAGTATAAAGCCTTATAAGGAGTCATCCTAATCGATGCGTGCCAACTGTTGTTATACGAAAACTTAACTAAGGGAAGGTGATCTTGCCACACCTGTCCCTAGTCTAACACGGAGGCTCGCAACATATCCTCTAGAGTCTGGATGGTCCGCTCGGACTAACCATCAGTCTGAGGATGATAAGCAGTCGTAAACTATATACTCATACCTAGGGCGACATGAACCTGCTGCCAGAACCTCGATGTGAACCGTCCGTCTCTATCAAAGACTACAGTCCTAGGTTCTCCATGAAGTCTCACTATCTATCTAGTGAACTCCTCTGCCAATCGACTCACCGGCCACGTTTCCTTGATCGGAATAAAACGTGTTGTCTTCGTCAGTCGATCTACTATCACCTAGATAGCATCAAAACCTCGACTCAGCCTCAAACCGGTAACGAAATCCATCGAGATGTCCTCCCACTTCCATTGAGGGACGGGAAGTGGGTGTAGCTCGCCTCCTAGTCTATGATGCTCGATCTTGACCTGGTGACAGGTCGCACACTGAGCTACATATCTCGTGACGCCTGGCTTCAGACCTCCCCACCAGAAAGAGCGTCTGATATCTTGATACATCTTATTCGCACTTGGGTGTACTGAGTGATCATCCCGAAGGATCCTCTATCTCAACTCTCGATCTGAATGCATACAAGCACACTCTTGACGTCTCAAGATCCCATCAGCACCAACTGTGAACTGTGGTGGCTCTTCTCGAGACATCCGGTCTCGGATCTGCGTCAAATCTAGGCAACTCTCCTGCTTCTGTCGGATCTCGGCCAACAGATGAGATACTATCTCCAAGGTGGACGACTGGCTGCCGGAATCCGGGAAGTGGATATCCATCTCTAGCCAGGCAAGATCTCGCTGTAACTGTGGCTGAGCTGTCAGCCTAGCGATCGCCATCTCCCGGGGAGTCTGCCTACTTAGGGCGTCAGCTACCACATTAGCCTTCCCTGGATGGTGTTAGCATGAAATATTGTGATATTTTAGGCACGTTTTCTAGATGTATTTCATCCATATTGGTGTTCATTGATAAAGCATTTAAGCAATTGTGAGCTAGTTTATCTATATTGTCGATATAGAGGTCTACATAAGTTTTGTGTTGATTGTAGGCGAATAAGAGCTAAAACCGAACGAATTAAGAGAGAATGGAGATGGATTGAGCACATCCAAGGATTGAGGACAACACAAAGGAGCTAAGGAAGATACTAGGATGAAGAATGACACAAAACAAAGGGAATTACGAGGAACCTATGCTTCCACGCTCTAAAATACGGCCGTAATGAAGTCCACGCTCTAAACCACGGCTGTGGAACTTGGCAACATGAGCGTGGAGCACTCCAGAGAGTTACACGGTATAAATTACGGTCGTAGAAGTTATGAAGAACCGTGATGGAATCCACGCTCTAAACCACGGGCGTGGAACCCTCTATGACCGTGATTTAGGCGATCTTTTAACGTACTAATTAAAGCCACGATATTCTACGCACGTGGGCCGGAGACTTATTCTATCTTTCCCTATAAAAGGACTGAAGGAAGGAGATTCCGTCACCTTCGCTTATGCTTACTTGCACGTGCCTAGGGTTCCAATTGGACGTGCGGAGATTGCCATTTTGCAACGGAGATTTGCAAAGACTTGGAGATTTGGAAGTTACGCTTTATCCTTAGGTTTGATTTGAAGACGGATTGACATCACGCTCTTTGCAAACCTCAACTCTGTCCTTATATCTTTAGTATATCTTGAATCGATTGCCACAACTAGATTCCTGGATCTTTAGGGTTGCTGTTTTCCCAATATATTTGCGAAGCTCATACATTTACTTGCTTGACAATTTACAAACTGAATTTGTTCCCCCCAAATCCCTGTGTTTGATACTCTGGAATTCTTGCTTAACTACGTCGATCCGTACATTGCGGGTTCGCTTGCTTGATTCTAGTTTTATAAATTTAAAGCTTATTTGCACGCAGGCTAAGTGGCGAACAAGTTTTTGGCGCCGTTTCCGGGGATTTGGTCTAGGCTGAATTCGGTTATCGGTTGTCAAGCTTGGGAGCTCTTCCCTTGTTATTTGATAAGTTTTCGAGTGTATGCGCAGGTCTAGCAACAACAAAGACCTCTTACCTCTTGATCAAGAGCTTGAGAGGACTTTAAGGAGAGCTCAAGGAAAGAAAGATGGCTGAAGAAAGAGAACGTGATTACCAAACGGAGTTGGCAGAAAAAGAAGCTCAACTCCAATGGAGTGAGAAGACTCACAGGGAGGAACTGGATCGTCATCAAGCGAAAGTTGATGATCTAACGGATATGATATTTCAAGTGAGGATGGAATTAAGCGATCTTAAGAGAAAGAAGAGAAGGATATCCTCAAGGAGATCCTCAAGATCGGTTAGAACCCATTCATCCGGCGAGGATAGCGACTCTTCCATGCCACCATTAGAGGACATTGATCCGACGATCAATGTGAACCCATTCATTCCAAGACCAGCCGCCAATCGTCGTGCCCCAGTTGGAGGTGCGAGAGTCGATCGTGTGGATGAGGAGCCAAGAACTCTTGGCCAAAGGATGGATCCAACGTAGCAACCACGCCGTTTGGGTGTGAACTTTGATGCTGATGATGCACAAGGGTTTAGCTTCAACCCGCAAGTTATTACCATTGTTCGCCAAAATCAATTTGGAGGAACAAGCGCTGAATCTCCACATCAACATCTACAAAATTTTAAGATCATGATGGAGACAATGAAGCCAAAGAATGCAACTACCAACAGCTATAAACTCAATCCTTTCTTCTTCTCCTTGAAAGGGAAAGCATTGTCTTGGTATCAAGCTCTTCCAAGTTGGAAACTCGAAACATGGGAGGATCTTTCTTCGGAATTCCTCACTAAGTTCTGTCCGCCATCCAAGACGGCGGAGTTGAGAGGTAAGATTAATGCATTTTCTATGAGATCTAACGAAAGTTTGTTTCAATCTTGGGAAAGATTTCAGGATTTGCTATTGGATTGCCCACATCATGGCATATCCAAATTGGCACTATTGGAGATATACTATAAGGGGCTGGATGTGGAGACACAATTCAAGCTCCAATCCCTCTCATGTGGTACATTCATGGACATGAGGGAAGATGATGGTTGGGACTTCATTGAGAAGCAAGCGCGAGTCATTGAGAAGTATTCTCACCGGAAAGTAGAGGTGAATCAAGTGGAGCAAGGAGCAAAGCTATCACAAGCAGCTCAAACTCAAATCTTTTCCCTCAATACAGAGATTAAAGAGTTGAAGGAAGCCATCAAAACCAACTTTCCAAAGCAAAAGGAACAAGATGTAGGTTATTTGGGCAACAACAATATCCACAACGGGAATGAGAATACAAACCGCAACAACCGGGACAACAACCGGAATAATTGGAACAACAACAACAACGGGAACAACAATTGGAACAACAATAGGGGTTCAAACAACAACAATTGGCGCCCCAACCAACAAAATTTCGGTAATTCTTATTCCAATTCAGGAAATTCACTAACTCCACCTTCCTCTTCTTCCACTCCTTTGAAAAGCCAGGGGCAAACATCTAATGGTGGAAGTACTTCGGGGAAAGAGAAAACCGATCCCATGTTGGAGACAATCTTGGGCAAGCTTCAAGGATTGGAGACTCGTATCATCAAGGTTGATGATCATATTACTAAGGTTGATAAAGCCCAAAAGGTTTTAGAGAACCAAATGTTTAGCCATGCGGAGGAAGTTCCTAGGAATCAAGGAAAGCTTCCAGGAAAGACGGAGGACAACCCAAAAGGAAGGGTGATGGCAATCACAACTAGGAGCGGATTAACAACTACCGACCCGTAGCCTAAGTTTGTAGAAGTCCCCGTTGAGAAGGAGAAAGAAAAGGGGAAGGAGAAGGAAGATGTCTACGTTCCTCCTCCAACTTACAAACCTCCCCTACCATTCCCGCAATCTAGAGCAAGAGCGCGTCTAGACAAGCAATTCGGTAAGTTTATTGAACTCATGAGCAAACTGCATATTAATATACCTTTCATTGATGCAATTGTAGGTATGCCAGCTTATGGAAAGTTCCTAAAGGAGATCCTCTCTAACAAAAGAAAATTAGAGGATTTTGGAGAGGTTAAGATGAGTTCGGATTCATCGGATCTCATCAAAACCATGAAAGAGAAGATGCCCCCAAAGTTGAAGGATCCGGGGTCATTTTATATTCCCATAGGAGTGGGAGATGTCACATATGATGCATTATGTGATTTAGGGGCAAGCGTGAGCATCATTCCGTTTGCCTTATGCAGGAAGATCGGTTTAGGCGATCCTAAACCGGTAAAGATGACGTTGTACATGGCGGATCGATCCATAACTCGTCCCGTCGGTATAGTTGAAGATGTCCCGGTCAAGCTTGGTAAGTTCTATGTTCCTATAGACTTTGTTGTGCTTGATATTCCTGCAGATAGTCCGGTCCCGATCATTCTCGGAAGACCGTTTCTTGCAACATCCGGCTGTATAGTCGATTGCAAGAATGCTAGACTCGCCTTTGACATAAGAGAAGAGAAGGTAGAGTTCATCCTTTCCACTTTAGTGAAGGAACCATCCTTCGATGAGGATATATTCAATATCCATGACGAAGAGCTATCTAGAGAGGAGGCAAGTTCTATTCTCTTCAAAGATCCCTTGCAAAAAGTTCTTTCTATGAGCATTATGGATATAGGGGATGAAGAGGAATGCAATGAGGCAATTGAAGCCTTAGAGAAATAAAAAGAAGTCTATGAATAAGAGTTCGAGAAACTCCACGATGAGTCAGAAAACGTAAGGATCCACGGTCAAACATCCTATTCCACGGCTGGGGAATTCACCAACACAAGCGTGGAGCATTCCAGTAAGTTACACGGCCAAAACCACGGCCGTGGAGAAAACAGAGGCACCGTAATTACTTTCCACGCCCAAAATTACGGCCGTGGAGAAGGCAGGGGTGCCGTAATTTTGGCTGAATTTGAAGGAAACTTGTGTTTCCTCCACAACTTCTCTTGATTCTTCTCCAACACCTTCTACTTACTTAGACACTTCTAAGGTACAATCGGATAATCCTCAAGAGCCATTGGAGACTCCTATAGTGATGGAATTGAAACCACTTCCTACACATCTAAGGTACACATTTCTGGGATCTAATTCTACCTTTCCGGTAATTGTTAGTTCAGATTTAAGCATAGATGAACATAGTAAGCTTATGGTTGTCCTTAAGAAACATAGGAAAGCCTTATGATATACTATAGAGGATTTAATAGGAATCAAACCTTCCCTATGCATGCAGAAGATCTTAATGGAAGAGGACTTTAGAACTTCGCGACAACCTCAAAGGCGGTTAAATCCGACCATGAAGGAGGTTGTCAAGAAGGAAATTCTTAAACTACTCGATGCAGGTATCATCTACCCTATCTCCGATAGCAAGTGGGTGAGTCCCGTACAGGTGGTTCCGAAGAAGGGAGGAATGACGGTCATCACCAACAAAAACAATAAACTCATTCCTACACGAACCGTAACAGGATGGCGGATGTGTATAGACTACCGCAAGCTAAACAACGCGACGAGGAAGGATCACTTCCCACTACCCTTCATCGATCAAATGCTTGAAAGGTTAGCACAATATTCACACTTTTGCTATCTTGACGGTTATAGTGGTTTCTTTCAAATCCCGATACACCCGGATGATCAAGAGAAGACCACGTTCACGTGCCCGTGGGGTACGTTTGCCTATAGGAGGATGCCGTTCGGGCTTTGCAACGCCCCAGCCACCTTTCAAAGGTGCATGATGGCCATCTTCTCGGAATATATAGAGGAAATCATGGAGGTTTTTATGGATGACTTCTCCGTTTATGGTTCCACTTTTGACAATTGTCTTTCTAACCTTGCTCTTGTGTTACAAAGGTGTGAAGACACTAACCTAGTTCTTAATTGGGAGAAGTGTCAATTTATGGTAAAAGAGGGCATTGTATTAAGACACTTAATCTC
This sequence comes from Fagopyrum homotropicum, assembly GCA_033239125.1. Classification (NCBI taxonomy): domain Eukaryota; kingdom Viridiplantae; phylum Streptophyta; class Magnoliopsida; order Caryophyllales; family Polygonaceae; genus Fagopyrum; species Fagopyrum homotropicum. The sequence continues at coordinate 53,915,146 of BSWB01000002.1, forward strand.
TAGTAGAGGGATTGAGGTGGATAAAGCTAAGATAGAGACAATAGAAAAGCTTCCTCCCCCAACTTCGGTGAAACGGATAAGAAGTTTTCTAGGACATGCTGGATTTTATAGGCGTTTCATTAAGGATTTCTCTAAGATATCAAAGCCGCTTACTAATCTATTGATGAAGGATGCAGTTTTTGATTTTTCACAGGAATGTTTAGATGCATTTAATATGATTCGGGAAGCTCTAATCTCAGCCCCGATTATCCAACCTCCGGATTGGAATCTTCCTTTTGAGGTTATGTGTGACGCAAGTGACGTAGCTATAGGAGCTGTCCTTGGGCAAAAGAAGGAAGGACGAACCCACGCTATCTACTACGCTAGCAAGACGCTAGATGAGGTGCAGCTCAACTACGCCACTACCGAAAAGGAATTATTAGCAATTGTATATGCAATTGACAAATTTCGCTCTTATCTTGTAGGTGCAAAGGTGATTGTATACACGGATTATGCTGCGATCCGGTATCTACTTGCAAAGAATGATGCGAAACCAAGGCTAATTAGATGGATTCTTCTCCTACAAGAATTCGATCTAGAGATCCGCTACAAGAAGGGTTCGGAAAATTCTGTTGCGGATCATTTGAGTCGTCTAACACATCTAGAGGACGACCACCTACCTATAGATGACTCCTTTCCGGACGAGCATTTACATATCATAGAGGAGTGCATCGACGTGATCACCAAAGGTAACGAACCATGGTTTGCTGATTTTGTTAACTATTTGGTTTGTCAAGAATTACCACCCGGATTATCCTACGCACAAAGAAAGAAGTTCTTTAAGGATGTTTGGGAATACTTTTGGAATGAACCTCTACTCTTTAAGAGAGGTCCGGACGGCATTATCCGGTGATGTGTGCCGGAAGATGAGATGGAAAGTGTCATCCGTCATTGTCATTCACTACCATGTGGAGGACACGCTAGTTCGAACAAGACTAGCGCTAAGGTATTGCAATCTGGATTCTTTTGGCCTACTCTATTTAAAGATGTGCAAACCTTTGTTTCCTGCTGCGATGCTTGTCAAAGAACAGGGAATATATCTAGGAGGAATGAGATGCCTCTCAACAACATCCAAGAGGTGGAGATCTTTGACGTTTGGGGAGTAGACTTCATGGGACGTTTCCCATCATCTTGTGGAAACCAATACATACTTTTAGCGGTGGATTATGTTTCGAGATGGGTTGAAGCGATTGCCTCTCCCACCAATGATGCCATGGTATGGTTAAGTTCTTTAAAAAGACCATCTTCCCACGATTTGGGACACCACGGACTATCATTAGTGATGAAGGTTCTCACTTCATTGCCTGACGCTTTGAAGCTCTTTTAGCTAAGTATGGGGTGATTTACAAGATCGCCACCCCTTATCATCCACAAACTAGTGGACAAGTGGAGATCTCAAACCGGGAGATTAAAGGAATCCTAGAGAAGACGGTTTCAAGGACAAGGAAGGATTGGTCTTTGAAGCTAGATGACGCATTATGGGCGTACCGGACTGCATATAAGACTATCATCGGAACAACGCCATACAACCTTGTGTATGGGAAGTCTTGTCACTTACCGGTAGAGTTGGAGCACAAGGCGTATTGGGCAATAAAGTGGTTGAACTTCAACATGAAGGAAGCGGGAGAGAAGCGTCTCTTGGACCTCAATGAGCTTGAAGAACTTCGCTTGAACGCCTATGAAAACGCGAAGATCTATAAAGAAAGAGCGAAGCATTGACATGATAAGCATATCATCCCAAAGGACCTCAAAGAAGGAGATCAAGTTCTCCTCTTCAATTCAAGGCTTCGTCTCTTTCCAGGTAAGCTTAAATCTCGTTGGATTGGACCTTTTCTAATCAAACGTGTTTTTCCCCATGGTGCAGTTGAAGTATGGGGTGAAAAGGGCGGAAGCTTTAAGGTGAACGGTCAACGACTCAAGAAGTATACACCGGAACTCCAAGCTGAAGAGTTCGCGCCCACCGCACTCGAATAAGTGCGAATTTGGTATAGCTACGGACCTTAAACAAAGCGCTTCTTGGGAGGCAACCCAAGGTATTGCACTTACATTTTTTATTTTTGATTTATAGCTTAGAGTAGTTTAGACGTTTTTGTTTTGTTTTGCCTTCGATACCTTCCGGTATGTTCATGTTTTTGGATGTAGGATCAGTGGAAAGGGAAAAGAGAAGAAAAGGGTGAAGAAAATTGACGAAACTTGGACTTTGGCACATTACAGAGAGTTCCACGGCCAAAACCACGGCCGTGACAGTTACAGTGACCGTAATTTTCAAAAGCCTGAAAAAAATCACCAAAACCACGGTTCCGTACAAAACCACGGCCGTGGAAACCCCCGATAGACCGTGATTTTCAAAAATTTTTACGGCCACTATAAAAACCACGTTTCTTCACAAAACACACAAAAAAAATTTCCCAATTCCACGCCCAAAATCGCCGATTGCCTTCCCCCTCTCCCAAATTCTCGTTCGTTAATCGTTTTTAACGGTTCTTTGACCAAAGTTAAAGCAATTTCCGTCACCTACAAGATCCAAGCAACGATTCGAGCGGCAAATCACCGGAGGAGACAGAATTCGGATTCCAAAATCCGAAAACCTAGGTTTTTTATTTCTTCTCTCTCTTTGTCGATTCGGCTTCGTTTTTGCTAGAATTTTTAGGAGAATTGATTGGAATTGAACTGAAATTAGTCTAGGGCTGCTTCCTGTTGAGTTTGGTGTGATTCTACGGAGTTTTGAGAATTTGCGTCACGAACCACAATCTCTAGGCATTCCACGGCCGTGGAACTTGAAGAATAGACCGTGGTTTCTAACAGAAATGGATCTCGTTAGGAGAATGTCTCAGAGAAATAAAAAGAGGAAAGGAAATACTTCTTCCTCTTCTAGAGCACCACCTGCTGAGCCCCCATCACCCCCATCACCACCATCACCACCCTCCCCTAGGATCCCTACTATCCATGAGGATCACCTCGATGCTTTAGAGAGGATCCATAAGCGAGCTGTCATAGGACCTAGGTATCTACTACTTGAGGAGTTAGAGCCTTTGCATGTGGTAGGGGATCTCACTTGGCTACTAGATAGAGCCGGATTGGTCATCTTCTCCGCTATTTGAGAAGATGCTTATGAGGAGATCACTAGGGAGTTTGTGGTCTCGTTTGAGCATAGCCACGTTGACAGGACCGTTTCTTTCCGGCTGATGGAGAGAAACTATGAGTTTTCTATTAGAGAGTTTGGAGCCTTCTTTGGGTTCCATGAGACCTTCAATGGTCGATTCCCTAGTGGCGTGTACGCCAAGGATTTCTGGGAGGAGATAGCTATGATATACGCCAGCGAGGACCGCTGGCAACCTGCTGATACCAAGGCTAGGTTGATCTATCACCTAGCCTTGAAGATTGCCCATAGAGTGCTTTCTGAGTGTCTCTTCTCTAGGACGGAGACACCTCAAAAAATCAAGACGGATGAGTTGTTTTTGCTTTACTGCATGTTGTACGGTAGGCCAGCTGACTGTGCCACCCTCTTAGTTTCTACTATGAGCAAGCTAAAGAACAGGAGGGCCGGCAACATTGGATACGGTGGGATGGTCACCCACCTTGCTAGGCAGTTAGGGATAGACTTCTCCGCGTGCACCCACATTGCAGCTAGACCTCTAGGACTTCAGAGCCTCATGACTAGAGGCATTATCTTCCCTAGACATAGAGGTCCACCTACAGCTGCCATGCCTTGGGAGAGTAGGACAGGTAGAGGGATTGCATGGCTTCCTGAGTATTCCATTATGGTTGGACGCCATAAATGGAAGGAGACGTTCGCTGCCATGCATGCGAACAGATTAGTAGCACCACCCTACGTCCCCCCTGAGCCACCAGTTGTAGAGGAGGAGGAGATGAGAGGAGGTGATGAGTATGAGGGAGGAGGAGGAGAGCATGACTTTGGTACCTTTCCGGATCAGCCGGATGCAGTTCCCGACATTCCTAGACACTCTCCCCGTCCCGCTAGAGCTTCTGGCTCTTCCTCTCGCCGTGCTAGTGTGAGCGAGAGACCTACATGGATGGCGGACCCTCCTTCTTGGTATAGTACGCAGCCGGATTGGATGGGAGCTCCACCACCTTGGCATGCCCAACCACCATACGCACCAGCACCGTCAGACGCACCGGCATGGTATAGCCAGCCGCCCGGATGGTATGAGCAGCTACCGTAGTGGGCCACCGACCTTTTCAGCAGGGTCGGAGCCTTGGAGATCCTTGCAGATGCTAGGGATGCACGAGCCGCCGATCATGACCGCATGATGAGAGATATTTACCGCCAGCAGTTTGGGTGGAACTATGATCCCGGCTTCTTCCCGTTTCCACCTCCACCGGCACCTCAGTGAGGATGATTGATGATTCACCGTTCTAGCCGCTCCACCACCGTCTTGTGAGTTCTTTTTCTTTCTTTCTTTTCTTTATTTTCTTTTTGAACATTAGGGACAATGTTTGTTCCAAGTATGCGGTGGGGTGTGACTAATCGTTTGTAATAACTCTTACTCACTTTGTATGCTTTTATCGAGGACACCTTGAATGTTTCATTATATTGTTACACATTTCATCATTGCATTGCATGAAAAAGCTTTTGAAAAACCCATAAAAATTGAAAAATTTTGAAAATTTTGTGCTTTGATGACTTCTATGATAATCACTACTTGTGAATTGAGTTTTGATGACAATCGCATGCTTAAACAAATAGTGAATTGAAAAGAAATTGAATGAGTTGATTATTCCTCTTTTGCAAGTTTCATAATGTGAAGAATGTTACCTAAATCATATTGAGAAATCAAGGTTGAAATCACATGATAAGTTCTTATACTTCTTGTTGAAATGATTAAGGCAATTCGATTTTTTTTCTTCTTTCTTTGATCATTTAGCCCCTCAATGAAATAATGGCCTCCTTTACCTATCCGGGAATTTGGAGGAGTTGATACTTGGCATGTTTGATGTGGGAGGGCCATGAAAGCAAAATTTTGCATTCAAAGAATAGAAAAAACTTATAGGTTTGGGGAAGTCAATCATGACGATGAGTAACTTGGCACCATTCACATAGCCGGGTGTTTGTGTCTTGCCAAAGTCGGATTGAGCGATATTCCTAGCGGATTATGGTATGTGCATCAAGGGTTTGAGGCATCTCGTAAAATTGAGAAACGCCAATCTCCTAGGCTTCGGTTTTTGTGCACCTTTGTCCATAACTCCAAAAGTAAAGTCGAAAAATTATGTGAAAAGAAGAGAGCAAAGCTCTAAGTCGAAAGTATTGCAGAAACCGCAAGAGAAAAAGAAAAGAGTTGGTTATCCACTTTCCCGGATTCATGCACCACATTCCTTAAAGTTTTCCTTCCCTTTTCCACATTCTAGATCTTGTTTGAAAGTCCCTAAGATCAATAGAATGATATATGACTTGGTGATCTAAATTGAAGTTTCTTATGATTGATTTTGATAATGTTTTAAGGTTATGATGCTTACATAGAAGTTTGATCAATTCATGAGTTTTCTTTACTCTTTACTCTTTGATTATGTATATGAGAGTCTTATGAACGAATGAAGCAAGGTTTGAGAATGATCTATTGACTTAGAAGCACATTCATCTAAGAGACGTTTTGATTTTGAGAATGTATCCATATTTCATCCTAACTTGAGTTTTAAAGCTTTTGAAAGACCTTGCTTGGGGACAAGCAAGTGGCAAGTATGGGGTATTTTGTTAGCATGAAATATTGTGATATTTTAGGCACGTTTTCTAGATGTATTTCATCTATATTGGTGTTCATTGATAAAGCATTTAAGCAATTGTGAGCTAGTTTATCTATATTATCGATATAGAGGTCTACATAAGCTTTGTGTTGATTGTAGGCGAATAAGAGCTAAAACCGAATGAATTAAGAGAGAATGGAGATGGATTGAGCACATCCAAGGATTGAGGACACCACAAAGGAGCTAAGGAAGATGCTAGGATGAAGAATGGCACAAAACAAAGGGAATTACGAGCAACCTATGCTTCCACGCTCTAAAATACGGCCGTAATGAAGTCCACGCTCTAAACCACGGCCGTGGAACTTGGCAACATGGGCGTGGAGAACTCTAGAGAGTTGCACGGTATAAATTACGGTCGTATAAGTTGTGAAGAACCGTGATGGAATCCACGCTCTAAACCACGGGCGTGGAACCCTCTATGACCGTGATTTAGGCGATCTTTTAACGTACTAATTTAAGCCACGATCTTCTACGCACGTGGGCCAGAGACTTATTCTATCTTTCCCTATAAAAGGACTGAAGGAAGGAGATTCCATCACCTTCGCTTACGCTTACTTGCACGTGCCTAGGGTTCCAATTGGACGTGCGGAGATTGCCATTTTGCAACGGAGATTTGCAAAGACTTGGAGATTTGGAAGTTACGCTTTATCCTTAGGTTTGATTTGAAGACGGATTGACATCCCGCTCTTCGTTCTTATCAAGGATTGTGATTGGTTTGTGTTATTCCGAATGTGATATACATTATTATCCTTGCTGTGGATTTGAGATTGATTTGAGATTTATTGAAGGTGTTCGAAGGTTTTCATCTTTCATTCTTCTAATTCTTGAATTTGATATCATAATGACTGTTGTTGGCTAAAACCCTTTAGCAATTCTAAGGTGAAGGGTTGATAGTTGTGGCTTAGATGATGATAGATCAATCGTAAACAGATTGGACCCTGAGAGTTAGAGAGATTTCGTCGACAGCCAGAATCACGGTGTGTTCTTGAGTTCCACGGCCGTGGAATCTCAAGATCCACCCGTAATTTTCCCTAGTTTACGAACCTTGCTTTTACTTTAATCCAAAGTTAAAGATTTGCTTTAACTTAGTCTTGGCTTGACTTTTCTAGGTGGTAGTGAAGCCTCAACAACCTCTACCTCGATTTCGAGTGTCATAACCTTAATCGGTTTAGTTAGTCTTGATCCTTGGGTTACAAGTTTGGGTATTTGAGTTCAATTCTTACCTTTAGATCCTTTCTATACTGAAACCTCAAAAACCTTTATAGAGAGTGTCTTTAGGTGAGTTATATAGGGTTTTGGAACTTCACCGTACATTACCTTACATTCGTATACCTTTGCAAACCTCAACTCTGTCCTTATATCTTTAGTATATCTTGAATTGATTGCCACAGCTGGATTCCTGGATCTTTAGGTTGCTGTTTTCCCAATATATTTGCAAAGCTCATACATTTACTTGCTTGACAATTTACAAACTGAATTTGTTCCCCCCAAATCCCTGTGTTCGATACTCTGGAATTCTTGCTTAACTACGTCGATCCGTACACTGCGGGTTCGCTTGCTTGATTCTAGTTTTATAAATTTAAAGCTTATTTGCACGCACGCTAAGTGGCAAACATATGGTAAAGATCTAAAGATCAAAGTCCTTGATCAACGCCAACCATCTGCGCTGAAGGTTATTCAACTACCGTTGAATGAATTTGTACTTCAGACTCTTATGGTTTGTGAATATCTGACACGTAGCTCCGTACAAATAATGTCTCCAAATCATCAAAGCAAGAACCATTGCAGCCAACTCAAGGTCATGGGTAGGGTAATTCTCTTCGTACGTCTTCAGCTGTGTAGACACGTAAGCAATCACCTTACCCCTTTGCATCAGAACACATCCCAAGCCCCACTTGGATGCATCGTTGTAAACCACAAAGTCCTCAATACCCTCTGGCTGAGCTAGGATAGGAGCATAGGTCAACCTCTTCTTCAGCTCCTAGAAGCTCTACAAGCACAGCTCGGACCATACGAACCTCGTAGACTTCCTTAGTAAGGAAATGAGCGGTCGGGTGATAACTGAAAAACCCTCAACAAAACGCCGATAGTAGCCCGCCAATCCTAAAAAGCTGCGTACCTTCTTGACGTTCTTAGGAGGTGGCCAAGATGCTACTGACTCGATCTTCGCCGGATCTACCTTGATCCCTTCAGTTGAAACCATGTGACCAAGGAATGCTACATCGGACATCTAAAACTCGCACTTAGAGCACTTGATGTAAAGCTCTCGATTGTGTAAGACCTTAAGAACGATCCTCAAGTGTCCTGCATGCACCTCTTTACAACGAGAGTAACTAGAATGTCGTCTATAAAGACAACTACAAACTGGTCTAAGAAGTTGATGAAGATGTTGTTCATCATCTCCATGAAGACTTTTGGCGCATTCATAAGCCCGAATTGCATCACTGCAAACTCGTTGTGGCCGTACCTGGTCCAAAATGCCGTCTTGGATATGTCCTGCTCTCTCACCCTCAGTTGGTGATATCCGGATCTCAGATTGATCCTCGAAAACACTGTAGTTCCATGCAGCCGATCCAAAAGATCGTCGATACGAGGCATTGGAAACTTGTTCTTGATTGTCTCCTTGTTCAGCTCTTAGTAGTCGATACATAACCTCATTGACCCATCTTTCTTCCTGACGAAGAGGACTGGTGCGCCCCAAGGAGATATACTAGGGCGGATGAAGCCTATAACACCCCAAATTCTGAGAACTCGGGGAGCTACTGGTTAGGACCTCACAATGGGTCCCGACCATAGTTTGACAACAATTTTACTTGGATCTTACAACAAGGCACAAAAGTATTTAAAACATCTGAAAACTGTAAACAATATATACATGAAGAATATGTATCAGCCATACAAAGTAAAGGTACCAAAACGACACATATGAAGAACAAAAGACATCCCCGTCCCCAACTAAATGAGTACGTGGACCCGGCTGACCATTCCCTCCGGATCTCTCTACAACTGTATTAACCTTCAAGACATCTACAAGCGGTATAAAACCATTAGCTAACATTCTATGCATAAGTATAAAGGTGAAAACACAAACACACAACATACACAATCAACTTGCAACACTCAATCCTTTTATTATCTTTAATTATGTGATAGGTCATTACTAATGATACTTATTTTGTGACACGAGGGATTCCCAAACCTCGCCCCTGTCCCCGTTTACCAACGCGGAATGGTACTAATGCATCTGACCGTCTACCGGACTGGGCTGGTCACAGGGAACCTCCTAGACTCTCGCAAGAGCTAGACAGCTGATGTCACGACCCGTTATCATACCTTGGATCAATTACGTAAATAATAAAGTCGGCCTAATCCGGTTTCATTGTTTATCATAACTAACAAACACCACTCATACACATTACACTCATACAAGAAGCCAGCTAAGTAAGTCCGTGGACTTACCTGAATCAGATCTCGACTTTCTAATTCGCAAATCGATCTGTACAGTTGGAATTCAGTGGCCTGTCAAAGGAGGCAAGTGTGTCAGCACACTTTCTAGGTGATTAGAAGTCTAAGACTTCTAAGATAGTAGGTCTTAATAGAACGGAATCGGTTATAGTATAAATTTATGGTAAAATGACTATTTTACCCTTGGTCTCGAAACTTCAAAAAATTCCTTAATTCGTACCTAAACTCTTATTTGAGACTAAAGAGTCATATTCTAACTCCTAAAGATGAGTTTGGTTACAAACTGACAATTTACCCATTTCCTTATTTTCGGAAAGATCGTTAAGGTCCAACTTCGGCTTCAAATATAAAATTTGAATAATCTTATAAAAATTCCGAAATAATTTCCTAGATCATATATGATATCTCATCTACTCTTAGGAGCAAGAATTTCTTAAAACTGTTCAACCATCACTTCTACAAAAATTTCTAAAGTTGGTTACAACACTTAACAAACAGCACACTGTCTTAACTTTGAAAAAAATCATAACTCCTAAACTACTCGCTGGATTTATCCCAAATTTTGATATGTTCTACTATAAAATCTTATCTATAATATATCCAAAATTCAGCCCCAAAGTAGATCAAAATCTTATTTAAAACTATCTCACAAAACCGAATTTCAGCACAACAGAAAAACTGTTTACGATTCAATCTTTGAAAAATCATAAATCCCAAACCCCTCGCTGGATTCCTCTCAAATTTTGATACGTTCTACAACAATATGTCAACCATATCATATCCAAAATTCAAGCCCAACGGAGATCAAGAGCTTATTCAAAACCATCTTACAAAACAGCATCACTTGCTGTTTTCCCCAACACTCAGCACATATATAAAAACTGCATGAGGCGTCAACTTTGGAACACAATAACTCTCAAACCGTAACTCCGATTCTTCCCAAATTTTAGTATGTTATACTATGTACTACTGTCTATTACATATCCGAAAACCAGCAAAAAGAGAGGAATCTAACTTACCCAAATCGTGACTCCAAGTAGACTGTTCGTCACCTTCGAAAACTCAAAAAATTCCCATCCCTTCTAGCTATCTTCCATGGCTGTTATGAAAGGTTCTAGGATTCAAATGGCTCACATCAGCACATATATATATAGAGAGTGCAATGTAGAGAAGGGAGGGGAGATGTTTACCCATCAAGAGAGACTCGACAAGCTCAAATATACGAGTAGGAAGAGGAGGGACGTTGGCTATTGTGTTATTGTGTGCAGAACCAAGTCCTGGAGGCGAACTGAGCGTGTGTAGAAGCAAAACTTGGAGACAAACTGAGGGTGTGCAACAATAAATTCCTGGAGACAACTGGGTGTGTGTGAAGCCGCAACCCCTGGAGACGAACGCTTGTTGGCGCCTCGTCTGCACTGGCTGGGACGTACCGAAGGGAGCAAGGGCAATGTTCTGTTGTTGAGGATCTCGGTTTCTGTCAAGAGGGAAGAGACGCAGATACAGAGAGGAGTACGAGGAAGGGGCAGACGTTACCACTAGCGTCACCTTTGGACTTCTGTTGGTGACTCGAATGAGGCGTGGCGACTGCAGCACTCTACTCTGCTAGCGATCAAGGGCAAGGTAGGATCACTGGTTAGGCTGATTGCTTTCTGTGGGAGGATCCGCTGCAGAAGGGAGGACGGAGAAGCGGTGTTCTGAATGTAGACGGAAGGAGGGGAAACGTGAGGCTGAACATGGGAGGAGTATGCTGCGTTAATTATGGAAGCTGTTACAAAACAGATCTCCAACTCATCACACGTAAAAGGGGAGGTAGGTTTGCTGCTCGATGGGCCAGCATCCGCTGGGCTTTTGGCTGGCGTCTTGGGCTGGAGTAGAGAAGTGGGTTGGCGCTGCACTGGCTGAAGTAGAGGAAGAGTTGGCTGCGAACTGGGCTGAAAACAAGGTAGGGATAGTGGGCTGAAAGAGTTGTCTTGGCTCTGTCACAACCTTGTCAAAACGTTTCCTGGCCTTGTCATGGTCTCGTCTCAGCCTTGTCGAAATCTCGTCTCAGCCTTGTCATGATCTCGTATAAAGTCATCGTTACGAATTAATTATAAGAATTAGGGTTTGATATAATTCTATCATTTTATGTGAATTAAATTCTACATAAAATGATAAATAATTATAAGAATTAGGATTTGATATAATTCTATCATTTTATGTGAATTAAATTCTACATAAAATGATAAATAATTATAGGAATTAGAGCTTGATATAATTTTATCATTTTATGTGAATTAGCTTCTACATAAAATGATAAAATTTGTGAAGAAAGAATTGCTAGATAGAACGGAAAACCGTCAACGGCTCAAAGTCCAATTTGATTCGGAATTAAACGGAAATAAAAATTCCGGATATTACAAAGTCCTTCTCTGCTAACTCCTCGAGTTGCTTCTTCAACTCAAGCATCTCGATAGGCGCCATACAATAAGGAGCCTTAAAGATCGGTCTCGTACCGGTCTCTAACTCAATGCCAAAGTCTACACTCCTCTGTGGAGGTAAACTTGATGGCTCTCCAAAGACGTCAACAAACTCGCAAGCTACTGAAATCAACTCCAAAGCCGGACTCATACTATCCTTCATAGCGAAGCACCAAAAAGCCTCGCAACCCTAACTGATAAGTCTCGCAGCTCGCACTGCACTGATGACTATACCAGTCTTCCCGAGATCCCTGTAATAGCTAGGATTTCCGAATTCTAATTAATATTGATTAACTTAATCGTTGATAGTAATTGACATATAACTCGCGGAGATTTTGCAAGTGATGAGTATGAGTCCCACCGTTATATTCCTGGCGTAATTTTGGACGTTTGGGAAAATTTTTACTTTTCCCCCCTGGTAATCATTTTTACCCTCAGGTGTTATATGGAGCATTTGAGAGCTCCAATTAATAAAAATGCAGTTGAGAGAAATGATCAAGACATCGAATATGTCCAAGATATGAAATAAAATGGAGAGGCAAAACGGTCAAAAGAGTCAATATTTTGTTTCTTAACTGCTGAGAAAGACGGCTTAGGAATACACGTTTTCCGAGGCAGTTGTGGAATAATTATCCCTACAATATTCCAGATTTATTATTACAATCGCGAGAAGTTTAAAGAAGGAGGTTCGACCCACCTTTGGATCGGTTAAAGGATAATTATCGACTTCGCTAAAAGATAATTATCGTCTTCACTATAAATAGCGGAAAATCCTTTGTTAATTCATTTCCTTTCATGTTTCCTCGTTGTTCGCTCAAAAGTGTGTGTCACAAAGTCTCAAAATTTATATCTAGAACATATGCAAAAGCGAACCCGCAGTGTACGGATCAGTTGTAGTAAGGCAAGAAATTCCATAGTCGAACTCAAGGATTCGGTGAGAATAAAATCGATTTCAAATTATCAGGCAAAGTGCAAAAGCTTTTGTAATAAATAAGGAGACAAATGATTCTAAGGATTCAAGTATCAGACTACGGCTTTCGATTAAAGACACTTCCAAAAATCAAAGGACAGAGTTGGCGTTGCCAAGGTTATGTGTTTCAAAGGAAGGGATCGTACGGCAAAGTTTCAAAACCTATATGGCTAACTCAAAGGCTCTCTCTATAAAGGTTGTTGAGGCTGCAATATAGAAAGGTCTAAGGATAAGATTAACACTCAATCTAACCACCCAAAACCCAAGGATATGACTCTCAAAGGTAAAGATGGAAAACACACTCAAACCTTAATAGAGGATGTTGAGTCTCTCTATTACCCAAATCTTGTAAACTTTGACTCTCAAATGAAGAATCAATGATGAATTATCTTCTTAAACTTTAATAGGGGTTAAAAAGGTTAAGCAAGGTTAGGATTTAGGCAAGGATTAACTTTGATTAAAAAATAAATCAATTAAAGATCGTCAGACGAATAAATTGCCCTGTTCTTCACTAAATTGGTCGATTTCCCTTAGAACAGGTCGATTTTCCTATCGTTGCAAAGTTAAAATATCAACTCTCAGGGTCCAAATGGTTAAATGAGTTCAGTCTATCATCATGTAAGCCTCAATTGTAATACCCCAAATTCTGAGAACTCGGGGAGCTACTAGTTAGGACCTCACAATGGGTCCCGACCTTAGTTTGACAACAATTTTACTAGGATCTTACAACAAGGAACAAAAGTATTTAAAACATTTGAAAACTTTAAACAATATATACATGAAGTATATGTATCAACCTTACAAAGCAAAGGTACTACAACGACACATATGAAGAATAGAAGACATCCCCGTCCCCAACTAAATGAGTACGTGGACCTGGCTGACCATTCCCTCCGGATCTCTCTACAACTGTCTTAACCTGCAAGGCATCTACAAGCGGTATAACACCGTTAGCTAACATTATATGCATAAGTATAAAGGTAAAAGCACAAACACACACATACACAATCAACATGCAACACTCAATCCTTTTATTATCTTTAATTAGGTGATAGGTTATTACTAATGATACTTATTTTGTGACACGAGGGATTCACAAACCTCGCCCCTATCCCCGTTTACGAACGAGGAATGGTACTAATGCATCTGACCGTCTACCTGACTGGGCTGGTCGCAGGGAACCTCCTAGACTCTCGCAAGAGCTAGGCAGATGATGTCACGACCCGTGATCATGCACTTGGGTCAATTACGTAAATAATAAAGTCGGCCTAATCCGGTGTCGTTGTTTATCGTAATTAACAAACACCGCTCATACACATTACACTCATACAAGAAGCCAGCTAAGTAAGTCCGTGGACTTACCAGATCAAATCTCGACTCTCTCTTAACCACCACCCAATCGGTAACTGCAGAAACTCAGTTGCCTGTCAAATGAGGCACATGGGTCAACACATTTCCCTAGGTACTTAGAAATCTAAAACTCCTAAGATAGAAGATCCTATTTGCAAAAGTTATTATAGTGCTTATTTAAGGTAATAGGACTATATTACCCTTGGTCCCAAAACTTCCAAAAACCTGGAATACGTACTTAAATTCTTATTTGAGGCTAACTAACCGTATTCTACTCCCTAGGATGATTTTAGGTAACAACTAGAGAAACTACCCACTTTTCTATTTACCGAAAAGTCAATAAGGTCCAACTACAACTTCAAATATGAAATTAAAATAAATTTATAAAAATTCTAAAATAAATCTCTAAATTATCTATGATATCTACTCTACTCATAGGAGCAAAAATTTCCTAAAACTGTTTAACTATCCCTTCTACAAAAATCCTTAAAGTTGGCTACTACATTAAAATGTTCCTATACTTTGTCAAAAATCAATGTTGGAAAAACAGCTCAACTACTCCACTTTGAGACCCTATAACTTTCAATCCGACCGTTCATTTATTTTCAAATTTTAACATAGTAAACTACATATATCCCTCTATGATCAATCAAAAATTCAACGGTAGATCTTCAATATAACTCCCTAACATTGGTTCACAACATTGGCCATTCTTACTTTCAAAACTGAAGTTTTAAAGGGAGTTTCTCACTTCCATTTATATGATAATCTGATCTACTTCACTAGGTCATCTAATGGTCAGAAATTGGACACTCTAGGAGGCTACAACAACTCGCTTACTATTCGTCACTTCTCTTGTCCGATCTCTCCTCATCACCACACTAAAACATTTTAAAGCCTAAGTACACACATGTCTATTTCATCTTTAATTTAAAGATTGAACTGCAGCCAAGATAAACGGAGAATGATTGATCCTTTACCCAAGGTTTTGATGACTGCAGAAGGGCTGAATGAAAACTCTTACACCACTCCGGCTTCTGGCGAGGCTTGTGCAACGAGCAGCCCCAGAAATAGATAGACGATCCGCTCCAGAAAGTGTGCAAAATCCACTCACGAGCAGCTCTAGAAAGTGTAAAGAATCAAGTCACGAGCAGCTCCGGAAGGTGTGCAGAACGTTGCTGAATGGGAGCAAGGGACGTTGCAATTGTTTTTTTCTCTTCTGGCGTGAAAGTAGGGCTGTTACAGCTCTTTAATATTTCATTTATGCAGCTGTTACAATCAGATGGGGAGAGAGCTAGAGGCTGGCGGTTCAGGCGTTGCATCCCTTGGGCTGCTTCTGGCTAGGCTGAAGCAAGGCATAGGCTACTACTGGAGCTGGCTATCACACAACCAAGGCAACTGGGCTGGAGCAAGGAGTTGGGCTGAGGTTACTTCAATCCGCCAGCAAGGTTTAAGGCAAGGCTGTAACAATTAAATCCAAGTAAGAACAATGGGCTGAAAAAAGGCAAAATAAGTGGGCTAAAGTTTGTCAAAACTTGTCAAAACTCGTCATGGCTTTGTTAGGCCGATGAATGACCTTGTCAAAAAGTTGTCGGGCTTCGTCATGACCTTGTCTCAGCTTTGTCATGATCTCATCACAACTTTGTCGTGATCTTGTCACAACTTTGTCGTGGTCCCGTCACAACTTTGTCATGATCTCGTCTCAGCCTTGTCATGATCTCGTCTAAAGTCGTCGTTAAGAATTAATTATAAGAATTAGGGTTTGATATAATTCTATCATTTTATGTGAATTAAATTCTACATAAAATGATAAATAATTATAAGAATTAGGGTTTGATATAATTCTATCATTTTATGTGAATTAAATTCTACATAAAATGATAAATAATTATAAGAATTAGGGTTTGATATAATTCTATCATTTTATGTGAATTAAATTCTACATAAAATGATAAAATTTGTGAAGAAAGAAATACTAGATAGAATGGGAAACCGTCAACGGCTCGAAGTCCGATTTGATTCGGAATTAAACGGAATAAAAATTACATATATTACATCAATCATCAACTATTCTCCCCAGAATCACAAGGTTTTTAGCCAACCATTTTCATATTCAAATCAAAATCAAGATTGAATGAATAAAACCAAATAAAACTCGAACTTTGAAAAACCAAATAATCTTTGAATCTGTAATCAAACCTTAAAATCTTTCAAAGAATCTCTCAAAACACTCAATAATGTGTTCACAAATCATAAGAATCAGAAGGGAAACAAAAGATGTCACCAACTTCTTGATTCTTGACTTCTTGATTCTTGACTTTTTGTTTCTTTCCTTAAATCCTCTCTTCAAGAACCTTCAATCCTGCAAAATCCTATAAATCTTCCATGCTACGAACTCCTATTTTCGTTCCTAGGGTTCCAATGTATACTTTCTCGCCAATGGGCCGCTTGGCATATCACTTCTCAGGCCCACAAGTGATGGGATTTGGATCGTAATATTTTTAGGCGAAAGCTGAAGGAAAATCGTGCGATTTAATGCAATAAAAACCGTTCAATTTTTGTGTGGAAAATCGTCCGATTTTCCTTGTAAATGACTTGATTTTCTTCAACAAAAAGTGCTCGTCTCTTGACTTGTTTCCTTCCTTCCTTTAGTGACCCTTTTACACACTTCTTTAGCTCTTCATGACTCCTCTAAGGTTCCTTATTGACCTTAGATACTCTTTGCTCTACTTTTGCTTCCAATTCCACCGAATTCGCCTATAATTCAACCAAAACTCGTGTAGACCTCTATTTATGGAATATAAATGAAATAAGCCTTAAGGGTACACAAATATCTCCAAATACAATGTAAATTGAGGTAAAACCTCCACAATATGCATGATTATAATGGCATATAATTCATGTCATCAAAATACCCCATACTTGTCTCTTGCTTGTCCGCTAGCAAGGTTCAAACCTAGAATACAAGATGTTATGGATTATATGATGTGAAAAACTCAAAATTCTTTTGAAAAGTGCTTCTTCTTATTGGATCACCCTCAAAGTAATGCTTCAAGACATAGGAAGACAAAGTATCCATCAATAATAACCATATAATGAACAAACCATCCTTTCGTTCTTGAAGACACAAATAAAAAACTTGATAAAGATGTAAAGATAATCAAAGTCAAACAAATCTAAACCATGAAGTATTAAACATGTACACAAAGGTCTCAAGGTCTTCCAATCAAGAAAAAGGTCAAAGAAACGTGTTAAGGGTGGAAAATCTTTAAGGTAATGTGATGTTAATTCGGGAAAGAGGAACAACACAATAAAATCTTTAAGAACACAACTTCACCACACATGCTTTGCATGTAAAATTTTTTCTTTTCTTTTAATTTACTTTTTGAGAGTAAGGACAGTAGTGCACAATAACCGAAGCCTAGGAAATCGGTGTTTCTCAATATTCTAGATGCCTAAAACCTTTGATGCACATACCATATCCCGTGAGGACTTATCGTTCAATCAGACTTTGGCCAGACACAAACACCCGACTATGTTAATGGTGCCGAGTTACTCAGCCTCATGTTCAACGTCCCCAAACCTATAACTTGCTAAACTTTCACTTAACACTTTCACAATGGCCTTCCCACATCAAACATGCCTTTTATAACTACTTATCCTAATTCCCGGATGGTCAAAAGGAGGTCAATTATTTAATTGAGGAGCTAGCATGAACAAGATTTGAACAAGAAGAGAAGCGAATTGCCTTGATCATTCCTATATGATGCAAAAGAACATATAATATAGCTCCGATCAATATCTCATTCTCCTATCAAGATATCAAGATCATATGAATCATTCATGCTACAATTAAAATCTCAACATAGCTAAGTCACCTTTTTTCCTTTTTCACATCACAATTCACATCATAGAGGTAATTTCCATCATAAGAAGCACTAAAATTTTTGAAAAATTCACAATTTTTCGAATGAAAGCATGCAAATGCGGATGTCATAGTGGAAAGCAAATAGTGCAAGGGTTATTACAAACCAAATCATCGAGTGCAACAAAAAGTATATAAAGTGCGAAAAAGATGAAAGAGATTGTAAGTACCCCTACCCCATACTTAACCTTCACATTGTCCCCAAAGTGAGAAGTCAAGCATAAGATAGAGAAAAATACTTACAATGTAAAATGAAGTGGGAGCTCAATCCTCAGTCGGTGGCGGTGGTGGATATGGATATCTCGGAGTTCCGTGATCATAGAAGGTGCCAAATGAATGATAATACATGTCCCTTATCTGTCCATCTTAAGAAGAGTGTCGCGCCTCTGTCTCCTGACGGTACTCCGTGAATTGAGTGTTCAGGGTGGTGTAGTCAGTGTGGAGGGCCTGATAATCAGTGCGAAAACCCTGATAGTCAGTGCGTAGACCCTGAATGGCAGAAATCAATGCTCCAATCTGTCGGTAGGTCCAGCACCATGGGTGTGAGTGTCCATAACGTCTATAGCATGGCCGTTGTACGTGTCACTCTCGAAATTTAGCATGGATCCCTGGTAAGCTGCAACTCCGTCCTCATAGTCCTCCTCCTCCTCATCCTCTCCATCCTCAGCATCATCATAATAAATAGGTTGTTGGGCCATCTGATCAAGCATATGCTCGAAAGTCTCCTTCTAGTTCCTCCTATTCCGAATAGTGTATTTGGACTTCCACTCAATTTCAGCCGGCTTTCTGGATGGCTTCCTTTCCCATAGAATAGGCACATGCAAGGCTCCCATGTCTCTAGGAATCGGAACCAGCCTCACCACTAATCTCTGTGAGCCAAGAGGATGGGCGTGCTCGGCTAAGCTGCTATCTGAAAAGTCAAGCTCTAAAGCCTTCGCCACAAGAGTGAGAAGGCCTCTAGCACAAAGATCGCCTTTCGACTTGTTGCTATCTTTCCGAGATAGTCAACAAGCATGGTAGCGGTATCTGGAATGGTGCTAGTGGTCATACAGTTGAGGAGGTATAACTCATCCGCCTTCTACTTTTGTGGCGTCTCAGTCCTAGCAAACAAGGACTCACTAAGGATCCTGTGGGCAATCTTGAAGGAAAGATTGTAGATACTTGCTTCTTTCGAGTTTCCTGGTCTCCACTTATCTCCTCCTGCTTCTCACCCGGAGAT
Source organism: Fagopyrum homotropicum (assembly GCA_033239125.1). Taxonomy (NCBI): domain Eukaryota; kingdom Viridiplantae; phylum Streptophyta; class Magnoliopsida; order Caryophyllales; family Polygonaceae; genus Fagopyrum; species Fagopyrum homotropicum. Next base: position 53,934,333 of record BSWB01000002.1, read on the forward strand.
ACTCTCCCAAAAAGCACTAGCGCTCACACCCCGTGGAAATGTACCCGCAGAGGAAGAATGAAAGCCAAATAGATCTCCAAAAGCACGTATAGACATGGCATGGTCCTCATTCATGAGCCGGAAAGTGACACTCCTATCTCTAGGGTCGTGCTCAAATGTACTAAGGAACTCATGAGTAATCTCGGTGTAAGCATCTTCCCGAATGAGCGCAAACTTACTCAACCCTATCCTATCCAGCATCATATCAATGTCATCCCTCACAAACAGCGCATCCAAGTCATCAAGCACTATGTAACGAGGAGGGGTGAAAGGGCAATCTAAGAGACGTTCATATCTCTTCTTATGTTTGGAAAGGGGAGGAGGAAGGTTTGGCTTAGCTAGGGAAGGTGGTGGTGGTGGGGGAGGTGCCCTAGAAGAAGAACCCTTCTTCTTTCCTGCATTCCTAGTGATTCTCTTCAAAGTCTCCATTCTACATAAAAAAATCGACATGTTCTTGGCAAAATTCGGGTGATTTTTCTGGGTAGGGTCGATTTTTATCACGATTTAAACACAAATCACAAATCTTTAAAGTTTTGAGCAATTCAACACCACACAAAGCTTCCTAGGGATTTTTCTAACCAAAACCCTCAATCAAATTCAACAATTTATCAACTTCTAGGCAAGATTCAAGATCGAACGAAATACTTAGGTTTTGGATCGAAAAAACGTTAATTCCAGATGAATGAGTAGTTTGCCAAGCTTGTTGAAGCTAGATCCTTGTTCCTTGTTGAAAATTCTTTAGTTTAGGCTCAAGAATCGTTCAAAACGATTACAAATTTGGGAGATGGGAGGGTAGGCGATTTTTCGGCGTTTTGGAGCAAGAGGGAACGATTTTGGTTAAGTGTTGGAATGAGAAAATCGAGTGGAGAAGGCTTTATATAGGCTGGTAAAAATAAAATGAAAATCGACCGATTTTTCAGAGCGATTTATTTGTCGGCCCGATTTTTCTTCCCTTTCACAGCTTAATGAAGAAAATCGACCGATTTTTTCCTAGGGGGTCGATTTATCAGTCGATTTATCTTTCTGTTGCCAAAAATCGACTTGCTTTGTAGCTTGAATTGATCGATTAACATATGGTAAGTCGATTTACTCCCTTCTTTTCCTTGGAAAGTGTATTTGATCCAATTTATGTCAATTTTCTCCATCAATTCCTCAAGCTTTCACCTAGTTTCTGCAATCTATGACACAAACAAACCGAGAGCGTATCGAGGAACAAACAAAGCAAAAACAAAAACAAACAAACTACTAACCTAAACTATTCTAAGATTAAAAGAAAGGAAAAAAAACTACACTACCATGGGTTGCCTTCCAAGAAGCGCTTGATATAACGTCTTTAGTTGGACGTTGCTTGTTTAGGTGTTCAATGGAGGAGGATAGGAGCTATCTCCTCAACCGGAGCTTCCGGTATGTACTTCTTCAATCGTTGGCCATTGACCTTTAAAATTCCACTTTGTTCACCCCATACTTCAACTACACCACCGGGGAAAACACGTTTAATTACATAAGGTCCTATCCAACGGGATTTAAGCTTACCTGGAAAGAGTCAAAGCCTAGAGTTGAATAGAAGAACTTGATCTCCTTCTTTCAAGTCCTTTGGGATGATATACTTATCATGCCACCGCTTCGTTCTTTCCTTGTAGATCCTTGCTTTCTCGTATGCATTCAGGCGGATCTCCTCTAGCTCATTGATGTCCAGTAGCCGCTTCTCTCCGGCTTCTTTCATGCTGAAGTTGAGCTACTTGACGGCCCAATATGCTTTATGCTCTAGCTCTACAGGAAGCTGACAAGACTTCCCATACATAAGGTTGTATGGTGTTGTACCTATGGGTGTCTTAAAAGCGGTCCTGTATGCCATAATGCATCATCTAGCTTCATTGCCCAATCCTTTCTTGTTCTAGAGACAATCTTCTCTAGAATTCCTTTGATGTCCCTGTTGAAATATCTCAACTTGCCCGCTTGTTTGCGGATGGTATGGTGTGGCAATCTTATGGGTAACCCCATACTTAGCTAATAGAGCCTCAAATCGACGGGTTGTGAAGTGCGTTCCTCCATCACTAACGATAGTTTGGGGAGTCCTGAACCTTGGGAAGATCGTTCTATTGAAGAACTTCACCACTATCATTGTATCATTAGTAGGAGTAGCGATTGCTTCTACCCATATTGAGACATAGTCAACGGCAAGAAGTATGTATTGGTTTCCACAAGACGACGAAAATGGTCCCGTGAAGTTTACTCCCCATACATCGAATATCTCTACTTCTTGTATGTTGTTGAGGGGCATCTCAGTCCTCCTTGAAATATTACATGTCCTTTGATAAGCATCACAAGCAACAACATAGTTCTGCACATCTTTAAATAAGGTAGGCCAAAAGAAACCAAATTGGAGTACCTTTGCACATGTCTTGTTGGAACTAGCATGTCCTCCACAAGGAAAATAAAGGCAATGGAGGATAATGCTTTCCACCTTATCTTTCGGGACACATCTTCTATACATGCCATTGGGACCTCTCTTGAAGAGTAGGGGTTCATTCCAATAGAACTGTCAGACGTCTCTAAAGAACTTCTTCCTTTGAGCATATGAAAGTCAGGGTGGGAGTTCCTGACAAACAAGGTAATTGACAATATCAGCAAACCATGGGTCATTACCTTTCGAGATTTGCTGAAGACATTCTTTAATCTCGTGTAGTTGTTCGTCGGGGAATGAGTCGTCGATAGGGAGTTCATCCGTCTCATCGGTGAGGTGTGGGAGACGGCTAAGGTGATCGGCGACTGAATTCTCTTAGCCTTTCTTGTCACGGATCTCTAGGTTGAATTCTTGTAAGAGCAAGATCCATCTTAAAAGCCTAGGTTTTGCATCCTTCTTCGTGAATAGGTAACGGATTGCCGAATGATCCGTGTAGACTATCACTTTCGCACCTACAAGATAGGAACGAAAATTTTCAAATGCATAAACTACAACAAGAAGCTCCTTCTCCGTGGTAGCGTAATTCAGTTGAGCTTCGTCTAGCGTCTTGCTAGCATAGTAGATGGCGTGTGTACGACCATCTTTCTTCTGTCCAAGTACAGCTCCTATAGCTACGTCACTTGCGTCACACATGATCTTGAAAGGAAGTGTCCTATCGGGTGGTTGGATGATAGGGGCTGAAATCAAAGCTTCCTTGATCCTGCAAAAGGCATCTAAAAATTCTTTCGAAAACCCGAAAGTTATGTCATTCATCAAAAAATTAGTCAAAGGTTTTGAAATCTTAGAAAATTCCTTTATGAATCTCCTATAGAAACTTGTATGTCCTAAAAAGCTTCTAACTCCTTTCACCGAAGATAGAGGATGTAGCTTTTCTATAGTTTCAATCTTAGCTCTATCAACTTCTATTACTCTATTCGAAATCAAATGACCTAACACAATTCCCTCGGTGACCATAAAATTACACTTCTCCTAGTTTAAGACTAGATTAGTGTCTTCTCATCTCTTAAGAACAAGGGAAAGGTTAGAGAGACAGTTATCAAAGGAAGAACCATATACCGAAAAGTCGTCGATGAATACTTCCATGATATTCTCTACATATTCTGAAAAGATTGCCATCATACACCTTTGGAAGGTGGCTGGAGCGTTGCATAAACCGAATGGCATCCTTCTATAGGCAAACGTACCCCAAGGGCACGTGAAAGTTGTCTTCTCTTGATTATCCGGGTGAATGGGAATCTGAAAGAAACCGCTATATCCATCTAGATAACAAAAGTAAGAGTATTGGGCTAACCTTTCCAACATTTTATCGTTGAAAGGGAGGGGAAATGGTCCTTCCTCGTGGCCACATTCAGTTTCCGGTAGTCGATGCACATTCTCTACCCCTTAATTATCCTTGTAGGAATAAACTCGTTATTCTTGTTTGCGACAACGGTAATGCCTACTTTCTTTGGAACAACTTGTACGGGGCTCACTCATTTGCTATCAGAAATAGGAAAGATGATACCGGCATCAAGTAGCTTAAGAATTTCTTTCTTCACGACCTCTTTCATGATCGGATTTAACCGTCTTTGTAGGTTGACATGAGGGTTTGTAATCCTCTTCCATCAAGATCTTATGCATACATAGAGAAGGTTTAAATCCTACTAAATCATCAATGGTATAGCCCAAGGGTTTCCTATGTTGTTTCAGAACACTCATAAGCTTCTCAAGTTCATTATCACTCAAATTTGCACCAACTATAACAGGATATGTTGAGTTAAGCCCAAGGAATGCATACCTTAAATGTATAGGAAGTGGTTTCAACTCCAATGAAGGTGGTGCCTTGGTTGATGATTCATGATCATTGAGTGTCATTGGAGAAGTCTTTGGAGGTGAAGGAAGTGTGTTATTCCAGTTAAGAACAACTGCAATCGAGTTCGTATAAGTTGGAGAAATTTCTGAAAAATTAACTTCCCCTGACGTTAATCGGTCGATTTTTGGTCCGATTTTTCTTTTTGTTGTTAAAAATCAACTTGCATTATCAGAAATCGAGTGATTTTCTTTGTGTAGGTCGATGTTTTCAACAGTTTCCGGGTCTCTTTTCAGCTCTTCAAATCTTGCCTCCGGCTCTTCCTCTGCATCTTCTAATGCTCGAATCTCATCATCACAGTCGTGTTCTACTCCTTCTTCAATGATATTCATGCTAAGAACCTTTTGAAGTGGATCTTTGATCAAGATTGAACTCATCACTTCTCTAGACTCTTCTTCATCAAAGATGTTAAAAACATCTTCTCTCAAAGCTGGCTCTTTGATTAAGGAGAAGAGTACAAATTCCACTTTCTCTTCCCCTATATTGAACGATAGCTGTCCATTCTTGCAATCAACCATACAACCGGAGGTTGCAAGGAATGGTCTCCTAAATATGATGGGAATTGGATAATATGCAAGAATGTCAAGAACGACAAAATCTATAGGAATGTAAAACTTACCAAGTTTCACGGTAATGTCCTCTATGATTCAAACAAGTCTAGTTATGGAACGATCAGCCATGTAAAGTGTCATCTTCACCGGTCTAGGCTCTCCTAGACCAACTGCCTTACACAAAGCAAGTGGTATGATGCTTACGCTTGCTCAAAGGTCACAAAGTATATCATATGTTACTTCTCCTAAGGTGATGGGTATGCAAAATGATCCTGGATCACGCAGCTTAGGTGCCATGTTCTCTGTTAGTCTTGATAAGTTCAGATGACTCCGTACTCATATTAAATTCACCGATGTCTTCTAGTTTCCTCTTGTTAGAGAGGATCTCCTTTAGGAACTTCCCATAAGCTGACATACCTAAAATTGCATCCATAAAAGGTATATTAATGTGCAACTTACTCGTAAGATCAATGAACTTACCGAAGTGTTTATCTAGACGCGCTCTTGCTCTAGATTGGTGAAAAGGTAGAGGTGGTTTGTAAGTGGGAGGAGGAACATAGACATGTTCCTTCTCTTTTTCCTTTTCCTTTTCTTTTTCAGCGGGGGCTTCAACTAGTTTGGGTTGTGGATAGGTGGTTGTTACACCACTCCTAGTAGTAATCGCCATTACTCGCCCCTTTTGGTTGTCTTCTGTCTTTCTGGGAAGTTTCCCTTGATCTCTAGGAACTTCTCCAGCCTTGATGAATACTTGATTTTCTAAGGCTTTTTGTGCCTTGTCAATCGCAGTAATATGACTCTCCATACCTTTGAGTATCCCCAAGATGTTCTCCATCATCACATGGAACCTGTCCTTCTCCGGCTTGCTCGAGCCATTCGATGTTTGACCTTGGCTTTTCAAAGGAGTAGAAGAAGATGGAGATGCTAGTTCATTTTTAGCATGCGAATAGGGATTACCGGGGTTTTGTTGGTAGGATCTCCAATTGTTGTTGTTGGAGTTCCTGTTGTTGTTGTTGTTCCAGTTATTGTTCCATTAGTTGTTCTTATTGCCTTGATTATTGTCCCTTCCTAGATAGCCAGCATCTTGCTCCTTCGTCCTTTGAAGGCTAGTTTTTATGACTTAAACTCCTTGATCTAATTTTTGAGGGAAAATATTTGAGTTTGTGCAGTTTGAGTTAGCTTTGCTCCTGGATCTCCCGTGTTTCGATTCCCAGCATCCATCTTCCTATGGGAATACTTCTCAATCACTTGGGCTTGCTTCTCAATAAAGTCCCAAGCGTCATCTTCTCTCATGTCCATGAATGTACCACAAGAAAGAGATTGAAGTTTGGATTGTGTCTCCACATCCAATCCTTTGTAGTAGATCTCCAACAATTCCAGCTTTGAAATGCCATGGTGTGGGAAATCCAATAGAAGATCTTGAAAACTTTCCCAAGATTGAAATAAACTTTCATTAGGTTTCACAGAAAAAACATTTATCTTACCTCTCAATTGCCGTTTTGGATGGCGGAAAGAACTTATTTAGAAACTCCGAAGTCAAGTCCTCCCATGTATTGAGCTTTGCAGCCAGATGAGCTTGATATCAAGCTAAGGGTTTGTCCTTCAAAGAGAAGAAGAATGGTCTCAACTTGTAGTTTTTCTTGTTAACCCTTTGAGGTTTCAAAGTTTCCATGAGAATCTCAAAATTTTGCAAGTCTTGATGCGGAGATTCAGCTTCCGTTCCACCAAATTGATTTTGGCGGATCATAGTGATGACTTGTGGACGCATCCCAAAGTTATGATCATCTTGCTCTCCAAGATTCACACCTAGACGGCGTGGTTGTTGAATTGGGTCCATTCGTTGCCCAAGAGTTCGTGGTTCACCCACGACATCAACAACTCTCGCCTCTCTAGCGCGAGGGCGAGGATCAACAGGAGCAAGAGGATTAAATGGTGGAATGTCCTCTAGCTCCGGCATCTCATCATCGTCGGATAATTCAGCTATAGATGCCTTAGCCTTCTTCTTCTTCTTCTTCTTCTTCTTCTTCTTCTTCTTCTTCTTCTTCTTCTTCTTCTTCTTCTTCTTCTTCTTCTTAGCGTCATTCCTCTCTAGTTTCATGTCTAGAATCATCGCACGAAGCTCATCTATTTGAAACTAATTACGTTCTTTTTCTTCCAAGCGAGCTTTTTCACTCAATTGGAGTTGAACTCGAGTTTCATCTAACTCCTATCAGATGTTCCTCTCATTATTTCCAGCCATCTATTTCTCTTTTAGCTTTATCCTTAAAGTATTCTCTAATTCGGGATTAAAAGGGACGAGATCTTTGGTAGATCTAGTCCTTCGCTTATACCTAAAGAATTCCTGAAAAAATCACTCAAGGAGACAAATCAAATCACAAGAGCAAAAGCTCCCAAGCCAGAAAACCGAAAACCGAATTTGGTCTAGACCAAATCCCCAGCAGCGGCACCAAAAACTTGTTCGCTCAAAAGTGTGCGTCACAAAGTTTTAAAATTTATATCTAGAACTTATGCAAAAGCGAACCCGCAGTGTACGGATCAAATGTATTAATGCAAGAAAGTCAAGAGTCGAACTCAGGGATTTGGTGAGAATAAAATCGATTTCAAATTATCTGGCAAAGTGCAAAAGCTTTTGTAATAAATAAAGAGACAAATGATTCTAAGGATTCAAGTATCCGACTGCGGCTTTCGATTCAAGACACTTCCAAATATCAAAGGACAGAGTTGGTGTTGCCAAGGTTATATGTTTCAAAGGAAGGTATCGTACGGCAAAGTTCCAAAACCTATATGTCTAACCCAAAGGCTCTCTCTATAAAGGTTGTTGAGGCTAGAATATAGAAAGGTCTAAGTATAATATTAACACTCAAACTAACCACCCAAAACCCAAGGTTATGAATCTCAAAGGTAAAGATGGAAAGCACACTGAAACCTTAATAGAGGATGTCGAGTCTCTCTATTACCTAAATCTTGTAAACTTTGACTATTAAATGAAGAATTAATGATGAAGTCTCTTCTTAAACTTGAATAGGGGTTAAAAAGGTTAAGCAAGGTTAGGATTTAGGCAAGGATTAACATTGATTAAAGAATAAATTAATTAAAGATCGTCAGACGAATAAATCGCCCTGTTCTTCACTAAATCGGTCGATTTCCCTTAGAATAGGTCAATTTTCCTGTCGTCGAAAAGTTAAATCTCAACTCTAAGGATCCAAATGGTTAAATGAGTTCAGTCTATCATCATCTAAGCCTCAATCATCAACTACTCACCCCAGAATCACAATGTTTTTAGCCAACCATTTTCATATTCAAATCAAAATCAAGATTGAATGAATAAAACCAAATAAAACTCGAACTATGCATAAAACCAAATAATCTTCGAATCTGTAATCAAACCTTAAAATCTTTCAAATAATCTCTCAAAACACTCAATAATATGTTCACAAATCACAAGAATTAGAAGGTGATTGCGTGTATTATAGTCTATATTTTGGGATTAGTTTAGACGTTTAATCTTCATAAATCTGCATGTATGGATGTATATTATTTGATGACATTGTTGTTTTATCTACCTTTGCGAGAATCAAGGTCTACACCTAGTTTCGTTGTAATTGTAGGTAAAATGACACATTTTGCATCGAAATGGAGATAAGGAGCTAAGGAGTCATTGGAGCTACATTCTGGAGCTTAAGGAAGACCTCAGGAAGCATAGAAATGATTAAGAAGATTGACTTTTGACAGAATTTGAGAGATTTCACATTCAGTTGAGATTCACCTCACTCAGCTACAGTGTCACCTCGACCGAGGTGATCTTGAGGAGCGTCCCGACCGAGGCGAACACCCTGCCGCCGGCGAGATCCATATTTTTGGCTGAGATCTTTTAATTTTACAAAGAAGATATCTTATATTTTTGGGCTGGATTTCTGGAAGGAAGATATTATTTTTGGGAGATTTATTTTAGGAGATATGGATGTATTTTATGGAAAATTATCTTTTTAAGATATTTTATCTTTGGAAGATAATTCTCCTTTATAAAGGGTTGGATTTTCCACAATTCAACCATGCTTGGAGCATCCAATAATTGAGGGATTTTCTGGAGGGTTTGAAGGATGAGTTGAAGGAAGTATTGAAAGATTGAAGTTCAACGAAGGAAGGAATCATAGTTGGAGTTGATTTTTGAAGGAGTTTGTAAGACTTTCTTAGATTATCTTTGGGTTTGTTGTCTTTGCTGATTTGTGACTGAGGAACGCTTGTTGTTTGATATTTAATTCAGTTATTGAGACCTTTTTCTTAAGGTTTTCTTGTTCTAATATTGATTCCCTTTCCATTAATTTGATTATAGTTATCATGATGATTGTTGGCTAAGCTTCTTATGCGATTCTAGGGTGATTGACTGAAATCTGTGGGAAAGACGATGATAGAATGATCTTAATCTCTGCAGGACCCTGAAAGCTCGAGTCTTTACCTTAACCTTAGAACACCTCGCTCAGTCGATGAACATCTCGGCCGGGGTGGAACTTGGCTGAACGAGGTGAGCCTTTCCTGATCCGAAACTTAAGTTAAGTGTTCTAGTTTGCCAAATCCTATCCTTATTACACCTTTCCTGGTTCAATGCAAGCCTAGGATGAGACTTACCGGGTGATTCCTTTATTTTGTTACCTAAGATCATGAGTGTAGACAATAAAGGTTTATCATTGGGGTTTCAGTGTGCCTTCACCCCATCTTTGTGAGTTTGCCTGAGACTTACCCGGTAAAGGTTGATTCTATTCCTTTGGGTGGTGTGTTGGTTTGAGATTATAGTTCCTTTCCTTAGTACCTTGAGACTTACCCGGTGATAGGAGCTTTAGTTTGGGATAGTGAGTAGTGATACTTATCGGGTGATCTATTCCCACCTTAGAAACACCTTCCCTTTGCAAAGCTCAACTTTGTCAGCTTTATCCTTTGAGATCTTGAGTCGGAACCACAACTAGATTCTTTAATCCCTAGAATCCGCATTTTCCCTTACTTGACTTTACATCATCTTTGATTGCTTTAATTTCTTTTTGTTAATTGCAATATTTGACAACCGATTATGTGCTTTGTTTCACCTAAGTCCCTGTGATCGACTCCTGGAATTCTTGCTTTTTATTACAATTGACCCGTAAACTACGGGTTCACATATTTGTTCGAGCATACTTCTTGGGTTATAAATTTAAAGCTTGCACACACCTTTTGGAGCGAACAAGTTTTTGGCGCCGTTGCCGGGGACTTGGTCTAGACTAAGCCGGTTGTGAAGAACCCGGATCATTTTGCATTCCCATTCAAGGCGATCGCCAAAAACGAATTCCTTCCCAGAACGGGTTCTTCCCATTCAATCCGGTTGCGAGTCTACTTGAGTGTTTTCGCAGGATCTTTTTCTTAGGTTTATGCGAAGAACCCGTGCTGGGAAGAAATTCGTTCCTTATGATCCCGAACCAGAAAAGACATACAAACGACAATTGAAAGAAGCTAAGATGGCCAATCAAGGCGATCGCGATCTTGATACCGAATTGAAGGAGGTGTTGGAACAGCTACGCCTCAAAAAGGAAGAACCATGGAGCGAGAAAGAGAGTAGACTCACACAAGAACTGAAGAGATTGAAGTAGAGATGGCCGCTCTAAGGGCCCAGTTTCTGCCTCGACCGATCCCACATCCTCGACCGAGGGAAGACCAGTCCATGTTGCCTCGACCGAGATACATCCACCTCGGATGCCTGTCCGAGATGTTCTTTTTGTCGGAGTTCCACAAATCCTGGGACAGAGGATGGACCCTAATCAGCAAGTGAGGCGTCCCTGAGTCAACCTAGGTGATCCAGCTGAGCATGATTACAAACTTCGACTGCAAGTTCTATCTATGATCCAACAATGCCAATTTGGAGGTTTAGAGAGGGATTCTCCGCATCAACATTTGCAAAACTACGAGATTCTGATAGAGACCTTGAGACCTTCAAGGCTAGAAAATAACAAGTACAAGTTAAGGCTTTTTTATTTTTCTTTGAAAGACAGGGCGCTTGCTTGGTATCAATCTCTTCCACCCGGAAAGATCAACACTTGGGAAGAGATGACGACGAAGTTTCTAACAATGTTCTTTCCTCCCTCCAAGACAGCTGAAATGAGAGGGAAGATCAATGCATTCATCATGAAGGACAAGGAGAGTTTGTCCAAGTCATGGGAAAGATTCAAAGATGTTCTATTGGATTGCCCACATCATGGGATTTCAAAGATAGAGTTGCTGGAGATATACTTCAAGGGGTTTGATGAAGCTACTCAATTTAGTCTCCAACTACTTCTCGCCGGCACATTCATGGTTATGCCGACAGACGAAGCTTGGGATTTCATTGAAAGCAAGCTTTGCATATGGAGAAGTACTCCCATCAAGGAGCTGAGAATGGAGCAAGGAGAGTTAGTTTCCACGACACTTCAGCAAATGATAATCAACTTATCTCCCTTAAAAATGATGTGAAGCAATTGAAGGAGATTTTGGTAGCTCACACGAAGAATGAGCAAGATGGAGGATATCAAGGAAGAAACAACAACGAAGGGTCACGGAACAACAATTACAACAACAATAGAGGCTCCAATAGCAACAATTGGAGATCTAATCAACAAAATCCGGGTAACCCTTATTCTCATTATAATAATGGTTTTAACCCCTCCTCTTCTTCTTCTACTCCATTGAAGAGTCAGGAGCGTGGATCAAGTTTGTCCCAGCTAGAGAATAAAGATGTAGTGCCGGAGGCAATTTTGATCAAGCTCAACGCTATGGAGTCTTCGATGACTTCATTTTCGAAGACACAAAAAGCCTTGGAGCAACAATTCTTTAATAAGGCGAATGAAGCGCCAAGATATCCAGGGAAGCTCCCAGCAAGGACACAGAGCAACCCAAAAGCACATATTATGGCAATAACGACGAGAAGTGGACTAAAAACTGTAGATCCAGTACCTCGGTCGGTGCTAGTACAGACGAAGAATACCTCGGTCAAGGATCAGACAAAGAACACTTCGGTCGAGGTGCCAACCGAGGTGGATTCCCAAAAAGCAAAGGACAAATCTAAAGTTTAAGTCCCACCTCCTGCCTATAAACCATCACTTCCATTCCACCAGTCAAGGGCAAGAGCACATCTAGACAAGCATTTTGATAAGTTCCTTGACTTAATGAATAAATTACACATTAATATCCATGTCCTTGATGCTATTCTAGGGATGCCCGTCTATGAGAAGTTCTTGAAAGAAATTCTATCAAGGAAGAGGAAGCTGAAAGACTTTGAAGAAGTTAGGATGACATCTAAGTCCTCGGAACTCATTCAAATCATGAAGGAGAAGATGCCACCTAAGTTGAGAGATCCCGACTCATTTTGGATTCCCATTCAAGTTGGGGATGTAATTTATGAGGCGTTGTGTGATCTAGGAGCCAGCGTGAGCATCATCCCGCTGGAGCTATGTGAGAGAATCGGACTTGGAGAGCCCAAGTCGGTGAAGATAAGGTTGTACATGGCAGATCGCTCCATTACCCATCCCGCGAGCATCTTGGAAGACGTTCCCGTTAAGTTAGGTAACTTCTATTTACCTATAGACTTTGTTGTACTTGACATACCCGCAGATTATCCCGTTCCTATCATTCTCGGGAGACCATTTCTAGCAACTTCGGGTTGCAATGTGGATTGTAAGAACGCCAAGTTGAAATTCAACATTAGTGGAGATCAAGTGGAATTTTCATTGCTTGCTGCAATGAAAGGAGAGCCGCTGGAAGATGATATCTTCAACATCTATGAAGAAGAAGAATCAAGAGAATTGGTGAGCTCTATCCTTATTAATGACCCTCTTGAAAAAGTTCTTAGTTTTAGCTTAATGGAGGAAGGTATAGATGTCTCTTGTGATGCAGATATACGGAGCTTAAAGGCACTAGAAGCAGACCCAAAAACTAAGATTGAGAAACTAATCTAGGAGAGGAAAAATCAAGTTTTGGTCCCAGTTCCAGTACCTCGACCGAGGCACTTTCTGGACCAAGAGAGGTGTTCTTATCTGAAGAACATCTCGGACACCCACCTCAGACACCAACGGAGACAACAAGGGAGATGTTGGCAACTGAGGACAACAAACTTCCTACACCCTTTTCCTGAGAATCATTTACAGTTTGTGGAGCACTAGCTCCACCAAGCTTCTGATGGTAAAGAGCCTTGGTATTCTGATATTGTTAATTATCTTGTTTGCCATGAAATACCGCCCGGATTGACGTACGCTCAAAGGAAGAAATTCTTCAAGGATGTACGCCACTACTACTAGAATGAACCTCTACTATTTAAGAGAGGCCCGGATGGGATGCTTCGACGATGCATTCCAGAGGATGAAGTTGCTAGTGTTATACGGCATTGCCACTCACTTTCTTGTGGAGGACATGCTAGTGCTCACAAAACATTCGCTGATGTATTACGTTCTTGTTTCTTTTGGCCTACATTATTTAAGGATGTGCAAACATTTGTTGTTTCATGTGATGCATGCCAAAGAACAGGGAACTTGTCTAGAAGGAACGAGATGCTACTCAACAATATTCTAGAGGTCGAGATCTTTGAAGTATGGGGAGTTGATTTCATGGGCCCTTTCCCATCATCCGCAGGGAACCTCTATATCCTCCTAGCTGTTGACTACGTCTCTAGATGGGTGGAAGCAATTGCCTCTCCCACTAATGACGCTTTGGTGGTTGTGAAGTTCTTCAACCGGACTATCTTTCCAAGATTTGGGACACCACGCATCATCATCAGCGATGGAGGGACACATTTCATTAACAGGAAGTTTAAAGCAATTCTATCGAAGTACGGGATAACCCACAAGGTAGCAACCCCTTATCACCCTGAAACTAGTGGACAGGTCGAGATCTTGAATAGAGAAAAATCAAGGCAATTTTGGAGAAAACCATCTCTAGGACGAGGAAGGATTGGTCCATGAAGTTGGATGATGCTCTTTGGGCTAATAGGACCGCATTCAAGACTCCCAATGGTACCACCTCTTACAATATGGTATATGGGAAGTGATAGGTGATAGAATCACTATCATTTAGGATAGTTTTAGAGTCTTTTTATTAAATTTGTGTCGGTTTATGCTACTAACTCCTTGGTCCAGAAGAAGAAGACTAAATGAAGCTAAGGAAGGAGTTATAAGCACATAGGAGTGAAGTTCGTTCACGAAGCAAAGCTTCTGTTGCTTCACCACCCCCTCGGAGCCTTGTCACCACCCCAACGGATAACACCTTACTCCGGAGGGCCCCCTGTGCCTTCGTCAGCGCCATCCACGAAGACTGTCACCACACGTGCGTCAACCCCTAGCGCCGCTGAAGTGACTTGCCCTGAAGAAGCGAAGACCAGCGCCCCTGCGCCTTCTCCTGCGCCTCTACCTACACCTCAACCTGGGAGCTGGAAGATGAAGAGTCTGTGTCACCGCCCCTGCGTTGACACTGGGACGCACCAGCGGCTTGGCATCAGAAACTGCAGGAAGTTGAAGAGTCAGACGTTTGAAGAGCATTAAAGATCCGCCGCTGCGGAATTGCCTAGCCGCCCCTGCGGCCATGAAGAAGATCAAGCGTTTTTTCCATCACGGCCCCTGCGGAGCTGAAGGCCGCCCCTGCGGTTCAACGACAGAAGCTTTACTCTGACTGTTTACACCACCTTTATGGCATTAAAGGTAGTTGTTTTGGGCCGGTCATTTACTCCTGTTTAGTGTCTTTTGTAGTATAAATAGGCCTTGATTGATTGCTAGAATCATCCACTACTTATCCACCATTATCCACTTAGAATCCAATTTTCTCATCATTTCCATTGTGATGAGTTGCTAACTCCCTTGCTACATCGGGTTGGTTTGAAGTTGCATTGTTACTTGGTTGTAAGTTATCTTTAATATTAGTTTTCATTCAGTAATGCTTTGTGTTTCCTTGATCTCCATTGTCTAAGTGCATGTTTACTATTGTTTGTGATTGATCACCTTAGGTTCTAAAGTGCATGCAAATAACTAGGATTAATAGGTTCCGGGTTCGGGTCTTTAATCTAGTAGTAACTTTAAGTAATAACGGGTTGTAATTACTTAAAGAAAAGGAACACAAATATAAAGATAAGTTTAACGGTTTTAATCTAATCTTTATATCCTTTAGTCTTTATTTGGAAGCTAACATGTTATTTGTTCTTGTAGGTTTACGGAACACTAACCTGTTAAGTTGTGTTGATGCCGGTTGGCTCAACACATATATGTGATCGAGACGGTAGATTACTTAAAACTTGTAAAAGAAACTCACCAAAGTAGCAATTGCATGCTTAGAATCAACCTAGTGTAGGTTCACCCATCATTGTCTTACTTGTTGCGTTATTCGTGTTTTCATAAGTTTTGTGTGCGTGAATTCAATCAAAACCCCCCTTGTTACTTGTAATTATAATCAATAATTGCATTTAATAAAAATACCTTAACTCTCTTGGGTTCGACCCTTACTAAACCACTATACTTGTTTTAGTGCTAAGTCGGGATTGTTTTTGATAGGGTATAGACGACAATAGAAATACCTTTAGTCAAATTTTGGCGTCGTTGCCGGGGAGTTTAGTGTTTTTATTGTTATTATTGATTATTGGTTTGAACCATTTTTATGGTTCAAACCCGTGCTACTAACTCCGGCTTTGCTTCTTTTCATCCAGAAATTAAGAGGACGCACATCCGGCAACGAAGACAACAACTACTCCAACAAGAAATGGCTGATTAACTATTCGTCAACTCACTCAGCCCACTTTGGCTCAAAACCTTCTTGCGGTTACCATACCGGTATTAGGAGAAGGAATAAATTTCGAGCTCAAGTCGGGTCTCATCCACTTGAGTCCATCTTTCCATGGGCTAAGTGGTGAAGACCCCATCAAACACCTTGGGAAGTTCCATACTGTATGTATGAGCATGAAGCCGGCCAACATTACTGAAAAACAAATCAAGATGAGGGCATTTGACTTCACACTCAAAGATTCAGCGGATGATTGGTATTACCACCTTCCATCCGGGAGTATTGACACTTGGGAGAACCTCCACAAAGCGTTTTTGGAGAAATACTTCCTAGCCAAGAAGGCGAATAGCTTGAAGATGGCTATAAGCAACATCGAGCAAGAGGCAGACGAAACCCTCTACGAGTACTTCGAAATATTTGTACGCCTCCGATCTAGCTGTCCTTTCCACGGATATTCGGCTCAAGATCTAGTCTTGTACTTGTACAATGGCTTGCTCGATAATGAAAGGAGGATCGTCGATGCAGCTTGTGGAGGTAATATTCTTAACTCTACTCCTGACCTTGCTTTGGAAAAGATACAAGAACTAGCATAAGGAACCCAAAACTTTGGAAGGACCCCGTCCAAGAGAGGAGTTCATGCTGTGAATACCGGGAAGAGTGAGATCTCCACTGAGCTCGCGAAGCTGAAGGAAATAATGAAGAGACTAACACTTATGGGAACCCCACAACAACTCAAAGCTTATGGAGTGTGTGCTGACCCATATCATCCAACGGACATGTGCCCACAAGTCCAGGATGATGATGATGCTGAGGTGAACGCAATGGGCTATGGACAGCCACAACAGCAAAGACCTAGGAATGATCCCTATGCACAGAATTTCATGCCAAATTGGCATGACCAACAGAACTTTCGTTGGAGAGATCAACAAAACCAATAACAACAGCCCCGACAAGGTAAGTATCAATCAACTGAAGATATGTTGCAGGTTTTGACTAAACACTTTGCTACTCATGTCCAAACAAAAAAATCTAGCATCAAGAACCTTAAAAAACAGGTTGGGCAAATGGCGGAAGCCATTTCAAGGACCGAAGCTAGATTTTCCGGAGGATTGCCTTCCTAGACGTTTATAAGCCCCAAGGAGAATGTTAGTGCCCTAACATTAAGGAGTGGGAAGCAAATCTAACAGAACCAGAAAAAGAACCACAAGGAAAACCCTCTGACGAGTCTACAACACCCATAGCCGCCCCTGCGGCTGCAACTGTGCCCAGTCCTGAGTAAACGCTGCCCCTACGGCTAGATGCCCCCGCCCCAGCGGTGACATCCCCTAAGCCGCCCCTGCGCCTGACCACTGACGCCCCTGCGGAAAACACGACAAAGAGTTCTGCTGAGAAGGATTCTTACATCCGGCCTAACTTTCCACCACTGTACTGTTAGAAACCACCAGCTCCGTTTCTTGAAGCTCTGAAGCAGAGAAGAATCATTGAGGACAAAGACCTCTTTGAGACTTTCTCCAAATGCGAGGTAAACATTCCCCTCCTTAAGCTCGTGAAGAGTATTTCTAAATATGCTCGTTTCTTGAAGGAGCTTTGCACTATCAAGAGGAATCAGAAGCTGAAAGGGAAACAAAAAGTGCAAGTAAGTGAGCATGTTTCGGCTGTTTTCCAACGGAGAATTCCCAAGAAGTGCAGTGATCCGGGCATGGTAAGAATTTCTTGTGTTATAGGGGAAACCCGTTTTGATAAAGCAATGCTTGATCTTGGTGCTTCTATAAATGTTTTACTATATTCTATTTGCAAATCACTTGGCCTTGGGCCATTAATGGAAACTAGAATTGTAGTACAACTTGCTGATAGATCGAATGTGTACCCGAAAGGGATAATTGAAGATGTTTTAGTAATGGTAGACAACCTAATATTTCCTGCCAATTTCTTTGTAATGGATATGGAAAATGATTCGCATGCTGCACCGATACTATTAGGTAGGCCATTTCTGAAAACTGCTAGGACTAAAATTTACTATGTTAGTGGCAAACTAACCATGGAGTTTGATGGTAAAGTAGTGGAATTTTACATCTACGATGCAATGAGATTTCCTAGTGATGATCATTATTTTTGTGCTATTGACATTGTTGTACCTTTTGTTCAAGATGTATTTGATAATTCTGATGTTGATGAATTGAAAAATGTAATCGAGCATGACATAGATGTTTTCAAATCAGATTATGTATTAACATCCAACATTGAGGAGGTCCTAGCCCAATTAGATGGGCATAAAAGGCTACCTATCTCCAATTTGGCCATAGGGCCCGCTCTACTAACCCCAAGCGAGAAGCTTGTTCCGTCTTTAGTGCAGGCACCAGAAATAGAAATGAAAGACCTTCCGTCATACCTCAAGTACGTTTTCTTTGGAGAACAAAATACCTTGCCGGTGATCATCTCCAACAAGTTGACTACCGGTCAAGAAGACAATTTGGTGAAAGTACTAAAAGAGCACAAGACGGCCCTTGGATGGACCATTGCGGACATCAAAGGGAAAAGCCCTTCAACTTGCATGCATAGGATCTTACTTGAGGATGAAGCCAAACCCTCTAGGCAACCTCAACGGAGGTTGAATCCGCCAATGATGGATGTGGTCAAGAAGGAAGTGTTGAAGCTCCTCCAAGCGGATATGATCTTCCCTATTTCGGATAGCAATTGGGTTAGTCCAACCCAAGTGGTTCCGAAGAAAGGAGGCATCACCATGGTGGAAAATCAACATGGAGAGATGGTCCCGAGAAAAACACAAACCGGATGGAGAGTTTGCATTAACTACCGCAAGCTCAACAAGGTAACACGAAAAGACCATTTCCCATTACCTTTTATTGACCAAATGTTGGAACGTCTTACAGGTCATTAGTATTACTGCTTCCTTGATGGATATTCGGGCTATTTCCAAATAGCCATTGCACAAGAAGACCAAGAAAAGACGACGTTCACTTGCCCATTTGGCACTTTTGCGTATCTCAGAATGCCATTTGGACTTTGCAACGCACCCGGCACCTTCCAATGGTGCATGATAAGTATTTTCTACGAATACATATAAAATTTCATTGAAGTCTTCATGGATGATTTTACCGTCCATGGAGACAGTTTTGATGCATGTTTAGGGCATTTAAAACTTGTTCTTGAAAAATGTGTTGAAACCAATTTAGCTCTTAATTTGGAAAAATGTCATTTCATGGTCAAACCAGGAATTGTGCTAGGACATGCAGGTGTTTACCGACGTTTTCTTGGGAAATCCGATCTTTTCTTGGTCATGCCGGTTTTTACCGACGTTTCATCAAAGACTTGTCGAAGATCTCGGCACACTACGCGAATTTCTCAAGAAAGACGTCACCTTCATAGTGGATGAGAGTTGCAAGAAAGCTTTCGACACTTTGAAGGCATGTCTCACCAGCGCACCGATCATCCGTTCTCCAGATTGGGAGAAACCTTTCGAAATCATGTGTGACGCTAGTGATTACACCGTTGGAGCAGTTTTAGGGCAAAAAGACGGACGTGCTTCACATGTGATCCATTATCCGTCTAGGACACTCAATGGAGCGCAAAGGAATTAGTCTACCACCGAGAAGGAAATGTTACCGTGGTTTTTGCTCTTTAGAAATTCAGGCAGTACCTACTTGGGGTAAAGGTAATTATCTTCACTGACCATGCAACTCTTAGGTACCTCATGGCGAAGAGGGAAGCAAAGCCATGATTAATTCGATGGGTGCTCCTTCTAAGTGAGTTTAACCTAGAGATACGGGAAAAGAAGGGGGCTGAGAACCTGGTGGCCGATCATTTGACCAGAATAGTGAATGAAGAGGAGGATTCAGAAAAAGGAAGAGAGATAGCTGGAAGCTTTCCAAACGATACATTTTACACAACTCTCTGTTGTGTAACCACCCCCGCACCTCACACCTGCCGCCCCTGCGGCTCAGTCTAGGCGCCCCTGCGGAATTGTCGAAGAGGTTTGTCTTAAGCTCTAGTCTTTTAAGTCTTGGTTTGCTGACATCGTGAACTTCATTGTCAGAAAGGAGTACCCTACAAATTTCACTATGGCACAACGAGAGAAGTTAAAGGTTGAAGCTCAATACTACGTTTGGGACGATCCTTACCTTTGGAAGCATTGTAGTGACCAGGTGATCCGACGTTGCATTCCGGACAATGAGGTACAATCCGTCCTAACTTTTTGTCATTCTGAAGCATGTGGGGGCACTTTGGGGCAAACAAAACGGCAAGAAAAGTTTTGGATGCCGGTTTCTTTTGGCCACACATTTTTGAGACGCTTTTGCATTTTGCAAAGTGTGTGATAGATGGCAAAGGGTAGGAAATCTTTCAAGAAGATATGAAATGCCCCAATCCTCTCTTATATTTTGAGAAATATTTGGCACGCATATATTTTGCTTGCGATGGACTATGTTTCCAAGTGGGTGGAAGCAAAGGCCACCAAAACTGATGATTCAAAAGTGGTTACAACGTTTCTTAAGGAAAACATGTTCGCACGATTTGGAATTCCGAAAGCCTTAATCAGCGATAGGAGTACCCATTTCTGCAACAAGACGATCACAACTCTCCTTAAGAAGTATCACATCCACCAACGAGTGTCAACAACTTATCATCCACAAACAAATGGCCAAGCTGAGGTATCTAACCGGAAAATAAAAACCATCCGACGGTCTCTCCCGGCCGGAAGGATTGGAGTGCAAGGCTAAATGACCCCATATGGGCATATCGGACAGCCTACAAAACTCCTATCGGGATGTCTCCTTTTAGGCTCGTGTTTGGGAAAGCTTGCCACCTACCGGTGGAGATAGAGCACAAAGCATGGTGGGCGGTTAAGAAGTGCAACATGAACATAGAGGAAGTGGGAGAAATCCGGAAGCTCCAATTGCAAGAGTTGGAGGAGTTAAGGTCAGATGCATATGACCATGTCACCGCATACAAAGAAAAGACTAAAGCATGACCGAAAAATTCTCCGGAAGGACTTCAAGGTAGGCAATAAGATACTTCTCTTTCAATCACGTTTGAAACTCTTTGCAGGTAAGCTGCATTCGAGATGGACAGGGTCATTCGTGGTAGCCGAAGTATACCCTCACAGAGCTGTGGATCTTTATGATCCCCAAACGCACAAGGTGTTCAAGGTAAACGGACAAAGGCTAAAACCTTACCTTGAAGGAGTCAAAAACGATCCGATTGATGAGATGGTGCTGGAGGAAGCACAGTCAGAGACCTAGAAGCCTTACGTCGAGCCAACGATGTAAAACAAAGGCGCTGCTCGGGAGGCAACCCGAAGGAATAAGAAGAGGAGCCTCTGTCAAAAAAACCGCCCCTGCGGCTCAGTGTCACCGCCCCCGCGGTGACTCCCCTACTCCCCTGTGACGGCCGCCCTTGACACACATCCTCAGCGCCGCCCCCGGCGCTGAGCCTACGTGGCCCCTCTCCCTTGTCACCGCTCCCGCGGTGACAAGTCCCCGGCCCTGCAGGTGTACCTAGAAAAGAAAAATAAATAGAAATCGCAAAAACATTCCCCCACACCTACCCCACCCACCCACTCTCTATCTCCTCACCAACCAAAACCACATCTCCCTCGCCTTTACCCCTCTCAAACTACAACGCCCCTGTGCCACCACCAAACACTTCCAAGCCACCCCTGCGATGCCCCTGCGCCACCTCCGACGACAGCCAACCCCTTGCGATGCCCCTGCGCCACCTTCACGAGCTCCACCTTCCTCCCTCCAAACTCTCTCACCTTCCTACACTCTTCATCACCACCCACCACAAAACTCCACTCTTGCTCCACCTCTGGCAAAGCCTACACAACCAAAGAAGTCACCGAAACGGCCTCAAAGTCACCACCCTCATCACCTCCACGAAATCGCCTCTGCACTTCGCCCGCCCCGCGCCTGTAAGCTCCCGCACCTGTGCCTTACCGCCCCTGCGCCTGCTTCAGCCGCCCCTGCGGAAAATACAACAGAGGGTTCGTTTTCTCTCCCTCTTTTTGAAAGTTCCTCATTCCTTTGCTAAATCAAATACCAGAATGGAGCCACAAAGGACATACAAGATGTCCGAAGCCGAGAAGGAGAGATATATGATTGTGCAGGATCGGATTGTGCATGCAACTCGGTTTTTGCACATTCCTACCTTGGAGAAACTAGGCATGTTGGAGAGCATGCAATCCTTTCTAGCCAATGCTGGGCTCGGAGACTTCCTAAAGAAGAGTGCTCCGACATATCCCGAGCTCAGCAGATAGTTCATAGCCACCTTCACCATGGAGAAGGAGGATCACGTGTGTGTTGGGCTCACTTTCAAGTTCAACAAGGTGAAATACACACTTGACTACTTCCAGCTACAAGAGGCCTTTGGGGTGACTCTCAACCCCTCCGAGAACTGGTGGGAGCTAATCCCGAGCCCGGACGTGTGTGAGTTTTGGAAGGCAGCTACCGGGTCAGAGTTCCATGCAGGGGGTGAGTACTCCAATAAACTCACTCACCCTTGCTTGAAGCTCCACTCCAAGATACTCATGAGTGTTGATAGCATGAATTATTGCCTATATTTTGGGGCCTATTTAGACGTTTTATCTTCAATAATCTGCATGTTTGTATGTATATTATGTGATTATATTGTCGTTTCATCTACCTTTGCGGGAATCGAGGTCTACACCTAGTTTCGTTGTAATCGTAGGTAAAATGGCGCATTTTGGACTAAAAAGGAGCAAAAGGAGCTAAGGAGTCATTGAAGCTACATTCAAGAGCTTAAAGGAATAGTCCAGGAAGCATGGCCATGGATTAAAGATTTACTTTGGACCAGATTTGAGAGATTTCACATTCAGTTGTGATTCACCTCGGTTGACTACAGAGTCACCTCGACCGAGGTGATCCAGAGGAGCCGACTCGACCGAGGCGAATTGTGTTTAGACATCCGCTGTAGCCATACTCCAGTTAGACCATATATTTTATTCTTGGCTGAGATCTTTTATCTTTGGAAAGAGGATCTTATATTTTTGGGCTGGATTCCTGGAAGGAAGAAGATAAGTTAGACCATATATTTTACCTATTTTTATGGGAAGAGATCTTTCTAAGATATCTTATCTTTGGAGAGTAATTTTCCTATAAAAAGGGTTGGATTTTCCACAAATCCAGATCATGCTATACCACCGATTGTGTTTAGACATCCGCTGTAGCCATACTCCAGTTGGGAGATTTGAAGAACCTTTTTGAAGGTTGAAGGAAGAAAGTATATAGCTTTTATAGCTTTTTGAAGGGTTTTTGTAAGATCATCTTAGATTCCCTTCTTTGTTGTTTGTCTTGTTGGATTTTTATCCAACGAACGCTTGTTTGATAATTGATTCAGTTATTGAAGCCTTTCTCTTATGGTTTTCTTGTTCAATTACTCTCTTTCTTCCCATATATTTGATTATTACTTTCACGATGATGAGTGGCTAATTTCCTTGTGTGATTCTAGGGTGATTGACTGAAGGTTGTGGGAAAAACAATGATAGAATAATCTTAAATCGCATTAGGACCCAGAAAGTTCGAGCCTTTACCTTAACCCTAAGCATCTCGCTCAGTCGATGAACATATCGGCCGGGGTGGAATTCATCTGACCGAGGTGACTTATCTGATCCATAACTGAGCGTTAAGTGTTAGAGTTTGCAAAATCCTATTCTTATTACACCTTTCCTGGTTCAATTCAAGCCTAGGATGAGACTTACCCGGTAATTCCTTTGTTTGTTTACCTAAGATCATAAGTGTAGGTAATAAAGGTTTATCCTTTATTGGGGTTTGAGTGTGCTTTCATTCCATCTTTGTGAGCTAGCCTGAGACTTACCCGGTAAACGTTGATTCTATTCCCTTAGGTGGTGTGTTAGTTTGAGGTTATAGTTCTTTATCTTAATTCCTTGAGACTTACCCGGTAATAGGAGTTATGGTTTGGGATTAGTGAGTAGTGAGAGTTACCCGGTGATCTATTCACACTTTAGTAACGCCTTCCCTATGCAAAAATCTCGGCTTTGTCCGCTTATCTTTAGATCTTGAGTTGGAACCACAACTAGATGCTTTAATCCCTAGAATTGCATATTTCCTTAATTGACTTTTTTTTATCATCCTTGATTGTTTTAATTGCTTTTGTGGTTAGTAATTACAAAGCTTACCTATTCTGACTTTGTTTCACTAAGTCCCTGTGATCGACCCCTGGAATTCCTTGCTTTTTACTACGATTGACCCGTACACTGCGGGTTCGCATCCTTGTTTTAAGCTTACATCTAGGGTTATAAATTTAAAGCTTGCACACACCGTTTGGAGCTAACAAGTTTTTGGCGCCGTTGCCGGGGACTTGGTCTAGATCGAGCCGGTTGCGGTACGCTTTTTGGGGCACTTGCCCCCGTGTCTACTAACCACTCTACTTGAGTGACTTTCGCAGGTTCTTTTCTTAGGATTATGCGAAGAACCCGCGCTGGGAAGGAAATCGTTCCTTACGATCCCGAACCAGAAAAGACTTACAAGCGACGCTTAAGAGAAGCGAAGATGGCCAACCAAGACGATCGCGATCTTGAGGCCGAATTGAAGGAGGTGTTAGAAAAGCTACGCCTCAGCAGGGAAGAACTGAGGCAGAAGAAAGAAGAAACTCGCACCAGGATTGAGGCGATCAAAGCAGATATGGCAGCCTTACGAGACCAGTATCTACTTCGACCGAGGCAAGATCCAGTTCCTAATCCTCGACCGATGCAGGATCCAGTTGAAGACCCTCGACCGAGGCAGGTCCCAACACTTTCCATGATTCGCCAATGCCAGTTTGGAGGGCTAGAGAAGGAATCTCCACATCAACATCTGCAAAACTATGAGATCTTAATGGAAACCTTGAGACCCTCAAGAATAGAAAACAACAACTACAAGCTAAGACCTTTTTACTTTTCTTTGAAAGATAGAGTTCTTACTTGGTATCAATCTCTTCCTCTAGGAAAAATCAGTACTTGGGAGGAAATGACTACGGAATTCTTGACCAAATTCTTTCCCCCCTCTAAAACCGCTGAAATGAGAGGGAAGATTAATGCATTCATTATGAAGGACAAGGAGAGCTTGTCTAAGTCATGGAAGAGGTTTAAAGACATTCTTTTGGATTGCCCACATCATGGGATTCCAAAGATAGAGTTGTTGGAGATATACTTCAAGGGACTGGACGAAAGCACCCAGTTCAACCTCCAACTACTATCCGCCGGTACATTTATGGACATGGCGATTGACGAAGCTTGGGACTTTATAGAGAAACAAGCTTTGCATATGGAGAAATATTCCCACCAAAGAGCTGAAGGTGGAGTTAAAAAAGTCAACTTTCAAGAGGAACCATCAAACACTAATCAACTCATCTCTTTGAAGAATGACGTGAAACAATTGAAGAAACTCTTGGTTGCTCAAACCAAGAAGGAAGATCAAGGATCAAGGAACAACAACAATGGATACTGTAATAATAACAACAACAACGGTTCCCGAAACAACAACTACAACAACAATAGAGGATCCAATAGCAATAATTGGAGGGCAAACAACCAAAATTCGGGTAACCCTTACTCTAATTCTAATTCGAATGATTCCTCTAATCCTTTCCTCTATTCCTCTTCTTCTCTTTCTACTCCATTAAAAAGCCAGGAGCCTGGATCAAGCTCATCCCAGCCGGAGAAGAAAGATGCGGTGCTGGAGGCTATCTTGATCAAGCTTAGTGCTATGGAGACATCCATGACTTCATTTTCAAAGGCCCAAAAAGCCTTTGAACAACAACTTGTTAGTAGGGCGAACGAAACGCCAAGAGATCCAGGGAAGCTTCCAGCAAGAACGGAAAGCAACCCTAAGGGCCAGATTATGGCCATAACGACGAGGAGTGGACTGAAGACTGCAGATCCAATGCCTCGGTCGGTGCCAGTACAGACGAAAACCACCTCGGTCCAGGTGCAGTCGAAGAACACTTCAGCCGAGATGCCAACCGTGGTGGAGCCATAGAAAGCGGAGGAGAAATCTGAAGTTTATGTTCCACCTCCTGCATATAAACCACCACTTCCATTCCCCCAGTCAAGGGCCAAAGCACATCTAGACAAGCACTTTGGTAAGTTCCTTGACTTGATGAATAAACTACACATTAACATTCCTTTCCTTGATGCTATTCTAGGGATGCCCGCCTATGGGAAATTCTTGAAAGAGATCCTATCAAGGAAGAGGAAGCTGGAAGACTTTGGTGAAGTAAGGATGACATCTAAATCCTCGGAGCTTATTCAAGTCATGAAGGAGAAGATGTCACCCAAGTGGAGAGATCCCGGCTCATTTTGCATTCCCATTCAAGTTGTGGAAGTCACTTGTGAAGCCTTATGCGATCTAGGAGCCAGCGTGAGCATCATTCCGCTGGAGCTATGTGTTAAGATCGGACTTGGAGAGCCCAAGCCAGTGAAGATTCGATTATACATGGCGGACCGCTCCATTACCCATCCCGTGGGCATATTGGAAGACGTTCTGGTTAAGTTAGGTAACTTCTATTTACCTATAGACTTTGTAGTACTTGACATTCCCGCAGATTATCCTGTTCCTATCATTCTCGGGAGGCCATTTCTAGCAACTTCGGGTTGCAATCTGGATTGTAAGAACGCCAAGTTGAAATTCAACATTGGCAGAGATGAAGTGGAATTCGCATTACTTGCGGCCATAAAAGGAGAGCAGATAGGAGATAATATCTTCAACATCTATGATGAAGAAGAATCAAGAGAATTGTTGAGCTCTATCCTTACTAAAGATCCACTTGAGAAAATTATTAGTTTTAGTTTAATGGAGGAAGGTATAGATGCTTCTTGTGATGCTGATATACGGAGCCTAAAGGCACTAGAAGAAGATCCATGAGCTAAAACTGAGAAGCTAATCTAGGAGACGAAGATCTCCAGTTTTGGTTCCAGTTACAGTACCTCGACCGAGGCACTTTCTGGACCAAGCGAGGCGACTAAAGAACATCTCGGTCAACGCTGCGCCTCGACCGAGGTCAAAGGCGAGATGATTTCAACTGAGACTTCCGAAAGTCCAGTTTCTGGATCTACTCCACTGGAAGGAGGAAGCAAGGATGCCCCTCAGAAAGCACCCCCAGTTGTGGAGCTTAAACAACTCCCAAATCACTTGAGGTATGTCTTTCTTGGACAGGATTCCACTTATCCCGTTATTGTTAGTGCTTCCCTCTCCGAATTTGAATTATCTAAACTAATGCATGTCCTGAGAAAGCATCAAAAGGCTTTGGGTTATACTATAGATGATCTTATTGGCATTAAGCCTTCTTTCTGCATGCATAGAATCCTAATGGAGGACGATCGAAAGATTTCATAGGAACCTCAAAGACGGTTAAATCCGATCATGAAAGAGGTTGTGAAGAAGGAAATTCTTAAGTTGTTGGATGCAGGTATCATATATCCTATCTCGGACAGCAAATGGGTTAGCCCGGTGCATGTAGTTCCGAAGAAAGGAGGGATGACCGTTGTGACGAATAAGAACAACGAGTTAATCCCAACCAGGACCGTCACGGGCTGGAGGGTTTGCATTGATTATAGGAAGCTGAACACGGCCACTCGGAAAGACCACTTTCCACTTCCCTTCATTGATCAAATGCTCGAACGGTTGGCCCAACATTCACACTTCTGCTATTTAGACGGTTATAGTGGTTTCTTCCAGATTCCTATCCATCCGGATGATCAGGAGAAAACCACTTTCACTTGTCCGTGGGGGACATTCGCTTATAGGAGGATGCCATTTGGATTGTGCAATGCACCCGCTACTTTCCAGCGATGCATGATGGCTATCTTTTCCGAGTATATAGAGGAGATCATGGAGGTATTTATGGATGATTTTTTAGTATATGGTTCCTCTTTTGATGATTGCTTATCTAACCTTTCTCTAGTGCCACAAAGATGTGAGGACACTAATCTTGTCTTGAATTGGGAGAAGTGTCATTTTATGGTTAATGAAGGCATTGTGCTAGGACACCTCGTTTCTAATAGAGGTATTGAGGTCGATCGCGCTAAGATCGAGACTATTGAGAAACTCTCTCCCCCTTGTTCTGTTAAAGGTGTGAGGAACTTTCTCGGGCATGCAAGTTTCTACAAGAGATTCATCAAGGACTTCTCTAAGATTTCTAAACCTCTAACTAACCTCTTGAACAAAGATGTTGTTTTTGAGTTTTCGCAGGAGTGTCTTGATGCATTTTACAGGATTAAGCAAGCATTGATCACCGCTCCCATTATCCAACCTCCAGATTGGACCTTGCCCTTTGAGATCATGTGTGATGCTAGTGATGTGGCTTTAGGAGCGGTGCTTGGACAAAAGAAGGATGGCCGGACCACCGCCATTTACTATTCTAGCAAGACGCTAGATGAAGCCCAGCGTAACTACGCCACCACCGAGAAGGAGCTATTGGCGGTTGTATATGCTTTCGAGAAGTTTCGTTCTTACTTAGTAGGAGCGAAAGTCATTGTCTACACCGACCATGCAGCCATTCATTACTTGCTTGCTAAGATAGATGCCAAACCACGCCTTATTCGATGGATTCTCTTACTTCAAGAGTTTGACCTAGAGATCCGCGATAAGAAGGGATCCGAAAATTCTGTTGCGGATCACCTCAGCCGGCTACCTCCATCTTCACGCGAGAAGGACATCCCACCCATAGACGATTCATTCCCCTATGAGTACTTGCACTTGCTGGAGCGTTTGATAGACTTACTTATCTCACCCCATGGTGAAGGTGAAGTATGGGGTGAGGACACCCCCCATCACGCATAGAGACGCAGTACGGTCCAACTAGCGACCTTAAATCAAGCGCTTCTTGGGAGGCAACCCAAGACAGACAACATGTGACATCTAAGGAAGGAATATAACCCAGGAGCACAACTAGAAGGACAGAAGTTCGAGAATTTGAGAAGACGGAGTTTGACTGAGAAACATCTCGGTTGCTGTCACAACACCTCGACCGAGATGATTCTTAAGCAACCGAGGCGACTAGGGTTTCTAAAGATCCACCTCGGTCCGTACCACCTCGGTCCAGTCGAGACCACCTCGACCGAGGTGACAGCAGATCCAGAAAAGGGTATAAAAGGGGGCTGAGATTTCTCTCTCCTCCTTTACCTTCTCCTCGACCGCGGCACGCCCTTCGCCTCGCTTCGCCAATCTTCGCTCGTTTTTGACGATTCTTGCTTCCAAACCGATAAGAAAGGGTAGAGGATCACAGTGCAAGTACAAATCTGCAAGAAAAACGAGCCAATCGACCGAATCGGGGTAAATATCGAAAAAACCCTAACCTCGCTCTTCTCCACTGTTTTCCTTCGAATTGGGCTTTGGTTGCCCCTGCATTTGCTGAGAAACAGATTAAGTACCCCATAGGAACCTGTTGTAGTGATTTTGGGGGAAAAGAACTAGAATTTTGAGGAAATCAGTCGCGCAGTTCTTCGCCTCGGTCCAGTCGGCCTGTGCCTCGGCCGAGGTGTTCTTCAGAGTCGTCAGGCCGACCGAAGTGATCTGTCAGGTTGTTTGAGAGATAAGTTCAGATAGACAGCTGGTCCTGAGGGACAGATCCTCTCCCTCCCCTTCTTCTTCTTCTACTAGACGTACTTGGCGGTGATCCATGAGAGACACCAAGTCGACTATGACCGCATCGCGGCCCGTCCAGTGATTGCACCTCGTTTCCTAGACGTATCAGCTTTTGATTGTCTCCACGTGGATGGAGATCTGAGACGTATGATTTCTATGGTGGGGCTAGATCAGTTCACTGAGATCCGCGCACCTACCTACTTAGAGCCTACTTTGGAGTTTGTCTGCTCCTTCACCTACCTTCCCACAGAGCGTGCTGTGAAGTACCGGTTGATGAACCGGAACTTCTTAGTTCCTTTAGATTACTGGCGGGACATCTTTGGCTTCCCGGCCCCGACTGCTGCTGATTTTCCCTCCCGAGCTGTAGCTAGGGAGTTTTGGGGATAGATTGCTCACGTAGTTGAGCATGCTGATAGATGGCGCCCTGGAGACTCCAAAGAGTGTATTATATTTCACCTTGCCTTCAGACTAGCTCAGAGGATTTTTAGTGAGACCCTTCTAGCGCGTACTGAGACGCCCCAGAAGGTTAGACAGGGGGAGTTGTTTAGCCTTTACTGCATGGTGACTGGAGGGATTCCAGACTTTGGCTTGATGCTGGCAGAGGATCTACACAAGATCAAGGCCAAGGCGAAGGGCGATATCTACCGCGGAGGCATTGTGACTCACATAGCGAGTTACCAGAAGATGGATCTCAGTGCTTGTACTATGGTGGCGGCTGCCAAGCCGCTTGGACTTCAGGAGATGATCACTCGGAGGATACTGGTTTCTCGAGGACTCACTACACCGTATGTAGCTATGCCATGGGAGCCTACTACACCACAGGGGATCAGATGGCCACCCCAGTTCTCAGTGTATGATCCGCACTATTGGCAGACTGCTTGGATCCCACTGATGGAGGATGCGAGAGAGGCAGCAGCTGCACCAACTGCACCAGCTGAGGAGGATGAGGTTTAGGAGGCTGCTGATGATGATGATGAGAGGGATGGTGGAGTTCCTATGGATACAGGGACAGATACTGTTGGGACTAGTGCGCCGGTCATTGACTTAGACAATGACGAGACTAGGCCGCGCCGGCTGCATCACCAGTACGCCCTACTAGGCGTAGGTGACGCCGACAGAGGGATCCAGATGCTCACCGACGGATCGATGACCTCACTGGTCGATCAAATGATAGACTCCTATGCTGCCCTGACTGTAGACATCCAGGAGAGATTTGACGCCCAACACCGAGAGATCGACCGCTGGACTCATCAGATGCTAGAGGGCCAGCACTATCAGCGCCGGATGATGGAGATCCAGTTTCAGCAAACTATGTGTTATCCATTTGACCCATCCCAATATCCATATGTGCCACCACCACCACCACCAGATCGTGATTATTGAGAGCTTGCAGGATTTTCTTTCTTATTTATTATGCAGCTCTGCTTTGTCCGGTGAGTACTTTATTTCTTTAGACTTATTTTGACCCACTGGGACAGTGTGTCCCAAGTATGGGGTGTTTATGTATTTTATGACTTATGTGTTGTATGACTCGACATTATCGGATATTTATGCTTTATTTTGCTCTATGTGCTTATCTGAGATTGCGTGCATGCATACAGGTTATTTGATTGAGAAAAACGCCAAAAACTGGTTTAAAAAAAAATTGTTGACCTCGACCGGGACAGTTCTGGCTGAACGA
This sequence comes from Fagopyrum homotropicum, assembly GCA_033239125.1. Lineage (NCBI taxonomy): Eukaryota > Viridiplantae > Streptophyta > Magnoliopsida > Caryophyllales > Polygonaceae > Fagopyrum > Fagopyrum homotropicum. The sequence continues at coordinate 53,965,282 of BSWB01000002.1, forward strand.
GGTACTTCACCTCGGTTGACCTAGAACACCTCGACCGAGGTGGTTTAACTAAAAGTTTTCGAAACGTTTTGTGCTTCTTATCTGGATATGATCTCAGTGAAGATTTTGTTTGCTGACTGGTTTTGAAATCTTTATGTGTTTGAAAGGTTTTATGATATGTTTGAGTTGCTAAATGCTTTGCTTGAAATTTTGGCATGTTTAATACTTTGTTTTTATCCAAATTATGTTGAATTTGAAGGTTGACACCGCAAGATAAGTTCTCTCACTTTCTTCCTGGGAAGACCAAGGTAATTCATTCTCTTCTCCTCTTCTTCTTGATCATGCTTAGCCCCTCATATACATATTTGCCTCCCTTTACCTATCCGGGAATTTGGAAGCAAGCAAAGTGGTGAAAGCAAGTGAAGTAAAAGTTGAGAAGTTGGCTGAAAGTTAGAAAGAAACATATAGGTTTGGGGAAGTCAATCATGATGATGAGTAACTCGGCACCATTCACATAGCCGGGTGTTTGTGTCTTGCCAAAGTCGGATTGAGCGATATTCCTAACGGGTCATGGTATGTGCATCAAGGGTTTGAGGCATCTCGAAAAATTGATGATTGTTGATCTCCTAGGCTTCGGTTATTGTGCACCTCTATCCATTCATCCCAAAAAGTAAAGTAAAAAAAAGTAAATAAGCAAAGCTTATTGGTGGAAGATGTTGAAGTTCAAAAGCAAAGTGAAGAAAAGATCCTTTTCCCGGATTCTAGCACCACATTCCTTATATACATCCCACCCTCACACGTTTCTTTGACCTTTCTATTTGGAAAGCCCTTGAGACCACGAGCATGTTTAATACTTTGTTTTTATAAAATGTTTTGATCATATTTTGATTTTAAAGTCCATGAAGTATTCTCTTAGAGTGATCTATGATTGTAGCACACCATTAAAATGTTTTGAAAGACTTTTTCATTGATCTTTATGACTTATAATCCATTCTATCTTGTATTCTATGATTCGGAACTTGCTTGGGGACAAGCAAGGGCTAAGTATGGGGTATTTTGATAGCATGAATTATTGTCTATATTTTGGGGCCTATTTAGACGTTTTATCTTCAATAATCTGCATGTTTGTATGTATATTATGTGATTATATTGTCGTTTCATCTACCTTTGCGGGAATCGAGGTCTACACCTAGTTTCGTTGTAATCGTAGGTAAAATGGCGCATTTTGGACTAAAAAGGAGCAAAAGGAGCTAAGGAGTCATTGGAGCTACATTCAGGAGCTTAAAGGAATAGTCTAGGAAGCATGGCCATGGATTAAAGATTTACTTTGGACCAGATTTGAGAGATTTCACATTCAGTTGTGATTCACCTCGGTTGACTACAGAGTCACCTCGACCGAGGTGATCCAGAGGAGCCGACTCAACCGAGGTGAACACCTTGGACGCGGCAAGGATATTTTATTCTTGGCTGAGATCATTTATCTTTGGAAAGAGGATCTTATATTTTTTGGCTGGATTCCTGGAAGGAAGAAGATAAGTTAGACCATATATTTTACCTATTTTTATGGGAAGAGATCTTTCTAAGATATCTTATCTTTGGAGAGTAATTTTCCTATAAAAAGGGTTGGATTTTCCACAAATCCATATCATGCTATACCACCGATTGTGTTTAGACATCCGCTTCAGCCATACTCCAGTTGGGAGATTTGAAGAACCTTTTTGAAGGTTGAAGGAAGAAAGTATATAACTTTTATAGCTTTTTAAAAGGTTTTTGTAAGATCATCTTAGATTCCTTTCTTTGTTGTTTGTCTTGTTAGATTTTTATCCAAGGAACACTTGTTTGATAATTGATTCAGTTATTGAAGCCTTTCTCTTAAGGTTTTCTTGTTCAATTATTCTCTTTCTTCCCATATATTTTATTATTACTTTCACGATGATGAGTGGCTAATTTCCTTGTGTGATTCTAGGGTGATTGGCTGAAGGTTGTGGGAAAAACAATGATAGAATAATCTTAAATCGCAGAAGGACCCTGAAAGTTCGAGCCTTTACCTTAACCCTAAGCATCTCGCTCAGTCGATGAACATCTCGGCCGGGGTGGAATTCGTCTAACCGAGGTGACTTATCTGATCCATAACTGAGAGTTAAGTGTTAGAGTTTGCAAAATCTTATTCTTATTACACCTTTCCTGGTTCAATTCAAGCCTAGGTGAGACTTACCCGGTAATTCCTTTGTTTGTTTACCTAAGATCATAAGTGTAGGTAATAAAGGTTTATCCTTTATTGGGGTTTGAGTGTGCTTTCATTCCATCTTTGTGAGCTAGCATAAGACTTACCCGGTAAAGGTTGATTCTATTCCCTTAGGTGGTGTGTTAGTTTGAGGTTATAGTTCTTTATCTTAATTCCTTGAGACTTACCCGGTAATAGGAGTTATGGTTTGGGATTAGTGAGTAGTGAGACTTACCCGGTGATCTATTCACACTTTAGCAACGCCTTCCCTATGCAAATATCTCGGCTTTGTCCGCTTATCATTAGATCTTGAGTTGGAACCACAACTAGATGCTTTAATCCCTAGAATTGCATATTTCCTTAATTGACTTTTTATCATCCTTGATTGTTTTAATTGCATTTGTGGTTAGTAATTACAAAGCTTACCTATTCTTACTCTATTTCACTAAGTCCTGTGATCGACCCCTAGAATTCCTTGCTTTTTACTACGATTGACCCGTACACTGCGGGTTCGCATCCTTGTTTTAAGCTTACATCTAGGGTTATAAATTTAAAGCTTGCACACACCGTTTGGAGCGAACAAGTGTCTTCTGTGGACACTAATAGGAGAACAAGGTCGCCCTCAAGGACCTCCCACTACTATACTCCTACCTTCCGATGAGCGAGAAGGTGATGGATTAACCGTTCCTCTTCCTTTGCACTTTGAAGCGGATTAGAAAGAACGAGCCAAGGGACATTGTCGGTGGTGGGGTGATCTCTTTGACCGCCTCGCAGGTTATGAATCTTTCCGGCCTAGACGATGGGCTAGAGGCTCCTCTCTACACCGAGGGGATATTGAGGCGGCGCAAGCTCCTCCGACGGGACGGATAGAACCTATTTTGGATCTCCCTTGCAGATGGGAGCCACCTTACTTACCTCCCTCGGCCTTTACCATTCGGGGATGTGCTCTCCGAGATCTACATTCTGGCATATCCTTTCGTGTCGAGGAGGCCACTAGTGGCCATTGTAGAGAGGCATGCTTCGAGCTCCATCCGGCTCATTAGAAGGAGCACATGCCCATCCCTGACGATGAGGAGATGCCCACTGCGGCACTAGAGGAGGATCCGGCCCTCGCGAGCCTTCAGGCTTAGATGGCGTCTATGACCACCCAACACCGGACATGGCAGTCCGCCTAAAAGAGGACCATGCTGGAGCAGCAGGAGAGCTGGCAGACGAGCTTTGCCACCTCCATGACGTTCCACTTCGACCAGAGGCAGGAGGCTTGGCAGGCGGCCTAACAACAGCAGCTCGAGGCTCAGCAGCTGGCTTGGCAAGCCAGCTTTGAGACCTCTTTCGGCCGTCGGATGGATGCCCAGTAGAGCCGCATTGAGGACATCTACCGTCGGCAGGAGCATTTCTTTCGCCACTTTCCATACCCACCGGAGGAGGGTCCGGATGGTCCAGCTGGACCATCCCAGTAGTGGTATCTTTTCTCTTTCCTTTCCCACATTTATCTTTTCTTCATTTCAACTTTGAGGGCAATGTGATCTTCAAGTATGGGGGAGGGGCATATCATTGCATGTACAGTTTCTTTTGAGTTGTTTTGAGATGTTTTGCATTGAATCTTATGAAGTTTGAAATTCATTTAAAAAAAAGGAAGAAAAAGCCAAAGAAAATGAAAAAAGGCATGAAAAATCCTTGGATAAAATGAAAACCCGAAAGGGAGGTTTAGGCAAAAAGAAGGTATTCCGACCAACCTTAGGTTGGTGCAAAACTGGACTTGAGGGATGGAAGATTAAAGTGAGATCATCAAAAAAAAGAAGAAGAGTGGCAAGTTGAAAACCCGAAAGGAAACCTTGGCAAAATGAGCGACACCGAGTGTAGGTTTCCCTTCCGGCGTTTGGCGACATAAGAAGGGGAGTCATAAGGAGGTTGTTCGGGTAGGCCACTCTTTGAGCAATAAGGATGGTAGTCTTCTCACCTTTTTCTCACATTCCCTCTCTTTTCCTTTTATCTTTCTTGGTTTTTCTTTTGTTTTCATTGTCTTTTCTACATACCCATGCTTCCTGATGCCTTTGAGTCTAGTTGTTGTCATTTGTTTTACTCGGGACGAGTAAAAGGTCTAAGTATGGGGGAGTTGGATAAGTGATCGAATCACTATCATTTAGGATAGTTTTTATAGTCTTTTTTATTACATTTGTGTCAGTTTATGCTACTAACTCCTTGGTCCATAAGAAGAAGACTAAAAGAAGCTAAGGAAGGAGGTATAAGCACTTAGGAGTGAAGTTCGTTCACGAAGCAAAGCTTTTGTTGCTTGACCACGCCCGCAGAGCGTTGTCACAGCTCCAGCGGATGACACCTTACTCCGGAGCGCACCCTACGCCTTCGCCAGCGCCAGCCACGAAGACTGTCACCGTACCTGTGTCAACCCCTGGCGCCCCTGCGGTGACTTGCCCTAAAGAAGCGAAGACCAGCGCCACTGTGCCTTCCCCTGCGCCTTTGCCTGTGCCTCAACCTAGGAGCTGGAAGATGAAGAGTCTGTGTCACCGCCCCTGTGTCGACACTGGGATGCCCCGTCGGCTTGGCATCGGAAACGGCAGAAAGTTGAAGAGTGAGACGTTTGAAGAGCATTAAAGATCCGCACCTGCGGAATTGCCTAGCCGCCCTTGCGGCCATGAAGAAGATCAAGCATTTTTTCCTTCACTGCCCCTGCGGAGCTGAAGGCTGCCCCTGCGGTTCAACGACAAAGGCTTTACTCCGGCTGTCTACACCACCTTTATGGCATTAAAGGTGGGTGTTTTGGGCCGGTCATTAACTCCTATTTAGTGTCTTTTGTAGTATAAAGAGGCCTTGGTTGATTGCTGGACTCATCCACTACTTATCCACCATTATCCACTTAGAATTCAATTTTCTCATCATTTCCATTGTAATGAGTTGCTAACTCCCTTGCTACATTGGGTTGGTTTGAAGTTGCATTGTTACTTTGGTTGTAAGTTATCTTTAATATAAATTTTCATTCAGTAATACTTTGTGTTTCCTTGAACTTTATTGTCTAATTGCATGTTTGATTAATACTTAAGATTTATCACCTTAGGTTCTAAAGTGCATGCAAAGAACTAGGATTAATAGATTCCGGGTTCGGGTCTCTAATCTAGTAGTAAACTTTAAGTAATAATGGGTTGTAATTACTTAAAGGAAAGGAACACAAATAATCTGCATGTTTGTATGTATATTATGTGATTATATTGTCGTTTCATCTACCTTTGCGGGAATCGAGGTCTACACCTAGTTTCGTTGTAATCGTAGGTAAAATGGCGCATTTTGGACTAAAAAGGAGCAAAAGGAGCTAAGGAGTCATTGGAGCTAAATTCAGGAGCTTAAAGGAATAGTCCAGGAAGCATGGCCATGGATTCAAGATTTACTTTGTACCAGATTTGACAAATTTCACATTCCGTTGTGATTCACCTCGGTTGACTACAGAGTCACCTCGACCGAGGTGATCCAGAGGAGCCGACTCGACCGAGGTGAACACCTTGGACGCGGCAAGGATATTTTATTCTTGGCTGAGATCATTTATCTTTGGAAAGAGGATCTTATATTTTTTGGCTGGATTCCTGGAAGGAAGAAGATAAGTTAGACCATATATTTTACCTATTTTTATGGAAAGAGATCTTTCTAAGATATCTTATCTTTGGAGAGTAATTTTCCTATAAAAAGGGTTGGATTTTCCACAAATCCAGATCATGCTATACCACCGATTGTGTTTAGACATCCGCTGCAGCCATACTCCAGTTGGGAGATTTGAAGAACCTTTTTGAAGGTTGAAGGAAGAAAGTATATAGCTTTTATAGCTTTTTGAAGGGTTTTTGTAAGATCATCTTAGATTCCTTTCTTTGTTGTTTGTCTTGTTAGATTTTTATCCAAGGAACGCTTGTTTGATAATTGATTCAGTTATTGAAGCCTTTCTCTTAAGGTTTTCTTGTTCAATTATTCTCTTTCTTCCCATATATTTTATTATTACTTTCACGATGATGAGTGGCTAATTTCCTTGTGTGATTCTAGGGTGATTGGCTGCAGGTTGTGGGAAAAACAATGATAGAATAATCTTAAATTGCAGAAGGACCCTGAAAGTTCGAGCCTTTACCTTAACCCTAAGCATCTCGCTCAGTCGATGAACATCTCGGCCGGGGTGGAATTCATCTGACCGAGGTGACTTATCTGATCCATAACTGAGAGTTAAGTGTTAGAGTTTGCCAAATCCTATTCTTATTACACCTTTCCTGGTTCAATTCAAGCCTAGGTGAGACTTACCCGGTAATTCCTTTGTTTGTTTACCTAATATCATAAGTGTAGGTAATAAAGGTTTATCCTTTATTGGGGTTTGAGTGTGCTTTCATTCCATCTTTGTGAGCTAGCATAAGACTTACCCGGTAAAGGTTGATTCTATTCCCTTAGGTGGTGTGTTAGTTTGAGGTTATAGTTCTTTATCTTAATTCCTTGAGACTTACCCGGTAATAGGAGTTATGGTTTGGGATTAGTGAGTAGTGAGACTTACCCGGTGATCTATTCACACTTTAGTAATGCCTTCCCTATGCAAATATTTCGGCTTTGTCCGCTTATCTTTAGATCTTGAGTTGGAACCACAACTAGATGCTTTAATCCCTAGAATTTCATATTTCCTTAATTGACTTTTTATCATCCTTGATTGTTTTAATTGCATTTGTGGTTAGTAATTACAAAGCTTACCTATTCTTACTTTGTTTCACTAAGTCCTGTGATCGACCCCTAGAATTCCTTGCTTTTTACTACGATTGACCCGTACACTGCGGGTTCGCATCCTTGTTTTAAGCTTACATCTAGGGTTATAAATTTATAGCTTGCACACACCGTTTGGAGCGAACAAGTGTCTTCTGTGGACACTAAGAGGAGAACAAGGTCGCCCTCAAGGACCTCCCACTACTATACTCCTGCCTTCCGATGAGCGAGAAGGTGATGGATTAACCGTTCCTCTTCCTTTGCACTTTGAAGCGGATTAGAAAGAACGAGCCAAGGGACATTGTCGGTGGTGGGGTGATCTCTTTGACCGCCTCGCAGGTTATGAATCTTTCCGGCCTAGACGATGGGCTGGAGGCTCCTATCTACACCGAGGGGATATTGAGGCGGCGCAAGCTCCTCCGACGGGACGGATAGAACCTATTTTGGATCTCCCTTGCAGATGGGAGCCACCTTACTTACCTCCCTCGGCCTTTACCATTCGGGGATGAGCTCTCCGAGATCTACATTCTGGCATATCCTTTCGTGTCGAGGAGGCCACTAGTGGCCATTGTAGAGAGGCATGCTTCGAGCACCAGCCGGGCTCATTAGAAGGAGCACATGCCCATCCCTGACGATGAGGAGATGCCCACTGCGGCACTAGAGGAGGATCCGGCCCTCGCGAGCCTTCAGGCTTAGATGGCGTCTATGACCACCCAACACCGGACATGGCAGTCCGCCTAAAAGAGGACCATGCTGGAGCAGCAGGAGAGCTGGCAGACGAGCTTTGCCACCTCCATGACCTTCCACTTCGACCAGAGGCAGGAGGCTTGGCAGGCGGCCTAACAACAGCAGCTCGAGGCTCAGCAGCTGGCTTGGCAAGCCAGCTTTGAGACCTCTTTCGGCCGTCGGATGGATGCCCAGTAGAGCCGCATTGAGGACATCTACCGTCGGCAGGAGCATTTCTTCCGCCACTTTCCATACCCACCGGAGGAGGGTCCGGATGGTCCAGCTGGACCATCCCACTAGTGGTATCTTTTCTCTTTCCTTTCCCACATTTATCTTTTCTTCATTTCAACTTTGAGGGCAATGTGATCTTCAAGTATGGGGGAGGGATATATCATTGCATGTACAGTTTCTTTTGAGTTGTTTTGAGATGTTTTGCATTGAATCTTATGAAGTTTGAAATTCATTTAAAAAAAAGGAAGAAAAAGCCAAAGAAAATGAAAAAAGGCATGAAAAATCCTTGGATAAAATGAAAACCCGAAAGGGAGGTTTAGGCAAAAAGAAGGTAGTCCGACCAACCTTAGGTTGGTGCAAAACTGCACTTGAGGGAGGGAAGATTAAAGTGAGATCATCAAAAAAAAGAAGAAGAGCGGCAAGTTGAAAACCCGAAAGGAAACCTTGGCAAAATGAGTGACACCGAGTGTAGGTTTCCCTTCCGGCGTTTGGCGACATACGAAGGGGAGTCATAAGGAGGTTGTTCGGGTAGGCCACTCTTTGAGCAATAAGGATGGTAGTATTCTCACCTTTTTCTCACATTCCCTCTCTTTTCCTTTTATCTTTCTTGGTTTTTCTTTTGTTTTCATTGTCTTTTCTACATACCGATGCTTCCTGAGGCCTTTGAGTCCAGTTGTTGTCATTTGTTTTACTCGGGACGAGTAAAATTTCTAAGTATGGGGGAGTTGGATAAGTGATCGAATCACTATCATTTAGGATAGTTTTTATAGTCTTTTTTATTACATTTGTGTCAGTTTATGCTACTAACTCCTTGGTCCATAAGAAGAAGACTAAAAGAAGCTAAGGAAGGAGGTATAAGCACTTAGGAGTGAAGTTCGTTCACGAAGCAAAGCTTTTGTTGCTTTACCACGCCCGCAGAGCGTTGTCACAGCTCCAGCGGATGACACCTTACTCCGGAGCGCACCCTGCGCCTTCGCCAGCGCCAGCCACGAAGACTGTCACCATACCTGTGTCAACCCCTGGCGCCCCTGCGGTGTCTTGCCCTGAAGAAGCGAAGACCAGCGCCCCTGCGCCTTCCCCTGCGCCTTTGCCTGCGCCTCAACCTAGGAGCTGGAAGATGAAGAGTCTGTGTCACCGCCCCTGTGTCGACACTGGGATTCCCCGTCGGCTTGGCATCGGAAACGGAAGAAAGTTGAAGAGTGAGACGTTTGAAGAGCATTAAAGATCCGCCCCTGCAGAATTGCCTAGCCGCCCTTGCGGCCATGAAGAAGATCAAGCGTTTTTTCCTTCACTGCCCCTGCGAAGCTAAAGGCTGCCCCTGCTGTTCAACGACAAAGGCTTTACTCCGGCTGTCTACACCACCTTTATGGCATTAAAGGTGGGTGTTTTGGGCCGGTCATTAACTCCTATTTAGTGTCTTTTGTAGTATAAATAGGCCTTGGTTGATTGCTGGACTCATCCACTACTTATCCACCATTATCCACTTAGAATTCAATTTTCTCATCATTTCCATTGTAATGAGTTGCTAACTCCCTTGCTACATTGGGTTGGTTTGAAGTTGCATTGTTACTTTGGTTGTAAGTTATCTTTAATATAAATTTTCATTCAGTAATACTTTGTGTTTCCTTGAGCTTTATTGTCTAATTGCATGTTTGATTAATACTTAAGATTTATCACCTTAGGTTCTAAAGTGCATGCAAAGAACTAGGATTAATGGATTCCGGGTTCGGGTCTCTAATCTAGTAGTAAACTTTAAGTAATAATGGGTTGTAATTACTTAAAGGAAAGGAACACAAATATAAAGATAAGGTTAACGGCTTTCATTTATTCTTTATATCCCTTAGTCTTTATTTGAAAGCTAACTTCTTATTTGTTCTTGTAGGTTTACAGAACACTAACTTGTTAAGTTGTGTTGATGCCGGTTGGCTCAACACATATATATGATCGAGACGGGAAATTACTTAAAACTTGTAAAAGGAACTCACTAAAGTAGCAATAGCATGCTTAGAATCAACCTAGTGTAGGTTAACCCATCATTGTCTTACTTGTTGCGTTATTCGTGTTTTCATAAGTTTTGTGTGCGTGAATTCAATCAAAACCCCCCTTGTTACTTGTTCTTATTATGAATAATCGCATTAAATAAAAATACCTTAACTCTCTTGGGTTCGAACCTTAGTAAACCACTATACTTATTTTAGTGCTAAGTTGGGATTATTTTTGATAGGGTATAGACGACCATAGAAATACCTCTAGTCCGGAAGTCTTGCCATCTACCAGTTGACTTAGAGCACAAGGCATATTGAGCGATCAAGTGGTTGAATTTCGATATCAAAGAAGCCGGAGAAAAGAGGCTATTGTACATCAATGAATTGGAACAGTTGCGCTTAAACGCATGTAAGCATGCCAAGATCTACAAAGAAAGAACGAAGAGATGGCATGACAAGCATATCATTCCTAAGGAACTCAAAGAAGGAGATTTAGTTCTACTCTTCAACTCCTGCCTTCGCCTCTTTCCAGGTAAGTTGAAATCTAGATGGACATGACCTTACATTGTGAAACATGTTTTTCCTTATGGTGTAGTTGAGATTTGGGGAGAAAAAAGCGGAAGCTTTAAGGTCAATGGTCATAGGCTTAAGAAGTACCAACCGGAAGTCCAGGTTGAGGAGATTGCACCACTATACCTTGTTTAGGGATGATGTACGGTCCAGCTAGCGACCTTAAATCAAGCGCTTCTGGGGAGGCAACCAAAGGTATTGTTTTCCTTTCCCTTTTCTAGTTTAGAATAGATAGTTTGCTTTTGCTTTGCTTTGTTTTTTGAGTTCTCTAGACAGAAACCAGGTACTCTTTAAGGAAGGATTATAGCTCAGGAGCTACACTAGAAGGAAAGAAGTTCGAGAAATTGATAAGACGGAGTTTGACTGAGACACATCTTGGTTGCTGTCACAACACCTCGACCGAGATATTCTTGGGGAAACCGAGGCGACTAGGTCTCACCATTCAGTCAGACACCTAGGTCTCGTAGGTACCACCTCGATCGAGGTGAAATCAAATTCAACGAGGGGTATAAAAGGCGAAGTGGATTTCTCTCTCCTCACTTTTCCCTCTCAACTTCCACCTCGACCGCAGCCGCAGCATGCCCCTTCTCTCCACTGTTCGATTCTTTCTCGTTTCTTGCAATTTTAGGATCGATTGCACCGGAGGAAGCAAGAGGATCAGATTTCAAGCAACAAACTACGAGAAAAACGCTCCGAATCTGCGGAATCTTTGTATTTCATTCGAAAACCCTAATTTCTCTTCTTTTACTGATTTTTGACGGATCTGGCTTTGGTTGTCATCCATTATTGCTGAAAAAGACATAAGTACCCCATAGGAAGCAATTCGTAGTGATTTGGGGGAAAATAACTGGAAAATCAAAGAGTTGAAACCGAACAACCAGTCACCTTGGTCCAGTCGTGCTGTGTCTCGGCCGAGGTGTTCTTCACACTGTCAGGGCAACGGAAGTGTTCTTAAGTCAGAATCATGAGTAGTAGATCCGATCGTCAGATTGTTTTGAGAGATGGTCCTAGTGGTTCTTCCCCTTCTTCTACACCTCATCCCACTATATCGGTGATTCACGAGCATAACCAGGCTGACTTTGATAGGATATGCGGGCGTCCTATAGTTTCCCCGCGTTTTTTAGACATTTCTTCCTTCGAGTGCCTCCAAGTAGCGGAGGACTTGAGGAAGATGATTTCGATGGTAGGGCTGGAGGATTTTATGGAGATCCGAGCTCCAACCTACCTCGAGCCGACTATGGAGTTTGTGAGTTCTGTCACTCACATGCGAGAGAGGAACATCATCAAGTACCGGTTGCTAAACTGTAACTACATTGTGCCGATGTATCAGTTTCGAGAGGTGTGTGGGTTCCCCACTCCCATCGTGACTAACTTTCCTTCCCGAGCAGTGCTCGAGATTTTTGGGGGCAGATAACCCATGTTGTAGAGCACAACCACATATGGAGACCTGGGGACTCCAAAGAGCGTATTATCTTCCATCTAGCTTTCCGTCTTGCTCACCACATATTCAACGAGACACTTCTAGCGCGTACTAAGACGCCCCAAAAGATCAAACAGGGAGAGCTTTTGAGATTATTTTGTATGGTGACTGGTGGAGTGCCTTACTTCGGAGGCATGCTGGCTGAGGACTTGCATAGGATCAAGGGCAAGGCCAAAGGAGACATCTGCTTCGGAGGTTTAGTGACCCATATTGCTATGGCCATGGGTTTGGACTTGAGTGCATGTACAGTGGTAGCGGCTGCGAAGCCGCTTGAACTTCAGGAGATGATCACGAGGCGCATTCTGGTTCCTCATGGTCTTAGTACACCATAACTAGCCATGCCTTAGGAGGCGACTGCTCCTCAGGGCATTCTTTGGTTAGCTCAGTTCACAGTCTTTGACCAACAATACTGGTCTTATACTTGGCTTCCCTACATGCAGGATGCTAGAGATGTTGCACTAGTTGAGGATGAGGAGGAGTATGATGATGGCGGAGCTGCCATGGAGACCGGTACTGATACCGGCGGTCCTAGTGTGTCAGTTGTCGACCTAGATGACGAGACGACAGAGGAGGAGGCAGCAACATCATCACGACCAGCCCGGTGCAGAGTCTGCAGGCAAAGAGATCCAATAGCTCACCGACGGATTGATGAGCTGGCTGAGTAGATGATCGACTCCTACGCAGCTATGACAATTGATGTGTCCCAGTGCTACGATAACGAGCACCGATATACTGACAACTAGATGCATCAGATCATAGAGACTCAGCATTACCAGCACCGGATGATGGAGATACAGTTCCAGCAAATGATGGGGTATCCATTTGATCCACCTCAACACCCCTACATTCCATATCCACCACCACAAGCGGACGAGGATTAGAGCAACATGGATTTTCTTTCTTATTTATTATGTAGCTCAGCTAGGTCTGGTGAGTTTTCTGTTTCTTTAGACTTATTTTGACCCTTTGAGACAATGTGTCCCAAGTATGGGGTATGTGGATGTACTTATTTGACTATGTGTGTATGTTTGTATGACTCTTGATCGATACATATGATCTTATTTGTGTCTATGTGTTTATCTGCCATTTCATGCATACATACAGGTTTTTGTTTGAGAAAAACGTCGAAAACTGGTTTAAGAAATTTTTTTATGACCTCGACCGGGGTGATTCTTGCCAAACGAGATTGAATACCTCGGATGACCTAGAACACCTAGTCCGAGGCGGGTTCTTAATTGAGAATATTTTGAAACGTTTTGTGCTTCTTCTCTGGATATGACCACAATGATGATTCTGTTTGCAGGTTGGTTTTGAAATCTTTATATGCTTGAAAGGTTTTATGATATGTTTAAGTTGGAAAATGCTTTGTTTGAAGTTTTAGCATGTTTAATACTTTGTTTTTATCAAAATTATGTTTGATTTGAAGGTTGACACCACATGATGAGTTCTATCACATTCTTTCTGGGATGATTAAGACAATTCATTCTCCTCTCTTCTTCTTCTTGATCATGCTTAGCCCCTCATATACATATTTTCCTCCCTTTACCTATGTGGGAATTTGATAGCAAGCAAATAAAAGCAAGTGAAAGTGAAGTTGAGATGTTGGCTGAAAGTGTTAGAAAGAAACAAATAGGTTTGGGGAAGTCAATCATGATGATAAGTAACTCGGCACCATTCACATAGCCGGGTGTTTGTGTCTTGCCAAAGTCGGATTGAGCAATATTCCTAACGGGTCATGGTATGTGCATAAAGGGTTTGAGACATCTCGAGAAATTGATGATTTCTGATCTCTTAGGCTTCGGTTATTGTGCACCTCGTCCATGCATCCCAAAAAGTAAAGTAAAACAAGCAAAGCTTATTGGTGGAAGATGTTGAGTTTCGAAGGAAGTGAAGTAAGATCCTTTTCCCGGATTCTAGCACCACATACCCTATATATATCCCACCCTGACACGTTCTTGACCTCTTTTTTTAGCTCTTGAGACCTTGAGCTTGTTGATTGACTTGGTGGTTTAAACTGGATTATACATGATTGATTTCGATAAATATGATTTATTATGCATTCTAGGATTTTATGCAAAGATGAACAACTTTCTTATATTTATAAAATGTTTTGATCATGTATTGATTTTATTTTCCATGAAGCATTCTCTTAGAGTGATCAATGAGTGGAGCACACCACCGTAAATGTTTTGAAATGCTTTTTCATTGATCTTTCTGACTTATAACCTATTCTATCTTTTATCTAAGATTTGGAACTTGCTTGGGGACAAGCAAGGGGTATTTTGATAGCATGTATTATAGTCAATTTTTTGTGGATTAGTTTAGATGTTTTATCTTCAGAAATCTGCATGTATGGATGTATATTATGTGATTACATTGTTGTTTTATCTACCTTTGTGGGAATCGAGGTCTACACCTAGTTTCGTTGTAACTGTTAGTAAAATAGAATGTTTTGAATCGAAATGGAGCTAAGGAGCTAAGGAGTCATTGGAGCTCAAGGAAGACCTCAGGAAGCATAGAAATGATTAAGAAGATTGACTTTGGACCAGATTTGAGAGATTTCACATTCAGTTAAGATTCACCTGGGTCAGCTCCAGTGTCACCTCGACCGAGCCTATCTTGAGGAGCGTCCCGACCGAGGCGAACACCCTGCCGCCGGCGAGATCCGTATTTTTGGCTGAGATCTTTTAATTTTGGAAAGAAGATATCTTATATTTTTGGGCTGGATTTCTAGAAGGAAGATATTATTTTTGAGAGATTTATTTTAGGAGATATGGATATATTTTATGAAAAATTATCATTTTAAGATATTTTATCTTTGGAATATAATTCTCCTATATAAAGGGTTGGATTTTCCACAATTCAACCATGCTTGGAGCATCCAAGATGATATAATGTCAAATAAAGGGAATTCGGATTCTAGGGATTAAAGCATCTAATTTTTGTTCCGACACAAGATCTCAAAGGATAATGCGGACAAAGCTGAGGTTTGTGAAGGGAAGGTGTTTCTAAGGTTGGAATAGATCACCGGGTAAGTCTCACTACTCACTATCCCAAACCAAATATCCTATTACCGGGTAAGTCTCAAGGTACTAAGGAAAGGAACTCTAATCTCAAACCAACACACCACCCAAGCAAATAGAATCAACCTTTACCGGGTAAGTCTCAGGCTACACTCATGATCTTGGGTAAACAAACAAAGGAATCACCGGGTAATTCTCATCCTAGGCTTGCATTGAACCCGGAAAGGTATAATAAGGATAGTATTTGGCAAACTTAAAATCGTAACTCAGATAAGGTTCAGGAAAGGTTCACCACTCTCAGTTATATTCCATCCCAGCCGAGATGTTCAATGACTGACCGAGATGTTCTACGGTTAATGTAAACACTCGAGCTTTCAGGGTCCTGTTGGGATTCAGATCATTCTATCATCGTCTTTCCCACAACTTTCAGCCAATCACCCTTGAAATACATAAGAAAGTTAGCTAACAATCATCATGATAACAATAATCAAATTAATAGGAAAGGAATCAATATTCAAACAAGAAAACCATAAGAAAAAGGTCTCAATAACTAAATTGAACAAGTAACAAACAAGCGTTCCTCAGTCACAAATAAGAAAAGATAACAAACCAAAAGCAATCTATGAAGATCTTACAAACTCTTTCAAAAGCCAACTTCAACTATGATTCCTTCCTTCCTTGAACTTCAATCCTTCAATTCTTCCTTCAAAACATCCTGCAAAACTCTAGAAATTCCTTGATCCGAAGATAGGTGATTTGTATATAGCTGAATTGTAGAAAATCCAACCCTTTATATAGGAGAATAATCTTCCAAAGATAATAATATCTTAAAAAGATAATTTCCTAGAAAATATATCCATATCTCTCAAAATAAATCAGCCAAATATAATATCTTCCTTCCATAAATCCAGCCAAATATATAAGATATCCTCCTTCCAAAAATAAAAGATCTCAGCCAAAAATAAAGATCTCGCCGGCGACAGGGTGTTCGCCTCGGTTTGGACGCTCCTCAAGATCACCTCGGTCGAGGTGGTATTGTAGCTGACCGAGGTGAATCTCAATTGAATGTAGAATCTCTCGAGTTTGGTCCAAAGTCAATCTTCTTAATCATTTACATGCTTCCTGAGATCTTCTCAAAGCTTCAGAATGTAACTCTAATGACTCCTTAGCTTCCTTAGCTCCATTTTAATGCAGAACGAGCCATTTTACCTGCAATTACAACAAAACTAGGTGTAGACCTAAATTCCCGCAAAGGTAGATAAAACAACAATATAATATAAGAATATACATCTATACATACAGATTTATGAAGATAAAACATCTAAACTAAGTCCAAAATATAGACAGTAATACATGCTATCAAATGTCGATTATTGCCGACCTATGTTTTATTGATAGCCCCGTATGCATGGCAGTGATAACCCTTCCCTTCATCCTGTAAGGAGTTGGGGGTTCTCTGTTTCCATGCTATCTGGTATACAAGAAGGGCGCAATCCACTTCCATAGGGTACACGGGTTGTGTGACCGATACTACTTCCAAATGGATGTCAGGCCTAGAGGCGGGGATGTATCGGTCCTCGTGTCACATAATTTTATCTATATATTTATATACGACTTGAGTGAATTACTATTATATTAAGATGATAAATGGGTAAATGTGTGATAGCATGCTTATTTGTTTATGCTTCATGATTGTGTTTGTGCTTGTGCATTACCTTATATATGTATGGTTAGCTAATGGTTTTATACAATGTTGCTGATGCCTTACAAGATAGGCGTCCTACTGAGTTATCTAGTAGGGTGGCAGGCCGAGGACCTCTCGTACATAGGACGGTTAGGGTTTTTGGGTTATTTATATTTCCCTCCTACGTGAGGATGATATTTTGTTTACCTCCTGTGTGAGGATGTTGTTTTATACTCGGCTATGATATTTTCCATTTTTTGGTTGTACTGTTTTTACAACTTTATGTATTTGTTTTTTATCTGTCAGTGCCATGTTTTAAGGTCCAGTGAACTTGTTGTCAGGCTAGGGTCAGGATCCACTGTTAGATCCTAGCTTAATGTGGCATCCCGAGTCCCGCGGATTTGGGATGTTACAATCCCATCCTCGGAAGATCTCAACATGGCCTGCATCTCTAGTTACCGTGATTGTCCTCTTGTCGATGTCGATCCATCCAGTCCATACCCAGAATAACTTCTTCATGTACTAATTACATAACGAAGAAGTCAGTTGTCGAATCACAGCCTCCCAATCTAATAGGGCAATCGCGAACCTCTCGTGTACCTCAAATCCTACCTCCATCGCATAATCCTATAAATATGGGTTTACCTTCTACGGTAACAAAGACCAATCTATCTACAAATGCATCAGATATAAAAGTATGCGTAGTACTTGTATCGAAAAGAACTCTGACAGGAAAACCATTAATATGAATAGTACTTGTGGCTATTGGCGCTGTCGGCTCTACAACACTCCTCAACTCATAATCCCTTGGCTAATGCATCTTTTGTGTCTACAGATCAACCAATACATCCTCTACCTCTCCTCTGTCCCGGAGTGAAATCCTGAGGAGCACTAGAACCAGAAATTCTCTGTTGTTGCTGCTGCTGCCTACTGGTACTTAGATCTTTGTCCACCTCTTGCCGCACTAGAAAGTAAAGAACCGTGCTGTGATAACGCCTTGCCGTTGTGGCAAAATGTAGCTCTTTGTCCTGGGTTGCAACAAGAAAAGCAAGTCATTGCCGGCTTCTTGAAATCAGCTCGGATGTGTCCTACACCTCCGCAGTTATGATACTACCGTCATTTGTTAGGACTCTGCTGGAAACTAGAACGTCCCGGCGTTTGACTGCGCCCAAATCTAGGTGATGACATGATTTATGACGCTAGTTTAGGCCCTATTTTACATAGTTTTCCTTTCCATTCATGCATGTTTTGACGTTAGTTCGTGACGTTATTGCGTAATTGAGTATATTGTTAGAAAAGACGTCTACACGAGCTTTTGTCGGTTTTGTGGGTACTTCAAGGATCTTTTGGACATTAATTAATACATTCGAGGGTCAAGCCTCATGGCGGTACATATCCAAAGCTTTGAAGGAACATACTTGGAGCAAAGAAGGGCACAAGGACCCTTATTGGTGCAACACTTGGAACAACTAATGACTAGATGATTATAACAAACTTCTGTTGAAGAAAATCGACCTAACACTCAGGAAAATCGGATGATTGTCTTCACATTTGGGTTGATTTTTTGGCCTCTGACAGCTTTGACACGTGTCCCATGATTTCTTTGTCCGACCCTTGCTTTTTAGTGGAGTATTTAAGTGGTCCTGCACACTGATTTGACTCTCTTCATCCTCCTCCTTCTTCTTTTTGGACCCTTCTCCTCTAGCATCTTCCCCAAAAATTTTCCATTGTAGCCTCTCTTCAAGGCACCCTTGTGGGTGTTCTTGAGAGAGATTAGTGTAGGATTTAGTTTTGTAGTGAGATTTGAGTGGTTTTGAGAGAGATTTTCGTTGTTGATTGGGTGATGATAGAATGGACTTGTATGTTAGTTTAGGATGATTCGTATGCACAAAACCTAACCTAGATAGAAAAATCGACCTGTTCTTCAGTGTAAATCGGTCGTTTTTTGCATATGATCCACCCGATTTTTCCTTCTATTGCTCTTTATTTGATGAATCTGTATGTTAGGATGTTAGATTGTTTAAATCCTAGTATTTGTTGAGCATAATCTAGCTTAGGGTGACCTAATGTTAGCAAACTAATTGAAGAATGAGACTTACTTGGTGATTTCCGCTCTTAGGTATAGAAGATGATGAACTCTAGGTAGTAGTGAGCCAAAAAAGCCGCTATTGGACTGAGTATGCTAGGATCGTTTCCTAAGACTTACCTTTTCCGAGACTTACCTAGTAAGGAGAGCTTTGCCCCTTAAGTTGTGTCCGGTTTGTGTAGAATTCCAAATTTTAGCTCCTTGAGACTTACCTTGCAATAGGAGTTTGGTGCGGGATTAGTGGAGCATGAGACTTACTATTCGCTCCAAACGGTGCGTGCAAGCCTTAAATTTATAACCGAGAAAATATGCTTAAAACAAGGATGCGAACCCGTAGTGTATGGGTCAATTATAGTAAAAAGCAAGAATTCCGTGGTGTCGATCTCAGGGACTTAGGTCAAACAAAGCAAGTATAGGTTGTCAATGCAACTAATAACCACAAAAGCAATTAAAGCAATCAAAAGATGATAATATGGTCAATTAAAGGAAATATGCAAATTCTAGGGATTAAAGCATATAGTTGTGGTTCCAACTCAAGATCTAAAGATAAAGCGGACAAAACTGAGATTTTGCAAAGGGAAGGTGTTTCTAAAGTGGAATAGATTACCGGGTAAGTCTCACTACTCACAATCCCAACCAAAAGCTCCTATTACCGGGTAAGTCTCAAGGTACTAAGGAAAGAAATTATAATCTCAAACCAACACACCAACTAAGAGAATAGAATCAACCTTTACCGGGTAAGTCTCAGTCTAACTCATAAAGATGGGATGAAGGAACACTCAAACCCCAATAGAGGATAAACCTTTATTACCTACACTTATGATCATGGGTAAACAAACAAAGGAATGACCGGGTAAGTCTCATCCCAGGCTTGCATTGAACCAGAAAAGGTGTAATAAGAATAGGATTTGACAAACTCTAACACTTAACTCTCAGTTTTGGAGCAGAAAAGGTCACCTCAGTCAAGTTCCACCCCGACCGAGATGTTCATCGACTGAACGTGATGTTCTAGGGTTAAGGATAAAGACTCGAGCTTTCAGGGTCCTATTGGGATTAAGATCATTTTATCATCGTCTTTCCCACAACTTTCAGCCAATCACCCTAGAATCGCAAAAAGAATATAGCACTTCATCATCATGAAAGCAATAATCAAATATATGGGAAAAGAATGAATATTTGAACACAAAAACCTCAAGAACAAGGCTTCAATAACTGAATCAAATATCAAACCAATCAACGTTCCTTGGATCACAAATCCAACAAGACAAAGAAAGAAAAGGGAATCTAAGAAAGTCTTACAGATCCCTTCAAAAGCTATAACCGAACTATCAATCCGTCCTTAATTCATCTTCAATCTTCCTTCCTTCCTTCAAAACTTCCAGACAATACTCTCTTTCCTGGTTGTTCTCAGCCTTCGATGATAGCGGGTTGTTGAATTTGTGGAAAATCCAACCCTTTATATAGGAGAATTATCTTTCAAAGATAATAATATCTTAAAAAGATAATATCCTAATAAAATATATCTTATCTCTAAAATAGATCTCCCAAATATATGATCTTCATTCCAGAAATCCAGCCCAAAAATATAAGATCTCTCCTTCCAAAAATAAAAGATCTCAGCCAAATAAAATATATCTCGCCGCGCCAAGGTGTTCGCCTCGGTCGGGGCGCTCTTTAAGATCACCTCGGTCGAGGTGATATTGTAGCTGACCGAGGTGACTCTGGACTGAATGTGAAATCTCTTAAATCTGGTCCAAATTGAATCTACTTTCTTAATTCCTTGCTTCCTGAGCTCTCTTCTAAGCTCTTGAATGTAGCTCCATTGACTCCTTCGCTCCTTAGCTCCATTTTAGTCCAAAATGCGCCATTTTTCCTACGATTACAATGAAACTTGGTGTAGACCTCGATTGCCACAAAGGTAGATGTAATAGCAATATAATCACATAATACACATCCAAACATGAAGATTATTGAAGATAAAACATCTAAACTCGCCCTAAAATATAGACAATAATACATGCTATCAAAATACCCCATACTTGTCCCTTCCTTGTTCCCAAGCAAGTTCTAAATCTTAAGCAAAAGATAGAATGGATTATAAGTCATAAAGATCAACGAAAAGTATTTTAAAACATTTTTGGTGGTGTGCTCCAATCATAGATCACCCTAAGAGAATGCTTCATGGTATTTAAAACCAAAATATGATCAAAACATTTTATAAATATGGAAAAGTCGTCCATCTTTGCATAAAATCATAGAATGTATAATAAATCATAATAATCGAAATTAATCATGTATAATCCAGTTTGAACCACCAAGTCAATCAACAAGCTCGATGTCTCAAGGGCTTTTCAAAAGTAGGTCAAGAAACGTGTGAGGGTGGGATGTATATAGGGAATGTGGTGCTAGAATCCGGGAAAAAGATCTTCACTTCACTTGTTTTGAACTTCAACATCTTCCACCAATAAGCTTTTCTTATTTTATTTTTTACTTTTTGGGATGCATGGACAGAGGTGCACAATAACCGAAGCCTACGAGATCAACAATCATCAATTTCTCGAGATGCCTCAAACCCTTGATGCACATACCATGACCCGTTAGGAATATCGCTCTATCTGAATTTGGCAAGACACAAACACCCGGCTATATGAATGGTGCCGAGTTACTCATCATCACGATTGACTTCCTCAAACCTATTTTGTTTCTTTCTAAAAATTCCAGCCAACATCTCAAATTTTCTTTCACTTGCTTTTCACTTGCTTGCTTCCAAATTCCCGGATAGTTAAAGCAAGTCAAATATGAATATGAAGGGCTAAAGCATGATAAAGAAGAAGAAGAGAAGAGAATGAATTGCCTTAATCATCCCAGGAAGAAAGTGATAGAACTCATCATGTGGTGTCAACCTTCAAATTCAATATAATTTTGATAAAAGCAAAGTATTAAACATGCCAAAACTTCAAAAAAAGCATTTTGCAACTTAAACATATCATAAAACCTTTCAAACATATAAAGATTGCAAAGCCAATATGCAAACAGAATCATCACTGAGGTCATATCTAGAGAAGAAGCACAAAATCGTTTTGAAAACTTTCTCAGTTAAACCGCCTCGGTCGAGATGTTCTAAGTCAACTGAGGTTAAGTACCTTGTTTGGCAAGAATCATCCCGGTCGAGGTCAAAAAATTTTTTTATAAACCAGTTTTTGATGTTTTTCTCTATCAAATAACCTGTATGCATGCATGTAGTCTCAAATAAGCACATAGAGCATAAGAAACTCATAAATAGAAAGTCATACATCAAATGTTAAATAACATCAATACCCCATACTTGGGACACATTGTCCCAATGGGTCAAAATAAGTCTAGAAAATAGAGTACTCACCGGACATAAGTTGAGCTGCAAAAATAATAAAGAAAAGAAATCGTGCAAGCTCTAGTCCTGATCTGCTTGTGGTGGTGGTGGATATGGCACATACAGATGTTGAGATGGGTCAAACGGATAACCCATGGTGTGTTGGAACTGCATCTCCGCCATCCGACGCTAGTAATGCTGGATCTCTTGCATCTAATGTGTCCAACTCTCAATCTCTCGGCAATGGTCATCAAAACGCTCACGGATATCTATTGTCGGGGCAACGTAGGCGTCGATCATCTAGTCGGTGAGGTCATCAATCCTCTGATGTTCTACTGGATCTTTGAATCTACGGCGGCGGGATCTGCGCTGTGATGGTGGTGGTGGTGGTGCTGCCTTCTCCTTTGTAAGACTCATCATCTAAGTTGACAACTGGCACACTGGGCCCCGCTGTGTTTGTCCTTGTCTCCATGGAAGCACCGCCATCATCATCCTCATCCTCCTCCTGTACCTGAGCTGCTGCCGCATCTCTAGCATCCTCAATATAAGGTATCCACGCGGTGGACCAGTAATGTGGATCGTAGACGGAGAACTGAGCTAACCACCTAATACCCTGAGGGGCAGTCTGCTCCTAAGGCATCGCCATATATGGCGTAGTGAGTCCACATGAAATAGAATCGACCTGGTGATCATCTCCTCTAGACCTAGCGGCTTTGCAGCCGCCACCAATGTACATGCACTAAGGTCCAAATACATGACTGTAGCTATGTGAGTCAGTAAGCCGCCACAGAAAGTATCTCCTTTCCCCTTAGCCTTGATCCGGTGCAGATCCTCAGCTAGCATCGCTCCGAAATCAGGAACTCCCCCAGTCACCATATAGAATAGGCTCAGAAGCTCCCCCTGTCTATTATTCTAGGGCGTCTCAGTACACGCCAGAAGTGTCTCACTGAATATACAGTGGGCGAGTCGGAAAGCAAGGTGGAAGATAATCCTCTCCCTGGAGTCTCCAGGTCTCCACCTATCAGCATGCTCAACTACATGAGCTATCTAACCCCAAAACTGTCAAGCTACAACTCGAGAGGGGAAGTCGGGAAATGTGGGGGTCGGGAAGCCGAAGATGTCTCTACACTGATCCATGGGAACTAAGTAGTTCTGGTTCAACAACCGGTACTTGATGGCTCTCTCCTCGGGCAAATAAGTCACATAACTCACAAACTCCAATGTAGGCTCAAGGTAGGCTGGAGCTCTAATCTCCATGAACTGCTCCAGCACCACCATCGAGACCATCTGTCTCAGATTGTCAGCACATTAAGGCAATGAAAAGGAGCAACATCTAAAAACCGCGGCGCAATCACAAGGCGCGTACAGATGTGGTCATAATCGGCCTCGTGACGCTCATGGATCACCGGTATAGAAGGTCGTGAAGAAGAAGAAGAAGGTGAGGATGTCTCTACTCATCCTGTAAGGTCCAACACCCTGGGTGTCATTGTCCATAGCGTCCGTAGCATGTCCATTGTATGTATCACTCTCGAACTCTAGCATAGATCCCTGGTAAGTTGTAGCTCCGTCGTCAAAATCCTCCTCATGATCATCGTCTCCCTTCTCATCGTCGTCATAATAAACAGGTGGCGGGGCCATCTCATTAAACATAAGCTCGAAGGTCTCCTTTCAGTTCCTCCTATTCCAAATGGTGTACTCGGACTTCCACTCGATCTCAACCGGCTTCTTGGATGGATCCCTTGCCCATGGCACCGGTACATGTAATGCTCCCATGCCTCGAGGAACTTGAACCTGTCTTGCCACTAATCGTTGTGAATCAAGAGGATGGGCGCTCTCCGCTGAGTTGAAATCTCAAAAATCAAGCTCTAACGCCTTTGCCACATGAGTGACAAGGCCTCAAGCATAAAAATCGCCCTTCGACTTGTTGGTTATCTTCCCAAGATAGTCAGCAAGCATAGTGGCGGTGTCCGGAATGGTACCGGTGGTCATACAGTGAGGAAGATACAGCTCATCCGCCTTTAGCTTCTATGGTGTCTCTGTCGTAGCAAACAAGGACTCACTAAAGATCCGGTGGGCAATCTTGAAGTAGAGATTGTACATACTAGCTTCCTTCGAGTATCCCGGTCGCCACTTATCTCTTCCTGCTTCTCCAATGGAGATACTCTAGCGCTAGCGCTCACACCCCGTGGAAATGTGTCTGTAGAGGAATAAGGAAAACCAAATAGATCTCCAAAGGCAGGTATAGACATGACATGGTCTTCATTCATGAGCCGGAAAGTGACACTCATATCTCTATGGTCGTGCTCAAATGTACTAACGAACTCATGGGTGATCTCGGTGTAAGCATCTTCCCGGATGAGCACAAACTGACTCAACCCTACCCTATCCAGCATCATATCAATATCTTCCCTCACAAACAGCGCATTCCAATCATCAAGCACTATGTAACGAGGAGGGGTGAAAGGGCGACCTAAGAGACGTTCATATCTCTTCTTGTGTTTGGAAAGAGGAGGTGGAAGGTTTGGCTTTGCTAGGGAAGGTGGTGGTGGTGGGGGAGGTGCCCTAGAAGAAGAACCCTTCTTCTTCCCTGCATTCCTAGTGATTCTCTTCAAAGTCTCCATTCTGCATACAAAAATGGGGCAATTTTTCTTTGTTTGAGTCGATTTTTCTCACGAATTCAACACAAATCACAATTCTGTAAAGTTCTGAGCAAATCAACATCACACAAAGCTTCCTAGGAATGTTTCTAACCAAAGCCCTCAATCAAATTCAACAATCTATCAACTTCTAAAAAAGATTCAAAATCGAGCGAATTACTTCGGTTTTGGATCGAAAAAACTGAATTCCGGAAGAATGAGTAGTTTGCCAAGCTTGTTGTTGCTAGATCCTTGCTCCTTGTTTAAAATGCTTCAGTTTAGGCTCAAGAATCTTTCAAAACGATTACAAATTGGGGAGATGGGAGGGTAGGCGATTTTTCGGCGTTTTTGGAGCAAGAGTGACGATTTTGGTTCAGTGTTGGAATGAGAAAATCGAGTGGAGAAGGCTTTATATAGGCTGGGCAAACTACAAAGGAAATCGACCGAGTTTTCAGGCAGATTTATTTGTTGGTCCGATTTTTCATCCCTTTCACAACTTAAGCAAGAAATTCAACCGAATCCCTGAGTAGTAGATCCGATTGTCAAATTGTTCTAAGAGATGGTCCCAGTGGTTCTTCCCCTTCTTCTGCACCTCATCCCACTATACCGGTGATTCACGAGCGTAACCAGGCTGACTTTGACAAGATATGCGGGCGTCCTATAGTTTCCCCGCGTTTTATAGACATTTCTTCCTTCGAGTGCCTCCACGTAGCGGAGGACTTGAGGAAGATGATTTCGATGGTAGGGATGGAGGATTTTATGGAGATCCGAGCTCCAACCTACCTAGAGCCAACTATGGATTTTGTGAGTTTTGTCACTCATATGCCAGAGAGGAACATCATCAAGTACCGGTTCTGAACCGGAACTACATTGTGCCGATGGATCAGTTTCGAGAGGTGTTTGGCTTCCCGGCTCCCACCGTGACTGACTTTACTTCCCGAGCAGTGGCTCGAGATTTTTGGGGGCAGATAGCCCATGTGGTAGAGCACAGCGACAGATGGAGACCTGGGGACTCCAAAGAGCGTATTATCTTCCATCTAGCTTTCCGTCTTGCTCACCACATATTCAGCGAGACACTTCTGGCGCGTACTAAGACGCCCCAGAAGATCAAACAGGGAGAGATTTTGAGCTTATTTTGTATGGTGACTGGTGAAGTGCCTTACTTCGGAGGCATGCTGGGTGAGGACTTTCATAGGATCAAGGGCAGGGCCAAGGAAGATATCTGTTGCGGAGGTTTAGTGACCCATATTGCTACGGCCATGGGTTTGGACTTGAGTGCATGTACAATGGTAGCGGCTGCGAAGCTGCTTGGACTTCAGGAGATGATCACGAGGCGAATTCTGGTTCCTCGTGGTCTTAGTACACAATACGTAGCCATGCCTTGGGAGGCGACTGCTCCTTAGGCCATTCTTTAGTTAGCTCAGTTCACAGTCTTTGACCAACAATACTGGTCTTCTGCTTGGCTTCCCTACATGCAAGATGCTAGAGATGCTGCACTAGTTGAGGATGAGGAGGAGTATGATGATGGCGGAGCTGCCATGGAGACCGGTACTAATACCGGCGGTCCTAGTGTGCCAGTTGTCGACCTAGATGACGAGGTGACAGAGGAGGAGGCAGCATTATCATCACGACCAGCCCGGCGCAGAGTTTGCAGGAAGAAAGATCCCGTAGCTCACCGACAAATTGATGAGCTGGCTCAGTAGATGATCGACTCCAACGCAGCTATGACAGTTGATGTATTGATAGCATGAATTATAGTCTATATTTTGGGGTTTGTTTAGACGTTTTATCTTTCATAATCTGCATGTTTGTATGTATATTATGTGATTATATTACCATTTCATCTACCTTTGCGGGAATCGAGGTCTACACCTAGTTTTGTTGTAATCGTAGGTAAAATGGCACGTTTTGCATCAAAAAGGAGCAAAAGGAGCTATGGAGTCATTGGAGCTACATTGAGGAACATAAGGAACCATCCAGGAAGCATAGCCATGGATTTGAGATTCACTTTGGACGAGTTTTGAGAGATTTCACATTCAGTTATGACTCACCTCGGTTGACCGCAGATTCATCTCGACCGAGGTGATCCAGAGAAGTCGACTCGACCAAGGCGAATACCTAGGACGCGGCGAGGATATTTTATTCTTGGCTGAGATCTTTTATCTTTGGAAAGTGATCTTATATTTTTGGGCTTGGCTCCTGGAAGGAAGAAGATATACTAGATCTTATATTTTACCTATTTTTATGGGAAGAGATCTTTCTAAGATATCTTATCTTTGGAGGGTTATTTTCCTATAAAAAGGGTTGGATTTTCCACAAATCCGATCGTGCTTAGACATCCGCTATCAAGAGCCCGCTTAACACGTTATACACCATTGAAGGCTGCGAGATCCAGCATACATCGGTGCAACCATACTCCAGTTGGAGATTTGAAGAACCTTTTTGAAGGTTGAAGGAAGATTGAAGATTGTAGATTTTATAGTTTTTGAAAGTTTTCTTGTAAGATTACCTTAGATTCTCTTCATTGTTGTCTTGCTTGTTGGATTTCTATCCAAGGAACGTTTTTGTTGTGATATTTGATTCAGTTATTGAAGTCTTTTCATTAAATTCTTCTTGTTCAAATATTCACCATCTTCCCATAAATTTGATAAATACTTTCATGATGATGATGAGTGGCTAATTTCCTTGTGTGATTCTAGGGTGATTGGCTGAAGGTTGTGGGAAAAACAATGATAGAATGATCTTAATCACAGTAGGACCCTGAAAGTTCGAGTCTTTAACCTTAACCCTAAGCATCTCGTTCAGTCGATGAACATCTCGGCCGGGGTGGAATTTGGCTGACCGAGGTGACTTATCTGATCCTAAACTGAGAGTTAAGTGTTAGAGTTTGCCAAATCCTATTCTTATTACACCTTTTCTTGGTTCAATGCAAGCTTAGGATGAGACTTACCCGGTAATTCCTTTGTTTGTGTACCAACGATCATAAGTGTAGGTAATAAAGGTTTGTCCTTTATTGGGGTTTGAGTGTGCTTTCATCCCATCTTTGTGAGTTAGCCTGAGACTTACCCGGTAAAGGTTGATTCTATTCCCTTAGATGGTGTGTTGGTTTGATTTTGTAGTTCTTTATCTTGATTCCTTGAGACTTACCCGGTAATAGGAGTTACGGTTTTGGATTAGTGAGTAGTGAGACTTACCCGGTGATCTATTCCACCATAGTAACACCTTCCCCATGCAAAAACCTCAGCTTTGTCCGCTTATTTTTAGATCTTGAGTTGGAACCACAACTAGATGCTTTAATCCCTAGAATCGCATATTGTGATTGGACTTTGTTTCACTAAGTCCCTGTGATCGACCCTTGGAATTCCTTGCTTTTTACTACGATTGACCCGTACACTGCGGGTTCGCATCCTTGTTTTAAGCTTACATCTAGGGTTATAAATTTAAAGCTTGCACACACCGTTTGGAGCGAACAAGTTTTTGGCGCCGTTGCCGGGGACTTGGTCTAGACCGAGCGGGTTACGATTTGCTCTTGGGGCACTTGCCCCCGTGTCTACTAACCACTCTACTTGAGTGACTTTTTCAGGTTCTTTCTTAGGTATATGCGAAGAACCCGCACTGGGAAGGAAATCGTTCCTTACGATCCCGAACCAGAAAATACATACAAGCGACGCTCAAGAGAAGCGAAGATGGCCCAACAAGACAACCGCGATCTTGAGGCCGAGTTGAAAGAGGCGTTAGAGCTGCTACGCCTCAACAGGGAAGAACTAAGGCGAGAGAAGGAAGAAACTCGCACCAAGACTGAAGCAATCGAAGCAGAGATGGCCGTCATACGAGACCAGATTCTACTTCGACCGAGGGAAGACCCAGTTCCCGATGCTAGACCGAGGCAGGTCCCAGTTGCTAACCCTCGACAGAGGCAGGTCCCAGTACCTGACGCCCCGGCTGAGGTACTTCCACCTCGGATGCCAGTCCGAGATGTTCTTCTCGCAGGAATCCCACGAACCCTAGGTCAAAGGATGGACCCTAATCAACAACTGAGGCGTCCAGGAGTTAATCTAGGAGATCTAGCGGACCATGACTATGAACTTCGACCGCAAGTTCTATCCATGATTCGCCAATGCCAGTTCGGAGGGCTAGAGAAGGAATCACCACATCAACATCTTCAAAACTATGAGATCTTGATGGAAACCTTGAGACCTTCAAGGATTGAAAACAACAACTACAAGCTAAGACCTTTTTACTTTTCTTTAAAAGATAGAGCTCTCACTTGGTATCAATCTCTTCCTCCAGGAAAAATCAGCACATGGGAGGAGATGACAACGGAGTTCCAGACCAAATTCTTTCCCCCCTCAAAGACCGCTAAAATGAGAGGGAAGATCAACGCTTTCATCATGAAGGACAAGGAGAGCTTGTCCAAGTCATGGGAGCGGTTCAAGGACATTCTTTTGGATTGCCCACATCATGGGATTCCAAAGTTAGAATTATTGGAGATATACTTCAAGGGACTGGACGGAAGCACCCATTTCAATCTCCAACTACTCTCCGCCGGTACTTTCATGGACATGGCGATTGACGAGGCTTGGGACTTCATCGAGAAGCAAGCCTTGCATATGGAGAAGTACACCCACCAAGGAGCTGAAGGTGGAGTTAAAAGAGTTAACTTCCAAGAAACTCAGCCCAACAACAATCAACTCACGTCTTTGAAGAATGACGTGAAGCAATTGAAGGAACTCTTGGTTGCTCAAACCAAGAAGGAAGAGCAAGGGTAAAGGAACAACAACAACGGATACCGTAATAACAACAACGGTTCCCGGAACAACAATTACAACTACAACAATAGAGGATCCAATAGCAACAATTGGAGGACAAACAACCAAAATTCTGATAACAATCATTAAAACTCCAACTCTAACGATTCCTCTAACCCTTTCCTCTCTTCCCCTTCTTCTTCTTCTACTCCATTAAAAAGCCAGGGGCAAGGATCAAGTTCGTCTCAGCCGGAAAAGAAAGACGCAGTTCTGGAGGCTATCTTGATCAAGCTCAACACTATGGAGACTTCTATGACTTCATTTTCGAAGGCCTAAAAAGCCTTTGAACAACAACTTGCAAGTAGGGCGAATGAAGCGCCAAGAGATCCAGGGAAGCTTCCAGCAAGGACGGAAAGCAACCCTAAGGGTCGGATCATGGCCATCACTACGAGGAGTGGACTGAAAACTTCAGATCCAGTGCCTCGGTCGGTGCCAATACCGACGAAGACCACCTCGGTCCAGATACAGTCAAAGAACACTTCGGCCGAGATACCAACCGAGGTGGAGCCACAGAAAGCAGAGGGGAAAACTGAAGTTTATGTTCCACCTCCTGCATACAAACCACCACTTCCATTCCCCCAGTCAAGGGCCAGAGCACATCTAGACAAGCACTTTGGTAAGTTCCTTGACTTGATGAATAACCTGCATATTAAAATTCCTTTCCTTGATGCCATTCTAGGAATGCCTGCCTATGGGAAGTTCTTGAAGGAGATCCTATCAAGGAAGAGGAAGCTGGAAGACTTTGGTGAAGTTAGGATGACATCTAAATCCTCGGAGCTCATTCAAATCATGAAGGAGAAGATGCCACCTAAATTGAGAGATCCCGGCTCATTTTGCATTCCCATTCAAGTTGGGGACGTCACTTGTGAAGCCCTTTGTGATCTAGGAGCTAGCGTGAGCATCATCCCACTGGAGCTATGTGTGAAGATCGGACTTGGAGAGCCCAAGCCGGTCAAGATTCGACTTTACATGGCGGATCGCTCCATCACCCATCGCGTGGGCATCTTGGAGGACGTTCCGGTCAAGTTAGGTTGCAACGTGGATTGCAAGAACGCCAAGTTGAAATTCAACATTGGCGGCGATGAGGTGGAGTTCGCACTAATTGCAGCCATGAAAGGGGAGCAACTGAGCGATGATATCTTCAACATCTACGATGAAGAAGAATCAAGAGAATTGGTGAGCTCTATCCTTACTGACGATCCACTTAAAAGAGTTATTAGCTTCAGTTTAATGGAGGAAGGTATAGATGCTTCTTGTGATGCAGATATACGGAGCTTAATAGCACTGGAAGAGGATCCAGAAGCTAAAACTGAGACGCTAATCCAGGAGACGAAGATCTCCAGTTTCGGTTCCAGTTGCAGTACCTCGACTGAGGCACTTCCTAGACTGAGCGAGGCGAGTGAAGAACATCTCGGTCAACGCCTCTGCACCTCGACCGAGGTCGAAGGCGAGACGACTTCAATTGAGACTTCCGAAAGTCCAGTTTCTGGATCTACTCCACTGGAAGGAGGAAGCAAGGATCCCCCTCAGAAAGCACCCCCAGTTGTGGAGCTTAAACAACTCCCAAATCACTTGAGGTATGTCTTTCTTGGACCGGATTCCACTTATCCCGTCATTGTTAGTGCTTCCCTTTCCGAAACTGAATTGTCTAAACTAATGCATGTCCTGAGAAAGCATCAAAAGGCTTTGGGTTACACTATAGATGATCTTATAGGCATTAAGCCCTCTTTCTGCATTCATAGAATTTTAATGGAGGATGATCATAAGACTTCATGGGAACCTCAAAGACGATTAAATCCGATCATAAAAGAGGTTGTGAAGAAGGAAATTCTTAAGTTGTTGGATGCAGGTATTATTTATCCTATCTCGGACAGCAAGTGGGTTAGCCCGGTGCATGTAGTTCCGAAGAAAGGCGGGATGACCGTTGTGACGAATAAGAACAACGAGTTGATCCCAACTAGAACCATTACGGGCTGGAGGGTTTGCATCGATTATAGGAAGCTGAACACGGCCACACAGAAGGACCATTTTCCACTTCCCTTCATTGATCAAATGCTCGAGCGGTTGGCCCAGCATTCACACTTTTGCTACTTAGACGGTTATAGTGGATTCTTCCAGATTCCTATCCATCCGGATGATCAGGAAAAGACCACTTTCACTTGCCCATGGGGGACATTTGCTTATAGGAGGATGCCATTTGGATTGTGCAATGCACTTGCTACCTTCCAGCGATGCATGATGGCTATCTTTTCCAAGTACATAGAGGAGATCATGGAGGTATTTATGGATGATTTTTCTGTATATGGTTCCTCTTTTGATGATTGCTTATCTAACCTTTCGCTAGTGCTTAAAAGATGTGAAGACACTAATCTCGTTTTGAATTGGGAAAAGTGTCATTTTATGGTTAGTGAAGGCATTGTGCTAGGACACCTCGTTTCTAATCGAGGCATTGAGGTCAATCGCGCTAAGATCGAGACTATTGAGAAACTCCCTCCCCCTTGTTCTGTTAAAGGTGTGAGGAGTTTTCTCGGGCATGCAGGTTTCTACAGGAGATTCATCAAGGACTTCTCTAAGATTTCTAAACCTCTAACAAACTCTTGAATAAAGATGTTGTTTTTGAGTTTTCGCAAGAGTGTCTCGATGCTTTTTACAAGATTAAGGAAGCGTTGATCTCCGCTCCCATTATCCAACCTCCGGATTGGACCTTGCCCTTTTAGATCATGTGCGATGCTAGTGATGTAGCCGTAGGAGCGGTGCTTGGACAGAAGAGGGATGGACGGACCACCGCCATTTACTATGCTAGCAAGACGCTAGATGTAGCACAACGCAACTACGCTACCACCGAGAAGGAATTATTGGCGGTTGTATATGCTTTCGAGAAATTTCGTTCCTATTTAGTTGGGGCGAAAGTCATTGTCTACACCGACCATGCAGCCATTCGTTACTTGTTGGCTAAGAAAGATGCCAAGCCACGCCTTATTTGATGAATTCTCTTGCTTCAAGAGTTTGATCTAGAGATCCGCGATAAGAAGGGATCCGAGAATTCTGTTGCGGATCACCTCAGCCGGCTACCTGCATCTTCACGTGAGAAGGACGACCCGCCCATAGACGATTCATTCCCCGATGAGCACTTACACTTGTTGGAGCGTTTGATAGATTTACTTACTTCACCCCACGATGGAGGTGAAGTATGGGGTGAGGGCACTTCCCATCACATTTGAGACGCATCATGGTCCAGCTAGCGACCTTAAACCAAGCGCTTCTTGGGAGGCAACCCAAGGTATTGCTTTCTTTTCCTTTTTCTAGTCTAGCTTAGATAGTTTTTGCTTTTGCTTTGCTTTGTTTTGTTTTTGGCGTTCTAGACAGATAACAGGAGATATCTAAGGAGGAAGCATAACTGGAAGGACAAAAGTTCGAGAATTTGAGAAGACGGAGTTTGACTGAGGCATCTCGGTTGCTATCAAAGCACCTCGACCGAGATGATTCTTGAGCAACCGAGGCGACTAGGGTTTTCTGAAGAACCACCTCGGTCCGTACCACCTCGGTCCAGTCGAGACCATCTCGACCGAGGTGACAATAGTTCCAGAAAAGGGTATAAAAGGGGGATTTATTTTCTCTCTCTTCCATCTCACCCTTCCTCGACCGCGGCGACAGTTTTACCTCGTCTCCTTCGATTTCTGCTCGTTTTCGACGATTTCTGTCTCCAAACTGCGATTGAGACTCAGAGGATCCCAGTGCAACATCGATCTGCAAGAGAATCGAACCGATTCGGCCGAACGAGGTAAAAATAGAACCGAAACCCTACCTCGCTTTTTCGCTTTGATTTGGACTTTGGTTGCCCTTGCATTTGTTGAGGAATGGCTTAAGTACCCCATAGGAAGCAATTGTAGTGATTTTGGGGGAAAAGAACTGAATTTTCAAAAGGAATTAGAACCCAGTTTTCCGCCTCGGTCCAGTCGAGCTGTGCCTCGGCCGAGGTGATTCTTGAGTGTTGTCAGTTGAACGAGGTGACCTGACAATGACTGAATTGAAAATGAGTTCTGACCGACGCCTTGTCCTTAGGGATAGATCCTCACCTTCCCCTTCTTCCTCTTCTTCCCGACCATATCGACCGGTGATCCATGAGCGACACCAGGTCGATTATGACCGTATTTCTGGCCGTCCAGTGATTGCACCACGCTTTCTGGACGTGTCTGCTTTTGATTGCCTCCAGGTAGACGGAGACCTTAGGAGGATGATTTCTACAGTTGGGCTGGATCAGTTTACTGAGATCCGGGCCCCAGCCTATTTGGAGCCGACCTTAGAGTTCGTTAGCTCCTTCACCTACCTTCCCACAGAGCAGTCTGTGAAGTACCGGTTGATGAACCGGAACTTCTTAGTGCCACTCGAGTACTGGAGAGATATTTTTGGCTTTCCGAAGCCCACAGTTGTTGACTTCCCGTCCCGATCAGTTGCTAAGGAGTTTTGGCGGTAGATTGCCCATATTGTTGAGCATGCAGATAGATGGCGCCCTTGAGATTCCAGGGAGAAGGTCATCTTCCATTTAGCCTTTAGGTTAGCCCACCAGATATTCAACGAGACACTTCTGGCGCGTACTGAGACGCCCTAGAAGATCCGACAGGGAGAGCTTTTCAGTTTGTACTGCATAGTTACTGGAGGTATCCCGGACTTTGGCTTGATGTTGGCAGAGGATCTGCACAAGATCAAGGCCAAAGCGAAGGGAGACATCTGTTGCGGAGGGCTTGTCACCCATATAGCTAGCTATCAGGACATGGATCTCAGTGCTTGCACGATGGTGGCGGCTGCCAAGCCGCTTGGGCTGCAGGAGATGATCACTCGGCGGATTCTGGTTCCCCGAGGTCTGACTACTCCGTACGTGGCTATGTCGTGGGAGCTGACTGCGCCACAGGGGATCAGGTGGTCTGCCCAGTTTTCTGTTTATGACCCTCACTATTGGCAAACTGCTTGGGCTCCACTGATGAAGGATTACAGAGAGGCAGCAGCTGCCCCAGCTGAGGAGGAGGCAAATGATGAGGAGACGATTGATGAGAGAGAGGGTTGAGTCCCGATGGATACAGGGACAGATACTGCAGGGACGAGCGCACCACCAGTTATAGATCTAGATGAGGAGGACACTGAGCCTGCACCTGCTACTTCTCCAGTGAGACCTGCTAGGCGTAGGACACGCCGACACAAGGATCCAGATGCTCACAGACGGATCGATGACCTGACGGATCAGGTTATTGATTCATATGCTGCTTTGTCACTGGATATCCGCGAGATGCAGGAGCGGCAGCACTACCAGCACATGATGGCCCAGATTCAGTTTGAGCACGTCATGGGGTATCCGTTCGACCCGACCCAGTATCCGTACGTGCCACCACCACCACCACCGGATCATGACTACTGAGAGCTGCAGGATTTTCTTTATTATTTTTTATGCAGTTCAGCTTATTATCCGATGAGTATTTTTATTCTTTAGACTTATTTTGACCCAGTGGGACTGTGTGTCCCAAGTATGGGGTGTTTATGTGATGTATTATTTGACATTTGATGTATGACTTCAATCGACCGGATATTGATATTTTATGCTTCACTTTTTCTTCTATATGTTTATCTGAGATTGCATGCATACTTACAGGTTATTTGATTGAGAAAAACGTCGAAACTGAAAAAAAATGGTTTTAAAAAAATTTTTTTTTGGACCTCGACCGGGGCAGTTCTGGCCGAACGAGGTACTTCACCTCGGTTGACCTAAGAACACCTCGACCGAGGTGGGTTAACTGAGAGTTTTCGAAACGATTTTTGTGCTTCTTATCTGGATATGACCTCAGTGAAGATCTTGTTTACTGACTGGTTTGAAATTCTTTATGTGTTTGAAAGGTTTTCTAATATGTTTAAGTTGCTAAATGCTTTGTTTGAAATTATTGGCATGTTTAATACTTTATTTTTATCTAAATTATGTTGAATTTGAAGGTTGACATCACATTATGAGTTCTCTCACTTTCTTCCTGGAAAGACCAAGGCAATTCATTCTTCTCTCTTCTTCTTCTTGATCATGCTTAGCCCCTCATATACATTCTGAATCCCTTTACCTATCCGGGAATTTGGAAGCAAGCGAAGTGGTGAAAGCAAGTGAAGTTAAAGTTGAGAAGTTGGCTGGAAGTGAAAGTGTTAGAAAGTAATCTTAGGTTTGGGGAAGTCAATCATGAAGATGAGTAACTCGGCACCATTCACATAGCCGGGTGTTTGTGTCTTGCCAAAGTTGGATAGAGCGATATTCCTAACGGGTCATGGTATGTGCATCAAGGGTTTGATGCATCTCAAGAAGTAAAGAAAAAAGCTTATTGGTGGAAGATGTTGCAAGTCAAAGTGAAGTGAAGTTCATCCTTTTCCCGGATTCTAGCACCACATTACCTTACATACATCCCTACCCTACACGTTTCTTGACCTTTCTTTTGGGAAGCCCTTGAGACCTTGAGCTTGTTGATTGACTTAGTGGTTTAAACTGGATTATACATGATTAATTTTGATAATTATGATTTATTATGCATTCTATGATTTTATGCAAAGATGAACAGCTTTTCTATATTTATAAAATGTTTTGATCATATTTTGATTTTAAATTCCATGAAGTATTCTCTTAGAGCGATCTATGATTGTAGCACACCATAAAAATGTTTTTGAAAGACTTTCCATTGATTTTATTGACTTATAATCCATTCTATCTTGTCTTTTATATGCAGAACTTTCTTGGGGACAAGCAAGGGCTAAGTATGGGGTATTTTGATAGCATGAATTATAGTCTATATTTTGGGGTTTGTTTAGACGTTTTATCTTTCATAATCTGCATGTTTGTATGTATATTATGTGATTATATTACCATTTCATCTACCTTTATGGGAATCGAGGTCTACACCTAGTTTTGTTGTAATAGTAGGTAAAATGGCACGTTTTGCATAAAAAAGGAGCAAAAGGAGCTATGGAGTCATTGGAGCTACATTGAGGAACATAAGGAACCATCCAGGAAGCATAGCCATGGATTTGAGATTCAATTTGGACGAGTTTTGAGAGATTTCACATTCAGTTATGACTCACCTCGGTTGACCGCAGATTCATCTCGACCGAGGTGATCCAGAGAAGTCGACTCGACCGAGGCTAATACCTAGGACGCGGCGAGGATATTTTATTCTTGGCTTAGATCTTTTATCTTTGGAAAGTGATCTTATATTTTTGGGCTTGGCTCCTGGAAGGAAGAAGATATACTAGATCTTATATTTTACCTATTTTTATGGGAAGAGATCTTTCTAAGATATCTTATCTTTGGAAGGTTATTTTCCTATAAAAAGGGTTGGATTTTCCACAAATCCGATCGTGGTTAGACATCCGCTCTCAAGAGCCCGCTTAGCACGTTATACACCATTGAAGGCTGCGAGATCCAGCATACATCGGTGCAACCATACTCCAGTTGGAGATTTGAAGAACCTTTTTGAAGGTTGAAGGAAGATTGAAGATTTTAGATTTTATAGTTTTTGAAGGTTTTCTTGTATGATTACATTAGATTCTCTTCCTTGTTGTCTTGCTTGTTGGATTTCTATCCAAGGAACGTTTTTGTTGTGATATTTGATTCAGTTATTGAAGTCTTTTCATTAAATTCTTCTTGTTCAAATATTCACCATCTTCCCATATATTTGATTAATACTTTCATGATGATGATGAGTGGCTAATTTCCTTGTGTGATTCTAGGGTGATTGGCAGAAGGTTGTGGGAAAAACAATGATAGAATGATCTTAATCACAGTAGGACCCTGAAAGTTCGAGTCTTTAACCTTAACCCTAAGCATCTCGTTCAGTCGATGAACATCTCGGCCGGGGTGGAATTTGGCTGACCGAGGTGACTTATCTGATCCTAAACTGAGAGTTAAGTGTTAGAGTTTGCCAAATCCTATTCTTATTACACCTTTTCTTGGTTCAATGCAAGCTTAGGATGAGACTTACCCGGTAATTCCTTTGTTTGTGTACCAACGATCATAAGTGTAGGTAATAAAGGTTTGTCCTTTATTGGGGTTTGAGTGTGCTTTCATCCCATCTTTGTGAGTTAGCCTGAGACTTACCCGATAAAGGTTGATTCTATTCCCTTAGATGGTGTGTTGGTTTGAGTTTATAGTTCTTTATCTTGATTCCTTGATACTTACCCGGTAATAGGAGTTACGGTTTGGAATTAGTGAGTAGTGAGACTTACCCGGTGATCTATTCCACCATAGTAACACCTTCCCCATGCAAAACCTCAGCTTTGTCCGCTTATCTTTAGATATTGAGTTGGAACCACAACTAGATGCTTTAATCCCTAGAATCACATATTTCCTTTATTGACTTCTTATTCATCTTTGATTGTTTTAATTGCTCTTGTGGTTAGTATTTACATAAGCATATTGTGATTGGACTTTGTTTCACTAAGTCCTTGTGATCGACCCTTGGAATTCCTTGCTTTTTACTACGATTGACTCGTACACTGCGGGTTCGCATCCTTGTTTTAAGCTTACATCTAGGGTTATAAATTTAAAGCTTGCACACACCGTTTGGAGCGAACATGTATCCCAACGCTTCGATGATGAGCGCCGATATACTGACAACTGGATGCATCAGATCATAGAGACTCAGCATTACCAGCACCGGATGATGGAGATACAGTTCCAGCAGATGATGGGGTATCCATTTGATCCATCTCAACACCCCTACATTCCACATCCACCACCACCACCAACGGACGAGGATTAGAGCAGCATGGATTTTCTTTCTTATTTATTATGTAGCTCAGCTAGGTCTGGTGAGTTTTCTATTTCTTTAGACTTATTTTGACCCATTGGGATAATGTGTCCCAAGTATGGGGTCTATGGATGTACTTATTTGACTATGTGTGTATGTTTGTATGACTCTTGATCGATATATATGATCTTATTTGGCTCTATGTGTTTATCTGCCATTTCATGCATACATACAAGTTTTTTTTTTGAGAAAAACGTCGAAAACTAGTTTACTCGACTGGGGTGATTCTTGCCAAACGAGATTGAACACCTCGGATGACCTAGAACACCTCGACCGAGGCGGGTTCTTAACTGAGAATTTTTTGAAACGTTTTGTGCTTCTTCTCTGGATATGACCTCAATGATGATTCTGTTTGCAGGTTGGTTTTGAAATCTTTATATGCTCGAAAGGTTTTATGATATGTTTAAGTTGCAAAATGCTTTGTTTGAAGTTTTAGCATTTTAATACTTAGTTTTTTTTAAAAATAATGTTTGATTTGAAGGTTGACACCACATGATGAGTTCTATCACATTCTTTCTGGGATGATTAAGAGAATTCATTCTCTTCTCTTCTTCTTCTTGATCATGCTTAGCCCCTCATATATATATTTGCATCCCTTTACATATCCGGGAATTTGGAAGCAAGCAAAGAAAAGCAAGTGAAAGTGAAGATGAGATGTTGGCTGAAAGTGTAAGAAAGAAACAAATAGGTTTGGGGAAGCCAATCACGATGATAAGTAACTCGGCACCAATCACATAGCCGGGTGTTTGTGTCTTGCTAAAGTCGCATTGAGCGATATTCCTAACGGGTCATGGTATGTTCATCAAGGGTTTGTGGCATCTCAAGGAGTTGATGATTGCTGATCTCTTAGGCTTCGGTTATTGTGCACCTCTATCCATGCATCCCAAAAAGTAAAGTAAAACAAGCAAAACTTATTGGTGGAAGATGTTGAGTTTCAAAGGCAGTGAAGTAAGATCCTTTTCGTGGATTCTAGCACCACATACCCTATATATATCCCACCCTGACACGTTCTTGACCTCTTTTGGAAGCTCTTGAGACCTCGAGCTTGTTGATTGACTTGGTGGTTTAAAATGGATTGTACATGATTAATTTCGATAAATATGATTTACTATGCATTTTATGATTTTATGAAAAGATGAACAGCTTTCTAATATTTATAAAATGTTTTGATCATGTATTGATTTTATTTGCCATGAAGCATTCTCCTAGAGTGATCAATGAGTGGAGCACACCACCATAAATGTTTTGAAATGTTTTTCATTGACCTTTCTGACTTATAATCTATTCTATCTTTTATCTAAGATTTGGAACTTGCTTGGGGACAAGTAAGGGACAAGTATAGGGTATTTTGATAGCATGTATTATAGTCTATATTTTGGGATTAGTTTAGACGTTTTATCTTCAGAAATCTGCATTTATGGATGTATATTATGTGATTACATTGTTGTTTTATCTACCTTTGCGGGAATTGAGGTCTACACCTAGTTTCGTTGTAACTGTTTGTAAAATGGAACGTTTTGTATCGAAATGCAGCTAAGGAGCTAAGGAGTCATTCGAGCTACATTCTGGAGCTTAAAGAAGACCTCGGGAAGCATAGAAATGATTAAGAAGATTGACTTTGGACCAGGTTTGAGAGATTTCACATTCAGTTGAGATTAACCTTGGTCAGCTACAGTGTCACCTCGACCGAGCTGATCTTGAGGAGCGTCCCGACCGAGGCGAACACCCTTCTGCCGGCGAGATCCATATTTTTGGCTGAGATCTTTTAATTTTGGAAAAAAGATATCTTATATTTTTGGGTTGGATTTCTAGAAGGAAGATATTATTTTTGGGAGATTTATTTTAGGAGACATTGATATATTTTATGGAAAATTATCTTTTGAAGATATTTTATCTTTGGAAGATAATTCTCCTATATAAAGGGTTGGATTTTTCACAATTCAACCATGCTTGGAGCATTCAACAATTGAGGGATTTTCTGGAGGGTTTCAAGGAAGAGTTGAAGGAAGTATTGAAGGATTGAAGTTCAAGGAAGGAAGGAATCATAGTTGGAGTTGCTTTTTGAAGGAGTTTGTAAGACTTTCTTAGATTGTCTTTTGGTTTGTTGTCTTTGCTGATTTGTGACTGAGGAACGCTTGTTGTTTGATATTTGATTCAGTTATTGAGAACTTTTTCTTAAGGTTTTCTTGTTCGAATATTGATTTCCTTTCCATTAATTTGATTATTGTTATCATGATGATTGTTGGCTAAGCTTCTTATGCGAATATAGGGTGATTGGCTGAAAGTTGTGGGAAAGACGATGATAGAATGATCTTAATCCAAGCAGGACCCTGAAAGCTCGAGTCTTTACCTTAGCCTTAGAACACCTCGCTCAGTCGATGAACATCTCGGCCGGGGTGGAACTTGACTGAACGAGGTGAACCTTCCCTGATCCGAAACTGAAGTTAAGTGTTCTAGTTTGCCAAATCCTATCCTTATTACACCTTTCCTGGTTCAATGTAAGCCTAGGATGAGACTTACACGGTGATTCCTTTGTTTGTTTACCTAAGATCATGAGTGTAGGTAATAAAGGTTTATCCTTTATTGGGGTTTGAGTGTGCCTTCATCCCATCTCTGTGAGTAATCCTGAGACTTACCCGGTAAAGGTTGATTCTATTCCCTTGGGTGGTGCGTTGGTTTGAGATTATAGTTCCTTTCCTTGGTACCTTGAGACTTACCCGGTGATAGGAGCTTTGGTTTGGGATAGTGAGTAGTGAGACTTACCCGGTGATCTATTCCCACCTTAGAAACACCTTCCCTTTGCAAACCTCAGCTTTATCCGCGTTATCCTTTGAGATCTTGAGTCGGAACCACAACTAGATGCTTTAATCCCTAGAATCCGCATTTTCCCTTACTTGACTTTACATCAGTTTTGATTTGCTTTAATTGCTTTTAGTTAATTGAAATATTTGACACCGATTTTGTGCTTTGTTTCACCTAAGTCCCTGTGATCGACCCCTGAAATTCTTGCTTTTTATTACAATTGACCCGTACACTGCGGGTTCGCATATTTGTTCAAGCATACTTCTTGTGTTATAAATTTAGAGCTTGCACACACCTTTTGGAGCGAACAGAATGGAAACAAAAGATCTCACAAACTTCTTGATTCTTGACTTCTTGTTTCTTTCCTTCAATCCTCTCTTCAAGAACCTTCAATCCCGCAAAATCTTGTAAATCTTCCACGCTACGAACTCCAGTTTTCGTTCCTAGGGTTCCAATGTATACTTTCTCGTCAATGGGTGCTTGGCATATCACTTCTCAGGCCCACAAGTGATTAGCTTTGGATTGTAATATTTTTAGGAAAAAGCTGAAGGAAAATCGTGCGATTTAATGCAATAAAAACCGTTCGATTTTTGTGTGGAAAATCGTCCGATTTTCATTGTAAATGACTCGATTTTCTTCAACAGAAAGTCCTTGTCTCTTGACTTGTTTCCTTCCTTCCTTTAGTGACCCTTTTACACACTTCTTTTGCTCATCATTACTCCTCTAAGGTTCCTTATTGACCTTAAATACTCTTTGCTCCACTTTTGCTTCCAATTCCACCGAACTCACCTATAATTCAACCAAAACTCATGTAGACCTCTATTTCCGAAATATAAATGAAATAAGCCTTAAAGGTACACAAATCTCTCCAAATACAAGGTAAATTGAGGTAAAACCTCCACAATATGCATGATTATAATGGCATATAATTCATTTCATCACTCGTAAAAGCTTTGATTTTTCTCAACCTTCAAACTCATATCTACTCTCTGTTTCTAATCCGATTTCAATTCCATTTGAGTTTCTGGATTCCTCTCTTCATTGTCTTCATATCGGTACCGAGTTTTGGCTTTTCGGAGCAGATGAAGAGCTGATCGAGCATATATGTCACCCGAAAATTTCCGTCGCTTAGATTCCGGTGAATTTGATGTTGTCCATGCGTAGCCGGCGTCGTTGTGATTCCGAATCTTCTTTCAGATCATCAATCGGGTTAGTGACGAATAAGTTATTTGTTTATTCGTTTTTCGTACTGCGATTTGGCCTAAATTGACTTTAGGCTTGTCAAAATGGATAATTAGAAATTCCATTATGGTCGTTATATTATTTTGGTGATTATGGGTAGTTTGTTTAATGAAATCTGATGACAAGTGGGTTTAGAAATTGCTTGTCGGCAAAACGTTATTCTGGAGAAATTTAATTAATTAATTAAAGGTTAATAAATTAAATTAGGATTAGAATTGAGATTGAGGAATGTTGATTAGATACTACCTTGAGATTTGAGGAATTGTGAGTTATGTTGAGATATTGAGGTTTAGTTAGTTGTAAGGCTTATAGATTGAGCATGATCCTTATGGTTCTCTTGGGTGTAGGTGTAACCTTTTTTATTGATAGGAGTATTGTTATCTCTTTATGCCTTGTTATTAGGCAGTGTCCTTCTCAAGTTTGGAGGTTGATCGTGGTTGTGATTGTACGAGGTTGAGGTAAGTCCGTAGAACTTACTTAGCTACCATCTCTATATTGGGTTTTTGCATGAGTGGTGTGTGTATTGTATACTTGATTTGATAGCAAGAATTCCAGGGGTCGAACAGAGGGACAATGGTGAAATAAAGCACGAAATCAGGTAGTCAAATATTTCTAATAACTACGAATTAAAGTAATTAAATATGATATAAAGTCAGATAAAGGGAATTCGGATTCTAGGGATTAAAGCATCTAGTTGTTGTTCCGACTCAAGATCTCAAAGGATAATGCGGACAAAGTTGAGGTTTGCGAAGGGAAGGTGTTTCTAAGTTGGAATAGATCACCGGGTAAGTCTCACTACTCACTATCCCAAACCAAAGATCCTATTACCGGGTAAGTCTCAAGGTACTAAGGAAAGGAACTCTAATCTCAAATCAACACACCACCCAAGCAAATAGAATCAACCTTTACCGGGTAAGTCTTAGGCTACACTCATGATCTTGGGTAAACAAACAAAGGAATCACCAGGTAAGTCTCATCCTAGGCTTGCATTGAACCAGGAAAGGTATAATAAGGATAGTATTTGGCAAACTTAAACTCTTAACTCGGAAATGGTTCAGGAAAGGTTCACCTCTCTCAGTTATATTCCATCCCAACCGAGATGTTCAATGACTAACCGAGATGTTCTACGGTTAATGTAAAGACTCGAGCTTTCAGGGTCCTGCTGGGATTCAGATCATTATATCATTGTCTTTCCCACAACTTTCTGTCAATCACCCTAGAATCACATAAGAAAGTTAGCCAACAATCATCATGATAACAATAATCAAATTAATAGGAAAAAAATAAATATTCAAACAAGAAAACCTTAAGAAAAAGGTCTCAATAACTGAATCGAACAGGTAACAAACAAGAGTTCCTCAGTCACAATAGGAAAAGAAAACAAATTAAAAGCAATCTAAGAAGATCTTAAAAACTCCTTCAAAAGCTAACTTCAATTATGATTCCTTCCTTCCTTGAACTTCAATCCTTCAATTCTTCCTTCAAAACTTCCTTCAAAACTCTAGAAATTCCTTGATCCGAAGATAGGTGATCCGTATATAGCTGAATTGTAGAAAATCCAATCCTTTATATAGGAGAA
Source organism: Fagopyrum homotropicum (assembly GCA_033239125.1). NCBI lineage: Eukaryota > Viridiplantae > Streptophyta > Magnoliopsida > Caryophyllales > Polygonaceae > Fagopyrum > Fagopyrum homotropicum. The sequence goes on from BSWB01000002.1 coordinate 54,009,245, forward strand.
TTATCTTCCAAAGATAATAATATCTTAAAAAGATAATTTCCTAGAAAATATATCCATATCTCTCAAAATAAATCAGCCAAATATAATATCTTCCTTCCATAAATCCAGCCAAATATATAAGATATCCTCCTTCCAAAAATAAAAGATCTAAGCCAAAAATAAAGATCTCGCCGGCGACAGGGTGTTCGCTCCGGTCGGGACGCTCCTCAAGATCACCTCGGTCGAGGTGGTACTGTAGCTGACCGAGGTGAATCTCAATTGAATGTAGAATCTCTCGAGTTTGGTCCAAAGTTAATCTTCTTAATCAGTTCCATGCTTCCTGAGATCTTTTCAAAGCTCGAGAATGTAACTCCAATGACTCCTTAGCTTCCTTAGCTCCATTTTAATGCAAAACGAGCCATTGTACCTACAATTACAACGAAACTAGGTGTAGACCTCGATTCCCGTAAAGGTAGATAAAACAACAATATAATATAAGAATATACATCTATACATGCAGATTTATGAAGATAAAACATCTAAACTAATTCCAAAATATGGACAATAATACATGTTATCAAATGTCGATTATTACCGACCTATGTTTTATTGATAGCCCCGTATGCGTGGCAGTGATAACCCTTCCCTTCATCTTGTAAGGAGTTGGGGGTTCTTTGTTTCCATGCTATCTGGTATACAAGAAGGGCGCAATCCACTCCCATAGGGTACACGGGTTGCGTGACAGACACTACTTCCAGATGGACGTCAGGCCCAGAGGCGGGGATGTATCGGTCCTCGTGTCACATAATTTTATCTATCTATATATACGACTTGAGTGAATGACTATTATATTAAGATGATAAATGGGTAAATGTGTGATAGCATGCTTATTTGTTTATCTTTCATGATTGTGTTTGTGCTTGTGCATTACCTTATATATGTATGGTTAGCTAATGGTTTTATACCATGTTGTAGATGCCTTACAGGATAGGCGTGCTGCTGAGTGATCTAGTAGGGTGGTAGGCCGAGGACCTCTCGTACATAGGACGGTTAGGATTTTTGGGTTATTTATATTTCCCTCCTGCGTGAGGATGATATTTTGTTTACCTCTTGTGTGAGGATGTTGTTTTATACTCGGCTATGATATTGTTTCCCTTTTTGGTTGTACAGTTTATACAACTTTATGTATTTGTTTTATATCTATCAGTGTCATGTTTTAAGGTCCAATGAACTTGTTGTCAGGCTAGGGTCAAGATCCACTGTGAGATCCTAGCTTAATTTTACATCCCGAGTCCCGCGGATTTGGGATATTACAATCCCATCCTCGGAAGATCTCAACAGGGCCTGCATCTGTAATTACCGTGACTGTCCTCTTGCCGATGTCGATCCATCCAGTCCATACCTATAATAACTTCTTCTTGTACTAACTACATAACGAAGAAGTCAACTGCCCAATCACAGCCTCCCAATCTAATAGGGCAATCACGAACCTCTCGTGTACCTCAAATCTTACCTCCATCGCGTAATCCTATAAATATGGGTCTACCTTCTACGGTAACTTAAGCCAATCTATCTACACATGCATCAGATATAAAAGTATGCGTAGCACCGGTATCGAAAAGAACTCTGACAGGAAAACAATTAATATGAATAGTACTTGTGGTTGTTGGCACTGTCGGCTCTACAACACTCCTCAACTCATACACCCTTGGCTGATGCATCTTTTGTGTCTACAGATCCACCAACACATCCTCTACCTCTCCCCTGTCCCGGAGTGAAATCCTGAGGAGCACTAGAACTAGAAATTCTTTGTTGTTGCTGCTGCTGCCTGTTGGTACCTAGATCTTTGTCCACCTCCTGCCGCACTAGAAAGTGAAGAACCCTGTTGTGATAACGCCTTGCCGTGGTGGCAAAATGTAGCTCTTGGTCCTGGGTTGCCACAAGAAAAGCAAGTCATTGTCGGCTTCTTGAAATCAGCTCGGATGTGTCCTACACCTCCGCAGTTATGACACTACTGTCCTTTGTCAGGACTCTGCTGGAAACTAGAACGTCCCGGTGTTTGACTACGCCCAAATCTAGCTGATAACATGATTTATGACGCTAGCTTAGGCACTATTTTAGATAGTTTTCCTTTCCATTCATGCATGTTTTGACGTTAGTTCGTGACGTTATTGCGTAATTGAGTCAATTTGTTAGAAAAGACGTCTACACGAGCTTTTGTCAGTTTTGTGGGTACTTCGAAGATCTTTTGGACATTAATTGATACATTCGAGGGTCAAGCCTCATGGAGGTACATATCCAAAGCTTTGATGGAACATACTTGGAGCAAAGAAGGGCACATGGACCCTTATTGGTGCAAGACTTGGAACAACTCATGACTAGATGATTATAACAAGCTTCTGTTGAAGAAAATCGACCTAACACTCAGGAAAATCGGACGATTTCCTTCACATTTTGGTCGATGTTTTTGCCCCTGACAGCTTTGACATGTGTCCCATGATTTCTTTGTCCGACCCTTGCTTTTTAGTGGAGTATTTACGTGGTCCTGCAGGCTGATTTGACTCTCTTCATCCTCCTCCTTCTTCTTTTTGGACCCTTCTCCTCTAGCATCTTCCCCAACACTTTTCCATTGTAGCCTCTCTTCAAGGCACCCTTGTGGGTGTTCTTGAGAGAGATTAGTGTAGATTTTAGTTTTGTAGTGAGATTTAAGTGGTTTTGAGAGAGATTTTCGTTGTTGACAACTTGGAGCAGCTCTTGGAGCCTTTGTAAGACTTGGTAACTTCTATTCTAGCTTTATAATGTCTTTTTTTGGTTCATTCTTCATTATCTAGCTATGACTTGCAAGCATGCTCTATTTATGAAGTTTGATCTAGATTTGTATGTTGTTGACTGAATAGTTGTGATTCTAGGGTAATGGATTGATGGTTATGACTTGGGTGATGATAGAATGAACTTGTATGTTAGTTTAGGATGATTCGTATGCACAAAACCTAACCAAGACAAAAAAATCGACCTATTCTTCACTGTAAATCGGCCGATTTTTGCATATGATCCACCCGATTTTTCCTTCAGTTGCTCTTTATTTGATGAATATGTATGTTAGGATGTTAGATTGTTGAAATCCTAGTGTTTTTTGAGCATAATCTAGCTTAGGGTGACCTAATGTTAGCAAACTAATTGAAGAATGAGACTTACTTGGTGATTTTCGTTCTTAGGTATAGAAGATGATGAACTCTAGGTAGTAGTGAGCCAAAAAAGCCGCTATTGGACTGAGTGTGCTAGGATCGTTTCTTAAGACTTACTTTTTCCGAGACTTACCCGGTAAGGAGAGGTTTGCCCCTTAAGTAGTGTCCGGTTTGTGTAGAATTCCCAATTTTAGCTCCTTGAGACTTACCTGGTAATAGGAGTTTGGTGCGGGATTAGTGGAGCATGAGACTTACTGTTCGCTCCAAACGGTGTGTGCAAGCCTTAAATTTATAACCGAGGAAATATGCTTAAAACAAGGATGCGAACCCACAGTGTACGGGTCAATTATAGTAAAAAGCAAGAAATCCGTGGTGTCGATCTCAGGGACTTAGGTCAAACAAAGCAAGTATAGGTTGTCAATGCAACTAATAACCACAAAAGCAATTAAAGCAATCAAAAGATGATAATAAGGTCAATTAAAGGAAATATGCAAATTCTAGGGATTAAAGCATATAGTTATGGTTCCAACTCAAGATCTAAAGATAAAGCGGACAAAACTGAGATTTTGCAAAGGGAAGGTGTTTCTAAAGTGGAATAGATTACCGGGTAAGTCTCACTACTCACAATCCCAACCAAAAGCTCCTATGACCGGGTAAGTCTCAAGGTACTAAGGAAAGGAATTATAATCTCAAACCAACACACCAACTAAGGGAATAGAATCAACCTTTACCGGGTAAGTCTCAGGCTAACTCACAAAGATGGGATGAAGGCACACTCAAACCCCAATAAAGAATAAACCTTTATTACCTACACTTATGATCATGGGTAAACAAACAAAGGAATGACCGGGTAAGTCTCATCCTAGGCTTGCATTGAACCAGGAAAGGTGTAATAAGAATAGGATTTGGCAAACTCTAACACTTAACTCTAAGTTTCGGATCAGAAAAGGTCACATCGGTCAGTCAAGTTCCAGCCCGGCCGAGATGTTCATTGACTAAACGAGATGTTCTAGAGTTAAGGATAAAGACTCGAGCTTTCACGGTCCTACTGGGATTAAGATCATTCTATCATCGTCTTTCCCACAACTTTCAGCCAATCACCCTATAATCATACAATGAAATTAGCCACTCATCATCATGAAAGCAATAATAAAATATATGGGAAAAGAATGAATATTTAAAGAACGTTCCTTGGATCACAAATCCAACAAGACAAAGAAACAAAAGGGAATATAAGAAAGTCTTACAAATCCCCTCAAAAGCTATAACCGAACTATCAATCCTTCCTTGATTGATCTTCAATCTTCCTTCCTTCCTTCAAAACTTCTAGAAAATACTCTCTTTGTTGGTTGTTCTCAGCCTTCGATGATAGCGGGTTGCTGAATTTGTGGAAAATTCAACCCTTTATATAGGAGAATTATCTTTCAAAGATAATAATATCTTAAAAAGATAATATCCTAATAAAATATATCTTATCTCTAAAATAGATCTCCCAAATATATGATCTATCTTCCAAAAATCCAGCGCAAAAATATAAGATCTCTCCTTCCAAAAATAAAAGATCTCAGCCAAATAAAATATATCTCGCCGCACCAGGATATCCGCCTCGGTCGGGGCGATCCTTAAGATCACCTCGGTCGAGGTGATATTGTAGTTGACCGAGGTGACTCTGGACTGAATGTGAAATCTCTTAAATATGGTCCAAAGTGATTCTTCTTTGTTAATTCCTTTCTTCTTGAGCTCTCTTCTAAGCTCCTGAATGTAGATCCAATGATTCCTTAGCTCCTTAGCTCCATTTTAGTGCAAAATGCGCCATTTTTCCTACGATTACAATGAAACTTGGTATAGACCTCGATTCCCACAAAGGTAGATGTAATAGCAATATAATCACATAATATACATCCAAACATGCAGATTATTGAAGATAAAACGTCTAAACTCGCCCCAAAATATAGACAATAATACTTGCTATCAAAATACTCCATACTTGTCCCTTGCTTGTCCTCAAGCAAGTTCCAAATCTTAAGTAAAAGATAGAATTGATTATAAGTCATAAAGATCAATGAAAAGTATTTCAAAACATTTTTGGTGGTGTGCTCCACTCATAGATCACCCTAAGAGAATGCTTCATGTTATTTAAAATCAAAATATGATCAAAACATTATAAATATGGAAAAGTCGTTCATCTTTGCATAAAATCATAGAATGTATAATAAATCATAATCATCGAAATTAATCATGTATTATCCAGTTTAAACCAGCAAGTCAATCAACAAGCTCGATGTCTCAAGGGCTTTTCAAAAGAAGGTCAAGAAACGTGTGAGGGTGGGATGTATATAGGGAATGTGGTGCTAGAATCCGGGAAAAGGATCTTCACTTCACTTGTTTTGAACTTCAACACCTTCCACCAATAAGCTTTGCTTATTTTATTTTTTAGTTTTTGGGATGCATGGAAAGAGGTGCACAATAACCGAAGCCTAGGAGATCAACAATTATCAATTTCTCGAGATGCCTCAAACCCTTGATGCACATACCATGACCTGTTAGGAATACTACTCAACCCGACTTTGGCAAGACACAAACACCCGGTTATGTGAATGGTGCCGAGTTACTCATCTTCAAGATTGACTTCCCCAAACCTATTTTGTCTCTTTCTAAAACTTCCAGCCAACATCTCAACTTTTCTTTCACTTGCTTTTCACTTGCTTGCTTCCAAATTCCATGATAGGTAAAGCAAGGCAAATATGAATATGAAGGGCTAAAGCATGATCAAGAAGAAGAAGAGAAGAGAATGAATTGCCTTAATCATCCTAGGAAGAAAGTGATAGAACTCATCATGTGGTGTCAACCTTCAAATTCAACATAGTTTTGATAAAAGCAAAGTATTAAACATGCTAAAACTTCAAACAAAACATTTTGCAACTTAAACATATCATAAAACCTTTCAAACATATAAAGATTTCAAAGCTAGTCTACAAACGGAATCATCAGTGAGGTCATATCTAGAGAAGAAGCACAAAATCGTGTCGAAAACTTTCTCAGTTAAACCGCCTCGGTCGAGATGTTCTAAGTTAACCGAGGTGAAGTACCTCGTTTGGCAAGAATCATCCCGGTCGAGGTCAAATTTTTTTTTTTGTAAACCAATTTTTTTCGATCAAATAACCTGTATGCATGCATGTAGTCTCAGATAAGCACATAGAGCATAAGAAACTCATAAATAGAAAATCATACAAGTCATACATCAAATGTCAAATAACATCAATACCCCATACTTGGGACACATTGTGTCTATGGGTAAAAATAAGTCTAGAAAATAGAGTACTCACCGGACATAAGCTGAGCTGCATAAATAATAAAGAAAAGAAATCCTGCAAGCTCTAGTCCTGATCTGCTGGTGGTGGTGGTGGATATGGCACATATGGATGCTGAGATGGGTCAAACGGATAACCCATGGTGTGCTGGAACTACATCTCCGCCATCCGACACTGGTAATGCTGGCTCTCTAGCATCTGATGTGTCCAACTCTCGATCTCTCGGCGCTGGTTGACTGAAGGTATTTCTATGATCGTCTATACCCAATCAAAAGTAAATCCCGACTTAGCACTAAGAACAAGTATAGTGATTAAGTAAGGGTCGAACCTAAGAGAGTTAAGGTGTTTTAGATGCGATTATCGATTATAGTGACAAGTAACAAAAGGGGGGGGGGGTTTGGTTGATTTGATGCACACAAAAACTTATGAAAACGATTAATGCGACGAGTAAGACAATTGGTGGATGAATCTACTCTAGGTTGATTTTAAGCATGCAATTGCTACTTTGGTGAGTTCCTTTTACAACTTTTCAAGTAATCTCCCGTCTCGATCATATATATTTTTTGAGCCAACCGGCATCAACAGAACTTAACAAGTTAGCGTTCCGTAAACCTACAAGAACAAATAACAAGTTAGCTTTCAAACAAAGACTAAGGGATATAAAGAGAAGATTAAAACCGTTAAACTTATCTTTATATTTGTGTTCCTTTTTTGTAAGTAATTACAACCCGTTATTACTTAAAGTTGCTACTAGATTAAAGGCCCGAACCCGGAACCAATTAATCCTAGTTGTTTGCATGCACTTTAGAACCTAAGGTGATTAATCTCAAGCAATAGTAAACATCCAATTGGAGAAAGGAGATCAAGGAAACACACAGTAATACTGAATGAAAACTTATATTAAAAAGAACTTACAACCAAAGTAACAATGCAACTTCAAACCAACCCAATGTAGCAAGGGAGTAAGCAACTCATTACAAAGGCAGCAAGACAATCTAAGTGGATAATTTGTTGGCTAACAAGATGGATAAGGTGGATGATTCTAGCAATCAACCAAGGACTATTTATACTACAAAAGACACTAAATAAGAGTAAATGGCCGGCCCAAAACAGCCACCTTTAATGCCATAAAGGTGGTGTAAACAGCCGGAGTAAAGCTTTTGACGTTAAGCCGCATTGGCGGTCTTCAGCTCCGCAAGGGCGGTGAAGGCAAAAACGCTTGATCTTCTTCAGGGCCGCAGGGGGGCTAGGCAACTCCACTGGGGCGGATATTCAATGCTCTTCAAACGTCTGACCCTTCAACTTCCTGATATTTCTGATGCCAAGCCGCCGGGACGTCCCTATGTCAACGCAGGGGTGGTGACACAGCCTCTTCGTCTTCTAGTTCCCATGTTGAGGTGCAGGCATTGGCGCAGTGGGAGGCACAGGGGAACTGGGCTTCGTCTCTTCAGAGCAGGTCACCGCAGGGGCGCCAAGGAAGGGGCGCAGGGGCGGTGACACACTTCATGGCTGGCGCTGGTGAAGGCGCAGGGGGCGCTCCGGTGTAAGGCGTCACCCGTAGGGGCGGGGACAAGGCTCCGCTGGGGTGGTGAGGCAACAAAAGCTTTTCTTCGTGATCGATCTTCACTCCTAAGTGCTTATAACTCCTTCCTTAGCTTCTTTTAGTCTTTTTATTCTGGACCAAGGAGTTAGTAGCATAAACCGACACAAATGCAATAAAAAGACTCTAAAAACTATCCTAAATGATAGTGATTCCATCACCTATCAAAGTCCCCCATACTTATACCTTTTACTCGTCCCGAGTAAAACAAATGACAACAACTAGACTCAAAGGCCTCAGGAAGCATGGGTAAGCAAGAAAAGGCAATGAAAACAAGAGAAAAACCTAGAAGGAAAGAAGGAAAAGAGAGGAAATGTGAGAAAAAAAGGGAGAAACTACCATCCTTATTGCTCCAAGAGTGGCCTACTCGGACAACCTCCTTATGACTCCCCTTCTTATGTCACTAAAATGCCGGAACGGAAACCTACACTCGGTGTCGCTCATTTTGCCAAGGCGCCCTTTCGGGTTTTCACCTTGCCACTCTTCTTCTTTTCTCACTTGAACTCACATCCCTCAAGTCCAATTTTGCACCAACCTAAGGTTGGTTGGACTACCTTCTTTTTGCCTAAACCGCCCTTTCAGGTTTTCGGTTTAACCAAGGATTTTCATGTCTTTTTTCGATTTCTTTGGCTTTTTCTTTTTTTTTTGTGAATTTTAAACTAAATTCAAAGATGCAAAACAAATCAAATTAACTCAAATGAACTGTGCAAGCAATGATATATCCCTCTCCCCATACTTGAAGTACAGTTTGTCCTCAAAGTGGAAATGAGGCAAAGATAATTGTGGGAGAAGGGAAAAAAATTTACCCATCAGTGGGGTGGTCCGGATGGACCACCAGGACCCTCCTCCGGTGGGTAAGAAAAATGGCGGAAGAAGTGCTCCTGCCGGCGGTGGAGCGTGTCGATACGGTCTTCCTAAGCCTCCATCCTCTCTCTGAATGATGTCTCATAGCTAGCTTGTCAGGCTAGCTGTTGAGTCTCCAACTGCTGCTGATGAGCCACGTGCCAAGCATCTTGACGGCGGTCAAAGTGAGTGGTCACGGAGGAGGCAAAACTGGACTGCCACGCCTGCTGCTGCTCAAGCATGGACCGCTGGTACTCGGTTTGCCATGCCTGGTGCTATGTTGTCAAGGCCGGCATCTGAGCCTGCAGAATCTCCATGGCCTGACTGTCGTGTGCTGCCGTCGGCATCTCCTCATCAGTGGCGGGGGCTCGGCTGGAGCCGGCTGCATATCTCCCAACAATATCCGCCTGAGGTCGTCTCGGAGGAACTGGGTCAGCCAGTACATACAAATCGGAGAGCTCGTCTCCCAATGGAAGTCGTCGGGGGAGGTAGGTGATGTGACTCCCATTTGCTAACGAGAGCCAAAAGCGGTGCTCTCCGTCTCTCCTGAGGAGTCTGCACCTCCTCAACATACCCTCTGTATAAAGTGGGGCTTCTAATCCGTCCTCCAGGGTAGAAAGATCCATCACCCGTGCAGCCAACAAGGAGATGATCCCTCCTCCCACGATATCTCGTTGCTCATTCTTCCTAATCCGCTTCAAAGCGGTAAGGAAGAGGTATGGTCAATCCGGTACCCAGTGGTTTGTGGAGAGGCAGGCGTATAGCAGTGGAAGGTCCTTAAGAACAACCTTATTCTCCTCCTTGTGTTTGTTAGCATGAAATATTGCGATATTCAAGGAACTTATTCTAATTGTTTTTCATCCATTATAGTGTTCATTGATAGGGCATTGAAGCATTTGTTAGCTAGTTTGTCTATATTTTCGATATGAAGGTCTACATTAGCTTTGTGTTGATTATAGGTGAATAAGAGCTAAAACCGGACAATTTGAGAGAGATAGGAGAGGATTTGAGCACATCCAAGGATTAGGAACATATCAAAGAAGCCAAAGGAGATGCTAGGATGAGGAATGACACGACACAAATGAAACTACAAGCAATTTACACTTCCACGCCCTAAAATACGGCCGTACAGAAGTTCACGCTCTAAACCACGACCGTGGATCTTGGCATCATGAGTGTGGAGCATTCCAGAGAGTTACACGGTCTAAAGTACGGTCGTGGAAATCATATGAGACCGTAATCCAATTCCACGCTCTAAACCACGGTCGTGGAACCCCTTGAGACCGTGATTTAGGCGATCTTTTGACGAACCAATTATTGCCACATCATTTACGCAATGGGCCGGACGGTTATTTTATCCTTTCTTATAAAAGGGTCAAAGAAGAGAGTTTCGGACATCCACGCTTATCACTTAGCCTTGCTTAGGGTCGCTTTGAGAGAATTCGAGAAAGACTTAGCGGAAGCGCCGGCAATTTGGATTTTGGAAGATCGTGGGTGGCGGAAGTTGCGCCTTTTTTCTAGGTTTTGTTATTGAAGACGGATTGACATCCCGTTCTTCATACATGGCTTAGATTTTGTGAGGTTTTGTGTTCTATTCCGAATCCATTGAATATTCTGATTTGTATTTCGGATTTGAGATTGACTTTGAGTTACATTCGAGTTTTCGAAGATTTTCATCTTTTATTCTTCTTAAATTGATTTGTGATATCATGACAATGGTTATTGGCTAAAACCCTTTAGAAATTCTAAGGTGAAGGGTTAATAATTGTGGCTTAGATGATGATAGATCGATGGTAAATTGATTGGACCTTGAGAGTTAGAGAGATCTCGTCGACGAACCAAGATCACGGTCTGTTCTTGAACTTCCACGGCCGTGGAAATCAAGATCTACCCTAGTTTTCAAACTTTGCTTTTAATTTGATCCAAAGTTAAAGATTAGCTTTAATCTAGTCTAGGTTTGCCCTTTTCTAGATAGTAGTGAAGCCTCAACAACCTCTACTACGATTTCGAGTGTCACAACCTTAATCGGTTTAGTTAGTCTTGATCCTTGGGTTACAAGTTTGGGTATTTGAGATTAATTCTTGTCTATAAATCCTTTCTATACTAAAGCCTCAACAACCTTTATAGAGAGTGTCTTTAGATAAGTCATATAAAGCCTTGGAACTTCACCGTACATTGCTTTACCTTAGCATACCTTTGCAACTCTTAACTCTGTCCTTAGTTCTTTAGTATATCTTGAATCGATTGCCACAATTAGATACCTGGATCTTTAGGGTTGCTGTTTTCCCAATATTTGCAAAGCTTATAACATTTACTTGCTTGACGATTTGCGAACTGAATTTGTTCCCCCCAAATCCCTGAGTTCGATACTCTGAAATTCTTGCTTAACTACGCCGATCCGTACACTGCGGGTTTGCTTGCTTTGATTCTAGTTTTATAAATTTAAAGCTTATTTACACGCACGCTAAGTGGCGAACAAGTTTTCGGCGCCGTTGCCGGGGATTTGGTCTAGGCCGAATTCGGTTATCTGTTGTCAAGCTTGGGAGCTTTGCTCTTGTTATTTGATATCTCCTTTGAGTGATATTTGTAGGTTACCTTACGTATATGCACAAGTCTAGAAACAACAAAGACCTCTTACCTCTTGATCAAGAACTTGAGAAGACTTTGAGGAAGAAGCTCAAAGAAAGAAAGATGGCTGAAAACAAGGAGCGGGATCTTCAAGCAGAGTTGGAGGAATTAGAAGCTCAACTTAGATGGAGCGAGAAGACTCGCAAGGAAGAATCGGACCGTCATCAATTGCAAATTGATGAGCTCAGGGACGCGATGCTTAAAATGAGGCTGAAGATGAGCGATTCCAAGAAGAAGAAGAGGAGGAAACCGGCAAGATCGGTTAGAACCAACTCATCCGATGAGGATAGCGACTCTTCCATGCCACCGCTAGAGGAAATTGATCCGACGATCAATGTGAATCAATATAATCCAACACTGGCTGCCAATTATCGTGTCCCGGCTGGGGGTGCGAGATCCGCTCGTGTAGATGAAGAGACAAGAACTCTTGGCCAAAGGATGGATCCAATTTAGCAACCACGCCGTCTAGGTGTGAATTTTGATGTTGACGATATGCAGGGGTTTAGAGGAACGAGTATTGAATCTCCACATCAACATTTACAAAATTTTGAGATCTTGATAGAGACAATGAAGCCAAAGAATGCAACCACCAATAATTACAAGATCAAGCCATTCTTTTTCTCTTTGATAGGGAAAGCTTTATCTTGGTATCAAGCTCTTCCAAATGGAACACTCAACACATGGGAGGATCTTTCTTCGGAGTTCCTCACCAAATTCTTTCCGCCATCCAAGACGGCGGAGTTGAGAGGTAAGATTAATGTATTTTCTATGAGATCTAATGAAAGTTTGTTCCAGTCTTGGGAAAGATTTTAGGATTTACTATTGGATTGCCCACATCATGGCATTTCCAAATTGGAGTTATTGGAGATATACTATAAGGGGCTGGATGTGGAAACACAATTCAAGCTCCAATCCCTTTCATGTGGCACATTCATGGACATGAGGGAAGATGACGCTTGGGACTTCATTGAGAAGAAAGCCCGAGTCATTGAGTAGTATTTTCACCGGAAGGTAGAAGCAAATCGAGTGGAGCAAGGAGCAAAGCTAACACAAGCTGCTCAAACTCAAATCTTTTCTCTCAACACCAAGATTAAAGAATTGAAGGAAGTCATCAAGGCTAGTTTTCCAAAGCATAAGGAGCAAGATGTTGGTTATTTAGGAAACAACAATAAACACAATGGGAATGAGAACACAAATCGCAACAACCGGAACAACAACCGGAACAATTGGAACAACAACAACAACCGGAATAACAATTGGAACAACAATAGGGGTTCAATCAACAACATTTGGCGTTCCAACCAACAACAAAACTCCGGTAATTCTTATCCCAATTCTAGAAATTCACTAAATCCACCATCTTCTTCTTCCATTCCTTTGAAAAGTCAGGGACAAACATCTAATAGTGGAAGCACTTCGGGGAAAGAGAAGCCCGATCCCATGTTGGAAACAATTTTGGGAAAGCTTCAAGGATTGGAGAGTCACATTACTAAGGTTGATAAAGCCCAAAAGGTTTTAGAAAACCAAATATTTAGCAATGCTAAAGAAGTTCCTATGAATCAAGGAAAACTTCCAGGAAAGACGGAGGATAACCCGAAAGGAAGGGTGATGGCTATCACAACTAGGAGCGGAGCAACAACCACCGACCCGCAGCCTAAATTTGTGGAAGTTCCCGTCGAAAAAGAGAAGGAAAAGAGGAAGGAGAAGGAAGACATCTACATTCCTCCTCCTGATTACAAACCTTCCCTACCATTCCCACAATCTAGAGCAAGAGCGCGTCTAGACAAGCAATTCGGTAAGTTTATTGAACTCATGAGCAAACTGCATATTAATATACCTTTCTTTGATGCAATTGTAGGTATGCCAGCTTATGGAAAGTTCTTAAAGGAGATCCTCTCTAACAAGAGGAAATTAGAAGATTTTGGAGAAGTCAAGATGAGTTCAGATTCGTCGGATCTCATTAAGACGATGAAGGAAATGATGCCCCCAAAGTTGAAGGATCCGGGGTCATTTTATGTTCCCATAGGAGTGGGAGATGTCACATATGATGCATTATGTGATTTAGGAGCAAGCGTTAGCATCATTCCGCTTGCCTTATGCAGGAAGATCGGTTTAGGCGAACATAAACCGGTGAAGATGACGTTATACATGGCGGATCGATCCATAACTCGTCCCGTTGGCATAGTTGAAGACGTCCCGGTCAAGCTTGGTAATTTCTATGTTCCAATAGATTTTGTTGTGCTTGACATTCCTGCAGATAGCCCGGTCCCGATCATACTCGGAAGACCGTTTCTTGCAACATCCGGTTGTATGGTTGACTGCAAGAATGCTAGACTCGCCTTCGACATAGGAGAGGAAAAGGTAGAGTTCTTTCTTTCCACTTTGATGAAAGAACCAGATCTTGAAGAGGACATATTCAACATCCATGACGAAGAGCTATCTAGAGAGGAAGTAAGTTCGATTCTCTTCAAATATCCCTTGCAAAAGGTGATCACTATGAGCATTATGGACATAGGAGAAGAAGAGGAATGTAATGAGGAAATTGAAGCTTTACAGAAGCAAAAGGAAGTGTATGAAGAAGAGTTTGAAAAACTCTACGATGGGTCAGAAAAACGTGAGGAATCACGGCCATCCATGCTATTCCACGGCCGTGGTTTCCACCAACATGACCGTAATTAGCTATTCAGAGGACTCTAGTAAGTTACACGGCAAAACCACGGCCGTGGAATAAGCAGAGGTGTCGTAATTGACTTCAACACCCAAAACCACGGCCCTGGAGGAAATAGGGGAGCCGTAATTTTAGGAAAATAGAGGACAATTGCGTTCTTTCTACCACTTCTCTTGATTCTTCTCCAATAACTTCTATACCCTTAGAGACTTCTAAGGAAGCATTGGACACTCCTCAAGAGTCATTAGAGAGTCTTATAGTGATGGAATTGAAGCCACTTCCCGCACATCTAAGGTACGCATTTCTAGGACCTAATTCTACCTTTCCTGTAATTGTTAGTTCCGATCTAAGTATAGATGAACATAGTAAGCTTATGGTTGTTTTTAAGAAACATAGGAAAGCCTTAGGTTACACTATAGAGGATCTAGTAGGAATCAAGCCTTCACTATGTAATTGTTAGTTCCGATCTAAGTATAGATGAACATAGTAAATCAGACCATGAAGGAGGTTGTCAAGAAGGAAATTCTTAAACTACTTGATGCAGGTATCATCTACCCTATCTCCGATAGCAAGTGGGTGAGGCCCGTACAGGTGGTTCCAAAGAAAGGAGAAGTGACGGTCATTACCAACAAGAACAATGAGCTCATTCCTACACGAACCGTGACAGGATGGAGGATGTGCATAGCCTACCACAAGCTAAACAACGGAACGAGGAAGGATCACTTCCCACTACCATTCATCGACCAAATGCTTGAGAGGTTAGTACAACACTCACATTTTTGTTATCTTGACGGTTATAGTGGTTTCTTTCAGATCCAGATACATCCGGACGATCAAGAGAAGACCACATTCACGTGCCCGTGGGGTACGTTTGCTAATAGGAGAATGCCGTTTGGGCTTTGCAACGCCCCAGCCACCTTTAAAAGGTGCATGATGGTTATCTTCTCGAAGTACATAGAGGAAATCATGGAGGTTTTCATGGATGACTTTTCTGTTTATGGTTCCTCTTTCGATAATTGTCTTTCTAACCTTTCTCTTGTGCTACAAAGGTGTGAAGACACTAACCTAGTTCTTAATTGGGAAAAGTGTCAATTTATGGTGAAAGAAGGCATTGTATTAGAACACTTGATCTCTAGTAGAGGGATTGAAGTGGATAAGGCTAAGATAGAGACAATAGAAAAGCTCCCTCCCCCATCTTCGGTAAAAGGGGTAAGAAGCTTTCTAGGACATACTGGATTTTATAGACGCTTTATAAAGGATTTTTCTAAGATATCAAAACCGCTTACTAATCTATTGATGAAGGATGCAATTTTTTATTTCTCGTAGGAGTGTTTAGATGCGTTTCATAAGATACGGGAAGCTCTAATCTTAGCACCGATCATTCAACCTCCGGACTGGAATCTTCCATTCGAGGTTATGTGTGATGCAAGTGACGTGGCTATAGGAGCTGTGCTTGGGCAAAAGAAGGAAGGATGAACCCACGCTATCTACTATGCTAGCAAGACGCTAGATGAAGCGCAACTTAACTACGCCACTACAGAAAAAGAATTTTTAGCAATTGTATATGCATTTGAAAAGTTTCGTTCTTATCTTGTAGGTGCAAAGGTGATTGTATACACAGATCATGCTGCGATACGGTATCTACTTGCAAAGAAGGATGCGAAAACAAGGCTGATTAGATGGATTCTTCTCCTACAAGAATTTGATCTAGAGATCCGTGACAAGAAAGGTTCGGAAAATTCTGTTGCGGATCATTTGAGTCGTCCACCACATCTATAGGACGACCATCTACCCATAGATGACTCCTGTCTGGACGAGCATTTACATATCATAGAGGAGTGCATCGACAAGATTAGTAATGGTAATGAACCATGGTTTGCTGATTTTGTTAACTATTTGGTTTGCCAGGAATTACCACCTGGATTATCCTATGCACAAAGAAAGAAGTTATTTAAGGATGTTCGGGAATACTTTTGGAATGAACCTTTCCTCTTTAAGAGAGGTCCTGACGGCATAATTCGACGATGTGTGCCGGAAGACGAGATGCAAAGCGTCATCCGTCATTATCATTCACTACCTTGTGGGGGACACGCTAGCTCGAACAAGACTAGCGCTAAGGTATTGCAATCTGGATTCTTTTGGCCTACTTTATTTAAAGATGTACAAACCTTTGTTTCCTGTTGCGATGCTTGTCAAAGAACAAGGAACATCTCTAGGAGAAACGAAAAGTCTCTTAACAACATTCAAGAGGTAGAGATCTTTGACGTTTGGGGAGTAGACTTCATGGGACCTTTCCCATCATCTTGTGGAAACCAATACATACTTCTAGCTATAGATTATGTTTCGAGATGGGTTGAAGCAATTGCCTTCCTACTAATGATGCCATGGTTGTGGTCAAGTTCTTTAACAAGACCATTTTCCCACGATTTGGGACACCACGGACTATCATTAGTGATGGAGGCTCTCACTTCATTGCCCGACGATTCGAAGCTCTACTAGCTAAGTATGGGGTGACTCACAAGATTGCCACCCCTTACCATCCACAAACAAGTGGACAAGTGGAGATTTCAAACCGGGAGATTAAAGGAATCCTAGAGAAGACGGTTTCAAGGACCAGGAAGGATTGGTCTTTGAAGCTAGATGATACATTGTGGGCATACCGGACTGCATATAAGACTGCCATAGGTACGACACCATACAACCTTGTGTATGGGAAGTCTTGTCACTTGCCGGTAGAGCTAGAACATAAGGCGTATTGGGCAATAAAGTGGTTGAACTTCATTGCCCCCCAAAAAACTTGTTCGCCACTTAGCGTGCGTGCAAATAAGTCTTAAATTTATAAAACTAGAAATCAAGCAAGCGAACCCGCAGTGTACGGATCGACGTAGATTAGCAAGAATTCCAGAGTATCGAACACAGGGATTTGGGGGGTTAAATCCAGTTATAAATCGTCAAGCAAGTAAATGTATGAGCTTTGCAAATATATTGGGAAAACATCAACCCTAAAGATCTAGGTATCTAATTGTGGCAATCGGTTCAAGATATACTAAAGAACTAAGGATAGAGTTAAGAGTTGCAAAGGTATGCTAAGGTAAAGCAATGTACGGTGAAGTTCCAAGGCTTTATATGACTTACCTAAAGACACTCTCTATAAAGGTTGTTGAGGCTTCAGTATAGAAAGGATCTAAAGACAAGAATTAATCTCAAATACCCAAACTTGTAACCCAAGGACCAAGACTAACTAAAACGATTAAGGTTGTGACACTTGAAATCGAAGTAGAGGTTGTTGAGGCTTCACTACTACCAAGAAAAGGCAAGCCAAGACTAAGTTAAAGCAAACCTTTAACTTTGGTTAAAGTAAAAGCAAGGTTCGTAAACTGACACAAATTATGGGTGGATCTTGAGATTCCACGGCCGTGGAACTCAAGAACACACCGTGATTTTGGTTCGTCGGCGAAATCTCTCTAACTCTCAGGGTCCAATCTGTTTACGATCGATCTATCATCATCTAAGCCACAACTATCAACCCTTCACCTTAGAATTGCTAAAGGGTTTTAGCCAACAACAGTCATTATGATATCAAATTCAAGATTAAGAAGAATGGAAGATGAAAACCTTCGAAAACCTTCAATAAACTTCAAATCAATCTCAAATCCACAAACAAAGGTAATGATGTATTTCAGATTTGGAATAACACAAACCAATCACAATCCTTGATAAGAACGAAGAGCGGTATGTCAATCCGTCTTCTAATCAAACCTAAGGACAAAGCGTAGCTTCCAAATCTCCAAGCCCTTGCAAAGCTCTGTTGCAAAATGGCAATCTCCGCATGTCCAACTGGAACCCTAGGCACGTGCAAGCAAGCGTAAGCGAAGGTGCCAAAATCTCCCTCCTTCAGTCCTTTTATAGGGAAAGATAGAATAAGTGTCCGCCACATGTGTGTAGACAATGTGTCTATATTTTATTCGTCAAAAGATTGCCTAAATCACGGTTATATGGAATTCCACGCCCGTGGTTTAGAGCGTGGAATTGGATTACGGTTATTCACAACTTCTACGACCGTACTTTATACCGTGTAACTCTCTGGAATGCTCCACGCTCATGATGCCAAGTTCCACGGCCGTGGTTTAGAGCGTGGACTTCATTACGGCCGTATTTTAGAGCGTGGAAGCATATGTTGCTCGTAATTCCCTTTGTTTCGTGTCATTCCTCATCCTAGCATCTTCATTGGATTCTTTGTGGTGTCCTCAATTCTTGGATATGCTCAATCCATCTCCATCCTCTCATAATTCGTTCGGTTTTAGCTCTTATTCGCCTACAATGAACACAAAGCTTATGTAGACCTCTATATCGACAATATAGACAAACTAGCTCACAATTGCTTCAATGCTTTATCAATGAACACTATAATGGATAAAATAAATCTAGAAAACGTGCCTAAAATATTACAATATTTCATGCTAACAAAATACCCCATACTTGCCACTTGCTTGTCCCCAAGCAAGGTCTTTCAAAAGCTTTAAAACTAGCTCACAATTGCTTCAATGCTTTATCAAGCGCTTCTTGGGAGGCAACCCAAGGTATTGCACTTGTGTTCTTGTTTGTCATTCGTAGATTAGATTAGTTTAGACGTTTTTGTTTTTTTTTGCCTTTGATACCTTCCGGTATGTTGTGTTTTTGGATGTAGGAGCAATGGAATAAGCAAGGGAGAAGAAAAAGTTGAAGGAAATTGACAAAACTTGGATTTTGGCACATTACAGAGAGTTCCACGCCCTAAACCACGGTCGTGGAAGCTACAGTGACCGTAATTTGCAAAAAACTGAGAAAAATCATCAAAACCACGGTTCCGTACAAAACCACGGCCGTGGGACACCCCGAGTGACCGTAATTTTCCAAAAATTTTACGGCCACTATATAAACCACCTTATTCACAAAAACCACACAAAATCCCCAAACCACGACCCTATTCCACGCCCAAATTGCTGAAACCATCTCTCCTCTATCAAATCTTCGTTCGGTAATCGTTTCGAACGATTCTTGAGCCTAAATGAAGCAAATTCAACCATCTACTAGATCCAATCAACAAATCAAGTGAAAAATCCCTGAAGAAGATGGAATTTGGATTTTAAGAATCCAAAACTAGGTTTTCTTATCTTTCTCTACTTTGTCGATTTGGCTCAATTTTTGCAAGAATTTTTAGGAGAACTGATTGGAATTGGATTGGAATTAGTCTAGGACTGTTGCCTGGTGAATTTGGTGTGAATTTGTTGGGATTTGAGCAAACCAATGCCGAACCACGGTCCCTGTAGGTTCCACGGCCGTGGTTTCTTTAGAACAGGCCATAATTTCTTCACTAAAATGGATTTGCTTAGGAGAATGTCTACTAGAAGTAAGAAGAGGAAAGGTGATGCTTCCTCCTCCTCCCAAGTACCTCCTAGTGAGCCACCATCACCCCCACCCCCTAGAATTCCAAAAATCCATGAGGATTACCTCGATGCCTTAGAAAGGATCGAGAAGAGGACGATCATTGGACCGCGCTACTTAGTTCTTGAGGAGTTAGAGCCACTGAATGTGGTGAATGACCTTACATGGCTTCTAGATAGAGCCGGCTTGATCATCTTCTTTGCTATTAGGGAAGACGCTTATGAGGAGATTACTAGAGAGTTTGTGATCTCTTTTGAGCATAGCCATATGGATAGGACAGTTTCCTTTAGGCTAATGGAGGAGAACTACGAGTTCTCGATCTTAGAGTTCGGAGCCTTCTTTGGGTTCCAAGAGACCTTCAATGGTTGTTTTCCTAGCGGTCTATATGCTAAGGATTTCTGGGAGGACATTGCTATGATCTATGCCAGCGAGGACCGCTGGCAGCCAACTAACACCAAGGCTAAGCTTATCTATCACTTAGCCTTGAAGATAGCCCATAGAGTACTTTCTGAGTGTCTTTTCCCTAGGACCAAGACCCCTCAGAAGATTACGACAGATGAGTTGTTCCTCCTTTATGCTATGTTGCTCGGTAGACCTGCTGACTGTGCTACCCTCTTAGCCTCCACCATGAGTAAACTCAAGAATAAGAGAGCCGGGAACATTAGATATGGTAGTATGGTCACCCACATCGCTAGACAGTTGGGGATAGATTTTTCTGCTTGCATGTTAGCATGAAATATTGTGATATTTTAGGCACGTTTTCTAAGTGTATTTCATCCATATTGGTGTTCATTGATAATGCATTGAAGCAATTATGAGCTAGTTTATCTATATTATCGATATAGAGGTCTACATAAGCTTTGTGTTGATTGTAGGCAAATAAAAGCTAAAACCGAACGAATCAAGGGAGAATGGAGATGGATTGAGCATGTCCAAGGATTGAGGACGCCACAAAGGAGCTAAGGATAGGATGAAGAATGACACAAAACAAAGGAGATTTACGAGCAATCTACGTTCCACGCTCTAAAATACGGCCGTAATGGAGTCCACGCTCTAAACCACGGCCGTGGAACTTTGGCAACACAAGCTTGGAGCATTCCAGAGGGTTACACGGCCGTGGAAGTTGCGAAGCACCGTGATGAAATTCCACGCTCTAAACCACGCTTTAAACCACGGGTGTGGAATCCTATGGAACCGTGATTTAGGCGATCTTTTAACGTACAAATTAAAGCCACGATCTTTTACACAATGGGCTGGACACTTATTCAATCTTGCCCTATAAAAGGACGGAAGGAGAGAGATTCCATCACCTTCGCATACACCTCCGCTTAGACTTCGCTTACGCTTATTGCACGTGCCTAGGGTTTCAAGTCGGACGTGTGGAGATTGCTATTTGGCTACGGAGATTTGTGAATGACATGGAGATTCGGAAGTTACGCTTTGTCCTTAGGTTTGATTAGAAGACGGATTGACATTCCGTTCTTCGTTCTTATCAAGGATTGTGATTGGTTTGTGTTATTCCGAATCTGATATATATCATTACCTTGTTTGTGGATTTGAGATTTATTAAAGGTTTTCGAAGGTTTTCATCTTTCATTCTTTTAAATCTTGAATTTGATATCATAATGACTGTTGTTGGCTAAAACCCTTTAGCAATTCTAAGGTGAAGGGTTGATAGTTGTGGCTTAGATGATGATAGATCGATCGTAAACAGATTGGACCCTGAGAGTTAGAGAGAATTGCCGACGAACCAAAATCACGGTGTGTTCTTGAGTTCCACGGCCGTGGAATCTCAAGATCCAACCGTAATTTCCCTTAGTTTACGAACCTTGCTTTTACTTTAATCCAAAGTTAAAGATTTGCTTTAACTTAGTCCTGGCTTGCTTTTTCTAGGTGGTAGTGAAGCCTCAACAACCTCTACCTCGATTCCGAGTGTCATAACCTTAATCGGTTTAGTTAGTCTTGATCCTTGGATTACAAGTTTGGGTATTTGATATTAACTCTTGTCTTTTGATCCTTTCTATACTGAAGCCTCAACAACCTTTATAGAGAGTACCTTTAGATAAGTTATATAAAGCCTTGGAACTTCACCGTACATTGCTTTACCTTGGTATACCTTTGCAGCTCTTAACTCTGTCCTTATATCTTTAGTATATCTTGAATCGATTGCCACAACTGGGTTCCTGGATCTTTAGGATTGTTGTTTTCCCAATATTTACAAAAACTCATATATTTACTTGCTTGATAATTCTATAATTGGATTTAAACCCCCAAATCCTTGTGTTCGATACTCTGAAATTCTTGCTTAACTATATCGATCCGTACACTGCGGGTTCTCTTGCTTGATTCTAGTTTTAATTTAAGACTTATGTGCACGCACGCTAAGTGGCGAACAAGTTTTTGGCGCCCTTGCGGGGGATTTGGTCTAGGCCAAATTCGGTTATTGGTTGTCAAGCTTGGGAGCTTTTCCCTTGTTATTTGATATCTCTTCGAGTGTATGCGCAGGTCTAGGAACAACGAAGACCTCTTACCTCTTGATCAAGAGCTTGAGAGGACTTTGAGGAGAAAGCTTAAGGAAAGAAAAATGGCTGAAGAAAGAGAACGTGATTACCAAACGGAGTTGGCAGAAAAGGAAGCTCAACTCCAATGGAGTGAGAAGACTCGCAGGGAAGAAATGGATCGTCATCAAACGAAGGTTGATGATCTATCAGACATGATGTTTCAAATGAGGCTAGAAATAAACAACCTCAAGGAAAGAAAGAGAAGAAGGAGGCCATCAAGATCGGTTAGAGCCAACTCATCCAATGAGGATAGCGACTCTTCCATGCCACCACTAGAGGAAATTGATCCAACGATCAATGTGAACCCGTTCTTTCCACGGCCAGCTACCAATCGCCGTGTCTCAGCTAGAGGTGTGAGAGTCGAATGTGTAGATCAGGAGCCAAGAACTCTTGGCCAAAGGATGGATCCAACGCAGCAACCACGCCGTTTGGGTGTGAACTTTGATGCTGATGATGCACAAGGGTTTAGCTTCAACCCGCAAGTTATTACCATTGTCCGCCAAAATCAATTTGGGGGAACAAGCGCTGAATCTCCACACCAACAACTACAAAATTTTGAGATCATGATGGAGACAATGAAGCCAAAGAATGCAACTACCAACAGCTATAAACTCAAGCCCTTCTTTTTCTCCTTGAAAGGGAAAGCATTGTCTTGGTATCAAGCTCTTCCAAGTGGGAAACTTGAAACATGGGAGGATCTTTCTTCGGAATTCCTCACTAAGTTCTTTCCGCCATCTAAAACGGCGGAGTTGAGAGGTAAGATTAATGCATTTTCTATGAGATCTAACGAAAGTTTGTTTCAATCTTGGAAAAGATTTTGGGATTTTCTATTGGATTGCCCACATCATGGCATATCCAAATTGGCGCTATTGGAGATATACTATAAGGGGCTGGATGTGGAGACACAATTCAAGCTCCAATCCCTTTCATGTGGTACATTCATGGATATGAGGGAAGATGACGCTTGGGACTTCATTGAGAAGCAAGCGCGAGTTATTGAGAAATATTCTCATCGGAAAGTGGAGGCGAATAATGTGGATCAAGGAGCAAAGCTATCACAAGCAGCTCAAACTCAAATATTTTCTCTCAATATGGAGATTAAAGAGTTAAAGGAAGCCATCAAAACCAACTTTCCAAAGCAAAAGGAACAAGATGTAGGTTATTTGGGCAACAACAATAACCACAACGGGAATGAGAATACAAACCGCAACAACCGGAACAATTGGAACAACAACAACAACAACCGGAACAACAATTGGAACAACAATAGGGGTTCAAACAACAACAATTGGCGCCCCAACCAACAAAATTCCGGTAATTCTTATTCCAATTCAGGAAATTCAAATTCACTAACTCCACCTTCCTCTTCTTCCACTCCTTTGAAAAGCCAAGGGCAAACATCTAATGGTGGAAGTACTTCGGGGAAAGAGAAGCCCGATCCCATGTTGGAGACAATTTTGCGCAAGCATCAAAGATTGGAGACTCGCATCATCAAAGTTGACGATCACATAACTAAGGTTGATAAAGCCCAAAAGGTTTTAGAAAACCAAATGTTTAGGCATGCGGAGGAAGTTCCTGGGAATAAAGGGAAACTTCCAGAAAAGACGGAGGACAACCCAAAAGAAAGGGTGATGGCAATCACAACTAGGAGCGGAGTAACAACTACCGACCCGCAGCCTAAGTTTGTAGAAGTCCCCGTTGAGAGAGAGAAAGAAAAGGGGAAGGAGAAGGAAGATAGCTGCGTTCCTCCTCCAGCTTACAAACCTCCCCTACCGTTCCCGCAATCCAGAGCGAGAGCGCGTCTAGACAAGCAATTCGGTTAGTTTATTGAACTCATGAGCAAACTGCATATTAATATACCTTTCATTGATGCAATTGTAGGTATGCCGGCTTATGGGAAGTTCCTAAAGGAGATCCTCTCTAACAAGAGAAAGCTAGAGGATTTTGGAGAGGTTAAGATGAGTACGGATTCATCAGATCTCATCAAAACCATGAAAGAGAAGATGCCCCCAAAGCTAAAGGATCCGGGGTCATTTTGTATTCCCATAGGAGTGGGAGATGTCACATATGATGCATTATGTGATTTAGGAGCAAGCGTGAGCATCATTCTGCTTGCCTTATGCAGGAAGATCGGTTTAGGCGATCCTAAACCAGTAAAGATGACGTTGTACATGGCGGATCGTTCCAAAACTCGTCCCGTCGGTATAGTTGAAGACGTCCCAGTCAAGCTTGGTAAGTTTTATGTTCCTATAGACTTTGTTGTGCTTGACATTCCTGCAGATAGTCCGGTCCCGATCATTCTCGGAAGACCGTTTCTTGCAACATCCGGCTGTATAGTTGATTGCAAGAATGCTAGACTCGCCTTTGACATAGGAGAAGAAAAGGTAGAGTTCGTTCTTTCCACTCTAGTGAAGGAACCAGCCTTCGATGAGGATATTTTCAATATTCATGACGAAGAGCTATCTAAGGAGGAGGTAAGTTCTATTCTCTTCAAAGATCCCTTGCAAAAAGTTATTTCTATGAGCATAATGGATATAGGGGAAGAAGAGGAGTGCAATGAGGCAATTGAAGCCTTAGAGACACAAGAAGAAGTATATGAAGAAGAGTTCGAGAAACTCCACGATGAGGCAGAAAACGTACGGATCCACGGTCAGACGGCCTATTCCACGGCCGTGGATTTCACCAACAAAAGCGTGGAGCACTCCAGAGAGTTACACGGCCGTTGAGGAAAGAAAGGCCCCGTATTTATTTTCCACGCCCAAAATCACGGCCGTGGAGAAGGCAGGGGTGCCGTAATTTTGGGTGAATCCGAAGGAAATTGTGTTTCTTCCACAACTTCTCTTGATTCTTCTCCAACACCTTCTACATCCTTAGACGCTTCTTAGGAAGCATCGCCTCAAGAGTCATTTGAAACTCCGATAGTGATGGAATTGAAGCCACTTCCTACACATCTAAGGTACGCATTTCTTGGACCTAATTCTACCTTTCCGGTAATTGTTAGTTCCGATTTAAGCATAGATGAACATAGTAAGCTTATGGTTGTCCTTAAGAAACATAGGAAAGCCTTAGGATATACTATAGAGGATTTAGTTGGAATCAAACCTTCCCTATTCATGCATATATCTTAATGGAAGAGGACTTTAGAACTTCGCGACAACCTCAAAGGCGGTTAAATCCGACCATGAAGGAGGTTGTCAAGAAGGAAATTCTTAAACTACTTGATGCAGGTATCATCTATCCTATCTCCGATAGCAAGTGGGTGAGTCCCGTACAAGTGGTTCCGAAGAAGGGAGGAATGACGGTCATCACCAACAAAAATAATGAACTCATTCCTACACGAACCGTAACAGGATGGCGGATGTGTATAGACTACCGCAAGCTAAACAACGCGACAAGGAAGGATCACTTCTCACTACCCTTCATCGATCAAATGCTTGAAAGGTTAGCACAACATTCACACTTTTGCTATCTTGACGGTTATAGTGGTTTCTCTCAGATCCCGATACACCCGGATGATCAAGAGAAGACCACGTTCACGTGCCCATGGTGTACGTTTGCCTATAGGAGGATGCCGTTCGGGCTTAGCAACACCCCAACCACCTTTCAAAGGTGCATGATAGCCATCTTCTCGGAATATATAGAGGAAATCATGGAGGTTTTTATGGATGACTTCTCCGTTTATGGTTCCTCTTTTGACAATTGTCTTTCTAACCTTGCTCTTGTATTACAAAGATGTGAAGACACTAACCTAGTTCTTAATTGGGAAAAGTGTCAATTTATGGTGAAAGAAGGCATTGTATTAGGACACTTAATCTCTAGTAGAGGGATTGAGGTGGATAAAGCTAAGATAGAGACAATAGAATAGCTTCCTCCCCCAACTTCGGTGAAAGGGATAAGAAGTTTTCTAGGACATGCTGGATTTTATAGGCGTTTCATAAAGGATTTCTCTAAGATATCAAAACCGCTTACTAATCTATTGATGAAGGATGCAGTTTTTGATTTTTTGCAGGAACGCTTAGATGCGTTTAATATGATTCGGGAAGCTCTAATTTCAGCCCCGATTATCCAACCTCCGGATTGGAATCTTCCCTTTGAGGTTATGTGTGATGCAAGTGACGTAGCTATAGGAGCTGTCCTTGGACAAAAGAAGGAAGGACGGACCCACGCTATCTACTACACTAGCAAGACGCTAGATGAAGCGCAGCTCAACTACGCCACTACCGAAAAGGAATTCTTAGCTATTGTATATGCAATTGACAAATTTCGCTCTTATCTTGTAGGTGCAAAGGTGATTGTATACACGGATCATGCTGCGATCCGGTATCTATTTGAAAAGAAGGATGCGAAGCCAAGGCTAATTAGATGGATTCTTCTCCTACAAGAATTCGATCTAGAGATCCGCGACAAGAAGGGTTCGGAAAATTCTGTTGCGGATCATTTGAGTCGTCTAACGCATCTAGAAGACAACCATCTACCTATAGATGACTCCTTTCCGGACGAGCATTTACATATCATAGAGGAGTGCATCGACGTGATCACTAAAGGTAACGAACCATGGTTTGCTGATTTTGTTAACTATTTGGTTTGTCAGGAATTACCGCCCGGATTATCCTACGCACAAAGAAAGAAGTTCTTTAAGGATGTTCGGGAATACTTTTGGAATGAACCTCTCCTCTTTAAGAGAGGTCCGGACGGCATTATTCGGCGATGTGTGCCGGAAGATGAGATGCAAAGTGTCATCCGTCATTGTCATTCACTACCTTGTGGAGGACACGCTAGTTCGAACAAAACTAGCGCTAAGGTATTGTAATCTGGATTCTTTTGGCCTACTTTATTTAAAGATGTGCAAACCTTTGTTTCCTGCTGCCTCTCAACAACATTCAAGAGGTGGAGATCTTTGACGTTTGGGGAGTAGACTTCATGGGACCTTTCCCATCATCTTGTGGGAACCAATACATACTTTTAGCGGTAGATTATGTTTCGAGATGGGTTGAAGCAATTGCTTCTCCCACCAATGATGCCATGGTAGTGGTTAAGTTCTTTAACAAGACCATCTTCCCACGATTTGGGACACCACGGACTATCATTAGTGATGGAGGTTCTCACTTTATTGTCCGGCGTTTCGAAGCTCTTTTAGCTAAGTATGGGGCGACTCACAAGATCGCCACCCCTTATTATCCATAAACTAGTGGACAAATGGAGATCTCAAACCGGGAGATCAAGGGAATCCTAGAGAAGACGGTTTCAAGGACTAGGAAGCATTAGACTTTGAAGCTAGATGATGCATTGTGGGCATACCGGACTACATATAAGACTCCCATCGGAACTACGCCATACAACCTTGTGTATGGGAAGTCTTGCCACTTACCGGTAGAGTTGGAGCACAAGGCGTATTGGGCAATAAAGTTGTTGAACTTCAGCATGAAGGAGGCGGGAGAGAAGCGCCTCTTGGACCTCAATGAGCTTGAAGAACTTCGCTTGAACTCCTACGAAAACGCCAAGATCTATAAAGAAAGAGCGAAGCGTTGGCATGATAAGCATATCATCCCAAAGGACCTCAAAGAAGGAGATCAAGTTCTCCTCTTCAATTCAAGGCTTCGTCTCTTTCCAAGTAAGCTTAAATCTCGTTGAACTGGACCTTTTCTAATCAAACGTGTTGTTCCCCATGGTGCAGTTGAAGTATGGGGTGAAAAGGGCGGAAGCTTTAAGGTGAACGGTCAACGACTCAAGAAGTATACACTGGAACTCCAAGCTGAAGAGTTCGCGCCCACCGCACTCGAATAAGTGTGAATATGGTCTAGCTACGGACCTTAAACAAAGCGCTTCTTGGGAGGCAACCCAAGGTGTTGCATTCACATTCTTGTTTTTGATTCATAGATTAGATTAGTTTAGACGTTTTACTTTGTTTTGCCTTCGATACCTTCCGGTATGTTCGTGTTTTTGGATGTAGGAACAGTGGAAAAGAAAGGGGGAAGGAAAAGTTTGAAGAAAATTGACGAAACTTGGACTTTGACAGATTACAGAGAGTTCCACGGCCAAAACCACGGCCGTGACAGCTACAATGATCGTAATTTTCAAAAGCCTGAGAAAAATCACCAAAACCACGGTTCCGTACATTTCCACGGCCGTGGAACCCCCCGATAGACCGTGATTTTCAAAAATTTGTACTGCCACTATAAAAACCACGTTTCTTCACAAACACCACAAGAAAACCCAAAATCCACGCCCAAAACGCCGATTGCACTCCCCATCTCTCAATTCCTCGTTCGTTAATCGTTTTTAACGATTCTTTGGCCAAAACTGAAGCAAATCCAATCACCAACAAGATCCAAGCAACGATTCGAGCGGCAATTCACCGGAGAAGACAGAATTCGGATTCCAAAATCTGAAAACCTAGGTTTTTCGTTCTTTCTCTCTCTTCGTCGATTCGGCTTCGTTTTTGCTAGACTTTTTAGGAGAACTAATTGGAATTGGACTGAAATTATTCTAGGGCTGCTTGTTGTTGAGTTTGGTGTGATTTTGCTGAGTTTTGCGAATTTGCAAGACGAACCACGGTCTCTGGACATTCCACGGCTGTGGAACCTGAAGAACAGGCCGTGGTTTTCAACAGAAAATGGATTTTGTAAGGAGAGTGTCCAATAGGAACAAGAATAAAAAAAGGAAAGGGAACCCCTCTTCCTCTTCTAGAGCACCACCAACTGAGCCTCCATCACCCCCTTCATCACCCTCACCACCTCCCCCTAGGGTCCCTACTATCCATGAGGATCATCTAGATGCCTTAGAGAGGATCCATAAGAGGACGGTCATAGGACCTAGATACTAACTCCTTGAGGAGCTAGAGCCCTTGCATGTGATAGGGGATCTCACTTGGCTATTGAATAGAGCCGGCTTATTCATCTTCTCCGCTATTCGGGAAGATGCTTATGAGGAGATTACTAGGGAGTTTGTAGTCTCGTTTGAGCACAGTCATGTTGACAGGACAGTTTCTTTCCGGCTGATGGAGAGAAACTATGAATTCTCTATTAGAGAGTTTGGAACCTTCTTTGGGTTCCAGGAGACCTTTAATGGTCGATTCCCTAGTGGCGTATACGCCAAGGATTTCTGGGAGGAGATTGCCATGATTTACGCCAGCGAGGACAGCTGGCAACCTGCTGATACCAAGGCTAAGTTGATCTACCATTTAGCCTTGAAGATTGCCCATAGAGTGCTTTTTGAGTGTCTCTTCCCTAGGACGGAGACACCTCGGAAGAATAAGACAAACGAGTTGTTTCTTCTTTACAGTATGTTGTACGGCAGGCCAGTTGATTGTGCCACCCTCTTAGCTGCTACTATGAGCAAGCTAAAGAATAAGAGGGCAGGCAACATTGGATACGGTGGGATGGTCACCCACCTTGCTAGAAAGTTAGGGGTAGACTTCTCCGCTTGCACCCGCATTGCAGCTAGACCCCTAGGACTTCAGGGCCTCATGACTAGAGGCCTCATCTTCCCCACACATAGAGGTCCATCGTATGCTACTATGCCTTGGGAGAGTAGGACAGGGAGAGGGATTGAGTGGCTTCTTGAGTATTCCATTATGGCTGGACGCCATAACTGGAAGGAGACGTTCGCTGCCATGCATGCGAACAGATTAGTAGCCCCTCCTTACGTTCCACCACCACTAGTTGTAGAGGAGGAGGAGATGAGAGGTGATGCGTATGAGGGAGGAGGGGGAGAGCATGACTTTGGTACCTTTTCGGATATCCGGATGCAGTTCCCGACATTCCCAGACACTCTCTCCGCCCCGCTAGTGCTTCTGGATCCTTCTCTCGCCGTGCTAGTGTGAACGAGAGGCCGACTTGGATGGCAGATCCTCCTACTTGGTATAGCGCTCAACCGGATTGGATGGGAGCTCCACCACCTTGGCATGCACAGCCGCCACCTGCACCAACACCTTCAATTGCACCGGCGTGGTACAGCTAGCCACCTTGTTGGTATGAGTAGTTGCCAGAGTGGGCTACCGACCTTTCCGATAGGGTCGGAGCCCTGGAGATCCATGCAGATGCTAGGGATGCACGAGCCGACGATCATGACCGCATGATGAGAGACATATACCGCCAGTAGTTTGGGCGGAACTATGATCCCGGCTTCTTCCCGTTTCCACCACCGCCTCCACCTCAGTGATGACCTTTCATGATCGACCGCTTTAGCCGCTCCACCACCGTTTTGTGAGTCCTTTTTCTTTCTTTCTTTTCTTCTTTTTCTTTTTGAAAATTGTCTGCTTCTAAGAATAGAGATGACTTCTATGATAATCACTACTTGTGAATTGAGTTTTGATGACAATCGCATGCTTAAACAAATAGTGAATTGAAGAGAATTTGAATGAGTTGATTATTCCTCTTTTGCAAGTTTCATAATGTGATGAATGTTACTTAAATCATATTGAGAAATCAAGGTTGAAATCACATGATATGTTCTTATACTTCTTGTTGAAATGATTAAGGCAATTCGATTTTCTTTCTTCTTTCTTTGATCATTTAGCCCCTCAATGAAATAATGGCCTCCTTTACCTATCTGGGAATTTGGAGGAGTTGATATTTGGCATGTTTGATGTGGGAGGGCCATGAAAGCAATATTTTGCATTCAAAAGAATAGAAAGAAATTATAGGTTTGGGGAAGTCAATCATGACGATGAGTAACTCGGCACCATTCACATAGCCGGGTGTTTGTGTCTTGCCAAAGTCGGATTGAGCGATATTCCTAGAAGATTATGGTATGTGCATCAAGGGTTTGAGGCATCTCGCAAAATTGAGAACCGCCAATCTCCTAGGCTTCGGTTTTTGTGCACCTCTATCCATAACTCCAAAAGTAAAGTCGAAAAATGAATTGAAAAGAAGAGAGCGAAGCTCTAAGTTGAAAGTGTTGTGGAAACCGCAAATGAAAAAGAAAGAGTTAGTTATCCATTTTCCCGGATTCATGCACCACATTCCTTAAAGTTTTCCTTCCCTTTCCGCATTCTAGACCTTGTTTGAAAGTCCTTAAAATCAAGAGAATGATATATGAATTGGTGATCTAAATTGAAGTTTCTTATGATTGATTTTGATAATGTTTGAAGGTTATGATGTTTACATGGAAGTTTGATCAATTCATGAGTCTTCTTTACTCTTTACTCTTTGATTATGTATATGAAAGTCTTATAAACGAATGAAGCAAAATTTGAGAATGATCTATTGACTAGAAAGCACATTCATCTAATAGAAGTTTTGTTTTTGAGAGTGTATCCATATTTCATCCTAACTTGAGTTTTAAAGCTTTTCAAAGACCTTGCTTGGGGACAAGCAAGTTGCAAGTATGGGGTTATTTGTTATCATGAAATATTGTGATATTTTAGACACGTTTTCTAAGTGTATTTCATCCATATTGGTGTTCATTGATAAAGCATTGAAGCAATTGTGAGCTAGTTTATCTATATTGTCGATATAGAGGTCTACATAAGCTTTGTGTTGATTGTAGGCAAATAAAAGCTAAAACCGAATGAATCAAGGGAAAATGGAGATGGATTGAGCATGTCCAAGGATTGAGGACGCCACAAAGGAGCTAAGGAAGATGCTAGGATGAAGAATGACACAAAACAAAGGAGATTTCTGAGCAATCTATGTTCCACGCTCTAAAATACGGCCGTAATGGAGTCTACGCTCTAAACCACGGCCGTGGAACTTTGGCAACACAAGCGTGGAGCATTCCAGAGGGTTACACGGCCGTGGAAGTTGTGAAGCATCGTGATGAAATTCCACGCTCTAAACCACGCTCTAAACCACGGGCGTGGAATCCTATGGAACCGTGATTAAAGCCACGATCTTTTAACGTACAAATTAAAGCCACGATCTTTTACACAATGGGCTGGACACTTATTCTATCTTGCCTTATAAAAGGACGGAAGGAGAGAGATTCCGTCACCTTCGCATACACCTCCGCTTAGACTTCGCTTACGCTTATTGCACGTGTCTAGGGTTTCAAGTCGGACGTGTGGAGATTGCTATTTCGCAACGGAGATTTGCGAAAGACTTGGAGATTTGGAAGTTACGCTTTGTCCTTAGGTTTGATTAGAAGACGGATTGACATCCCGTTCTTCGTTCTTATCAAGGATTGTGATTGGTTCGTGTTATTCCGAATCTGATATACATCATTACCTTGTTTGTGAATTTGAGATTGATTTGAGATTTATTAAAGGTTTTCGAAGGTTTTCATCTTTCATTATTTTAAATCTTGAGTTTGATATCATAATGACTGTTGTTGGCTAAAACCCTTTAGCAATTCTAAGGGTAAGGGTTGACAGTTGTGGCTTAGATGATGATAGATCGATCGTAAACAGATTGGACCCTGAGAGTTAGAGAGAATTGCCGACGAACCAAAATGACGGTGTGTTCTTGAGTTCCACGGCCGTGGAATCCCAAGATCCAACCGTAATTTCCCTTTAGTTTACGAACCTTGCTTTTACTTTAATCCAAAGTTAAAGATTTGCTTTAACTTAGTCTTGGCTTACCTTTTCTAGGTGGTAGTGAAGCCTCAACAACCTCTACCTCGATTCCGAGTGTCATAACCTTAATCGGTTTAGTTAGTCTTGATCCTTGGATTACAAGTTTGGGTATTTGATATTAACTCTTGTCTTTAGATCCTTTCTATACTGAAGCCTCAACAACCTTTATAAAAGAGTACCTTTAGATAAGTTATATAAAGCCTTGGAACTTCACCGTAGATTGCTTTACCTTAGTATACCTTTGCAGCTCCTAACTCTGTCCTTATATCTTTAGTATATCTTGAATCGATTGCCACAGCTGGATTCCTGGATCTTTAGGATTGTTGTTTTCCCAATATTTACAAAAGCTCATATATTTACTTGCTTGACAATTCTATAATTGGATTTAACCCCCCAAATCCCTATGTTCGATACTTTGGAATTCTTGCTTAACTATATCGATCTGTACAATGCGGGTTCTCTTGCTTGATTCTAGTTTTATCAATTTAAGACTTATTTGCACGCACGCTAAGTGGCGAACATTGCACTAGGATAGTGGCGAGACCGTTGGGTCTCCAAAGCCTCATGACTAGAGGGTTGATCTTTCCGAGACATAGAGGTCCACCTACTGCTGTCATGCCATGGTAGGATAGAGGAGGTAGAGGCATTCCATGGCTCCCTGAGTATCCCATTATGGATGGACGCCATAATTGGAAGCAGACATTCGCTGCTATGCACGCGAATTGGTTAGTAACACCTCCCTACGTCCCCGATGAGGTACCGGCTGCAAATGAGGAGGAGATAGGAGAAGGTGATGGTTTTGAGGGAGGAGGTGAGGAGCATGACTTTGGCACTTTCCCGGATCACCCGGCACATTTACCTGACCCTCCCAGGCGTTCACCACGACCAGCTGGACATTCAGGAGCATCTTTCTCTCGCCGTGCTAGCGTGAGTGAGAGGCCGACATGGATGGATACCCCTCCTGATTTGTATAGATCACAGCCGGAGTGGATGGGAGCTCCACTGACATGGTATGCTCAGCCGCTGTCAGCACCAGCTCCACAGGATGCACCAGCTTGGTACAGCCAGGCACCGGGGTGGTATGAGCAGCTACCGGATTGGGCTACCGACCTCTCCGACAGAGTAGGAGATTTGGAGATCCGGCAGGACGCTAGGGGCGTACGAGCTAATGAGCATGATAGGATGATGAGAGACATCTACCGCCAGCAGTTTGGGAGGAACTTCGACCCCAGCTTCTTCCCGTTTCCACCACCGCCTCCACCTCAGTGATGACCATGCATGATTGACAGTATTAGCCGCTCCACCGCCGTCTTGTGAGTTCATTTTTCTTTATTTCTTTTCTTTGTTTCTTTTTGAACATTAGGGACAATGTTTGTCTCAAGTATGGGGTGGGGTGTGACTATCGTTTGTAATAACTCTACTCACTTTGCTTGACTTGATTCGAGAACACTTTGAATGTGTTGATTATCCTTTCTTGCAAGTTTCACAATGTGAGGAGTTTTATCTAAATCATATTGAGAAATCGAAGTTGAAATCACAAGATAACTCTACTCACTTTGGCATGTTTGATGTGGGAGGGCCATGAAAGCAATTGTTTGCATTCAAAGAATAGAAATAATAGGTTTGGGGAAGTCAATCATGATGATGAGTAACTCGGGTGTTTGTGTCTTGCCAAAGTCGGATTGATCAATATTCCTAACGGATTATGGTATGTGCATTAACGGTTTGAGGCATCTCGAAATTTGAGAAACGCCAATCTCCTAGGCTTCGGTTTTTGTGCACCGCTGTCCATAACTCCAAAAGTGAAGTCGAAAAATGATGTGAAAAGAAGAGAACAAAGCTCAAAGTTGATGGTGTTGCAAATCGAAATAAAAAGAAAAGAGTTAGTTGTCCACTTTCCCGGATTCATGCACCACACTCCTTATAAGTTTTCCCTCCCTTCTGCATTCTAGAC
The DNA here is from genome assembly GCA_033239125.1 of Fagopyrum homotropicum. Taxonomy (NCBI): domain Eukaryota; kingdom Viridiplantae; phylum Streptophyta; class Magnoliopsida; order Caryophyllales; family Polygonaceae; genus Fagopyrum; species Fagopyrum homotropicum. The sequence continues at coordinate 54,043,911 of BSWB01000002.1, forward strand.
CTTATTTGGAAGTCCTTAAGATCAAAAGAGTGTTATTTAGCTTGGTGATCTAAATTGAAGTTTCTTATGCTTGATTTTGATAATGCTTGAAGGTTATGATGTTTAAATTGAAGTTTAACCAATTCATGATGTTTCTTTCCTCTACATTCTTTGGTTATGTATATGAGCGTTTCAAGAATGAATGAAGCAAGGTTTGAGAATGATCTATTGACTAGAAGCACATTTACCTAACAGATGTTTTGTTTTTGAGCTTGCATGCATATTTCATCCTAACTTATGTTCTAAAGCTTTCAAAAGACCTTGCTTGGGGACAAGCAAGTAGCAAGTATGGGGTATTTTATTATCATGAAATATTGTGATATTATAGGCACTTATTCTAGTTGTTTTTCATCCATTATAGTGTTCATTGATAGGGCATTGAAGCATTTGTTAGCTAGTTTGTCTATATTTTCGATATGGAGGTCTACATTAGTTTTGTGTTGATTATAACTGAATAAGAGCTAAAACCGGACCATTTGAGAGAGATAAGAGAGGATTTGAGCACATCCAAGGATTAGGAACATATCAAAGAAGCCAAAGGAGATGCTAGGATGAGGAATGGCACGACACAAAGGAAACCACAAGCAATTTACACTTCCACGCCCTAAAAAACGGCCGTAGAGAAGTCCACGCTCTAGGCCGTGGATCTTGGCATCATAAGCGTGGAGCATTCCAGAGAGTTACACGGTCTAAATTACGGTCGTGGAAATCATATGAGACCGTAATCCAATTCCACGCTCTAAACCACCGTCGTGGAACCCCTTGAGACCGTGATTTAAGCGATCTTTTGACGAACCAATTATTGTCACATCATTTACGCAATGTGCCGGACGGTTATTTTATCCTTTCTTATAAAAGGGTCAGAGAAGAGAGTTTCGGACATCCACGCTTATCGCTTAGCCTTGCTTAGGGTCGCTTTGAGAGAGTTCGAGAAGGACTTAGCGGAAGCACGGGCAATTTGGATTTTGGAAGATCGTGTGTGGCGGAAGTTGCGCCTTTTTTCTAGGTTTTGTTATTGAAGACGGATTGACATCTCGTTCTTCATACTTGCCTTAGATTTTGTGAGATTTTGTGTTCTATTCCGAATCCATTGAATATTCCGATTTGTATTTCGGTTTTGAGATTGACTTTGAGTTATATTCGAGTTTTCGAAGGTTTTCATCTTTTATTCTTCTTAAATTGATTTGTGATGTCATGACAATGGTTATTGGCTAAAACCCTTTAGCAATTCTAAGTTGAAGGGTTAATAATTGTGGCTTAGATGATGATAGATCGATCGTAAATTGATTGGACCCTGAGAGTTAGAGAGATCTCGTCGACGAACCAAGATCACGGTCTATTCTTAAACTTCCACGGCCGTGGAACTCAAGATCTACCCGTGATTTGCCCTAGTTTACGAACTTTGCTTTTACTTTGATCCAAAGTTAAAGATTAGCTTTAATCTAGTCTAGGTTTGCCTTTTTCTAGGTAGTAGTGAAGCCTCAACAACCTCTACTTTGATTTCGAATGTCACAACCTTAATCGGTTTATTTAGTCTTGATCCTTGGGTTACAAGTTTGGGTATTTGAGATTAATTCTTGTCTATAAATCCTTTCTATACTAAAGCCTCAACAACCTTTATAGAGAGTGTCTTTAAATAAGTCATATAAAGCCTTGGAACTTCACCGTACATTGCTTTACCTTAGCATACCTTTGCAACTCTTAACTATGTCCTTAGTTCTTTAGTATATCTTGAATCGATTGCCACAATTAGATACCTGGATCTTTAGGGTTGTTGTTTTCCCAGTATTTGCAAAGCTTATAACATTTACTTGCTTGACGATTTGCGAACTGAATTTGTTCCCCCCAAATCCTTGAGTTCGATACTCTGGAATTCTTGCTTTACTACGCCGATCCGTACACTGCGGGTTTGCTTGCTTTGATTCTAGTTTTATATATTTAAAGCTTATTTGCACGCACGCTAAGTGGCGAACAGTGTCCATAGAAGACACTCATCAATACCTTCGAGATGAGCCTCAAATAGGGGTGAGTGAATTTGTTGGAGTACTCACCCCCTGCATGAAACTCGGACCTAGTTGCGGCCTGTCAAAACTCCATCAAATCAGGTGTCGGAATAGGTTCCCACCAGTTGTCAGAAGCGGCTATAGTCACCCCTAATGCCTCTTGCAGCTGGGTGTAGTCCAATGTGTACTTTCTTTTTTTGAACATGAATGTAAGTCCAAAACACCCATGGTCCACCGTTTCCATTTTGAAGGTGGCAATGAACTGGCGGCTGAGCTCGGGGTATGTTGGGGCGGTTGTTATCATAAAATCCCCAAGCCCAGCGTTGTGGAGAAGTTTCTGCATGCTCTCCAACAAACCCAATTGTTCCAAAGTAGGAACGTCCAAGAATCGGCTTGCATACACATCCCGAGTTTGTGCAATCCTATACCGCATCGTTTCGGCTTCTGAAAACTTATACTTCTTCTGATTCTCCATCTCTTGAAGTTTGAACAATCAAAGGAATTAGAAATTTTAGAAAATTAAGTAAGAAACGAACCCTCTGTTGTGTTTTCCGCAGGGGCGGCACGACGCAAGGACGGGAGCTTGCAGATGCAGGGGCGGGCAAAGAGCAGAAGGCGATTTTGGGTGTTCAGCAAAGGTGGTGGCGATGGGGCTTTTCCAACGTCTGCTTTCCTGTTGCACACGTCGCTAGAGGTGGGGCAGTGGAGTTTTGATAGTGAGAGTGTTGAGGTGGTGTTTGTGAGTGGTGGTGGAGAGGGTTGGTGTCGTAAAGGAGGCGGCGACACTAAGTTGCCGGAGGTGGCGCAACAACATTTGGACAGGGCGGTGTGAGATCTTCCAGAGGGCACGAGGGCATGGGAGGCGAGTTGGCTAGGTTTTTGGAGGATGAAAGGAGAGGGAGTAAAGAGGGCGGTAGATGTAGGTTATTGTTGGTAAGTGTATTTTTTTCTTTCCTTAACATAACCCCAGCGGCGGCCCTTGTCAACGCGGGGGCGGTGACAAGGAAGAGGGGTATGCAGCCTCAGGGCCGGGGGCGGGGCTGAGGATGTGTGTCAAGGGTGGCCGCCGCAGGGGCGTCGGGTGTCACCGCGGGGCGGTGGCCAACGTGAGCAGACGCTGGCCCAGCGCCGGGGGCGGCGCTGGCCGTGGGTGTCACCGCAGGGGCGGGGACTCAGAGCCGCATGAGCGGTTATCTTGACAGAAGTTCCTCTTCTTATTCCTTCGGGTTGCCTCCCAAGCAACGCCTTTGTTTTACATCGTTGGCTCGACGTAGGGACTCTTCCTCTATGATTTAGCCTCCTCCAGTATCAACTTTGGGTTTATAACCGTTTGAGAAGGTAATCGTCCGGAAGCCCTAGTTTCAATTCTTGTAATGGCTTCCGCCATTTGACCAACCTGTTTTTCAAGGTTCTTGATGCTAGATTCTGTTGTTTGGACAAGAGTAGAAAAGTGTTTAGCAAAAACCTGCAACATATCTTAAGTTTTGATACTTACCTTGACGGGGCTGCTGTTGTTGGTTTTGTTGATCCCTCCAACGCAAATTCTGTTGGTCACACCAGTTCGGCATGAAATTCTGTGCATAGGGATCGTTCCTAGGCCTTTGTTGCTGTGGTTGTCCATAACCCATTGCGTTTACCTCACCATCGGCATCCTGGACTTGTGGACACATGTCCGTTGGATGGTATGGGTCAGCACATACTCCACAAGCTTTGAGCTGTTGTGGGGTTCCCATAAGTGTTAGCCTCTTCACCATTTCCTTCAATTCCGCGAGCTCGGTAGAGATCTCGCTCTTCCCGGAACTCACAGCATGAACTCCTTTCTTTGCCGGGGTTCGTCCAAAGTTCCGAGTACCTTCCGCTAGTTCCTATATCTTTTCCAAAGCAAGGTCAGGAGTAGAGTTAAGAATATTACCTCCGCAAGTAGCATCGACGATCCTCCTTTCATTGTCTAGAAAGCCATTGTACAAGTACAAGACTAGATCTTGAGTTTAATATCCGTGAAAAGGACAGCTGGATCGGAGGCGTGCAAACCTCTCGAAGTACTCGTGGAGTTTCATTTGCCTCTTGCTCGATGTTGCTTATAGCTTTCTTCAAGCTATTGGCCTTCTTAGCAGGAAAGTATTTCTCCAAAAACGCCTTGTGAAGGTTCTCCGAAGTGTCAATACTTCCGGATGGAAGGTGGTAATACCAATCATCCGCGGAATCTTTGAGTGTGAAACCGAATTCCCTCATTTTGATTTGTTCTTCGGTAATGTTGGCCGGCTTCATGCTCATACACACGGTATGGATCTTCCCAAGGTGCTTGATGGGGTCTTCCGCACTTAGCCCATGGAAGGATGGGAGCAAGTCGATAAGGCCCGGCTTGAGCTCAAAGTTGACTCCTTCCCCTAATGCCTGTATAGTGACCCCAAGAGGGTTTTGAGCCAAGGTGGGCTACGTAAGTTGATGAAGAGTACTGTCAGCCATCTCTTGTTAAAGTTGCCGGGGAGTTTTAGTGTTTTATTGTTATTAGTGTTTTATTGTTATTATTGATTATTGATTTGAAACATAAAAATGATTCAAACCAATAATCAATAATAACAATAAAACACTAAAACTCCCCGGCAACGGCGCCAAAATTTGACCGAAGGTATTTCTATGGTCGTTTATACCCAATCAAAAGTAAATCCCGACTTAGCACTAAGAACAAGTATAATGATTAAGTAAGGGTCGAACCAAAGAGAGTTAAGGTGTTTTAGATGCGATTATCGATTATAGTGACAAGTAACAAAAAGGGGGAGGGGGTTTGGTTGATTTGATGCACACAAAAACTTATGAAAACGATTATTGCGACGAGTAAGACAATTGGTGGATGAATCTACACTAGGTTTATTTTAAGCATGCAATTGTTACTTTGGTGAGTTCCTTTTACTAGTTTTCAAGTAATCTCCCATCTCGGTCATATATATGTGTTGAGCCAACCGGCATCAGCACAACTTAACAAGTTGCGTTCCGTAAACCTACAAGAACAAATAACAAGTTAGATTTCAAACAAAGACTAAGGGATATAAAGAGAAGATTAAAACCATTAAACTTTTCTTTATATTTGTGTTCCTTTTCTTTAAGTAATTACAACCCGTTATTACTTAAAGTTGCTACTAGATTAAAGACCCGAACCCAGAACCTATTAATCCTAGTTGTTTGCATACACTTTAGAACCTAAGGTGATGAATCTCAAGCAAAAGTAAACATGCAATTAGACAATGGAGATCAAGGAAACACAAAGTATTACTGAATGAAAACTTATATTAAAAAGAACTTACAACCAAAGTAACAAGGCAGCTTCAAACCAAACCAATGTAGCAAGGGAGTTAGCAACTCATTACAAAGGTAGCAAGACAATCTAAGTGGATAATTTGTTGGCTAGCAAGATGGATAAGTTGGATGATTCTAGCAATCAACCAAGGACTATTTATACTACAAAAGACACTAAATAGGAGTAAATGGCCGGCCCAAAACAACCACCTTTAATGCCATAAAGGTGGTTTAAACAGCCGGAGTAAAGCTTCTGACGTTAAGCCGCAGCGGCGGTCTTCAGCTCCGCAGGGGGGTGAAGGAAAAAACGCTTGATCTTCTTCAGGGCCGCAGGGGCGGCTAGGCAACTCCGCTGGGGCGGATGTTCAATGCTCTTCAAACGTCTGACATGTTCGCCACTAAACGTGCATGCAATCAAGTCTTAAATTTATAAATCTAGAATAAAAACAAGCGAACCCGCAGTGTACGGATTGGCGTAGATTAGCAAGTATTCCAGAGTATCGATCATAGGGATTTGGTGAAACTAAATCCAATTTCAGATTATCGAGCAAATAAGATGTAAAAGCTTTGCAAATATTGGGAAAACAACAATCCTAAGGATCCAGGTATCCAATTGTGGCAGTCGATTCAAGATATACTATATATATAAAGGACAAAGTTAAGAATTGCAAAGGTATACTAAAGTAAGGTAATGTACGATGAAGTTCCAAAACCCTATATGTCTAACCCAAGGACACTCTCTATAAAGGTTGTTGAGGCTTCAGCATAGAAAGGATCTAAGGACTAGAATTGATTTCAAATACCCGAACTTGTAACCCAAGGATCAAGACAAACTCAAACGGTTAAGGTTGTGACACTCGGAACCGAAATAGAGGATGATGAGTCACCCTACGACATAGAAAAGGGCAAGCCAAGACTAAATTAAAGCTAATCTTTAACCTTGGATCAAAATAAAAGCAAAGTTTGTAAACTGGGATGAATCACGGTTAGATCTTGAGAACCACGGCCGTGGACACCCAAGAACAGGCCGTGATTTAGGTTCGTCGACGAGATCTCTCTAACTCTCAAGATCCAATCAATTTACGATCGATCTATCATTATCTAAGCCATAACTATCAACCCTTCACTTTAGAACTACTAAAGGGTTTTAGCCAACAATCATTGTCATGATATCAATATTCAAATTAAAGAGAATAAAAGATGAAAACCCTCGAATACTCAATAGAACTTCAAAACCAATTCTCGAATCCGAAACACAAGAATCAATGTTTAATGGATTCAGAATATATAACACAAAACCTCACAATAATCTTAGGCAAGAAGGAAGAATGGGATCTCAATCCGTCTTCAATATCAAACCCTAAGAAAAAGGCTAAACCTTGGCGATCTTCAATCAACCCTAGGTGAGGATGCTCCAAGCAAGGTAAGCGGCCGTTCACGTCCGTCGGCGTCTTAACGGGATCAAACGCGAGTATTGCGAGATTAAGCGGACATAAGCGCGGATCCCCAAAACTCCTTTTTCTGACCTTTTTATAACACGGGAAAGAAATAACTGTCCAGGCCCATCACATAAATAACGTGGCAAATGAAGACTCGTCAAAAGATCTCCTAAATCACGGTCTCAAGGGTTTCCACGACCGTAGTTTTGGGCGTGGAAATGGATTACGTTCTCTTGTGACTTCCACGACCGTACTTTAAGCCGTGTAACTTACTGGAATGCTCCACGTTCGTGACGCCAAGTTCCACGGCCGTGGTTTAGAGCGTGGACTCTTCTACGGCCATAATTCAGGACGTGGAAGTGTAAAACACTTGTGGTTTCCTTTGTGTCGTGACATTCTTCATCCTAACTCCTTCCTTAGCTTCCTTGATGTTTTCCTAATCCTTCAATACGATTGATTACTCCATTTTCCCTCTCAATTGCTCCTTTTCACCTACAATCAACAAAAAAGCTAGTGTAGACATCCATATCGACATAATAAACTAAAAAGCTAACAGTTGCTTCCAAACTTCATCCATGTACACAATAATAAGGGAAAAGTGACCAAAATAAGTGCCTAGACTATCGCAATATTTCATGCTAACAAAATGCCCCATACTTGTCACTTGCTTATCCCCAAGCAAGGTCTTTTAAAAGCTTAGAATACGAGTTAGAATGTAATATGCATGCAATTTCAAAAAAAACAAAAACATCCTTTAGGTAAATGTGTTTCTAGTCAATAGATCATTCTCAAACCTTGCTTCATTCATCCTTGAAACGCCTATATACATAAAACAAAGAATGTAAAGCAAAGAAACATCATGGATTGCTTAAACTTTAAGACAAACATCATAACCTTCAAGTATTTTCAAAATCAAGCATAAGAATATCAATTTAGAACACCAAGTCAAATAACATTCTTTTGATCTTAAGGACTTTCAAGTAAGGTCTAAATGCGGAAGGGAGGGAAACTTATAAGGGATGTTGTGCATGAATCCGGGAAAATGGATAACCCAACTCCTTTTCTTTTTATTCTGAATTGCAACGCCATTAACTTTGAGCTTTGCTCTCTTCTTTTTCACATTATTTTTCGACTTTACTTTTGGAAATATGGATAGAGGTGCACAAAAACCGAAGCCTAGGAGATTGGCGTTTCTCAATTTCGATATGCCTCAAACCCTTGATGCAAATACTATAATCCGTTAGGAATATCGCTCAATCCGACTTTGGCAAGACACAAACACCCGGCTATGTGAATGGTGCCGAGTTACTCATCATCATGATTGATTTCCCTAAACCTATTTTTTCTATTCTTTGAATGCAAAATTTTGCTTTCATGGCCCTCCCACATCAAACATGCCAATTATCAACTCCTCCAAATTTCCGGATAGGTAAGGGGGGCAATTACTTTTATTTTGGGGCTAAGTGATTAAAGAAAGAAATAAGAAAATCGAATTGCCTTAATCATTTCATAAAGAAGTATAAGAACTCATCATGTGATTTCAACTTCAATTTCTCAATATGATTTAGATAGAACTTTCACATTATGAAACTTGCAAGAAAGGATAATCAATACATTCAATTCCTTTTCAATTCATTATTCCGTTTAAGCATATAATTGTCATCAAAAACTCATTCCACAAGTAAGAGTTATCATAGAAGTCATCTCTAATCTTAGAAACACAAGAACTCTTTCAAAAATTTTCAAAATTTGCAAATCTTTATGGGTTTTTCAAAATTTTTCATGCAATGCAATAATGAAACGTGTGACTATGGAAATGAAACATGCAAAGTGTTATGGATAGAAGCAAGAAAATGTAGTAGAGTTATTACAACACATAGTCAAACCCCACCCCATACTTAGAACATACATTGTCCTCAATGTTCGAAAAAGAAATAAACAAAAGAAGAAAAGAAAAATGAACTCACTAGAACGGTGGTGGGGCGGCTGAAACTGGTAATCCTCATGGCGCATCACTGTGGAGGTGGCGGTGGTGGAAACGGGGAGAAGTCAGGGCTGTAGTACCGCCCAAACTGCTGGCGGTAAATCTGACTCATCATCTGATCATGCTCCCGGCTCCTAGTATCCTGTGTGTCTCTATGAATCTCCAAGTTACCAACTTGCCTAGAAAGGTCGGTAGCCCAACCCGGTAGCTTCTCATACCAAGCCGGTGGCCGGCCGTACCATGCCGGTGCGTCCTGTGGAGTCGGTGTTGCTGGTGCTGCTGGTGCTTGACTGTACCAAGGTGGTGGAGCTCCCATCCACTCCGGATGTGCTCCGTACCAAGCGGGAGGAGTATCCATCCATGTCGGTCTCTCACTCACGCTAGCACGGCGAGAGGAAGAGGCTCCTGAAGATCCAGCGGGTCGTGGTGAACGCCTAGGAGGGTCAGGGAAGTGTGCCGGCTGATCCGGGAAAGTGCCAAAGTCCTGCTCCTCACCTCCTCCCTCAAAACTATCACCTCCTCCAATCTCCTCCTTAATATCTGCAGCCGGTACCTCATCGGAGACGTAGGGAGGTGCCACTAGTCTATTCGCATGCATAGCAGTGAATGTCTGCTTCCAATTATGGTGTCCAGCCATAATGGAATACTCAGGGAGCCACGGGATGCCTCTACCTCCTCTCTCCTCCCATGGCATACCAGCGGTAGGTGGACCGCGGTGCCTAGGGAAGATGATACCCCTCGTCATCAAACTATTGAGACCCAAAGGTCTCGCTACATTCCTAGTACAAGCAGAAAAATCTATCCCCAGCTGCCTAGCAATGTGGGTAACCATACCACCATATCCAATGTTGCCGGCTCTCTTATTCTTGAGCTTACTCATGGTGGAGGCTAAGAGGGTAGCACAGTCAACTGGTCTACCGTGCAACATAGAGTAAAGAAGGAACAGCTCATCTGTCTTAATCTTCTGAAGGGTCTCGGTCCTAGGGAAAAGACACTCAGAAAGGACTCTATGGGCTATCTTCAAGGCTAAGTTATAGATGAGCTTAGCCTTGGTGTCAACTGGCTGCCAGCGGTTCTCGCTGGCATAGATCATGACTATGTCCTCCTAGAAGTCCTTAGCGTATACACCGCTAGGAAAATGACCATTGAAGGTCTCTTGGAACCCAAAGAAGGCTCCGAACTCCAAGATCGAGAACTCGTAGTTCTCCTCCATCAGCCGAAAGGAAACTGTCCTTTCCATAGCACTATGCTCAAAAGAAATCACAAACTCCCTAGTGATCTCCTCATATACGTCTTCCCTAATAGCGGAGAAGACGATCAAACCGGCTCTATCTAGAAGTCATGTCAGGTCATTCACTACATTCAGCGGCTCTAGCTCCTCAAGAACTAAGTCACGCGGTCCTATAACCGCCCTCTTCTCGATCCTTTCTAAGGCATTGAGGTAATCCTTATGGATGGTTGGAATTCTAGAAGGTCGGGGTGATGGTGGCTCACTAGGGGGTGCTTAGGAGGAGGAGGAAGTATCACCTTTCCTCTTCTTGCTTCTAGTAGGCATTCTCCTTATCAAATCCATTTCAGAGAAGAAATCACGGTCTGTTCTACAGAAACCACGGCCGTGGAACCTCCAGGGACCGTGGTTCGGCACTATTTTGCTCAAATCTCAACAAATCATTCACCAAATCAACAAAGCTTGTCCTAGACTAATTTCAATCTCAATCCTATGCAATTCCTCTAAGTTCTTGCGAGAAATAGACCCGAATTGACGAAGTAGAGAAATAGAAGAAAAACCTAGGTTTTTGGATCTTTGAATCCAAATTTCGCCTTCTGTAGAGATTTTCCACTTGATTTTTTGATTAGATCTTGTAGATGATCGGAAATGCTTCACTTTAGCACCAAGAATCGCTCGAAACGGTTTCCGAACAAAGAAATGCGGGATGGGGAGGATTTTCGGCCTTTAGGTCGTGGAATTGGGGAATGGGGTGTTTTTATGAAGGAAGGTGGTTTATATAATGGCCGTAAAAATCTTTGCAAATCACGGTCACTCGGGGTGTTCCACGGCCGTGGAACTGTACGGACCCGTGGTTTTTGGTGAATTTTCTTAGATTTTGAAGAATTACGGTCAATGTAGCTTCCACGACCGTGGTTTAGGGCGTGGAACTCTCTGTATTGTGTCAAAACCCAAGTTTCGTCAATTCCTTCTAGCTTTTCCTCCTTCCATTTCTTATTCCATTGCTCCTACATCCAAAAACACAACATACCGGAAGGTATCGAGGGCAAAACAAAACAAAAACGTCTAAACTAGTCTAATCTAAGAATGAAAAACGAAAGTGAAATAGCTTGGGTTGCCTCCCAAGTACCGCTTGTTTAAGGTCTCTAGCTAGACTGTACCTACGTCTATTCGAGTGCGGTAGGCGCGAACTGCTCAGCTTGGAGCTCCGGTGAGTACTTCTTGAGTCGTTGACCGTTCATCTTAAAACTTCCGCCTTTCTCACCCCATACTTCAACTGCGCCATGGGGAAAAACGTGTTTGATTAGATAAGGTCTGGTCCAATGAGATTTAAGCTTACCTGGAAAAGCCGAAGTCTCGAATTAAAGAGTAGAACTTGATCTCCTTCCTTGAGGTCCTTTGGAATGATATGCTTATCATGCCAAACGCTTCGCTCTCTCCTTATAGATTTTGGCGTTCTCGTTGGCGTTTAAGCGAAGTTCTTCAAGTTCGTTAAGGTCTAAGAGGCGCTTTTCGCCTGCTTCCTTCATGCTGAAGTTCAACCACTTTACCGCCCAATACGCCTTATGTTCCAGCTCTACCAGTAAGTGACAAGACTTCCCATACACAAGCACTAGTACAAATACCCCTCCTAGACCACGGTTTTTTTGTACATGGGAACCCGGTTAAGGAAGCGTGGTTAACGGGAGCGAGGTCCGGGCATTCGCACCACGTTAAATGTCACCGAGTTATTTTTTTTTTCCGGACCCCGGTTATTATCAAATAACCGGGGTATTTTTCGGACCACGGTTATTATAAAATAACCGGGGTATTTTTCGGACCCCGGTTATTATAAAATAACCGGGGTATTTTTCGGACCCCGGTTATTATAAAATAACCGTGGTATTTTTCAAAACTCACTTTTTATAATAACCGGGGTATTTTTCTACCGGTTTTTAAAATTTCAAAATCTTTCCCGTTTCTACATAAAACCGTGGTAATTTTTAACGGTAATTTATTATTTTTAATATGAAAATAGGTAATTTTGAACCTGCTTAAATTACACAATTCGTATTGTACGTAACTGATATTATTCATCAGAAAATAAATAATATTAAGCTAAAATGCAGCAAAATAGGTAATTTTACTCCCTACTTAGAATCGGGTTTTGTTTTTGCGTAGATCAAGTAATTCTTGTCTTACAGACCTTTTGCTTTTATGTTCTAACATCAATGTAATTACTTAGTTTTTGTATCTGAGTTTTGGATGGGGTACTTCATATCCATATGAGAAGAAACAACCCCCATGCGAGTTATGTTGTGGTAATCTTGAGGGACATGATCCGCAAGTCCTGGGAGGATCAATCCTATAAAGCGTGAAAGCTGTCAATAACCACCCTTCTCTATAGGCTGGGTTTGTGGTGTTTGAAGAAAGAATGAAGGTGACTGATCTGGGAAGAAACTCCGTGAGTATTGAGAGATTGGGGGCCGAGTCACAACATCCATGAAAAGAACAACATTAGGATGTCCTAGCCTTATCATCATTTCAGCCTGCATAAAAAGGGAGTAACAAAATGAGTCATGCATATCTGATAAGTTTATTTAGTTAAGCAGAGGCATCAGATTGGAACTTTACTTCACACTTAAACTGAAAGAGCACATCACTGGTGAAGTCTTGGACCAAGAATTTCTTCACACCAACTTCCTACAATAAGCGAGCATATAGTTTTGTAATACAAACAAGTCCTAATGTGACCATAAATCCATGACAGCAGTCAATACTCTTTCTCCCAGAAGTATTCATTAGTCTTAAAGTGCTTGCTACAGTGGAAGAAATAACAATAACTAATAATTATAAATTAAAAATAAAGATGTTTCACTTTTAAGGAAGTAGAGTAGCACCATATGGAAGTTTTTGTAACAGTTTGATATATTTGTACCAAATGAAACAAAAATATTGTGTAATAAATTTTCAAAATTCTAAAAATATTGTGTAATAAACTTTCACACATCTAGCCTGGATCTTGGATCATTGTGCCCATAAAACTAGCTTTGTATGTCTGTTACTCGATTGATAAACTTGAGCAACAGGTAAAATAGATGGAAGTGAATTGTAAAAAAAGATATAATAAGGTCATATGCTGATACAACTTCTGCAAAGAACCATACAGAAGTTCCAGTTATCATCTTTCTTTTGTGTCGTGTGTTAGTTGAACCTTACAAGTTATAATCTTAGTTTCACATTTTTTGTGATGAGACACGGTATATGACATCTGTGAATAAAAAAGTATAGCAGAACTTACAGTTCCATTCCACTCTCCTTGGTACACTTTGCCATATGAACCTGAGAAGCAGAATCCAGAAAACTGATCAAACTACTAAAATAACTGGGAATGAATGATCAGGGGGATCTAGATAACAATTTAGTAGTATATTGTCTACAATGCAACATCGTATAAGAATATCAAACATAAAAACATAGATAGGACATTCAAGTCAACATGGATCGGCAATGCAAAACAGCATCAAGGATGGACCATCTTAATTGATTATCGGCATTCAACAACTCTTAACATATAATACAAAGTTGCAACGAAAAAAAAGATAAAGATAGGACCGTTGTCATGAATTCACTGAATAAAAATTTAATCGAAAGGAGTTTTATGGGAGGAAAAATGAATTGTAAAATGAGTTGTTGGTCCTTGAGCAATTTAATCCTGGGGAAACTTTTCGATAATGTTTACAAGTACCAAGGCTGTTTAGCATCACAATAGACCAGTTTCTATAGAAAAACTGAATCGGAAAACACTCATTTTCACTTTCACCATAGACAGCTGGAGTTTGTGAAGAAGATCTTACCTTTGCTATCTCCCATTGTACCACCTCATCTACTCCAGAGGAGCAAAGCACAACAGCTTAAGATATTTCATCCAATATGCTTGGGGACTTTAAAACTACAAATGCAGATAAGTTACCAAGAGAAACAAGATTAAGTACCTCTCTCATAAGATGTTTGCTGGACGACGTTTTAATGGTCATCCTCGTCTACCCTAGGGCAGTTGGTTAGCAAAGCTTCACTAGATTCATACTGCACCAAAAGAAGTTGCCCAATTTTTACAATCTGTGTAAATAATAATATCAAGTGAAGTCAAAGTTACAAACCTAACATCCACAAAATAGACAGTAGTGATAATCATCTTTGAGCTTCATCAACAGCTCAAGTAAATCCTAGAAACAAAGCAAATCATACATACTTGATCATATTCTAATGCATCTCCAAATAAAATCCAAATGTCAACAGACGAAGATCCTACAAAAATGAGCTTATCTTCGAATCCTATTTCATGATAGTGACAAAAAATAAAGCTACAAATTACTACCAATCCTGCAAAAATGAGCTTATCTTCAAATCCAAGTCCAGTCACAATCACCCCAAAACATTGTTTTCTCATAGACAGAAGGACGTCAATTTCTACACCTTAGGTATATCTCAGTTAATACTAACATTTGCAAGCTCAAGTTTCGGGAAGCAGACCTAGTGGTTGGTGTTTAGCATCAATAATACAAGTACTAGGGTGCCCAGAAACCTTTTGATATGTTCAAGGATCATACTAACATCATTAAAAATCTTACTCATCAACTTCCATTCTTGAGAAATCAAAGAATACCTTTATTGCCATTTAATTGGCTGCTCTGATCATATATGTTCAATAGAAGGTTGGACTATATCCAAACAACATACTAATAAAAGTTATAAAACTGAATCATAAAACAGATTTATGAGAAAGAATAAACAATATTCTTTACCTTCAAACGTCTAAACATTGCCTGAGAGTTGTTCCATGTACCATCAATCAAAATGAAGTTTAGAGCATGAGTATTGTTTGCCTGCAGAGAATAAGTGTTTAAACAGCATGACAAACTCCTCAAAAATCAAGTTCAGAGTAATCTTGATGCCATACCTAGTGCAACCATAGTGGAACCAAGCACCTAGGGTTAGGCGAGGGACAATGCCGCTCCCTAGTCTCCATATGCTTGCTCGACTTCAATGCTTTAACAACCATAAGTTATCAAGGAAAGGGATATAATCCACTGGACCAGGCCCCTCACAACTCTCCCAATTTAATGTCGTCAGATTCTCAACCTCTCTCCGATACTTCCTCTCCATTACCACCTTGATATCCCTGCGGCTAATCTGAAATTGGCGTGTCTGAACCTCGATCATCCTTATCTTCTTCTGTCGGTGGATCTAACGACGACGATAATGGAGATACTGGAAGTGATGAAGACGGTGGTGGAGGCGGTGGAGGTTGTGATGAGGGAGAGTGAAATTGTTGTCGCCTCCGCTTGCCGCTCCTAGTCGCCACTCACAGTCGTCGTCAGCTGGTAGAGACGATGCTATCAGAGATGGTTGGGATTTGGCCGGGTACTTGAACACATAGGACTATCAGATGGTTGGGAGAGTCGGGAGATCGACAGGGATAGAGATTGATTACTGCTATTGAGGGGTTTTTTTTACCACGGTTATTAATAATCCGGGGTCCGAAATTATTATATACCACGGTTAGTTTATATAACCGGGGTCCGAAATTATTATACCACGGTTTTTTATAATAACCGGGGTCCGAGATTTTTGAAAAAAAAATAAAAATTGATTGAACTCGGTTATAAATATAACCGTGGTCCGAAAATATCTTTGACCACGGTTCTTTCAAACCGTTCCAAAGTAAGCGAGGTCTAGGGTGTGTTTTTGTACTAGTGAAGGTTGTATGGTGTCGTTCCTATGGGAATCTTGTATGCAGTCCGTTATGCCCATAATGCATCATCTAGCTTCAAAGACCAATCTTTCCTTGTCTTCGAAACTATTTTCTCTAGGATTCCTTTAATCTCCCGATTCGAAATCTCCACTTGTCCACTTGTTTCTGGATGATTAGGGGTGGCGATCTTGTGAGTCACCCCATACTTAGCTAGTAGTGCTTCGAATCGTCGGGCAATAAAGTTAGAGCCTCCATCACTAATGATAGTCCGTGGTGTCCCAAACCTTGGGAACATAGTCTTGTTGAAGAACTTAACCACAACCATGGCATCATTAGTTGGAGAGGCAATTGCTTCAACCCATCTCGAAACATAATCCACGGCTAGAAGTATGTATTGGTTTCCACAAGACGATGGGAAAGGTCCCATGAAGTCTACTCCCCAAACATCGAAGATCGCTACCTCCTGAATGTTATTAAGAGGCATTTTGTTCCTCCTAGATATGTTACCTATTCTTTGACAACCATCGCAGTAGGAAACAAAGGTTTGTACATCTTTAAATAAAGTAGGCAAAAAAAATCCAGATTGCAATACCTTAGCTCTAGTCTTGTTCGAGCTAGCGTTTCCTCCACAAGGTAGTGAATGACAATGACGGATGACGCTTTGTATCTCGTCTTCCGGCACACATCTTCGAATGATGCCGTCACGACCTCTCTTGAAGAGTAGAGGTTCATTCCAAAAGTATTCCCGGACGTCCTTAAATAACTTCTTCCTTTGTGCATCGGATAGTCCGGGTGGTATTTCCTGACAAACCAAATAGTTCACAAAATCAGCAAACCATGGTTCGTTACCTTTAGTTATCTTGTCGATGCACTCCTCTATGATGTGTAAATGCTCGTCCGGAAAGGATTCATCTATAGGTAGATCGTCGTCCTCTAGATGTGGTAGATGACTCAAATGATCCGCAACAGAATTTTCCGAACCCTTCTTGTCACGGATCTCTAGATCGAACTCTTGTAGGAGAAGAATACATCCAATCAGCCTTGGTTTCGCATCCTTCTTTGCAAGTAGATATCGGATCGCAGCATGATCCGTGTATACAATCACCTTTGCACCTACAAGATAAGAATGAAACTTTTCAAAGGCATAGACAATAGCTAGAAATTCCTTTTCAGTCGTGGCGTAGTTAAGTTGCGCTTCATCTAGCGTCTTGCTAGCGTAATAGATTGCATGGGTTTGGCCTTCCTTCTTTTGCCCAAGCACAGCTCCTATAGCTACGTCACTTGCATCACACATATCCTCGAATGGAAGATTCCAGTCCGGAGGTTGGATAATCGGGGCTGAGATTAGAGCTTCCCGAATCTTATGAAACGCATCTAAACAATCCTGCGAGAAATCAAAAACTGCATCCTTCATCAATAGATTAGTAAGAGGTTTTGATATCTTAGAGAAATCCTATATAAAACGTCTATAAAATCCAGCATGTCCTAGAAAGCTTCTTGTCCCCTTCACCGAACATGGAGGAGGGAGCTTTTCTATGGTTTCTACCTTAGCCTTATCCACCTCAATCCCTCTACTAGAGATCAAGTGTCCGAGTACAATGCCTTCCTTCACCATAAATTGACACTTCTTCCAATTAAGAAATAGGTTAATGTCTTCACACCTTTGTAGCACAAGAGAAAGGTTAGAGAGACAATTATCCAAAGAGGAACCATAAACAGAAAAGTCGTCCATGAAAACCTCCATGATCTCCTCTATGTACTCCGAGAAGATGGCCATCATGCGCCTTTGGAAGGTGGTTGGGGCGTTGCAAAGCCCGAACGGCATTCTCCTATAAGCGAACATACCCCATAGGCACGTGAACGTGGTCTTCTCTTGATCGTCCGGATGAATCGGAATCTGAAAGAAGCCACTATAGCCGTCAAGATAGCAAAAATGAGAGTGTTGTGCTAACCTTTCAAGCATTTGATCGATGAAGGGTAATGGGAAGTGATCCTTTCTAGTTGCATTGTTTAGCTTCCGGTAATCAATGCACATTCTCCATCCAATCATGGTTCTTGTAGGAATGAGCTTATTGTTCTTGTTGGTGATAACCGTCATCCCTCCCTTCTTTGGAACAACCTGTACGGGACTCACCCACTTGTTATCGGAGATAGGGTAGATGATACCTGCATCAAGTAGCTTAAGAATTTCTTTCTTGACAACCTCCTTCATGGTCGGATTTAACCGCCTTTGAGGTTGTTGCGAAGGTCTAAAGTCTTCTTCCATTAGGATTTTATGCATGCACAATGAAGGCTTAATTCCTACTAGATCCTCTATAGTGTAACATAAGGCTTTTCTATGTTTCCTTAGAACAACCATAAGCTTACTATGTTCATCTTCGCTTAGATCGGAACTAACAATTACCGGAAAAGTAGAATTAGTTCCTAGAAATCCGTACCTTAGATGCGTGGGATGTGGCTTTAATTCCATCACTATTGGAGTCCCCAATGCTTCCTTAGAAGTCTCTAAGGGTATAGAAGTTGTTGAAGAAGGCTCAAAAGCATTGGTAGAGAGGACGTAATTTTTCTCTGAATCTCCCAAAATTACGGCACCACTGTTACTTCCACGGCCGTGGTTTTGGGCGTAGAAGTCAATTACGGCACCTCTGATAGTTCCACGGCTGTGGTTTTGGCCGTGTAACTTACTAGAGTCCTCTAAATAGGTGATTACGGTCATGTTGGTGGAAACCACGGCCGTGGAATAGCACGACTGACCGTGAATCCTCACATCTTCTGACCCATCGTAGAGCTTTTCAAACTCTTCTTCATGCACTTCCTTTAGCTCCTCCAAAGCTTCAATTTCCTCATTACATTCCTCTTCCTCTCCTTTCTCGATAATGCTCATAGTAATTACCTTTTGCAATGGATCCTTGAATAAAATCGAGCTTACTTCCTCTCTAGATGCCTCTTCGTCATGGATGTTAAACATATCCTCTTCGAGAGCTGGCTCTTTCACCAAAGTAGAAAGAACAAACTTTACTTTCTCCTCTCCTATGTCGAAGGGAAGTCTAGCATTCTTGCGATCTACCATACAACCGGAAGTTGCAAGAAATGGTCTTCCGAGTATGATCGGGACCGGACTATCTACAGGAATGTCAAGCACAACAAAATCTATTGGAACGTAGAACTTACCAAGCTTGACTGGGACGTCCTCAATGATACCGACGGGACGACTTATGGATCGATCCGCCATGTATAGTGTCATCTTCACCGGGATTTTCTTGCATAAGGCAAGCGGTATGATGCTAACGCTTGCTCCTAAGTCACATAATGCATCATATGTAGCATCTCCCACTCCGATTGGGACACAAAATGACCCCGGATCATTCAGCTTTGATGGCATCTTTTCCTTCATTGTTTTGATGAGATCCGATGATTCCGAACTCATCTTAACTTCTCCAAAGTCTTCCAGCTTCCTCTTATTAGAGAGGATCTCCTTTAAGAACTTCCCAGAAGCGGGCATACCTACAATCGCATCAATGAGAGGTATATTAATGTGTTCTTTGCTCATGAGTTCAATGAACTTACCGAATTGCTTGTCTAGACGTGTTCTTGCTCTGGATTGCGGAAATGCTAGGGGCGGTTTGTAAGCTGGAGGAGGAATGTAGATGTTCTCCTTCTCCTTCTCCTTCCCCTTCTCCTTTTCCGTTTCGACGGGAACCTCAACAAACTTAGGCTGCGGGTCGGTAGTTGTCGCTCTGCTCCTAGTTGTGATAGCCATCACCCTTCCTTTCGGGTTATCCCCCGTCTTTCCTGGAAGTTTTCCTTGATTTCTAGGAACTTCCTCAGCATTGCTAAACATTTGGTTTTCTAAAACCTTTTGAGCTTTGTCAACCTTAGTGATGTGATTCTCCAGCCCTTGAAGCTTTCCCAAGATCGTTTCCAGCATGGGATCGGGTTTCTCTTTCCCCGAAGTAGTTCCACTATTAGATGTTTGGTCCTGGCTTTTCAAAGGAATGGAAGAAGAAGATGGTGGAGTTAGTGAATTTCCTGAATTGGGATAAGAATTACCGGAATTTTGTTGTTGGTTGGAACGTCAATTGTTGTTGTTTGAACTCCTATTATTGTTCCAATTGTTATTCCGGTTGTTATTGTTCCAATTGTTCCGGTTGTTGTTCCGGCTGTTGTGATTGGTGTTCTCATTCCCTTTATGGTTATTGTTGTTTCCTAAATAAACAACATCTTGCTCCTTAGGCTTTTGAAGCCCAGCTCTAATGACTTCCTTCAACTCCTAAATTCCGGTGTTGAGAGAAAAAATATGAGTTTCGCAGCTTGTGTTAGCTTCGCCCATTCCTCTACTCGGTTAGCTTCCGTCTTCCGGTGAGAGTACTTCTCAATGACTCGGGCTTGCTTATCAACGAAGTCCCAAGCATCATCTTCTCTCATGTCCATGAATGAACCACATGAAAGGGATTGGAGCTTGAATTGTGTTTTCACATCCAACCCGTTATAGTATATCTCCAACAATTCCAATTTGGAAATGCCATGTGCGGGCAATCCAATAATAAATCCTGAAATCTTTCCCAAGACTGAAACAAACTTTCATTAGATCTCATAGAAAAGGCATTGATTTTACCTCTCAACTCCGCTGTCTTGGATGGCGGAAATAACTTGGTTAGGAACTCCGAAGATAGATCCTCCCATGTATTGAGTCTTCCATTTGGAAGAGCTTGGTACCAAGATAAAGTCTTCCCTTTCAAGGAGAAGAAGAAGGGCTTGATCTTATAATTGTTGGTGGTTGCATTCTTCGGCTTCATTGTCTCCATCAAAATCTCAAAATTCTGTAAATGTCGATGTGGAGATTCAACGCTCGTTCCTCCAAACTTGCTTTGGCGAACGATGGTAATAACTTGTGGGTTGAAGCTAAACCCTTGAATATCGTCAACATCAAAGTTCACACCTAGACGGCGTGGTTGTTGAATCGGATCCATCCTTTGGCCAAGAGTTCTTGGCTCTTCTTCTACACGAACGACTCTCGCATTCCCAGCTGGGACACGAGGAATGGCGGCTGGTATCGGATTAATCCGGACTGGATTAATAGTTGGATCAATCTCCTCTAGTATTGGCATATCCGGATCGAATTCCTTATCGTCGTATGATTCCAATCTAATGGACTTAGTTGGTTTCTTGACCCTCTTCTTCTTCTTAGAATCATTCACCTCCAACTTCATGTCCAACATCATAGCCCTGAGTTCATCAATTTGGAATTGATGACTTGTTTCCGCATCTCTACGAGCTTTTTCACTCAACTGAAGTTGATGTTGAGATTCATCCAACCCCGCTTGTAAATCCTTCTCTTTATTTTCAGCCATCTTCCTTTCCTTTGCTTTCTTCCTAAGAGTTTTCTCAAGTTCCGGATCGAAAGCTACAAGGTCTTTGTTGGATCTAGACCTACGCATATACCTAAAAGAACCTGCAAATAACACTCACAAGAGATATCAAATAACAAGAGCAAAGCTCCCATGCTCGACAACCGAAAACCGAAATTTGGTGTGGACCAAATCCCCGGCAACGGCGCCAAAAACTTGTTCGCTACTAAATGTACGTGCAATCAAGTCTTAAATTTATAAAACTAGAATAAAAGCAAGCGAACCCGCAGTATACGGATCGGCGTAGATTAGCAAGTATTCTAGAGTATCGATTATAGGGATTTGGTGAAACTAAATCCAATTTCAGATTATCGAGCAAATAAGATGTAAAAGCTTTGCAATTATTGGGAAAACAGCAACCCTAAAGATCCAGGTATCTAATTGTGGCAGTCGATTCAAGATATACTATATATATATAAAGGACAGAGTTAAGAATTGCAAAGGTATACTAAAGTAAGGTAATGTACGATGAAGTTCCAAAACCCTATATGTTTAACCTCAGTGATAGCATGAATTATAGTCTATATTTTGAGGTTTGTTTGGACGTTTTATCTTTCATAATCTGCATGTTTGTGTGTATGATATGTGATTATACTACCATTTCATCTACCTTTGCGAGAATCAAGGTCTACACCTAGTTTTATTGTAATTGCAGGTAATTTGGTACGTTTTGCATCAAAAAGGAGCGAAAGGAGTCATGAGTCATTTAGAGCTACATCCAGGAAGCATAGCCATGGATTAAAGATTTACTTTGGACCAGTTTTGAGATATTTCGCATTCAGTTGTGACTCACCTCGGTTGACCAGAGATTCACCTCGACCGAGGCGATCCAGAGACGCCGACTCGACCGAGGCGAATACCTAGGACGCGGCGAGAATATTTTATTCTTGGGTGAGATCTTTTAAAATTGGAAAGAGATCTTATATTTTTGGGCTTGGCTCCTGGAAGGAAGGAGATATACAGAATCATATATTTTACCTATATTTATGGGAAAATATCTTTCTAAGATTTATTATCTTTGGAGGGTTATTTTCCTATAAAAAGGGTTGGATTTCCACAATTCCGACATCACGCTATACCGTCGATCAGGGTTTATAGCACGCAGCAGCAGCATACTCCAGTTTGGGAGTTTTCGAAGAACCTTTTTGAAGGTTGAAGGAAGATTGAAGTCTATAGCTTTTATAGCTTTTTGAAGGGTTTTGTAAGATTGTCTTCAATTCCCTCACTTGTTGTCTTGTCTTGTTGGATTGCCATCCAAGAAACACTTTGTTGTGATATTTGATTCAGTTATTGAAGTCTTTTCACTAAATTCTTCTTTATTCAAATATTCACCTTCTTCCCATATATTTTAATACTTTCATTATGATGATGAACGGCTAATTTCCTTGTGTGATTCTAGGGTGATTGGCTGAAGGTTGTGGGGAAAACAGTGATAGAATAATCTTAGATTCCAGTAGGATCCTGAAAGTTCGAGTCTTTAACCTTAACCCTAAGCATCTCGTTCAGTCGATGAACATCTCGGCCGGGGTGGAACTCTTCTGACCGAGGTGACTTATCTGATCCATAACTGAGAGTTAAGTGTTAGAGTTTGCCAAATCCTATTCTTATTACACCTTCCTGGTTCAAAGCAAGCTTAGGATGAGACTTACCCGGTAATTCCTTAGTTTGTGTACCAACGATCATAAGTGTAGGTAATAAAGGTTCATCCTTTATTGGGGTTTGAGTGTGCTTCCATCCCATCTTTGTGAGTTAGCCTGAGACTTACCCGGTAAAGGTTGATTCTATTCCCTTAGATGGTATGTTAGTTCGAGGTTATAGTTCTTTATCTTGATTCCTTGAGACTTACCCGGTAATAGGAGTTACGGTTTAGGATTAGTGTGTAGTGAGACTTACCCGGTGATCTACTCCACTTTAGAAACACCTTCCCCACGCAAAAAATCTCAGCTTTGTCCGCTTATCTATAGATCTTGAGTTGGAACCACAACTAGATGCTTTAATCCCTAGAATTGCATGTTTGCTTTATTGACTTCTTATCCATCTTTGATTGTGTTAATCGCTCTTGTGGTTAGTATTGACATAAGCACACCGTATTGACTTTGTTTCACCGAGTCCCTGTGATCGACCCCTGAAATTTTCTTGCTTTTACTACGATTGACCCGTACAATGCGGGTTCGCATCCTTGTTTTAAGCTTAAGTCTAGGGTTATAAATTTAAAGCTTGCACACACCGTTTGGAGCGAACAAGTTTTTGGCGCCGTTGCCGGGGACTTGGTCTAGACCGAGCCGGTACGGTTTGCTCTTGGGGCGATTGCCCCGTTTCATCTAACCACTCTACTTGAGTGACTTTTGCAGGTTCTTTCTTAGGTATATGCGAAGAACCCGCGCTGGGAAGGAAATAGTCCCTTACGATCCCGAACCAGAAAAGACATACAAGCGACGCTTAAGAGAAGCGAAGATGGCCCTACAAGACGATCGTGATCTTGCGGCCCAATTGAAAGAGGCGCTAGAGTTGCTGCGCCTCAGCAAGGAAGAACTCAGGCAAGAGAAAGAAGAGAATCGCACCAAGACTGCAGCTATCGAAGCTGAGATAGCAGTCATACGAGACCAGATTCTACTTCGACCAAGGGAAGATCCTCCTGTTGATCCTCGACCGAGGCAGATTCCAGTACCTGACGCCCCGGCCGATGTACTTCCACCTCGGATGCCAGTCCGAGAAGTTCTTCTTGCAGGAATCCCACAAACCCTAGGTCAAAGGATGGACCCTAATCAACAGCTGAGGCGTCCAGGAGTGAACCTAGGAGATCCAGCAGATCATGACTACGAACTTCAACCGCAAGTTCTAGCCATGATTCGTCAATGCCAATTCGGAGGGCTAGAGAAAGAGTCGCCGCATCAACATCTTCAAAACTATGAGATCTTGATGGAAACCTTGCGACCCCCCAGAATCGAGAATAACAACTACAAGCTAAGACCTTTTTACTTTTCTTTAAAAGATAGAGCTCTTACTTGGTATCAATCTCTTCCTCCAGGAAAGATTAGCACATGGGAGGAGATGACTACGGAATTCTTGACCAAATTCTTTCCCCCCTCAAAGACCGCTGAAATGAGAGGGAAGATCAATGCTTTCATCATGAAGGACAAGGAGAGCTTGTCCAAATCTTGGGAGCGCTTCAAGGATATCCTCTTGGATTGCCCACATCATGGGATTCCAAAGATCGAGTTGTTGGAGATCTACTTCAAAGGGCTGGACGGAAGCACCCAGTTCAATCTCCAACTACTTTCCGCCGGTACCTTCATAGACATGGCGATTGATGAGGCTTGGGACTTCATTGAGAAGCAAGCCTTGCACATGGAGAAATATACCCACCAAGGAGCTGAAGGTGGGGTTAAAAGAGTCAACTTTCAAGAGACTCAATCCAACAACAATCAACTCACGTCGTTGAAGAATGATGTGAAGCAATTGAAGGAGCTCTTGATGGCTCAAACTAAGAAGGAAGAGCAAGGGCAAAGGAACAACAACAATAACGGGTACCGTAACAACAACAACGGTCCCCGAAACAACAACTACAACAACAACAATAGAGGATCCAATAGCAACAACTGGAGGGCGAATAACCAAAACTACGGTAACAATCATTCAAACTCCAACTCTAATGATTCCTCTAACCCTTTCCTCTCTTCCCCTTCTTCTTCTTCTACTCCATTGAAAAGCCAAGGGCAAGGATCAAGTTCGTCTCAGCCAGAAAAGAAAGACGCAGTTCTGGAGGCAATCTTGATCAAGCTTAGCGCTATGGAGAATTCTATGACTTCATTTTCGAAGGCCCAAAAGTCCTTCGAACAACAACTTGCTAATAAGGCGAATGAAGCGCCAAGAGATCCAGGGAAGCTTCCAGCAAAGACGGAAACTAACCCTAAGGGCCAATGCATGGCCATAACGACGAGGAGTGGACTTAAAACTGCAGATCCAGTACCTCGCTCAACGCAGACCACCTCGGTCCAGATCCAGTCGAAGAACACCTCGACCGAGATGCCAACCGAGGCGGAGCAACAGAAAGCAGGAGGGACGACAGAAACTTATGTTCCACCTCCTGCATACAAACCACCACTCCCATTCCCTCAGTCCAGAGCCAGAGCACATCTAGACAAGCACTTTGGTAAGTTTCTTGACTTGATGAATAAGCTACATATTAATATTCCTTTTCTTGATGCTATTTTAGGTATGCCCGCCTATGGGAAGTTCTTAAAAGAAATCTTATCAAGGAAGAGGAAGCTGGAGGATGTTGGTGAAGTTAGGATGACATCTAAATCTTCGGATCTTATCAAAATCATGAAGGAAAAGATGCCACCTAAGTTGAGAGATCCAGGCTCATTTTGCATTCCCATTCAAGTTGGGGATGTAACTTGTGAAGCCCTTTGTGATCTAGGAGCCAGCGTGAGCATCATCCCGCTGGAGCTATGCACGAAGATCGGTCTTGGAGAGCCCAAGCCGGTCAAGATTCGACTTTACATGGCGGATCGCTCCATTACCCATCCAGTGGGCATTTTGGAAGACGTTCCGGTCAAGTTAGGTAACTTCTATCTACCCATAGATTTTGTCGTACTTGACATTCCCGCAGATTATCCTGTTCCTATTATTCTCGGGAGGCCATTTCTAGCAACTTCGGGTTGCAACGTGGATTGCAAGAACGCCAAGTTGAAATTCAACGTTGGTGGCGATGAGGTGGAGTTCGCGCTACTTGCAGCCATGAAAGGGGAGCAACTAACTGATGATATCTTCAACATCTACGATGAAGAAGAATCAAGAGAATTGGTGAGCTCTATCCTTATTAACGATCCACTCGAAAGAGTTATTAGCTTCAGTTTAATGGAGGAAGGTATAGATGCTTCTTGTGATGCAGATATACGGAGTTTGAAGGCACTGGAAGAGGATCCAGGGGCTAAAACTGAGAAGCTAATCCAGGAGACGAAGATCTCCAGTCTCGGATCCAATAGCAGTACCTCGACCGAGGCACTTTCTGGACTGAGCGAGGCGACCAAAGAACATCTCGGTCAACGCCTATGCGCCTCGACCGAGGCCGAAGGCGAGATGATTCAAACTGAGACTTCATCGAGTCCAGTTTCTGATACCACTCCACTGGAAAGAGGAAGCATGGATTCCCCCCAGAAAGCACCCCCAGTCGTGGAGCTTAAACAGCTCCCCAGTCACTTGAGGTATATCTTTCTTGGACCGGATTCTACTTATCCCGTTATTGTTAGTGCTTCCCTTTCCGAATCTGAGTTGTCTAAGTTAATGCATGTCCTGAGAAAGCATCGAAGGGCTATAGGTTACACCACGGATGATCTTATTGGCATTAAACCTTCTTTCTGCATGCATAGAATTCTAATGGAAGATAATCATAAGACTTCACGGGAACCTCAAAGACGGTTAAATCCGATCATGAAAGAGGTTGTGAAGAAGGAGGTTCTTAAGTTGTTGGATGCAGGTATTATTTATCCTATCTCGGACAGCAAGTGGGTTAGCCCGGTGCATGTCGTTCCGAAGAAAGGAGGGATGACCGTTGTGACGAATAAGAACAACAAATTGATCCCAACGAGGACCGTTACAGGCTGGAGAGTTTGCATCGATTATAGGAAGCTGAACACGGCAACTCGGAAGGATCATTTTCCGCTTCCCTTCATCGATCAAATGCTCGAACGGTTGGCCCAACATTCACACTTTTGCTACTTGGACGGCTATAGTGGGTTCTTCCAGATTCCTATCCATCCGGATGATCAGGAGAAAACCACTTTCACTTGTTCTTGGGGGACGTTTGCCTATCGGAGGATGCCATTTGGATTGTGCAATGCACCCGCTACCTTCCAGCGATGCATGATGGCTATCTTTACCGAGTACATAGAGGAGATCATGGAGGTATTCATGGATGACTTTTCTGTATATGGTTCCTCTTTTGATGATTGCCTATCTAACCTTTCCCTAGTGCTTAAAAGATGTGAAGACACTAACCTTGTTTTAAATTGGGAGAAGTGTCATTTTATGGTTAATGAAGGTATTGTGCTAGGACACCTCGTTTCTAATCGAGGTATTAAGGTCGATCGAGCTAAGATCGAAACTATTGAGAAACTCCCTCCTCCTTGTTCTGTTAAAGGTGTGAGGAGTTTTCTCGGGCATGCAGGTTTCTACAGGAGATTCATCAAGGACTTCTCTAAGATTTCTAAACCTCTAACTAACCTCTTGAATAAAGATGTTGTTTTTGAGTTTTTGCAGGAGTGTCTTGATGCTTTTTATAGGATTAAGGAAGCGTTGATCTCCGCTCCTATTATCCAACCTCCTGATTGGACCTTGCCCTTTGAGGTCATGTGTGACGCTAGTGATGTAGCCGTAGGAGCGGTGCTTGGACAGAAAAAAGATGGACGGACCACCGCCATTTATTATGCTAGCAAAACGCTAGATGAAGCACAACGCAACTACGCTACCACCGAGAAGGAGTTATTGGCGGTTGTATATGCTTTCGAGAAGTTTCGTTCCTATCTAGTAGGAGCAAAAGTCATTGTCTACACCGACCACGCAGCCATTCGTTACTTGTTGGTTAAGAAAGACGCCAAACCGCGCCTTATTCGATGGATTCTCTTGCTCCAAGAGTTTGACCTAGAGATCCGCGATAAGAAAGGATCCGAGAACTCAGTTGCGGATCACCTCAGCCGGCTACCGGAATCCTCCCGCAAGACGGATAACCCACCCATAGACGATTCATTCCCCGATGAGCACTTACACTTGTTGGAGCAGTTGATGGATCTACTTACTTCACCCCACGATGGAGGTGAAGTATGGGGTGAGGGCACCTCCTACCTCATTTGAGACGCAGCATGGTCCAGCTAGCGACCTTAAATCAAGCGCTTCTTGGGAGGCAACCCAAGGTATTGCTTTCTTTTCCCGTTTTCTAGTCTAGTTTAGATAGTTTTTGTTTTTGCTTTGCTTTGCTTTGTTTTTGGCGTTCTGGACAGACAACAGGGAATATCTAAGGAAGGAGCACAACTGGAAGGACAGAAGTTCGAGATTTTGAGAAGACAGAAGCATCTCGGTCACTGTCAGAGCATCTCGACCGAGTTGATTCTTGAGCAACCAAGGCGACTAGGGTTTCTGCAGAACCACCTCGGTCCGTACCACCTCGGTCCAGTCGAGACCATCTCGACCGAGGTGACAGCAGATCCAGTAACAGTATAAAAAGGAAAAAAAAATTACTTTTCACTTTTTATTTACCTTCCTCGACCGCGGCGACAGATCTACCTCGCCTCCCTCGTTTCTCGCTCGTTTTTGAAGATTTCCGCTTCCAAACTGCAATTAAAGAGTAGAGGATCCTATTGCAACTACAGATCTGCAAGAAATTCGACTGAATCGGCCGGAACGAGGTAAAAACGATCGAAACCCTAACTCGTTCGTTTACTTCGATTTGGGCTTTGGTTGCCCTTGAATCTGTTGAGAAAAGGCTTAAGTACCCCTTAGGAAGCATTTGTAGTGATTTTAGGGGGAAAAGAACTGAAATTCTGAGAATTGGAATCGCGACTGTCTTCGCCTCGGTCCAGTCGAACTGCATCTCGACCGAGGTGTTCTTGGAGATTGTCAGTGACCGAGGTAGTCTGACAGAGCTGAGTGAAAATGAGTTCAGATCGTCGCCTAGTCCTTAGAGACAGATCCTCACCCTCCCCTTCTTCCTCTTCTTCCCGTCCTTACCGCCCGGTTATCCACGAGAGATGCCGGGTAGACTATGAGCGGATAGCTAGCCGTCCAGTTATCGCACCACGATTTCTGGACGTGTCGGCTTTTGATTGCCTAGGGTTAGACGCTGACCTTAGGAGGATGATCGCTACTGTCGGGCTGGATCAGTTTACTGAGATCCGAGCCCCAGCTTACTTAGAGCCCACCTTGGAGTTTGTTAGCTCCTTCTCCTACCTCCCCACAGACCGGTCTGTGAAGTACCGGTTGATGAACCGGAACTTCATAGTTCCTTTAGAGATATGGAGAGAGATTTTTGGCTTTTTTGAGCCCACCGCCACCGACTTCCCCTCCCGATCCGTAGCTAGGGAGTTCTGGGGGCAGATAGCCCATATTACTGAGCATGCGGACAGATGGCGTCCTGGAGATTCCAGGGAGAGGGTCATCTTCCATCCAGCCTTCAGACTAGCCCACATGATTTTTAGCGAGACACTTCTGGTGCGTACTGAGACGCCCCAGAAGATCAGACAGGGCGAGCTCTTCAGCCTCTATTGCATGGTCACAGGAGGTTTCCCAGACTTTGGCTTGCTCCTGGCAGAGGATCTGCACAGGATCAAGGCCAAGGCGAAGGGAGACATTTGCTGCGGAGGTCTAGTCACCCACATCGCTACCTACCACGGGATGGACCTCAGTGTTTGCACGATGACGGCAGCTCCGAAGCCGCTGGGATTACAGGAGATGATCACACGGAGGATTCTGGTTCCCCGTGGTTTGACCACTCCATACGTAGCCATGCCTTGGGAGCGGACTGCACCTCAGGGGATCCGCTGGTCTGCACAGTTCACAGTCTTTGATCCGCATTACTGGCAGACAGCTTGGGATACACTGATGGAGGATCACAGAGAGGCAGCAGCTGCCCCTGCTGAGGCTGAGGAGGATGACGACGACGATGAGGAGACGATGGACGAGAGAGATGGTGGAGTCCCGATGGATACAGGGACGGATACTGCAGGCACGAGCGCACCACCGATCATCGATTTAGATGATGAGGAGGAGACGGAGCCTGCACCAGCTGAGACTTCTCCAGTCAGACCTGCTAGACGCAGGAGACATGGAGTGAGGGATCGAGCTGCTCACAGACGGATCGATGACCTGACGGATCAGGTTATTGACACGTATGCTGCATTATCGCTGGATATCCGCGAGATGTAGGAGCGGCAGCACCATCAGCACATCATGGCCCAGCTTCAGTTCGAGCATGTCATGGGCTATCCGTACGATCCGACTCAGTATCCGTACATGCCACCACCACCACCGCCGGATCAGGATTATTGAGGAGCTGCAGGATTTTCTTTATTTTCTTTTATGCAGTTCAGCTATATATCCGGTGAGTTCTCTCATGTTTAGACTTTTTATTTGACCCACTGGGACAGTGTGTCCCAAGTATGGGGTGTTTGTACTTATCTGACTACGTGATGTATTTTATTCGACTACCTTTGATGTATTATATTTTATCGGATATTCTATTTTATGCTTCACTTATGCATTTATATGATTATCTGATATTACATGCATACCTACAGGTTATTTGATTGAGAAAAACGTCGAAACCAAAAAAAAAAAAAAAAAAAAAAAAAAAATGGTTTTAAAAAAAAAAAAATTTTTTTTGACCTCGACCGGGGAGATTCTGGCCAAACGAGGCATTTCACCTCGGTTGAACCAAGAACACCTCGACCGAGGTGTGTTAACTAAGAGTTTTCGAAAAACGATTTTTGTGTTACTTATCTGGATATGATCTCAGTGAAGATCTTGTTTACTGACTGGTTTTAAATTCTTTATGTGTTTGAAAGGTTTTATAATATGTTCAAGTTGCTAAATGCTTTGTTTGAAATTATTGGCATGTTTAATACTTTGTTTTTATCCAAATTATGTTGAATTTGAAGGTTGACACCGCAGGTTAAGTTCTCTCACTTTCTTCTTGGAAAGACCAAGGCAATTCATTCTCTTCTTCTTCTTCTTCTTCTTGATCATGCTTAGCCCCTCATATACATTTTGCCTCCCTTTACCTATCCGGGAATTTGGAAGCAAGCGAAGTGGTGAAAGCAAGCGGAGTTAAAATTGAGAAGTGGCTGGAAGTGAAAGTGCTAGAAAGTAATAATAGGTTTGGGGAAGTCAATCATGAAGATGAGTAACTCGGCACCATTCACATAGCCGGGTGTTTGTGTCTTGCCAAAGTCGGATTGAGCGATATTCCTAACGGGTCATGGTATGTGCATCAAGGGTTTGATGCATCTCAAGAAATTGATGATTGCAGATTTCCTAGGCTTCGGTTATTGTGCACCTCTGTCCATGCATCCCAAAAAGTAAAGTAAAAAGAAAAAAGTGTGAGATAAGCGAAGCTTATTGGTGGAAGATGTTGCATGTCAAAGTGAAAGTGAAGTTCATCCTTTTCCCGGATTCTAGCACCACATTACCTTACATACATCCCTACCCTACACGTTTCTTGACCTTTTCTTTTGGGAAGCCCTTGAGACCTTGAGCTTGTTGATTGGCTTAGCGGTTTAAACTAGATTATACATGATTAATTTTGATGATTATGATTTATTATGCATTCTATGATTTTATGCAAAGATGAACAACTTTCCTATATTTATAAAATGTTTTGAGCATATTGAGTTTTTAATTCCAGGAAGTACTCTCTTAGAGTGATCTATGGTAGTTGCACACCATAAAATGTTTTTGAAAGACTTTTTCATTGTTTTTCTTGACTTATAATCAATTCTATCTTATCTTTTATATGAGGAACTTGCTTGGGGACAAGCAAGGGCTAAGTATGGAGTATTTTGATAGCATGAATTATAGTCTATATTTTGAAGTTTGTTTGGACGTTTTATCTTTCATAATCTGCATGTTTGTGTGTATGATATGTGATTATACTACCATTTCATCTACCTTTGCGAGAATCGAGGTCTACACCTAGTTTTATTGTAATTGCAAGTAATTTGGTACGTTTTGCATCAAAAAGGAGCGAAAGGAGTCATGAGTCATTTAGAGCTACATCCAGGAAGCATAGCCATGGATTAAAGATTTACTTTGGACCAGTTTTGAGATATTTCGCATTCAGTTGTGACTCACCTCGGTTGACCAGAGATTCACCTCGACCGAGGCGATCCAGAGACGCTGACTCGACCGAGGCGAATACCTAGGACGCGGCGAGAATATTTTATTCTTGGGTGAGATCTTTTAAAATTGGAAAGAGATCTTATATTTTGGGCTTGGCTCCTGGAAGGAAGGAGATATACAGAATCATATATTTTACCTATATTTATGGGAAAATATCTTTCTAAGATTTATTATCTTTGGAGGGTTATTTTCCTATAAAAAGGGTTGGATTTCCACAATTCCGACATCACGCTATACCGTCGATCAGGGTTTATAGCACGCAGCAGCAGCATACTCCAGTTTGGGAGTTTTCGAAGAACCTTTTTGAAGGTTGAAGGAAGATTGAAGTCTATAGCTTTTATAGCTTTTTGAAGGGTTTTGTAAGATTGTCTTCAATTCCCTCACTTGTTGTCTTGTCTTGTTGGATTGCCATCCAAGAAACGCTTTGTTGTGATATTTGATTCAGTTATTGAAGTCTTTTCACTAAATTCTTCTTTATTCAAATATTCACCTTCTTCCCATATATTTTAATACTTTCATTATGATGATGAGCGGCTAATTTCCTTGTGTGATTCTAAGGTGATTGGCTGAAGGTTGTGGGGAAAACAATGATAGAATAATCTTAGATTCCAGTAGGATCCTGAAAGTTCGAGTCTTTAACCTTAACCCTAAGCATCTCGTTCAGTCGATGAACATCTCGGCTGGGGTGGAACTCTTCTGACCGAGGTGACTTATCTGATCCATAACTGAGAGTTAAGTGTTAGAGTTTGCCAAATCCTATTCTTATTACACCTTCCTGGTTCAAAGCAAGCTTAGGATGAGACTTACCCGGTAATTCCTTAGTTTGTGTACCAACGATCATAAGTGTAGGTAATAAAGGTTCATCCTTTATTGGGGTTTGAGTGTGCTTCCATCCCATCTTTGTGAGTTAGCCTGAGACTTACCCGGTAAAGGTTGATTCTATTCCCTTAGATGGTATGTTAGTTCGAGGTTATAGTTCTTTATCTTGATTCCTTGAGACTTACCCGGTAATAGGAGTTACGGTTTAGGATTAGTGTGTAGTGAGACTTACCCGGTGATCTACTCCACTTTAGAAACACCTTCCCCACGCAAAAAATCTCAGCTTTGTCCGCTTATCTATAATCTTGAGTTGGAACCACAACTAGATGCTTTAATCCCTAGAATTGCATGTTTGCTTTATTGACTTCTTATCCATCTTTGATTGTGTTAATCGCTCTTGTGGTTAGTATTGACATAAGCACACCGTATTGACTTTGTTTCACCGAGTCCCTGTGATCGACCCCTGAAATTTTCTTGCTTTTACTACGATTGACCCGTACACTGCGGGTTCGCATCCTTGTTTTAAGCTTAAGTCTAGGGTTATAAATTTAAAGCTTGCACACACCGTTTGGAGCGAACACTCAGGACACTCTCTATAAAGGTTGTTTAGGCTTCAGTATAGAAAGGAACTAAGGACTAGAATTGATTTCAAATACCCAAACTTGTAACTCAAGGATGAAGACAAATTCAAACGGTTGAGGTTGTGACACTCGGAACCGAAATAGAGAATGATGAGTCTCCCTACTACATAGAAAAGGGTAAGCCAAGACTAGATTAAAGCTAATCTTTAACCTTGGATCAAAATAAAAGCAAAGTTTGTAAATTGGGATGAATCACGGTGAGATCTTGAGAACCACAGCCATGGACACCCAAGAACAGGCCGTGATTTAGGTTCGTCGACGAGATCTCTCTAACTCTCAGAGTCCAATCAATTTACGATCGATCTATCATTATCTAAGCCACAACTATCAACCCTTCACCTTAGAACTGCTAAAGGGTTTTAGCAAACAATCATTGTCATGATATCAATATTTAAATTAAAGAGAATAAAAGATGAAATCCCTTGAATCCGAAACACAAGAATCAATGTTTAATGGATTCAGAATGTATAACACAAAACCTCACAATAATCTTAGGCAAGAACGAAGAACGGGATGTCAATCCGTCTTCAATATCAAACCCTAAGAAAAAGGCTAAACCTTGGCGATCTTCAATCAACCCTAGGCGTGGATTCTCCAAGCAAGGTAAGCGGCCGTTCACGTCCGTCGGCGTCTTAACGGGATCAAACGCGAGTATTGCAAGATTAAGCGGGCGTAAGCGCGGATCCCCAAAACTTCCTTTTCTGACCTTTTTATAAGACGGGAAAGAAATAACCGTCCAGGCCCATCACGTAAATAACGTGGCAAATGAAGACTCGTCAAAAGATCGCCTAAATCACGGTCTCAAGGGTTTCCACGACCGTGGTTTAGGGCGTGGAAATGGATTACGGTCTCTTGTGACTTCAACGACCGTACTTTAGGCCGTGTAACATACTGGAATACTGCACGTTTGTGACGCCAAGTTCCACGGCCGTGGTTTAGAGCGTGGACTCTTCTACGGCCGTAATTCAGGGCGTGGAAGTGTAAAACACTTGTGGTTTCCTTTGTGTCGTGACATTCTTCATCCTAGCTCTTTCCATAGCTTCCTTGATGTGTTCCTAATCCTTGAATATGATTGATTACTCCCTTTTCCCTCTCAATTGCTCCTTTTCACCTATAATCAACACAAAGCTAGTGTAGACATCCATATCGACAAAATAAACTAACAAGCTAACAATTGCTTCCAAACTTCATCCAAGTACACAATAATAAGGGAAAAGTGACCAAAATAAGTGCCTAGAATATCGCAATATTTCATGCTAACATGACCCTTCAACTTCCTGATGTTTTTTATGCCAAGCCTCCGGGACGTCCCTATGTCAACGCAGGGGCGGTGACCGCGCCTCTTCGTCTTCTAGCTCCCATGTTGAGGCGCAGGCATGGGCGCAGTGGGAGGCGCAGGGGAACTATTCTTCGTCTCTTCAGAGCAGGTCACCGCAGGGGCGCCAAGGAAGTGGCGCAGAGGCAGTGACACACTTCATGGCTGGCGCTGGTGAAGGCGCAAGGGGCGCTCCGGTGTAAGGCGTCACCCGCAAGGGCGGGGTAAAGGCTCCGCTGGGGCAGTGAGGCAATAGAAGCTTTGCTTCATGATCGATCTTCACTCCTAATTGCTTATAACTCCTTCCTTAGCTTCTTTTAGTCTTCGTCTTCTGGACCAAGGAGTTAGTAGCATAACCCGACACAAATGCAATAAAAAGACTCTAAAAACTATCCTAAATGATAATGATTCCATCACCTATCACTGGTCATCAAAACGCTCACGGATATCTACTGTCAGGCAGCGTAGGTGTCGATCATCTGGTCGGTGAGGTCATCAATCCTCTGATGTGCTACTTGGTTTGTGAATCTGCGGTGGCGGGATCAACTCTGGGATGGTGGTGGTGCTGCTGCTGCCTCCTCCTATGTAGCCTCGTCATCTAAGTCGACAACTGGCACACTGGGCCCCGTTGTGTCTGTCCATATCTCCATGGCAGCACCGCCATCATCATCCTCATCCTCCTCATGTACCTGAGCTGCTGCCGCGTCTCTAGCATCCTCAATATAAGGTATCCACGCGGTGGACCAGTACTGTGGATCGTGGACGGAGAACTCAGCTGACCACCTAATACTCTGAGGGGCAGTCTGCTTCCAAGGCATCGCCACATATGGCGTAGTGAGTCCACATGAACTAGAATCCACCTGGTGATCATCTTTTGTAGACCTAGCGGCTTGGCAGTCACCACCAATGTACATGCACTAAGGTCAAGATCCATGATTGTAGCTATGTGAGTCGCTAAGCCACCACAAAAAATATCTTTGTCACGCTCAGGATGTGTGCACAATAAGCTTTAAATTTATACTCGTTATATTTCTCCTAACTCCTAGCGCACCTGCAGTGTACGGGACATTCGTAGTATGGATAGTATTCCGAGGTCGAACACAAAGACTAAGGTGAGATTGATTTTGTTTATGATAGAGTTTAGTGAAGATCTAGGTTAAGAAAAGAATGAAATAAAGAAATGAAAATCTCAATTGTTTTTGGTTGGTTTTTAGGTGATCAATCAAGGATCACAATTCATGCAAAAGTAAGCAATCAACTAAGCTAACGAATCAACACAAAGAAACAAGCTAAACACGAGATATGAATCAAAAGAGAGAAACGGATTCTAGGGGATTGGAAATTTCAATTATGGCATAGGACTCAAGCTATCTAATCATTCCTTGGATGATCTATGATATGTCGGGAGTAAGTGTTTCTAGAGTGGGATCAATCACCGGGTAAGTCTCATGGTCTACTAATCCATTCCTAAGATCTCATTACCGGGTAAGTCTCTAAGAACCTAAGGATTGAAATTCTACACAAACCGGATTTGTTGCCTAGAGGTCTAACCTATCCTTACCGGGTAAGTCTCGGAAAAGGAAGTTCTAAGCAACTATCCTAGCACACTTAGTCCAATGGCGGCTTGTGAGGCTCACCACTACCTAGGGTTTGTAATCTTCGAAATCTAAGGGTAAGAATCACCGGGTAGGTCTCTTCTAACACTTAGTAGCTAACACTAGGTCACCCTAGGCTAGATTAACTCAACAAACACCTAGGATTTCAACATTCTAACAATCTAAAACTAGATTCATCGAACCAGGAGAAACCACGGGCTGTTCTACACATCCACGGCCGTGGAATGGGAAAATCCACCCGTGGACTTCAACAGAGAGTTCGTTCTTGTAAGTTACTCATCCAAAGGTAAATCTAAGTGCACACTATCATAGTCCTAGCCACAATCATCCTTTCCTTACCCTAGAATCACATCTATTTAGCCTACAACATTCATCATAACAGTCGAAATCATCATACATAAACTCATAGCATTCATTTGCAAGATAGTGAAGGGGGAAAAATGAACAAGTAAAGTAACAAAACCAAGCTGAAGTTTAGATAAGAATGACTCACAACCTTTCCAAAAGAAGGTTCAAATGGTTCATACAACTCTAGAAATCAAAACCGAAACTCTTCACTACAAAAGCTATCAAGGTGTGGCAATGGTGTGTTCTTCTTCTTCTCCAATAAGCTCTTCTCCAATGGTGGTTTCCTTCTACCTCCTTCTTCCATGAATCTTCTTGTTTAGAGACTATTTTGATTGGATGATAGTGGATAATGGAGAGCTCCTCCAAGATGCCTCCCTGAGTCAATAAAGGACCACTTTTATAACAAATTTTGCATGAGCTGGCCATGAGAGTCGTGGCACAGCTGTCACAAGAATCTGGCAAAATCCACGGGCTAGAATCACGGCCGTGGAATGTGCCAGTGAACCGTGGTTTGCTCCAGAAACTTCGCCTTGGATCATTAAACTGTGATTTGGTGCATGGCTTGTGTTGGCAAGGCTCCATGAGTCTTCCTTAGCCTCTAGTTTGCATCCTAATGAGCCCGGAGGTGTGTCATCTCGAGGATTGATTCTCGAATGCATCAATTAAGCTCCCAAATCTCCCAAAATACCTATAAAAACACGCACAAGTCTGTGTAGACGTCTATCTCGACAAAATACATGAATTGAGTGCAAAACGTCGTGAACTAATGCTAAACCATGCATGAATGAGTGAGAAATCTATCTAAATGACTACTTAAACCTAGTTCATAAATCGTGTTATCAAAATACCGCATACTTAAGGTTTGCTCGTCCCCGAGCAAATTCTCAACTATAGACTAAGAGATAAAAATGATTTATGTATGCAGAAAAATGGCAAAAATCTTTTTGGGTTTGTGCTTCTACTATTGGATCACCTTCATAGTCATGCTTCATGGTAATGGATAATCAATCATGCATCAAACAAGTGAAAGCATGAAAAGACAATTGTACTTAGCTTGAAAGTATTCATGAAATGTAAAGATGAAGAAGTCAATAAGATCAAGAGCATATCCAATCTAAATTACTAAGTCTTACAAACATGCAAGTAGGTCATAAGGTCTTATGAACTCAAAGGCCAAGAAACGTTGTGATTAGGTGGGGATTTTTCTAGGCTATGTGATGCTAATCCGGGAATGGAACTAACTCCACAATCTTGTCCTCGATCAACTTCCCTCAAGTGTATATTTTTCTCTATCTTTTCCTTCTTTTCTTTTTCTTATTTTTGAGACAATGGCATTGGTGTACAAAAGCCGAAACCTTGGTGATTAGCCATCCTCGGGCTTTTTCTATTTTTTTCGAGGTGCATCCACACCGGGCACACATACCAAAGCTCGTTAGGACTATCGGTTTACTTGACTTTGGCAAGGCACCAACACCCGATTATGTGAAGTGTACCGAGTTACTTGTCATTTAAACCAACGTCCCCAAACCTATATTTTTGGCTACACGTCCACAACAAATTCAGCATTTAATTTATGACATTCTTTCATCAACATCTTCACCCCACACTTGCTTTTTACACACATCAACACACTAACATGCTCCTATTCCCAGATGGGTCAAAAGGGTTCAAATTTATCTCAATTGAGGTGCTCAAACAATCATGATCAAGATGAGAAGTAGAGAAAGATGAATTGCCTCATTCATTCCTAGATGGTATGTAAGAACTATCATGTAATTTCGACCTTCAATACTCAATCCATTCTAGAAAAACATCATGATCACAAATCATTCATGGTTTCAGAAGAAGTACTTCAAGTCCACATATGCTATCATCAATTTAACACATAAGGCCATCCATATCCAATCCACAAGACAAGATTCATCATTAGGGTCATATCCAAGCCTAGAAAGCACAAAAAAATTTTAAATTTTCTGATTTTTATGGGATTTCGAAATGAATATATACAATGCAAGACATGTGAAGATTTTAAACTATCCTAGATGCTCATCATGCAAAGGATTATGGAAACCCCACCCCATACTTAGAAACACATTGTCCCCAATGTGTAAATGAAGTAGAGAAGAGTGAAAGAAGGTTCTCACAATGTAAAAATGGTTTGCTATGGTATTTGGGATGACTTAAATGGATTGATGGCGGATGATCCTATCAAGAATGGTAGAGAGCTCTAAGTGTTCATCAAAGCGTTGGGACCCGCGCTAGGCGCCGCTAGCCGTCCAAGTTCTGCGTCCGCTCCACCCATAGTTGATGAGGGGTTCATCATCATCATTCACATGCCAAACAAGGCTTCCCATGCTACTAAGGTTGTAGCACACATAAAACACACCAAACACACAAAGCACACAAAAATAGAAAAAAAAATCTAAGCAAAAACGAAAAATGAAAAGGGAAAAACGTTACCAATGGGTTGCCTCCCACAAAGCGCTTCTTTAAGATCATTAGCTTGACCAAACTCGGGGGCATCTACTCAAGGTGAAGTGGGGCAATTATGTCCACCGGAGCTCCCGGGATATACTTCTTCAACCGGTGCCCATTCACCTTAAAGTTCCCACAATGTTCCCCTCCTATCTCAATAGCTCCATGGCGAAAGATCTTCTTCACCACATATGGCCCGGTCCATCTTGATTTGAGCTTTCCGGGAAAAAGCCGCAGCCTTGAGTTGAAGAGAAAGACAAGGTCTCCTTCACTCAAATCTTTGGGGATGATCCTCTTGTCATGCCACCTCTTGGTTCTTTCCTTGTAGATCCGGGCATTCTCATAAGCATCTAATCGGATCTCCTCAAGGGCATTCAATTCAAGCAATCTCTTCTCTCCCGCCTCCTTGAGATCAAAATTTAGCCACTTAATGGCCTAATAAGCTCTATGCTCCATCTCTACCGGGAGGTGGCAAGACTTGCCATAAACCAACTTGTAAGGAGTGGTGCCAATCGGTGTCTTGAAGGCGGTTCTATATGCCCATAAGGCATCATCAAGCCTCATAGCCCAGTCTTTTCTCGTCCTAGATACCGTCTTCTTAAGGATGGCTTTGATCTCCCGGTTGGAGATCTCCACTTGGCCACTAGTTTGGGGATGGTAAGGTGTTGCCACCTTATGAGTCACCCCATACTTAGCCAAAAGCGCTCCAAAGTTCCTATTTGTGAAGTGCTTCCCTCCATCACTAATGATCACCCTTGGTGTACCAAACCTAGGGAAGATCACTCGGTTGAAGAACCGCACCACCACCTTGGCATCATTTGTAGGAGAGGCGATTGCCTCCACCTATCTTGACACATAGTCCACCGCCAATAGAATGTAGAGATTGCCACATGAAGAAGGGAATGGTCCCATGAAGTCCACACCCCACACATCAAATATTTCTACTTGTTGGATGTTGTTCAAGGGCATCTCATTCCTTCTTGAGATGTTGCCCGTCCTTTGGCAAGCATCACATGCCGCTACAAAACCTTGCACATCTTTAAACAAGTTAGGCCAATAAAAACCAGATTGCAATACCTTTGCACACGTCTTGTGTGAGCTAGCATGGCCTCCACATGGTAAGGAGTGACAATGCCGGATCACACTCTCTACTTCATCTTCCGGTATGCATCTTCTAAACATTCCATCCGGGCCTCTTTTGAACAAGAGTGGCTCACTCCAATAGTAATACCTCACATCATTGAAGAACTTCTTCCTTTGAGCATATGACAAGCCGGGAGGCACTTCCTCACACACAAGATAGTTCACAATGTGGGCATACCATGGCTCACTTCCTCTAGATACTTGGAACAAGCATTCCTCCACCATTTGTAATTGCTCATCCCGGAATGAGTCATTAATCGGGATGTCATCTCTTTCAAGCTCCAATGGTGGGAGTCTACTAAGGTGATCCGCCACCGAGTTCTCGGATCCCTTCTTGTCCCGGATTTCCAAATCAAATTCTTGTAGAAGAAGGATCCACCGAATCAACCTAGGCTTGGCAATCTTCTTCGTAAGTAGATAACGGATCGCAGCATGATCCGTATACACTATGACCTTCGCTCCAACAAGATATGAGCGGAACTTCTCAAATGAATACACAACCACTAGCAACTCCTTCTCGGTGGTAGCATAATTGAGCTGGGCATCATCTAGCGTCTTGCTAGCATAGTAAATGGCATGAGTGCGCCCATCTTTCGTTTGCCCCAAAACAGCCCCAACGGCTACATCGCTTGCATCACACATGATCTCAAATGGTAGATTCCAATCCGGAGGTTGCATGATAGGTGCGGAGATCAATGCGTTCTTTAACCTACAAAAAGCCTCAAGACAATCTTTGGAGAAGACAAAGTCAACATCCTTCATTAGTAGGTTAGTAAGAGGCTTAGAAATTTTAGAGAAGTCTTTAATAAACCTCCGGTAAAGACCGGCATGCCCTAAGAAACTCCTTACCCCTTTCACCGAGGTAGGTGGCGGCAACTTCTCTATTGTTTCAATCTTGGCCCTATCAACCTCAATGCCATGGTTGGACACCAAGTGTCCCAACACAATGCCTTCACTTACCATGAAGTGGCATTTTTCCCAATTCAAGACAAGATTTGTCTCCTCACATCTTTTCAATACTAATGACAAGTTAGCCAAGCAATTATCAAAGGAAGAACCATAAACAGAGAAATCATCCATGAACACTTCCATGATATTTTCGATGTACTCAGAAAAGATCGCCATCATACACCTTTGGAAGGTGGCGGGTGCATTACACAACCCAAATGGCATTCTCCTATATGCAAAGGTTCCCCATGGACATGTAAAGGTGGTTTTCTCTTGGTCATCGGGGTGGATAGGGATTTGGAAGAATCCACTATAGCCATCTAGGTAGCAAAAATGAGAATGTTGAGCTAACCTCTCTAGCATTTGGTCAATAAAGGGAAGGGGGAAGTGATCTTTCCTAGAGGCCATGTTAAGTTTCCTATAATCAATGCACATCCTCCACCCCGTAACCGTCCTAGTTGGGATTAGTTCATTGTTCTCATTAGTCACTACGGTCATGCCACCCTTCTTAGGTACTACATGAACGGGACTAACCCACTTACTATCCGAGAGAGGGTAGATAATTCCCGCATCTAGCAACTTAATGATTTCCTTTTTGACTACCTCTTTCATTATGGGATTTAATCTCCTTTGATGTTCAATAGAGGGCTTATGATTATCTTCCATCAATATCTTATGCATGCAAAAAGAAGGTTTAATTCCAACCAAATCATCAATAGTATAGCCAATGGCTTTCCTATGCAATCTTAGTTCATGCAACAACTTAGCAAGTTCATTATCATTCAAGCATGCATTCACAATCACCGGATATGTAGAATTATCACCAAGGAAAGCATACTTCAAATGAGAGGGGAGGGGTTTGAGTTCGAGTTTGGGAGGACCTTTATCGATTGGAGACGATCCAAACAACGTTGGATGAGATGAATCCAAAGCAAATGAAGACCCTTCAAGGTTCCTTGAAGCTTGATCATCAATGAGGTCTGATTCAGGGTAAACCACGGTCTGAATCACGGTTGGATCAACTTCCACGGCCGTGGAACGTGCCTGGCTCACTTGTTTAGGCTTTACAGAAAGTTTGACGGCCGTGGAACCACTTTCACGCCCGTGGAACGTCCAGTTGTTCAGCCCCTCTTCGTGGCGTTCATCTTGAGCCCTTGTCTCCTCCTCTAATGCTTCTAAGGCCCTGATCTCTTCATTGCAACCCTCCTCAACACCTTCTTCCATCATACTTAAGGTAAGAACCTTCTCCAAGGGATCCTTGATCAAGATCGAGCTCACAACTTCTATAGATTCTTCTTGCTCGACTATGTTGAAGACATCTTCATCAAGGGTTAGACCTTTCATCATTGTGGACAACTTGAACTTGATATTCTCTTCTCCAATGTTGAAAGAGAGAGTCCCATTCTTGCAATCCACTAGGCATCCGGAGGTGGCTAGGAAAGGTCTTCCTATGATGATAGGAACTGGATAGTCCGCCGGAATATCCAAGACAACAAAGTCGATCGGCACATAGAATCCTCCTAATTGCACCGGGATGTCTTCTAAGATCCCCACCGGATGAGTGATAGAACGGTCCGCCATATAGAGGGTCATCTTGACCGGTTTTGGCTCTCCTAGCCCAACCTTGTTGCAAAGTGCAAGCTGTATGATGCTTACACTTGCCCCAAGATCACAAAGGGCTTCATACTTCACATCTCCCACTCCAATTGGGACACAAAAAGAACCCGGATCTCTTAGCTTGGGAGGCATTTCCTCCTTCATCGTTTGGATCAATTCCGAGGATCTCTTGGTCATTCTTATCTCCCCATACTCCTCCAA
Organism: Fagopyrum homotropicum; assembly: GCA_033239125.1. Lineage (NCBI taxonomy): Eukaryota > Viridiplantae > Streptophyta > Magnoliopsida > Caryophyllales > Polygonaceae > Fagopyrum > Fagopyrum homotropicum. The sequence goes on from BSWB01000002.1 coordinate 54,087,056, forward strand.
CTTCCTTTTGTTGGAGAGTATCTCTTTCAAGAACTTGCCATATGCCGGCATTCCTAAGATAGCATCCATGAACGGAATGTTAATATGCAATTTGGGCATTAGTTCAAGGAACTTACCAAAGTGATTGTCCAAGTGAGCTCTTGCTCGTGATTGTGGGAACGGTAGTGGTGGCTTGTATGGAGGTGGTGCCACATAGGTTGGCTCTACATCCTTGCTCTTCCCTCCATCTCCTTGCAAAGTTTCTTCCTCTATCACCACTTGTTTCCCTTTAGCATTCTCCTTGGGTAAAGGATCTTTCATGCTCAACCCACTCCTTGTTGTGATGGCCAACACTTGGCCTCTTGGGTTGTCTTCGGTCTTCCGGGAAGCTTTCCCGGATCTCTATGGGCTTCACCCGCCTTTTGGAACACTTGTGCTTCCAAAACCTTTTGAGCTTTAGAGATTGAAGTCACGGTGCTCTCTAGACCACTCAACCTTCCAAGCAATTGCTCAAACATTATTTCGGTTCTATCCTTTGGTGGTTGAGTAAATCCGGGTGGAGGTTCTTGTGAAGCTTTTGGTTGTGGAGTTGTGCTTGTGGAAGCGGGAGGGTTCAAGGCACCATCCGGGTTAGAGTAGGAAAATCCGGGATGGTTGTGGTTGGGCCGATAATTGTTGAATTGCCGGTTGTTGTTGAAGTTCCTTGGGCCTTGATAATTGTTATAATTGCCCCTTCCCATGTAATTCACATCTTCCTCCTTGGAAGATAAGTTAGCTTGTGGAAGCACTTGAGGAGTTGCTTGGTTCTTCAAAGTTGTAGCACACAACTCCCTCAAGGACTTCAACTCATTGTTGATGGCGTCAAGCTTGAAATTGTTCATGGTGACCTCACTCACCTCATATGCTCCCGCCTTTCTCCCTTCACTCTTGCTATGGGAGTACTTCTCAATCACTAGAACTTGCTTCTCCACAAACTCCCAAGCTTCATCTACATGCTTCTCCATGAAAGTCCCACCGGAAAGAGATTGGAGCTTGAATTGGCTATCTTCATCGAGTCCTTTGAAGTAGATCTCCAATAGCTCAATTTTCGGTATGCCATGGTGTGGACAATCTAGGAGAAGATCCTTGAACCTTTCCCAGGACTTGAATAAACTTTCTCTATTCTTCATCATGAAGGTATTGATCTTCCCTCTTAACTCGGTAGTCTTGGAAGGTGGGAAGAACTTAGTCAAAAACTCGGTTGTCATCTCCTCCCAAGTACCAACTCGCCCTTGTGGAATAGATTGATACCAAGCCAAGGCTTTGTCCTTAAGAGAGAAGGAAAAAACCCTAAGCTTATGGTTGTTGCTCTCCAATCTTGGCGGTCTAAGAGTCTCCATCAAGATCTCATAGTTCATCAAGTGTTGATGAGGGGACTCTCCTTCCATCCCTCCAAATTGATTATGCCGGATCATTTGTAGAACTTGAGGGCGGAGTTCGTAATCATGAGCTGCGGGATCTCCTAAGTTCACACCCGAACGGTCTGCTCTTTGTGCCGGATCCATACGTTGCCCCAACGTTTGTGGCTCTTCCATAGCAATGGGCACAACCCTAATATTCACCGCCGCCGGCTGCGGTTGTGGTGGAGGTGGAGGAGGTTGTTGACGGTTGAGCTCTCTTTGCACAAGAGCTTGCCTAATCTCATCAATCTCCCTCCTAGTTGCCTCTTCCCTCTCATTGGCAAGTCTCCTTTCTTCCTCCAAGAGATCATCTCTTAGCCTAATTTGCTCTAAAGCTTCATCCAATTCAGCTTGGAGGTTTCTTCCGGCCATCTCTTTCTCCTTTCGAATGCTCTTGGATATAAATCTAAGGGTTTTCTCCGGTTCGGGATCGAATGGAGCTAAATCCTTTCCACGAGATCTTCGCATACACCTAAAGAGTAAGAAATGTCCTGAAAAGAAAAGACACGCACCAAAGAGAGATCAAAAGCAACAAGAAAGATCTACACTATAAACAATCACAAAATAGACTCAATCTAGACCTAGTCCCCGGCAACGGCGCCAAAAACTTGTCACGCTCAGGATGTGTGCACAATAAGCTTTAAATTTATACTCGTTATATTTCTCCTAACTCCTAGCGCACCCGCAGTGTACGGGACGTTCGTAGTATGGATAGTATTCCGAGGTCGAACACAAAGACTAAGGTGAGATTGATTTGGTTTATGATAGAGTTTAGTGAAGATCTAGGTTAAGAAAAGAAAGAAATAAAGAAATGAAAATCTCAATTGTTTTTTGTTGGTTTTTAGGTGATCAATCAAGGATCACAATTCATGCAAAAGTAAGCAATCAACTAAGCTAACAAATCAACACAAAGAAACAAGCTAAACACGAGATATGAATCAAAAGAGAGAAACGGATTCTAGGGGATTGGAAATTTCAATTATGGCATAGGACTCAAGCTATCTAATCATTCCTTGGATGATCTATGATATGTCGGGAGTAAGTGTTTCTAGAGTGGGATCAATCACCGGGTAAGTCTCATGGTCCACTAATCCATTCCTAAGATCTCATTACCGGGTAAGTCTCTAAGAACCTAAGGATTGGAATTCTACACAAACCGGATTTGTTGCCTAGAGGTCTAACCTATCCTTACCGGGTAAGTCTCGGAAAGGGAAGTTCTAAGCAACTATCCTAGCACACTTAGTCCAATGGCGGCTTGTGAGGCTCACCACTACCTAGGGTTTGTAATCTTCGAAATCTAAGGGTAAGAATCACCGGGTAGGTCTCTTCTAACACTTAGTAGCTAACACTAGGTCACCCTAGGCTAGATTAACTCAACAAACACCTATGATTTCAACATTCTAACAATCTAAAGCTAGATTCATCGAACCAGGAGAAACCACGGGCTGTTCTACACATCCACGGCCGTGGAATGGGAAGATCCACCCGTGGACTTCAACAGAGAGTTCGTTCTTGTAAGTTACTCTTCCAAAGGTAAATCTAAGTGCATACTACCATAGTCCTAGCCACAATCATCCTTTCCTTACCCTAGAATCACATCTATTTAGCCTACAACATTCATCATAACAGTCGAAATCATCATACATAAACTCATAGCATTCATTTGCAAGATAGTGAAGGGGGAAAAAATGAACAAGTAAAGTAACAAAACCAAGCTGAAGTTTAGATAAGAATGACTCACAACCCTTCCAAAAGAAGGTTCAAATGGTTCATACAACTCTAGAAATCAAAACCGAAACTCTTCACTACAAAAGATATCAAGGTGTGGCAATGGTGTGTTCTTCTTCTTCTCCAATAAGCTCTTCTCCAATGGTGGTTTCCTTCTACCTCCTTCTTCCAAGAATCTTCTTATTTAGAGACTATTTTGATTGGATGATAGTGGATAATGGAGAGCTGCTCCAAGATGCCTCCCTCAGTCAATAAAGGACCACTTTTATAACAAATTTTGCATGAGCTGGCCATGAGAGTCGTGGCACAGCTGTCACAAGAATCTGGCAAAATCCACGGGCTAGAATCACGGCCGTGGAATGTGCCAGTGAACCATGGTTTGCTCCAGAAACTTCTCCTTGGATCATTAAGTTGTGATTTGGTGCATGGCTTGTGTTGGCAAGGCTCCTTGGGTCTTCCTTAGCCTCTAGTTTGCATCCTAATGAGCCCGGAGGTGTGTCATCTCGAGGATTGATTCTCAAATGCATCAATTAAGCTCCTAAATCTCCCAAAATACCTATAAAAACACGCACAAGTCCGTGTAGACGTCTATCTCGACAAAATACATGAATTGAGTGCAAAACGTCGTGAACTAATGCTAAACCATGCATGAATGAGTGAGAAATCTATCTAAATGACTACTTAAACCTAATTCATAAATCGTGTTATCAATCTCCCTTCCCCTTAGCCTTGATCTGGTGCAGATCCTCAGCTAGCATCGCTCCGAAATTTGGAACTCCCCCTAGTCACCATATAGAATAGGCTCAAAAGCTCCCCTTGTCTAATATTCTGGGGCGTCTTAGTACGCGCCAAAAGTGTCTCACTGAATATACGGTGGGCGAGTCGGAAAGCAAGGTGGAAGATAATCCTCTCCCTGAAGTCTCCAGGTCTCCACCTGTCAACATGCTCAACTACATGAGCTATCTGACCCCAAAACTGTCGAGCTACAGCTCGAGAGGGGAAGTCGGGAACTGTGGGGGTCGGGAAGCCGAAGATGTCTCTCCACTAATAGATGGGAACTAAGTAGTTCCGGATCAGAAACCGGTACTTGATGGCTCTCTCCTCGGGCAAGTGAGTCACATAACTCATAAACTCCAATATAGGATCGAGGTAGGCTGGAGCTCTAATCTCCATGAACTGCTCCAGCCCCACCATCGAGACCATCCGCATCAGATCGTCAACACATAAAGGCAATCAAAAGCAGCAATATCTTAAAACCGTGGCGCAATCACAAGGCGTGTTCGCTCCAAACGGTGTGTGCAAGCTTTAAATTTATAACCCAAGATGTATGCTTAAAACAAGGATGCGAACCCGCAGTGTACGGGTCAATCGTAGTAAAAGCAAGAATTCCAAGGTGTCGATCTCAGGGACTTAGGTGAAACCTAAGCAAGTATAGGTTGTCTATTCAATTACTAACCACAAAAGCAATTAAAGCAATCAAAGATGATAAAAAGTCAATTAAAGGAAATATGCAATTGTAGGGATTAAAGCATCTAGTTGTGGTTCCAACTCAAGATCTAAAGATAAGCGGACAAAGCTGAGATTTTGCAAAGGGAAGGTATTTCTAAAGAGGAATAGATCACCGGGTAAGTCTCACTACTCACTAATCCCAAAGCGTAACTCCTATTAACGGGTAAGTCTCAAGGAATTAAGGAAAAGAACTATAACCTCAAACTAACACTCCAACTAAGGGAATAGAATCAACCTTTACCGGGTAAGTCTCAGGCTAACTCACAAAGATGGAATGAAAGCACACTCAAACCCCAATAAAGGATAAACCTTTATTACCTACACTTATGATCTTGGGGAAACAAACAAATGAATTACCGAGTAAGTCTCATCCTAGGCTTGCATTGAACCAGGAAAGGAGTAATAAGAATAGGATTTGGCAAACTAGAACTCTTAACTCAAATAGGAATCGGGAAAATGTTCACCTAGTTCAGTTTATGTACCATCTCGGTCGAGATGTTCCACAGCTAACCGAGGTGTTCGTCCGTTAAGGTAAAGGCTCGAGCTTTCAGGGTCCACTGGGGTTAAGATCATTCTATCATCGTCTTTCCCACAACTTTCAGCCAATCACCCTAGAATCGCACAAGAAATTTAGCCAACAATCATAATGATAACAATAATCAAATATATGGAAAAGGAATCAATATTCAAACAAGAGAACTTAAACTCAAGGATCTCAATAACTCAAACAATCAATCAAGCAAACAAACAACATGCGTTCCTCAATCACAATCAGTAAAGACAACAAAACCGAAAGCCAAACTAAGAAGATCTTACAAACTCCTTCAAAAGCCAACTTCAACTTGATTCCTTACTTCCTTGAACTTCAACCTTCAAAACTTCCTTCAATCTTCCTTCAATCTTCCTTCAATCTTCCTTCAAAACTCTCTCCAAAAATCCTCAGAAAATCAGTGATCCGAAGATGGTTGAATTATAGAAAATTCAACCCTTTATATAGGAGAATTATCTTCCAAAGATAAAATATCTTAGAAAGATAATTTCCTATTAAATATATTCATATCTCCTAAAATAAATATCTTCCTAAGATAATAATATCTTAAAAAGATAGTTTCCTAATAAAATATATCTTATCTCTAAAATAGATCTCCTAAATATATGATCTTCCTTCTAGAAATTCATCCCAAAAATATAAGATCTCTCATTCCAAAAATAAAAGATCTCAGCTAAATAAAATATATCTCGCCGCGTCAGGATATTCGCCTCGGTCGGGGCGCTCCTCAAGATCACCTCGGTCGAGGTGACACTGTAGCTGACCGAGGTGAATCTTAGATGAATGTGAAATCTCCTAAATCTGGTCCAAAGTAAATCTTCTTTGTTAATTCTTTGCTTCCTGAGTTCTTCCTTAAGCTTCAGAATGTAGCTCCAATGACTCATTAGCTCCTTTAGCTCCATTTTAGTCCAAAATGTGTCATTTTACCTATGATTACAACGAAACTTGGTGTAGACATCGATTCCCGTAAAGGTAGATGAAACGACGATATAATCACATAATATACATCCAAACATGCAGATTATTGAAGATAAAACGTCTAAACAGGCCCCAAAATATAGACTATCATTAATGCTATCAAGGCGCGTACAGATGCGGTCATAATCAGCCTGGTGACACTCATGGATCACCGGTATATAAGGTCGTGAAGAAGAAGAAGAAGGTGAGGATCTATCCCTTTGAACAAGCTGGCGATCGGACCTGGAACTAATTTTTTCTTTTCTGATAGATCACCTCGGTTGCTCTAACAGGTCTCAAGAACACCTCGGCCGAGGCGCAGGTCGACTGGACCAAGGCGAGAGGCTGTTCAAATCTAACTATCTGAAATTCAGTTCTTTTCCCCCAATTTCAATACAGATTGTTCCTAAGGGGTACTTAAGCCTTTTTCAACAGAAATCAATGGCAACCAAAGCCAAACTGGATTGAAATCAGCGAGAAGAGGAAAGTTAAGGTTTTCGAACGTTTACCCCAGATTTAGTCGATTTAAGGCGTTTTTGTTGCAGATTCTCGCTTGTAAACTGATCCTCTAGCCTTTCCTCGCAGAATGGAAGCAGAAATCGTCGAAAACGGTCAAAAAATGGAGAAACGAGGTGGTTTAGGTGCCGCGGTCGAGAGAGAAGTGGGAGGGAATGAGAGAGAAAATGTTCCCCTTTTATACTCCTCGCCGATTTTTCTGTCACCTCGGTCGAGGTGGTCCCGATTGGACCGAGGTGATACGGACCGAGGTGGATTATTGTCAGCCCTAGTCGCCTTGGTTGCTCAAGAATCATCTCGGTCAGGATGATGTGACAGCAACCGATATGTGACTTAGTCAAACTCCGTCTTCTAAATTTCTCGAACTTCTGACCTTCCAGTGTTGCTCCAGGGTGGTATTCCTTCCTTGGAAAGTACATGGTTTCTGTCTAGGACGCCGAAACAAAACAAAGCAAAACAAAAGCAAACTATCTAAAGCTAGACTAGAAAAAGGGAAAGAAAGTGATACCTAGGGTTCCCTCCCAAGAAGCGCTTGATTTAAGGTCGCTAGCTGGACCATACGGCATCCCTAAACAAGATATAGTGGTGCAATCTCCTCAACCTGGACTTCCGGTTGGTATTTCTTAAGTCTATGACCATTGACCTTGAAGCTTCCACTTGTTTCTCCCCAAATCTCAACTGCACCATAAAGGAAAACATGTTTTACAATGTAAGGTCTTGTCCATCTAGATTTCAACTTACATGGAAAGAGGCGAAGGCGGGAGTTGAAGAGTAGAACTAAATCTCCTTCTTTGAACTTCTTAGGAATGATGCGCTTGTCATGCCATTTCTTTGTCCTTTCCTTGTAGATCTTGGCATTCTCGTAACCGTTCAAACGCAGCTCCTCCAGCTCATTGATGTCCAATAGCCGCTTCTCACTGGCTTCTTTGATGTCGAAATTCAACCATTTGATTGCCCAATATGCTTTGTGTTCTAGCTCAACGGGCAAATGGAAAGACTTCCCATATACCAAATTATAAGGGGTGGTACCAATGGGAGTCTTGAATGCGGTCTTGTAAGCCAAAAGACCGTCGTCCAACTTCATGGACCAATCCTTCCTCGTTCTAGAGACGGTCTTCTCCAAGATTGCTTTGATTTCTCTATTCGAGATCTCGACATGTCCACTAGTTTGAGGGTGATAAGAGGTTGCTACCTTGTGGGTTACCTCATACTTCGATAGAAGTGCTTAAAACTTCCGGTTGATAAAATGTGTCCCTCCATCGCTGATGATAATGCGTGGTATCCCAAATCGTGGAAAGATAGTTCGATTGAAGAACTTCACAACCACCATGGCGTCATTAGTGGAAGATGCTGTTTGCTCCAAACGGTGTGTGCAAGCTTTAAATTTATAACCCTAGATGTAAGCTTAAAACAAGGATGCGAACCAGCAGTGTACGGGTCAATCGTAGTAAAAAGCAAGAAATTCCGGGTTGTCGATCTAAGGGACTTGGTAAAACAAAGCAGGTGTAGGTAGTCTATGTAATTACTAACCACAAAAGCGATTAAAGCAATCAAAGATGATAAAAAGTCAATTAAAGAAATATGCAATTCTAGAGATTAAAGCATCTAGTTGTGGTTCTAACTCAAGATCTAAAGATAAAGCGGACAAAGCTGAGATTTTGCAAAGGGAAGGTGTTACTAAAGTGGAATAGATCACCGGGTAAGTCTCACTACTCACTCGTCCCAAACCGTAACTCCTATTACCGGGTAAGTCTCAAGGAATTAAGGTAAAGGACTATAACCTCAAACCAACAAACCAACTAAGGGAATAGAATTAACCTTTACCGGGTAAGTCTCAGGTTAACTCACAAAGATGGAATGAAGGCACACTCAAACCCCAATAAAGGATAAACATTTATTACCTACACTTATGATCTTGGGTAAATAAACAAAGGAATTACCGGGTAAGTCTCATCCTAGGCTTGCATTGAACCAGGAAAGGTGTAATAAGAATAGGATTTGGCAAACTCTAACACTTAACTCTCAGTTTCGGATCTGAAAAGTCACCTCGGTCAGACAAATTCCACCCCGGCAGAGATGTTCATCGACCGAACGACATGTTCTAGGGTTAAGGATAAAAACTCGAGCTTTTAGGGTCCTACTGGAATTTAAGATTATTCAATCATTGTTTTTCCCACAACCTTCAGCCAATCACCCTAGAATCACACAAAGAAATTAGCCAATCATCATCATAAAAGCAATAATCAAATATAAGGGAAGAAGGTGAATAATTGAACACAAAAACCTTAAGAAAAAGGCTTCAATAACTGAATCAATTATCAAACAAACAAGCGTTCCTTGGATCACAATCCAACAAGACAAGTCAACAAAAAAGGGAATCTAAGAAAATCTTACAAAACCCTTCACAAAAGCTATAAAAGCTATCAACTTCCATCCTCCAATCTTCCTTTAACTGCTGGATGCTCTAAGCATGTATTTTCTGGTGATGTGCCGGTTGTGATTTGTGGAAAATCCAACCCTTTATATAGGAAAACTACCCTGCAAAGATAAGATATCTTAAAAAGATATCTTCCTAATAAAATATATCCCCAAAATATATGATCTTCCTTCCAGAAATCCAGCCTAAAAATATAAGATCCTTCTTTCTAAAAATAAAAGATCTCAGCCAAGAATAAAATATATCCCGCCGCGTCCAAGGTGTTCGCCTCGGTCGAGCCGCTCCTCTGGATCACCTCGGTCGAGATGGTATGTAACTGACCGAGGTGGCTCTAAACTGAATGTGAAATATCTCAAATCTGGTCCAAAGTAAATCTTTAATCCATTTCCATGCTTCCTGGATTCTTCCTTAAGCTCCTGAACGTAGCTCCAAGGACTCCTTAGCTCCTTTAGCTCCATTTTGATGCAAAACGTGCCATTTTACCTACGATTACAACGAAACTTGGTGTAGACCTCGATTCCCGCAAAGGTAGATGAAACGACGATATAATCACATAATATACATCCAAAAATGCAAATTATTGAAGATAAAACGTCTAAACAGGTCCCAAAATATAGACTATAATTCAAGCTATCAAAATACCCCATACTTAACCTTTGCTTGTCCCCAAGCAAGATCCAAATCTTAGATACAAGATAGAATGGATTATAAGTCATAAAGATCAATAAAAAAGTCTTTCAAAACATTTTAATGGTGTGCTATAATCAAAGATCACTCTAAGAGAATGCTTCATGAAATTTAAAATCAAAATATGCTCAAAACATTTTATAAATACAAGAAAGTCGTTCATCTTTGCATAAAATCGTAGAATGCATAATAAATCATAATCATCGAAATTAATCATGTATAATCCAGTTTAAACCACTAAGTCAATCAACAAGCTCGATGTCTTCAAGGTCTTTCAAAAGAAGGTCAAGAAACGTGTGAGGGTGGGATGTATATAGGGAATGTGGTGCTAGAATCCGGGAAAAGGATCTATACTTCACTTCCTTTGAACTTCAACATCTTCCACCAATAAGCTTTGCTTATTTACTTTTACTTTACTTTTTGGGATGCATGGACAGAGGTGCACAATAACCAAAGCCTAGGAGATCAGCAATCATCAATTTCTCGAGATGCCTCAAACCCTTGATGCACATACCATGACCCGTTAGGAATATCGCTCAATCCGACTTTGTTAAGACACAAACACCCGGCTATGTGAATGGTACCGAGTTACTCATCATCATGATTGACTTCCCCAAACCTATTTGTTTCTTTCTAACTTTCAGCCAACATCTCAACTTTTCTTTCACTTGCTTTTCACTTTTGCTTGCTTCCAAATTTCCGGATAGGTAAAGGGAGGCAAATATGTATATGAGGGGCTAAAGCATGATCAAGAAGAAGAAGAGAAGAGAATAAATTGCCTTGGTCTTTCCAGGAAGAAAGTGAGAGAACTCATCATGTGGTGTCAACCTTGAAATTCAACATAATTCGGATAAAAACAAAGTATTAAACATGCCACAAATTTCAAACAAAGCATTTAGCAACTTCAACATATCATAAAACCTTTCAAACATATAAAGATTTCAAAGCCAGTCAGCAAACAAAATCATCACTGAGGTCATATCCAGATAAGAAGCACAAAAATTGTTTCGAAAACTGTTCTAGTTAAGCCACCTCGGTCGAGATGTTCGAAGTCAACCGAGGTGCTGCACCTCGATTTGTCAGAGTCACATCGGTCGAGGTCATAAAAAAATTTTTCAAACCAATTTTTGACGTTTTTCTCAATCAAATAACTTGTATGCATGCATGTAATCTCAGATAAACACATAGAGTAAAATAAAACAGTAGATATTCATAAGTCAAGTCATACATCCACATAAGTCAAATAAATACATCCAAATACCCCATACTTGGGACACATTGTCCCAATGGGTCAAATAATTCTAAGAAAACAGAATACTCACCGAATAAAGCTGAGCTGTGATAACATGATTTATGACTTTGGTTTAGGTAATCATTTAGATAAATTTCTCGCTCATTCACGCATGGTTTAGCACTAGTTCACTGCGATTGCACTCAATTCACGTATTTTGTCGAGATAGACGTCTACACGGACTTGTGCATTGTTTTGTAGGTATTTTGGGAGATTTAGGAGCTAAAACGAACGTTTAAGGATCGTTCATCAAGATGACACACCCTCGGACTCATTAGGATGCAAGCTAAAGGCTAGGGAGGACTCATGGAACCTTGCCAATACAAGCCATGCACCAAATCGAAGCTTAATGATCAAAGGCAAAGCTGAAGCACAAAATCACGGTTCACTGACAGATCACGGCCGTGATTCTATCCGTGGTTTTTGCCAGGTTTTCGTGACAGTTGTGCCACGATCTCTTGGCCAGCTCTTGCAAAGTTGTAGTATAAAAGTGGTCCTGCATTGGCTGAGAGAATCATCTTGGAACATCTCTCCATTATCCACTATCATCCAATCAAAATATTCCCTCAACAAGAAGATTCTTGGAAGAAGATTGGAGAAGAAGGCAACCATTGGAGAAGAGCTTGGTTGGAGAAGAAGAAGAATACACCATTGATAGACTTTGATAGCTTTGTAGAGAAGAATTTCGGAATCGATTTCTAGAGTTGTATGAACCATTTAAACCTTCTTTAAGAAGGGTTGTGAGTCATTCTAATTCCATTTTCAGCTTGGTTTTGTATACTTCACTTGTTCATCTCTTTCTCTTCATTATCTTGCAAATGGAAGCCATGATTTTATGTTTGATGATTTTGATTGCTATGATGCATGTTGTAGGCTAAATAGATGTGATTCTAGGGTAAGGAAGGAATGGTTATGGATAGGACTATGATAGGATGGACTTAGATTAGACCTTGGATGACTCTCTTGCTTGGACGTAGTTTCTGTTGGAGTCCACGGTTTGTTCTTGCCTTTCCACGGCCGTGGAAGGTGTAGAACAGCCCCTGATTCCCCCTTGTTTGATGGATCTATCTTTAGATTGTCAGAATGTTGAAGTCCTAAGTGTTTGTTAAGTTAAATCTACCCTAGGGTAACCTAGTGTTAGCAACTAAGTGTTAGGAGAGACTTACTCGGTAATCCTTACTCTTAAATTCAAAAGATCACAAACCCTAGGTAGTGGTGAGCCTCACAAGCCGCCATTGGAGCAAGTGTGCTAGGATAGTTGCTTAGGACTAACACTTTCGAGACTTACCCGGTAAGGATAGGTTAGATCTCTAGGCGACAATCCGGTTTGTGTAGAATTCCGTCCCTTAGGTTCTTAGAGACTTACCCGGTGATGAGACCTTAGGAATGGACTAGTGGACCATGAGACCTACGAGGTAATTGATCCAAATCTAGAAATGCTTACTTCCAACATATCATAGTTAATCCAAGGAACGATTAGATAGCTTGAGCCCTATGCCATAACCGGAATTTCCAACCCCTAGAATCGCTTCTCTCTTTTGATTCATATCTCGTGTTAAGCTTGTTTGTTTGTGTTGATTTGTTAGTTTAGTTGATTATTTATTTTGCATAAATTGTGATCCTTGATTGATCACCAAAAACCAACCAAAAACAATTGAGATTTTCATTTCTTTATTTCTTCGTTTCTTAGACTAGATCTTCACTAGACTTAATCAAAAATTGAATCAATATCACCTTAGTCTTTGTGTTCGACCTCGGAATACTATCCCTACTACAAACGTCCCGTACACTACGGGTTCGCTAGGAGTTAGGATAAATATAACAAGAATATAAATTTAAAACCCATTGCGTATCACATCCTGAGCGTAACAAGTTTTTGGCGCCGTTGCCAGGGATGAGACCTTAGGAATGGACTAGTGGACCATGAGACCTACCCGGTAATTGATCCCAATCTAGAAATGCTTACTCCCAACATATCATATTTAATCCAAGGAACGATTAGATAGCTTGAGCCCTATGCCATAACCGGAATTTCCAACCCCTAGAATCGCTTCTCTCTTTTGATTCATATCTCGTGTTAAGCTTGTTTGTTTGTGTTGATTCGTTAGTTTAGTTGATTGTTTATTTTGCATAAATTGTGATCCTTGATTGATCACCAAAAACCAACCAAAAACAATTGAGATTTTCATTTCTTTATTTCTTCCTTTCTTAGACTAGATCTTCACTAGACTTAATCATAAATTGAATCAATCTCACTTTAGTCTTTGTGTTCGACCTCAGAATACTATCCCTACTACAAACGTCCCGTACACTGCGGGTTCGTTAGGAGTTAGGATAAATATAACGAGAATATAAATTTAAAACCCATTGCGTATCACTTCCTGAGCGTAACAAGTTTTTGGCGCCGTTGCGGGGGACTAGGTCTAGATTGAGTCTTTTGTGATTGATTGTAGTGTAGATCTTTCTGGTTGCTTTTGATCTCTTTTTGGTTTGTGTCTTTGCTTTTCAGGACATCTCACTCTTTAAGTGTATGCGAAGATCTCGTGGCAAGGATTTAGCTCCATTCGATCCCGAACCGGAGAAAACCCTTTGATCTAGATCCAAGAGCTTTAAAAAGGGGAAAGAGATGGCCGGAAGAGATCTCCAAGCTGAATTAGATGAGGCTTTAGAGCAAATTAGGATAAGGGATGAGGCTTTGGAGAATGAAAGGAGACTTGCCAATGAGAGGCAAGAGGCAACTAGGAGGGAGATAGAGGAGATTAGGCAAGCTCTTGTGCAAAGAGAGCTTAACCGTCAACAACCTCCTCCACCTCCACCACAACCGCAGCCGGCGGCGGTGAATATTAGGGTTGTGCCCATTGCTATGGAAGAGCCACAAACGTTGGGGCAACGTATGGATCCGGCACAAAGAGCACACCGTCCGGGTGTGAACTTAGGAGATCCCGCAGCCCATGATTACGAACTCCGCCCTCAAGTTTTACGAATGATCCGGCATAATCAATTTGGAGGGATGGAAGGAGAGTCTCCTCATCAACACTTGATGAATTATGAGATCTTGATGGAGACTCTTAGACCGCCAAGATTGGAGAGCAACAACCATAAGCTTAGGGCTTTTTCCTTCTCTCTTAAGGATAAAGCCTTAGCTTGGTATCAATCTATTCCACAAGGGCGAGTTGGTACTTGGGAGGAGATGACAACCGAGTTTTTGACTAAGTTCTTCCCACCTTCCAAGACTACCGAATTAAGAGGGAAGATCAATGCCTTCGTGATGAAGGATAGAGAGAGTTTATTCAAATCTTGGGAAAGGTTCAAAGATCTTCTCCTAGATTGTCCACACCATGGCATACAGAAAATTGAGCTATTGGAGATCTACTTCAAAGGACTTGATGAAGATAGCCAATTCAAGCTTCAATCTCTTTCCAGTGGGACTTTCATGGAGAAGCATGTAGATGAAGCTTGGGAGTTTGTAGAGAAGCAAGCTCTAGTAATTGAGAAGTACTCCCATAGGAAGAGTGAAGGGAGAAAGGCGGGAGCATATGAGGTGAGTGAAGTCACCATGAGCAATTTCAAGCTCGACGCCATCAACAACGAGTTAAAGTCCTTGAGAGAGTTGTGTGCTACAACCTTGAAGAACCAAGCAACTCCTCAAGTGCTTCCACAAGCTAACTTATCTTCCAAGGAGGAGAATGTGAATTACATGGGAAGGGGCAATTACAACAACTATCAAGGCCCAAGGAACTTCAACAACAACCGGCAATTCAACAATTACCGGCCCAACCACAACCATCCCGGATTTTCTTACTCTAACCCGGATGGAGCCTTGAACCCTCCCGCTTCCACAAGCACAACTCCACCACCAAAAGCTTCACAAGAACCTCCACCCGGATTTACTCAACCTCCAAAGGATAGGACCGAAATGATGTTTGAGCAATTGCTTGGAAGGTTGAGTGGTCTTGAGAGCACCGTGACTTCAATTTCTAAACCTCAAAAGGTATTGGAACCACAAGTGTTCCAAAAAGCGGGTGAAGCCCATAGGGATCCGGGAAAGCTTCCCGGAAGGACCGAAGACAACCCAAGAGGCCAAGTGTTGGCTATTACAATAAGGAGTGGGTTGAGTATGAAAGATCCTTTGCCTAAGGAGAATGCTAAAGGGAAACAAGTGGTGATAGAGGAAGAGACTTTGCAAAGAGATGGAGGCAAGAGCAAGGATGTAGAGCCAACTTATGTGGCACCGCCTCCACACAAGCCACCACTACCGTTCCCTCAATCACGAGCAAGAGCTCGCTTGGACAATCACTTTGGTAAGTTCCTTGAACTAATGTCTAAATTGCATATTAACATTCCGTTCATGGATGCAATTTAGGAATGCCGGCATATGGCAAGTTCTTGAAAGAGATACTCTCCAACAAAAGGAAGTTGGAGGAGTACGGAGAGATAAGAATGACCAAGAGATCCTCGGAATTGATCCAAACGATGAAGGAGGAGATGCCTCCCAAGCTAAGAGATCCTGGTTCCTTTTGTGTCCCAATTGGATTGGGAGATGTGAAGTATGAAGCCCTTTGTGATCTTGGAGCAAGTGTAAGCATCATACCGCTTGCACTTTGCAACAAGGTTGGGCTAGGAGAGCCAAAACCGGTCAAGATGACCCTCTATATGGCGGACCGTTCTATCACACATCCGGTTGGGATCTTAGAAGACATCCTGGTGCAACTAGGAGGATTCTATGTGCCAATTGATTTTGTTGTCTTGGATATTCCGGCGGACTATCCGGTTCCCATCATCTTAGGAAGACTTTTCCTAGCCACTTCCGGGTGCCTAGTGGATTGCAAGAATGGGACTCTCTCCTTCAACATTGGAAAGAGAACATCAAGTTCAAGTTGTCCACAATGATGAAAGGGCCAACCCTTGATGAGGATGTCTTCAACATAGTCGAGCAAGAAGAATCTAGAGAAGTTGTGAGCTCGATCTTGATCAAGGACCCTTGGAGAAGGTTCTTACCTTAAGTATGATGGAGGAAGGTATTGAGGAGGCTTGCAATGAAGAGATCAAAGCCTTGGAAGCACTAGAAAAGGAGACAAGAGTTGAAGATGAAGACCACGAAGAGGTGCTGAACAGTTGCTTGTTCCACGGTCGAGATTTGTGTTCCACGACAGTAGAACTCTCTGGACAACTCCGAGAAGCAAGCTTGGCAGCTTCCACGGCCGTGGACTTGGATCAAACCGTGGAATTGGCCGTGGTTTCCCCTGAATCAGCCCTTGATGATGATCAAGCTTCTAGGAGCCATGGGGAGCCTTCATTTGCTTTGGATTCATCTCATCCAACCTTATTTGGATCGTCTACAATCGATAAAGGTCCTCCTAAACTTGAACTCAAACCCCTCCGCTCTCATTTGAAGTATGCTTTCCTTGGTGATAATTCTACATATCCGGTGATGATGAACTTGCTAAGTTGTTGCATGAGCTAAGATTGCATAGGAAAGCCATTGGCTATACTATTGATGATTTGGTTGGTATAAAACCTTCTTTGTGCATGCATAAGATATTGATGGAAGATAATCATAAACCCTCTATTGAACATCAAAGGAGATTGAATCCTATAATGAAAGAGGTAGTCAAAAAGGAAATCATTAAGTTGCTAGATGCGGGAATTATCTACCCTATCTCGGATAGTAAGTGGGTTAGTCCCGTTCATGTAGTTCCTAAGAAAGGTGGGATCACCGTAGTAACCAATGAGAACAATGAACTAATCCCAACTAGGACGGTTACGGGGTGGAGAATGTGCATTGACTATAGGAAGTTGAACATGGCCTCTAGGAAAGATCACTTCCCTCTCCCCTTCATTGACCAAATGCTAGAGAGGTTAGCTCAACATTCTCATTTTTGCTACTTAGATGGCTATAGTGGATTCTTCCTAATCCCTATCCACCCCGATGACCAAGAGAAAACAACATTTACATGTCCATGGGGTACTTTTGCATATAGGAGAATGTCATTTGGGTTGTGTAATGCACCCACCACCTTCCAAAGGTGTATGATGGCTATCTTTTCGGAATACATTGAAAATATCATGGAAGTGTTCATGGATGATTTCTCTGTTTATGGTTCTTCCTTTGATAATTGCTTGGCTAACTTGTCATTAGTATTGCAAAGATGTGAGGAGACAAATCTTGTCTTAAATTGGGAAAAATGCCACTTCATGGTAAGTGAAGGTATTGTGTTGGGACAATTGGTGTCCAATCGTGGCATTGAGGTTGATAGGGCCAAAATTGAAACAATAGAGAAGTTGCCACCACCTACCTCGGTGAAGGAGGTAAGGAGTTTCTTAGGGCATGCCGGTTTTTACCGGAGGTTTATTCAAGACTTCTCTAAAATTTCTAAGCCTCTCACTCACCTACTAATGAAGGATGTTGATTTTGTCTTTTCCAAAGATTGTCTTGAGGCTTTTTGTAGGTTGAAGAACGCCTTGATCTCCGCACCTATCATGCAACCTCCGGATTGGAGTTTACCGTTTGAGATCATGTGTGATGCAAGCGATGTAGCCGTTGGGGCTGTTTTGGGGCAAAGGAAAGAGGGGCACACACATGCCATTTATTATGCTAGCAAGACGCTAGATGATGCCCAACTCAATTATGCTACTACCGAGAAGGAGTTACTAGCGGTTGTGTACGCATTTGAGAAGTTCCGCTCGTATCTTGTTGGAGTGAAGGTCGTTGTGTATACGGATCATGTTGCGATCCGTTATCTCCTTACAAAGAAGGATGCCAAGCCTCGGTTGATTCGGTGGATCCTTCTTCTTCAAGAATTTGACTTGGAAATCCGGGATAAAAAAGGGTCCGGAAATTTTGTGGCGGATCACCTTAGTGGACTCCCACCATTGGAGCTTGAGAGAGATGACATCTCGATTGATGACTCATTCCGGGATGAGAAATTGCAAATGGTGGAGGAATAGTTGTTCCAAGTGTCTAGAGGAAGCGAGCCATGGTTTGCCGACATTGTGAATTACTTAGTATGTGAGGAAGTGCCTCCCGGATTGACATATGCCCAAAGGAAGAAGTTCTTCAAAGATGTGAGGCATTACTATTGGAGTGAGGCACTTTTGTTCAAGAGAGGGCCGGATGGAATGTTTAGAAGATGCATACCGGAGGATGAAGTGGAGAGTGTGATCCGCCATTGTCACTCCTTGCCATGTGGAGGGCATGCTAGTTCACACAAGACATGTGCTAAAGTATTGCAATCGGGCTTCTTTTGGCCAAGCTTGTTCAAGGATGTGCAAAGCTTTGTGGTAGCTTGTGATACTTGCCAAAGGACGGGCAACATCTCAAGGAGGAATGAGATGCCCTTGAACAACATACAAGAAGTGGAAATTTTTGATGTGTGGGGTGTGGACTTCATGGGACCATTCCCTTCTTCATGTGGCAACCTCTACATCCTATTGGCGGTTGACTATGTTTCGAGATGGGTGGAGGCAATCGCCTCTCCTACAAATGACGCCAAGGTTGTGGTGCGGTTCTTCAACCGAGTGATCTTTCCTAGGTTTGGAACACCAAGGGTGATCATAAGTGATGGAGGGAAGCACTTCACCAATAGGAACTTTGGGGCGCTTTTGGCTAAGTATGGGGTGACTCATAAGGTGGCGACACCTTACCATCCCCAAACTAGTGGCCAAGTGGAGATCTCCAACCGGGAGATAAAGGGGATTCTTGAGAAGACGGTCTCTAGGACAAGAAAGGATTGGGCTATGAAGCTCGATGATGCCTTGTGGGCATATAGGACCGCTTTCAAGACACCAATTGGCACCACTCCTTACAAGTTGGTCTATGGAAAGTCTTGCCACCTTCCGGTGGAGATAGAGCATAGAGCTTATTGGGCCATTAAGTGGCTAAATTTTGACCTCAAGGAGGCCGGAGAGAAGAGGTTGCTCGATATGAACGCCCTTGAAGAGATCCGGTTGGATGCTTATGAGAATGCCCGGATCTACAAGGAGAGGACCAAACGGTGGCAAGACAAGCGCCTCATCCCGAAGGAGTTGAGTGAAGGCGACCTCGTCCTTCTCTTCAACTCAAGGCTGCGGCTTTTCCCCGGAAAGCTAAAATCGAGATGGACCGGGCCATATGTGGTGAAGAAGATCTTTCCCCATGGAGCTATTGAGATAGGTGGGGAGCATTGTGAAAACTTTAAGGTGAATGGGCACCGGTTGAAGAAGTATATCCCGGGAGCTCCGGTGGATATGATTGCCCCACTTTACCTTGAGTAGACGCCCCGAGTTTGGTCAAGCTAATGACTTTAAAGAAGCGCTTGGTGGGAGGCAACCCATTGGTAACGTTTTTCCCTTTCTCGTTTTATTTTTGTTTTAGATTTTTCTGTTTTTGTGTGTGTTTTGTGCACTTTGTGTGTATGCTAGAGCCTTAGTAGCATTGGAAGCTTTGCTTGGCAAGTGAATGATGATGATGAATCCCTCATCAATTACGGGTGGAGCGGACGCGGAACTTGGATGGCTAGCGGTGCCTAGCGCGGGTCCCGACACTTTGATGAATGCTTAGATCTCTCTACCATGGTTGATAGGATCATGCAACATCAATTCCACTTGAGAATCCCAAATACCATAGCAAACCATTTTTACATTGTGAGAACCTTCTTTCACTCTTCTTTACTTCATTTACACATCGGGGACAATGTGTTTCTAAGTATGGGGTGGGGTTTGCATGATCCTTTGCATGATGAGCATCTAGGGTAGTTTAATATTTGCACATGTCTTGCATTGTATATATTCATTTCGAAAATCCCATAAAAATCAAAAAATTAAAAAAAAATTTGTGCTTTCTAGGCTTGGATATGACCCTAATGATGATCCTCGTCTTGTGGATTGGCTATGGATCGCCTTACGTGTTAAATTGATGAATGCATATGAGGACTTGAAGTACTTCTTTTGAATTCCCTGGATGATTTGTGATCATGATGTTTGCCTAGGATGGATTGAGTATTGAAGGTCGAAATTACATGCTAGTTCTTGCATACCATCTAGGAATGAATGAGGCAATTCATCTTTCTCTACTTCTCATCTTGATCATGATTGTTTGAGCACCTCAATGGATATAACTTTACCTCTTTTTGACCCATTCGGGAATAGGAGCATGTTAGTGTGTTTATGTGTGTGAAAAGCAAGTGTGGGGTGAAGATGTTGATGAAAGAACATCATGCATAAAATGCTGAAATTATTGTGAAAGTGTAGCCAAAAATATAGTTTGGGGACGTTGGTTTAAATGACAAGTAACTCGGTACACTTCACATGATCGGGTGTTGGTGCCTTGCCAAAGTCAAATAAACCAATAGTCCTAACGAGCTTTGGTATGTGTGCCCGGTGTGGATGCACCTCAAAAAATAGAAAAAGCCCGAGGACGGCTAATCACCAACGTTTCGGATTTTGTACACCAATGCCATTGTCTCAAAAATAAGTCAAAGAAAAAGAAAAGAAAGAAAAGAAAGAGAAAAATACACACTTGAGGGAAGTTGATCGAGGACAAGATTGTGGAGTTAGTTCCATTCCCGGATTAGCACCACATAGCCTAGAAAAATCCCCACCTAATCACAACGTTTCTTGGCCTTTTAATTCATAAGACCTTATGACCTATTTGCATGTTTGTGAGACTTAGTAATCTAGATTGGATATGCTCTTGATCTTCTTGGCTTCTTCATTTTTACATTTCATGCATGCTTTTGAGTTAAGTACAATTGTCTTTCCATGCCTTCATTTATTTGATGCATAATTGCTTGTCCGTTGCAATAAAACATGACTATGAAGGTGATCCAATAGTAGAAGCACAAACCCAAAAAGAATTTTACCATTTTTCTGCATACATAAATCGTGCTATCTTGTAGTCTATAGTTGAGAATTTGCTCGGGGACGAGCAAACCTTAAGTATGGGGTATTTTTGATAACACGATTTATGACTTAGGTTTAGGTAATCATTTAGATAAATTTCTTGCTCATTCACGCATGGTTTAGCACTAGTTCACTGCGATTGCACTCAATTCACGTATTTTGTCGAGATAGACGTCTACACGGACTTGTGCATTGCTTTGTAGGTATTTTGGGAGATTTAGGAGCTAAAACGATACGTTTGAGGATCGTTCATCAAGATGACACACCCTCGGACTCATTAGGATGCAAGCTAAAGGCTAGGGAGGACTCATGGAACCTTGCCAACACAAGCCATGCACCAAATCGAAGCTTAATGATCAAAGGCAAAGCTGAAGCACAAAATCACGGTTCAATGACAGATCACGGCCGTGATTCTAACCGTGGTTTTTGCCAGGTTTTCGTGACAGCTGTGCCACGATGTCTTGGCCAGCTCTTGCAAAGTTGTAGTATAAAAGTGGTCTTGTATTGGCTGAGAGAATCATCTTGGAGCAGCTCTCCATTATCCACTATCATCCAATCAAAATATTCTCTCAACAAGAAGATTCTTGGAAGAAGATTGGAGAAGAAGGCTACCATTGGAGAAGAGCTTGGTTGGAGAAGAAGAAGAACACACCATTGATAGACTTTGATAGCTTTGTAGAGAAGAATTTCGGAATCGATTTCTAGAGTTGTATGAACCATTTAAACCTTCTTTAAGAAGGGTTGTGAGTCATTCTAATTCCATTTTCAGCTTGGTTTTGTATACTTCACTTGTTCATCTCTTTCTCTTCATTATCTTGCAAATGGAAGCCATGATTTTATGTTTGATGATTTTGATTGTTATGATGCATGTTGTAGGCTAAATAGATGTGATTCTACGGTAAGGAAGGAATGGTTATGGCTAGGACTATGATAGGATGGACTTAGATTAGACCTTGAATGACTCTCTTGCTTGGACGTAGTTTCTGTTGGAGTCCAAGGTTTGTTCTTGCCTTTCCACGGCCGTGGAAGGTGTAGAACAGCCCGTGATTCCCCCTTGTTTGATGGATCTATCTTTAGATTGTCAGAATGTTGAAGTCCTAAGTGTTTGTTAAGTTAAATCTACCCTAGGGTAACCTAGTGTTAGCAACTAAGTGTTCGGAGAGACTTACTCGATAATCCTTACTCTTAAATTCAAAAGATCACAAACCCTAGGTAGTGGTGAGCCTCACAAGCCGCCATTGGAGCAAGTGTGCTAGGATAGTTGCTTAGGACTAACCCTTTCGAGACTTACCCGGTAAGGATAGGTTAGATCTCTAGGCGACAATCCGGTTTGTGTAGAATTCCGTCCCTTAGGTTCTTAGAGACTTACCCGGTGATGAGAACTTAGGAATGGACTAGTGGACCATGAGACCTACCAGGTAATTGATCCAAATCTAGAAATGCTTACTCCCAACATATCATAGTTAATCCAAGGAACGATTAGATAGCTTGAGCCCTATGCCATAACCGGAATTTCCAACCCCTAGAATCGCTTCTCTCTTTTGATTCATATCTCGTGTTAAGCTTGTTTGTTTGTGTTGATTCGTTAGTTTAGTTGATTGTTTATTTTGCATAAATTGTGATCCTTGATTGATCACCAAAAACCAACCAAAAACAATTCAGATTTTCATTTCTTTATTTCTTCGTTTCTTAGACTAGATCTTCACTAGACTTAATCATAAATTGAATCAATCTCACCTTAGTCTTTGTGTTTGACCTCGGAATACTATCCCTACTACAAATGTCCCGTACACTACGGGTTCGCTAGGAGTTAGGATAAATACAACGAGAATATATATTTAAAACCCATTGCGTATCACATCCTGAGCGTAACAAGTTTTTGGCGCCGTTGCCGGGGATGAGACCTTAGGAATGGACTAGTGGACCATGAGACCTACCCGGTAATTGATCCCAATCTAGAAATGCTTACTCCCAACATATCATAGTTAATCCAAGGAACGATTAGATAGCTTGAGCCCTATGCCATAACCGGAATTTCCAACCCCTAGAATCGCTTCTCTCTTTTGATTCATATCTCGTGTTAAGCTTGTTTGTTTGTGTTGATTCGTTAGTTTAGTTGATTGTTTATTTTGCATAAATTGTGATCCTTGATTGATCACTAAAAACCAACCAAAAACAATTGAGATTTTCATTTCTTTATTTCTTCCTTTCTTAGACTAGATCTTCACTAGACTTAATCATAAATTGAATCAATCTCACCTTAGTCTTTGTGTTCGACCTCGGAATACTATCCCTACTACAAACGTCCCGTACACTGCGGGTTCTCTAGGAGTTAGGATAAATATAACGAGAATACAAATTTAAAACCCATTGCGTATCACATCCTGAGCGTAACAAGCTGCATAATAAATAAATAAAGAAAATCGTGCAAGTTCTCAATAATCCTGATCCGGTGGTGGTGGTGGTGGCACGTACGGGTACTGAGATGGGTCGAAAGGATTGCCCATGACATGCTGAAACTGAATCTCAGCCATCGTGTGCTAGTAGTGTAGTCTCTCCAGCATCTCTCTAATGTCTAAAGACAAGGCAGCGTAGGAATCTATCATCTGATCCGTCAGATCATCGATCCGACGGTGAGCAATTGGATCCCTTTGTCTGCGTTTCCTACACCTAGCGGGACGTGCCGGTGCTGCAGCTGGCTCCTCCTCTGTCTCGTCGTCGTCCAGATCAATGACTGGCGCACTAGTCCCAGCTGTATCCATGCCCGTATCCATGGCAGCACCGCCATCCTCATCCTCATCCTCTTGCTCCTCAGCCTCATCCTCCTCATCCTGTCTTTGAGCTGCTGCATCTCTGGCATCCGCCATAAGCGGAATCCATGCGGTCTGTTAGTAGTGTGGGTCGTAGACAGAGAACTGAGGTGACCACCTAATACCCTGAGGTGCAGTCTGCTCCCAGGGCATCGCCACATATGACGTAGTAAGACCGCGAGGAACCAGTATCCTCCGAGTGATCATATCCTGAAGCCCGAGCGCCTTGGCAGCCACCATAGTGCACGCACTCAAGTCAAGATCCATGTATCTCGCAATGTGAGTCACTATACCTCCGCAACAGATATCCCCCTTCGCCTTCTCCTTTATCTTGTGCAAATCCTCCGCCAGCATAACTCCAAAATCCGGAACTCTTCCGGTCACCATGCAATACAGACTTAGCAGCTCACCCTCTCTGATCTTCTGGGGCGTCTCAGTACGCGCCAGAAGAGTCTCGCTAAAGATCCTGTGAGCAAGTCTAAAAGCTTGGTGGAAGATAATCTTCTCCCTAGAGTCTCCAGGTCGCCACTAGTCAACATGCTCAACCACATGAGCAATCTGGCCCCATAACTCTCGAGCTACAACTCGAGAAGGAAAATCAGCAACAGTGGGGGCCGGGAAACCGAAAATAACCCTCCAGTGGTCCATGGGAACTAAATAGTTCCGGTTCATCAATCGGTACTTGATGGCACGCTCGGTGGGCAAGTAGGTGACGGAGCTAACAAACTCCAGGTTCGGCTCAAGATAGGCTTGAGCTCTGATCTCAGTAAACTACTCCATCCCCACTGCAGATATCATCCGCCTCAAGTCCTCATCCACATAGAGGCATTCAAAAGCGGAAATGTCCAGAAACCGTGGTGCAACCACTGGACGTGCCGCTATACGGTCATAGTCGACCTGGTGACGCTCGTGAATCACCGGTCTAGAGCGGCATGAAGAAGAAGAAGGGGAAGGAGAAGATATGTCTCTCAAAACTAACTACCTGTCAGAACTCATCCTCTCTGTACTCTGTCAGACCACCTCGGTCTCTTTGACAACTCTCAAGAACACCTCAGCCGAGGCACAGGTCGACTGGACCAAGGCGAAGCACTGTGCGATTATTACTCTCAAAAATCCAGTTCTTTCCCCCCAATATCACTACCGATGGTTCCTATGGGGTACTTAATCCTTTTCCAGTACAATGCAGGGGCAACCAAAGCCCAAATCGAATGAAATCAGTGGAAGAAGAGGGAGTTAGGGTTTTTTCGATTTTACCCTAAATTTGGTCGATTCGGTGCGTTTTTGTTGCAGATTGATGGTTGCAAATCGATCCTCTATCCTTTCCTTGCAGTTTGGAAGAGAGAATCGTCGAAAACGAGCGAAGAACGAAGAAGCGAGGCGAGATGTGCGCCGCGGTCGAGAAGGGGATGGAGGGAAGAGAGAGAAATCAATCTCCCTTTTATACCCTTTTCTGGAACTGCTGTCACCTCGGTCGAGATGGTCTCGACTGGAACGAGGTGGTACGGACCGAGGTGGATCTTCAGTAACTCTAATCGCCTTGGTTGCTCAAGAATCATCTCGGTCGAGGTGCAGTGACAGCAACCGAGATGTGTCTCAGTCAGACTCCGTCTTCTCAAATTCTCGAACTTCTTTCCATCCAGTGTTGCTCCTGGGTTGTATTCTTTCCTTAGATGTCACCTGTTGTCTTTCTAGGATGCCAAAAACAAAACAAAGCAAAGCAAAAGCAAACTATCTAAAGCTAGACTAGAAAAAGGGAAAAGAAAGCAATACCTTGGGTTGCCTCCCAAGAAGCGCTTGCTTTAAGGTCGCTAGCTGGACCGTACGGTAGCCCTAAACGTGATGGGAGGTAGCCTCACCCCATACTTCACCTTCATCATGGGGTGAGATAAGAAAGTCTATCAAACGCTCCAACAAGTGCAAGTGCTCATCGGGGAATGAATCGTCTATGGGTGGGTCGTCCTTCTCGCGTGAAGAGGGAGGTAGCCGGCTGAGGTGATCCGCAACAGAATTTTCAGATCCCTTTTGTATCGCGGATCTCTAAGTCAAATTCTTGAAGCAAAAGATTCCATCGAATAAGGCGTGGATTGGCATCCTTCTTAGCAAGTAAGTAACGAATAGTTGCATGGTCGGTGTAGACAACAACCTTCGCCCCTACTAAGTAAGAACGAAACTTCTCGAAAGCATATACAACCGCCAACAGCTCCTTTTCGGTGGTGGCGTAGTTACGTTGGGCTTCATCTAGCATTTTGCTCGCGTAGTAAATGGCGGTGGTCCGCCCATCCTTCTTTTGTCCAAGCACCGCTCCTACTGCCACATCACTCGCATCGCACATGATCTCAAAGGGAAAGGTCCAATCCGGAGGCTGGATAATGGGAGCGGAGATCAACTCTTCCTTAATCTTGTAAAACGCATCAAGACACTCCTGCGAAAACTCAAAAACAACATCTTTATTCAAGAGGTTAGTTAGTGGTTTAGAAATCTTGGAGAAGTCCTTGATGAATCTCCTATAGAAACCTGCATGCCCGAGAAAAGTCCTCACACCCTAAACAGAACAAGGGGGAGGGAGTTTCTCAATGGTTTCGATCTTAGCGCGATCGAACTCAATACCTCGATTAGAAACGAGGTGTCCTAGCACAATGCCTTCATTAACCATAAAGTGACACTTCTCCCAATTCAGAACAAGATTAGTGTCTTCACATCTTTGTAGCACTAGAGAAAGGTTAGATAGGCAATCATCAAAAGAGGAACCATATACTGAAAAATCATCCAAAAATACCTCCATGATCTCCTCTATATACTCGGAAAAGATAGCCATCATGCATCACTGGAAGGTAGCGGGTGCATTTCATAATCCAAATGGCATCCTCCTATAAGCGAATGTTCCCCATGGACAAGTGAAAGTGGTCTTCTCCTGATCATCCGGATGGATAAGAATCTGGAAGAAGCCACTATAAACATCTAAATAGCAAAAATGTGAATGTCGGGCCAACCGTTCGAGCATTTGATCGATGAAGGGAAGTGGAAAATGGTCCTTCCGAGTGGCCACCTTCAGCTTCCTATAGTCGATGCACACCCTCCAGCCCGTGACGGTCCTAGTTGGGATTAACTCGTTGTCTTATTCGTCACAACGGTCATCCCTCCTTTCTTCGGAACTACATGTACTGGGCTCACCCACTTGCTGTCTGAGATAGGAAATATGATACCTGCATCTAACAACTTAAGAATTTCTTTCTTCACAACCTCTTTCATGATCGGATTTAACCGTCTTTGAGGTTCCCGTGAAGTCTTATGATCGTCCTCCATTAGTATTCTATGCATGCCGAAAGAAGGCTTAATACCAATAAGATCATCAATAGTATAACCCAAAGCCTTTTGATGCTTCCTCAGGACATGCATTAGTTTAGATAATTTAGATTCGGAGAGGGAAGCGCTAACGATGACGGGATAAGTAGAATCCGGTCCAAGAAAAACATACCTCAAGTGACTAGGGAGTTGTTTAAGATCCACAACTGGGGGTGCTTTCTGAGGGGGATCCTTGCTTCCTCCTTCCAGTGGAGTAGATCGAAGAACTGGACATTCAGAAGTCTGAGTTGACATCATCTCGCTTTCGACCTCGGTCGAGGTCCAAAGAGGGTGACCGAGATGTTCTTCAGTCAAGAACACCTCGCTTGGTCCAGAAAGTGCCTCGGTCTTGGTACTGCAACTGGAACCGAAACTGGAGATCTTATCCTGGATTAGTCTTTCAGTTTTAGCTCCTGGATCTTCTTCCAGCGCCTTTAAGCTCCGTATATCTGCATCACAAGAAGCATCTATACCTTCCTCCATTAAGCTAAAGCTAATAACTTTTTCAAGTGGATCTTTAATAAGGATAGAGCTCACCAATTCTCTTGATTCTTCTTCATCATAGATGTTGAAGATATCATCTCCTAGCTTCTCTCCCTTCATTGCCGCAAGCAATGCAAATTCCACTTCATCTCCGCCAATGTTGAATTTTAACTTGGCATTCTTACAATCCACATTGCAACCCGAAGTTGCTAGAAATGGTCTCGCGAGAATGATAGGAACAGGATAATCTGCGGGAATGTCAAGTACAACAAAGTCTATAGGTAAATAGAAGTTACCTAACTTGACCGGAACGTCTTCCAAAATGCCCACGGGATGGGTAATGGAGCGGTCCGCCATGTACAACCGTATCTTCACCGGCTTGGGCTCTCCAAGTCCGATCTTCACACATAGCTCCAGCGGAATGATGCTCACGCTGGCTCCTAGATCACATAAGGCTTCACAAGTGACATCCCCAACTTGAATGGGAATGCAAAATGAGCCGGGATCTCTCAACTTAGGTGGCATCTTCTCCTTCATGATTTGAATAAGCTCCGAGGATTTAGATGTCATCCTTACTTCACCAAAGTCTTCTAACTTCCTCTTCCTTGATAGAATTTCCTTCAAGAACTTCCCATAGGCGGGAATCCCTATGGGAAGGGATATTAATGTGTAGTTTATTCATCAAGTCAAGGAACTTACCAAAGTGCTTGTCTAGATGTGCTCTGGCCCTTGAATGGGGGAATGGAAGTGGTGGTTTATATGCAGGAGGTGGAACATAAAATTCAGATTTTTCCTCCGCTTTCTGTGGCTCCACCTCGGTTGGCACCTCGGCCGAAATGTTCTTCGACTGTGCCTGGACCGAGGTGGTCTTCGTCTGTACTGGCAACGGTCGAGGCACTAGATCTGCAGTTTTCAGTCCACCCCTCGTCGTTATTGCCATGATCTGTCCCTTAGGGTTACTTTCCGTCCTTGTTGGAAGCTTCCCTAGATCTCTTGGCGCTTCATTCGCCTTGTTAAAGAATTTTTGTTCTAAGGCTTTTTGTGCCTTCGAAAATAAAGTCATGGATATCTCCAAAGAGCTGAGCTTGATCAAGATGGCTTCCAGCACCGCATCTTTCTTTTCTGGCTGGAAGAACTTGATCCTTGCTCCTGGCTCTTCAATGGAGTAGAAGAAGAAGAAGAAGAGAGGAAAGGGTTAGAGGAGTCATTCGAATTGGAGTTAGAGTAAGGGTTACCCGAATTTTGGTTGTTTGCCCTCCAATTATTGCTGTTGGATCCTCTATTGTTGTTATAGTTGTTGTTCCGGGAACCGTTGTTGTTCCGATACCCATTGTTGTTCCTCGAACCTTGATATCCTTCATCTTCTTTCTTTGTTTGAGCAACCAAAAGATCTTTCAATTGCTTCACATCATTCTTCAAAGAAGTGAGTTGATCATTGTTAGGTGGAGCATCTTGAAAGTTGACTCTTTTAACTCCACCTTCAGCTCCTTGGTGGGAGTATTTCTCCATGTGCAAAGCTTGCTTCTCTATGAACTCCCAAGCTTCGTCAATCAACATGTCCATGAACGTGCCGGCGGATAGTAGTTGATGGTTGAATTGGGTGTTTCCGTCCAGTCCCTTGAAGTATATCTCCAACAACTCTATCTTTGGAATCCCATGATGTCGGCAATCCAAAAGAATGTCTTTAAATCTTTCCCATGACTTGGACAAACTCTCTTTGTCCTTTGTTAGCATGAAATATTGTGATATTTTAGGCACGTTTTCTAAGTGTATTTCATCCATATTGATAGTCATTGATTAAGCATTGATACATTTGTGAGCTAAGTTGTCTATAATGTCGATATAGAGATCTACACAAGCTTTATGTTGATTGTAGGCAATTAAGAGCTATTTCCGAACGGATTGTGCGAGAATGGAGTTTGATTGAGTATGTCCAAGGATTGAGGACATCTTTAGGAGCTAAGGAAGGTGCTAAATTGAAGCATAGCACGAGGAAAGGAAGAATTACGGTTTACCCCTAAACCACGCTCTAAAATACGGCCGTACTACATTCCACGTTCAAGTCCACGGCCATGGAACCTTGGCAAGGGAAGCGTGGTTCATTATAGCAACTTCTACGGCCGTGGAAAGATTGAGACAAGCCGTGACAATTTCCACGCTCTAAATTACGGTCGTGGAACCCTTCCACGACCGTGATCTTGGCGATCTTTTTCGCCACACTTTAAGCCACGATCTCCTACGCAGTTGGGCCGGGCCAATATTTTATCTTACACTATAAAAGGACGGACGAAGAGAGATTCCGTCACCTTCGCTTACGCTTAGACGCACTTCCGCTTACATTTGGATTTGCCCTAATTTCGCATTCTAACGGAGATTGTGATAGAGAGATTTGCGCGTTGCTAGTGAGATTTCCGGATTGACGGAAGATTGAAGATTCGGAAGATTGTTCGTAAGGGGACTTCGCTTCATATTTAGGTTTGATTAGAAGACGGATTGACATCCCGTTCTTCCTTCTTATCTAAAATTCGTGATTGTTTGTGTTATTCCAAATCTATTGACGTTATTGTTCTTAATTTATGGATTTGAGATTGACTTGAAAGTTATTGAAGGTTTTCGGAAGTTTTCATCTTTCATTCTTTTAAACCTTGAATTTGATATCAATATGACTGTTGTTGGCTAAAACCCTTTAGCAATTCTAAGGTGAAGGGTTGATAGTTGTGGCTTAGATGATGATAGATCGATCGTAAACAGATTGGACCCTGAGAGTTAGAGAGAATCGCCGACGAACCTAATCCACGGTCTGTTCTTGAGCTTCCACGGCCGTGGAACTCAAGAACTACCTGTAATTTTGTGTTAGTTTACGAACTTGCTTTTACTTTAATCCAAAGTTAAAGATTTGCTTTAACTTAGTCTTGGCTTGCCTTTTCTAGGTGGTAGTGAAGCCTCAACAACCTCTACCTCGATTCTGAGTGTCACAACCTTAATCGGTTTAGTTAGTCTTGATCCTTGGATTATAAGTTTGGGTGTTTGACGTTAATTCTTGCCTTTAGAACCTTTCTATACTGAAGCCTCAACAACCTTTATAGAGAGTGTCTTCTAGGTGAGTCATATAAGGTGTTTGGAACTTCACCGTACGATTACCTTACATTAGCATACCTTTGCAACCCTCAACTCTATCTTTATACCTTTAGTATATCTTGAATCGATTGCCACAACTGGATGTCTGGATCTTTAGGATTGTTGTTTTCCCAATATTTGAAAAGCTTCTTACATTTACTCGCTTGATAACCTTTAATTGAATTTATTCCCCCCAAATCCCTGTGTTCGATACTCTGGAATTTTTGCTTAACTATATCGATCCGTACACTGCGGGTTCGCTTGCTTGATTTCTAGTTTTATAATTAAAGCTTATTTGCACGCACGCTAAGTGGCGAACAAGTTTTTGGCGCCGTTGCCGGGGATTTGTCTAGGCCGAATTCGGTTATCGGTTGACAAGCTTGGGAGCTCTTCCCTTGTTATTTGATATCTCTTCAAGTGCATGCGCAGGTCTAGGAACACCGAAGACCTCTTACCTCTTGATCAAGAGCTTGAGAGGACTTTAAGGCAAAAGCGTAAGGAAAAGAAAATGGCTGAAGAAAGAGAACGTGATCTCCAATCGGAGCTTGCAAAAAAGGAAGCTCAACTCCAATGGAGTGAGAAGACACGTAGAGAAGAGACGGATCGTCACCAAATGAAGGTTGATGATCTAACGGACATGATGTTCCAAATGAGGTTGGAAATAAACAACCTTAAGGAGAAAAAGAAACGGAGGAGACCGGGAAGATCGGTTAGAGCCAACTCATCTAATGAGGATAGCGACTCCTCCATGCCACTGCTAGAGGAAATTGATCCAACGATCAATGTGAATCCATTCCATCCACGGGCAGCTGCAAATCGCCGTATTCCACCTAGGAATGCGATGATCGAACGTGTGGATGAGGAGCCAAGGACTCTTGGCCAAAGGATGGATCCAACGCAGCAACCACGCCGTTTAGGTGTGAACTTCGATGCTGACGATGTACAAGGGTTTAGCTTCAACCCGCAGGTTATTACTCTTGTTCGCCAAAACCAATTTGGCGGAAC
Source organism: Fagopyrum homotropicum (assembly GCA_033239125.1). Taxonomy (NCBI): domain Eukaryota; kingdom Viridiplantae; phylum Streptophyta; class Magnoliopsida; order Caryophyllales; family Polygonaceae; genus Fagopyrum; species Fagopyrum homotropicum. The sequence continues at coordinate 54,118,785 of BSWB01000002.1, forward strand.
AAGCGCTGAATCTCCACACCAACACTTACAAAACTTTGAGTGTATGATGGAGACAATGAGGCCGAAGAACGCGACTACCAACAACTATAAGCTCAAGCCTTTCTTCTTCTTCTTGAAGGGGAAAGCATTGTCTTGGTACCAAGCTCTTCCTAGTGGGAAACTAGACACGTGGGAAGACCTTTCCGCGGAGTTCATCACTAAGTTCTTTCCGCAATCCAAAACGGCGGAGCTAAGAGGTAAGATTAATGCATTTTCCATGAGATCTAACGAAAGTTTGTTTCAATCTTGGGAAAGGTTTCAGGATTTGCTTTTGGATTGCCCTCATCATGGCATATCCAAGCTTGCACTTTTGGAGATATACTATAAGGGGCTGGATGTGGAGACACAATTCAAGCTCTAATCCCTCTCATGTGGTGCATTCATGGACATGAGGGAAGATGACGCTTGGGACTTCATTGAGAAGCAAGCAAGGGTCATAGAGAAGTATTCCCACCGGAAAGTGGAGGGAAATCGTGTGGAGCAAGGAGCAAAGCTCACACATGAATCTCAAAATCAAATTTTCTCCCTCAACAATGAGATTAAAGAGTTGAAGGAAGCTATCAAGACCAACTTTCCGAAGCAACAAGGAGAAGATGTTGGCTACTTGGGCAACAACAACAATGGTGAGAATACAAACCGCAATAACAACAACAACCGGAACAACAACCGGAATAATTGGAACGGCAACAACAACAACCGGAACAATAATTGGAACAACAATAGGGGTTCAAACAACAACAATTGGCGCTCCAATCAACAAAACTCCGGTAACTCTTATCCTTCCAATTCAAATTAACTAACTCCACCTTCCTCTTCCTCTACTCCTTTGAAAAGCCAGGGGCAAACACCTAATGGAGGAAGCACTTCGGGGAAGGAGAAGCCCGATCCCATGTTGGAGACAATTTTGGGAAAGCTTCAAGGGTTAGATACTCGCATCATCAAGGTTGATGATCACATAACTAAGGTTGATAAAGCCCAAAAGGTTTTAGAAAACCAAATGTTTACTCATGCGGAGGAAGTTCCTAGGAATCAAGGGAAACTTCCAGGAAAAACGGAGGACAACCCAAAGGGAAGGGTGATGGCAATCACAACTAGGAGCGGGGTGACAACTACCGATCCGCAGCCTAAGTTTGTAGAAGTCCCCGTTGAGAAAGAGAAAGAAAAGGGGAAGGAGAAGGAAGATGTCTACGTTCCTCCTCCAGCTTACAAACCTCCCCTACCATTCCCTCAATCTAGAGCAACAACGCGTCTAGATAAACAATTCGGTAAGTTTATAGAACTCATGAGCAAGCTGCATATTAATATACCTTTCATTGATGCTATTGTAGGTATGCCGGCTTATGGCATGTTCTTAAAGGAGATCCTCTCTAACAAGAGAAAGTTAGAGGATTTTGGAGAGGTTAATATGAGTTCGGATTCTTCGGATCTCATCAAGACCATGAAGGAGAAGATGCCCCCAAAGCTAAAGGATCCGGGGTCATTTTGTATTCCCATAGGAGTGGGAGATGTCACATATGATGCATTATGTGACTTGGGAGGAAGTGTGAGCATCATACCACTTGCATTATGTAGGAAGATCGGTTTAGGCGACCCTAAACCGGTGAAGATGACGTTGTACATGGCGGATCGATCCATCACTCGTCCCGTCGGTATTGTAGAAGACGTCCCGGTCAAGCTAGGTAAATTCTTCGTTCCCATTGATTTTGTTGTGCTTGACATTCCTGCAGATAGTCCGGTCCCGATCATACTCGGAAGACCGTTTCTTGCAACTTCCGGCTGCATAGTCGATTTCAAGAATGCTAGACTCGCCTTTGACATAGGAGAGGAGAAGGTAGATTTCGTTATTTCCACTCTAGTGAAGGAACCAATCTTTGATGAGGATATATTCAATATCCAAGATGAAGAAGGGTTGTCTAGAGAGGAGGTAAGTGCTATTCTCTTCAAAGATCCTTTGCATAAGGTTATTACTATGAGTCTAATGGATGTAGGGGAAGAAGAGGAGTGCAATAAGGCAATTGAAGCCTTAGAAGCACAAGAAGAAGTATGTGAAGAGGAGTTTGAGAAACTCCACGACGAAGCAGAAAACGTGAGAATCCACGGCCATACACTATATTCCACGGCCGTGGATTTCACCACCCAAAGCGTGACTCACTCCAGAGGGTTACACGGTCGTGGAGAGAACAGAGCAACCGTATGCCCTTTCCACGCCCAAAACCACGGCCGTGGAGGATGTAGAGAAACGTGATTCTGGCCGTGGAAGAAGGCGATCGTGCCTCTTCTTCAACTTCTCTTGATTCTACTCCTACACCTTCTACTTCCTTAGACACTTCTAAGGAACCATCGGATGCTCCTCAAGAACCATTGGAAGCTCCGAAAGCGGTGGAACTAAAGCCACTTCCTACTCATCTAAGGTACGCATTTCTTGGATCTAATTCTACCTTTCCGGTTATTGTTAGTTCCAATCTAAGAATAGATGAACATAGTAAGCTCATGGCTGTCCTTAGGAAACATAGATAAGCTTTAGGATATACTATTGAGGACTTAGTAGGAATCAAACCTTCCCTATGCATGCATAAAATATTAATGGCAGAGGACTTTAGGACTTCAAGACAACCTCAAAGGCGGTTGAATCCGACCATGAAAGAGGTTGTCAAGAAGGAAATTCTTAAACTTCTTGATGCAGGTATCATCTACCCTATCTCCGATAGCAAGTGGGTGAGTCCGGTTCAAGTAGTTCCGAAGAAGGGAGGAATGACGGTCATCACCAACAAGAATAACGAACTCATTCCTACTCAAATAGTAACGGGATGGAGGATGTGCATAGACAACCGCAAGCTTAACAATGCGACGAGGAAGGATCACTTCCCATTGCCATTCATCGATCAAATGCTGGAAAGGTTAGCGCAACATTCATATTTTTGTTATCTTGATGGATATAGTGGTTTCTTTCAGATTCCGATACACCCGGATGATCAAGAGAAGACCACATTTACGTGCCCATGGGGTACGTTTGCTTATAGGAGGATACCGTTCGGGCTTTGCAATGCCCCAGCCACCTTTCAAAGGTGCATGATGGCCATCTTCTCCGAATACATAGAGGAAATAATGGAGGTTTTTATGGATGACTTCTCCGTTTATGGTTCCTCTTTTGACAATTGTCTTTCTAACCTTGCTCTTGTATTACAAAGGTGTGAAGATACTAACCTAGTTCTAAATTGGGAGAAGTGTCAATTCATGGTTAAGGAAGGCATTGTTTTAGGACACTTAATCTCTAGTAGAGGGATTGAGGTGGATAAGGCGAAAATAGAGACTATAGAGAAGTTTCCTCCCCTAACTTCGGTGAAAGGGATAAGAAGTTTCCTAGGACATGCTGGATTCTATAGACGCTTCATAAAAGACTTCTCTAAAATATCAAAACCGCTCACTAATCTATTGATGAAGGATGCAGTTTTTGAGTTGTCGCAGGAATGCTTGGATGCATTTAACATGATCCGGGAAGCTCTAATTTCAGCACCTATTATCCAACCTCCGGATTGGAGCCTTCCCTTTGAGGTTATGTGCGATGCTAGTGACGTAGCTATAGGAGCTGTTCTTGGACAAAGAAAGGAAGGGCAAACCCACGCTATCTACTACGCTAGCAAGACGCTAGACGAAGCGCAGCTCAACTACGCCACTACGGAAAAGGAATTTTTAGCCATTGTTTATGCTATTGACAAATTTCGCTCTTATCTTGTAGGTGCAAAGGTGATTGTATACACGGATCATGCTGCAATCCGGTATCTCCTTGCAAAGAAGGATGCGAAGCCAAGGCTAATTAGATGGATTCTTCTCCTACAAGAATTCGATCTAGAGATCCGCGACAAGAAAGGTTCGGAAAATTCTGTTGCGGATCATTTGAGTCGCCTAACACATCTAGAGGACAACCACTTACCTATAGATGACTCCTTCCCGGACGAACACTTACATATCATTGAGGAGTGCATTGAAGTAATCTTCAAAGGTAACGAACCATGATTTGCTGATTTTGTTAACTATTTGGTTTGTCAAGAGATACCACCCGGACTATCCTACGCACAAAGAAAGAAGTTCTTTAAGGATGTCGGGGAATATTTTTGGAATGAACCTCTCCTCTTTAAGAGAGGTCCGGATGGCATCATTCGGCGATATGTGCCAGAAGATGAGATGTAAAGTGTCATCCGCCATTGTCATTCACTACCATGTGGAGGACACGCTAGTTCGAACAAGAATAGCGCTAAGGTATTGCAATCTGGATTCTTTTGGCCTACTTTATTTAGAGATGTGCAAACCTTTGTTTCCTGCTGCGATGCTTGTCAAAGAACAGGAAATATCTCTAGGAGGAATGAGATGCCTCTCAATAACATCCAAGAGGTGGAGATTTTCGATGTTTGGGGAGTTGACTTTATGGGACCATTCCCATCATCTTGTGGAAACCAATACATACTCTTGGCGGTGGATTACGTTTCTAGATCGGTGGAAGCAATTGCGTCTCCCACCAATGATGCCATGGTGGTGGTTAAGTTCTTTAACAAGACCATCTTCCCACGATTTGGGACACCAAGGACTATCATTAGTGATGGAGGTTCTCACTTCATCGCCCGGCGCTTAGAAGCTCTTCTAGCTAAGTATGGGGTGACTCACAAGATCGCCACCCCTTATCATCCACAAACTAGTGGACAAGTTGAGATCTCAAACCGGGAGATCAAAGGAATCCTAGAGAAGACGGTTTCAAGGACTAGAAAGGATTGGTCCTTGAAGCTTGATGATGCATTGTGGGCGTACCGGACTGCGTACAAGACTCCCATAGGAACCACACCATACAACCTTGTGTATGGGAAGTCTTGTCACATACCGGTAGAGTTAGAGCACAAGGCATTTTGGGCTATCAAGTGGTTGAATTTCAGCATGATGGAAGCGGGAGAGAAGCGTCTCTTGGACCTTAATGAGCTTGAAGAACTTCGCTTGAACGCCTATGAGAACGCCAAGATCTATAAGGAGAGAGCAAAGCGTTTGCATGATAAGCATATCATTCCAAAGGACTTCAAAGCAGGAGATCAAGTTCTCCTCTTCAATTCAAGGCTTCGTCTCTTTCCACGTAAGCTTAAATCTCGTTGGACTGGACCTTTTCTAATCAAACGTATTTTTCCCCATGGTGCAGTTGAAGTATGGGGTGAAGCGGGCGGAAGCTTTAAGGTGAACGGTCAACGACTCAAGAAGTATACGCCGGAACTCCAAGCTGAAGAGTTCGCCCCCACCGCACTCGAATAAGTGCGAATTTGGTCTAGCTACGGACCTTAAACAAAGCGCTTCTTGGGAGGCAACCCAAGGTATTGCATTTACGTTTTTTGTTTTCGATTCATAGTTTAGCTTAGTTTAGTCGTTTTTGTTTTGTTTTGCCTTCGATTTCTTCCGGTATGTTCGTGTTTTTGGATGTAGGAATAGTGGAAAAGGAAAGGGGAAGAGTAATTTTGAAGAAAAGTGACGAAACTTGGACTTTGGAGCATTACAGAGAGTTCCACGGCCTAAACCACGGCCGTGACAGCTACAGTGACCGTAATTTCCAAAAGCCTTTGAAAAATTACCAAAACCACGGTTCCGTACAATTCCACGGCCGTGGAACCCCCCGATAGACCGTGGTTTTCAAAAATTTTGCCGGCCACTATATAAACCACATTCTTCACAAAAACACATCTCACAAACCCAATTCCACGCCCTATTTCGCCGAAATCACGCCCCTCACCTCAATTCTTCGTTCGTTAATCGTTTTCAACGATTCTTCGACCCAAACTGAAGCAAATCCAACCACCAACGAGATCCAAGCAACAATTCGAGCGGCAATTCACCAAGGAAAGCAGAATTCGGATTTTAAAATCCGAAACCTAGGTTTTTTTCACTCTTCTCTATCTTTGTCGATTCGGATCTACATTTGCTAGAATTTTTAGGAATAACTGATTGGAATTGGAAGAGAATTAGTATAGGACTGCTGCTGTGGAATTTGGTGATTGATTGTTGAGATTTGCGAAATTTTTAGAGAAACCACGGTTCCTGGACGTTCCACGGCCGTGGAAATTGAAGAACAAACCGTGGTTTTCAACAGAAAATGGATTTTGTGAGGAGAGTGTCCGGGAGAAATAAGGACAAGAACAAAGAGAAGGATAAGAATAAAAAGAGGAAGGGCAACCCCTCTTCCTCTTCATCCTCTAGAGCACCACCACCTTCATCCCCTTTACCTCCATCATCATCTTCATCACCATCACATCCTAGCCCTAGGGTCCCTACCATTCACGAGGATCATTTCGACGCGTTAGAGAGGATCCATAAGAGGGCTGTTATAGGACGTAGGTACCTACTGTTGGAGGATTTAGCTCCTCTACATATGATAGATGACCTTACTTGGCTCTTAGATAGAGCCGGTCTTATCGTCTTTTCGGCTTTCCGAGAAGACGCTTACGACGAGATTACTAGAGAGGTTGTGACGTCTTTTGAGCATAGCCATGTTGATAGGACAGTTTCTTTCCGTCTGATGGAAAAAACTATGATTTCGCCATCCGGGAGTTTGGAGCCTTCTTTGGGTTCCTAGAGACCTTCAATGGTCGTTTCCCCAGCGGCGTTTACGCCAAGGATTTCTGGGAGGAGGTAGCCATGATCTATGCCAACGAGGACCGCTGGCAACCAGCTGATACCAAGGCTAAGTTGATGTATCACTTAGCCTTGAAGATTGCTCACCGGGTACTTTCTGAGTGTCTCTTCCCTAGGACAGAGACACGTCAGAAGATCAAGACGGATGAGCTCTTCCTTCTCTACTCCATGTTGTATGGACGGCCTGCTGACTGCGCCACCCTCTTAGCTGCTACCATGAGTAAGCTAAAGAACAAGAGTGCTGACAATATTGGATATGGTGGGATAGTCACCCACCTTGCTAGGATATTAGGGATAGATTTCTCCGCCTGCACACGCATTCCTGCTGTACCCCTAGGGCTCCAGGCCTTTATGACTAGAGGTCTCATCTTCCCCACACATAGAGGTCCACCTTACGCAGCTATGCCATGGGAGAGTAAGACGGGGAGGGGCATTGAGTGGCTCCCAGAGTATTCCATTATGGTTGGACGCCATAACTGGAAGGAGACGTTCGCTGCTATGCATGCGAACAGGATTGCAGCCCCTCCATATGTCCCACCACCACCTGTAGTTGAGGAGGAGGAGATGAGAGACCAGTATGAGGGAGGAGGAGGAGGAGCTGAGCAGGATTTTGGCACGTTTCCGGATCAGCCGGACATAGCTCCTGACATGCCTAGACGTTCTCCACGTCCCGCCAGAGCTTCAGGATCATCTTCTCGCCGCGCCAGCGTGAGCGAGAGACCCACTTGGATGGAGACCCCTCCTGCATGGTACGGAGCTCCACCTCCATGGTCTACACAGGCACCGCCGCCACCAGCACCAGCACCTTCAAATGCACCGGGGTGGTACAGCCAGCCGCCTGGTTGGTATGAGCAGATGCCAGAGTGGGCTACCAGCCTTTCTGATAGGGTGGGAGCTTTGGAGATCCGAGCTGACGCTAGAGATGGACGTATGGATGACCTTAACCATATGATGAGAGACGTCTGCCGCCAGTAGTTCGGGCGGTACTATGACCCTAGCTTCTCTCCATTCCCGCCTCCACCGCAGTGACGACCTTGAGGACCGACAGTTTAGCCGCTCCACCGCCATTTTGTGAGTTCTTTTTCTTTCTTTCTTTTCTTCTTTTTCTTTTATTTGAACATTAGGGACAATGTTTGTTCCAAGTATGGGGTGGGGTGTGACTAATCGTCTGTAATAACTCTTACTCACTTTGATTGCTTCTATTGAGACTATCTTGCATGTTTCATTATATTGTTACACGTTTCATTATTGCATTGCATGAAAAAGAGTTTGAAAAACCCATAAAAATTGAAAAATTTTGAAAATTTTATGCTTCTAAGGATAGAGATGACTTCTATGATAATAACTACTTGTGAATTGAGTTTGATGACAATTGCATGCTTAAACGAATAGTGAATTGAAAAGAAATTGAATGAGTTGATTTTACCTCTTTTGCAAATTTCATAATGTTATGAATGTTACTTAAATCATGTTGAGAGATTAAGGTTGAAATCACGCTATAAGTTCTTATACTTCTTGTTGAGATGATTAAGGCAATTCGATTTTCTTTCTTCTTTCTTTGATCATTTAGCCCCTCATTGAAATATTGACCTCCTTTACCTATCCGGGAATTTGGAGGAGTTGAATGAAAAAGGCATGTTTGATGTGGGAGGGCCATGAAAGCAATACTTTGCATTCAAAGGAATAGAAAGAAATTGTAGGTTTGGGAAAGTCAATCATGACGATGAGTAACTCGGCACCATTCACATAGCCGGGTGTTTGTGTCTTGCCAAAGTCAGATTGAGCGATATTCCTAGCAGATTATGGTATGTGCGCTAAGGGTTTTGAGGCATCTCATAGAAATTGAGAAACGCCAATCTCCTAGGCTTCGGTTTTTGTGCACCTCTATCCATAACTCCAAAAGTAAAGTCGAAAAATGAAAAGAAGAGAGTGAAGCTCTAAGTTGAAAGTGCTGCGGAAACCGCAAGAGAAGAAGAAAAGAGTAGTTATCCACTTTCCCGGATTCATGCACCACATTCCTTAAAGTTTCCTTCCCTTTCCACATTCTAGACCTTGTTTGAAAGTCCTTAAGATCAAAAGAATGTTATATGACTTGGTGATCTAAATTGAAGTTTCTTGTGATTGATTTTGATAATGTTTAAAGGTTATGATGTTTACATGGAAGTTTGATTGATTCATGAGCTTTCTTTACTCTTTACTCTTTGATTAAGTGTATGAAAGTCTTATAAACGAATGAAGCAAGATTTGAGAATAATCTATTGATTAGAAGGCACATTCATCCAAAAGAAGTTTTGCTTTGAGAAGGTACACATATTTCATCCTAACTTGTGTTTTAAAGCTTTTGAAAGACCTTGCTTAGGGACAAGCAAGTGGCAAGTATGAGGTTATTTGTTAGCATGAAATATTGTGATATTTTAGGCACGTTTTCTAAGTGTATTTCATCCATATTGATAGTCATTGATTAAGCATTGATGCATTTGTGAGCTAGTTTGTCTATAATGTCGATATAGAGATCTACACAAGCTTTATGTTGATTGTAGGCAATTAAGAGCTATTTCCGAACGGATTGTGCAAGAATGGAGTTTGATTGAGTATGTCCAAGGATTGAGGACATCTTTAGGAGCTAAGGAAGGTGCTAACTTGAAGAATAGCACGAGGAAAGGAAGAATTACGTTTTACCCCTAAACCACGCTCTAAAATACGGCCGTACTACATTCCACGTTCAAGTCCACGGCCGTGGAACCTTGGCAAGGGAAGCGTGGCTCATTCCAGCAACTTCTACGGCCGTGGAAAGATTGAGACAAACCGTGACAATTTCCACGCTCTAAATTACGGTCGTGGAACCCTTCCACGACCGTGATCTTGGCGATCTTTTTCGCCACACTTTAAGCCACGATCTCCTATGCAGTTGGGCCGGGCCAATATTTTATCTTACACTATAAAAGGACAGACGAAGAGAGATTCCGTCACCTTCGCTTACGCTTAGACGCACTTCCGCTTACATTTGGATTTTCCCTAATTTCGCATTCTGACGGAGATTGTGATTGAGAGATTTGCGCGTTGCTAGTGAGATTTCCGGATTGACGGAAGATTGAAGATTCGGAAGATTGTTCGTAAGGAGACTTCACTTCATATTTAGGTTTGATTAGAAGAAGGATTGACATCCCGTTCTTGCTTCTTATCTAAGATTCATGATTGTTTGTGTTATTCCAAATCTATTGACGTTATTGTTCTTGATTTGTGGATTTGAGATTGACTTGAAAGTTATTGAAGGTTTTCGGAAGTTTTCATCTTTCATTCTTTTAAACCTTGAATTTGATATCAATATGACTGTTGTTGGCTAAAACCCTTTAGCAATTCTAAGGTGAAGGGTTGATAGTTGTGGCTTAGATGATGATAGATCGATCGTAAACAGATTGGACCCTGAGAGTTAGAGAGAATTGCCGACGAACCTAATCCACGGTCTGTTCTTGAGCTTCCACGGCCGTGGAACTCAAGAACTACCCGTAATTTTGTGTTAGTTTACGAACTTGCTTTTACTTTAATCCAAAGTTAAAGATTTTCTTTAACTTAGTCTTGGCTTGCCTTTTCTAGGTGGTAGTGAAGCCTCAACAACCTCTACCTCGATTCAGAGTGTCACAACCTTAATCGGTTTAGTTAGTCTTGATCCTTGGATTATAAGTTTGGGTGTTTGACGTTAATTCTTGCCTTTAGAACCTTTCTATACTGAAGCCTCAACAACCTTTATAGAGAGTGTCTTCTAGGTGAGTCATATAAGGTGTTTCGAACTTCACCGTACGATTACCTTACATTAGCATATCTTTGCAACCCTCAACTCTGTCCTTATACCTTTAGTATATCTTGAATCGATTGCCACAGCTGGATATCTGGATCTTTAGGATTGTTGTTTTCCCAATATTTGAAAAGCTTCTTACATTTACTCGCTTGATAAACTTTAATTGAATTTGTTCCCCCCAAATCCCTGTGTTCGATACTCTGGAATTCTTGCCTAACTATATCGATCCGTACACTGCGGGTTCGCTTGCTTGATTTCTAGTTTTATAATTAAAGCTTATTTGCACGCACGCTAAGTGGCGAACATCCTTCATGATGAATACATTAATCTTCCCTTTCATTTCAGCAGTTTTAGAGGGGGGAAAGAATTTAGTCAAGAACTCCGTCGTCATCTCCTCCCAAGTATTGATTTTTCCTGGAGGAAAAGATTGATACCAAGTAAGCGCCCTATCTTTCAAAGAGAAGTAGAAAGGCCTTAGCTTGTAGTTGTTGTTTTCCAGCCTTGAAGGTCTCAAGGTCTCCATCAAGATCTCATAGTTTTGTAGATGTTGATGCGGAGAATCCCTCTCTAGCCCTCCAAACTGGCATTGGCGAATCATGGAAAGAACTTGTGGTCGAAGTTCATAATCATGGTCCGCTGGATCACCTAGGTTGACTCCTGGATGCCTGAGTTGCTGATTGGGGTCCATCCTTTGCCCTAGGGTCTATGGAATACCTGCAAAAAGAGCATCTCGGACTGGCATCCGAGGTGGAAGTATCTCGGCCGGGGCAGTAGGTACTGGATTCTGCCTCGGTCGAGGATCTGGAATTGGGTCTTGCCTCGGTCGAGGATCTGGGTTCGGTCGAGGTAGATACTGGTCTCGTAAAGCTGCCATATCTTCTTCAATCGCCTCACTCCTTGTGCGTGTTTCTTCCCTTTCCAGTCGTAATTCTTCTTTGCTGAGGCGTAGTTGTTCCAACGCCTCCTTCTATTCAGCCTCAAGATCGCGATTGTCTTGGTTGGCCATCTTCGCTTCTTTCAAACGTCTTTTGTATGTCTTTTATGGTTCGGGATCGTAAGGAACGATTTCCTTCCCATCGTGGGTTCTTCGCATAAACCTAAGAAAGAGAACCTGCGAAAGTCACTCAAGTAGAGTGGTTAGTAGAAACAAGGGCAAGCGCCCGAAAGCCTACCGTAACCGGCTCGGTCGAGACCAAGTCCCCGGCAACGGCGCCAAATACTTGTTCGCTCCAAACGATGTGTGCAAGATTTAAATTTATAACCCTAGATTTAAGCTTAAAACAAGGATGCGAACCCGCAGTGTACGGGTCAATCATAGTAAAAAGCAAGAAATTCCGGGGTGTTGATCTCAGGGACTTGGTGAAACAAAGCAGGTGTAGGTAGTCTATGTAATTACTAACCACAAAAGCGATTAAAGCAATCAAAGATGATAAAAAGTCAATTAAAGAAATATGCAATTCTAGAGATTAAAGCATCTAGTTGTGGTTCCAACTCAAGATCTAAAGATAAAGCGGACAAAGCTAAGATTTTGCAAAGGGAAGGTGTTACTAAAGTGGAATAGATCACCGGGTAAGTCTCACTACTCACTCTTCCCAAACCGTAACTCCTATTACCGGGTAAGTCTCAAGGAATTAAGGAAAAGAACTATAACCTCAAACCAACAAACCAACAAACCAACTAAGGGAATAGAATCAACCTTTACCGGGTAAGTCTCAGGCTAAATCACAAAGATGGAATGAAGGCACATTCAAACCCCAATAAAGGATAAACCTTTATTACCTACACTTATGATCTTGGGTAAACAAACAAAGGAATTACCGGGTAAGTCTTGTCCTATGCTTGCATTGAACCAGGAAAGGTGTAATAAGAATAGGATTTGGCAAACTCTAACACTTAACTCTCAGTTTCGGTTCAGAAAAGTCACCTCGGTCAGACGAATTCCACCCCGGCCGAGATGTTTATCGACTGAACGAGATGTTCTAGGGTTAAGGATAAAGACTCGAGCGTTCAGGGTCCTACTGGAATTTAAGATTATTCTATCATTGTTTTTCCCACAACCTTCAGCCAATCACCCTAGAATCACACAAAGAAATTAGCCAATCATCATCATAAAAGCAATAATCAAATATAAGGGAAGAAGGTGAATAATTGAACACAAAAACCTTAAGAAAAAGGCTTCAATAACTGAATCAATTATCAAACAAACAAGCGTTCCTTGGATCACAATCCAACAAGACAAGTCAACAAAGAAGGGAATCTATGAAAATCTTACAGAACCCTTCACAAAAGCTATAAAAGCTATCAACTTCCTTCCTTCAATCTTCCTTTAACTGTTGGATGCTCTAAGCATGTATTTTCCGGCGATGTGCCGGTTGTGATTTGTGGAAAATCCAACCCTTTATATAGGAAAACTACCCTCCAAAGATAAGATATATTAAAAAGATATCTTCCTAATAAAATATATCTATCTCTCATAAATAAATCCCCAAAATATATGATCTTCCTTCCAAAAATCCAGCCTAAAAATATAAGATCCTTCCTTCCAAAAATGAAAGATCTCAGCCAAGAATAAAATATATCCCGCCGCGTCCAAGGTGTTCCTCTCGGTCGAGCCGCTCCTTTGGATCACCTCGGTCGAGATGGTATGTAGCTGACCGAGGTGACTCTAAACTGAATGTGAAATCTCTCAAATCTGGTCCAAAGTAAATCTTTAATCCATTTCCATTCTTCCTGGATTCTTCCTTAAGCTCCTGAATGTAGCTTCAATGACTCCTTAGCTCCTTTAGCTCCATTTTGATGCAAAACGTGCCATTTTACCTACGATTACAACGAAACTTGGTGTAGACCTCGATTCCCGCAAAGCTAGATGAAACAACGATATAATCACATAATATACATCCAAACATGCAGATTATTGAAGATAAAACGTCTAAACAGGTCCCATAATATAGACTATAATTCAAGCTATCAGATGTAATGGCTTCCACCCATCTAGAGACATAATCGACATCTAGATGAATGTAGAGGTTTCCTCCTTATGATGGGAAAGGTCCCATGAAATCAACTCCCCAAACATCAAAAATCTCAACTTCTTGAATTTTGTTGAGTGGCATCTCGTTCCTCCTAGATAAATTCCCTGTTCTTTGGCAAGCATCGCAAGAAACAACAAACGTTTGCACATCCTATAATGATGTAAGCCAAAAGAAACCGGAATGTAATACCTTAGACCATGTTTTATGAGCGCTAGCATGTCCTCCACAAGGAAGTGAGTGGCAATGCCGTATGACACTAGTAACTTCATCTCCCGGAATGCATCTTCGAAGCATTCCATCCGGACCTCTCTTAAACAATAGAGGTTCGTCCTAGTAGTAGTGGTGTTTATCTTTAAAGAATTTCTTCCTTTTAGGGTACGTTAATCCGGGTGGCACTTCCTGGCAAACAAGATAATTAACTATATCACCATACCAAGGTTATTTAGTATCAAAAGTTTGGTGGAGAAAGTGCTCCACCAACCGTGAATGAGTTTCAGAAAAGGGAGTAAGAAGTTTGTTATTCTCAGTTAAAGGTATCTCGCTCGGTGTCTCGGTCGGTGCCTGAGGTGGGTGACCGAGATGTTCTTAAGCTATGAACACCTCGCTTGGTCCAAAAAGTGCCTCAATCGAGGTACTACAACTGGGACCGAAACTGGAGATTTTCTTCTCCTGGATTAGTTTTTCAATCTTAGCTCCTGGGTCTTCTTCCAGGGCTATCAAGCTCCGTATATCTGCATCAGAAGAAGCATCTATACCTTTCTCCATTAAGCTAAAACTAATAACTTTTTCAAGAGGGTCGTTAATAAGGATAGAGCTCACCAATTCTCTTGATTCTTCTTCATCGTAGATGTTGAAGATATCATCCTTCAGTGGCTCTCCTTTCATTGCAGCAAGCAATGCAAACTCCACTTGATCACCGCCAATGTTGAATTTCAACTTGGCGTTCTTACCATCCACATTGCAACCCGAAGTTGCTAGAAATGGCCTCCCGAGAATGATGTAAACGGGATAATTTGCGGGAATATCAAGCACAACAAAGTCTATAGGTAAATAGAAGTTACCTAACTTTACCGTAACATCTTCCAAAATCCCCACGAGATGGGTAATGGAGCGGTCCACCATGTATAGCCTTATCTTTACCGGCTTGGGCTCTCCAAGTCCGATCTTCACACATAGCTCCAGCGGGATGATGTTCACGCTGGCTCCTAGATCACACAAGACTTCACAAGTCACGTCCCCAACTTGAATAGGAATGCAAAATGAGCCGGGATCTCTTAATTTGGTGCCATCTTCTCCTTCATGATTTGAATGAGCTCCGAGGATTTAGATGTCATCCTTACTTCAACAAAGTCTTCCAACTTCCAGTGCCTTGATAGAATCTCTTTTAAGAATTTTCCATATGCGGGCATCCCTAGAATAGCATTAGAGAAAGGGATGTTAATATGTAGTTTATTCATTAAGTCAAGGAACTTACCGAAGTGCTTGTCTAGATGTGCCTTGGCCCTTCAATGGGGGAATGGAAGTGGTGGTTTATAAGCAGGAGGTGGAACATAAACTTCAGATTTCTCCTCCGCTTTCTGAGGCTCCACCTCGGTTGGTACCTCGGCCGAAGTGTTCTTCGACTGTACCTGGACCGAGGTGCTCTTCATCTGTACTGGCATTGACCGAGGCACTAGATGTGCAGTTTTCAGTCCACTTCTCGTCATCATTGCCATGATCTGTCCTTTGGGGTTGCTATCTGTCCTTGTTGGGAGCTTCCCTGGATCTCTTGGCGCTTTATTCGCCTTATTGAAGAATTGGTTCTCTAAGGCTTTTTGTGCCTTCGAAAATGAAGTCATGGATGTCTCCATAGCGTTGAGCTTTATCAAGATGGCCTCCAGCACTGCATCTTTCTTTTTTGGCTGGGACGTACTTGATCCAGGATCTTGGTTGTTCAATGGAGTAGAAGAAGAAGAGAAATGGTTAGAAGAATTATTAGAGTTTGAATTAGAATAAGGGTTACCCGGATTTTTATTGTTGGATCTCCAATTGTTGTTGTTGGACCCTCTAGTGTTGTTGTAGTTGTTGTTCCGGGAACCTTGATTGTTGTTCCTTGACCTTTGATATCCTCCCTCTTCCTTTTTGGTGTGAGCAACCAAAAGGTCCTTCAATTGCTTCACATCTTTCTTGAGGGAGGTGAGTTGATTATCATTTGATGGAGCTTCTTGGAAGTTGACTCTCCTAAGTCCATTTTCAGCTCCTTGGTGGGAGTATTTCTCTATGTGCAAAACTTGTTTCTCAATGAACTCCCAAGCTTCATCAATCGGCATGTCCATGAATGTGCCGGCGGATAGTAGTTGAAGGTTGAATTGGGTAGCTCCATCCAATCCTTTGAAATAAATCTCCAACAACTCTATCTTTAGAATCTCATGATGGTGGCAATCCAAAAGAATATCTTTAAACCTTTCCCATGACTTGGACAAACTCTCCTTGTCCTTCATGATAAATGCATTGATTTTCCCTCTCATTTCAGCGGTTTTAGAGGGGGGAAAGAATTTTGTTAGGAACTCCGTCGTCATCTCCTCCCAAGTGTTGATCTTTCCGGGAGAAGAGACTGATACCAAGAAAGTGCCCTGTCCTTCAAAGAAAAGTAAAAAGGCCTAAGCTTGAAATTATTATTTTCCAGCCTTAAAGGTCTCAAGATCTCCATCAAGATCTCATAGATTTGCAAGTGTTGATGCGGAGACTCCCTCTCTAAACCTCCAAACTGGCATTGGCGGATCATGGAAAGAACTTGCGGTCGAAGTTCATAATCATGCTCCATTGGATCACCTAGGTTGACTCCTAGATGCCTCACTTGCTGGTCTGGGTCCATCCTCTGCCCTAGGGTTCGGTAGAGGTAGATATTAGTCCCATAAAGCTACCATATCTGCTTCGATCGCCTCCGTCCTTGAGCGAGTTTCTTCCTTTTCCAACTGCAGTTCTTCTTTACTGAGGCGTAGTTGTTCAAGCGCCTCCTTCAATTCGGCCTCAAGATCACGTTCGTCATGGTTGGCCATCTTAGCTTTTTTCAAGCGTCTTTTGTATGTCTTTTCTGGTTCGGGATCGTAAGGAACGATTTCCTTCCCAGTACGGGTTTTTGGCATAAACCTAAGAGAAAGAACCTGCGAAAGTCACTCAAGTAGAGTGGTTAATAGCAAAAAGGGCAATTTCCCCGAAAGACAACCACAACCGGCTCGGTTTAGACCAAATCCCCGGCAACGGTGCAAAACACTTGTTAGCTCCAAACGGTGTGTGCAAGATTTAAATTTATAACCGAGGAAATATGCTTAAAACAAGGATTTGAACCCGCAGTTAACGGGTCAATTATAGTAAAATGCCAGAATTCCGGGTTGTCGATCTCAAGGACTTAGGTGAAACAAAGCAAGTATAGGTTGTCAATGCAACTAATAACCACAAAAGTAATTAAAGCAATCAAAAGATGATAATAAGGTCAATTAAAGGAAATATGCAAATTCTAGGGATTAAACCATCTAGTTGTGGTTCCAACTCAAGATCTAAAGATAAAGCGGACAAAGCTGAGATTTTTCAAAGGGAAGGTGTTTCTAAAGTGGAATAGATTACCGGGTAAGTCTAACTACATACAATCCCAACCCAAAGCTCCCATTACCCGGTTAGTCTCAAGGTACTAAGGAAAGGAATTATAATTTCAAACCAACACACCAACTAAGGGAATAGATTCAACCTTTACCGGGTAAGTCTCAGGCTAACTCACAAAGATGGGATGAAGGAACACTCAAACCCCAATAAAGGATAAACCTTTATTACCTACACTTATGATCATGGGTAAACAAACAAAGGAATCACCGGGTAAGTCTCATCCTAGGCTTGCATTGAACCAGAAAAGGTGTAATAAAAATAGGATTTGGCAAACTCTAACACTTAACTCTCAGTTTCGGATCAGAAAAGGTCACCTCGGTCAGTCAAGTTCCACCCCGACCGAGATGTTCATTGACTGAACGAGATGTTATAGGGTTACGGATAAAGACTCGAGCTTTCAGGGTCCTACTGAGATTAAGATCATTCTATCATCGTCTTTCCCACAACTTTCAGCCAATCACCCTAGAATCGCAAAAAGAATATAGCACTTCATCATCATGAAAGCAATAATCAAATATATGGGAAAAGAATGAATATTTGATCGCAAAAACCTTGAGAACAAGGCTTCAATAACTCAATCAATTATCAAACAAATCAACGTTCCTTGGATCACAAATCAAACAAGACAAAGAAACAAAAGGGAATCTAAGAAAGTCTTACAAATCCCCTCAAAAGCTATAACGAACTATCAATCCTTCGTTGATTGATCTTCAATCTTCCATCCTTCCTTCAAATCTTCCAGAAAATACTCTCTTTGCTGGTTGTTCTCAGCCTTCGATGTAGCGGGTTGCTGAATTTGTGGAAAATCCAACCCTTTATATAGGAGAATTATCTTTCAAAGATAATAATATCTTAAAAATCTAATATCCTAATAAAATATATCTTATCTCTAAAATAGATCTCCCGAATATATGATCTTCTTTGCAGAAATCCAGCCCAAAAATATAAGATCTCTCCTTCCAAAAATAAAAGATCTCAGCCAAATAAAATATATCTCGCCGCGCCAGGGTGTCCGCCTCGGTCGGGGCGCTCCTTAAGATCACCTCGGTCGAGGTGATATTGTAGCTGACCGAGGTGACTCTGGACTGAATGTGAAATCTCTTAAATCTGGTCCAAAGTGAATCTTCTTTATTAATTCCTTGCTTCCTGAGCTCCCTTCTAAGCTCTTGAATGTAGCTCCAATGACTCCTTAGCTCCATTTTAGTCCAAAATGCGCCATTTTCCTACGATTACAACGAAACTTGGTGTAGACCTCGATTCCCGCAAAGGTAGATGAAATAGCAATATAATCACATAATATACATCCAAACATGCAGATTAGTGATGATAAAACGTCTAAACTCTGCCCAAAATATAGACAATAATACATGCTATCACTTACCCGGAAATTGCTTCCATTAGAGAAACACCCTTTCCCAACACCGCAGCCTTGTCCTTAGATGTTTAGAAGCTTGAGTGCAATGCCATAACCGGAAATCTTGATCTCTAGAATCCACTTATCTTACCTCTTATCTCCTATCTTGCACTTGTGCGTTTGTTTGCTTGTTTGATTTGCATATTTTGTGATCCTTGTTTGATCACCCCAAAACCAACCAAAAATATTGTGTTTTGCACTTTCTTTATTCCTCATCTCATCTTAGTTTAGATTTGCACTATCTTTGATCGTTGAATGATTTGATTTCACCCCAGTCCTTGTGTTCGACCTCAGAATACTTTCCTTCCTACATAACGATCCGTACACTACGGATTTCACTAGGTAATTTAGGAGATTAGATTGATTTTATAAATCTAAAGCTTTTTGTGGTACATCTCTAACGTGACAAGTTTTTGGCACCGTTGCCGGGGACTAGGTCTAGATTAAGTCATTTGATTTTGATTGCTTTTAGTGTTTATATTTCTTGTTACTTTTGATCTTGTGTTGTTTTTGTCTTTGCCTTTTTCATGTTCGCCATGGATGGATTGTACTTCCAAGACGACCTTGACAATATGGAGTATGAGGAGTGGATGGAAAGCCAATATCTAGGACTTCTCCATGATGAGCTTGAGTATTGGGAGGAGTTTAATGCCTATCATGAGTCCCGTGATCAAGCTCACATGACTACATTTCTTTGTGTGGAACCTCACCATCAACCTCACATAATCAGGTGTTTGTGTCTTGCCAAAGTCGGATAACCGAATGTCCTAACGAGCCTTGGAAGTTGTGCCCGGTGTAAGGCACTTTGGAATAATCCAAAGGTCCGCTAATCACCAAGGTTTCGGCTTTTGTACACCAATGCCATTGTCTCAAGAATAAGTGAAAGAAAATGAAAAAGAAAAAGAAAAGAAAAGAAAGAAAAGAAGGGAAAAAAAATACACTTTGGTGGATGAAGTATAAATGTGAAGTTGTGGTTGTTTAGTTCCTTTCCCGGATTAGCATCACATGACCTTAGAATATTCCCACCTTATCATCACGTTTCTTGGCCTCTTCTTTCCTATGTCCTTAAGACCTATTTGCATATGTGTATGACATAGTGATCTAGATTGGATATTCTCATGATCATCTTGACTTCATCATTTTCACCTTTCATGCATATTTCGAGTTTAGTATGATTGTCTTTCCGTGCCTTCATTCATTTATTACATTATTGCTTGTCCATTGCCATAAAACATGACTATGAAGGTGATCCAACTTTTGAAGCACAATTCCAAAAATATTTTCAGTTTTTCTGCATTCATAAATCATGCCATCTCGTAGCCTATAGTTGAACCTTGCTCGGGGACGAGCAGGTGGCAAGTATGGGGTATTTTGATGACATGATTTATGACGCTAGTTTAGGCACTCTTTTAGATAGTTTTCCTTTCCATTCATGCATGTTTTGACGTTAGTTCGTGACGCTATTGCGTCATTGAGTCATATTGTTAGAAAAGAGATCTACACGAGCTTTTGTCGGTTTTGTAGGTATTTCGGGCATCTTTTGTACATTAATCGATACATTCGAGGGTCAAGCCTCATGGCGGTACATATCCAAAGCTTTGAAGGAACATACTTGGAACAAAGAAGGGCACAAGGACCCTTATTGGTGCAAGACTTGGAACAACTCATGACTAGATGATCATAACAAGCTTCTGTTGAAGAAAATCGACCTAACACTCTGGAAAATGAGACGATTTCCTTCACATCTGGGTCAAGTTTTTGGCCCCTGACAGCTTTGACACGTGTCCCACGATTTCTTTGTCCGACCCTTGCTTTTTGGTGGAGTATTTAAGTGGTTCTGGGGGTTGATTTAACTCTCCTCATCCTCCTCCTTCTTTTTTTTGGACCCTTCTCCTCCAGCATCTTCCCCAACACTTTTCCATTGTAGCCTCTCTTCAAGGCACCGTTGTGGGTGTTCTTGAGAGAGATTAGTGTAGATTTTAGTTTTGTAGTGAGATTTGAGTGGTTTTGAGAGAGGTATCCATTGTTGACAGCTTGGAGCAGCTCTTGGAGCCTTTGTAAGACTTGGTAACTTCTATTCTAGCTTTATAATGTCTTTTCTTTGGTTCATTCTTCATTATCTAGCTATGATCTGCAAGCATGCTCTATTTATGAAGTTTGATCTAGATTTGTATGTTGTTGACTGAATAGTTGTGATTCCAGGGTAATGGATTGATGGTTGAGGCTTGGGTCATGATAGAATGGACTTGTATGTTTGTTTAGGATGATTCGTATGCACAAAACCTAACCCAGGCAGAAAAATCGACCTGTTCTTCAGTGTAAATCGGCCGATTTTTGCATATGATCCACCCGATTTTTCCTCCTGTTGCTCTTTATTTGATGAATCTTTATGTTAGGATGTTAGATTGTTTCTAGTGTTTGTTCTGCATAATCTAGCTTAGGGTGACCTAATGTTGGCAAACAAATTGAGGAATGAGACTTACACGGTGATTTCCACTCTTAGGTATAGAAGATGATGATCTCTAGGTAGTAGTGAGCCAAAAAAGCCGCTATTGGACTAAGTGTGCTAGGATCGTTTCTTAAGATTTACGTTTTTCGAGACTTACCCGGTAAGGAGAGGTTTGCCACTTAAGTAGTGTGTGGTTTGTGTAGAATTTGCAACTTTAGCTCCTTGAGACTTACCCGGTAATAGGAGTTTGGTGCGGGATTAGTGGAGCATGAGCCTTACCCGGTAATTGCTTCAATTAGAGAAACACCCTTTCCCAACACCGCAACCTTGTCCTTAGATGTTTAGATGCTTGAGTCCAATGCCATAACCGGAAAACTTGATCTCTAGAATCCATTTATCTTACCTCTTATCTCCTATCCTGCACTTGTGTGTTTATTTGCTTGTTTGATTTGCATATTTTGTGATCCTTATTTGATCACCCCAAAACCAACCAAAAATATTGTGTTTTGCACTTTCTTTATTCCAAATCTCATTTTAGTTTAGATTTGCACTATCTTTGATCATTGAATGGCTTGATTTCACCTCAGTCCTTGTGTTCGACCTCGGAATACTTTCCTTCCTACATAATGATTCGTACACTTCGGGTTTCGCTAGGTAGTTTAGGAGATTAGATGGAGTTTATAAATGTAATGCTTTTTGTGCTACATCTCTAGCATGACACTAGCTACTCCAGCTCCAACACTGGCTGATCTAGTCTTCTGTCTCTTCTTAGGACCTCTTGTCTGAGAATCTCTCCTTTGACCCGGCCGGTCTCTCTCATAAGCAGAAGCTCTATCTTGATAGTCCGTCAAAGTATCACAACGGAAACCTAGCAAGATAAGAGCGTGTCGACTCTCTCAGCCTGCAAGAAAATGTAAACATGCTGATCCTCAGGTGGTGTAGACGGACCCAGCAAATACAACTCATACTGAAACTTGCTAATGATCTCAACAATAGGCAAATCCTCGAATCCAGCCTCGAGGAAATCCTGAAGACGCTCCCTCCTCATAGCCGTAGGCCAATAGCGATCCCTGATCACCGTCCTCATCTGCTCATAACTAGTGACCTTACTTCGAACGGTCCACAACCAAGAATGAGCCTGATCCTTCAGTAACGTCTGTGCTATGATGACTCGACGTCCCTCTGGGCAACAAATAGCCTCCACAGCAGAATGTTACGCTAAGAACGTGACACGCAAAAGCTTTAAATTTATAACTCGATATATTTCTCCTAAATCCTAGCGAACCCGTAGTGTACAGGACGTTTTGTAGTAGGGATAGTATTCCGAGGTCGAACACAAAGACTGAGGTGAGATTGAATCGATTAGTGACTAAGGATAGTGTTGATCTAGGCTAAGAAAAGAGAAAGAAACAAATAAATGAAAATCTCAATGTTTTTGGATTGGTTTTATGTGGTGATCAATCAAGGATCACAATGATGCAATATGGCAAAACAAACTAAGGAATCAAGCTAAAACACAAATAAACGAACAAACACGAAATATGTAATCAAAGAGAGAAAAGCGGATTCTAGGGGTTGGAAATTCCGGTTATGGCATAGGACAAAAGCTATCTAATCATTCCTTGGATCAAATATAGTATGTTGGGAGTGAGTGTTTCTAGATTGGGATCAATCACCGGGTAGGTCTCATGGTCCACTAATCCGTTCCTAAGGTCTTATCACCTGGTAAGTCTCAAATAGCCTAAGGATAGGAATTCTACACAAACCGGATGGTTATCTAGGGATCTAACCTCTCCTTACCGGGTAAGTCTCGGGAATGTAAGTCCTAAACATCAATCCTAGCACACTCAATCCAATAGCGGCTTATGAGGCTCACTACTACCTAGAGTTTGTCATCATCGGTATCTAAGAGCAAGAATCACCGGGTAGGTCCCTTCTAACACTTAGTTGCTAACACTAGGTCACCCTAGGATAGATTTAGCTCAACTAACACTAGGATTTCAACAAATCACCAACCTAACACTTGGATTTATCAATACAAGCAAGTTAATCAAAATTAAGGGGTGTTCATCCCTTTCCACGGCCGTGGAAAGGCAAGATCCAACCATGGTTTTAAACAGTGACTAGGTTCAATCAAGCGAGTCATCCAAGTATTCATTCAAGTCTATTCTATCATAGTCCAAGCCATAACCATATTTTCCTTACCCTAGAATCGCATCTATTTAGCTAACAACATGCATCATCACAATCAAAGTCATCAAGCATAAAATCATGGAATCCATATCAAGAGGATGAAATGAAAGATGTATTAAGCAAATGAAACAAGTAAAACAAGCTAAATCAAGGTTCAAGAAGGACTTACAATCCTTCAAAAAAAGGATCGAATCGTTTCTTACAAACCCTTGCAAAATGTTTCACAAAGCTTACTCAAAATCACTCAAAAAGACTATGGAGCTATGAACTAGTGTGCTTCTTCTTCTTCTCCAATGGAAGCCTTTCTTCTTCTCCTGTGGTAGCTCCAATCCAATCTTCCAAAATGAGAGAATATTGTTTTTGAGAGTGTGGGAGAGAATGGGAGTGATGGGGTCTGCCCCTAACAGCCTTGCAGGACCACCTTTTATCCTCCAAATTTGCAACAGTCGGCCATGAAGATCGTGGGACAGTTGTCACAGCTGTCTGGGGAAAACCACGGCCAAAACCACGCCCGTGGAAGTCCTAGTGACCGTGGTTTTGGTGCCTCATCTTGTTTTGGATCATCAAGCCACGATTTGGTGCATGGCATGTACCAACAAGGTCCCATGTGTTCTCCTTAGCCCCTAGCTTGCATCCCAATGAGTCCGAAGGTGTGTCATCTCGAGGAACAATCCTCAAATGTATCGATTAAGCTCCTAAAACTCCTAAAATTCCTACAAAGCATGCAAAAGTCCGTGTAGACGTCTATCTCGACAAAATACATGAATTGAGTGCAAATCGTCACGAACTAGTGCAAACCATGCATGAATGAGCGGAAAAACTATCTAAATGAGTGCCTAAACCTAAGTCATAAATCGTGTTATCAAAAATACCCCATACTTAAGGTTTGCTCGTCCCCGAGCAAGTCCCCAACTATAGACTAAAAGATGACATGATTTATGCATGCAGAAAAACAACAAAATCTATTTGGAGTTGTGCTTCTAATATTGGATCACCTTCATAGTCATGTTTCATGGCAATGGACAAGCAATCATGTGTCAAATAGGTGAAGGCATGGAAAGACAATTATACTTAACTCGAAGACATGCATGAAACATAAAAATGAAGAAGTCAAGATGATCATGAGCATATTCAATCTAGATCACTAAGTCTTACACACATGCAAATAGGTCGCAAGGGCTTGTGAATAAAAGGCCAAGAAACGTTGTGATTAGGTGGGAGTTTTTCTGGGCTATGTGATGCGAATCCGGGAATGGAACTAACTTCACATCTTCACATTTTTATCAACTTCCCACAAATGTATATTTTCTCCATCTTTTCTTTCTTTTCCTTTTCTCTCACTTATTTTTGAAACAATGGCATTGGTGTACAAAAGCCGAAACCTTGGTGATTAGCCGTCCTCGGGTTTTTTTATTTTTCGAGGTGCATCCACACCGGGAACACATACCAAAGCTCGTTAGGGCTATCGGTTTATTTGACTTTGGCAAGGCACAAACACCCGATTGTGTGAATGGTGCCGAGTTACTTGTGATTTAAACCAACGTCCCCAAACCTATAATTTTTTTCTACACTTTCACAACAAATTCAACACTTCATTCATAACATTCATCCATCAACAACTTCACCCCACACTTGCTTTTCACACACTCAACACACTAACATGCTCCTATTCCCGGATGGGTAAAAAGAGGTCAAATTTTTATCAATCGAGGTGCTCAAACAACATGATCAAGATGAGAAGTAGAGAAAGATGAATTGCCTTAATCACTCCTAGATGATGTGCACGAACTAGCATGTAATTTTGACTTTCAATACCCTATCCAATCAAGACAAACATCATGATCACAATCCATTCATGGGATTCAAGATAAGTACTTCAAGTCCACATATGCATTCAACTATTCAACACATAAGGCCATCCATAGCCAATTCACACAACAATCTCATCATAAGGGTCATTCCCAAGCTTAGAAGCACTAAAAAAAAAATTAAAAATTTTCTGATTTTTTTGGATTTTTCGAAATGTGTATGTACAATGCAAGACATAATGAAGCATGTGACTAAAAGAAACTACCATAGATGCAAGTCATGCAAAAGATCATGCAAACCCCACCCCATACTTAGAAACACATTGTCCCAAATGTGGTATTTAAGTAAAGAAGAGTGAAAGAGGGTTCTCACAATGTACAAATGGTTTGCTTTGGTATTTGGGATCACTTAAGTGGAGTGATGTCGGATGATCCTATCAACGATGGTAGAGAGCGCAAAGTGTTCGTTATGGCGTCGGGATCCACGCTACGCACCGCTAGCCATCCAAGTCCCACGTCCGCTCCACCCACAATTGATGAGGGGCTCATCATCATCATCCACATGCCATGCAAGGCTTCCATGCTACCAAGACTCTAGCACACACACAAAGCACACCAAACACACAAAAACACACAAAAACAGAAAAATCAAAAACAAAACAAAACAAAAAGGGAAAGATGTCTACCAATGGGTTGCCTCCCACCAAGCGCTTCTTTAAGTTCATTAGCTTGACCAAACTCGGGGGCGTCTTACTCAAGGTGAAGTGGGGCAATCATGTCCACCGGAGCTCCCGGGATATACTTCTTCAAATGGTGCCCAATCACCTTAAAATCTCCACAATGCTCCCTACCTATCTCCACCGCTCCATGGGGAAAGATCTTCTTCACCACATAAGGACCCGTCCATCTTGACTTAAGCTTTCCGGGGAAGAGCCGCAGCCTAGAGTTGAAGAGAAGGACAAGGTCGCCTTCACTCAACTCGTTCAGGATGAGACGCATGTCATGCCAACGTTTGGTCCTCTCCTTGTAGATCCGGGCATTTTCATAGGCATCCAACCGGACCTCCTCAAGGGCGTTCATATCAAGAAACCTCTTCTCTCCGGCCTCCTTGAGGTCAAAATTCAGCCACCTTATGGCCCAATACGCTCTATGCTCCATCTCTACCGAAAGGTGGCAAGACTTGCCATAGACTAGCTTGTAAGGAGTGGTGCCAATCGGTGTCTTGAAAGCGGTCCTATAAGCCCACAAAGCATCATCGAGCTTCATAGCCCAATCCTTTCTCGTCCTAGAAACCGTCTTCTCAAGAATTCCCTTTATCTCCCGGTTGGAGATCTCCACTTGGCCACTAGTTTGGGGATGGTAAGGTATTGCCACCTTATGAGTCACCCCATACTTAGCCAAAAGTGTCCCGAAGTTCCTATTAGTGAAATGCTTCCCTCCATCACTTATGATCACCCTTGGTGTTCCAAACCTAGGGAAGATCACTCGGTTGAAGAACCGCACCACAACCTTGGCATCATTCGTGGGAGAGGCGATTGCCTCCACCCATCTCGAAACATAGTCCACCGCCAATAGGATGTAGAGGTTGCCACATGAAGAGGGGAATTGTCCCATGAAGTCCACACCCCACACATCAAATATCTCCACCTCTTGTATGTTGTTCAAGGGCATCTCATTCCTCCTTGAGATGTTGCCCGTCCTTTGGCAAGCATCACAAGCTACCACAAAATTCTGCACATCCTTGAACAAACTTGGCCCAAAGAAACCCGATTGCAATACCTTATCACATGTCTTGTGTGAGCTAGCATGGCCTCCACATGGCAAGGAGTGACAATGGCGGATCACACTCTCCACCTCATCCTCCAGTATGCATCTCCTAAAGACTCCATCCGGCCCTCTCTTGAACAAAAGCGGTTCACTCCAATAGTAATGCCTCACATCCTTGAAGAACTTTTTCCTTTGGGCATAGGATAAACAGGGTGGCACCTCCTCACACACAAGGTAGTTCACAATGTCGGCATACCATGGCTCATTACCCCTTGACACTTGAAACAAGTACTCCTCCACCATTTGCAATTGCTCATCCCGGAATGAGTCATCAATCGGGATGTCATCTCTCTCAAGCTCCAATGGTGGGAGTCTACTAAGGTGATCCGCCACAGAATTTCCGGACCCTTTTTTATCCCGGATTTCCAAGTCAAATTCTTGAAGAAGAAGGATCCACTGAATCAACCGAGGCTTGGCATCCTTCTTTGTAAGGAGATAACGGATCGCAGCATGATCCGTATACACAACGACCTTCACTCCAACAAGATACGAGCGGAACTTCTCAAATGCGTACACAACCGCTAGTAACTCTTTCTCGGTAGTAGCATAATTGAGTTGGGCATCATCTAGCGTCTTGCTAGCATAATAAATGGCATGTTTGTGCCCATCTTTCCTTTGCCCCAAAACAACCCCAACGGCTACATCACTTGCATCATACATGATCTTAAATGGTAGACTCCAATCCGGAGGTTGCATGGTAGGTGCGGAGATCAAAGCATTCTTCAACCTACAAAAAGCCTCAAGGCAATCCTTGGAGAAAACAAACTCAACATCTTTCATTAGTAGGTTAGTAAGAGGCTAAGAAACCTTAGAGAAATCTTTAATAAATCTCCGGTAAAAACCGACGTGCCCTAAAAAACTCCTTGCCCACTTCACCGAGGTAGGTGGTGGCAACTTCTCTATGGTTTCTATCTTAGCTCTATCAACCTCAATGCCACGGTTGGACACCAAATGTCCCAACACAATGCCTTCACTTACCATGAAGTGGCATTTCTCCCAATTTAAGACAAGATTTGTCTCCTCACATCTCTTAAGCACTAAAGACAAGTTAGCTAAACAATCATCAAATGAAGATCCATAAACCGAGAAATCATCCATAAACACTTCCATGATGTTTTCAATATACTCAGAAAGGATAGCGATCATACACCTTTGAAAGGTGGCTGGTGCATTACACAACCCAAATGACATTCTCCTATATGCAAATGTACCCTAAGGACATGTGAATGTAGTTTTCTCTTGGTCATCGGGGTGGATAGGGATTTGGAAGAATCCACTATAGCCATCTAAGTAACAAAAATGGGAATGTTGAGCTAATCTCTCTAGCATTTGGTCAATAAAGGGAAGAGGGAAGTGATCTTTCCTAGAGGCCACATTTAGTTTCCTATAGTCTATACACATCCTCTATCCCGTAACCGTTCTAGTTAGGATTAGTTCATTATTCTCATTAGTTACTACGGTCATCCCACCCTTGTTAAGAAGCACATGCACGGGAATAACCCACTTACTATCCAAAATCGGGAAAATGATTCCCGCATCTAGCAATTTAAGGATCTCTTTCTTGACTACTTCTTTCATGATTAGGTTTAGTCTTCTTTGTGGTTCAATTGAAGGTTTATGGTTGTCTTCCATTAAGATCTTATGCATGTAAAAAGAAGGTTTAATGCCAACTAAATCATCAATGGTATAGCCAATGGCTTTCCTATGCAATCTCAATTCATGCAACAATCTAGCAAGTTCATCATCATTTAAGCATGCATTCACAATAACCGGATATGTAGAATTCTCACCGAGAAAAGCATACTTCAAATGAGAGGGGAGGGGTTTGAGTTCAAGTTTAGGAGGACCTTTATCGGGTGGAGATGATCCGTATAATGTTGGTTGAGATGAATCCAAATCCATGGAAGACTCCCCAAAGCTCCTTGAAGCTTGATCAACAACCAATGCAGTTTCTGGAGAAACCACGGGCAAAATTACGGGCTTTGGCACAACCACGGCCGTGGAACTTGCAAAGCTAGTCTTTTTGAGCATTCCAGAGAGTTCCACGGGACTTTCCACGGGCGTGGTTTCCCCTACCTGGCCGTGGTTTTCACAAAAATTCAGCACACCTTCGTGTGCTTCAAATTCAACTCTTGTCTCCTTTTCCAATGATTCCAAAGCCTTGATTTCTTCATTGCAAGCCTCCTCATCTCCTTCCTCCATCAAACTTAAGCTAAGAACCTTCTCCAAGGGGTCCTTGATCAAGATCGAGCTCACAACTTCTCTAGACTGCTCTTGCTCGACAATGTTGAACACATCTTCACCAAGGGCTGGCCCCTTTATCATTGTGGATAATTTGAACTTGATATTCTCTTCTCCAATGTTGAAGGAGAGAATTCCATTTTTACAATCCACCAAGCATCCGGAAGTGGCTAAGAAAGGTCTCCCTAAGATGATAGGAACCGGATAGTCTGCCGGAATGTCAAAAACAACGAAGTCTATGGGCACATAGAACTTCCCTAGTTGCACCGGTATGTCTTCCAATATTCCAACCGGGTGATTGATCGAACGGTCCGCCATGTAAAGGGTCATCTTGACCGGCTTTGGCTCTCCTAGCCCAACTTTGTTGCGAAGTGCAAGCGGTATGATGCTTACACTTGCCCCAAGATCGCATAGGGCTTCATACTTCACTTCTCCCACTCCAATTGGCACACAAAAAGATCCCGGATCTCTTAGCTTAGGAGGCATCTCCACCTTCATGGTTTGAATCAATTCCGAGGACCTCTTTGTCATCCTAACTTCCCCATACTCCTCCAACTTCCTTTTGTTGGAGAGTATCTCCTTCAAGAATTTTCCATAGGCCGGCATACCTAGAATAGCATCCATGAACGGAATGTTAATATGCAATTTAGACATAAGTTCAAGGAATTTACCGAAGTGTTTGTCCAAGCGAGCTCTTGCTCGTGATTGTGGGAACGGTAGTGGTGGCTTGTATGGAGGTGGTGCCACATACGTTGGCTCATCATCCTTGCTCTTGCCTCCTTCTTCTTGTAAGGTCTCTTCCTCTACCACTACTTGCTTCCCCTTGTTACTTCCCTTAGGTAAGGGATTCTTCATGCTCAGCTCACTTCTTGTTGTAATGGCCAACACTTGGCCTCTGGGGTTGTCTTCGGTTCTTCCAGGAAGCTTTCCCGGATCTCTATGAGCTTCACCCGCCTTTTGGAACACTTGTGCTTCCAACACCTTTTGAGCTTTAGAAATGGAAGTCACCGTGCTCTCAAGACCACTCAACCTTCCAAGCAATTGCTCAAACATCATCTCGGTTCTATCCTTTGGAGGTTGAGTGAATCCGGGTGGAGGTTCTTGTGAAGCCTTTGGTGGAGGAGCTGCGCTTGTGGAAGCGGGAGGGTTCAAGGCTCCATCTGGGTTAGAATAGGAAAACCCGGGATGGTTGTGGTTAGGCCAGTAATTGTTGAATTGCCGGTTGTTGTTGAAGTTCCTTGGGCCTTGATAGTTGTTGTAATTGCCCCTTCCCATGTAGTTCACATCTTCCTCCTTGGAAGATAAGTTTGCTTGCACTTGCACTTCAGGGGTTGCTTGATTCTTCAAAGTTGTAGCACACAACTCCCTCAAAGATTTCAGCTCATTGTTGATGCATCAAGCTTGAAGTTACTCATGGTGACTTCACTCACCTCATATGCTCCCGCTTTCCTCCCATCACTCTTCCTATGGGAGTACTTCTCAATCACCAAAGCTTGTTTCTTTACAAACTCCCAAGCTTCAAACACATTCTTTTCCATGAAAGTCCCACCGGAAAGAGATTGAATCTTGAATTGGCTATCTTCATCAAGTCCTTTAAAGTAGATCTCCAATAGCTCAATTTTCGGTATACCATGGTGTGGACAATCTAGGAGAAGGTCTTTCAATCTCTCCCAAGACTTGAATAGGCTTTCTCTATCCTTCATCACGAAGGCATTGATCTTCCCTCTTAGCTCGGTAGTTTTGGAAGGTGGGAAGAACTTTGTCAAAAACTCGGTCGTCATCTCCTCCCAAGTACTCACTCTCCCTTGTGGAATAGATTGATACCAAGCCAAGGCTTTATCCTTAAGTGAGAAGGAGAAAGCCCTAAGCTTATGGTTGTTGCTTTCCAATCTAGGCGGTCTTAGAGTCTCCATCAAGATCTTATAGTTCATCAAGTGTTGATGAGGAGACTCTCCTTCCATCCCTCCAAATTGATTATGCCGGATCATTTGTAGAACTTGAGGGCGGAGCTCATAATCATGGGCTGCGGGATCTCCTAAGTTCACACCCGGACGGTGTGCTCTTTGTGCCGGATCCATACGTTGCCCTAACGTTTGTGGCTCTTCAATAGCAATGGGCACAACCTGAATATTGACCGCCGGCTGCGGTTGTTGTGGAGATGAAGGTTGTTGACAATTAAGCTCTCTTTGCACAAGAGCTTGCCTAATCTCTTCAATCTCCCTCCTAGTTGCTTCTTGCCTCTCATTGGCAAGTCTCCTTTCATTCTCCAAGGCTTCATCCCTTAGCCTAATTTGCTTTAAAGCTTCATCTAACTAAGCTTGGAGATCTCTTCCGGCCATCTCTTTTCCCTTTCTAATGCTCTTGGATCTAGATTTAAGGGTTTTCTCCGGTTCGGGATTGAATGGAGCTAAATCCTTGCCACGAGATCTTCGCATACACCTAAAAAGTGAGAGATGTCCTGAAAAGCAAAGACAAAAACCAAACGAGATCAAAAGCAACAAGAAAGACCTACACTATAAACAATCACAAACAACGACTCAATCTTAACCTAGTCCCCGTCAACGGCGCCAAAAACTTGTTACGCTAAGAACGTGACACGTAAAAGCTTCAAATTTATAACTCGATATATTTCTCCTAACTCCTAGCGAACCCGCAGTGTACGGGACGTTTTATAGTAGGGATAGTATTCCGAGGTCGAACACAAAGACTGAGGTGAGATTGAATTGATTAGTGACTAAGGATAGTGTTGATATAGGCTAAGAAAAGAGAAAGAAACAAATAAATGAAAATCTCAATGTTTTTGGATTGGTTTTGTGTGGTGATCAATCAAGGATCACAATGATGCAATAGGGCAAAACAAACAAAGGAATCAAGCTAAAACACAAATAAACGAACAAACACGAAATATGTAATCAAAGAGAGAAAAGCGGATTCTAGGGGTTGGAAATTCCGGATATGGCATAGCACTCAAGCTATCTAATCATTCCTTGGATCAACTATAGTATGTTTGGAGTGAGTGTTTTTAGATTGGGATCCATCACCGGGTAGGTCTCATGGTCCACTTATCCGTTCCTAAGGTCTTATCACCGGGTAAGTCTCAAAGAGCCTAAGGATAGGAATTCTACACAAACGGGATGGTTATCTAGGGATCTAACCTCTCCTTACCGGGTAAGTCTCGGGAAGGCAAGTCCTAAACATCAATCGTAGCACACTCAATCCAATAGCGGCTTATGAGGCTCACTACTACCTAGAGTTCCTCATCATCGGTATCTAAGAGCAAGAATCACCGGGTAGGTCTCTTCTAACTCTTAGTTGCTAACACTAGGTGACCCTAAGATAGATTTAGCTCAACTAACACTAGGATTTCAACAAATCACCAACCTAACACTTAGATTTATCAATACAACCAAGTTAATCAAAATTACGGGGTGTTCATCCCTTTCCACGGCCGTGGAAAGGCAAGATCCAACCGTGGTTTTAAACAGTGACTAGGTTCAATCAAGCGAGTCATCCAAGTATTCATTTAAGTCTATTCTATCATAGTCCAAGCCATAACCATCTTTTCCTTACCCTAGAATCGCATCTATTTAGCCAACAAAATGCATCATCACAATCAAAGTCATCAAGCATAAAATCATGGAATCCATATCAAGAGGATGAAATGAAAGATGGATTAAGCAAATGAAACAAGTAAAACAAGCTAAATCAAGGTTCAAGAAGGACTTACAACCCTTCAAAAGAAGGTTCGAATCGTTTCTTACAAACCCTTGCAAAATGTTTCACAAAGCTTACTCAAAATCACTCAAAAAGACTATGGAACTATGAACTAGTGTGCTTCTTCTTCTTCTCTAATGGAAGCCTTTCTTCATCTCCAATGGTAGCTCCAATCCAATCTTCCAAAATGAGAGAATATTGTTGTTGAGAGTGTGGGAGAGAATGGGAGTGATGAGGTCTGCCCCTAACAGCCTTGCAACACCACCTTTTATCCTCCAAATTTGCAAGAGTCGGCCATGAAGATCGTGAGACAGCTGTCACTGCTGTCTGGGGAAAACCACGGCCAAAACCACGCCCGTGGAAGTCCCAATGGCCGTGGTTTTGGTGCCTCAGCTTGTTTTGGATCATCAAGCCACGATTTGGTGCATGGCATGCACCAACAAGGTCCCATGTGTTCTCCTTAGCCCCTAGCTTGCATCCTAATGAGTCCGAAGGTGTGTCATCTCGAGGAATGATCCTCAAATGTATCGATTAAGCTCCTAAAACTCCTAAAATACCTACAAAGCATGCAAAAGTCCGTGTAGACGTTTATCTCGACAAAATACATGAATTGAGTGCAAATCGTCACGAACTAGTGCAAACCATGCATGAATGAGCGGAAAAACTATCTAAATGAGTGCCTAAACCTAAGTCATAAATCTTGTTATCACAGAATCCAGCTGTCCTAGCTACTGCTCCACCTCCAATCCAGTCTTTCCCATGATAGTGAGAACCTTCAGCTGATCGAAAGCCTTCAACTAATTGTCGTGCTTCGCCACCTTTGCCTCAGCTGGCGCCTTAATAACCTCGGCAACTGTAGCAGGGGAGGCAACAACCTGTGTAACTCTCTGCGGAACCTCAACTGATCTCACGGGAACCGGTGGCACCGGTGTTGGTCCTCTAGTCTTGATAACCTCCTCAACTCTCTGCAAATAGTCGCGATATGAAGAAGCTCTTATGGACACTCGACCGGACTCCATCGAAGGCTCTCTCTATGCTCCAAACCTAGGAGCTGTCCCATTCCCACCCTCAGGAACAACACTCTTAGCAACCTCCTCCTCAAACTCCTCAACGATAGGCGGATCAACAGCTGGGGCCTGGCCCTGACCTCTAGTTAGTGGCGGTCTCCCTACACGTCCTCGTCCACGGACGACGGGTGGAAATGGTGGTCGACCCATTCCTTGCCCTATACCAGGGGTAGCTCTAGTGCGTACCATCTGCTATAAGGATAGATATATAAGACTATATATAGATATAAGGCCACACTACAGCTACAACAGACATATAAAAAAGCACATATAAAGGCAAAAATATAAGAAACTACACTACTGAGATCCGCAGAGGTAATGGTGGTCTCCCTTACATCTATCCCAGACCAACAAGTTAAAACAAAACCACCTTTTGAAAACGTTAAACCCATTTCGGGTTCTATTAATTTATCCATCCGTCCTTTAGAAGATTTTGAGTGCCATTGATGTCAACCTAGACCTCTCTTACCATATTGTAACACCCCAAGTTTTGGGAACTCGAAGCGCTATAGGCTAGGACCGCACAATGGGTCCCGACCCTCAGAGTAGAAACAACACAACGGATCTTATAACAAGGCACAGACGAATGAAAACCAAAACTCAATATAAAACCAAAGGTTTAAACATAAGGAAACGTAAAAGACTCGCAGCTTTGTTCAAAACAAAAGGGAAACAAACAACATAAGAAAAATCCGATCCCGTCCTATAATATACGGGAACCCTGGCTGACCACACCATCCGGATAACTCAACAGCATCCTGAAATTGCGGAACATCTATAATGAGGGTATAAACCGTTAGCTAACATTCTAGATACTAGCAAGAGCGTAAAGGCAAAATACACATAAGGTAAAATAAACATATAGCATGCTCACACACAACCGGTTATTAACTTTCTTAAAGTTATCCATTACTAATTCAACTTCTTATGTCACATGATGACATGAATTATATGTCATTATAATCATGCATAGTGTGGAGGTTTTACTTAAATTTCCCTTACATTCGGAGAGATTTGTGTACCATTAAGGTTTATTTCATTTGTATTTCAGAAATAGAGGTCTACACGAGTTTTGGTTGAATTATAGGTAAATTCGATGGAATTGGAAGCAAAAGTAGAGCAAGGAGCAGCTAAGGTAAATAAGGAAGCTTAAGGAACCTTTGAAGAGTCATGAAGAGCAAAGAAAGAGCATAGAAAGGCAATACAAGGAAGGAAGGAAACAATTCAAGAAGAGAGCACTTACTGTTGAAGAAAATCGCCTCATTCATATGCAAAATCGGACGATTTTCCTGTGAAAAAATCGGACGGTTTCAATTGCCTTGAATCGAACGATTTCCTTCATTAATCGTCTAAAAAATATTACGATCAAAATCCCATCACTTGTGGGCTTGAGATGTGATATGCCAAGTAGCCCATTCGTGAGAGAGTATACATTGGAACCCTAGCAACGAAAATTGGGAGTTCGCAATGTAGAAGATTTACGGGTTTTTACGGAATTGAAGATTCTTGGAGAAGAGGATTGAAGGAGAGGAACAAAAGTCCAGATTCAAAGAAGTTTGTGAGATCTTTTGTTCCCTTTTCTTTACTATGATTTGTGAACACATTGTTGAGTGTTTTGAGAGATTCTTTGCATGATTTTGAGATTTGATTACATATTTGGAGATTCTTTGATTTTTATGCGAAGTTCGAGTTTTAATTGGTTTTCTTCATTCAATCTTGATTTTGATTTGAATATGAAAATGATTGGCTAAAAACGTTGTGATTCTGGGGAGAATAGTTGATGATTGAGGCTTAGATGATGATAGAATGAACTCATTTAACCATTTGGACCCTGAGAGTTAAGATTTAACTTTGCGACATAGGAAAATCGACCTATTCTTGAAATAAATCGACCGATTTTATCAAGAACAACACGATTTTTCCTTCTGACGTCCTTTAATTTTTTTATTCTTTAACCTAAGTTAAACCTTACCTAAATCGTAACCTTTTTAACCCTTATTTAAGTGTGAGAAGAGACTTCATCATTGATTCTTCACTTTGAAACTAAAGTTTGCAAGATTTGGGTATTAGAGAGACTCAACATAATCTATTAAGGTTTGAGTTTGCCATTCATCCTTACCCTTGAGAGTCATATCCTTGGGTTTGTGGGGGTAGTTTGACTAT
The DNA here is from genome assembly GCA_033239125.1 of Fagopyrum homotropicum. Lineage (NCBI taxonomy): Eukaryota > Viridiplantae > Streptophyta > Magnoliopsida > Caryophyllales > Polygonaceae > Fagopyrum > Fagopyrum homotropicum. Next base: position 54,154,824 of record BSWB01000002.1, read on the forward strand.
TAATCCTTTCTTTGAGTTAGCTCCTTGATGCGACTCATCACCCTTTGAGTTGAGAGCTTTTGAGTTGGGATAAGCGAGTAGTGGAACTTCACCGTACATTATTCCTTTCCTCGAAATACATAACCTTTGCAATGCCAACTCTGATCTTTAGAAGTGTCTGGAATCGAAAACCGCAGTCGGATAATTGAATCCTTGGAATCATTTGTCTCCTTTATAATTACAAAAGCTTTTGCACTTTCCCAGATATTTTGAAATCGATTTTATTCTCACCAAAACCCTGAGTTCGACTCTGGAATTTCTTGCCTTACTACAGCTTATCCTTACACTGCGGGTTCGCTTTTGCATAAGTTCTGGATATAAATTTTTAGACTTTGATGCACACTTTTGAGCAAAAAAGTTTTTGGCGCCGTTGGCGGGGATTTGGTTTAGACCAAATTCGGTGTATCGGTTGTCTAGCTTGGGAGCTTTTGCTCTTGTTATTTGATCTATCTACTTGAGTTATTTTTGCAAAATCTTTAGGTATATGCGAAGTCTAGGTCCACCAAAGACCTCTTTCCTTTTGATCCTGAATTAGAGAAAACTTTGAAGAGGAAGCTAAGAGAAAAAGATGGCTAAACATAATGAGAGGAACATCCAAGAAGATTTGGATGAAACACGAGCTCAACTCAAATTACGTGAGAAAGCACGTATGGAAGAACAAGGGCGCAATCAATTTCAGATAGATGAGATTAAGGCGATGATTTTAGACATGAAATTAGAGAGAAATAACGCTAAGAAAAAGAAGGCTAAAACATCTAGAGCTGAATCATCCGATGATGATGACATGCCGGAATTGGAAGAGATACCACCGGTAAATCTTCGAGCTTATGTTGATCCTCACCCTCATGCTAGAGAGGCGAGAGCTGCTAATATCGTGGCTGAACCACAAACCCTTGGGAAACGAATGGACCCAATTCAGCAACCACGCCGACTAGGTATGAATCTTGGAGAGCAAGATGATCATGACATTGGGATGCGTCCACAAGTCATTACTATGATCAGCCAAAATCAGTTTGGTGGAACGGAAATTGAATCTCGGCATCAACACTTGCAAAATTTTGAGATTCTCATCGAAACTTTGAAACCTCAAAGGGTTACCAACAACAACTACAAGTTGAGGCCGTTCTTCTTCTCTTTGAAGAACAAAGCCTTAGCTTGGTATCAAGCTCTTCCGGCTGCAAAACTCAATACATGGGAGGACTTGAGTTCGGAATTCCTCACCAAGTTTTTTCCGCCATCCAAAACAGCAGAATTGAGAGGTAAGATAAATGCTTTTTCTATGAAACCTAACGAAAGTTTGCTTAAATCTTGGGAAAGGTTTAAAGATCTTCTATTGGATTGCCCACACCATGGCATTTCAAAGTTGGAATTGTTAAAGATATACTACAAGGGATTGGATGTGGTGACAAAATTCAAACTTCAATCTCTTTCTTGTGGAACATTCATGGATATGAGAGAAGATGATTCTTGGGACTTCATCGAGAAGCAACCCCAAGTAATTGAGAAGTATTCCCATAGGAAAGTTGATAGTGAGAATCGGAATTCAGGAGATCCATGAGCAAAGTTAACTCAAGCTGCTCAAACTCAAATATTTTCCCTCAACAATGAGATCAAGGAGTTGAAGAAAGTCATAAAATCTAGCCTTCAAAGAACGAAGGAGCAAGATACTGGCTACCTAGGAAGGGACAATAACCAAGGCAATAGGAACAACTACCGGAACAATAACTGGAACAACAACAACAACAATTACAGGAACTCCAAAAAAAATTGGAGATCCAACAAACAAAATTCTAGTAATCCCTATTCACAAGCCGAAAATGCACTAACACCTCCATGTTCTTCCACTCCTTTGAAAAGCCAGGGTCAAACATCAAATGGCTCGAGTAAGCCTGAGAAGGACATGTTTGATGTCATGATGGTGAAAATCTTGGGGAAGCTCCAAGGGATGGAAAGTCACATTACTTCGATTGATAAAGCACAAAAGCTTTAGAGAATCAAGTATTCAACAAGGCAGGAGAAGTTCCTAGAGATCAAGGGAAGCTTCCCGGAAAGACGGGGGACAACCCAAAGGGGCGAGTAATGGCGATTAATACTAGAAGTGGTGTAACAACCACCGATCCACAACCCAAACTAGTTGAAACCCCCGCTGAAAAATAAAATGAAAAGGAAAAAGAGAAGGAAGATGTCTATGTAACTCCTCCCGCTTACAAACCACCTTTACCTTTTCCCCAATCGAGAGAAAGAGCGCGTCTAGACAAACACTTCGGTTAGTTTATTGATCTAATGAGCAAGCTGCATATAAACATACCTTTTATGGATGCAATTTTAGGTATGTCAGCTTATGGAAAGTTCTTAAAGGAGATCCTCTTTAACAAGAGTAAACTGGAAGATTTCGGTGAAGTTAAGATGAGTATGGAGTCATCCGAACTTATCAAGACTATGACGGAGAACATGCCACCCAAGCTACGTGATCCAAGATCATTTTGTATACCCATCACCTTAGGGAAGTCACATATGATGCACTTTGTGACCTTGGAGCAAGCGTAAGCATCATACCACTTGCTTTGTGCAAGGCAGTTGGTCTAGGATAGCCTAGACCGGTGAAGATGACACTCTACATGGCTGATCGTTCCATAACTAGACCTGTTGGAATCATAGAGGACATTCCCGTGAAACTTGGTAAGTTTTACATTCCTATAGATTTTGTCGTTCTTGACATTCCTGCAGATTATCTAGTTCCCATCATACTTGGAAGACCATTTCTTGCCACCTCTAGTTGTATGGTGTATTGCAAGAATGGACAGCTATCATTCTATATAGGGGAAGAGAAAGTGGAATTTGTACTACTCCTCCTTGATCAAAGAGCCAGCTGTAAGGGAAGATGTTTTTAACATCTTTGATGAAGAAGAGTCTAGAGATGTGGTGAGTTCAATCTTGATCAAAGATCCACTTCAAAAGGTTCTTATGATGAGTATCATTGAAGAAGGAGTGGAACATGACTGTAATGATGAGATTCAAGCATTGGAAGATGTAGAGGAAGATCCAGAAGCAAGATTTGAAGAGCTTAAAAGAGCTCCGGAAGAAGATGAAAAAATCGATCTACACAAAGGAAATCATCCGATTTCTGATAATGCAAGTTGATTTTTGACAACAGAAAGAAAAAACGGGTCAGAGATCGACCGATTTGCGTCAGGGGAGGTCGATTTTTCGGCAATTTCTCCGACTTCTACAAACTCAATTGCAAGTGTTCTTAACTTTAGTAGCATACTTCCTCCTCCTTCAGAGGCTTCTCCAATGACACACCATGATCAAGAATCATCAACCAAAGCACCACCCTCATTGGAGTTGAAACCACTCCCTATACATTTAAGGTATGCATTCCTTGGGCCTAACTCAACATATCCTGTTATAGTTAGTGCATACTTGAGCAATGATGAACTTCAGAAGCTTATAAATGTTCAAAAACAACATACGAAAGACCTAGGCTACACCATTGATGATTTAGTATGCATTAAACCTTCTCTTTGTATGCATAAGATCTTAATGGAAGAGGATTACAAACCTTCACGGAAACCTCAACGACGGTTAAATCCGATCATGAAAGAGGTCGTGAAGAAAGAAATCCTTAAGCTACTTGATGCAGGTATCATCTTTCCTATTTCTGATAGCAAGTGGGTGGGCCCCGTACAAGTGGTTCCAAAGAAGGGAGGCATAACCATTGTTGCTAACAAGAACAACGAACTCATTCCTACAAGGATAGTTACGGGATGGAGAATGTGCATTGATTACCGTAAACTGAATGTCGCCACAAGGAAGGACCACTTCCCCCTCCCTTTCATTGATCAAATGTTTGAAAGGTTAGCCCAACACTCTTACTTTTGTTATCTATATGTATAAAGTGGTTTCATTCAGATTCCCATTCATCCGGACGATCAAGAGAAGACAACTTTCACGTGCCCATGGGGTACATTTGCTTAGAAGGATGCCATTCGGTTTATGCAACGCTCCAGCCATCTTCCAAAGGTGTATGATGGGAATCTTTTCAGAATATGTAGAGAATATCATGAAAGTATTCATGGACGACTTTTCGGGATATGGTTCTTTCTTTGATAACTATCACTCTAACCTTTCCCTTGTTCTTAAGAGATGCGAAGACACTAAACTAGTCTTGATCTGGGAGAAGTGTCATTTCATGGTTACCGAAGGAATTATGTTAGGACATTTGATTTCTAACAGAGGAATTGAAGTTGATAGAGATAATATCGAAACTATAGAAAAGCTACCTCCTCCATCTTCGGTGAAAGGAGTTAGAAGCTTTTTGGGACATGTAGGTTTCCACAGGAGGTTTATAAAGAATTTTTCTGAGATTTCAAAACCTTTGACTAATCTTTTGATGAAGGACATAAATTTCGAGTTTTCGAAAGAACGTTTGGATGCCTTTTGCAAGATCAAGGAAGCTTTGATTTCAACCCCTATCATCCAACCACCCGATTGGACCCTCCCTTTAGAAATCATGTGTGACGCAAGTGACATAGCCATAGGAGCTGTACTTGGACAGAAGAAAGATGGTCGTACTCACGCCATCTACTACGCTAGCAAGACGCTAGACGAAGCTCAACTAAACTACGCTACTAGAGAGAAGGAGCTCCTTCCTGTTGTTTACGCCTCTGAGAAATTTTGTTCCTATCTCGTAGGTACGAAAGTTATAGTCTACACGGATCATTCATCAATCTGTTACCTATTCACAAAGAAGGATGCAAAGCCTAGGCTTCTAAGATGGATCTTGCTTTTACAAGAATTCGATCTTGAGATTTGTGAGAAGAAGGTGTCAGAGAACTCAGTCGCCGATCACCTTAGCCGCCTCCCACATCTCACGGACGAGATGGATGAGCTCCCTATTGACGACTCAATCCCCGACGAGCAACTACACGAAATTGAAGAATGTCTTCAACAAATCTCGAAAGGTAATGACCCATGGTTTGTTGATATTGTCAATTACATTGTTTGTCAGGAATTTCCACCCGGACTTTCATATGCTCAAAGGAAGAAATTCTTTAGAGACATCCGACACTTCTATTAGAATGAACATGTACTCTTCAAGAGAGGTCCTGATAGCATGTTTAGAAGATGTGTTCTAGAAGATGAAGTGGAAAGCATCATCCGTCACTGTTATTCTTTGCCTTGTGGAGGACATGATAGTTCCCACAAGACAAGCGCTAAGGTACTCCAATCTAGCTTCTTTTGGCCTTCCATATTTAATGATGTGCATAAATATGTTGTTGTTGATTGTGATGCTTGTCAAAGGACAAGTAATATTTCAAGAAGGAATGAGATGCCCCTCAACAACATTCAAGAAGTAGAGATATTTGACGTATGGGGAGTAGACTTCATGAGACCATTCCCATCATCTTGTGGGAACCAATACATACTTCTAGCCGTAGAGTATGTCTCAAGATAGGTAGAAGCAATCACCTCTCCAACTAATGATGCAATGGTAGTGGTGAAGTTCTTCAATAGAACGATCTTACCAAGGTTCGGGACTCCCCGAACCATCATTAGTGATGGAGGAACGCACTTCACAGCCCGTCAATTTGAGGCTCTACTAGCTAAGTATGGGGTAACCCATAAGATCGCCACACCATTCCATCCGCAATCAAGCGGAAAAATTGAGATATCCTACAGGGAAATAAAAGGAATTCTAGAGAAGATTGTCTCTAGAACAAGAGGAGATCCGCCTGAATGCGTACGAGAACGCAAGGATCTACAAGGAAAGAACGAAGCGGTGGCATGATAAGCATATCATCCCGAAGGACTTGAAAAAAGGAGATCTCGTTCTTCTATTCAACTCAAGACTTCGACTCTTTCCAGGTAAGCCTAAATCCCGTTGGACAGGACATTTTGTTATTAAATGTGTTTTCCCTCATGGTGCAGTTTAAGTATGGGGTGAACAAAGCGGAAGTTTTAAAAGTAAACGGCCAACGGTTGAAGAAGTACACACCAAAAGTCCCGGTTGAGGAGATAGCTCCTATCCTGCTCCATTGATAACCAAAAGAACACGTCCAGCTAGCGACGTTAAATGAAGCGCTTCTTGGGAGATAACCCATGGTAGTTCTAGTTCTTTTCTTTTCACCTTAGAGTAGCTTAGTATAGTTGCTTGTTTTCTTTATTTTTGCTTTGTTTGTTCCTCGATGCACTCTCGGTTTGTTGTGTCAAAGATCGCAGGAACTAGGTGCAATCTTGAGGAATTGATGGAGAAAGTTGACATAAATTGGACCAAATACACTTTTCAAGGAAAAGAAGGGAATAAATCGACTTACCATATGTAAATCGATCGATTCAGGCTATAGAGCAAGTCGATTTTTGGCAACAGAAAGAAAAATCGAGTGAAAAATCCACATACCCAAGAAAAATCGGTCGATTTCCCTTATTGATGTATGAAATAGGAGAAAACTCGGACTGACAAATAAATCGCCCAACAAATCGGTCGATTTTCTTCATATTTTGGCCGGCCTATATAAAGCTTTCTCCACTCCATGCTTCATTCAACAGTTAACCAAATTTTTTTTCCTCCTTCACTCGAAAGATCCGAAAATCGCCTACTCTCCTATCTCCTCAATTTGTAACCATATTTAGTGATTCTTGAGTCTAAACTGAAGGCTTTTCAACAAGGAAGAGGGATGTAGCATTAACAAACTTGGCAAACTGCTCATTCATCCGAAATTCAAGTTTTTCGATCCAAAACCTAAGCATTTCGTTTGATTTTTTATCTTGCCAAAAAGTTTTTAGATTGTTTAGTTTGATTGAGGGCTTTGCTTAGAAACAACCCTAGGAAGCTGTTTGTGGTGTTGTATTGATCAGAACTTTACAGATTTGTGTTGAAATCGTGAGAAAAATAGGACAAGCCCAGAAAAATCGACCAATTTTCACCAAGAACAGCCCGGTTTTTTTTAAGCAGAATGAAGACCTTAAAGAGAATCACCAGAAATTCAAACAAGAAGAAAGGGTCTTCTTCTAAGGCACCTCCACCACAACCACCACCTTCCCTAGCTCGACCAAACATTCCCCCTCCCGTATCCAAACACAAGAAGAGATATGAACGTCTCTTAGATCGACCTTTTACCCCTCCTCGCTACATTGTATTAGATGACTTGGATGCGCTGTTTGTAAGAGAGGACATTGACATGATGTCTGATAGGATAGGGTTGAATCAAATTTGCGCTCATTCGGGAGGATGCTTACACCGAGATTACTCTTGAGTTCCTTAGTACCTTTGAGCACGACCATAGAGATAGGAGAGTTTCCTTCCGGCACATGAATGAGGATCATGCTATGTCTATTCCTGCTTTTGGAGATTTGTTTGGTTTCCCCTCATCTTCTGCAGGCACATTTCCACGAGCACTAGTGCATTCTGGGAGAGTATCTCCATTGGGGAAGCGGGAGGAGATAACTTGAGACCGAAAAACTCAAAGGAGACAAGCATCTACAATCTCTCTTTCAAGATAGCTCACCGGATCCTTAGTGAGTTTTTGTTTGCAAGAACGGAGACTCCACAAAAGCTAAAGGCGGATGAGCTCTCCATCATTGTATAACCACCGGCACTATTCTGGACACCACTACTATGCTTGCCGACTATCTTGGGAAGATAGCCAACAAGTTAAAGAGAGATATTTGTAATGGAGGCCTTGTCACTCATGTGGCAAAGGCGTTGGAGCTTGACTTCTCAGATTGCCACTTGGCTGAGGGTGCCCATCCTCTATGCTCACAGAGATTAGTTGCTCGACAGGTCTTGATTCCTAGAGGTATGGGAGCTTTTCATGTGTTCATGCCATGTGCAAAATCACCCTCAAAGAAACCAGATGAGATTGAGTGGAAGTCCGAATACACTATTTGGAACAAGAGGATCTGGAAAGAGACTTTTGAGCACATCTTTAATGAGATGGCCCCTCTTTCCACTTATTATGTTGATTAGGATGGAGAGGATGATGATGAGGAGGAGAACTAAGAGGACGGAGCTGCAACCCACTAGTGATACATGCTAGAGTTCGAGAGTGACACGTACAGCGGCCATGCTACAAATGCTATGGATACTGACACACATGGAGTTGGACCTAAAAGGACGAGTAGACGTATAGAGGAGACCGAGGATGAGATGCACTCCCCATCATTCCTTTGCTCATGCACCCAGCCGTGGGAGAGGATGTGGGCGCAGATCTAGACTCTATCGATATATGGGAGCATTGATTTCCGGCATGTAGGGTCTACGTGCTGACTACCAGAGCCTTCATTCTAATTATCAGGCCCTTCACACCGACTACAAAGATCTGAACACACATTTCATTGAGTACCGTCAGGAGACAGAGGCGCGGCATTCCTCCTATGATGGACAGATGAGGGACATGTACTACCATACACTTGGCACCTTCTATGATCACGGAGCTCCGAGGTACCCATATCCACCACCACCGCCGGATGAGGATCGAGATTCCACTTCATTTTATATTGTAAGTATTTTTCTCCATCTTATGCTTGACTTCTCACATTGGGAACAATGTGAAGGTTAAGTATGGGGTGGGTGTAACACCCCAAATTCTGAGAACTCGGGGAGCTACTGGTTAGGACCTCACAATGGGTCCCGACCATAGTTTGACAACAATTTTACTTGGATCTTACAACAAGGCACAAAAGTATTTAAAACATTTGAAAACTGTAAACAATATATACATGGAGAATATGTATCAGCCTTACAAGAAAAGATACTAAAACGACGCATATGAAGAGTAGAAGACATCCCCATCCCCAACTAAATGAGTACGTGGAGCCGGCTGACCATTTACTCCGGATCTCTCTACAACTGTCTTAACCTGCAAGGCATCTACAAGGTGTATAAAACCGTTAGCTAACATTCTATGCATAAGTATAAAGCTAAAAGCACAAACACACAACATACACAATCAACATGCAACAATCAATCCTTTTATTATCTTTAATTAGGTGATATGTCATTACTAATGATACTTATTTTCTGACACGAGGGATTCCAAAACCTTGCCCATGTCCCCGTTTACCAACGCGGAATGGTACTAATGCATCTGACCGTCAACCTGACTGTGCTGGTCGTAGGGAACCTCCTAGACTCTCGCAAGAGCTAGGCAGATGATGTCACGACCCGTTATCATACACTTGGGTCAATTACGTAAATAATAACAAACACCACTCATACACATTATACTCATACAAGAAGCCAGCTAAGTAAGTCCGTGGACTTACTGAATCAGGTCTCGACTCTCTTAATCACTACTCAATCTGTAACTATATAACTCGGTTGCCTGTCAAAGGAGGCAAGTGTGTCAGCACACTTTCTAGGTAATTAGAAGTCTAAGACTTCTAAGATAGTAGATCCTATTAAAACAAAATTTAATACTGTACCAATTTATTGTAAAATGACTATTTTACCCTTGGTCCCGAAACTTCCAAAAATTTCCATAATTCATGCCTAAACCCTTATTTGAGACTAAAAAGTCATATTCTCACTCCCAAAGAAGAGTTCGGTTACAAACTGGCAATCTACCCATTTTCCTATTTTCCGGAAGATCGTTAAGGTCAAACTTCGGCTTCAAATATGAAATTCGAATAAACTTATAAAAATTCCGAAATAATTCTCTAGATCATCTATGATATCTCATCTACTCCAAGGAGCAAGAATTTCTTAAAACTGTTCACTCTTCACTTCTACAAAAATTTCCAAAGTTGGTTACTACACTTGAAGTTTCCTATACTTAGCCAAAATATGAGTACACTTTGAAAAATCATAACTCCTAAACCACTCGTTGGATTTATCCCAAAATTTGATATGTTCTACTATAATATGTCAAATATATCATATCCAAATTTCAACTCCAACAGAGATCAAAAGCCTATTCAAAACTATCTCCCAAAACAACATCTCATGATGTTTTTCTCAACTCAACACATTTATAAAAAAAACTACATGAGGAGTCACTTTGCAACATCATAACTCTCAAACAGTAACTCCGATTCTTTTCTAATTTTAGTATGATCTACTATGTACTACTTACTACAACATATCCAAAATTCAGCCAAAAAGAAGAAGTCTAACTTACCCAAATATGGAGCCGAAGTTGACTGCTCGTCACTTCCGAAAACTCAGAAAACTGAGAGATGTAACAACTCTCTGAAGTTGCTCCTTTGGGCTGAAATGTATGGCTTAAAGATGTATTAGAGGCACCCATTGACACATAAACATGGAGGGGAAGTAAGGAGGTAGATGTGGGTCTTACCCGGCTCCAAACTCGAAGGCATGAAGGACGAGGATGGCTCTCACGTTCATAGCCTTGTCGGAAACTGAAGAGGTCCAATAGGAGGCTACTGTGCACGACTCCAGGGGCTGGAAGGCGACTGGAGAGGAGGCTCGAGGCTGGCTCGACTAGGGAGGAGGGCACGCCTGCACTGCTGGCTCGACAGAAGCGAGGAGAGGTGGTCTGGGGTGCGATCGTTCGTCTTCTGTCCTATTCTCGCTGGAGGCGTGCAGTGGCTGAGCGTCAAGTGCAGAGGGCTGCGTGCTTCTGCTAGGGCGTTCACTGTGTGCAGGAGGGAAACCCGCAAAGACGTGTGTGCCGCAATAGGTTGGAAGACTGCCGGGTTTCAGTGTGTACGCAGATGGATATGTTGTTGTGTGGTTGTTCGACAGAAACGAGGGGAGATGCAAGGCAGCAGGTTCTCCCTGGCTGACGGGAATAAAAGGCAACAGAAGGAAGGAATCCAGAAGTGAGGCGTGAGGTAAGGCGGAAGATCAGGGGGAGGCACGCAACAGGTTAACTTCTGTAAACATGGAAGGAAGGTGGGGAGCTGCTCCATTAATTGCGGGTATAAGTGAGATAGGAGAGAGCGACGGGTTCTCTTGCTGGGCTGAAGCAAGCTGCGTATGAGCTGCTAAGAGTGGGCTCAAAGAGATCGGCTTAATATTGCAGGCTGGCATTAAAGCGAGGGAAGGAAGTGGGCTGGAAAAATAGAATCCAATAAAGAAACAATGGGCTAAAACAAGGCAAGATTTAAGTGGGCTGAAAGTTTGTCAAAACTTTTCAAAAATTCGTCATGGCTTTGTCAGGCCCATGCATGACTTCGTCATAGAGTTGTCGGGCTTCGTCATGATCACGTCTCAGCTCTGTCATGGTCTCGTCACAGTCTCGTCTCAGCCTTGTCATGATCTCGTCTAAAGTTGTCGTTAAGGATTAATTATAAGAATTAGGGTTTGATATAATTCTATCATTTTATGTGAATTAAATTCTACATAAAATGATAAAAATTCTAAGAATTAGGGTTTGATATAATTCTATAAGTTTATGTGAATTAAATTCTACATAAAATGATAAAATTTGTGAAGAAAGAAATACTAGATAGAATGGGAACTGTCAACGGCACGAAGTCCGAATTGATTCGGAATTAAACGGAATAAAAATTCCGGATATTACATCAGTACCCCCTTAAAATAAGATTCGTCCCGAAACATAGAACAAGGTACTTAATTAAACGACTTCCATGAATAAACTTAGGGTAAGACAATCCTGATCGGCTTTTAAGGCACCAAATGGGTGTGTTTGATCACTACACAAAAGTCTCGTCGTTTCCACATCTAAGGTTCCCGCACATCAAGATTACCAAAAACACACATCACTGACTAAACACTCAATCATGAAATAAACAAGTAGTCAAACAATATCACACATCCAAGATCAAGCCATAACTCGTCACTCTCGAGGTTACAACTATCACTACATAGGTCTTTGAAAGGTTACGTCTCTTACTATCCCTAGTATCTTAGGTAGCCTTATCAGCTTTTCATAAAACCACTAAATCGTAAATCTTTTCAGGTATTTAGATCACAAGCGCCTGCTACCACGTTCTAGAATGGTTACAGGATATCTCACCGGTTTCATCCGGCTTAACTGTCTGATCCTCTAATATGATAACCTAACCCGTGTTTGGTAGGTATCTCTCCACTGAAATTCTCAAACTCAGTTCCCAAACTTAGTCTCCGTGGAAAACTGAAGCTACCCTCTCCAATAGGGTGAGAAATATTAGTCCCTCAGTCACTTTTAAACCGCTTTAAAGCTTCCAATGGTTATCCTCTGTGTTCACTTGGAATTCTAATACTATTTATAGATCTATAATATATCGTTAGCTCAACCTTAGGCTTCTCATGCATTTTCTAAGATCTTAAGTGACCCAAAACATGTCCGGAATGACGGTATTAGACACAAAGTGATCTCCTATCACCGTATTTGATCATAACTACTCAATAAGTGTTAGCATACCATCAACAATGCACTCTTTTATCCACCATGGTTACAATCCCGATCCCTCTGACTCAAAACGCAACTCGGATCCGTTCCGATATAACATTACACGTAAAATCTGCTCCGAGATTATGCTTTCTTTAAAAACGGTTACTGGGTTGTAAGTATACTCATGTCGCTTCTCTTTCTTATGTGCCTTTGACTCAGAATGGTAGTTACTCACTTTGAGCTTTCTAGTGTAGACCATGCACAATGCTTTTATTACATTGTTAATTCTTCTCTCAATCCATCAAGAAAACTCGCTCTAACGTACTCCGTTACGTATTGGATTCCGAACTAGCTATCTGACAACATGTGACAAGCCGTCATTATTCACTTGAATCCATAATAGGGTACTAATATCCTTCTATAACGTCTTACATGCACATAATTTCCTGTCTACCTTGATGGTGATACAGCTCCCGTACAATATTTTCAGTCACTCCGCGTAACCTATCTCACGTTCCTTCCAAGCAAAATGCATTTCACCAATTATCATCATCTTAAACTCAACATGTCGTTTTCCTATACCATTGCTTCCAGCTTTGTGGGTTAGGACCCACCACGCTTTCGCTGTGCTACTTTGGTAATTCTGTTGTCACTCATTAATCATAAGGACATTTTTTGTGAGTCCCAAGTGATTAACCTCAAACTCTTCCTTCCAATTATACCATAAGTCCTAACCGGATGAAGTACAAAGTACCTTCCTTAATTGCCTTAATGAAACAAAATAACGATTGGAGAACAACTTCTTCCGTTTACTTTTCTTAATTCTCTTAGCACGGACCCAAACTACCAGACTCGACCGGAGTTTGATCTTAACCACCCAAGAAGTAACCCTTAAAACGTTTCTCTTTATACCTTTAATTCATCCAAGAAGGTTGTCGTTGCCTACTTAAGGAAATCCTCTAAGGCGTCGGTACAACCACTCCATAGATCCACCGTCACAAATATCTCTTCTTAACGGCTCATAACTCGTCAATACAAAACAATACTTGCACATCCTTGGTTGACATCGGTCAGTCTATAATTGACTTATCTCAATTTCATACATCTACTAGTATTGAGCTTTTGGTGCACATCACCTACTAGATCAATCCTTTTATCCTTCTTTAGTTCGTCTTATCTTTCACTCTTCTGCTTCCTTTGGGACAACTCTCTTTCTCAAGTCTCACTGTGCCATTCGCCTGACGTCAAAAGTCGTTCCTAACACTCCACGATAGATGGTAAGCGTCTTGTAGTTCCGATGACTTTTAATTACCTCCCAATTGTAGTCCCTTTACAGGGACCGTCGGTGTTGATGACCTATGTTCTGTTATAAATGGGGTTTACCCTGGACTCTTGAGTCCACCACACAATTCTCACAAGCACAAGTTCCTTAATCGGCGTTGTTTGTAATATTTCCTTCCAAATATCTGTTGACTATGTTACAAGGCTTCGATCCTCTCGATATTGGCGTTGTGATTCTTCTTAGAATTCTTATCTTGAAAGAAGACAAACGTCTCCATGCTTGTGAAGTCTACCTTTCGCTCTTACATTAAGTTGTAAGTCTCTATTCCATGTTAATTGTGATCTGTCAAAATTTCCTTAGCTAGCAGGTAAATAGTTGCTCACAACAATCCTTTTATACTTATTTAGTTTGTTCTACCTTCCATCCTTCCGCTTCTTATGGGCTAACTCCATTTCTCTAGTCCGAATGTGTCATTCATCTTTCATCAATAGTCATTTCAAGTTTCCACGATAGCTTGCAAGTGCCTTTGAAATTCTTATGGCTGTAATGATCATCCACTTGTAGTTCCTTTTGCATGGACCATCTGTGTTGATGGCTTAGGTCCCGTGATTATTTGGGTTACCCTGGCTCTCGAGTCTAGCAAGGTCGTTCTCCCATACAGATTTTTTCATTGGTGTTGGTGGTAATATCGCCTTCCTGAAACTCCGTTGACACTGCTACAGGCCTTCATTCTTTGGATATTGGCGTCGCTATTTCTTTCAAACTTCTTATATTTTCGAGGAGGTCAAACCCTTCCCACACTTGTGGGGTCTGCCTTTTCGCTTTTACACTCAATTTCAGGTCTTCGTTCCGTGCACCTTAGATTCTCACACCCGGATTGACACTTTGTCTCTTCTTGTTTCTAATGCCCATAATAGTCTATGGGGCATCCACCTCGATTGTAATGTCCTCAATTCCGCAATCTTGGTTGTACTCAATTCTACTTGTCTCGTTCCAATATTGTTATCTCTACTCCGCACTCTTGTAGTTTCTAGCATGGTTCTTCTAATTCCATCTCTCGGCCTCGTATGCCCGACTTCCTTGTACGACCTTCTAATTGAACTGACTTAGGAATTCCTTCCTCATCTAATCTTGCTTGTGGTAAAAATTATCTTCACAACTTTACTTCCTTGCTCACTTGTTCTCTTGATGATTTGTAAGGATCACCAAGCGGCCTACCCGAGTATAATACTCAATTTAAGGTCTGTTTCCATTGCCTCGTGTTGGAGATTCATCAAGTCCGCAGTTGATTTATCATGAGGCGATAATCGCTTCGTGATATCACGAATAAAGGATATAAAATATCCTTTAGGATACTAACAAGCTAAGTAAACACATGTGTATAACATATAATAATAAACATCATAAAAAGTCTATAAGCTAACTCCTATCGATCCAAGTTGCCGAGATCCACGGATAGCGATGGTTGTCCGACGTACTACTAACCCAACAACCCGACTATGCGTGCGTGTAAAACATAAATCCGTTTTGAAAATTTAGACCCCTTTCGGGTTCTAGTTATTTTATACATTCGGTCTTTCAGAAGATTTCAAGTGCCATTGTTGCCAACCTCGCTCTGATACAATATTGTAACACCCCAAATTCTGAGAACTCGGGGAGCTACTGGTTAGGACCTCACAATGGATCCCGACCATAGTTTGACAACAATTTTACTTGGATCTTACAACAAGGCACAAAAGTATTTAAAACATTTAAAAACTGTAAACAATATATACATGGAGAATATGTATCAGCCTTACAAGAAAAGATACTAAAACGACGCATATGAAGAACAGAAGACATCCCCGTCCCCAACTAAATGAGTACGTGGACCCGGCTGACCATTTCCTCTGGATCTCTCTACAACTGTCTTAACCTACAAGGCATCTACAAGCGGTATAAAACAGTTAGCTAACATTCTATGCATAAGTATAAAGGTAAAAGCACAAACACACAACATACACAATCAACATGCAACAATCAATCCTTTTATTATCTTTAATTAGGTGATATGTAATTACTAATGATACTTATTTTGTGACACGAGGGATTCTCAAACCTCGCCCCTGTCCCCGTTTACCAACGCGGAATGGTACTAATGCATCTGACCGTCTACCTGACTGGGCTGGTCGCAGGGAACCTTCTAGACTCTCACAAGAGCTAGGCAGATGATGTCACGACCCGTTATCATACACTTGGGTCAATTACGTAAATAATTAAGTCGGCCTAATCCGGTTTCATTATTTATTATAACTAACAAACACCACTCATACACATTACACTCATACAAGAAGCAAGCTAAGTAAGTTCGTGGACTTACTGAATCAGATCTCGACACTCTTAATCACAACTCAATCTGTAACTATATAACTCAGTTGCCTGTCAAAGGAGGCAAGTGTGTCAGCACACTTTCTAGGTAATTAGAAGTCTAAGACTTCTAAGATAGTAGATCCTATTAAAACAGAATTTAATACAGTACCAATTTATGGTAAAATGACTATTTTACCATTGATCCCGAAACTTCCAAAAATTTCGATAATTCATGTCTAAACCCTTATTTTAGACTAAAAAATCATATTCTAACTCCTAAAGATGAGTTCAGTTACAAACTAGCAATCTACCCATTTTCCTATTGTCCGGAAGATCGTTAAGGTCCAACTTCGGCTTCAAATATGAAATTCGAATAAACTTATAAAAATTCCGAAATAATTCTCTAGTTCATCTATGATATCTCATCTACTCCTAGGAGTAAGAATTTTTTTAAAACTGTTCACCCTTCACCTCTACAAAAATTTCCAAAGTTGGTTACAACACTTGAAGTTTCCTATACTTAGCCAAAATTTTGAGTACACTTTGAAAAATCATAACTCCTAAACCACTTGCTGGATTTATACCAAATTTTGATATGTTCTACTATAATATGTCAAATATATAATATCCAAATTTCAAGTCCAACAGAGATCAAAAGCCTATTCAAAACTATCTCCCAAAACAGCATCCCATGATGTTTTTCTCAACTCAGCACATTTATAAAAAAAACTGCATGAGGAGTCACTTTGCAACATCATAACTCTCAAACCGTAACTCAGATTCTTCCCAAATTTTAGTATGATCTACTATGTACTAGGGACAACAACATATCCAAAATTCAGCCAAGAAAAAGAAGTATAACTTACCCAAATCTGGACCCGAAGTTGACTGCTCGTCACTTCCGAAAACTCAGAAAACTGAGAGATGTAACAGCTCTCTGAAGTTGCTCCTTTGGGCTGAAATGTATGGGTTTAAAGATGGTTTAGAGGCACCCATTGACACATAAACATGGAGGGGAAGTAAGGAGGTAGATGTGGGTCTTACCCGGCTCCAAACTCGAATGCTTGAAGGACGAGGATGGCTCTCACGTTCATAGCCTTGTCGGAAACTGAAGAGGTCCAATAGGAGGCTGCTGTGCACGACTCCAGGGGCTGGGAGGCGACTGGAGAGGAGCGTCGAGGCTGGCTCGACTAGGGAGGAGGGCACGCCTGCATTGCTGGCTCGACAGAAGCGAGGAGAGGTGGTCCGGGGTGCGATCGTTCGTCTTCTGTCCTATTCTCGCTGGAGACGTGCAGTGGCTGAGCGTCAAGTGCAGAGGGATGCGTGCTTCTGCTATGGCGTTCACTGTGTGCAGGAGGGAAACCCACAAAGACGTGTGTGCCGCACCAGGTTGGAAGACTGCCAGGTTTCAGTGTGTACGCAGATGGTTATGCTGTTGTGTGGTTGTTCGACAGAAACGAGGGGAGATGCAAGGCAGCAGGTCCTCCCTGGCAGACTGGAATAAAAGGCAACAGAAGGAAGGAATACAGAAGTGAGGTGTGAGGTAAGGCGGAAGATCAGGGGGAGGCATGCAGCAGGTTAACTTCTGTAAACGTGGAAGGAAGGTGGGGAGTTGCTCCACTAATTGCGGGTGTAAGTGAGATAGGAGAGAGCGACGGGTTCTCTTGCTGGGCTGAAGCAAGCTGCGTATGGGCTGCTAAGAGTGGGCTGAAAGAGATCGACTTAATATTGCAGGCTAGCATGAAAGCGAGGGAAGGAAGTGGGCTGGAAAAAATGAATCCAATAAAGAAACAATGGGCTGAAACAAGGCAAGATTTAAGTGGGCTGAAAGTTTGTCAAAACTTGTCAAAAATTCGTCATGGCTTTGTCAGGCCCATGCTTGACTTCGTCACAGAGTTGTCGGGCTTCGTCATGACCACGTCTCAGCTCTGTCATGGTCTCGTCACAACTTTGTCACAGTCTCGTCTCAGCCTTGTCATGATCTCGTCTAAAGTCGTCGTTAAGGATTAGTTATAGGAATTAGGGTTTGATATAATTCTATCATTTTATGTAAATTAGATTCTACATAAAATGATAAAAATTCTAAGAATTAGGGTTTGATATAATTCTATCATTTTATGTGAATTAAATTCTACATAAAATGATAACATTTGTGAAGAAAGAAATACTAGATAGAATGGGAACCGTCAACGGCACGAAGTCTGAATTGATTCGGAATTAAACGGAATAAAAATTCCGGATATTACAGTGGGGGTACTTACAATGTATTTCCTTTCATCGCACTATATGTACTTTGCTTCACACTCTATGACTTAGCTTGTAATAACTCTTGCACTATCACTTTCCATTATGACATTTGCATTGAATGTTTCATTCAAAATTTGTGAGTTTTTCAAAAAATTGACCTCTATGATGATTGTGATGTGAAAAAGGCAAAAAGATGACTTAGCTATGTTTAGGTTTTAATGATAACATGAATGAATTTGATTTTCTTACTTGAATACATGTATGATTCATATTATCTTGATGTCTTGATAGAAGAATGAAATAATGATCAAAGCTATAATATAAGTTCTTTTACCTCATATAGGAATGACTAAGGCATGTTTGATGTGGGAGGGGCAATGTGAAAGTGTTAAGTGAAAGTTTAGCAAATATTAGGATTGGGGACGTTGAACATGAGGATGAGTAACTCGGCACCATTCACATAGCTGGGTGTTTGAGTCTTGCCAAAGTCTGATTGAACGACAAGTCCTAAGGGATATGGTATATGCATCAAGGGTTTGAGGCATCTCGAAATTGAGGAAACGCCAATCTCCTAGGCTTCGGTTTTTGTACACCGATGTCCATACTCTCAAAAAGTAAAGTAAAAGAAAAGCAAATTTTACATTCAAAGCATGTGTGGTGAAGTTGTGTTCTTAAAATTATCGTTGTGTTGTTCCTCTTTCCCGGATTAGCATCACGTTACCTAAAAAAATTCCCCACCTTTAACACGTTTCTTTGATCTTTTTCTTGATTGGAAGACCTTGACCCCTTTGTGCACATGTTTAAGACTTCATGGCTTAGATTTTTTTGACTTTGATTATCTTTACATCTTTATCATTTCTTTTTTTTGTGTCTTTGAGCAAGAAATGATGGTTTGTACATGATATGGTTATTATTGATGCATACTTTGTCTTCCTATGTCTTGAAGCATTACTTCGAGGGTGATCCAATAAGAAGAAGCACTTTTCAAAAGGTTTTTGACTTCTTCGCAACGTATAATTCATGACATCTTGTATTCTAGAATTGAACCTTGCTTGGTGTTCGCTCGAAAATGTGGGCGTTAAAGTCTTAAATTTATATCTATAACTTATGCAAAAGCGAACCCGCAGTGTACGGATCAGTTTTAGTAAGGCAATAAATTCCAGAGTCGAACTCAGGGATTTGGTGAGAATAAAATCGATTTCAAATTATCTGGCAAAGTGTAAAAGATTTTTTGATTAATATGGAGACAAATGAATCCAAGGATTCAAGTATCCGATTGTGACTTTATATGTAAGACACTTCTAAAGATCAAAGGACAGAGTTTACTTTGCCAAGTTTATATGTTTCAAAGGAAGATTTCGTACGGCGAAGTTCCAAAACCTATATGTCTAATCCATAGGCTTTTTCTATAAAGGTTGTTGAGGCTACAATATAGAAAGATCTAAGGATACGAATTACACTCAAACTAACAACTCAAACCCCAAGATATGACTCTCAAAGGTAAAGATGGAAAACACACTCAAACGACTATTTTTAATTCGTAAATTTTATGTTTCGGGTATATGTTATATTAATATATTAACGGTATTTTTGTTTCTATTTAAATCTCGTAATTTAGTTACGAGATCGTTTTATACGTCACAAAGTATATTTTTGCTAGTTTAAGAATATACTCGATCCTCATAAAATTTCCCGTATAATTATTTTATTTCGGACAAGGGGCGGAAAGGTTCTGGATTTTTTTTTTTTGATCGAGTTGTTTCATTTGTTAATTTTCTTTTTCTTCCCTCTATTACTTCATTTCTCCCCTGACATTCTGTTTTGCCTTCCCTTTCACGTAAATCTCCTGTGAACCTAGCCTAGTTGTACGCCTACTCTACTTCACCCTTCTCCTCCCCATCATTCAATCAACAGCAACAACTCTTCATCACCCAACCTCCAAACTTCAACCTTTCGGCTCTCATTTCTTTCGTTTGGCCCTATACGCTCAGACCGCCGGATTGAAGCTGTGCCGGAGGAGATCGGACTCGCCTCCTTATTCAGCCTCGCCGCCGGATTTAAAGTTGTGCCGGAGGAGTGCCAGCTTCCTTGTCGCCCGACCGGAGACCCTGCGCATCTGCCCTTTGCCGCCGGATATTGGAGCCCCTCTCGACCACCATTGCAACCTCGCCTGTCTTTGCCCAGCTCCCTCTGTCACACTGTCGGCCTCTTCTAGACGCCCCAACCCACCGGAGCTCTCTTCTCCTCTGTCGGACCCTCTGTCCTCCCGAATCCCTCACTTGCTATCCTTCGTGGCTACCAAGATCCCTGCGAGACAAGGGAAGCAGCCTCTCTATTCCCCTCTTCCGCCGAAGAGCAGTCATTGCCGCCAAGGAGAAGGGCCGCCTCCTGCTACTCGTGTCGTCGGAGATCCGGACTGGCCGGACCACCCCAGGCTCGCCTATGCAAGCTGCCACCTCCTGCTGCTCGTGTCGTCGGAGAGCCGGACTGGCCGGGCCAGCCCAAGCTCGCTTGTGCAAGCCGCCGCCTCCGCCTCAACCCTTCCTTGTTGTGTCGTCTTCTCCAGGGTAAAGAGGGAGTTTTTTTTTTTAAGTTTCAAATGTTGGAATGTATTTTGGTGATAATTATAGATCTGACCCAGTTTTTATCATAATGGTAACTTTTACCCAGTTTTTCAAGATATCATTGTTTTACACTCGTGGAATTAATTACAGTTTTGGCCCAGAAAATTAATTGCAGTTTATGACCCTTATTTATATAAATGTTTATGTTGCCGGAAAATGTTTGAGCGAGTTTGAAAACGAGTACCACAATAGGTTATAACGAGTACCACAATAGGTTATATAATCTACTTTCTGTCCAAATTTAGCATATGAGCTAAATTTGCTTAGCCTTGGTTTTAGGTCCGGAAGCGCCCGATAAAGGCCATCAAATCCTTTCTCAACATCCGTAGACCGTGCTTCACTTTGGACCTTGTGTGTGTACCTTCTCCCTTGTGTAGTTATGAAAATAATAGCATATCATGCTAGGTGAATCTAGAATATCTAAGAGTAAATGTCAAGTAGTGATCTTGAATCGTATATGTTGTTGAATGATTTATGAGTATTGTGATGTTTTGGTACGATCATAGGATGATCTTCGGCATTAGGAGTTAGACCTAGCATGCTAGGGTTGTGACCTCGTATAGGTTTGGGAGACTAGAAGCCCAAGGGCTTCTAGCTTGTTGGTTAGTTATTGATTGTGTGTCTTGTCTAATGAGCCGATGAGTTACATTGCTGTGGGAAATTGAGTACGGGATTTAGTGGGTTTAGCTTTGAGACAAGTAAGTCTCCGGACTTACTTTGCTCGTATTCTCTGTATTACTTTCGATGCGTGTTTGGTGATGTGTGTTTATTGTTTATGTTATAACATCTAAACCGGTAATAGCACCACCGACTTTATATGTTTATATTTGGCCCAAGTGTATGATAACGGGTGGTGACCGCTTGCCCAGTCCAAAATGGGGATGATTGGGAGGTGCCTTGCGACCAGTCCAACGGGTGATGCTGATCCGCATCAAGTACAAACCCGTATGGTGAAAGGGGACAAGGGTGAGTGAATCTCGTGTCACACCATAAGTGCAACAGTAAGGGATATTTCTTAATATTAACAAAGAGATAATAAACCGGACATGTGTGTTGAGATCATGTTGTGTGTTATGATGCCTATGTGTATGTGTGCCAATACCATGATTCTAATGCTTTGAATGCTAGCTAACGGTTTTATACCGAATTGTTGTAGTTGACTTGCAGGTTAGGAATGCGGTCGAGAGATCCGGAAGAGTGGGCAGCCGGGGTCCGTGCATTTTAGGATGAGTTGTTGGGGTTGTTTTTATGTATCGTTTATGGTATTTTGTATGTCGCGTGTATGGCGTTTGCCTTTGGAGTTGTATCTCGGCTGGAGTCTTTCGTTATTTTCTTTTGGGGTTCATAACATTGCATTAAAAATGAATATTGGTTTTGCCTTTATATGTGTCTTGTTGTAAGATCCAGTGAAATTGTTGTCAGGCTAAGGGTCGGGACCCATTGTGAGGTCCCAACCCGTAGCATCCGAGTCCCGCGGATTCGGGGTGTTACAAAAGTGGTATCAGAGCCCTAGGTTGACAACAATGGCACTCGCAATCTTCTAAAGGCCGAATGAGGAATAAACATAACCCACACGGGTTTTGACTTTTCGTTTTCAAAATCATATGCATATGAGTCGGGTTTGGGTTAGAATGTAGTGACCACCACTCCTTCCGCGGATCTCGGCAGCATAGTTTATTGGATTATTAGTGTATGTATATAAATATATATAGATATGTATATGTGGACTTAGGATGGTTGTTGGACTATTATTATATGTGAATTATAGTTATGCATGATAGACTTATTATGTGAAATGGTGGCATGATTTGTTTTTTTTATTGATATGAGTTTGTACATGTGGCATGATGATATCATATAACTGATGAGACCTTGTTTTGTTGTAATAGTTTTGCTTGGATGTGATATGCTGGTTATAACAATGTGGACATAAGGCTTATATAGTCATATACATATACTAAGATATATAGTAGCATATGGTTTTTGGACCTTATAGTTAGGATGATAGGAAGCTATCATCGCACCTCGAACAACACCTTTGGGCTTAGGATAGTGTCAACACGAAGATGAATATGCTCAAGTATCGAGTTGAACATCATGTTTTAGTGAGCACCCCGGTGATTTCTCGGACTTCTTAGAGAGCGTCTAAGCAGCCAGATGAAGACTAGAAATGACATTAACCCCAAGGATAAACAAAGAGAAGAGAACCTCGAGTCGACATAAGCAAAACCGAGGTGGAAGCTATACAAATAGGGAAGCGATCTAAAGTTGTAGGAGTGGTTCCGAGAAAGCGATGACGAGTAACAATGAAGTGAAGTCGAGACACGAACTTAAGATTCTTTCAAGTGGCGGGCCGATAAAATAAAGATGCGTATCGAGAAGATGAGGAGTACATTCTAGCAAGGGTGAAAGTGCTATTGCATTAAGACGTGAAGTTATCCTAAATGCTCCTAAGCATGGGAGTAAGGAAGTGAAGTGTGGTCGAATTATTACGAGGATTTAAGAAATATGTAATTTAAGATTACCAAGGAACTAGAAAGTGAAGTGATGGTTTTACGAGAGCTTAAGTTGTAGACTTCTTCAAGAATACGAGAATTACGAGGAAGACCATGTGGTGGAAGTCAACATAGTAGAATTAACTTGTGGAGTCGATTGTTTTCCGTCATGGTGATGAGACTGAGCAACGCTAAGAAGGAGAAAGTGTGTATGGGTCATGGTCTTCAAAAGATGAAAGATGCAATAAGGAGCTTTAACGGAAGATGAAGGATACCGATCGAGAGAAGGCCGAGTGGTTACTAACGATAGAGATGTAGGAAAGATGCACTTACAAGATTTTATGAAGAGCGGTTAAGACTATGAAGTTGGATCATATAACACCGGGGAGGTAAAGTTATCTTAAGGAAGCGGAAGGAGGAGAGGAGTGTAATAGGAGCTAACGGAGTTTGAAGTAGAGTAAAATTAGCTAATGAAGATTAAGGTAGAGTACCCCAAGGAGGGTAGCCTTCATAAGAGTGGTAACATGGAAAGTGTAGTTGAATGGTAAGTCGTTAACTTTGGAGAAGATCAGATATAAGTTAATCGGTGACAACTAAGAATGCGCAAGTACGGGTTGTCTATCGATGTGTGTAGATGGGAAGAGTAAACCATGTTATGGGAACATAGGGGATCGACAACAAGAGCTTGGAGTATTCGCGGTGCATCAATGTCCATAGTAAGGAGGTATATCAACGGAGCACATTTGTTTTTAAATCGAATAATGTGGAATGAGTTCAAGCAAGTACTTATAACAAGACCTCAGGGGAGGAGTTTGTAATGATCTTACGCGACCTTCTTAGGTCATGGGATTGGCATATGGAGGAACGCCACGGGTTGCAACTTTTAAGATTTGATCATGGAGGGGAGCTAGTGGATCAAGCGTAAGATGAGGCTTCCATTGTTGTTGTTCGTAGATGGGAGTATAATAAAAAGATGCATAGTATGTTTGTTCTAATGAAATGGATGGTATGTTTCCGCAAGCAAAAGCTGAGTCAGATGTTTCAGACTCACACGGAAGAACCATGGTGGCTATGACGTGAAAGGGAGGACCTAGATAAGGGAAATGTTGCGAGCTTAAAGTTTATGAGGCTAGCATTAGAGAAGTAATGAGTAGGATATTTCAGTGATTTTGGAAGGGAATTTCTTCTAGCATTTTCACGGGGCATATTGGTACGGTTGTGAAGTTGTTCATGAAATAGCAAGAGATGGTTAAGGTGACCAACAAGAATAAGAGAAGACCGAAGTTTTGAAGTTGGATGTCGACATGAGATGTACGAGAAGTACATGAAAGATCGAGTTTAGAGCCTCTGCGGTTGTTGAAGTTACCGAAGAGAATGAAGTGTAAATTTCTATGCCAACTTGAAGAAAGGATGTTTATGGTGAAAGCTTATGTAGAAGATGAAGAGATCCTCCCATATGTTGGGATGTCTTGGAGAGCGGAGAAAAGTGAAAAGCCTTAGAAGATTTTGAGAATCATGTCATCAAAGAGGGAAAATGGGATTAAGTTAATAGAATACTTAAATAAGACCACAAGAGTCACAAGACGCAAGCAAATATTTCCAATTAAAAAAAAGACGAATATTTTGAAGGAGACAGTCAACATTGTAGCTACAGATGGAACAATACACGTGTTTAAAGGATGTCACCCTAACAAAACGGTGTAAACCAATAGTATCATGACCACCTGTCAAGTTTTAAAACAAGGTTGTGTAGGTCCTACGTTATGTGACGAAAGGGAAAGATGAAAACCGAGATTACACGGATTCCAATACGTAAGAATGTGGATTTTTCCACTAAGGTTGAGCTTGATTCAATCCCGATATCTAAGGTGCCGTATGGAATGACACTTGTGTAGAGACATGTGTTGTGGAACCAAGTGAAGGAGCAATTGCAAGAACTTATTGATAAGATCTCACCAAAAATTAGTGAAATGCTATGGGGAACTCCGAATATTATCTTGAGCTCTTGATTGAATCTCATGTTTAATTATATCTTTAACATTTTATTGATGTTATTATAAGAACACCAGTATTGTAAAAAAAATTAAATAAAAAATACATTAATTAAAAAAAAAAAAAAAAAAAACCAGACAATTCTCTCCATTTGAACATCGATTACCGTGAGTCAAACAAGATAATGGTGAAAGACAAGTATTCCTTACAACGAATGGATGATCTACTCGATCGGTTGCAAGGGTCGGTAGTCTCTTTTAAGAATAATTTTAAGGTCCGGTTGCCACCAATTGAGAATTCAAGAGTCGGATATTGCAAATACGGCATTGCGGAATACCATGGTCACAACGAGTTTTAGTGATTCCATATGGGCTTACTAATGCCCGGATAAGATATTTTGATCTACCTTGAAAGAAGAGAGAAGTTTTATAATACCAATTATGGACGACAATGAAGTATTGAATGAGACGGACATTGACAATAGAGTTGTGGAGAGTTAAAAAGGAGGTTAATTGGTGCAACTGTTTTGATTCACCTTGAGGTATTATGGGTTTGAGGTGTACAAGTGAATCTTCAAGACAAGGTCTTGATCGAGTAGTGAGGAGCGATGTAAAAGTAATAGCATACGTGTCGTGTTAGTAGTAGTATGGAGCAAGTACTTCCTTTGTTACTTGGAATCGCAACAAGAATTGTGGAAACATAACATCAAAGTTTGGTTTGACAAGAACCCGAACCAGCAGTGTAAATTGGAAGTTCGATCTTCGTTGATAGATAAATTTAAGGGAAAATAATGGAGATGCTGCATCGAAACCGAGAAGGAAGTTGAGTTTCCGATATACCATACCTTCTTGAGATCTTAGCGCAAAGTTGGGAAGTGGTTTACCAGTTGGCATGGCTGCCAAAAGAAGAGGGTGTTCACCCGGTGTTTCAAGTGTATCAATCGAGAGAGTACATACATGACTCAAGACGTATGGTCATTCATGAGGATCTAGTGGCAGACGAGGAACTGATGAAGCTAACTTGAAGACGGAGGATAGTATCTTTGGTTGAGTTTTACGCCGAGCTAGTAGCTTTGATAGAATCGACGGGTTAAACCTAGTTATTCTCTTAAGTGGGTTGTGTATATGTGTGATGTTATATGTGGTTTTGTGCCCCGTGCGGGAATTTGTTTTATGTGTGGATATATATATTGTGATGGTAGTTGGAGCAGTTTGTGCTTATAGATTAGAAGGTCTAAGTCTTTCTAGTTGTGAGTTTATACCCCGACCTTAGGGACCTAGAAGACGGCGTGTGGCAAGTTTCGGGACGAAACTTGTTTTTAGGGGGATCTGATGTAACGCCCCGTTTATTTGGTCGATTTCGATATTAAATTTCCGACGGTTATCGATATATTTTAATATCTTAGGTATGTTTCACGAGTATTTTTAATTTATAAATTTTATGTTTCGGGTATATGTTATATTAATATATTAATGGTATTTTTGTTTCTATTTAAATCTCGTAATTTAGTTACGAGATCATTTTATACATCACAAAGTATATTTTTGCTAGTTTAAGAATATACTCGATCCTCATAAAATTTCCCGTATATTTATTTTATTTCGGACAAGGGGCGGAAAGGTTCTGGATTTTTTTTTAATTTTTGGATCGAGTTGTTTCATTTGTTAATTTTCTTTTTCTTCCCTCTATTACTTCATTTCTCCCCTGACATTCTGTTTTGCCTTCCCATTCACGTAAATCTCCTGTCAACCTAGCCTAGTTGTACGCCTACTCTACTTCACCCTTCTCCTCCTCAACATTCAATCAACAGCAACAACTCCACATCACCCAACCTCCAAACTTCAACCCTTCGGCTCTCATTTCTTTCGTTTGGCCCTATACGCTCAGACCACCGGATTGAAGCTGTGCTGGAGGAGATCGGACTCCCCTCCTCATTCAGCCTCGCCGCCGGATTTAAAGTTGTGCCGGAGGAGTGCTAGCTTCCATGTCGCCCGACCGGAGCCCCCGCGCATCTGCCCTTCGCCGCCGGATATTGGAGCCCCTCTCGACCACCATTGCAACCTCGCCTATCTCTCTCCCGGCTCCCTCTGTCACACTGTCGGCCTCTTCTAGACGCCCCAACCCACCGGAGCTCTCTTCTCCTGTGTCGGACCCTTTGTCCTCCCGAATCCCTCACCTGCTATCCTTGGTGGCTACCAGGATCCCTGCGAGACAAGGCAAGCAGCCTCTCTATTCCCCTCTTCCGCCGAAGAGTAGTCTTCGCCGCCAAGGAGAAGGGCCGCCTCCTGCTGCTCGTGTCGTCGGAGAGCCGGACTGGCCGGACCACCCCAGGCTTGCCTATGCAAGCCGCCGGCTCCTGCTGCTCATGTCGTCGGAGAGCCGGACTGGTTGGACCACCCCAGGCTCGCTTGTGCAAGCCGCCGCCTCCGCCTCAACCCTTCCCCGTTGTGTCGTCTTCTCCAGGGTAAAGAGGGAGTTTTTTTTAAGTTTCAAATGTTGGAATGTATTTTGGTGATAATTAAAGATCTGACCCAGTTTTTATCGTAATGGTAGTTTTTACCCAGATTTTCAAGATATCATTGTTTTACCCTCGGTGGAATTAATTACAGTTTTGGCCCAGAAAATTAATTGCAGTTTATGACCCTTATTTATAAATGTTTATGTTGCCGGAAAATGTTTGAGCGAGTTTGAAAACGAGTACCACAATAGGTTATATAATCTACTTTCTGTCCAAATTTAGCGTATGAGCTAAATTTGCCTAGCCTTGGTTTTAGGTCCGGAAGCGCCCGATAAAGGCCATCAAATCCTTTCTCAACATCCGTACACCGTGCATGCTAGGCTTATGACCTCGTATAGGTTTGGGAGACTAGAAGCCCGAGGGCTTCTAGCTTGTTGGTTAGTTATTGATTGTGTGTCTTGTCTAATCAGGCGATGAGTTACATTGCTGCGAGAAATTGAGTACGGGATTTAGATGGTTTAGCTTTGGGACAGGTAAGTCTCTGGATTTACTTAGCTCGTATTCTCTGTATTCGTTTCGATGCGTGTTTGGTGGTGTGTGTTTATTGTTTATGTGTGTGTTTATTGTTTATGTTATAACATCTAAATCACTAATAGGACCACCGACTTTATATGTTTATATTTGGCCCAAGTGTATGATTACGGGCGGTGACCGCTTGCCTAGTCCAAAATGGGGATGACTGGCCTTGCGACCAGTCCAACGGGATATGACTTAATAATAACAAAGAGATAATAAACCGGACATGTGTGTTGACATCATGTTGTGTGTTATGATGCCTATGTGTGTGTGTGTGTGTGTCAATACCATGATTCTAATGATTTGAATGCTAGCTAACGGTTTTATACCGAATTGTTGTAGTTGACTTGCAGATTAGGAATGCGGTCGAGAGATCCGGAAGAGTGGGCAGCCGGGGTCCGTGCATTTTAGGATGGGTTGGTTGGGGTTGTTTTTATGTATCGTTTATGGTATTTTGTATGTCGCGTGTATGGCGTTTGCCTTTGGAGTTGTATCTCGGCTGGAGTCTTTCGTTAATTTTTTTGGGGTTCATAACATTACATTAAAATGAATTTCGGTTTTGCCTTTATTTGTGTCTTGTTGTAAGATCTAGTGAAATTGTTGTCAGGCTAAAGGTCGGGACCCATTGTGAGGTCCCAACCCGTAGCATCCTGAGTCCCGCGTATTCGGGGTGTTACAAATAAATCGCCCTGTTCTTCATTAAATCGGTCGATCTCACCAAGAATAGGTCGATTTTCCCTTTGTCAAAGTTAAATCTCAACTCTCAGGATCCAAATGGTAAAATGAGTTCAGTCTATCATCATCTAAGCCTAAATCATCAACAATTCTCCCCAGAATCACAAGGTTTTAGCCAACCATTTTCATATTCAAATCAAAATAAAGATTGAATGAATAAAACAAAATAAATCTCGAACTATGAATAAAAACCAAATAATCTCAGAATCTGTAATCAAATCTCAAAACTTATCAAAAAAAATCTCTCAAAACCCTTAACAATGTGTTCACAAATCACAAGAATTAGAAGGGAAACAAAAGATCTCACAAACTTCTTGAATATTGACTTCTTGTTTCTTTTCCTTCAATCCTCTCTCAAAGAACCTTCAATCCCGCAAAATCCTGTAAATCTTTCCCGCTGCAAACCCTTAATTTTTGTTTCTAGGGTTCCAATGTATACTTTCTCGCTAATGGGCCGCTTGACATATCACTTCTCAAGCCCACAAGTGATGGGCTTTGGGTCGTGATATTTTTAGTCGAAAACTGAAGAAAATCGTGCGATTAAATGAAATAAAAACCGTTCGATTCCTATGAAGAAAATCGTCCGATTTATAGTGTAACTGGCTCGATTTTCTTCAACAGAATGTCCCCGTCTCTTGACTTGTTTTCTTCCTTCCATTTGTGACTCTTTTACACACTTCATTTGCTCTTTATGACTCCTCTAAGACTCCTTAAACTTCCTTATTGGCCTTAGATGCTCTTTGCTCCACTTTTGCTTCCAATTCCACCGAATTCACCTATGATTCAACCAAAACTCGTGTAGACCTCTATTTCCGGAATATAAATGAAATAAACCTTAAATGTACACAAATCTCTCCAAATACAAGGTAAATTGAGGTAAAACGTCCACAATATGCATTATTATGATGACATATAATTCATGTCATCAAAATACCCCATACTTGCCTCTTGCTTGTCCCCAAGCAAGGTTCAAACCTAGAATACAAGATGTCATGGATTATATTATGCAAAAAACTCAAAAACCTTTTGAAAAGTGCTTCTTCTTATTGCATCACACTCAAAGTAATGTTTGAAGACATAGGAAGATAAAGTATGCATCAACAATAACCATATCATGAACAAACCATCCTTTCTTTCTCAAAGACACAAATAAAGGACATGATAAAGATGTAAAGACAATCAAAGTCAAACAAATCTAAGCCATGAAGCCTTAAGCATGTGCACAAAGGTCTAAAGGTCTTCCAATCAAATAAAAAGGTCAAAGAAACATTTCAAGGGTGGGAAATCTTTTAAGGTAATGTGATGCTAATCCGGGAAAGAGGAACAACACAAAACATTTAAGAACACAAATTCACCACACATGCTTTGCATGTAAAATTTTTGCTTTCTTTATACTTTAATTTTTGAGAGTATGGACAGCGGTGCAAAATAACCGAAGCCTAGGATATTGGCATTTCTCAATTTTCGAGATGCCTCAAACCCTTGATGCACATACCATATCCAGTTAGGACTTTTCGTTCAATCGGACTTTGGAAAGACACAAACACCCGGCTATGTGAATGGTGCAGAGTTACTCATCCTCATGTTCAACGTCCCCAAACCTATAATTTACTAAACTTTCACTTAACACTTTAACTATGGCCCTCCCACATCAAGCATGCCTTTTACAACTACTTATCCTAATTTCCGGATGGTCAAAAGGAGGTCAAATATTTCATTGAGGAGCCAGCATGATCAAGATATGAACAAGAAAAGAAGCGAATTGCCTTGGTCATTCCTATATGATGCAAAAGAACTTATAATATAGCTTCGATCATTATTTCATTGTCCTATCAAGACATCAAGATCATATGATTCATTCATGTATTCAAGTAAGACAATCAAGTTCATACATGCTAGAATTAAAATCCAAACATAACTAAGTCATCTTTTGCCTTTTCCACATCACAATTCTATTCATAGAGGTCATTTCCATCTGAAGAAGCAATAAATTTTTTTTTGAAAAACTCACAAAATTGGAATGAAAGCATGCAAATGTGAATGTCATAGTGGAAAGCAAATAGTGCAAGAGTTACTACAAACCAAATCATCAAGTGCAACACAAAGTACATAAAGTGCGAAAAAGATGAAAGAGATTGTAAGTACCCCCACCCCATACTTAACCATCACAT
Organism: Fagopyrum homotropicum; assembly: GCA_033239125.1. NCBI lineage: Eukaryota > Viridiplantae > Streptophyta > Magnoliopsida > Caryophyllales > Polygonaceae > Fagopyrum > Fagopyrum homotropicum. The sequence goes on from BSWB01000002.1 coordinate 54,186,094, forward strand.
TGTCCCCAATGTGAGAAGTCAAGAATAAGATGGACAAAAATACTTACAATGTAAAATGGAGTGGAAACTCAATAGTCAGTCGGTGGCGGTGGTGAATATGGATATCTCGGAGCGTTGGGATCATAGAAGTGGCCAAACTGATGATAATACATGTCTCTAATCAGGCCATCGTAGGAAGAGTGTCTAGATTCCGTCTACTGGCGGTACTTTGTGAACTGAGTGTTTAGGGTGTGGTAGTTAGTATGGAGGGCATGATAGTCAGTGCAAAGACCCTGATAGTCGGTACGTAGACCTTGAAAACCAAAAATCAATGCTCCAATATGTCGGTGGAGCCTAGATTCGTGCCCACGTCCTCTACCACGGTTGAGATCATGTGAAAAAGAATGACAGGGTGGTTTCATCTCATCCTCAATCTCTTCGGTGTCTCTACTCATCCAGTTATGTCCAACACCCTGGGTGTCATTGTCCATAGCGTCCGTAGCATGGCCAATGTATGTATCACTCTCGAACTCTATTGGCCATTTTGAACTAGAAGATATGTCAAATGTTTCATGTGAATGCCCTTTCCTTAACATCTACGAGTAGTATTAAGCCCCTAACTGTGGATGACGCCAAAGAAACTACGAAATAGGCTGAAGAAGTCATGAACCAATGTTCCAAGATTGTGAAAAATCGTCCGATTCGCCAACCTACTCCTGAGGATCCAAATATACTACAGATTGAGGATTTTGGTATAGTGAAAAAATACAACGCGAGAGATCAACGGCGTGTGGACGAGTCCTTTAAAAACTTCCACTTGAAAAACGCTCATGCTCGCTGGAAGAAGAAGTTCCTCGACGAACACCATGGAAAAGGACGTTTGAACCCAAAATGGTACCAGGAGTGATGCATCCCAGCCTTGATATGGATATCAAGGCGTTGACATTGATTTCAAAACCCTTTGGTTTTTATTTCAAGGGCCTTGATTTATGTTTGAGGGACTTCCGTTTTCACTTTTTGTGGTTTTTTGAAATACTATTATCTATGGGTTTGTAATTAACTTAAACTCCCGTTCCTTAAACTATTTTTCTCCCTTGTTGAAAGACAAAGGGGGAGAAATTATGGTGATCCAAAATTTCGATATTTCTGCATTATGCACTTTAGGTTTTTGATATTATTACATATGCTTCACTAACTCTAAAATGCAGGTACGACATTTGTGTTGTCTTCCATCAAGGGGGAGTTTGAAAACTCCACCTCGATTATATATATATATATATATATATATATATATATATATATATATGTGATGATGGAAGACATAACACAAATGTTTTGTTTTTATACTAACAAATATCGATTTTATTTCTAAACTGCTTGGTTTGGTTTTTGTGATTGTCAAATGTATGCAGACCTTGTAAAGCATTTCAAGGGATGTTCGGAGGCCTTGAAAACCAATACAAGGGACAAGCGCAGAGAGTGGAAAGTATTTCAAAAGTTCAACATGGAGGCCTTGAAAACCATTTGAAGGGATCAAAAGGCAAATCCGGAAAACAAAATTAAAAAGATATGACAACTAGAAGGATTTTGAAATTCAAGATTCAATCTCAACAACCAAATCTACGAAGGATAGAGAGAAGATCTTCCAAGGAGATTCGGCCAACTAGAATATCTCGACAAAAAAAGATTTGGCCCAACATAACGAATCTTGGAAAAATCCTTAACTAAACGCAAAGCTTGAAGATCTCCTTCAATGGATCTTAAAAAGATCTCGAAGATCTTCAACCGAAGATTCTCAAACAAAAAGATTTTGGAGCTCGAACGACAATATCTTCAACAACTCTTTTCAAGAGGAGATTATGGAGAAAGAGAATCAACATGCGTTAATGAGATGAAGAAGATAAGGAATATCTACAACGGCAATCTTATCTCAATCAAGAAGCGTTTTCTATGCAGAAGAATAGACATATACAACAGTCATCTTCCTAAACGGCTAGAAGACTTCTCCATCGAAAACGATAAATGAAGATGTCAATTGAAGAGAAGAAATAACAAGTCTTCACGGAAACATCTAAGTCTTCAAACGATCCAATGTAATCTTCATTTTTTATCCATACGTTTTTCTTCCTCTTAGTTTACAAAAGCTTTATTCTTTAGAGAGAGAAAAACATGAGAGCTTGATTGAAATATCTAGAGAGTGTTATACTCGAGTGTGTGTTACTCTGCGAAGTAACTAGTCTATTATAGCTAGGTTAAGAGTTGGAACTAGATCGTAGCATTGGCTACTGTGAAAGAAGAAGGGGATTTCTTCTAGGTTATATCTAGGACGCTTTTGAAGCTGATAAAGATAGTTAGATCCTACGGGTAAACCCTAGGAGAGAGAGTAGGCTGTTTGAGCCGAACTTCGTAAACATATCACCGTGTTGATCTTTTCAATTTCCGCACCATATCTTGTTTTATTGTGACTAACTTTGTTTTGCAGAGTTACTAAGTTAAGGCCCTTGAAATCACTTTCAAAGCTCTTGAAATCAAGTTGTGTCACAAACAGCTAAGATCGACATCAAGGCCTTTCAAATCAGTTTCAAAGCCTTGAAATAGGGTTTTGCGAAAAGTTCTCATACTCTATTCAACTCCCCTTCTGGAGTATTTATATCCTTTATAATCACCTAACGGTTCTTCATTTTCCAAGGAATCGGATAATGGGTTTTTGCGTGCGTGAGTCCAGTCAACCTTCAAGACGCACATGGAAGAGCCATGAGGGCTAGATGTTAGCAACGCTAGAAACTGGACATTACTCGTGAGCATACTGGTATTATAGCGAGAAATAAAGGCGAGTCGGCAAAACCGTACATTGATTATGAATAGATACATAACATGGACCACAAGAAGAAGTACCTTATTCTCGTAATTACAACTCACTAGTCTAGTAGATTGGGACTACGGTGTCTGTTGGGATCGACGTAAGGTCGAGATTTCTTCATTTGAGGGTGAGGGAGCCCGACATACTTGAGACAGCATTTCGGACCTAGAATGGCCACTACTAGTTGTAGTGAGGCCGTTTGGGCTCCTGAGTGCGCTCGGGTAGGTTATGGAAGTGATGATGGTATCCCACGACCTTCGGGATCAGGATATAGTGCGTTTTTTGATAGCATGTGTTATAGTCTATATTTTTGGATTAGTTTAGACGTTTTATCTTCATAAATCTGCATGTATGGACGTATATTATATGATTATATTGTTGTTTCATCTACCTTTACGGGGATCGACGTCTACACAAAGTTTCATTGTAATCGTAGGTAAAGTTACCCGTTTTGCATCGAAATGGAGCTAAGGAGCTAAGGATTCATTGGAGCTACATTCTTGAGCTTAAGGAAGAACTCAAGAAGCATGGAAATGATTAAGAAGATTTACTTTGGACCAGATTTGAGAGATTTCACATTCAGTTGAGATTCACCTCGGTCAGCTACACTGTCACCTCGATCGAGGTGATCTTGAGGAGCGCCCTGACCGAGGCGAATACTCTGCCGCCGGTGGGATCCATATTTTTGGCTGAGATCTTTTATTTTTGGATAGAAGATATCTTATATTTTTGGGCTGGATTTCTGGAAGGAAGATATTATTTTTGGGAGATCTATTTTAGAGATATGGATATATTTTCTAGCAAATTATCTTTTTAAGATATTTATCTTTGGAAGATAATTCTCCTATATAAAGGGTTTGATTTCCCACATTTCAGCCATCCTCTACACACCCAATAATCTGCGGATTAAGGAGATTTTTGGGGTATTTTCTGAAGAGATAGAAGGACGGATTGAAGGAAGGATTGAAGATCAAGGAAGGAAGGAATCTAGTTTAGAGTTAGCTTTTGAAGGAGTTTGTAAGACTTTCTTAGATTGTCTTTTTGATTGATTGTCTTTGCTGATTTGTGATTTGATGAACGCTTGTTGTTTGATATTTAATTTAGTTATTGAGACCTTTTTCTTAAGGTTTTCTTGTTCGAATATTGATTCCCATTTCATTAAATTTATTATTGTTATCATGATGATTGTTGGCTAAGTTTCTTATGCGATTCTAGGGTGATTGGCTGAAAGTTGTGGGGAAGAAGATGATAGAATGATCGTAATCCCAGCAGTACCCTGAAAGCTCGAGTCTTTAACCTTAACCCTAGAACACCTCGCTCAGTCGATGAACATCTCTGCCGGGGTGGAACTTGACTGAACGAGGTGAACCTTTTCCTGATCCGAAACTGAAGTTAAGTGTTCTAGTTTGCCAAATCATATCCTTATTATACCTTTTCCTGGTTCAATGCAAGCCTAGGATGAGACTTACCCAGTGATTCCTTTGTTTGTTTACCTAACATCATGAGTGTAGGTAATATAGGTTTATCCTTTATTGGGGTTTGAGTGTGCCTTCATCCCATCTTTGTGAGTTAGCCTGAGACTTACCCGGTAAAGGTTGATTCTATTCCCTTGGGTGGTGTGTTGGTTTCAAATTATAGTAACTTTCCTTAGTACCTTGAGACTTACCCGGTAATAGGAGATTTGGTTTAGGATAGTGGGTAGTGACACTTACCCGGTGATCTATTCCCACCTTAGAAACACCTTCCCTTTGCAAATCTCATGCTTTGTCCGCGTTATGCTTTGAGATCTTGAGTCAGAAACACAACTAGATGCTTTAATCCCTAGAATCCGCATTGCCCCTTACTTGAGCTTATACATCATCTTTGATTTCTTTAATTGCTTTTGGTTAATTGCAATATTTGACAACCTATTCTGTGCTTTGTTTCACCTAAGTCCCTATGATCGACCCCTAGAATTCTTGCTTTTTATTACAATTGACACATACACTGCGGGTTTGCATATTTGTTCAAGCATACTTCTTGGGTTATAAATTTAAAGCTTGCACACAATATTCTGGCATACTCTCGGAGTCAAGAAGAGCAAACAAGATTTGTTATGTCAACGTTATAAGTTATAAAGGAGGAGGGGGATGTTCCATGTACCCTAGAGTATGTTAGGATTGCTTAGGTGGCGTCCAATATCATGTAGTTACAGTTGGAAGGATTAAGGTCGATCCAGCAAGAATCAAGTTGGTCTGAGCCGTGTCCGCAAAGATTTGAAGAGCTGAAGTGGTAAGTGACCTCTACTACAATTTCGTTTGGTACAGGCAAATAGTCTTGAGGATTTTGTAGTGGTTAGTAATATATCCAAGTGGGGCTTGGGGATGGGTGCGACACAAAAAGTAAAGGACATTGAGTATGTGGCAAAGAATTTGGTGGACGTATGATTCCTATTAAAGGATCTAGAGTGAGCAGTTGTATCACATGCCCTTAAGTTATGACATCAATTTTATGCAGCTTCATGCCAGAGTATCCTTGACCTTAAGAGTCTTATGTACGTATTCCCTCAACGGGAGTTGAGTAACCGGAAGAGGGGATAGATAGGGCCGATCGAAGACTTTGATGTGGAGTTAGTGTACCATCCGTAAAGGGGCAAGCGTAGTCTCCAACGCCCTTATCCGGAAGACGCCTCTAGAGTAGACGATAGTGTTTGACGGTTCAACCTCAATTATAGAGGGAACAAGCTTAGCTAGAGTGGATAATCGGTTCCGGATGCACACATCTACTTATCTACCTTGGAGATGCTACCTAATCTATTCGGAGATATCCGACAGAAGCGAGGGAGATGTCCGGCACTGATGAAGATCCAAGACCGGAAGTTTGGAGGCGAAGCACCATTGTTACAGTTCCAACTGGCTAATGAGACTCTAGAAGCGCACATGTGTGCCTTTCGGCATAGAGCCGAGACAGAAGGTTTACAACCTATTTGATACGCTCATGTGAGAGTAAGGTGTGTAAGGATGTGAGACGTTCCTTTTTGAGACTAGCTTAAGCCGTTATGTTAAAGTATGTGGCCAGAGTGAGATCTGTCAATAAACTAAGTTTGAGCACATAGGTTAAGAGGAGAATTCAAACCATTACAGCATCGCAAATTATGAGAGTGGACAACTCCATATGTTTCGTCACTAGTATGAGACCGAGTGAAGAGTTCAATGCTATTTGAATTGTGATAGATCGACTAACCATGACCACAAGTTCATTCCTATTTAGGAAACATGACTGGTAAGCCGATTAGATGAGGAGTTTACTAGGCAGTCAGTGGGATTCCATGGAGTACTGGGAACTATCGCCATGGGTTGAGATGGACAGTTAGCTCGATATTTCGGCAGTAGACGCACACCACTACAGTACGAGCATTCACGTCCTGATGGCGTATCATCCCCTAGACCGAGAGCTAGTCGGAGAGGACCATACAGACTTAAGAGGACATATTGAGAGCGTGTGTATGAGATTGAGGATAGTTATGGGCGGATCACCTTTCCTGGGCGAGTTTTCCTACAAACAATAGTTTACACGCACCAATGAGGAAGGTATCTTATGAGACGTTGTACGGGTGGAGATACCGTATGTCTCAATCTTGAGATGAGTCACGTAGAAGAATTGAAGTAACTCTTGAGTTGGTTTTTGATGTCATGACTGAGTGCCCTTGATTCAGAGTTTATGTGGACCTTGCAGAGTTGCCAGAATTCTTATACCGTCAGGAAGAGCCGACCTCTAGAATTTAGGGTGGAAGATCTGCTATGGTTATGAGTACCACCGACGTGAGGCGTCAGACGATGCGGAATTTCAACAAGTTGAGCCCCGATATGTCAGACCCTTGTGAGATACTTGGGCGAGTAGACTAGTGGCATACAGATTGGTACTACCACCAAGACTAGAGGGTATTCACCCGGTCATTCATGCGTCGGAAGTTTAATCTAGACCCGAGACACATTGTTAGTTTTGTGGATTTAGTGGTCGAGTCGGATTACCTGTTTGCAAGGTAGCAAGTGGCTTTCCTTTAAGTGTACTACGAGGCATTGCAATCGAAATACATACCAATATTTAGAGTATAGTGATCTATATAGGGAGCTGCCGAGGCTACTGGAGAGACGGAGGATAGCATCCGGAAGAGCTATCTAGAGTTTTATGTTGATCTAGTTACATTGAGAGGGACCGGCTGGTTTTCCCACCCGTTTTTGTTAAGATTACGTGCTTATGTGATGATTGTGTGTTGTTATGTTCCGTTCGGGAATGTGATACGTGATAAGGTTAGATCTTGATGTGCTAGTATGCTAGAGCTTATGTGTATACCTCGGGATGTGAGATTGAGAGGATCAACGCTATCTAATTTTGGTACAAAACTTGTTTTTAGGGGGAACTGATGTAACACCCGAAACTTTTATTTACAGTTTCGTTCAAGTCAACCGGACGTTGACCGCTTCGATCTTCTTTTTCATGTTTTAAGTAAAAAAACTCCTATACCAGGCCGTCGTGACAGGCCAGCCGGGCCCGTCATGACTGGCCATTTGGGCCCATTAGGGGGCTAATAAATTTCCCTCTTACGTTCTTCTTCCGTCTCTTTCTCCTTCGCAAACCCTAGCCCCACTTCGTTCTCCTTCTTCACCCATCGACGGCCGCCTCTCCCTCGCATAGTAGTAGAGTGGCGGCGGTCTGCTTCTCCACAACCGGTAGTGTTGTTCGGCACTAGTCCGTGGCAGGGGAGAATATGTGTTTGCAAGAAAGTGTGCGTTCAAAGTCTTAAATTTATAAAATCTGAAATTAAGCAAAGCGGACCCGCAGTGTATGGATCGGTATAATAAAGCAAGAATTCTAGAGTCGAACTCTAGGATTTGGGGGATCAAATTGAGTTTGCAAATTCTCTAGCAAGTAAATAAGCTTTTGTAAAGATTAATGGGAAAACAACGATTCTAAAGATTCAGGTATCCAATTGTGGAAAACGATTCAATATGTTCTAAATATATAAGGGCAGAGTTAGGATTGCACATGTATAGATCTAAGGTAGGGTGTTGTACGGTGAAGTTCCAAACCCATAAGTCTTCCCTAAAGGCTCTCTCAATAAAGGATGTTGAGTCTTGCTATAAAGAGGATCTACGGACAAGATTAAACTCTCAAATACCCATGTCCAAACCCAAGGGAATCAAAGATAAGCCAAAAAGGTTAAGGTTGTGACACTCGAAACCTAAGTAGAGGGTGTTGAGTCTCACTACTACCTAGAAAAGGTAAGCCAAGGCTAGGTTAAGGTCAATCTTTTACTTTGGATCAAAGCAAAAGCAAAGCACGTCAAACAGGGGAAAACCACGGTCAGTTCTTGAGGAACCACGGCCGTTGAACTCAAGAACAGACCGTGGAAAGGTACGACGGCGAGGTTTCTCACAACACTCAGGGTCCAATCTGTTTTGGTTCAATCTATCATCATCTATGCCACAACTATCAACCCTTCACCCTTGAATCCCAAGGGTGCTTATCCAGCAACAATCATCATAATGAAATCAATAATCAAGATTAAGAGAGAAAAAAGAATAGAACTTAGAAAACTCAATGATATCCAAACAATCAATCTCCAAATATCAAAACGTGTTTGTGTTCAATGAATGTAAATTAAGGGAACAAAAAACCTCACAAAATCTCTAAATGCAACAAAAGAAAGTGTTCTCAATCCGTCTTTGGAAAGCGCGTCCTTTCTCCAAATCTTCCTTCAAATCTTCTTTCCAATGTGAAATTCCGCGAAATGATCTTGCCTCTAGCATGGTGTGTGTTTTCTCTATGCCATTAGCCTTCTTTTAAGTGAAAATAGGGTTACAAAAGGTCCGTAACTATTGCTGACGTGGCAAATATGACACGTGGCGGTTGTTAGCAAAACCACGGCCAAGAGTAATGTTCCTCCACGGCCTTAATTAAATTAATTCCCAAAACCACGGCCGTGGTTCCTTGTACTTGGCCGTGGAACCTCCAAAATCTACGTACAAGCCTTTGATTCCCAAAGGTTTCTACTCATACTCCTTCCTTAGCTATTCCAATGCATCTTCTTTATGCCTAGTATGATCAAATACTCTCACATGCTCCATTTATGCTTCAATCCAAGCCTTTATTCACCTAAAAACACAACAAAGCTTGCGTAGATCTCTATACCAACATAATAGGTGAATGTGTTCATATATGCTTCAAACTCTCATCCATGTACGCAAAAGAAAGGGAAAAACTACCAAAATATGTGCCTAAAATAAAGTCATATTTCATGTTATCAATATGTCATGTCTTCGATCCACAACCATGAGCTTAGCTTCTCATTCCTTGTTCTATGGAGCAGATCGGTAGCCTAGCGAGCCTATGTCACGCTGAATCAGCAGCCTCACATGATTGTTGACACCAAGATCAAAGAGCCACCGTCAATCCCGTTCGCAGCTATGATCCCAACAGGAGATCATTCAACAAGTATTCGTTAATTTACGCCTTTGTGTATCCGTAGAAGACCAAGCCGCAGGCGCGCTTCAACCTAGCCGTGGGTGCGGCTAATTTCACAGGTTGTGAGGGCGGCGGCTTTGAGCCGATTCCCTGGTGCGGACGGACAAGCCACTGGTGCGGTGTTCCTCCTAAACCGGCCGTGCCGATGCCTTCCTTCGCGGTCGCGCTTTCTTTCCTCTGTATTTGCGCCTCCTTTGTTCAGCAGTTGCGGTATTCCTCACTGAGTATCTATCTTTGATATTCCGTTCCATTTTTTTTCTCGTTCTCGGTTTTGGTTTAGTATCATGCTAAGTTTGAACCTAGCTGAACTGGTGTGAATGTCAGCTAGTGGTTGCAAGTTCGTTTGTGGTTGAACGCCTTAGGAAGTTGTGGAAGCTTTGTCAGATCTTAGAGTTGAGATATGTTGTGTTGATCTTATGTAGATCTTGAGACTAAGTTTTTGGGACATCCTATCATAGTGTTATACAAAAGCAAACGGACCTAAGAGACTAGAAGTAGTGATCTTCTAGAATGTTAAGATATAATCTTGTAGAGGTCACTGAGACTAGAAGTCATAGACTTCTGGCATTGAAGATAGTAGTTCATTTGGGGGCTTTGTTTGATTAGTCATAGAGTACATTCATGCAGGAAGCCGAGCATGGTTATGAACTATGAGAATCTTGAGACAGGTAAGTCCCTTGGAATTACTTACCTGCCTTCTATGTATTAGCATAGCTATGATAGTGGTGTGTGTTTATTTATTGCTATAACAGTAAATGGGACTTGTGTAACACACCAAATCCGCGGGACTCGGGGCGCTACGGGTTGGGACCTCACAATGGGCCCCGACCCTTACCCTGACAACAATTTCACCGGACCTTGCCACATGGCACAAATAAAGGCCAAAACCGAAAAACATTTTTATGCAATTAGTGCAACCCAAAGCAAACAAACTAAAGACTATAACCGAGATACAACCCAAAAACCGAATGCCAAATACACGGCATACAAAGCACAACAATCGAATGATAAAACACAACTCCAACCAACCCATCCTAAAATGTACGGAACCCCGGCTACCCACTCTTCCGGATCTCTCGGCCGCATTCCTAACCTGCAAGGCAATCTACAACAATCGGTATAAAACCGTTAGCTAATATTCGAAGCATTAGAATCAAGGTAAAATGTTATTATTAAGTCATATCCCGTTCTAATTCAACTTCTTTTGTGACACGAGAATCTCCCGAAACTCGCCTCGGTCCCCACTTACCGCATGGAACGGTAGGGATGCATCTGTCCGTCTAACCACACGGAATAGTCGCCAAGAACCTCCTAGCTCTACGCAAGAGCTATGCAATGATGTCACCGCCCGTTCTCATACACTTGGGAAAAATAGTATAAAGCTCGGTGGTCCTATTTCCGGTTTAATTATTATAACATAAACGATAAACACACATTACCAAACACACATAGATGCTATTACATGGAATACGAGCTAAGTAAGTCCGGAGACTTACCTCGTGACCACACTCAACTCACGACACTCTTGCTTCCTTAGGGAGGAAGCCCGTAACCTGCTCACAAGAAGATAACTATATTAACAACAACCCACTCACAATAGGAAGTCTTAAAATTCTATACAAATGATCTACCCAAGACCATTTGACTCTCATTTCTAGGACCGCATCCTAGAATCCCTCATGCTCACAACACATTCAACACAAGCTAGAAGTCCTAAGACTTCTAAATCCTCGGATCTCGCAAGATCGTAACTCACAATGCAACTAGAATAAGCCAAACCTAAACTTGAAAATCCCACAGGATCATAAAACCCCACCTTGGGCCTCAAAACGCTCACAAGATCAACCATATAACTTAAAGTCTTATAACAACCTCACGAGATAACCAACACCTCAAGCTTTGAATCAACATCAATCCATCAAACAATATCAAATCCTCGAAACTCACATAAGGTTCAAAGCCACTACTTGGCATTAACTCTAAGTTACGCTAGATCCATCGTAGCATGATACTAAAACTTAACATAACTAGATCGAGGGGAAAGAATACTCACACGATGTCAAAAGACGGAATTCGTTCAACGGATGTCGACTTGGACTCGTTAAGCCTTTATCGGGGTGCTTCCGAACCTAGCACCAAACTAAACAAATTTAGCTTATAAGCTAAATTTGAACGGAATAATGAACATATATAATCTAAGGAAACCCCCACTTCAAAAACCGAAGTTAAAAACAGTAATTAAAATATTTCGGGCAAATTGTATAACATGATATACTCAAGGTAAAACTCGTTTTCAAAGCCAATGTTAAAATCCCGATATTTAATCTTTAAGTCATAACCCGAAATTAATCTAACAAGAGCATAATATATATGGTATATATATAATTAAGAATATAACTTGAAGTAAAGCCCATGTTTAAAAACCATAAAAACAATTTCAAGGGTAATTTATGAAATGGTAGAAACGTGTGTCATAAGGCTATTTCCTGGAATTTATCCCAGCAGGGTAACACTGCAAGATTTAAAAATTATGCCCAAATATGTAAATATAAAACATGGGATACAAATCTATAATTAACCAAAAAAGGGCCCCCATTTTAAATACGAAAAGGGTTTCTTCTTCAATTGATGTAGATGGCACGCAGCCACGCAGGGGCAACAAGGCGGGAGGCGGCGGCCATCGGTTCTGGTTTGGAGGCATCGGCCTGGTTGTTGACGACGGGAGAGAAGGCAGTGGCTCCGGCGGGGCGAGGCGAGGCAAACGGAGATGTTGGCGGTTCTTACGGCCTTCTCCAGCTTCATTCCTGGAAGATCAAAGGCTGCACAGAGACACAGTGGGCACAAGCAAAGGGAAATCGAATTCAAGGCTACAGTGGTTCCGGTTGGCTCCGGCGTGAGGCGAAGCAGGAGCTTCTTCGGCGTTGAAGATGAGTTGGTGTTCGGACTCAGTGGAGGTCGAGAAGGGAGGTTTCAATGGCGGAAATTGGACGGCACTGTAGGGCGAGAAAAGGGGAGGAAAAAGGTGGCCGCTTGGGTAGGTGAGGTGGCGTTGGTTGCGACTACAAGGATCCGACGATGAGGGCTACTGCAGGCTTGCAAATGGAAGCGTGACGCTGAGGAGTTTCGAGGTTGTTGCTTGCTGGTGCTTGTAGTTCAAAAACAAAACAGAGGAGGGATGTGATGGAGTTAAGAGGGGGATGAGGGAAGGAGAGACTAGAGAGATGACTGCCAAACCGCTAGTTGCTGAAGCAGGTCCCCGGTAGCGGTGCTCGCTTGCTGTTGCAAGTTGTCTGCTTGAGATGGGAATGAAGGTGAGGCAGAAAGGAAGATGGCGTGTGAGATGCATCGGATCCACTCCTGATGGGTACACGGGGGCGGAGGCGAGGTTTGGGAATCCCTCATGTCACAAAATAAGTATCATTAGTAAGAGTGAATGACTTAAATGAAGATAATAAATGGATTGTTTGAAAGCATGATGAGTGTTTATTATTTTATGGTTGTGTGTGCTATTATTATTCTCCTAATGTTTAGATAACTAGCTAATGGTTGTTTTGTTGTGTTTTTAGATGTACCGCAAGTTAGAACAGCAACTGAGTGATCCGGAAGTAGTGGTCAGCCAGGTCTCCATACTACTTAGAGTGGGGGTTTGGGTTGTTGCTTTGTTGTTCTTTTCGCCTTGTTAAGACAGTCAGTCTTTTCCATCGTTTAAGTATTATAGGTTGTTAGACTTTGTTGCATTCATCCTGTTAAAAATACATTTTTATAAATTTCGGTTTTTCTTATTTGTGTCTTGTTGCAAGATCCTAGTAAAATTGTTGTCAAATTGAGGTCGGGACCCATTGTGAGGTCCTAACCAGTAATGTCCCGAGTATTGAGAATTCGGGGTGTTACAACATGGTATCAGAGCGAGGTTGGCAACAATGGCACTTGAAATCTTCTGAAGGACCGAATAAGTAATTAAGTGGAACCCGAAAAAGGATCTGAGCTTTAAAAAGGACTTTTGGTTTTCAAATGCATGCATAGTCTGGTTGGGAATATAAAGTACGGATGACAACCACTAATACCGCGGATCTCAGTATGCTTAGTATGGACTTTAGGTTGTTACTTTCTTTGGACTTATTAGCTTGATTATAATGATGGGTAATGTAGATGAGCATATGCCGAAGATTAGTAGAATTTATAGTTATGGTACACCCTTAATGGAGATAACAATGTGAGATCCTCATTCAGTTGACACACCTAAGTTTTTGAAGGGTTTCAACGTGAGGATTAGTATGCACATCTTATGTGCATTAGGGTAGGCGAAGGGCGGGCAACTCCTTCGAGCTTGTTGAGGAGCGTCGAGGCGGAAAAGTGAGGACTGAAGGACAACATCAACGAACGTGGTAAGCAAGGGATCCCGAGTCAACTTAAGGGAAACAAATTAAGGGTATACATGAGAGTAGTTCCGGCAAGACATTGGATGATCGGCAATTATGCAAATTGGGAGCGACATCACCTAGGTTCTTTCAAGTGTGATGTAAAGCAACGTTACAAACAAAGTGGATACCTTCTGAAACACACATGGGCATGAAAGTCCAAGTGAAATGCACCTAGAGACGGAATAGGTTGGGCGGGAGAGCACCCATAGGTCACGCCAGACGCCCAGGGAAAACAATGAAAAAGAAATAGAAGAAATGAAAATAGAAAAAGGAAAAAGAAATAAACTCAATGGATGTATCGGAAACGATTTTTTTTTTAATTTGAAAAATTTTCCGGATTTTTTCAAAAATTTAAATACGGAACAAATACATAAATACATTCGAAAAATATACTTTGGGATATATAAGCCCATCTCGTAATTATTTACGAGATTAAAACAATAATTTATAAACGCGTAATAATATATATATATATATATATATATATATATATATATATTATCGATATTTATATACTCGTAAATTATTAATTTACGACGCAAAATACTAGTAACAATATTTAAGCTAATTAAATGTCGATAAAAGTAGGAAAAATAAATATTGAAACGCACCCCATAAACAGGGCATTACAACTAGGACGACGTTGTACATTGATTGATCCAAGTGTATTATAAAAGGGCGGTGACCACTTGTCCAGTTCTACAGGAGACTGAGAGGTGCTCGTGCGACCAGACCAACAAGTAACGGATAGATGCATCTGATCTATTCGTGTCGGTAATAGAAATAGGGGCAAGTTCTGAGAGATTATCGTGTCACAAAAGAAGTTGAGTTAGTAATTGAATTAACTAATTGAAAGATAATATTCGGTTGTTGTACGAGCATGCTATGTGTTTTATGTTACCTTATATGTGTATGTGCTATTATGGTTATTGTGATATATGGAATGTTAGCTAACGGTTTATCCGCCGTTGTAGATGTCTTGCAGGTTAAGAGTTGTGGAGAGATCAGGAATGGATGGTTAGCCGGGTGCACTTACTCATATAGATGGGAAGGGAGAGTTTTTCCGTATCCGCATGCACCTTCTATTGTTGTTATGTTTGTAAGGTTGAACCATGTATAAATTCATCATTTCAACCTTAATTGACTTCACTTTGTTTTACTACGTTTTTGCCTTGTTGTAAGTTTCAGAAATGTTGTTGTGAAAACTGAGGTCGGGACCTATTATTAGGTCTTAGCTAGTAGCTCTCCGACTTCTGAGAATTCGGGGTGTTACAAAATCATTTTAGTTAAGATTGACACAATGATATTATGTATACATACATAGGGGTGTAAATGGGTTGGGGATTCCCTTAAATTCACGGGTATTATCCGCCAGGGGGATGGGGATTTTAAACGGGGACGGGGACGGAGATGGGTTAAAAATTGATTCCCCGCTTGAGGATGAGGACAGGGATGAAGATAAGGGTATTCGCCCCGCTCCCCGATCTGAACTCGAACCCATCGGGGAAACCCGACGGAGAATCCGATGGGGAACCCCAATGGGATTCCGACGGGGAATATGTTAGCATGAAATATTGCGATATTCTAGGCATGTTTTCTAGTTGTTTTTCATCCATTATAGTGTTCATTGATAAGGCATTAAAACATTTCTTAGCTAGTTTATCTATATTTTTGATATGGAGGTCTACATTAGCTTTGTGTTGATTATAGGTGAATAAGAGCTAAAACCGAACCAATTGAGAGAGATAAGAGAAGATTTGAGCACACCCAAGGATTAAGAACACATCAAAGAAGTCAAGGGAGATTCTAGGATGAGGAATGACACGACACAAAGGGAACCACAAGCAAATTACACTTCCACGCTCTAAAATACGGTCGTAGAGAATTCCACGCCTAAAACCACGGCCGGAGATCTTGGCAACATGAACGTGAAGTATTCCAGAGAGTTACACGGTATAAAGTACGGTCGTGGAAATCATATGGAACTGTAATCCACTTCCATGCTCTAAACCACGGCCGTGGAACTCCATGAAACCGTGATTTTGGTGATCTTTTGTCGAATAAATAATTGTCACATCATTTACGCACATGGGCCGGACGGTTATTTTATCCTTCCTTATGAAAAGGCTAGAGAGGAGAAAATTTGGAACACGTGCTTAGGGCTGCATTGGACGTCCGGAGATTTTGCACTTGAAAACAGAGATTCACGAGGGTTTGTGTAATATCCACATTTTTTAATCCCGTTTATTTCCAAATTTAACAAGATTCTGATCCCATAACATATTTTTTTTCATGGTATCTATCTAGTATCATGTATCAACACAAATTTTATCATTTATTGAGTCTTTCACACACATAAAATAAAATAAACATAAAAATAAAAATAAAAATAAAAATAAAGATCGCAAAACCCTAACTCCGCATGTACCGAGTGACGATTCTGTTGGATCAAGATAACTCACGTTTCAGCCCGTTCTCTATTTTGTATGAGAAGGCCCATTTAAGAGGCCCAATTGCCACATGAGTTGTCCACCAAGGAAGCCGTTACAATTTGGAAATCCTAAACCCAATAAACACATTTAACATTAAACCTAATTATCCCTAACCTAATTAATTCTAACCTAATACCTCTTCAACCTACCAGCCCACGTACACTCCTGGTATTCACGCCCCAACAAGAACGCAGTACCCCACTCCTCCTTTCATTTCCGCTCAGCCGCCACCATCCGTCCAGATCGATTCGTCACATCGCCTTCGGGAACCCTGGAGGAAACTCGAGAAGCTGTCTATGCGTCACACCGGAGGCGACCAACCACTCCAACTCGCGTGGCTTCGGCAACCACTTCCGCCGCACCCCAGCCGTCTACAACACAATGGACACTCGGGCATCACCTTCAGAAGCAGTCGACTTCCTTAGCCAGCCCTCGACCGTCGATGTTGCCGTAGGAACTAGGTGAGTCGTCCTGTCGCCTCCTGCATTTCCCTTCTTATTGTAAAGAGTAGTGCGGGTTTGATTTGTTTGTATCGTACAATACCGTAGACCACGAATCGCCGCCGCCCCGTCACGAGCCACGCCACCACTCCAGTCTTCCAGCCATCCCTCTCTCCTTGCCGAGGACAATCATCGATCATTGGGATCGAATTGTACTGGATTGGTGAGTCCTCTTCACTTCTATCTCCATCTTCTGTCAAATCTCGTAACTGAGTATGCCCACACTCTTTCCTTGCTTCCCTCCATATATATATGTTCCAATAGTTGTCTCTGAACCATTGTTGAAACCAATATGCTACAGCTAAGAAGCAACTCAAGAAACTGTTGCATTTTCTCAGTTTTTTCGACTTTGTCGAGCATCCAACTTCGGGTTCCGATGTAGGTATGAAACACTGATCCATTTTGGCTGAAATTTTTATATGCTATAGATGAGATATTTTAGTAGAACATATTAAAATTTGAGAGGAATCCAGTGAATGGTTTGGGAGTTATGATTTTTCAAAGATTGGGTCGTAAGCAGTTTTATTTTCTGTTGTGCTGAAATATTCTAAGTGTTGGGAAAACTGCATGTTGACACAGTTTTGTGATCCCGTTTTGGGTAAGTTAGACTCCTCCTTTGTGGCTGATTTTCGGATATGTTGTAGTCAGTAGTTCATAGTAGATCATACTAAAATTTGGGAAGAATTGGAGTTATAGTTTGAGAGTTAGGGTGTCTCAAAGTTGACTCCTCACACAGTTTTTATAACTGTGCTGAGTGTTGGGAAAAACAGCATGTGATGCTGTTTTGAGAGATAGTTTTGAATAAGAGTTTGATCTCTGTTTGACTTGAATTTTGGATAGGATATAGTTGGCATATTGTGGTGGAACATCTTAAAATTTGGGATGAATCCAGCAAGTGGTTTAGGAGTTATGAATTTTTGAAGTTGAGACCTTAAACAGTTTTCTGGATGTTGCTGAAATTGTTCAGTCTTGGAATTATCTGGGTTGTGCAGTCATGTTTGAGCTTAAGTTTGGATACCTTAGAAACATAATCCACCGTTCAGTTTTTAATATGTTATAGAGTGTCTGTGTATCGAAAGTTGGGGTTGATCCAACGGTTGGATTTAGATCTATGAAGGTCCAGAGTGGAGTGGCTGAGCAGTTAAGAAATACTCAGTTTTGGCTAAGTCTGAATTTCTGGTTTAGAAACTGACTTTGAGAATTTGTGTAGAAGTGATTATTATGTATTTTTTGGAAAATTCTGACTACTATGGATAGAGTGCATAGCATAAAAGACTTTGAGATTTTTGTTAGACTTTTTATATCTTTATTCGGTTCTCATATCTTAAGCCAACGTCGGACCTTGACGACTTTTTATAAAAGTCAAGAATGTAGTTAACTCTTCTAAATCTTTAGCAAACTTTCCTTTGAGAGTTTGAGTGTGGTTTTGAGTTCCAAAGAATAGTTTGAAACTTTGTTATGGAATTTTATAAAGTTTCGGGACCAGGGGTAAAACAGTCAATTATCCGTATAAGGGTATTTTGGTAATTTATCTGATGATAGAGTTAAATATCTTAGAAGTCAGAGACTTCTAATTAAGTGGGATACATTATTGATCCACTTGCCTTTTATAACAGGCGGTTGAGTTCCTGCGGTTACAGACCGAGTCGAGATAACGAGATTATGTTTGAATTCAAGTAAGTCCTTTGGGCTTACTTAGCTAACTTTCAGATATGAGTATGAATAATGATATTGGTGGATGAATGATGTGTTTATAGTTAATAGTAATTATCTACCGACCTATACATTGGCCTAAGAGTAACGGGCGGTGGCATTCTGCTCAGTTAGCCTGAGGGCGCTGGGGGTTTCTGTAGGGACTAGTCCACACTCGGTTTGTAATGATGTTACCGGCGGAGGAAAGCTAGTCCTACACCCAGTTGGATAAGGAACGGAGGCGAGAACTCTTAAGATTCTCGTGCCACAACTGTAAAATGGAATAAGGTGAATCACTTAACTACTAGATAATAACCGGTTTGTGTGCCAGCATGATGATTGTTTATGTTACCTTGTTTGTGTTTGTGCTATCCTTATTCTGCTTATATTTGGATTGTTAGCTAACGGTTTATCCGTGTTGTAGATCTGTAGAGATAGACAGTTGCAGAGAGATCCGGAACGGATGGTCAGCCGGGTCCACGTATTCATTAGACGGGGACGGGGGAGTCTTCCATACGACATGCATGTTATGTATTTATATATATGTTTGTAAGGCTGTCACTTGTATACATTCATACCATCAAAATATTATGTTTTAAAATTGTTTTAAATACATTTGTGCCTTGTTGTAAGATCCAAGTAATGTTGTTGTTAAACCAAGGTCGGGACCCATTTTGAGGTCCTAACCAGTAGCTCCCCGAGTTCCAAGAACTTGGGGCTGTTACAACATGGTATCAGAGCTCTGAGTTGGCAACAATGGCACTTGAAATCTTCTAAAAGACCGGATGTATAAAATAACTAGAACCCAAAAGGGGTCTAAGATTTTCAAAACGGATTTTTGTTTTTACACACGTGCATAGTCGGGTTGTTGGGTTAGTAGTACGTCGGACCACCATCGTTCTCCGTGGATCTCTGCAACTTGGAATGATAGGTGTTAGTATATAGAGTTATATCGATATGTTTTAATGTATGATTATACATATGTATATGTGTGGCATGTTAGTATCCTAAAGGATATTTTAGATCCTTTAGTTGTGATATCATGAAGCGATTATCGCCTCATGATAAATCCGTAGTGGACTTGAGGAATTTTCAACACGAGACAATAGATTCATACCTAGGATTGAGTATTATACTCTGGTGGGCGTCCTGGCGACCCTATAAATCATCCGAAGAATGGGCGGGCAAAGAAGTAAAGATGTTGAGATAATTTTTCACCACAAGTACAACTCGATGAGAAAGTCATTCCTTAGTCAACTCAGATAGAAGTGATAGAAGTCCGTACAAGGAATTTAGCGGTATGAAGACGAGAGATGAAACTCCAGGATGCATGTAAGGACTGATAAGAAGCGTAGAGTGAAGAAGACAATATCGGAATACAAATCAAGCGGGGTAGAGTACAACCACACTTGGCGGGTAAAATAAGAGTGCAACCAAGGTGGACGACGTCATAGACAAATATGGGCCTGAGAGTATAAAGAAGATATGGTGTTGACCCCGAGGTGAAGAATTAAAGGAGTACAAAGACAAACATTGACAAATGAGTTTAAAGATGTGAAATAAATTTCATCATCATAGGGATGGTTTGACTTACTCAAAGATGCAAGAGTTTGCAAGAAATCATGACGTAAGTATCAAATACAGTAGAAGTCTGAAATTAAGACAACGGAATTCCATAAAGGTGGCATTATAACACAACACCAGACAAAGGGAAGAATGTGGGAAAGTGATTTTGGTGGCCTGGAGAGTCCACGATAACTTCTCATTCACATAAAGACTTAAGTTACCAATATTAACGATCTTATCAAAGAACCGCAAACAGACGATGAACAAGTAAGAAGAATCGTGAAGACATGCTTACAAGTTATTGGGGAAGACTGGATGAAACTCCTTGACGAAAGATAAATGCCATGACTGGACTCAGAGGAGTATAAGGATCTCATAAGAGAACAAGAGAAGTGCAGACTGTGGAAGGAGCTAAAGGGGTAAGAACCAAGTAGGACGGAGCACCATCATGATTGCGGAATAAAGGATGTTACAATCGAGACATATGCTCCATAGACAATTATGGGCATGAGGGACCATGCTAGATAGAGTGTCAACCCGAATATGAGGATCTGAGGTGCACGGAATGAATATCTACAATTGAGTATAAAAGCGGAAGATAGACCTCGCAACTGTGGAGAAGTTTTGACCTCATCAAAGATATAAGAAATTGAAAGGAACCGCGACGCCAATATCAAAAGAGTAGAAGGCCGGTAATAAGGGCAACGGAGTTCAAGAGAGCAATATTATAAACAACGCTAATGAAGAAACAAGTGAGAATGATCTTGGTGAACTCGAGAATCCAAGGTAATCCCAATGATTACAGGGCCTACGTCATCAACACAGACGGTCCATGTAAAGGAGACTGCAAGTGAATGATAATTAAAGTCATCGGAATCACAAAGACGCTTACAATCTATCATGGAGGACTTGGAACAACTATTGATGCCAAATGAAGGATACAATGAGACTCGAGAAAGAGAGTTAGCCCTAAGGAAACAAAAGCGTAAAAGATAGAACGAACTAATGAAAGGTGAAAGGATTAACCAAGTAAGTGATGCTCACCAAGAATTTTATGCCAGTAGAGGTAGGAGAACAATAAGTCCGGAATACTGAGATAAGTCAACTATAGACTAACCGACGACAACTGAGGACGTGCAAGAGTTGTTTGTTATTGACGATATATGTATAGATAAGAAGAGATAATCGTGACTGTGGTTTTATGAAGTAACTTTACCGACGCCTTGGAGGATTTCCTCAAGTAGCCAACGTCGATCTTCTTGGATCAGATAGTTAGAGTAAGAGAGTGCAGATCCATGTAAGAATAATTAAGAAGTAAACGGAAGAGGTTGTCTTCCAACTGTTATCTAATTTCCTTAATGAAAGTAAGGATTAAGGAAGATACTTCGTACTTCATCCGTATAGAATTACGGTGTAAGTGTGATAAAGAGTTTTGGGGTCAATCACTTTAGATTCATGGAAAATTTCTTTATGGTCAAAGGTTGACGACTAAATTATTAGAGTAGTACAACGAGAGTATGGTGGGTCCTAACCCACCGAGCAGAAAACTCAATGGTACAAACAACTTGTCGAGTTGAAGTAATGTTAGTTGGGTTATACACCTCTGTCGCAACGGAGGTGAGATGGAGTGATGTTAAGTGAGGGGAAGTTGTTATATAGATCCTGTTACACCTCAATAAGATGATTACCGAGAAATATTTATATATAAGAGTTTAATGAGAAATGATAGTACTCTAATGAAAATTCAAGCTAGCCATGATAACCAAGACTATGTAGATGGAGTAGTAGTAGTGAGATTATGTACAAATGGGGTGCTAGAAGTCCATTCTCGACTGATGACATAAGATTGATGAAAATAATACGACCAATCAACATGGTACCGGTATATGTTTAATAAAAGTTATACTCTTGGACCGATAATACTATGATGGATAAAGTGCAAACCAAGAGAATAGCATAACCATGAGGAGGAAAAGCATGTATCAAAAGGCGGGCCTTGCTAAATTAGATAAAGTGTTAAGATGAGGATGCCTTTATGGAATCTATACAAAAGTACAACCTAACTGAGATTCCAACCCGGAATGGGTAGTAATGATCAATTGACATTTAGAGACCGATTCGGAGAAGAAAAATGTTATAAGATGAGTCACCTCATAGGAGAAGTTCACCAGACAATCATGAGAGACCATCATGAGGTTGATATTATTGTCTCGGTGTAGACTTATTACCGGACCTTGAGAATTCGGAGCTAAATAGAAAACTCCATGTCAAGATGGTAAATAAGTCATGGTAATGACTTGTAGGTCAATATGATGTACTCCTAAGTGGGAGGTCAGAAGGACTGCAGAAGGATAATCACATTGAGTAGTCCTGACAAGTAGTAGGTAGAGATTGATGAGACTTATGTGAATTCCAAGAAATTCTAATACTATACGTTCCAATCCCTCCAATGAGGCGTAACCACTGAGTTATTCTACTGAGGACCTTACCGCTAAAAGAAAGGAATTTATGGGCGAGAGTTTGGTAAATCATCCGGACTCACGGAAGACGCCATTATGACTAATGGGTGAAAACAGATTGATTAGAGTACAACAACGAAAGCGTGGTGGGCCCATAACCCACAGAATTAGAAACTCAATGCTCCACCAACTATGACCCCAAGTTAAGGAATTATAGATCGATATGAAAATCTCCGCATGGAGTGTGATTTTTGGGTTATAATAAGTTGAAAACTGAGCAGAAGTAAGTGAAGAATCAATTATGAAGGAATGATCCGATTGGGTTTTATTATAGTATCGGGACCGAGTAAGTTGTCCTGCCAAGAGCATTAGGCCCTTTATAAAGTGTTGGTGTTTGTCCAAGATTTTATTTTTTTTTCTACAAATCTGAGGGGCAGAATTTTTTTTTTTTTTTTTTGAGAGGTTAGAAGCAAGTGGGGTCAACAATAGGACTAAAGTTTTTAGAGTTATTCTCGGAAAATGATCAAAAGTATTTGAAAGTAAATCGAGAAATGTAACCTTGTGAGATCATAAAGAAGATTGGAAGATTATTTCTCGACTAGCACTTCAACCCATTGTTCACATGTAACGATTAAGGGAATACATACCGGATCCGGGATATGTCATCAGCTATGAGGAGCGGATAGTTCAGCCAATTCATACTTTGTAGAGTATCCAATAGCCGTCCTAAGAGCGCAATACTAGATGCATGCAGTCAAAGGAGATACCGAGTTCCTTGTGGAGTTAGCCGGTACTTCCGTACCGACGAGTTAGTGCTCGAATGTTGTTTAGTGTGACTTTTATAATTATAGATTAGATGGAGTGATTATGTTTTAATGTGTTGTCCATTTATGATGACTGAGTAGTTCTTGCATGTTAGGGAGTGGGAATGAAAATTTAGTAGACACCTAGTTAAATACTTCTATTCATGGAAGTCTTTTGATTAGATGCCCTTATTCTAAGTTTCGGGACGAAACTTATTTTAAGGGGGTACTGATGTAATATCCACATTTTTTAATCCCGTTTATTTCCAAATTTAACAAGATTCCGATCACTTAACATATTTTTTTTCATGGTATCTATCTAGTATCATGTATCAACACAAATTTTATCATTTATTGAGTCTTTCACACACATAAAATAAAATAAAAATAAAAATAAAAATAAAAATAAAGATCGCAAAACCCTAACTCCGCATGTACCGAGTAACGATTCCGTTGGATCAAGATAACTCACGTTTCAGCCCGTTCTCTATTTTGTATGAGAAGGCCCATTTAAGAGGCCCAATTGCCACATGAGTTGTCCACCAAGGAAGCCGTTACAATTTGGAAATCCTAAACCCAATAAACACATTTAACATTAAACCTAATTATCCCTAACCTAATTAATTCTAACCTAATACCTCTTCAACCTACCAGCCCACGTACACTCCTGGTATTCACACCCCAACAAGAACGCAGTACCCCACTCCTCCTTTCATTTCCGCTCAGCCGCCACCATCCCTCCAGATCGATTCGTCACAACGCCTTCGGGAACCCTGGAGGAAACTCGAGAAGCTGTCTCTGCATCACACCGGAGGCGACCAACCACTCCAACTCGCGTGGCGTCGGCAACCACTTCCGCCGTACCCCAGCCGTCTGCAACAAAACGGACACTCGGGCATCACCTTCAGAAGCAGTCGACTTCCTTAGCCAGCCCTCGACCGTCGATGTCGCCGTAGGAACTAGGTGAGTCGTCCTGCCGCCTCCTGCTTTTCCCTTCTTACTGTAAAGAGTAGTGCGGGTCTGATTTGTTTGTATCGTACAATACCGTAGACCACGAATCGCCGCCGCCCCGTCACGAGCCACGCCACCACTCCAGTCTTCCAGCCATCCCTCTCTCCTTGCCGAGGACAATCATCGATCATTGGGATCGAATTGTACTGGATTGGTGAGTCCTCTTCACTTCTATCTCCATCTTCTGTCAAATCTCGTAACTGAGTATGCCCACACTCTTTCCTTGCTTCCCTCCATATATATATATATGTTCTAATAGTTGTCTCTGAACCATTGTTGAAACCCATATGCTACAGCTAAGAAGCTACTCAAGAATCTGTTGCATTTTCTCAGTTTTTTCGACTTTGTCGAGCCTCCAACTTCGGGTTCCGATTTAGGTATGAAATACTGATCCATTTTGGCTGAAATTTTTATATGTTATAGATGAGATATTTTAGTAGAACGTATTAAAATTTGAGAGAAATCCAGTGAATGGTTTGGGAGTTATGATTTTTCAAAGATTGGGTCGTTAGCAGTTTTGTTTTCTGTTGTGCTGAAATATTCCAAGTGTTGGGAAAACTGCATGTTGGTACAGTTTTGTGATCCAGTTTTGGGTAAGTTAGACTCCTCCTTTGTGGCTGATGTACGGATATGTTGTAGTCAGTAGTTCATAGTAGATCATACTAAAAGTTGGGAAGAATTGGAGTTACAGTTTGAGAGTTAGAGTGTCTCAAAGTTGACTCCTCACACAGTTTTTATAACTGTGCTGAGTGTTGGGAAAAACAACATGTGATGCTGTTTTGAGAGATAGTTTTGAATAAGAGTTTGATCTCTGTTTGACTTGAATTTTGGATAGGATATAGTTGGCATATTGTGGTGGAACATCTTAAAATTTGGGATGAATCCAGCAAGTGGTTTAGGAGTTATGAATTTTTCAAGTTGAGACCTTAAACAGTTTTCTGGATGTTGCTGAAATTGTTGAGTCTTGGAATTATCTAGGTTGTGCAGTCATGTTTGAGCTTAAGTTTGGATACCTTAGAAACATAATCCACCGTTCAGTTTTTAATATGTTATAGAGTGTCATGCATAGTGTGGTGTATCGAAAGTTGGGGTTGATCCAACGGTTGGATTTAGATCTATGAAGGTTCAAAGTGGACTGGCTGAGCAGTTAAGAAATACTCAGTTTTGGCTAAGTCTGAATTTCTGGTTTAGGTCCAAAGTGGACTGGCTGATTATTATGTATTTTTTTGGAAAATTCTGACTGCAATGGACAGAGTGCATAGCATAAAAGACTTAAAGATTTTTGTTAGACTTTTTATATTTTTATTCGGTTCTCATATCTTAAGCCAACGTCGGACCTTGACGACTTTTTATTAAAGTCAAGAATGTAGTTAACTCTTCTAAATCTTTAGCAAACTTTCCTTTGAGAGTTTGAGTGTGGTTTTGAGTTCCAAAGAATAGTTTGGAACTTTTTTATGGAATTTTATAAAGTTTCGGGACTAGGGGTAAAACAGTCAATTATCCGTATAAGGGTATTTTGGTAATTTATCTGATGATAGAGTTAAATATCTTTGAATTCAGAGACTTCTAATTAAGTGGGATACATTATTGATCCACTTGCCTTTTATAACAGGCGGTTGAGTTCCTGCGGTTACAGACCGAGTCGAGATAACGAGATTATGTTTGAATTCAGGTAAGTCCTTTGGGCTTACTTAGCTAACTTTCAGATATGAGTATGAATAATGATAGTGGTGGATGAATGATGTGTTTATAGTTAGTAGTAATTATCTACCGACCTATACATTGGCCAATGAGTAACGGGCGGTGGCATTCTGCTCAATTAGCCTGAGGGCGCTGGGGGTTTCTTTAGGGACTAGTCCACACTCGGTTTGTAGTGATGCTACCGGCGGAGGTAAGCTAGACCTACACCCAGTTGGATAAGGAACGGAGGCAAGAACTCTTAAGATTCTCGTGCCACAACTGTAAAATGGAATAAGGTGAATCACTTAACTACTAGATAATAACCGGTTTGTGTGTCAGCATGATGATTGTTTATGTTACCTTGTTTGTGTTTGTGCTATCCTTATTCTGCTTATATTTGGATTGTTAGCTAACGGTTTATCCGTGTTGTAGATCTGTAGAGATACACAGTTGCAGAGAGATCCGGAACGGATGGTCAGCCGGGTCCACGTATTCATTAGACGGCGACGGGGGAGTCTTCCATACGACATGCATGTTATGTATTTATATATATGTTTGTAAGGCTGTCATATGTATACATTCATACCATCAAAATATTATGTTTTAAAATTGTTTTAAATACATTTGTGCCTTGTTGTAAGATCCAAGTAATGTTGTTGTTAAACCAAGGTCGGGACCCATTGTGAGGTCCTAACCAGTAGCTCCCCGAGTTCCAAGAACTTGGGGTGTTACAGT
Source organism: Fagopyrum homotropicum (assembly GCA_033239125.1). NCBI lineage: Eukaryota > Viridiplantae > Streptophyta > Magnoliopsida > Caryophyllales > Polygonaceae > Fagopyrum > Fagopyrum homotropicum. The sequence goes on from BSWB01000002.1 coordinate 54,212,796, forward strand.
TTGAAGATTGGGCAGTTGTTTATGGCGGAAGTTACGCCTGTTGTCCTTATGTTAGATTAGAAGACGGATTGACATCCCGTTCTTCTTTCTTATCAAGGATTGTTATTGGTTTGTGTTTGTTTCTGAATCCGATATACATTATTCCTTTTGTGTGTGGATTTGAGATTGATTTGAGTTTTATTGAAGGTTTTCGAATGTTTTCAGCTTTCATTCTTCTTAAACTTGATTTTGATATTATAAGGATAGTTATTGGCTAAAACCCTTTAGCAATTCTAAGGTGAAGGGTTGATAATTGTGGCTTAGATGATGATAGATCGATCGTAAATTGATTGGACCCTGAGGGTTAGAGAGATTTTGCTGACGAACCAAAATCACGGTTTGTTCTTGAGATTCCACGGCCGTGGAACTCAAGATCTGCCCGTTATTTATACCAGTTTGCGAACCTTGCTTTTGCTTCGATCCAAGGTTAAAGATTAGCTTTAATCTAGTCTAGGTTTGCCCTTTTCTAGGTAGTAGTGAAGCCTCAACAACCTCTACTTCGATTTCGAGTGTCACAACCTTAATCGGTTTAGTTAGTCTTGAATCCTTGGGTTACAAGTTTGGGAATTTGAGATTAATTCTTGTCTTTAGATCCTTCTATACTGAAGCCTCAACAACCTTTATAGAGAGTATTTCTAGATAAGTCATATAAAGCCTTGGAACTTCACCGTACATTGCTTTACCTTAGCATACCTTTGCAACTCTTAACTCTGTCCTTAGTTATTTAGTATATCTTGAATCGATTGCCACAATTAGATACGTGGATCTTTAGGGTTGCTGTTTTCCCAATATATTTGCAAAGCTTTACCCTTTTACTTGCTTGATAACTTTACAATTGAATTTGTTCCCCCCAAATCCCTGTGTTCGATACTCTGGAATTCTTGCTTTACTACGCCGATCCGTACACTGCGGGTTCGCTTGCTTGATTCTAGTTTTATAAATTTAAAGATTATTTGCACGCACGCTAAGTGGCGAACAGAATATGACGGGGATGCCTCATGACTTATGAGTTGATGTCATACTTAGTAGTGGTTGTTAGTTGCTATAATTGTTTCGTTAGAAAAACTTTTTTGTTGACTTATTCATTTCAACAGTATGCTTCATAATTAATGAAGCATGTTCAGATTAGAAAATTGGTTTACAGTTTTGAATATGACAATATTTTTTTCAAAGATATGCATCAACAAGTTACAATAGTTTACACGAGGAAACTCACAACAAGTTACTACAAATTAAAAAATTGGTATACCTCATCAAGTTACACTCACAACATCACCAACATATTTAGTTGTTAACATCATCAATAGCATATTAACATGCACTACAATCTCACCCTTTGTCTTCCTCTCATCAAATCACTCCAACTTAACCTGATTAACAATCAAGTCACATTCACATCCTTTGGATAAATAACTTGAACCAAAATAGATCTTTTCCCCAACAGACACTGAATCCAAATACGGGGATGGGGAATTCCTTGATCGGGACGAATATCCAATGGGGAACGAAAATCTTGTGGGAAAAACCCATAAAATTTTAAAATGGAAAAAATTAAACGGGCACGGGGATTTTCCGAGGGGTACGAATATTTGCCGGGGACGGGGATGGAGACAATTTTCAATACCCGAATGGGGATGAGGATGGGGACGGGGGGCATTATACTAAACGGGGATGAGGATAAATAGGTTAATCCCAGCCCCAAATCCTACCCATTGACACCCCTATAACTACATGTTATTTAGTTAACGAATGTTGTTCTTGGCCCATGCACAAAACTATGTAATAATATATGGTAAAAATCATTATAGTAATGATTGAGACAATACTATTATGTATGAAGACATGTTATTTAGTTAACAAATGTGGTTCTTGGCCCATATACACAATTATATTATGATATATGGTAAACCTTATTTTAGTTAAGATTGACACAATACTATTATGTATATAGACATGTAAGTTAGTTTACGAATGTGGTTGTTGGCTCATGTACACAACTATATAATAATCTATAGTAAAAATCATTTTAGTTAATATTGATAAAATACTAATATGTATAGATACATGTTATTTAGTTAACGAATGTGGTTCTTGGCCGATGTAAACAACTATATTATAGTATATGATAAAAAATTGTTTTAGATAAGTTTGACACAATACATTCATGTATACAAACATGTTATCTAGCTAACGAATGTGGTTCTTGACCCATGTACACAACTATATAATAATATATGGAAAAAATCATTTTAGTTAAGATGGAGACAATACTATTATTTATACAAACATGTTATTTAGTTAACGAATGTGGTTGTTGGCTCATGTACACAACTATATTATAATATACGGTCAATATCATTTTAGTTAAGATTGATACTATTATGTATACTGAAATGTTATTTAGTTAACAAATGTTGTTCTTGACCCATGCACACAACTATATAATAATATATGGTAAAAAAACATTTTAGTTAAGATTGACAGTATACTATTATGTATACAGACATGTTATTTAATTAACGATTGTGGTTCTTGGCCTAGGTAAACAACTAAATTATAATATATGGTAAGAAATCATTTTTGATAAGACCAACACAATAGTTATATGTATATAGACATGTTATTTAGCTATCGATGATGGTTCTTGGCCCATGTACACAAACATATTACAATGCATGGTAAAAATACTTTACTTACCAAAAAAAGATTCCTTTGTGATGAAAACAATCCCTCCTCTTCACCTGTGTATATATATAGTTATTGTCTATGATACATAAGAAACAAACCCATTGTCATTTGAAGAATAAAATGACGTACACTAAAGTGATACTCATATTGCTATTTCACTTAGCTTTATTTTGTGTTATCGAAGGAAGGCCAAATAATGCAAAAGAAATATACCCCCTTTCATTTTTATCTATACCAAACGGAAAAATTCTACACTCTGAGCCATCTGACAATGACAACCGTGATCCACCAATACTATCAAATGATTTAGGTTTGATTGTATACCCCAAATTACCCAAGGGCCGAATTCCACCTTCTGGGCCAAGCAAGGGTACTTCACCACCGGGACCATGATTCACCAACAGGACCTTCTGACCACGGCGACCATGAACCACCGAGCCAAATACCAAAGTTTTCTTACAAAAAACGAAGAATACTCAATGAAATTGTCTCCCGCATAACATGATATAAATTATGTGTTCGATTTATTAAATAAGATCTATATATGTGTGTTGTGGTCTTTTTGTTCCTGAAACTCTATTTTTAATCGTTGACAATTTCATCGTTATGTGTTACTTTCCAAGCCCGTGATACTGAATCACGTAATAAAAAATCTTTCCGTCACTCTTACTGCTACTCTTATGAATTTTCAGCCTAAGTCGATCGGCCACTGTCCTAGTTGATTAACCTGTAAGTGTTTCTCTTCTTGATTTCTTTTGGTTTCTTTTTATTTATTTTTTTGTGTTAGGTGTTTGTGATCGAATCACTTGGGACAATCGATTGATTGATTGACCCTTCTTCTTTCAATATTTGTTCCTATTTCGTTAAATATTTCAGTTGTTTCATCAATAATCAATGAAATAAAAATATTGTCTTTCTTGAGTTCAATCCTAAACTTCTTGCAACAATCAGGTCTTGTAAGTATTTGCAAGATTTGAGACACATGTTTTAGCTCTAATCATCCACTGGAAATGTATGTGGAATATTCACCGACAATACTTACAAATATAAGTTCCAACATTTTTCACAATATAGATATTTTTTCAACAAAAGAGATATTGTCTGTCTATTAAATATTTTTAAACATGTAAACTAATTTTTCATCATAGAAATGTAACATTTTGACCATAAAAAATGATTTTAACTACAACGATTAGTTTTAGAAATAAGAAAACAATTAAATCTTATAAAATGTATTCATATATGTACATATATAACCCAATGAAAACGTTTATATTTTTTTGCATATAATGTTCATAAGTGTTTATGCAAGCGAATGTATTATAGATAATTAACTAAACCTTGCTAAAAATAAATTAAGTAAAAAACAAATTTGTAACATGCCGTAAAATTGTCATCCCGCATCATTTGAATGGGGTTTTGTGATTGACTTATAAGGATGAGTTGCTACCCATGTCAACAAGAATTCTTCTTTTCCAGTGGTAGAGTGAGGACAGATAACTCTAGAGTTAAGCGTGTGCTCGTGCGGGAGCAATTTCAGGATGGGTGACCTCCTGGGAAGTTTTCTGCGCGAGCATGGTTGCCATGGGGATAGCGTCCCTAAGACCCCGTGTAATATCCGGAATTTTTATTCCGTTTATTTCCGTAGCAAACCGGATTTTGATCCGTTAATCCCTATCTATCTACTTAGTCGGACACAATATCTCGAAAATTTTATCAATTTATGTAACACCACTTCACATGAAATGATAAGATTTTTATAACAAACCTTAATCCATAAACCCTAATTTAGAACATGACTTGTCTTTGACAATGTCATGATGTCCTAGTGACAAGATCAAGACGAGCCCAAGACGAAGTCAAGACGAGACCATGACAAACTCGTGACAAGGCCATGCATGGACTCGACAAGACAATGACAAGATTTGACAAGGTCCTGACAACATCAGCCCACTATTAATTATTACTTGTCTTCAGCCCATTGCTCACCTATTGGATTCAACTATCCAACCCTTACTTCTTCCTTGTTGACGGACTGGAGCACAATCCAGGAGAGCCTTGTTTACGAGCCCAGTAACAGCTCCCTCCCTGCAGGCCGCACAACTTCCTTCTCCAGCCTAGTTTGGTCTCGCTTGTGTGTTGGCCCAGTGGCATTTTCGAGCCCATCAGGAAGGAGAAGAGCAGCGAGATTCACTCCCCTCTTAACTCTCTTATAACGGTTGCTGAGTGTGCTAAAGATCCTCTCCTGTAACTGCTCTTTGAATTACGCAGAAACAAAGAGCCTGTCAAGCCGTGAACCACATCCCTCTTTTGTCCGAAGCCAGCACTGCACTCTTCCTATCTCTCTCTATCGTTCAATCCTTGCACAGAATACGCCATACTCGTCTCTCTCACCTTCCTTCACGAGACACCAGCTACAGGAGTCCCCAGCCTCTACACGCAGCCATACCAACGAACCTACATGACCAAGTTTGCCTAGCTGCAAACTGGAAACACCCAGCCAGTACCCCGATGATGAGCCGCCTTCAACCTTCTACATATCGCCCAGCAAGCCCCTCCCTTGTTCTCTCACAGCAGACGAAGGACACACCACCAAGCAGCAGGATGGCCAGCCTTCTGCACCCAACGCCGCCTCAACCGGTGAGCCTTTGTTTCTCCCTCTTCTCTTATCTGCTTCATGTCTTCCAACGAATACCAACCTCCCTTGATATAGACAGGAGGACTGAGGCGATCTGGTGTCACCATACGAGCCACACACAAGCACCTGTATACCCCAAACAACAACGATGCAGCCTCACCACGCCTGGTCTTGTCTCTCTTCTATCCAGAAACGGAAATCGAGAGTAGAGATCGACTCAAAGCCATGATCCATCTCGATTGGGCAGAGGGACGCTTCTGTGTCTTTCCCTTGTGCACTGGAGCGTGACTGAACAGACCAGTCGGGCCTCCAACATTACACAACACATATCAGAAGGGGCAAGTATGGTCCTCCCTCCCTATCCTTACCATCTCGTTTCTCATAGTCTTTAACGTCAAGTAACCAGGGAAGATGAGACGGCCAAGGCTGAGTTAGGGAAGATCAATTCCGATCTGGTCCAGGAAAAGGAAGAGGGAGACGTGAGACAGGTAAACTGACTCAATTCGGGCCTGTCTTCTTACATAAAATCACATCTGTAGTATAGTTTGAGAAGTCTCATGTTACCACTCGTTAGTTTCAAACTTGTAACCTGTAGAGTAGTTTTGTGTGGTTTATGTGAGCAGCAAGAATCGAAGGAGGGACCTAAGGCTTGCTCCTTTATTTTCAGAAGTTAGGGTTAAAGTTGTAGACTTTAAGCCCGTAGTTAGATACCTTAGATCGAACATCCACCGTTCAATTGGTGATATGTTAAAGGTGGGTATATGTAGTATATGATATTAAAATTTGAGAACGATTCAATGGTCGGATTTGAAGTTATTAAGCCTCGAAGTATGGTGGTTGCACAGTTTTAGAAAAAAACTCAGATTTTGACTAAGTATAGAGCTTTTGGATTTTTGGAACCATCTTTGAAGATTTGTATAGAGAGTTTGGTTGAAAATTTTAGAGAGATCTTTGGCCTAATGTTTCGTATGCATATCATAGAAGGCTTGGTTAATTTCCTTAGAAATTTTTAGATTTTATTCGGGACTCGTATCATAGGCTAAGGTTAGACCTTAGTGACTTTGTTAAAAGTTAAGAAAAATGGGTAATCTATAAGTTCTACCTAAACTAACTCTTAAGAATTAGATTATGAAATTATGTCCTAAAGAAAGGTTTGGGCATATATTATGGAATCCTTGAGAGTTTCGGGACTAGGGGTAAAATGGTCATTTTACCTTAGGAGGACCTTTTAGTATTTTCTCTTGAAGGGATGATACATCTTAGAAGTTATAGACTCCTAATAATATGGAATGTATTCTGATACACGTGCCCTTATGACAGGCAGTTGAGTCCCAACAGTTGCGGACCGAGTTGAGATAACAGGAATCGAGTTTCGATTCAGGTAAGTCCTTTGGGCTTACTTAGCTGACTTCTAGATATGAGTGTGGATAATGATGGTGGTGTGTGAATGAGATGTTTATAGTTATATTTTAGTCGTAAATATCTTCCGACCTATACTTTGGCCTAAGAGTAACGGGCGGTGGCATCCTGCTCAGTTAGCCTGAGGGCGCTGGGGGTTTCTTTAGGGAATAGTCCACACTCGGTTTGTAGTGATGCTACCGGCGTAGATTAGCTAGACCTACACCCAGTTGGATAAGGAACGGAGGCGAGAACTCTTAAGATTTCTCGTGCCACAACCGATAAAATAGAATAAGGTGAACCACTTAATTTCTAGATAATAATCGGTTTGTGTGCCAGCATGATGCTTGTTTTATGTTATCCTGTTTGTGCTTGTGCTATCTTTATTCTACTGATATTTAGACTGTTAGCTAACGGTTTATCCGTGTTGTAGATTTGTCGAGATAGACAGTTGCAGAGAGATCCGGGACGGACGACCAGCCGGGTCCACGTACTCATTAGATGGGGACGGGGAAGTCTTCCATATGGCATGCATGTTATGTATCTATATATATATATATGTTTGTAAGGCTGTCACATGTGTACATTCATACCATAAAAACATTATGTTTTGAAAATTGTTTTATATACATTTGTGCCTTGTTGTAAGATCCTAGTAAAATTGTTGTTAAACCAAGGTCGGGATCCATTGTGAGGTCCTAACCAGTAACTCTCCGAGTTCCAAGAACTTGGGGTGTTACAACATGGTATCAAAGCTCTGGGTTGGCAACAATGGCACTTGGAATCTTCTGAAAGACCGAATGTAGAAATAACTAGAACCCGAAAGGGATCTGAAGAGTTCAAAATGAATTTCCACTCCAAAGTCATGTGCATAGTCGGGTTGTTGGGATAGTAGTACGTCGGACCACCATCGCTCTCCGCAGATCTCTACAGCTGAGTATGATAGTAAATAGTATATGGACTTACAATATTGTACACTTAAGTATGTTATATGGATATGTACATATGTACATGTAGCATGTTAGCACCCTAAAAAATAATTCCTATTATCCTATAGTTGAGATATAACGATGTTGACATTGCCTCGTGATAAAATGTTAGTAGTTTAGGAGTATCAATACAAGATAATGGAATCAGCCCTCGGAGCGGAATACTAGATCTAGCATACACTCTGGTGACTCTTACAAGTATTCCGAAGGATGGGTGCACAAGAAGGTGAAGATTGCGAGACGATTCTTAACAACAATAACAATTAGATGAGGAAGAATAGAATATCAACTCCAAAAGAAGTAATATAAAGCCATTCAAGGGACTTAACGGATTGAAGGCGAGAAATGAAACTCCAAGATGCATATAAGGACTGATAAGAAGCATAGATGGAAGAGGACAATATCGGAATACAAATGAAGCAGGGTAGAGTACAACTACACTTAGCGGGTAGAATGGCAGTGCAATCAAGGTGGACGACGCATAGGTAAATGTGGGCCTAAGAGTACAAGGAAGAGATGGTGTTGACCCCGAGGTGAAGAATTGAAGGAGTACAAAGACAAATGAGTTTAAAGACGTGAAATAAATTTCATCATCATAGAGGCGGTTGGACTTACTCAGAGATACAAGAGTTGCAAGAAATCATGACATAAGTATTAAACATAGGAGAAGCCTGAAATTAAGACAACGGAATTCTATAAAGGTGGCATTACAACACAACACCAGACTAAAGGAAGAATGTGGGAAAGTGATTTTAGTGGACTAGAGAATCCACAATAACTTCTCATTTAAATAAAGATCTAAGTTACCAATATTAACGTTTATATCAGAGAACCGCAAACAGACGATGAGCAAAGTAATAAGAATTGTGAAAACTTAATAAACTCAGTGACGACAGATGAGTGTAAGGACTAGACTCATAAGAGTATAGTGACCCCATAAGAGAACAAGAGAAGTGCAGACTTGGAAGGAGCTAAAGGTGTATTAACAAAGAAACTGGAGGAGATAGATTTTACCAAGTTTATCAAACTTCAAAAGAGATAGAAGAACAATAAGTCCGTGATCTTATAGAAGGTCAACTACGGACTAGTTGGTAATAACTGAGACATAACACGTGCTGGTCAACTAGTGGTAACCGGTTGGAAGATAAGGAGAATAACTACAGACTTATAGAAGACCTAGAGAGGACCATTGATGTCAGATGGACGACACAGTTGGAATCAAGAAATGGAGTTAGCTCACGGAGGAATTGGAGGTTTGAAATGTAGAACGAGCCAAAGGAGCATAATAGAGATGAGCTCGAGTAAGTAGTGCTCATCAGGAAAATCAATGACAAAATGGGTATGTGAAAAGTAATCCGGGGAATTGAGACAAGTCCATTATAGACTAAACGACATCAACCGAGGACGTGCAAGTGTTGTCTTGTATTGACGAGTTGTGTGACGTCAAGAAGAGGTAATTGTGACTGTGGACCTATGGAGTAGCTTTACCGACCCCTTAGGGGATTTTCTCAAATAGGTACCGGAAACCTTCTTGCCTGAACTAAAGGTATAAGAGAATCGTGTTAGAGATTCTTGCTGGCTGGTTAAGATCAAACTCCGATCGAGTCAGGGAGTTTGGATCCGTGTTAAAAGAATTAAGAAAGTAGACAGAAAAGTTCGTCTTCCAACCGTTATATTATTCCCTTAAGCCAAGTAAGGAAGGTATTTGGTACTTCACCCAGTTAGGACTTATGGTGTAACTGAGAGAAAAGTTTGAGGTTAATCAGTTTGGAGTCGTAGGAAAGGCTTGTATGACAAGTGGGTGGCAACAACATAAATCAGAGTAGCGCAGCAGAAGTGTGGTGAGTCCTAACCCACGAAGCAAAAAGTTCATTGATATAGAAAAATAACGTGTCGAGTTTAAGATGATAGTAGTTATGGTAATACATTTAGTTGGAAGGAACCCGAAAAAGGCTACATTTGCAACCAGTAACCGCACTTATATAAAGAATAGTCTAGGAGTGGAGTACATGGAATTTAGTATCGAAATGGAGCTGAGTTGCGTTTGGCATCCGAGGAATATTCTAGGTCCAGTAAAAGTGGGGATATAGGAGTACAATGTTGATGGTGTGTTAGCATTTCTTGAGTAGTTATGATCAAATGATGGTGATGTGAGATCACCTTGTGTGGAGCGCTGTCATTCCGGACACACTCTATGTCACGTAAGATCTTGGATATGGCGTAAGCAGTTTGGGTTAAGCTAAAGATTTATAAATAATATGATGACGTCGATAGAACACAAAGATAGACAACCGGATATTGATTATTAAGTTATATCAAGTTTAAGACCAAAAATGAGCAGATGATGATTCTTCAATAGAGGAACCATATGACTGAGTCATATTAAGAGACAAGACAAAGTGAGTTGTTATACAACTAGCCTTAAGCACTTAGTAAAGTGTCGGGAGGTGTATAAGGGTGATATCCTGGATTGGACACATGGAACTTGGAGGTGAATTGTGTAGGACAACCATGTGAGACTTTAAAGCGGTTTAGAAGTGTAACCAATTTTTACACGGATTCTGTGGAGAGGTACCTACCATACACAATTAAGGTCACCAAATTGGAAAGTCAGACTGTTGAGCCGAATGATACTGGTGAAATATCCGGTAACCACTCTAGAACATGGTAGCAGACGCTTGTAACCTGAGTACATGAAAAGATTTGAGAGTCAGTGGTTTATGAAAAGCCAACGAGGCTACATGGGATATGGCGTATAGTATGAGACGTAACCTTTTAAAGATCTATGCCAAGACAATCTCAACCTCAAGAAGGACGAGTTAGGGCTTGACCCTGTAAATGGGGTGGTAGTAGACTGTCTGACGAAGACCGCACGCTTCATTCTGATTAAGGAAACGTGGCCGGTAAGCTGTCTAGCTGAAGAGTTACCAGACATATTGTGAGACTCCATGGAGTACAGAGGACTATCGTCTCTGACAGGGATGGACGTTTCACCGCGAGATTTTGGCAACAGGTACACACTGTAGTGGGGACGAGTCTCCACTTTACCATTGCTTATCACCCACAAACCGACGGTCAGTCTGGGAGGACCATCCAGATATTAGAGGACATTTTGCGAGCATGGGTACTGGATTGGGGACATGTATGGCCTGATCACCTTCCCCTTGTAGAGTTTTCATATAATAACAGTTGGCACGCGTCTATTGGGATGGCCCCGTATGAGGCTTTGTACGGGCGGAGATGTCGTACACCATTGTGCTGGGATGAGCCCAACAAAGCGGATGAAGTAGCTCCAGATCAGATACAGGATGACATCATCAGGATTGCCTTGATCTGAGAGCGGATGTTAGCAGCTCAGAGTCCTCAGAAATCCTACGCCGATAAGAGGTGTCGACCTATGGAGTTTAGAGTAGGCGCACAAGTGTGGTTGAGAGTATCACAGACGAGAGCCGTCCAGCATTGCAGCATTAAGGGGAAGCTGAGTCCCCGTTATGTCGGACCATTTGAGATCTTGGAGAGAGTCGGGGAGGTTGCCTACAGACTAGCCCTACTACCGAGATTGGAAGGAGGTCCATCCGGTCTTTCATGTATCTCACCTAAGAGAGTATATACCGGACCCGAGATACGCCACCAACCACGAGGATCTGATAGTTGAGCCCGACCACACTTTTGTGGAATATCCAGTAACCATCCTTGAGCGCAGTACCAGACGTCTGCGTTCCAAGGAGATACCGATGTTAAGGATCCAGTGGTCTAGACGAGGGTCGATGAGGCTACCTGAGATACGGAGGAGAGTATTAGACGTAGTTATCCTGAGTTCTTTGCGGGGCTAGCCTCTACCTCTGTACCGACGGGTTTGAACATACACGTTATTTGCACGACTTTTGTGATTATATATTAGAATGAGTGATTATGTTTTATGTGATGTCTGAATAAGATGATTGAGTAGTTTTTTTTTCGTGCTAGAAAAAGAGGTTAAAGATTTAGTGGGATCAAAGTATACAAGTTTAGGGTGAGAGTTGTTTGGGTAGATACCTTATTCTAAGTTTTGGGACGAAACTAATTTTAAAGGGGTACTGATGTAATATCCGGAATTTTTATTCCGTTTATTTCCATAGCAAACCGGATTTTGATCCGTTAATCCCTATCTGTCTACTTAGTCGGACACAATATCTCGAAAATTTTATCATTTTATGTCACACCACTTCACATGAAATGATAAGATTTTTATAACAAACCTTAATCCATAAACCCTAATTTAGAACATGACTTGTGTTTGACAAGGTCATGATGTCCTAGTGACAAGATCAAGATGAGCCCAAGACGAAGTCAAGACGAGACCATGACAAGGCCATGCATGGACTGGACAAGACAATGACAAGATTTGACAAGGTCCTGACAACATCAACCCATTCTTAATTATTACTTCTCTTCAGCCCATTGCTCTCCTATTGGATTCAACTATTCAGCCCTTACTTCTTCCTTGTTGACGGACTGGAGCACAATCCAGGAGAGCCTTGTTTACAAGCCCAGTAACAGCTCCCTCCCTGCAGGCCGCACAACTTCCCTCTCTAGCCTAGTTTGGTCTCGCTTGTGTGCTGGCCTAGTGGCATTTTCGAGCCCATCAGGAAGGAGAAGAGCAGCGAGATTCACTGCCCTCTTAACTCCCTTATAACGGCTGCTGAGTGTGCTAAAGTTCCTCTCCTGTAACTGCTCCTTGAATTACGCAAAAACAAAGAGCCTGTCAAGCCGTGAACCACGTCCCTCTTTTGTCCGAAGCCAACACTGCACTCTTCCTATCTCTCTCTATCGTTCAATCCCTGCACAGAATACGCCATACTCGTGTCTCTCACCTTCCTTCACGAGACACCAGCGACAGGAGTCCCCAGCCTCTGCACGCAGCCATACCAACGAACCTGCAGGACCAAGTTTGCCTAGCTGCAAACTGGAAACACCCAGCCAGTACCCCGATGATGAGCCGCCTTCAACCTTCTGCATATCGCCCAGCAAGCCCCTCCCTTGTTCTCTCACAGCAGACGAAGGACGCACCACCAAGCAGTAGGATGGCCAGCCTTCTGCACCCAACGCCGCCTGAATAGGTGAGCCTTTGTTTCTCCCTCTTCTCTTATCTGCTTCATGTCTTCCAACGAATACCAACCTCCCTTGATATAGACAGCAGGACTGAGGCAATCTGGTGCCACCATACAAGCCACACACAAGCACCTCTATACCCCAAACAACAACGATGCAACCTCACCACGCATGGTCTCGCCTCTCTTCTGTCCAGGAACTGAAATCGAGAGTAGAGATCGAGTCAAAGCCATGATCCATCTCGACTGGGCAGAGGGACGCTTCTGTGTCTTTCCCTTGTGCACTGGAGCGTGACTGAACATACCAGTCGGGCCTCCAGCATTACACAACACATATCAGAAGGGGCGAGTATGGTCCTCCCTCCCTATCCTTACCATCTCGTTTCTCATAGTCTTTAACGTCAAGTAACGAGGGAAGATGAGACGGCCAAGGCTGAGTTAGCGAAGATCAATTCCGATGTGGTCCAGGCAAATGAAGAGGGAGACGTGAGATAGGTAAACTGACTCAATTCGGGCCTGTCTTGTTACATAAAATCACATCTGTAGTATAGTTTGAGAAGTCTCTTGTTACCACTCGTTAGTTTCAAACTTTTAACATGTAGAGTAGTTTTGTGTGGTTTATGTGAGCAGCAAGAATCGAAGGAGGGACCTAAGGCTTGCTCCTTTATTTTCAGAAGTTAGGGTTAAAGTTGTAGACTTTAAGCCCGTAGTTACATACCTTAGATCGAACATCCACCGTTCAATTTTTGATATGTTAAAGGTGGGTATATGTAGTATATGATATTAAAATTTGAGAACGATTAAATGGTCGGATTTGAAGTTATTAAGCCTCGAAGTATGGTGGTTGCACAGTTTTAGAAAAAACTCAGATTTTGACTAAGTATAGAGCTTTTGGATTTTTGGAACCATCTTTGAAGATTTATATAGAGAGTTTGGTTGAATGTTTTAGAGAGATCTTTGGCCTAATGTTTAGTATGCATATCATAGAAGGCTTGGTTAATTTCCTTAGAAATTTTTAGATTTTATTCGGGACTCGTATCATAGGCTAAGGTTAGACCTTAGTGACTTTGTTAAAAGTTAAGAAAAATGGGTAATCTATAAGTTCTACCTAAACTAACTCTTAAGAGTTAGATTATGAAATTATGTCCCAAAGAAAGGTTTGGGCATATATTATGGAATCCTTGAGTGTTTCGGGACTAGGGGTAAAATGGTCATTTTACCTTAGGAGGACCTTTTAGTATTTTCTCTTGAAGGGATGATACATCTTAGAAGTTATAGACTTCCAATAATATGGAATGTATTCTGATCCACGTGCCCTTATGACAGGCAGTTGAGTCCCAACAGTTGCGGACCGAGTTGAGATAACGGGAATCAAGTTTCGATTCAGGTAAGTCCTTTGGGCTTACTTAGCTGACTTCTAGATATGAGTGTGGATAATGATGGTGGTGTGTGAATGAGATGTTTATAGTTATATTTTAGTCGTAAATATCTTCCGACCTATACTTTGGCCTAAGAGTAATGGGCGGTGGCATCCTGCTCAGTTAGCCTGAGGGCGCTGGGGGTTTCTTTAGGGACTAGTCCACACTCGGTTTGTAGTGATACTACCGGCGTAGGTAAGCTAGACCTACACCCAGTTGGATAAGGAACGGAGGCAAGAACTCTTAAGATTTCTCGTGCCATAACTGATAAAATAGAATAAGGTAAATCACTTAATTACTAGATAATAATCGGTTTGTGTGCCAGCATGATGCTTGTTTTATGTTATCCTGTTTGTGCTTGTGCTATCTTTATTCTACTGATATTTAGACTGTTAGCTAACGGTTTATCCGTGTTGTAGATTTGTTGAGATAAACAGTTGCAGAGAGATCCGGGACGGATGGCCAGCCGGGTCAACGTACTCATTAGATGGGGACGGGGAAGTCTTCCATATGGCATGCATGTTATGTATCTATATATATATATATATATATATATATATATATATATATATATATTTTTGTATGGCTGTCACATGTGTACATTCATACCATAAAAACATTATGTTTTGAAAATTGTTTTATATACATTTGTGCCTTGTTGTAAGATCCTAGTAAAATTGTTGTTAAACCAAGGTCGGGACCCATTGTGAGGTCGTAACCAGTAACTCTCCGAGTTCCAAGAACTTGGGGTGTTACACCCCGGGTCTTACAGATGGTATCAGAGCTATCCCTGAGTTACAAGTGTGCTTGCCCTAGTAGGTGGTCACTCGGCTCGGTAGATGGTCCTTGGCCTGACGTGGACGTCAGGAGTTTAAGTGGGGGAGATTCTAACATCCCGTAAAACTGTCATCCCGCATCATTTGAATGGGGATTTGTGATTGACTTATAAGGATGAGTTGTTACCCATTTCAACAAGAATTCATCTTTTGCAGTGGTAGAGTGAGGACAAATAACTCTAGAGTTAAGCGTACTCGTGCGAGAGCAATTTCATGATGGGTGACCTCCTGTGAAGTTTTCTGCGCAATCATGGTTGACATTGCGACATCGTCCCTAAGACCTCCGGTCTTCCAATATTTTGTATTATATAAGTATTTTTCGTAGATGGAAAATACTGATATTACATTATTAAAAAAGGTGGTTCTTGGCCATATACACAACGATATTATAATATATGGTAAAACATCATTTTTTTTTAAGATTGACACAATACTATTATGTATACAAACATGTTATTTAGTTAACCAATGTGGTTCTTGGCCATGTACACAAGTATATTAAAATTCATGGTGAAGATAATTTACTTACCAAAAAAAAAAAAGATTCCTTTGTGTAGAAAACATTCACTCCTCTTCATATATATATGTTATAATAAGCAACATATCCTTTTTGATTTAGAGAATAAAATGACATACACTAAATTAATACTTGTGCTATTGTTTCACTTAACTTTATTTTGTTTTATCGAAGGAAGACCAAATAATGCAAAAGAAAAATACCCCCTTCATTTCTATGTATACCAAAAAAAAAAAATTCTACATTCTTGGTCATTACACCGCGACGACCGTGATCCATCAACACGATCACCAAAACAATCAAATAATTTAGATTCCAATGTATACCTAAATTTATTCAAGGGCCACATGTTCCACCTTCTTGGCCAAGAAAGGTTCATTCACCACCGAAACGAGGATCCACTAATAAGACCATCTTTTCTCGGCGACGATGATCCACAGCGCCGAGCACCAAAGTTTTTTTTACAAAAACAAAGAATACTATGTGGAATTGTCTCCTACATAACATATCTTATATTATTCCTTAAATTTATTTATTGAGATTTGTATACGTATGTTGTGGTCTTTTTGGTCATGAAATTGTAACACCCCTAATTCTCAAAACTCGGGGAGTTACTAGTTAAGACCTCACAATGGGTTCCGACCTTAGTTCGACAACAACTTAACTAGATCTTACAACAAGACACAAATAAGGAAAAACCGAATATCATAAAACAAGGTTTGAAACGTCATGAATTTGACTAAATACCAACAACCAACGACAATATCTTTGAAGCAAAGTCTAAGAACAACATAAAAATGAAGATCAACAATAACGTATGGACACCATCCCATCCTATTGAGTACGAAAACCCGGCTGACCACTACCTTCCGGATCACTCGGCACCAACTCTAACCTGTAGAACTTCTAAACAACAATATAAACAACTTTTAGCTGAATATCCAAATATAAGTAGAGAAATATCAGCAGAAACACATATAAAGCAAGAATATAACAATCATCATGCTGGCACACAAAGCCGATTATTATCTTGTAGTTTAGGTGATTCACTTCAGTCCGTTTAAGGTGGTGGCACGAGACGTTTAAGACTCTCGCCACCGTTTATATCCAGTTGGTGTGGTTCGGCATATCTCCCCGTATACCATCTGGAGCGGTTCGGTATCCTTCCCACAAACCATGTCTGGCCTAGTCCAAAAGATCCTCCCAGTCGTGCTTGGGCTACTAGGCAGAATGCCACCACCCATTACTCTTGGGCCAATTAAGGGTCGGTTATAGTTAAAGTAATAAATAACAGATAAACATAAAATCAATCACCACTATAATCACTCACACCAACATCTAGAATTAAGCTAAGTAAGCCCAAAGGACTTACCTGAATCAAGTCACAATTCTCGATATCTCAAAAACCCGATCCGCAATGAAAGTATCAACCTCCTAATATAAAAGGAAAGTTGATCATATGATATTCCAACCTCTTAGAAGTTCTCAACTTCTAAGATTCTAAAGGTTATTCCAACGGAAATTGTAACACCCGAATTTGCGGGACTCGGGATGCTAGGGGCGAAGACCTCACAATGGGTCCCGACCCTTAGCTTGACAACAATTTCACCCGATCTTGCAACAAGACACAAATAAAGGCCAAAACGAAATACATTATTATGCAATGCAATGAAACCCGAAACCATACAAACAAATGACTTCGGCCGAGATACAACCCGAAGACCCAACACCATACATGCGACATACAATATACAATGAATACAAAACTAAAACATGACTCCAACTAAAACCCTTCCTAAAATGTACGGAACCCCGACTGCCCACTCTTCCGGATCTCTCGGCCGCATTCCTAACCTGTAAGCCAACTACAACATCGGTATAAAGCCGTTAGCTAATACTCGAGGCATTAGAATCAAGGTGAAAGGCACAAACACAAGAAAATCATCATAAACACACATCATACTCCAAATCACGCAAATCCGGTTTATTATCTTTTTATTATTAAGTCATATCCCGTTCTAATTCAACTTATTTTGTGACATGAGAACCTCCCGAAACTCGCCTCGGTCTCCACTTACCGGCATCAAATGGTACTGATGCATCCGACCGTCTACAAGCCCGAGCTAGTCACCGAGTACCTCCTCGCTCTCGCAAGAGCTAGGTAGTGATGTCACCGCCCGTTAACATACACTTGGGCAAAATAATATAAAGGTCGGTGGTCCTATTTCCGGTTTAGTTGTTGTAACGTAAACGATAAACACACACCACCAAACACACATCGAAACTAATACAAATAATACGAGCTAAGTAAGTCCGGAAACTTACCTTGTCCCAAACGCTAACTCAGGCAACACTCTCGCTTCCCTCGGGAAGAAGTCTACACCTGCTCACAACAAGATATCTATATCAACAACTCGCTCAACTCAAGAAGTGTTAGACTTCTACACAAATGATTTATGCAAGATCATTTGACTCTAATTCTAGGACCGCATCCTAGAATCCCTCATGCTCACATCATAGTCAACACAAGCTAGAAGTCCTTAGACTTCTAGACCGTATGATCTCGCAAGATCATAACCCATAACACATAGTGGGATAAACATGCCTAGTCCAAACAAACTCAAAGGTAACAACACCATGCTAGGATAAGTCAATCCTAAGCTCCAAAATCCCACAAGATCACACAACCCCAACCTCGAGCCTTAGAACGCTCACAAGATCAACCATATAACTTAAAGCCATAAACAACCTCACAAGATAATATCAACACTCAAGCCTTACAAAATTTTACAATCCTCAAACACTCACCTAAGGTCCAAAGCCACTACTTGGCATTCATTCTAAGCTATGCTAGATCCAACCTAGCATGATACTACTAAACATAACTAGATCGAAGTAGGATCATAATCTCGGGGAAGAGGGTACTCACGTGACGTCAAAAGACGGAAGACGATCTATTGATGTCGATATGAATTCGTTGGCCTTAATCGGGGCGCTTCCGAACCTAGCACCAAAATAAACCAATTTAGAATAACGCTAAATTTGGGCATAGTATATAGAGTATATAAAATAAGAATAAACACCGTAATAAAAACCGAGTCAAAATATCAAAAACACTTTCCGGGTAAATTATCCAATAAATACAACTATAAGAATACCCCGTAATTAAAATCCAAGGTTAAAAACCGCTAACACATTTTCCGGGGCCAAATATATCGTTCCATAAATATGGGTCATAAACCGCAATCAACTTTTCCGGCCAAGATATGAAACTAAAGAAATAGTCGAGAGAGAGAGATAACCGAGGCAAGGTTGTCACAAGGGAGGTTAGCAAGGGGTCGGGCTAGGGACACAGAATAAGTTGCGTGGCAGGGCTCGATGGTTTGCAAAGAGAGAGAGACCAGGCTAGAGGCCGGGGGTGCCGTGCACAGGATAAAGAAGAAGGAAATAAAGAAGCAGGAAAAGAAAATTAAATAAATAAAACAAGTGAAAATAGGAAAATAAATAGAGTATCATATAAACTAGGTAAAAATTAATAGGAACGAGATTTTTCGGATCGGGAAAATTTTCCGAATTTTTCCGTAAATAATAATTTGGATACACGCGAACGTATCCAAAATATAATTATACTCGAGAAAAAATAATTTACGCTGAAAAATACTTTTAAAACATTTAAGCTACTACAATATCGATAAAAGTACGAAAATAAATATCGAAAAAGCACCCAATAAACGGGGCATTACAGAAATTACCAAAATACCCTTATAAGGGTAAAAAGACTATTTTATCCCTGGGTCTCAAAACCCTAAAAATATTCCTAGAATATTTCTCAACTTCCTATGAAGCCCAAATCTAAAATTCCTAATAAAAAATCTCTCATCTTTCTATGTTATGCAATCCACTCATATATTCCATACTTAGCCTAAATATAAGCTTTTCCGAAACTGCACTACGAGCCTACTTTAGAACCTTATAGATCTAGATCCTACCGTTGGATTGACTCCAACTTTTGATACGACACACACTACATATCCCTTTATAATATACTAATTATTGAATCGTGGAAACTAATTTTAAAGCAACGAAACCTAGGCTAGAAGATGATTGCACAACATATTTCTGAATTTCAAAATAAGTGGTGAAAAGGGAGTTCAGTGTTCGATTCTTACCCCAAGCCATTATGTGTGTCTTACCTCACTCTCCAGTTCGAATCCTTCTCAATAGCTAACAAATTGTACGTTTATTGATACCAAAAAGTCCCTGGTTCGAATCCTGTACACGACAATACCTCAATATCCTTTCATTCTTGTATCAGTAACTTGGAGGGGAGTCAAATTGGCTTACCCAACGAATCTGTAGTCGGTCAGGGAAGGTGGTTCGGTGGTAGCCTTACTCCTGTGTATAGACGATTAGTTGGGGTGCCCGACGAAGTTCTCGACTCTCCCCAATGTCAGAAAGCAGCAACCATGATCCGGATCTAAGTGGAGAAGTGTGAAATCTCACCAGAATAAAGATGACCGACTTGAAGTCGGGATGTCACCAGTATAGGATGAGAAAAGAAAGGACATACGTAAGACGGCATTTCGGACCCGGTATGGTCGCTACAAGTTGTTGTAAAATCGTTGGGCTCACGAGTGCGATTGACGAGTTAGAGGTAATATAAATGAGTATTCATCTATTTCAAAATCGGGTTGCAGTGGTGGCGTACAACTTGTGGTGTTTTAGGCGGTTCCAATATGGACCATAGCCTAATGTTAGTAATGACAACTATTGATGCGTGAAATGTACTAATGATTCTTTATGTTCTGATTGTTGACGACTTCTTGTTGTACTCTCTGAGTTGAGAGGAACAAGCATGACACGGGACGACAGTAATAAAGGTTATGCGGGATAATAATTATGAGCAGAGTTATCTAAGTGGGAGTTAGGACGTTTGAGGTGACTTCCTAAGACATGTAGTGACAACGAGAGAGATCAAGTTGATCCAACATAGACCAAGTTGGTATCTTAGGTGCTACCTCCAAGGAATGTTGGGGAGGTGTAATATCCGGAATTTTAATATCCGTTTAATTCGAGACAAACCGGAACTCAACCGGTTTAGACATTTCCTTCATTATTGTCATTTTATGGGACACCAGGTTCTTCAATTTTTTTTAAACTTTTATGCGAGGTTTTTACTCACATAAAATATGCAGGAACGATCTAGATTTTCTTAACCATCAAAAGAGTTCGATTCTTTTAGAACTCCTCCCCTCTTTCACGCTCTAACCCTAGAAGCCTTCTCCTCCGTTTCTCACACTCTTGGTCGTCTCCTAGAGAAATTCAAGCACCAACCACTGCCACCTACACACAGCTCTCAACCTCGTCTCTCCCTCACAGCGTCACGGCCTGCCAAACCTCGTCCTTCCTTCTCCAACTATCGACAACAACACTTAGCGGATGGGTCTCGTCTTCTCCAGTAGCAGCGCAACCCAGATAGGAACCATCGGCAGCAGGCATCCCCTTCGGACACACCACACAGGCGGACGTTAGCCCTCCCTTACAAGTCGTCACGCAACAGCAAGACGGTTCCCACCCTTGCCGCTTTTGGTTGCAGCCTCGTCAGCCTATAGTCGCGCCAAAGACAACAACCCCAAGGCTGCTGAGCCTTCACCGCCCCTACAGTTAGATCTCGCCGCCCTCATGGCTTGTACTCAGGAGCTCAAGCAAACCAGCAGACTTGGGCTCCGCCGTTCCTTGTCTATGTGTCGTAGTCATGCCTCCTTGTAGATGAGTAAGACCTCACTCCTTCTTCCTTTCTTTACTTCAGTCATATATGTGCTTATAGTTGATGCTAAACCATGTTAGAGCCCATATATTTCAGTCAAGGGGGCAACTTCATGGAGCTGTTGTATCTTTCTCAACTTTCCAATATTGACGAGCAGTCAACTTTGGGTCTAGATTTAGGTAAGTTAGACTCTTCCTTTGTTTTTGATTTTTGGATATATTATAGTCAGTATTTCAGTGTAGAACATACTACAATTTGAAAGGGATCTGATTTACAATTTGAGAGTTATGGTGTCCCAAAGTTGGCTCCTCATGCAGTTTTATAAGTGTGCTGAGTGTCGAGAAAAACTGAGTGTGATGTAGTTTTGTGAGATAGTTTTGAATAGGTTTTGATCTCTGTTCGACTTGGATTTCGGATCTGTCATAGTTAGGATTACATAGTATTATATATCAAAATTTGAGAGGATT
Source organism: Fagopyrum homotropicum (assembly GCA_033239125.1). Taxonomy (NCBI): domain Eukaryota; kingdom Viridiplantae; phylum Streptophyta; class Magnoliopsida; order Caryophyllales; family Polygonaceae; genus Fagopyrum; species Fagopyrum homotropicum. Next base: position 54,234,643 of record BSWB01000002.1, read on the forward strand.
TCGTCAAGAGATTTCAGAGTTATGATTTTTCAAAGTCGAGGCTGTAAGCATTTTTCTGGATGTTGCTGATATTTTCTAAGTACTTAATATATTTATTTCTGTACAGTCATGTTTGGACTTAAGTTTAAATACCTTAGAAATATATTCTACTGTTTAGTTTTTAGTATGTTCTAGAGTGTCATGCATAAGATGATGTATTAAAAATTTAGGTTGATCCAACGGTTAGATGTAGATTTATTAAGATCCAAAGTTGACTGGTTGAGTAGTTAAGAAATACTCAGTTTTTGGCTGAGTCTGAATTTCTGGTTTGTGATCCGACATTGGGAATTTGTGCAGAAGTGGTTATTTGGTATTTTTGAGAAATTCTTACTTCTATGGATAGAGTGCATAACATAGGAGACTTAGAGAGTTTTGTTAGAACTTTTATATTTTTATTCGAGGCTCGTATCATAGGATAAAGTTGGATCCTAGTGACCTTTCTGAGAAGTGAGGAGAATGTGTGTTTCTTTCTAGTTTCTACCTAAACTCATTCTTAAAAGTCAGAATATGAATTTTTTTTGTCCCAAAGAAGAGGATAGACATATTTTATGGGATTTTTGGATGTTTCGGAACCAAGGGTAAAATGGTCATTCTACCCTAGGAGGGTATCTTAGTAATTTCTCTTTTGTTAGAATCTTACGTCTTAGAAGTCATAGACTTCTAAGTGTAAAGGAGATGTTTTGATCCACTTGCCTCTTGTGACAGCCAATTGAGTAATCTATGGTTGTTGACCGGGTTGAGATTTTAAGAGTAGAGATTGATTCAGGTAAGTCCTTTCGTCTTACTCAGCTAGCTTCTGGATATGAGTGTGTATAATGATAGTGGTGTTTGAATGATGTGTTTAAAATCATACTTATTGTTAATTATCGACCGACCTACATATTTGGCCTAAGAGTAACGGGCGGTGGCATTCTGCTCAGTTAGCCCAAGGGCGCCGAGGGTTTCTTTAGGGACTAGTCCATACTTTGTTTGTAGTGATGCTACCGGCGGAGGTGTGCTAGACCTACATCGGTTGGAAAACGAACGGAGGCGAAAAATCTTATGATTTCTCGTGCCACAAATTTAAACGGAATAAAGTGAATCACCTAAGTTATCAGATAATAACCGGGTTGTGTGCCAGCATGATGGGTGCTTACGTTACCTTGTTTGTGTTTGTGCTATCTTTATTCTACTTATATTTAGATTGTTAGCTAACGAGTTATACGTGTTGTAGATTTTGTAGAGTAGACAGTTGCAGAGAGATCCTGGACGGATGGTCAGCCGGGTCCACGTACTCATTAGATGGGGACGGGGAAGTGTTCCTTTCGGCATGCGTGTTATATTATTATATATATATATATATGTTTTGTAAGGATGTCAAGTGTTGTTCATTCATACAAATATTGTTTGTTATTTTTAAACAATTTAAATACATTTGTGCCTTGTTGTAAGATCCTAGTAAAGTTGTTGTCAAACTAAGGTCGAGACCCGTTGTGAGGTCCTAACTAGTAGCTCCATGAGTTCTAAGAATTTGGGGTGTTACAACATGGTATCTGAGCTCTAGGTTGGCAACAATGACACTTGAAATCTTTTAAAAGACTGAATGTATAAAAGAACTAGAACCCGAAAGGGGTCTAAGATTTTCAAAACGGATTTTTGTTTTTACACACGTGCATAGTCGGGTTGTTGGGTTAGTAGTACGTCGGATCACCATCGTTCTTCGTGGATGTCTGCAACTTGGAATGATAGGTTAGTTAGTATATAGACTTATTTTGATATGTTTTAATGTACTATTATATATGTGTATGTGTAGCATGTTAGTATCCTAAAGGATATCTTATATCCTTTAGTTGTGATATCATGAAGTGATTATCGCCTCATGATAAATCGGTAGCGGACTTGAAGAGTTTTCAACACGAAACAATGGATTCAGACCTAGGATGTAGTGTTATACCCTGGTGGGCGTTCTGGTGACCCTATAAATCATCCGAGGAACGGGTGGGCAAAGAAGTAAAGATGTTTAGATAATTTTCACCACAAGTACAACCCGATGACAAAGAAATTCCCGAGTCAGTTTAGATAGAAAGAATAGGAAGTCATGCAAGGGACTTGGTCGTATGAAGCCGAGATATGAATTAGAAGAACCATGCAAGAGACGACAAGAGATCGGATTAGTGATAACAATAAGGGAACAAGAATCATATAGAACGGAGTAAAACCAAGATTTGCGGAGTAAAGGACATTGCGTCCGCCATATGCAAGCATTGGCATGAGAGTACAAAGAAGATAGGGTGTTGACCCAGTTTTGAGAGATTAAAGGGTACAAAGATAGGGAGTGAGTTTAATGACGAGAAATAAATTTTGTTACCATGGAAGCAGGTGGAGTCCTTCAAGGATATGAGAATTTTGAAAGAAATTTCAACTTAAGTATCAAAGAAACTAGAAGTATAAAACTTAGACAACGAATTTCTATAAATGTAGCATGATCAAAACAACACAAATCAAGGGGAAGAATGTGGGAAAGTGATTTTGGTGGACTAGAGAGTCCACAATAACTTCTCATTCATATAAATATTTAAGGTACCAACATTAACGGTCATAATAGACAACCGCAAACAGAGGATGAACAAAGTAAGAAGAATCGTGAAGACACGCTTACAAGTTATTGTAGAAGACTTGATAAACTCATTGATGACATATGAATGCTATGACTAGACTCAGAAGAGTATATTGATCTCATAAGAGCACAAGAGAAGTGCAGACCGTGGAAAAAGCTAAAGGGGTATTAACAAAGAAACTGGAGGAGATAGATTTTCACCAAGTGTATCAAACTTCAAAAGAGATAGAAGAACAATAAGTCCGTGATCTTATAGAAGGTCAACTACATACTAGTTTGTAAGAACTGAGACATAGCACGTGCGGGTCAACTAGTTGTAACTAGTTGGCAGATAAGGAGAATAACTAGACTTTTGAAAGAATTTTATAGACATCTGGAGGACCCTTCAAGAGATCAAGGACGACAAATGTGAAGCTAAATCGATACAAGTACTAGTACTCTTAATAGTAACATGGAGTGAGTTCGAGCCAGTAACTCTAATTAAGAACTTAAGAAGAAAGACTAGACGGCCAGGAATGACCCCCTTATGTCATTTGAAACCAAGGGAATTGTGGGAATGATTTACTACCTACTAGCTAGGAAAAGGGTACATATCACAGTTAGTATCAATGGATTGTAAAAGAAAAACTAGAGGAGTAAGAAGTATATGATTTTCATAAGGTTCTATGTCAATCAAGACAAAGTGCGTAGCACTCCATACAAGATAAACAACAAGTGGATGCAAGTTAAGGTCATGAGAGTCGTGTATACGTGCTTACAAGCTATAGTGGAAGACCTAGAAAGGACCATTGAGGTCAGATGGACGACACAATTGGACTCGAGAAAGAGAGTTGGCCCTAAGGGAACGGAAGTGTGGAAGATAGAACGAACTGACGAAAGGAAAAAGGACTAACCGAGTAGATGATGCTCACTAAGAATTTTATGGCAGTAGAGGTATGAGAAGAGTAAGTCTGGATATTGAGATAAGTTAACTATAGACTGAGTCAGCTGAGAATGTGCAAGTATTGTTGGGTATTGACGAGTTATGTACAAATAGAAGAGATAATTGCCATTGTGGATTTATGCTGTAGCTTTACCGACGCCTTGGAGGATTTCCTCAACTAGTCAACGACGATCTTCTTGGATCAACTAACGGGATAGAGAGAATCGTGATAAAGGTTGCTTCTTGGTTGGTTAAGATCATACTCCGGTCGAGTCAGGGAGTTTGGATCCGTGTTAGGACAATTAAGAAAGTATACAAAAGAGGTTGTGTTCCAATCGGTTTTTTTTATTTCTAGAAGGCATGTAAGGAAGGTATTTGGTACTTCATCCGGTTAGGACTTATAGTGTAATTGTGAGAAAGTGTTTTGAGGTTAATCATTTTGGAGTCGTAGGAAAGGTCCTTATGATAAGTGAGAGGCAAAAAAATAAATCAGAGTAGCGTAGCAGAAGTGTGGTGAGTCCTAACCCACAGAGCAGGAAGATCAATGGTATAGAAAAATAATGTATCGAGTTTAAGATGATGATAGTTGATGAAATACATTTAGTTGGAAGGAACCCGAACTAGGCTACACGGAGTAACTAGAAATATGATATGAGAACTGTATTACCATCAAGGTAGATGAGAAAGCATGTTCATGTAGAGGTTATAGAAAGAGACTGGTACCCTATTATGGATCCAAGTGAAACATGACGACTTTGTCACATGACGACATATAAGTAGTTTTGGGAATTAATACTTAACGGAGTATTCTAGAGTGTTTTCTGATGGATTGATAAAAGAAGTAACAATGTAATAAAAGTATTATGCAAGGTCTGCAGTAGGAAGCTAAAAGGGAGTAACCACCATATTGAGTCGAAATATACATAAGAAAGAGAAGCGACAAGAGTATATTTGAAACCCAATAACCGTACTTAAAGAAAGCATAATCTCAGAGTGGAGTAAATGGAATTTCGTATCGGAATGAAGCCGATTTGCGTTTGGCGTCAGAGGAATATTCTCAATCCGGTAAACGTGGGGATATAAGAGTGCAATGATGATGGTGTGTTAGCAGTTATCAAGTAGTTATGATCAAACGATGGTGATGTGAGATCATTCTAAGAGCCTGAGTCTTTGGAGCCTAGGAGCCTTGTTGAGCCTTAGCTCAGCTAGCTTTGACACTGCCAGCTGCCCCAGCGGACCCTGTGAGCCGCCCCTGCGCCTTAGTTGATCCGCCCTTGCGGTTTTGTGCGGCTGCAACCACCTTTGTTGACCTCTTGACTTGCTTTTGGGTTGCCTTCTTATATAAGCCTTCCTTATCTTAAGATGAAGGGTTTCTTCATCTCTCCAACTTTTATCTTCCTCCTCACGTTCTTCTTTTTCTTCTCTCTTCTTCCTTGACCTCTTCTTGATCTTGTCTGTGTGAGTCTTGAGAGTTGTTTATGGTTTGAGGCTTGGGTGATCTTGAGCTTGTGGTTGAGAGTTAGTGTTGTTGTGTTGAGGATTGTATGAGGTGAATTGATGCTCCTAGTTGCTGCTTAGGGTTGCTGTGGTAAGATATTCACCTCCATCTTTCTTCCTTTCTCTTCTTTGCTTCTTTCTTCCTTTTCTAGCATAGAATCACAAGTTGAACTTGTGTAGATCTTATTCTGATGTTTTGATGATCATATATGTATTTGTAAACATATATGTTGTGGTTTGTTGAAGAAGTGAAGAGAGTCGAGAAAGAGATTGAAGAGAAGTCGGGGCCAACATTCTGCACAGACAGTCGCCCCTGCGCCTAGTATGAAGCGCCCCTGCACCTGCTTGTGAGCCGCCCCTACGTCTTTGGTGAGCCGCCCCTGCGCCTCACTGGGTTAGCCTTGTGCTCTTGCTTCTGTTAGTGCATACCTTGTTGGTATGTCTTCCTTTCTTCCTTTCCTTTGACCTTGGCTTAGTTGTTAGCAAGGCTAGTGTGGTTAGGATGTGTGGTATGTTGGAGTTGTGCCTTAGGCACTTGTGTTGACGTTGAGGTTATGCCCTAGGCATATGTGAGCTTGTTATGATATTGAGGTTTAGATTGAGGTTGTAGGTTGGTTCTGGTTATGGAGATGAGTCTCCTAACCTTTACAGTTTGTGATGTTGTGTGCCTTTCTCTTGCAGGCGTTGATTCTTCCCCAAGGGGAAGCTGTGACGTGTTATTGGATACGAGTGTGACAGGTAAGTCCATATGACTTACTTAGCGTACAGTTGTGGATTGTATGATTGTGATGGTTGTGTGTGTTCATATGATTGTGCATTTATAACCTAAACCGGACTAGGATGACCATTTTATTACATTTAAATGGCCCAAGTGTATTATAACGGGCGATGACCACATATGCCTCCGCTCGAGGGTAGGAAGGGGTGTCCAGAAGCCAGTAACACAAGGGGGGACGTGTGACAATCACCCCCATGCAAACCCCTGTGTTAACGGGTGAAGGGACGAGGTTCTTTAGGCTCCTCGTGTCACAACAAAAGTTGAATTAGTAATTGAATAACGAAATTGAAAGATAATAAATGAATGTGTGTGGCATTGCATTTATGAGATGTTGATGTGTGGTTGTGTTATTACCTTCATGCTTTTCATTGCTGTAGCTAACGGTGTATACCGTGTTGTAGTTGATCTGTAGGTTAGGAAGACTACAGAGTGAGCGAGATGGTGTGACCAGCCGAGGACTTCTTTATATTTGGATGCGTGGGTTAGGATCTTTTGTATCGGATGTTTATGTTTGATGTTTTGTACTCGTCTTTGTGTTTGTGAACACTTTTGATGTATCATTACAACTTTTATGTATTTGGTTTTACTCTACTTGTGTCTTGTTGTAAGATCTAGTGAACTTGTTGTCAGGCTAGGGTCAGGGTCCATTGTGAGATCCTAGCCCAATGTGACACTCCGAGTCCCGTAGATTTGGGGTGTTATAGAGTTGATATCAGAGCCTTAGGTTGACAAAAATGGCACTTGCTATCTGCAATAAAGGTAGAGTGGATAAATAAACAGAGCCCACATAGAGTCTGGCTTTTTTAAGGATTTTGGTTTTAAAGCGAGTACAGACGTTTTGGGATAGTATGTACAAAAGTCGTCACCCATCTGAGGATCTCGACAGTGTAGATATATATATATATATAGATATTTTTTATGTGCTGATGTGTATGCATGTTACAATGAGTATTATATATATATATATATATATATATATATATATATATATATATATTGATAGGTGATGGAATCACTATCTTCTAGGATAGTTTTTAGAGTCTTTTTATTGCATTTGTGTCGGTTTATGCTACTAACTCCTTGGTTCAGAAGAAGAAGACTAAAAGAAGCTAAGGAAGGAGTTATAAGCACTTAGGAGTGAAGATCGTTCACGAAGCAAAGCTTCTGTTGCCCCACCGCCCCAGCGGAGCCTTGTCACCGCCCTTGCTGGCGACACCTTATTGTGGAGCGCTCCCTGCGCCTTCGCCAGCGCTAGCCATGAAGTGTGTCATCACCCCTGCGCCACTCCTTGGCGCCCCTGCGGTGACTTGCCCTGATGAAACGAAGACCAGCGCCCCTGCGCCTCAACTTGGGAGCTGGAAGATGAAGAGGTTGTGTCACCGCCCCTGCGTTGACATAGGGACGCCCCGACGGCTTGGCATCAGAAACGGCAGGAAGCTAAAAGGTCAGACGTTTGAAGAGCATTGAAGATCCGCCCTTGTGAGATTACCTAGCCGCCCCGGCGGCCATGAAGAAGATCAAGCGTTTTTGCCTAAACCACCCCTGTGGTTTAACATCAAAAGCTTTACTCCGGCTGTTTACACCACCTTTATGGCATTAAAGGTGGTTGTTTTGGGCCGGCCATTTACTCCTAATTAGTGTCTTTTGTAGTATAAATAGTCCTTGGCTGATTGTTAGAATCATCCATGCTTTCCCACATAAATCCATTTTAGAATTAAGTCTTCCATTGTAATGAGTTGCTAACTCCCTTGCTACATTGGGTTGTTTTGAAGTTGTGTTGTTACTTTGGTTGTATGTTTTCTTTAATATAAGTTTTCATTCAGTAATGATTTGTGTTTCCTTGATCTCCATTGTCTAATTGCATCTTTTACTATTACTTGAGATTGAACACCTTAGGTTCTAAAGTGCATGCAAACAACTAGGATTAATAGGTTCCGGTTTCGGGTCTTTAATCTAGTAGTAAACTTTATGTAATAACGGGTTGTAATTACTTAAAGAAAAGGAACACAAATATAAAGATAAGCTTAACGGTTTTAATCTTTTCTTTATATCCCTTAGTCTTTGTTTGAAAGCTAACTTGTTATTTTGTTCTTGTAGGTTTACGGAACATTAACCTGTTAAGTTGTGTTGATGCCGGTTGGCTCAACACATATATATGATCAAGACGGGAGATTACTTGAGAACTTGTAAAAGGGACTCACCAAAGTAGCAATTGCATGCTTAGAATCAATCTAGTGTAGATTCACCCACTTTTTTTCTCACTTGTTGCGTTATTCGTTTTCATAAGTTTTTGTGCATCAATTTAACCAAGAAACCCCCCTCCTTTGTTACTTGTTCTATAATCTATAACTGCATCTAAATAAACACCTTAACTCTCTTGGGTTCGACCCTTACTTAACTGTTATACTTGTTTTAGTGATAAGTAAGGATTTACTTTTGATTGGGTATAGACAACCATAGAAATACGTCCGGTCATATATATATATCGATACATAGGGCATATATATAGCATTATAAGTTTAGGTGCACATATTCTACAGATGGCTCAGACTAGAGCAGTATCTGTAGTGGGACGAGATAGGGGTACACCCCCTCATCTTCTAGTAGCGCCAAGTCAGGGACCAATTTCCGCTGCTGTGTTGCCTATGGCAAAGAGCGAGTTTGAAGAGGTTGATCGGGTCTCCATGAGTAGATTCGAGTTTCAAGAGTATATGCAGAAACTATATGAGGCGGTGATAGCGGGTAGACCTACACCGGATTTACCAACATATGTGAGATCAACTGAAGCTTCTACATCAAAGAAGAAACAACGGGTTGAGTCGGTGAAAGAAGAGGTTGGATTTTCGGATTGCAAACAGAGCCCGACTTGTGGATGTTTGAGTACTTCTCGTTTCACACGGACTTTTGGTGAGATGAGGACCTGTTACAACTGCGGGAAGCCTGAACATGTACGACCACAGTGTCCAAGATCACCAGTGACTTGCTTTACCTAATGTAGACAGGGTCATCGAGCTGTCTTCTGTATGCAAACTGGAGTGCCATCACGACAGGGTTTTACTTTTTCTAGTGTGACGGGAGGTGGTCAGAAGACACCTCAACAGTAGACGCGGGGACAATAGAGAGTCCCAGATCATCATTTTACTCAGGGATCCGTTTCTAGACTGAGTAGGGGTAAGGGTCATGGTAGGAGTACCACGGACACTAGAAGAGCCCAGGGTAGAGCCTTTACGTTGGGCAGTGCAGAGGAGCCACCCGTACTAGTGGCAAGGATGGGACATATATGTCTCAATTGTGGTTATCTAGATCATTTGCGCTTCGAGTGCCCCATGACACCGATAGCTTGCTTCACATGTGGTGAATTAGGCCATCTGGCCCCTTTCAGTTAGCGAGGTAGTGTTTCTTCTCATCAAGACCTTCCTCTTTCCGATGCAGAAAGAGTGGAAGTGGAAGCTATGGCGATGACCTCAGTGATACCTGGGGAGCATAGATTTGAGGTTGAGTGATGATATGCAGGAGAGCTTCGGGCGTTAGTTGTTACAGGTAACATTCTTGTTAATGGTTTACCTAGTAGAGTTTCGTTTGTTGTGAGTGTTATGCACCTCTTGTCTTTCGATGCATGCGTCAATAGTTAACTGTGAATACAGTAGAAGATAGATTTTCCTTTACAAATTACCTTTTTGGGGTCTGAGGTACCGCGAGATATATGGTTGTCCCATTTGTACAAGGACTTGTGTATGGCTTGTAGACTTCTTTGTCATGCCTTAGGTGCATGAAAAGGGTCTCTATGTGTGTGGAGGACGAATAGATATCATGTTGGATTGGATAGCAGTAGGAAGACTATAATAGTCTCTACTGAGATCGAGTAGGTAGAGGTTTTTCGAAGTTGTGAGCTTTGAAGAAGCAACTTGAAGAGCTGAGTGAGACGGGTTTCGTTCATCCTAACTTATTCATGTTTATGTATCGACGACTTGTTGGGACAATTCATGCTTCCGTTCATAAAATGCCTCACAACGGCCACCATAACGCACCTCAATCAAAATAATATGTGAACTAAATCCTAGGAAGTGTCCGGATCAGACTTGTTCCTATTTTTGTGCGGAGGCTCTCAACACGTCCTTTAAGGCTTGAAAAGTCCTCTCTAACTCACCATACGTCTGAGAATGGAAGCTGTCATGAAAGACAACTGGGCCCCTAAGCAAAACTATCCCGCTGCCTAATAATTCTCGAGATGAAACGTCCATCTCAATCTGAAACGATGGTACTCGGTACCCCCGGTAATCTCACTATTACTTAGTAGATTCCACAAATAGCCGACTCGTCGGTCTTGTTTCCCAATAGGGTGTAAAAACACATTGTCCCCATCGGTTGGTCCATACGACCCAAACTCGTCACCAATATCACATCGTTTTAAACCGGTAACAACTTATGTGGAGGTATCTTACCATTCCCACTGCATAACTCGCGGTGGATTAAATCTTTTTTCTTGTCTTATAGTGCTCAACTTGTCTTGACGACGATTCATATAAAGGCTATGTACTTAGCCACCCCGGCCTTAAGCCCGTTTCACTAATGTGAACATCATAAACCGTATACCTCTTATCAACGCCATGGTCTTAACAAACCATCAACCCATAGAGGTAACTATGGGGTCTTTTCTCGGAACCTTCTATCCCAGATCTTTCTCAAGATGCATATCTCCTCCACGTACCTTGAATGTACTACCGAAACTATCACCTCATTCTAAACTGATTAGCTGAATATTCTCAAAACCGATACGTCCCTTAGGAGGTCACCTTGGACGTCCCAACTTGCTCAAATAACTCCGCTTATCCTGCATAACCTGTATTCTTGTCGTCTCATGCAAAATCGTTCCTCTCAATTCTCATATAACATCGCTCACTAATATGCAACATTTAGCACCAGCTTAGGGTCCACCTTGGAACCACCTGAAACACCATAAATTGTGCAACTTCATCGCAACTCGATTCAGAAACCAATGGATACTCATCTACGTAAACTTCAACTCCTCAATCCCACTCGTGATCTCCAATGGCTTCACTACACTTGTAGTGACCATCTTGGCCCTCGATGCCACATTACAAAGGTCCTTTTTCCTTTCTTTACCCAACTCGGTGACAGCTCGACTGCAAATCGATCTAAGCAAACATTGTAAGCACCTGAAACTTGCTATAACGAGTCGTCCACTAAGGGGTAAAGGTACTCTTCTCCTTGGTTGGCTTACGCATTTCTTGATAGATTAAAGCACAACTTTCCGACTCGTATCTTTCCTCAAAACTGGTATCGGAGTGCCCTGAGGGGATGACCGGAAGATATTCTCCATTCCAAACCACTAAAACTTCTAACTCGCGAATTCTCAATTACCATCACCTTAACCTTAGAGATTATAACGTTACTATATTCTTGTTCTCCCGTTTCACATCATTGCCACCATGGCTCCTTCGGGTTAGTCTAGAAACTATACTCATCTCTTTCTCGTGGCAACATATCATCCATTTTGTACCATGCATCCTCCACAAACTCCCGTTTACGTACTAACACCATGAGACCTTACCTTCTTCTTGATCCACTAGATCCCTATATCATGGTTGAACCCTTTTAAGGTTCCAATCCGCGCCATTTTTTCTCCATATGCCAACCTCCAGACCACAATCATGCTCCTATTGATGTACTTCTTTACAATCATCATTGGGCCATCCAGAACTTGAAGCTCTTGTTACCGTTCCTTTATATTCTCCGCTTGAGGTTAAACCTCCCGTCTACAATTCCTCCATAGGCAACCAACACTTTATGCGTTCTCGGTTATTACCGTTAAGGTTATGGTTGACCTCCTATAAGGTCAACGACTTACCATTCTTCTATACTTTATGTCACTATTCCCATGAAGGTTACCCTCCTTGGGGTACTCCATCTCAACTCCGTCCGTTCTTTCCACAGTCCGTAATTTCTTCCTCTACCAAGGTAACCATACTCTTCTCGGCCTTGCGTGCCGTATAAATCGCCTTCATAGGCTTAACCGCGCCTCACGATATCTTGTAAGCGTGTCTCCTTAAAAACTTTAACGTTACTCAGCAGCCTCTCGCATTCCTCTTGATGGTTGTCTTACGTCTTTTCATAACTAAGCTCCCTTGTTGCATCGCTCCTCTTATCGGGATCACGTTTACTCACCCTTCTTTCTTGTCGGCGTTACTTAGCCTTATCGTCATAACGGAAGCCGGTAAACTCCACTGGAATTCCCACCATGTCCTTCTACTCATGGCTCTTGTAATGAAAACACTTCATTGATTTGTACCTCGTAAGCTTAACTTACGGTATCTTCGATCTTTCTCAAAAGGTTTTGTCACTCTTCTCGTCTTGACTCCAATGCTTAGGAGTGTCTAAGGAACTTCACATCTTCAAGAAATACCACCATTGACCTTGTTTGAACGTACTAAACTCCTCCTCGATTCGTATCTTTAGTTTCCACGCGTCTCTTGGAAGATCTTAAGTTCATTATCTCCATTGGTCTCCTCCTCTTCGACATCCTTCTAAAGGAATTCGAAAAATGCCATGGTGTTCGTTAGCACGACAAGATCAACTCGATACTTGAGCGTACTCCTCCACGTATGAACGCTATCCCACACCAACGACGTCATCTTAAAGGTGATGATATCATACAATCACCTTTTCTATAAGGTCCCATGCATATCTCCATAAGCTACTATATATAATAAGAATCCGCATATAAGACTATATAAGTCCTATGTCCATATTACTACTCATACAACACATCCGGCAATTCATTACAGCAATACAAGTTCCAAACATGTACTATATAGTCCACATATACTATACACATCTACATATATACATAGCTATGTACATACAAATCCAAACACAATCCTAAGTCCACATATATATATATATAACTATACATATATGTATATCAAATCCAAAAATATATGTCGCTGAGGTTTACGGAAGGAGTGGTGGTCCCGTACATTCTAACCCAATCCTGACTCATGCATATGAATTTTGAAAACAAAAAGTCAGAACCCGTGGGGGTTCTATTTATTCCTCCTTCGGCCTTTAGAAGGTTGCGAGTGCCATTATTGTCAATCTAGGGCTATGATACCACTTTGTAACACCCCGAAACCGCGGGATATCGGAATGCTACGGGCTAGACAACACAATGGGTCCCGATCCTTAGGCTGACCACAAACTCACAAGACCTTTCCAACATGGCACAAATAAAGGCGAAAAACTCCAAATAGTTTATAATGTATGCAAAAAAAGAAAGGAAGGGATACAAGTTGGAAACTCACTCAAGTCCTCAAAACGACATAAAACATAAAGGAATAAAAACGCACAACATGACATAATCCGAGAATACAAGGAAAACCCATAAAACGCCCCCGTCCTATAATGTACGGAGACCACTCGGTTGTCCACTCCTCCACCTCACTCGGTGGTATCCCTAACCTGCAAGGCATCAACACAACGGTTTGAAACCGTTAGCACACATTCTAGGCATTATATGAATAATATAGAACAAAAACACATGAGAACATATAACACACAACATACACATTCATTACATAATATCTTTTTAGGTTATTACATAACTAATCCATTCGTTCAAGTGTGACACGAGAGTCTTATAACTCTCGCCTCTATTCCCGTGTAACAAATAGGAGTGTGGCGGCGCTCAACCCGTGTACCCTGAGGGATGATGAAGAAGTCCGCCCGTATACCATGTATGGCCTCGTCGCAAAGATCCCCCCAGTCTCCCTCGGGAGCTGGGCAGTGATGTCAATGCCCGATAATAATAGTAACATTGGGCCGATAATAAATAAGGTCTAGTAGATCCTAATCCGTTTTCATGCTCAAAAGCGATAAGCACACACCACCATAATATATCCAAATAAGGCATAAAAGCGGCTAAGTAAGTCCGAGGACTTACCTCGTCTCAAGGCTATTATAAAAACAATCGATCTCAACTTCCCGTAGGCAAAAACCTCAGGCCTAATCATAACAAGGCATACATCAATAACGATATCATAACTCAACTCAAGGACTTCCCAAAACTAACAACCGAACACGAGTTCTAGCAACCTATAAGTAGGAAACGCTCCTAGACCCTAAGAGGTCATAAACTCCATAAAACTGAGGAAGGGTACCACAACAACCCACACCCTATATAAGGTTAAACACTACCCAAAGGTGGAGTAAGGCCACAAGGTAGAAGAGACCATAGTTTAAACACATACATAAACGATCAACATCGATCCAACGAGTTCTAAGTAGCACCTAGGTTCACAACCACTAGGTGGCATTCTTAATCTATCCTAGGTCCATCCTAGGCATGATACTAACATGATATAACCTCAAAGATAAGGAAGGAATGAAGAGAAAGGGAGAGGAGAGCCTATTGTTGAAGGAAACACAACCGCGGAAACAAGCTAGCGCGACTGCGTGCTGAAGGTCACGGCCCCCGCGGCGCTAGAGGCCGCCACCACGGCGCCTGGAAATCCCGACGCCGCCCCCGCGGCACTGTTCACTGCCCCTGCGGCTGGCTATAGTCCGCCCCCGCGACGCCTGATGCTGCCCCTGCGGTAGAACTCCAGAAACAACGATTTCTTCGATCTTCGATTGTGCACTTGAGCTTCTATGGCTTCCTTCTTTGGTTGGGCCTCCTACAAACATTAACCACTGATCTTAGACACCTCTCCACGACCTAATCAAACTAAGAACAAGCACATGCAAGGATATGAGGAAAAACCTTCTCAAGAGCTTCATCCATGGCCATGTATGAAGGAGGGAGGAAGAAAGGGTAAACAACAGAGGAGGAGAAGGGAGGAAGGGGAAGAAACTTACCAAGCTGGATCTTGAATCTCCTCTACTACAGCTCACATACAAGCAAGATCTCCAAACGAGGAAGAAGAGAAAAGCGAGAGAGAAGAGAGGAAGAGGAAAAACAGAAGCGGGAAATGAAAACCAATGAGAGAGAGAGGGAATACTAGGCTGCTAAAGGTGGGAGGGAAAGAAGGGGTCAGTTTACCTCTTGTTCCCTTGGCACAACCAACGAAGGGTCCGAAGCAAAGAAGAAGAACGAGGGGTCGGAACGGGATAAAATCCGGTTACTCAACATCCCGTGCCTGCGGGAAAACTAAGTCGCGCCTGCGCAAAGGTCAAAACCCGCTAACCATCTGGAATAAAAATTCCGGATGTTACATCCGAGTTACAGTTTGAGAGTTATGATGTCCCAAAGTTGGCTCCTCATGCAGTTTTATAAGTGTGCTCAGTGTTGAGAAAAACAGAGTGTGTTGCAGTTTTGTAAGATAATTTTGAATAGGTTTTGATCTCTGTTGGACTTGGATTTCGGCTATATCATAGTTAGTATTACATAGTATTATCTATCAAAATTTGAGAGGATTTCGTCAAGACGTTTAAGAGTTATGATTTTTCGAAGTTGAGGCTGTAAGTATTTTTCTAGATGTTGTTGATATTTCCTAAGTACTGAAAATATTTTGTGATGTACAGTCATGTTTGAACTTAAGTTTAGATACCTTAAAAATATAATTCATCGTTCCGTTTTTAGTATGTTTTAGAGTGTCATGCATAGGATGATGTATTAAAAATTTAGGTTGATCCAACGGTTAGATGTAGATTTATTAAGATCCAAAGTTGACTGGTTGAGCATTTAAGAAATACTCAGCTTTTGGCTAAGTCTGAATTTCTTGTTTTGGAACCGACTTTGGGAATTTGTGTAAAAGTGGTTATTAAGTATTTCTGAGAAATTCTTGCTTCTATTGATAGATTGCATGTCATAGGAGACTTAGAGAGTTTTGTTAGAATTTTTATATTTTTATTCGGGGCTCGTATATTAGGCTAAAGTTGGATCCTAGTTACCTTTTTGAGAAGTGAGGAGAATGTGTGTTTCTTTCTAGTTTCTACCTAAACTCATTCTTAAAAGTCAGAATATGATTTTTTTTGTCCCAAAGAAGAGGATTGACATATTTTATGGGATTTTTGGATGTTCCGGAACCAAGGGTAAAATGGTCATTCTACCCTAGGAGGGTATCTTAGTAATTTCTCTTCTGTTATAATCTTACATCTTAGAAGTCATGGACTTCTAACTATGGGAAATATTTTGATCCACTTGCCTCTTGTTACATGCAATTGAGTAATCTACGGTCGCTGACCGGGTTGAGATTTTGAGAGTCGAGATTGATTCAGGGAAGTCCTTTGGGCTTACTTAGATAGCTTCTGGATATGAGTGTGAATAATGATAGTGGTGTTTGAATGATGTGTTTATAATCATACTTATTATTAATTATCGACCGACCTACATATTTGGCCTAAGAGTAACGGACGGTGGAATTCTGCTCAGTTAGCCCGAGGGAGCCGGTGGTTTCTTTAGGGACTAGTCCATACTTGGTTTGTAGTGATGCTACCGGCGGAGGTGTGCTAGAACTACACCGGTTGGAAAAGTAACGGAGGCGAGAAATCTTAAGATTTCTAGTGCCACAACTTTAAAATGGAATAAAGTGAATCATCTAAACTATCGGATAATAACCGGGTTGTGTGCCAGTCTGATGGGTGTTTATGTTTCCTTGTTTGTGTTTGTGCTATTTTTATTCTACTTATATTTAGATTGTTAGCTAACCGGTTAGACGTTTTGTAGATTTTGTAGAGATAGATAGTTGACGAGAGATCCGGGACAGATGGTCAGCCGGGTCCACAAACTCATTAGATGGGGACGGGGAAGTCTTCCTTTCGGCATGCATGTTGTAAGAGCATTAGTCTTCGAGAGATCCCGCACCTGCGCTTCAGCCGAGACGCAACTGCTTTACCTCTTTGGAACTATAGAGGGCCGCCCATGCACCCCTAGCTAGCCGCCCCTGCGGTTCAATGAGCCGCCCCAACGGCCAGGCCAACCGCCCCTACGGTTTGTGGTGTGCTGCAGCCGTCTTCTTTTACCCGAGCTTTGCTTTTTGACCCCTCTTCCCTTTATTTCCTTCTTCCATTAGATGAGGGTTTCCTCAATCTCTTTTCTACTTCATCTCTCTCTCTCTACGCTCTTCTTCTTCTCCTCTCTTCTCCTTTGGATATCTTCTTGATCCATGTGTGAGTTTTGTGAGTTTTGGTGAGCTTTGTGCTTAGCTTTGCTTGTGGTTTGTTGATGCTGATGTTGTTGTGCCTTGTGGAGCCAGCTTGAGGTTGTTTCGTGTGTTGTTTATCCTCTAGAGAGCTCAGCTTGGTGAATTCCATGGCTTCTCCTCTTCCTTCCTTCTTTTCTTCATCTTTTCTATAACACCCCAAATTCTGAGAACTCGGGGAGCTACTGGTTAGGACCTCACAATGGGTCCCGACCTTAGTTTGACAACAATTTTACTTGGATCTTACAACAAGGCACAAAAGTATTTAAAACATTTGAAAACTTTAAAAAATATATACATGGAGGAAATGTATCAGCCTTACAAGAAAAGATACTAAAACGACGCGTATGAAGAACATTAGACATCCCCGTCCCCAACTAAATGAGTATGTGGACCCGGCTAACCATTTCCTCCGGATCTCTCTACAACTGTCTTAACCTGCAAGGCATCTTCAAGCGGTATAAAAACCGTTAGCTAACATTCTATGCATAAGTATAAAGGTAAAAGCACAAACACACACCATACACAATCAACATGCAGCACTCAATCCTTTTATTATCTTTAATTAGGGGATATGTCATTACTAAAGATACTTATTTTGTGACATGAGGGATTCCCAAACCTTGCCCTTGTCCCCATTTACCAACGCGGAATGGTACTAATGCATCTGACCGTCTACCTGACTGGGTTGGTCGCAGGGAACCTCCTAGACTCTCGCAAGAGCTAGGCAGATGATGCCACGACCTGTTATCATACACTTGGGTCAATTACATAAATAATAAGGTCGGCCTAATCCGGTTTCGTTGTTTATCATAACTAACAAACACCACTCATACACATTACACTCATACAATAAGCCAGCTAAGTATGTCCATGGACTTACCTGCTTCAGATCTCGACTCTCTAAATAACCACTCAATCTGTAATTGTATAACTCGGTTGCCTGTCAAAGGAGGCAAGTGGATCAACACATATCCAATATACTTAGAAGTCTAAGACTTCTAAGATAAAAGATCCTATCGGAAGGTAAATATACTAAAGTACACGTCTAAAGTAAAATGACCATTTTATCCTTGGTCTCGAATCTTCTAAAAATCTCGTAATATGTACTTAATTTCTTACTTGAGACTAACTATCATATTCTAACTCTTAAAGTTGAGTTTAGGACCAGACTACAACATTACAGGTTTTCTTTAACCTTCTAAAAAGGTCACTATGGTCCAACTTTGGCTTCAAATATAAAATTTGAATAAACTTATAAAAATTTCGAAATAATTCTCTGAATCATCTATGATATCCCATCTACTCCTAGGAGCAAGAGTGTCTTAAAACTGTTCAACCATCACTTTTACAAAAATTTCCAAAGTTGGTTACAACACTTGAAATTTTCTATACTTAGCCAAAATCTGAGTATGGTTTCTAACTGTTCTACAAGTCCACTTTGAGCCTCTATGATTCTAAATCCCACCGTTGGATTCATCCCAACTTTTGACATATTAACCTATGCATGGCACTAAACAACATCTCAAAAACGGAACTGTAGATCTTATCTCTAAAGCATCAAAAAGTATGCTCAAACTTGACTGATCAACACAATTTCTGGCAATTCAGCAACCACTTAACAAAACAGCACACTGTCTTAACTTTGAAAAATCATAACTCCTAAACCTCTCGATTAATTCCTCTCAAATTTTGATATACTATACTATGTAAGCCTAACTAAGACATATCCAAAATTCAAGTCAAATAAAGGTCAATAACCTATTCAGACCTATCTCCCAAAACTGCATCATAAGCAGTTTTTCTCAACACTAATGAATTTCAGCACAACAAGAAAAAAAACTACTTACGACCCAATCTTTGAAAAATCGTAAATCCTAAACCACTCGTTGGATTCCTCCCAAATTTTAATATGATCTACAAAAATATGTCAACTATATCATATCCAAAATTCAAGCTCAACAGAGATCAAAAGCCTATTCAAAACTATCTCCCAAAACAGCATCCCATGCTGTTTTTCTCAACTCAGCAGTTCAATAAAAACTGCATGAGGAGTCAACTTGGCAACATCATAACTCTCAAACCGTAACTCTGATTCTTCCCAAATTTTAGTATGATCTACTATGTACTACTGTCTATGACATATCCAAAAACCAACAAAAAAGGGAGAGTCTAGCTTACAACAAATCGGAGCCCAAGTTGACTGCTCGTCACTTCCGAAAACTAAGAAAACGCAGCAGCTCCATGAGCCATTTTCTAGGGATGCTATGAAAGGGTCTAAGATACAATTGAAGCTCTCACCAGAACATAAGTAGAGAATGTAATGTAGTAAAGGAAGGGGAGATGCTTACGTAACAACAAAGACTCGACAAGCTCACTAATACGGGTAGGAAGAGGACGAAGACGGATCGGAAACTGTCACTTGGACGCACCAGCAGCTGGGAGATGAGGCACAAGTGGCCAGGAGGGACGGCATCATACACAGATTTGTTCCTTGCTCCTGCGCGAAGACGAAGGGAAGGCATGGGCATCCGTGTAACACCCCAAATTCTCGGAACTCGGGGAGCTACTGGTTAGGACCTCACAATGGGTTCCGACCTTGGTTTAACAACAACATTATTTGGATCTTACAACAAGGCACAAATGTACTTAAAACAATTTCGAAACATAATATTTTTACTGTATGAATGTACACATGTGACAGCCTTACAAAACATATACATATACATAACATGCATACTATAAGGGAGACTCCCTCGTCCCCATCTAATGAGTACGTGGACCCGGCTGACCATCCGTTCCGGATCACTTTGCAACTGTCTATCTCTACAAATCTACAACACGGATAAACCGTTAGCTAACAATCCAAATATAAGCAGAATAAGGATAGCACAAACACACTCAAAATAACATAAACCAATCATCATGCTGGCACACAAACCGGTTATTATCTAATAGTTAAGTGATTCACCTTATTCCATTTTACAGTTGTGGCACGAGAATCTTAAGAGTTCTCGCCTCCGTTCCTTATCCAACTGGGTGTAGGTCTAGCTTACCTCCGCCGGTAGCATCACTACAAACTGAGTGTGGATTAGTCCCTAAAGAAACCCCCAACGCCCTCAAGCTAACTGAGCAGAATGCCACCGTCCGTTACTCTTAGGCCAAGGTATAGGTCGGTATATATTTATTACTAAAATACAACTATAAACACATCATTCAAACACCACTATCATTATCCATACTCATATCCAGAAGCTAGCTAAGTAAGCCCAAAGGACTTACCTGAATCGAAACTCGATTCTCGTTATCTCGACTCGGTCTGTAACCGTAGAAATGCAACCGCCTGTTATACAAGGCAAGTGAATTAGTAATAATCTCACTTTCTTAGAAGTCGGAGACTTCTAAGATATTTAATGGATCATAAGAAAATTACCGAAATACCCTCATAAGGGTAAAAAGACTATTTTACCCCAAGGTCTCAAAACCCTAGAAATATTCCTAAAAATATTTCTAAAACTTCCTATGATGTCCAAAAATACCATCTAACACTCACAAGAAAGATCCCGTTAAGTTGGAAAATTTTCCAACTTCTTAACTTCCATGAAAACTCACTAAGGTCTCACTTTGACCTCACTAAAAACACTCGTACCAAAATCTAAAAATCCCAAATAAAATATCTATTCACCCTATGCAATGTATTCTACTCATTGAAATAAATAGAACTCATAAAACATCAATAGTTAATCCCACACAAAAACCTCAACTTGACTCTGCAACATATGTTCTCCCATACTTAGCCAAAAATCTGTATTTTACCAAACTGCACAACTAGCCTACTTTGGAACTTCATAGATCTAGATCCGACCGTCGGATCGACCTCAACTTCTGATACATTACACTATGCATACCCCTCTATGTCATGCTAAAAATTGAATGGTAGATAAACATTGTAACACATCAAAATCTATCCCTAAAGATGGCTACCCGTCACTGATTTACTGGAATCAAAACAAGAATGCAAGTGGTCTTAGATTCGAGACTCACCTACAACCCTTGTATCAATGAAAAGGAAAGCCACAACTTCCATGTTTGATCCCCAACTGATTCCCGATGCACTGGACGCTCTTGGCTCCACACTGGCAGTCCTTGGGTGGCACGTATGTTGTTCCCATGTCCAAGGGAGGGTTAAACTATGGATGTTGCTGCTATAAAACAAAAAGAGGGAGAGGGGAGATAGACTGAGTACCTTGTGAATGCAACCACTGAGATGGATCTAAGGCGAAAGGAAGACCACTAGATCCGATATCACCCACAGGACATGATGAGGCTCACGTACTGTCCACACAACAGGAGGAGAGGAATGACCCGATCTTCTGTGTTGTTTATCCCGGCTCGATGTTATGGTGCAATGAGGCCACTGATCCAGTAGTGTCATGAAGGAAGGACGACAGGAAGAGGGTACAGCTTACCCGGATGTCAACTGTGATGACGACACTAGGCTGGGGCAAGGTGGAGGCTAGACAGGAGGGGCACTTACAGATTTTGAGAGTGAAAAGCTTGTCTCTGTTGCTGTTCGTTGGGGTCCAGACGCGATTATTGTCACCAGTGGCAGGACTGAGAGATCTTGGATGAATCTCTTCGTGCAGGGTTGTGTTGGTGCGGCGCGACGGAGTCACTGGAGGAGAGTTGAGGGCCGAGGGCTAGAGTTGCTTGAGAAGGAGGTGCACGCTGCAGCAGATGGTGTCTCCCTTGGCTACACATGGAGGAGATGGCCGTAGTTACTTCTCGCAGCAAGAAGGGAGGAGGGTGGCGAGGTCGATGCGGAAATGAAAGGGAAAGGGGCTTGCGTGAATCTGGATAGAAGTCAAGCGTGACTGGAAAGGGAAGGAGATCAGCGTGGGATGATTCTCAGCGAGATTCTCGGCCGTTACCTGGAGATGGGGGAGAGAGTTCGACGGTTGCCTTTTCTTCGGCTGCTGCACGTCACTGTCCAGCACACAATAGAGGGGTACTTTGGGCCACGTCCAGTTGGGCCTCCTGGGCTGCTCCGATCTGTGCAGACAAGTGAGAAGCAATGGGTTGGCATGAAAATCCAACAAGAAACATGGGCTGAAAACAAGGTAAGAATTAGAGTGGGCTGATGTTGTCAAGGCCTTGTCAAAACTTGTCATGGCCTTGCCAAGCCCATGCATGGCCTTGTCATGATCTCGTCATGGTCTCGTCAAATCTCGTCATGGTCTCGTCTTGGTCGTGTCAAAAGGACGTCATGACTTTGTCAAGGACATGTCATGATATAAACTAGGGTTTGATAGATTAGGGTTTGATATAAAAATCTTATCATTTTATGTGAAGTGAGATTACATAAAATGATAAAATTTGAGATATTGTGTCCGACTAGGTAGACATATAAGGATCAACGGATCGAAATCCGGTTTACTACGGAATTAAATGAAATGAAAAAAATTCCTGATATTACATCAGTGCCCCCTTAAAATAAGTTTCGTCCCGAAACTTAAAAGAAGACTCGTAACATTAGAGGCCATACAAAAGAACTAAAGCGCCGGAAAGAGGTCACAACGGTCGAGTTCTAATTTGCTTCCGAAATAGCCGAAAGAAATATTTCCGGGTATTACATCAATCCCCTCTTAGAATAAGTTTTTCCCCGAAACTTAAAGTACGCCAGTCAAAAGGTCAGCTCTCAAGGTACGAATCTAATGTATCAACTTGTTATCGCACAAGAGTCATCGTTGCACATATAAGTATCCCGCATATCAAGGTCATCAATAACAAACATCCTGACTAAGCACTCAAGCATGAAATAAACAAGCAGTCAGACAACATAACATAGATATAGGGTCAAGCCCTTACTCGTCGTTCCCTAGATTACAACTATCTTCACAAAGGTCTCTCAAAGGTTATGTCTCATACTATCCATAGTATTCTTGGTAGCCTCGTCGGCTTTTATAAAACCACTAACTCTGAAATCTTTCCATGTACAGACCTCACAAGTGCCTACTACCACGTTCTAGTGTGGTAACTAGATATCTCACCGGTATCATCCGGCTTCATTGCCCGATTCTCTAAGCCGATGTCCTAACTTTTGTCTGGTAAGTATACCTCTAACTGAATCCGTAGAAAACTAGGGTTACACTCTCCAATAGGGTGAGGATTACTAGTCCATCAATCACTTATAAACCACTTTACAGCCTCAAGTGGTCACATTTTGCAACTCACCTCCAGGTCCTTTGATGACCGTACAGAAAATAACCTAGTCAACTTTATTCCCTTCGTTATGTTTACTTGACTACACACTCAGGCCAAAGGTCTTGGACCGCCGCCAGCACTTCACCAAGTGCCTAATGCTCTTTGTATCACGACTCACTTGTCTTTTAATATGACTCAATCATCTTATTCCTCAGGTAAGGAATCATCCCTTTACCCTTTTTCCGGTCTAGTAGTGGAGACACAATCTAGTGGTCATCATCTGTATTCACTTGGCATTATTATAATATTTATGGATATCTAATATATTGTTAGCTCAACCTTAGGCTTCTCACATATTTTTCAAGGTCTTGAATGACATACAATATGTCCGGAATGACGGTATTAGATACAAGGTGATCTAACATCACCGTCATTTGCTCACACTACTCAATAGTTGTTAACATTGCATTGTGTCCTATAATATCCCTCTTACTCAAAATGCAACTCGACTCCGTTCCGAGATAAAATTCTTCTTATACTCCACTCTTGAGATTATGTTTTCCATATGTACGAGTACTGGTCTGTAAGTACACTCCCGTAGCTTCCTTTTCTTATTTGTCTTTCGATTCAACTTGATAGTTACTCACCTTGAGCTTGTTAGTGCAGGCCCTACACAACACCTTTATTACTTCGTTACTTCCTTTCTCATTTCATCAAGAAACTCGTTCTAAAGTACCATGCTAGGTATTAAATTCCAAATTTACTGATCTGCCAACATGTGACTAGGTCGGCATGCTTCACTTGGATCTATAATGGGGTACTACTCTCTTTCTATACTTCTACGTGCACATACTTTCTCGTCTATCTAGTTGGTGATACAGTTCCTCTACAAAATTTCTTGTCACTCCACGTAGCCTATTTCACTTTCCTTCTAAACGAAATACATTACACAAATTATCATCGTCTTAAACTCGACACGTCATTTTCAGTACTCTCGAGTTTCTTGTTCTATGGGTTAGGACTCATCACGCTTTTGCTGCGCTACTTTGATAATTATGTTGTCACCCATTAATTATAAGAACATTTTCTGTGTGTCCACAATGATTTACCCTAGAACTCTCCCTCTCAATTGCACCATAAGTCCTATCCGGGTGAAATACCAAGTACCTTCCTTACTTGTCTTAAGGAACTAAGATAATGATTGTAAGACGACCTCTCCCGTTTAATTTTGGAATTCTTCTAACACGGATCCAAACTCTCTGACTCAACCGGAGTTTGATCTTAACCAGCCAATAAGAAATCTCTAACACAATTCTCTTTATGCCTTTAATTAATCAAAGAAGGTTGTCATTACCTACTTGAGGAAATCCTCCAAGGCATCGGTAAGGCTAATTCATAAATCCACAGTCACGAATATCTCTTCATAACGGCACATAACTCACCAATACCAGCAACACTTGCCCGTCCTCCGTTGACATTGGTTAGTCTACAGTTGACTTACCTCAATATCACGTACTCACTCTTCTTATACTTCTACTGGCATAAAATTCCTGGTAAGCACCAACTACTTGGTTAATCCCTTTCCCCTTTGTTAGTTCGTTCTGTCTCCCTCACTTCCGTTTTCTTTAGGGTCAACTCTCTTTCTCGAATCCCCTAGGTCATTCTCAGATGTTCCTTCATTAGCGTTGTTTACAATATTGCTCTGTTAAAGTCCATTGACTCGGCTACCGGCTTCCTACTCCTTTTGGTACTGGCTTCATGATTCCTCACCACTTTTTATCTCTCTGACGAGGTCAAAACTTCCCTATACTTGTGGGGTTCTATCTTTGCTCTTACACTCAATTGTAAGTCTTCTTTCCGTGCATCTCTTAGTCACAAGGGTTTCTTCCGCATATATCACAGGAGAATCATCATTCTTCCTTGTATGAAATGATACGCACAATCTGTCTTGGCTGACATAGAACTTTATTTAAAGTGTATACTTCTTACTCCTCTAGTTCTCCTTTTAAAATCCGTTTGTACTAGTTGTGATATGTACCTTTTTCCTAGCCAGTAGGTAGTAAATCCCTTACACCATTCCCTTGGTCTCAAATAACATAAGGGGTTCATTCCTGTTCGCCTAATCTTTCTTCTTAAGTTCTTAATTAAAGTGACTGACGCGACTCACTCTGTGTTATTTATTAGGTAACTAGTACGCGTACCAATTTAACTTCACATTTGTCGCCGTCGATCTCTGGAAGGATCCTCTAGACGTCTATAAAATTCTTTCATAAGTCCTTGGGTTATCCTCCTTATCTGCCAACCAGTTACTACTAGTTGACCCGCACGTTTTATGTCTCCGATATCACCAACCAGTCTGTAGTTGACCTTCTATAAGATCCCGGACTTACTGTTCTTCGATCTCTTTGAAGTTTGATACACTTGGTGAAATCTATCTCCTCCAATTTCTTGGTTAACACTCCTCCGACTCCTTCCAAGTCTGCACTTCTCTTGTTCTCTTATGGAATCACTATACTCTTCTGAGTCTAGTCCTAACATTCATCTGTCTTCAAAGGGTTATTTAAGTCTTCCACGATAACTTGTAAGCGTGTCTTCAATTCTTCTTACTTTGTTTATCGTCCGTTTGTGGTTCTCTGATATGACCATTGATGTTGGTAACTTAGATCTTTATGTGAATGAGAAGTTATTGTGGACTTTTTAGTCCACCAAAAATCACCTTCCCACTTTCTTCCCTTTATCGAGTGTTTTGTCGTAATGCCACATTTATAGAATTCCGTTGTCTTAATTTCAGGCTTCTACTGTATTTGATACTTACGTCATGATTTCTTGAAACTCTTGCATCTCTGAGTAATTTAAACTGCCCCTATGATGATGCAATTTATTTCACGTCTTTAAACTCATTTGTCAATGTTTGTCTTTGTACTCCTTCAAGTCTCACAATTGAGTCAACACCCTATCTTCCTTGTACTCTCAAGCCTATGCTTGCATATGGCGGCGTCCGCCTTGATTGCAACGTCCTTTACTCCGTCATTCTTGGTTGTACCCCGTTCTATATGATTCTTGTTTTTCCATTATTATCTCCATTCTACGCTATTGTCGTCTCTTGCATTGTTCTTCTAATTCATCTCTCCGCTTCATCTGACAACGTCCCTTGCATGACTTCTAATTCCTTCTATCTAGGCTGACTCAGAAACTTCTTTCTCATCCAGTTGTACTAGTGGTAAAAGTTATCTCAACATCTTTACTGCTTTGCCCACCCGTTCTTCGGATGATTTATAAGGTCACCAGGACGTCCACCAGAGTATCATACTCCATCCTGGTCTGAATCCCTTATCTCGTGTGGAAAAAGTCTTCAAATTTGTTACCGATTTATCATGAGACGCTAATCGCTTCATGATATCACAACTAAAGAATACAAGATATCCTTTAGGATACTAACATGCCACACATACACATATATATAACCTTACACTAAAACATATACATATAAGTCTATATACTAACTCACCTATCATTCCAAGTTGCAGAGATCCACGGACACGATGGTGATCCTACGTACTACTAACCCAACAACCCGACTATGCACGTGTGTAAAAACAGAAATCCATTTAGAAAATCTTAGACTCCTTTCGGGTTCTAGTTATTTTATACATTCGGTCTTTTCAGAAGATTTCAAGTGCCATTGTTGTCAACCTAGAGCTCTGATACCATGTTGTAACACCCCAAATTCTCGGAACTCGGGGAGCTACTGGTTAGGACCTCACAATGGGTCCCGACCTTGGTTTAACAACAACATTACTTGGATCTTACAACAAGGCACAAATGTACTTAAAACAATTTCGAAACATAATATTTTTACTATATGAATGTACACATGTGACAGCCTTACAAAACATATACATATACATAACATGCATACTGTAAGGGAGACTCCCCCGTCCCCATCTAATGAGTACGTGGACCCGGCTGACCATCCGTTCCGGATCACTCTGCAACTGTCTATCTCTACAAATCTACAACACGGATAAACCGTTAGCTAACAATCCAAATATAAGCAGAATAAGGATAGCACAAACACACTCAAAATAACATAAAACAATCATCATGCTGGCACACAAACCGGTTATTATCTAATAGTTAAGTGATTCACCTTATTCCATTTTACAGTTGTGGCACGAGAATCTTAAGAGTTCTCGCCTCTGTTCCTTATCCAACTGGGTGTAGGTCTAGCTTACCTCCGCCGGTAGCATCACTACAAACCGAGTGTGGACTAGTCCCTAAAGAAACCCCCAGCGCCCTCAAGCTAACTGAGCAGAATGCCACCACCCGTTACTCTTAGGCCAAGGTATAGGTCGGTATATATTTATTACTAAAATACAACTATAAACACATCATTCAAACACCACTATCATTATCCATACTCTTATCCAGAAGCTAGCTAAGTAAGCCCAAAGGACTTACGTGAATCGAAACTCAATTCTCGTTATCTCGACTCGGTCTATAACCGTAGAAACGCAACCGCCTGTTATACAAGGCAAGTGAATTAATAATAATCTCACTTTCTTAGAAGTCGGAGACTTCTAAGATATTTAATGGATCATAAGAAAATTACCGAAATACCCTCATAAGGGTAAAAAGACTATTTTACCCCTAGGTCTCAAAACCCTAGAAATATTCCTAAAAATATTTCTAAAACTTCCTATGATGTCCAAAAACACCATCTAACACTCACAAGAAAGATCCCGTTAAGTTGCAAAATTTTCCAACTTCTTAACTTCCATGAAAACTCACTAAGGTCTCACTTTGACCTCACTTAAAACACTCGTACCAAAATCTGAAAATCCCAAATAAAATATCTATTCTCTCTATGCAATGCATTCTACTCATTGAAAGAAACTGAACTCATAAAGCATCAATAGTTAATCCCACACAAAAACCTCAACTTGACTCCTCAACATAAGTTCTCTCATACTTAGCCAAAAATCTGTATTTTACCAAACTACACAACTAGCCTACTTTGGAACTTCATAGATCTAGATCCGACCGTCGGATCGACCTCTACTTCTGATACATTACACTATGCATACCCCTTTATGTCATGCTAAAAATTGAACGGTAGATAAACATTGTAACGCATCAAAATCTATCCGTAAAAATGGCTACCCGTCACTGATTTACTGGAATCAAAACAAGAATGCAAGTGGTCTTAGATTCGAGACTCACCTACAACCCTTGTATCAATGAAAAGGAAAGCCACAACTTCCATGTTTGATCCCCAACTGATTCCCGATGCACTGGACGCTCTTGGCTCCACACTGGCAGTCCTTGGGTGGCACGTATGTTGTTCCCATGTCCAAGGGAGGGTTAAACTATGGATGTTGCTGCTATAAAACAGAAATAGGGAGAGGGGAGATAGACTGAGTACCTTGTGAATGCAACCACTGAGATGGATCTAAGGCGAAAGGAAGACCATTGGATCCGATATCACCCACAGGACATGATGAGGCTCACGTACTGTCCACACAACAGGAGGAGAGGAATGACCCGATCTTCTGTGTTGTTTATCCTGGCTCGATGTTATGGTGCAATGAGGCCACCGATCCAGCAGTGTCATGAAGGAAGGACGACAGGAAGAGGGTACAGCTTACCCGGATGTCAATTGTGATGACGACACTAGGCTGGGGCAAGGTGGAGGCTAGACAGGAGGGGCACATACAGATTTTGAGAGTGAAAAACTTGTCTCTGTTACTGTTCGTTGGGGTCCAGACGAGATTATTGTGACCAGTGGCAGGACTGAGAGATCTTGGATGAATCTCTTCGTGCAGGGATGTGTTGGTGCGGCGCAACGGAGTCACTGGAGGAGAGTTGAGGGCCGAGGGCTAGAGTTGCTTGAGAGGGAGGTGCACGCTGCAGCAGATGGTGTCTCCCTTGGCTACACATGGAGGAGATGGCCGCGGTTACTTCTCGCAGCAAGAAGGAAGGAGGGTGGCGAGGTCGATGCGGAAATGAAAGGGAAAGGGGCTTGCGTGAATCTGGATAGAAGTCAACCGTGACTGGAAAGGGAAGGAGATCAGCGTGGGATGATTCTCAGCGAGATTCTCGGCTGTTACTTGGAGATGGGGGAGAGAGGTCGACGGTTGCCTTTTCT
Organism: Fagopyrum homotropicum; assembly: GCA_033239125.1. Lineage (NCBI taxonomy): Eukaryota > Viridiplantae > Streptophyta > Magnoliopsida > Caryophyllales > Polygonaceae > Fagopyrum > Fagopyrum homotropicum. The sequence continues at coordinate 54,263,986 of BSWB01000002.1, forward strand.
TCGGCTGCTGCACGTCACTGTCCAGCACACAATAGAGGGGTACTTTGGGCCACGTCCAGTTGGGCCTCCTGGGCTTCTCCGATCTGTGCAGACAAGTGAGAAGCAATGGGTTGGCATGTAAATCCAACAAGAAACGTGGGCTGAAAACAAGGTAAGAATTAGAGTGGGCTGATGTTGTCAAGGCCTTGTCAAAACTTGTCATGGCCTTGCCAAGCCCATGCATGGCCTTGTCATGTTCTCGTCATGGTCTCGTCTTGGTCGCGTCAAAAGGACGTCATGACTTTGTCAAGGACATGTCATGATATAAACTAGGGTTTGATAGATTAGGGTTTGATATAAAAATCTTATCATTTTATGTGAAGTGAGATTACATAAAATGATAAAATTTGAGATATTGTGTCCGACTAGGTAGATATATAAGGATCAACGGATCGAAATCCGGTTTACTACGGAATTAAATGAAATGAAAAAAATTCCGGATATTACAATCCGAAGGCGAGGAGGATCCGCTGCTGTGTGAAGGGCGATAAAGGCCAGCGACGGTCCTCCTGTGTGGGCTCGAGGTGGATGGCAAGGAGTGTAATATCCGGATTTTTTATTCCGTCTAATTCCGCCGTTGACGGTTTCCCTTTCTATCTAGTATCTCTTCCTTCACAAATTTCATTATTTTATGTAGAATTTAATTCACATAAAATGATAAAATTATATCAAGCTCTAATTCTTATAAGTATCTATTATTTTATGTAGAATTTAATTCACATAAAATGATAGATTTATATCAAACACTAGTTGTTATAATTCATTCTTACCGATGACTTAGACGAGATCATGACAAGCTGTGACGAGTTCAGGACTAAGCTGAGACGAGACCATGACAAAGGCCGACAAACTGTGACAAACTCATTCATGGGCCTGACAAGGCCATGACGAGTTTTGACAAGGCTGTGACAAAGCCAAGACAACATTCTCAGCCCACAATAGCCTCAGCTGGCCTTTGCAAACCACAACAACCCAGCATACTTCTCAGCCCACAATAACCTCAGCTGGCCTTTGCAGTCCACAGCAGCCAAGCACCCTTCGTAGCCACAGCAGCCCAGCACCCTTCGTAGCCACAGCAACCCAACATCATGCGTAGCCCACAGCAGCCATCACTTGCGTTCAGAAGGGAGGAGCAACAGCCGGCCCTTCTCTTTCCTTCTCTCCACCTTGTAACGGCTGTTGAATTGAAGAAGCTGCTGTAACTGCCCATTAAACGCACAGCAGGGAGGAGTAACAGTCGGCCCTTCTCTTATCCATTCAGTCGGCCATCTCTCCTACCCCTGCGTACAAAACAATCTTCACTCAACAACCATTCAAGCAACGTTTGACAGCAAAAAGGAGCCTAGCAGTTGGCTGCGTTTGGAACCAGCGGAGTGCACTTGAAAAGCCCAGCCAGAAGCGCCCCTACCCATCGACCCTAACTGCTTCCGGACCAAGTTGCTCAGCTACAAACCGGAGACTCGCAGCCACCACTCCAGGGACGAACAACCTTCAACTTCTGCACGCGAGATTCCTGAGTAAGTTGGTTGCTGGCTATCTCTCGCTCTCTCTTTTCCCTATACGTTCATAGCTTCAACTTTCTTCCTCCCTCCATCCGCGTTTATACTAATCACAGGAACTCACATACTCCTTCTCCCTTGCTTTACTTCAGCCATATATGCGCTTATAACTGGTGCCAAACCCTCTAGGAATCCATATACTCCAGCCAAAGGAACAGCTGCAGAGGGGTTGTTACATCTTTCAATTTTCCAACTGTGACGAACAACCAATTTTGGACTCCGATTTGGGTAAGCTAAACTCCTCATTTGTTTCTGCACTTTGGATATGTTACAGTTGACCTTGCATAGTATAACATACTGAATTTTTAGAGTATTCCGAGTTATAGTTTACGAGATATGGTTGCCCAAAGTTGGCTCTTCATGCAGTTTTGTAAATGTGCTGAGTTGAGAAAAACAACATGGGATGCTGTTTTCTGAGATAGTTTTGAATAGGCTTTTGATCTCTGTTGGGATTGAATTTTTGATATGATATAGTTGACATATTGTTGTAGAACATATTAAAATTTGAGAGGCATCCAGCGAGTGGTTTGGAATTTATGATTTTTCCAAGATTGAGTCGTAAGCAGTTTTTCTGTTGTGCTAAAATTCGATTTTGTGAGATAGTTCTAAATAGGATTTTGATCTCCTTTGCGTCTGAATTTTGGATATATTGGAGATACGATTTTATAGTAGAACATATCAAAATTTGGGATAAATCCAGCGAGTAGTTTAGGAGTTTTGATTTTTCAAAGTTAAGACAGTGTGCTGTTTGTTAAGTTTTGTAACCAACTTTAGAAATTTTTGTAGAAGCAATGCTTTAACAGTTTTAATAAATTCTTTCTCCTATGAGTAGATGGGATATCATAGATGATCTAGGGAATTACTTCGGAATTTTTATTAGATTATTCGAATTTCATATTTGAAGGTGTAGTTGGACTTTAGTGACTTTTCGGGAAATAGAAAATGGGTAGTTTTTCTAGTTGTTCCCTAAAATCATCCTAGGGAGTAGAATATGGTTAGTTAGTCTCAGTTTAAACATAAATTACGAAATTTTTAGAAGTTTCGGGACCAAGGGTAAAATAGTCATTTTACCATAAATTAATATTGTAATCAATTCCGTTCTATTAAGACCTATCGTCTTAGAAGTCTTAGACTTCTAATTACCTAGAAAGTGTGCTGACACACTTGCCTCCTTTGACAGGCTACTGAATTCCTACATTTACCGATGAGTGGTGATTAAGAGAGTCGAGATTTGATTCTGGTAAGTCCACGGACTTACTTAGCTGGCTTCTTGTATGAGTGTAATGTGTATGAGTGGTGTTTGTTAGTTATGATAAACAACAAAACCGGATTAGGCCGACTTTATTATTTACGTAATTGACCCAAGTGTATGATAACGGGTCGTGACATCATCTGCCTAGCTCTTGCGAGAGTCTAGGAGATTCCCTACGACCAGCCCAGTCAGGTAGCCGGTCATATGCGTTAGTACCATTCCTTGTTGGTAAACGGGGACAGGGGCGAGGTTTGGGAATCCCTCGTGTCACAAAATAAGTATCATTAGTAATGACATATCACCTAATTAAAAAATAATAAAAAGGATTGAGTGTTGCATGTTGATTGTGTATGTTGTGTGTTTGTGCTTTTACCTTTATATTTATGCATAGAATGTTAGCTAACGGTTTTATCCGTGTTGTAGATTTGTAGAGATAGACAGTTGCAGAGAGATCCGGAATGGATGGTCAGCCAGGTCCAAGTATTCATTAGATGGGGATAGGGGAGTCTCCCATACTATATGCATCTTATGTATCTATATATATGTTTTGTAAGGCTAACACAGGTGTACATTCATACATTAAAAATAGTATGTTTTGAAATTGTTTTAAATACATTTGTGCCTTGTTGTAAGATCCAAGTAAAATTGTTGTCAAACTAAGGTCGGGACCCATTGTGAGGTCCTAACCAGTAGCTTCCCGAGTTCTCAGAATTTGGGGTGTTATGATATGGTATCAGAGCTCTGGGTTGGCAACAATGGCACTTGAAATCTTCTGAAAGACCGATTGTATAAAATAACTAGAACCCGAAAGGGGTCTAAAATTTTCAAAACGGATTTATGTTTTTACACGAGCATAGTCGGGTTGTTGGGTTAGTAGTACGTCGGACCACCATCGCTCTCCGTGGATCTCTGCAACTTGGATCGATAGGAGTGAGTATATAGACTTTTTAGGAGGTTTATTATTATATGTTATATACATGTGTATGCTTAGCTTGTTAGTATCCTAAAGGATATTTTATATCCTTTAGTCATGATATCACAAAGCAATTATCACCTCATGATAAATCCATTGCGGACTTGAAGAGTTTCAACACGAGACAAAGGACTCGGACCTTGGATCAAGTATTATACTCGGGTGGGCGTTCTAGTAACCCTTCTTAACCATCCAAAGAACTAATAGGCAAAGAAGAAATAGATGTTGAGATAATTTTCACCACAAGTACTACCTAATGAGAAAGAGATTCCTGAGTCCACCTAGATAGAAGTGATTTATTGAAGTCCGTACAAGGAATTTAGCGGTGGGAACACGAGAGAGGAGAATCAAGGATGCATGTAAGGACTGATAAGAAGCACAGATTGAAGAGGACAATATCGGAATACAAATCAAGCACGGTAGAGTACAACTACACTTGACAGGTAAATGACAGTGCAACCAAGGTGGACGATGTCATAGTCAAATATGAACCTGAGAATACAAAGTAGATATGGTGTTGACCCTGAGGTGAAGAATTAAAGGACCACAAAGACAGACACTTACATTGGAATTAAAGAGGAAAGGAAAACCCATAACCATTGTGAATGGTGGATTTCTTCAAGACTGCAAAATTTTAAAGAAATCACGACACAAGTATTATAGAGAATGGAAGTCTATTGAGAGAAAGGAAGTCCATGAAGGAATTGTCACAATACCATGGTAACAAAAAGAAAAGTGTTAACTGTAGAAGAAGTTAAAGAGTATAAATGAATAACCTAGTGGATGACTTTCTACTCAGTATATCCACATCGAAGGATATAAAAGAAAAGGTTATGATCTTGTAGAAGATCAACTTTATACTAGCGTGTAACAATCGAGAATGTACACGTATGGGTGACTAGTTCACTGGATGGCAGATAAGAAGAATAACCACATAATTATAAAAGACTTTTATCAACATCTGGAGGACCCTTCAAGAGATCAACGGCGACAAATGTAAGGGTAAATCGATACACATGCTAGTACCCTTAATAGTAACATGGAGTGAGTTCGAACCAGTAACTATAATTATGAACTTAAGAAGAAAGACTAGACGACCAGGAATAACCCCTTTATGTCATTTGAGACCAAGGGAAATTGTGTGAGTAATTTACTACCTACTGGCTAGGAAAGAGGTACATGTCACAACTACTACAAATGGATTGTAAAAGAAGAACTAGAGGAGTAAAGAGTATACACTTTTGATAAGGTTCTATGTCAGTCAAGACAGAGCGTGCATAGCATTACATACAAGGGAGAACGATGATTCTTTTCTGATATTTACGGAAGAAACCCTTGTGATTAAGAGGTGCACAGAAAGAAGACCTACAATTGAGAATAAGAGCTAGGATAGACCCCACCAGTGAAGAGAAGTTTTAACCTCGTCCGAGGTATAAGAAGTTGAAAGGAATCACGACGCCAGTATCAAAAGGGTAGGAGGTCAGTAGTAGAGTCAAGGTTGTCAACAGAGATTTTGAAGGAAGTAGTACACCAAAAGTTTAATACCAGTAGAGGGTTAGGAACGACTTTTGACGTCAGGCGAATGACACAATGAGACTTAAGAAAGTGAGTCGTCCCAAAGGAAGCGGAAGAGTGAAAGATAGGACGAACTAAAGAAGTATAAAATGATTAATCTAGTAGGTGATGTACACCAAAAGTTTAATACCAGTAGAGGTATGAGAAGAGTGAGTAGGAGATATTGAGATAAGTCAATTATAGACTAACCAACGTCGACAGAGGACGTGCAAGTATTGTTTAGTATTGAGAAGTTAGGTGCCAATAAGAAGAGATATTTGCAACTGTGGATTTCAAAGTAGCTTTATCGACGCCTTGGAGGATTTCCTCAAGTAGGCAACGACAAGCTTCTTGGATGAATTAAAGATATAAGGAGAATCATGTTAGAGATTTCTTACTGGATGGTTAAGATCAAACTCCGGTCTAGTCTGGTAGTTTGGATCGGTGTTAAAGAAATTAAGGAAGTAAACGGAAGATGTTGTTTTCCAACCGTGATTTTATTTCAGGAAGACAAGTAAGGAATGTTCGTGATACTTGATCCGGATAGGACTTAGGGTGTAACCGAGAAAAAGAGTTTTGGGGATAATCACTTTGGACTAACACAAAAACGGGACTATCAAAGTAGCGAAGCGGAAGTGTGGTGAGTCCTAACCCACCGAGCAGGAAGCTCAAAGGTAAATGATGATAGTTGGTGAGATGCTTTTGTTTGGAAAGAACGTGATATAGGCTACGCAGAGTGACTGGAAATACTGTAGGAGGATATAGAGGTTACAACAAAAGAGTGTTTCCTTATTATGGATCCGAGTGAAGAATGACGGCTTCGTTACATGCTGCTAGACAAGTGGTCTTGACTGCTATACTAATGGAGTACTCTAGAGTGAGTTTTCTTGAGGGATTAGGAGAAGAATTAGCTACGTAACAAAAGAATTGTGCAGGGTTACCCTAGGAAGCTAAAAGTGAATAACTACCCTACCGAGGCAGAAGACAGATAAGGAAAGAAGCGACAAGAGTATGCTTGCAACTCAGTAATCGCGCATAGAGAAAGCATAATCTCGGGTAGAGTTTACGTGTAATGCTGTATCAGAACGGATCCGAGTTGCGTTGCAAGTTAGAGAAATATTATCGGTCTGATTGCCGTGAAGGATATAGGAGTGGAATGCTGATGGTGTGTTGGCAGTTTCCGAATAGTTATGATCAAACAATGGTGAGGTAAGATCACCTTGTGTCTAGTGTTGTCTTCGCGAATACATTCTATACCACCTAAGATCTTGATACTGCGTAAGAAGCTTGAGTTGAGCTAGAGATCTATAAAATACCCGGAACCCTTCAAAAGACCAGAAGGAAAGGAATTGGAATAAATTACCTCAGGAAGGTCATCAAAAGATCTAGAGGTGAGTTGTGTAAGACAACCTTGTGAGACCTTGCAAGCGTTGTTAAAAATTATTGATGGACTAGTATTCTTCTCCCTAACCCCATTGTCCATGGATTACTTAGAGGGAATATCTACTAAACACTAGTTAGGTCCACATATTAGAGGATCGGACAATTGGGCCGAATGATACCGGTGAGATATCCGGTAACCACTCTAGAAGTAGGCGCTTTTGATTTAAGTACTTGAAAAGATGTAAGATTTAGTGGTTTTATCAAAAGCCGATAAGGCTACCTAGCATAACGGGGATAGTAAAGGACGTAACCTTTCAAAGACCTATGTATCGATAGTTGTAACCTCGGGAGCGACTAGTTAGGGCTTGACCCGGTATCTGTGTGATATTGTTTGACTACTTGTTTATTTTGTGCTTGAGTGTTTAGTCAGTGATATGTGCTTTTGGTAATCTTGATGTGCGGGAAACTTAGATGTGGAAACGACGAGACTTTTGTGTAGTGATCAAACACACCTATTTGGTGCCTTAAAGGCCGATCAGGATTGTCTTACCCTAAGTTTGGGACGAAACTTATTTTGAGGAGGATCTAATGTAATGACCATTTTTTTTCATTACGCTTTGATAAGGTTAGAGAAGTTTAGAAAAGGAAATTAAATTTTAGTGAGACTAGGACATACCAGTTTATTTATGGAAGTCGTTTAATTAAGTACCTTGTCCTAAGTTTCGGGACGAAACTTATTTTAAGGGGGTGCTGATGTAATATCCGGAATTTTTATTCCGTCTAATTTCGCCGTTGACGGTTTCCCTTTCTATCTAGTATCTCTTCCTTCACAAATTTCATTATTTTATATAGAATTTAATTCACATAAAATAATAAAATTATATCAAGCTCTAATTCTTATAATTATCTATTGTTTTATGTAGAATTTAATTCACATAAGATGATAGATTTAGATCAAACCCTAGTTGTTATAATTCATTCTTACCGATGACTTAGACGAGATCATGACAAGCTGTGACGAGTTCAGGACTAAACTGAGACGAGACCATGACAAAGCCCGACAAACTGTGACAAACTCATTCATGGGCCTGACAAAGCCATGACGAGTTTTGACAAGGCTGTGACAAAGCCAAGACAACACTCTCAGCCCACAATAGCCTCAGCTGGCCTTTGCAAACCACAGTAGCCCAGCATACTTCTCAGCCCACAATAACCTCAGCTGGCCTTTGCAATCCACAGCAGCCCAGCACCCTTCGTAGCCACAGCAGCCCAGCACCCTTCGTAGCCACAGCAGCCCAGCATCATGCGTAGCCCACAGCAGCCAGCACTTGCGTTCAGCAGGGAGGAGCAACAGCCGACCCTTCTCTTTTCTTCTCTCCACCTTGTAACGGCTGCTGAATTGAAGAAGCTGTTGTAACTGCCCATTAAACGCACAGCAGGGAGGAGTAACAGTCGGCCCTTCTCTTATCCATTCAGTCGGCCATCTCTCCTACCCCTGCGTACAAAACAATCGTCATTCAACAACCATTCAAGCAACGTTTGACAGCAACAAGGAGCCTAGCACTTGGCTGCGTTTGGAACCATCGGAGTGCACTTGAAAAGCCCAGCCAGAAGCGCCCCTACCCATCGACCCTAACTGCTTCCGGACCAAGTTGCTTAGCTACAAACCGGAGACTCGCAGCCACCACTCTAGGGACGAACAGCCTTCAACTTCTGCACGCGAGATTCCTGAGTAAGTTGGCTGCTGGCTCTCTCTCGCTCTCTCTTTTCCCTATACTCCTTCTCCCTTGCTTTACTTCAGCCATATATGAGCATATAACTGCTGCAAAACCCTCTAGGAAACCATATACTCCAGCCAAAGGAACAACTGCAGATGGGCGGTTACATCTTTCAATTTTCCAACTATGACGAACAACCAATTTTGGACTCCGATTTGGGTAAGCTAAACTCCTCATTTGTTGCTACACTTTGGATATGTTACAGTGACCTTGCATAGTATAACATACTGAAATTTTAGAGTATTCCGAGTTATAGTTTACGAGATATGGTTGCCCAAAGTTGGCTCCTCATGCAGTTTTATAAATGTGCTGAGTTGAGAAAAACAACATGGGATGCTGTTTTCTGAGATAGTTTTTAATAGGCTTTTGATCTCTGTTGGGCTTGAATTTCTTATATGATATAGTTTACATATTGTTGTAGAACATATTAAAATTTGAGAGGCATCCAGCGAGTGGTTTGGGATTTATGATTTTTCCAAGATTGAGTCGTAAGCAGTTTTTCTGTTGTGCTAAAATTCGATTTTGTGAGATAGTTTTAAATAGGATTTTAATCTCCTTTGCATCTGAATTTTGGATATATTGGAGATAAGATTTTATAGTAGAACATATCAAAATTTGGGATAAATCTGGCGAGTAGTTTAGGAGTTTTGATTTTTCAAAGTTAAGACAGTGTGCTGCTTGTTAAGTGTTGTAACCAACTTTAGAAATTTTTGTAGAAGCGATGCTTTAACAGTTTTAAGAAATTCTTTCTTCTATGAGTAGATGGGATATGATAGATGATCTAGGGAATTATTTCGGAATTTTTATTAGATTATTCGAATTTTATATTTGAAGCTGTAGTTGGACTTTAGTGACTTTTCGGGAAATAGAAAATGGGTAGTTTTTCTAGTTGTTACCTAAAATCATCCTAGGGAGTAGAATATGGTTAGTTAGTCTCAGTTTAAACATAAATTACGAAATTTGTAGAAGTTTTGGGACCAAGGGTAAAATAGTCATTTTACCATAAATTAATATTGTAATCAAATACGTCCTATTAAGACCTATCATCTTAGAAGTCTTAGACTTCTAATTACCTAGAAAGTGTGCTGACACACTTGCCTCCTTTGATAGGCTACTGAATTCCTACATTTACCGATGAGTGGTGATTAAGAGAGTCGAGATTTGATTCTGGTAAGTCCACGGACTTACTTAGCTGGCTTCTTGTATGAGTGTAATGTGTATGAGTGGTGTTTGTTAGTTATGATAAATAACGAAACCGGATTAGGCCGACTTTATTATTTACGTAATTGACCCAAGTGTATGATAACGGGTCGTGACATCATCTGCCTAGCTCTTGCGAGAGTCTAGGAGGTTCCCTGCGACCAGCCCAGTCAGGTAGACGGTCATATGCATTAGTACCATTCCTTGTTGGTAAACGGGGACAGGGGCGTGGTTTGGGAATCCCTCGTGTCACAAAATAAGTATCATTAGTAATGACATATCACCTAATTAAAAGATAATAAAAAGGATTGAGTGTTGCATGTTGATTGTGTATGTTGTATGTTTGTGCTTTTACCTTTATATTTATGCATAGAATGTTAGCTAACGGTTTTATCCGTGTTGTAGATTTGTAGAGATAGACAGTTGCAGAGAGATCCGGAATGGATGGTCAGCCAGGTCGACGTATTTGTTAGATGGGGATAGGGGAGTCTCCCATACGACATGCATGTTATGTATCTATATATATGTTTTGTAAGGCTGACACAGGTGTACATTCATACATTAAAAATAATATGTTTTGAAATTGTTTTAAATACATTTGTGCCTTTGTAGGATCCAAGTAAAATTGTTGTCAAACTAAGGCCGGGACCCATTGTGAGGTCCTAACCAGTAGCTCCCTGAGTTCTCAGAATTTGGGGTGTTATAAGGAGGTCGAGGAGGCCTCGATTGTTGAAGTCCGAAACTAGGGTTGAGGTTCGGTTTGCACGAGAAGCAGATAGGAACAACTTCCGGGTTCAGCGTCGACAACGGCGGGGAAGGCCGACACTGGTAGGCGCTACTGGTGGCGGTAGAGGGTTGCACGCCGGCTGTTGCCTAGGGAAGGTGGGTGACGGCAGGTTCCGGACGTGGAGATATAACTAGGGTTAGAGGGGAGGTGAGACAACCACGTTAAATTGAAGAAGCGTAAAAGCAAGCTTCACTCAGCCCTTTAATGGGCCCATCAGGCTTTCCCATGACGAGCCCGAATGACGAATCTTGACGGGCCCAAATGGCCTATCTTACCGGATACCACTTTTGACGGATAAGAGAAGACAGATCGGATTTTCGTAATTCCGGTGAGTCGAGCCCTCACATAAAATAATAACAACATAGAAGAAAAGATGAGTTTCAAAACCCATAAAAAGTTAAAGTAATGAGGAAAGTCCAAACCGGTATAATTCCGGTGTAACTAGGGAATAATCGGAATAAAAATATCCCGGTTATTACATTATCCATCCTTTCCTGAGTTTAGTAGGGTTTCCTTAGGATTGGATCTTGTTCAGCCATGTTTTGGCTTGTGTTGATGTATACATATGTATGTTTCTGTATGTATGTGTGTTGGACGAAGAAGAAGTGAAGGAATCGAAGGAAAGAGTGAAGAAGGAGCTGAAGTGGTGTGTCTCTGCACACCAGCCGCCCCGGCGCCATCTCTGGACCGCCCCTGCGCTAGCAGTGAACCGCCCCTGCGCCATCTCCTAGCCGCCCCTGCGCGACCTACACCAGCTTGGTGTTGCACTTGGTTCTGTAGGTGTGTGTTGCTTCTGTTGGATTTTCGGTGTCCGGTTTTAGACCAAAGGGCCGTAGTCTCACATATGTGAGTAGACGGTTCTCCCAATTGTCAAACAAATTAATATAATTATCTTGAACTAAAAACAAGTTATTAACCAAGGGTTTGTAATCTCCAAAAGGAGTAGACAAAACCCAACCAAGAGTTTGTAATTTCCAAAAAGGAGTAGACAAAACCCAATCAAGAGTTTGTAGTCTCCAAAGGAGTAGACAAAACTCAACCAAGAGTTTGTAATCTCCACAAAGGAGTAGACAAAACGCAATCAAGAGTTTGTTGTTTCCAAAGCAGTAGACAAAACTCAACCAAGAGTTTGTAATCTCCGAAAAGGAGTAGACAAAACTCTAATAGAAGTTAAGTTCAATTACACGTCTTATAAACCGGTTGTTATATGCTAAAACCATTGACTTGAATGATGTAATGAGTCATTCATAAATGAATTTTCCTTCTAAGTGTATTCTCCCCTACACCGGGAATATCCAAACACCATAGTGGGATAAAATGTTACACGTTATAAAGACTAAGTAAGAGACTTACTTGCCTTACTTTGTAGGAAGGGTATTCCTAGGTTTTGTTAATACAAAACCAAACTAAGATGGATGCCTATCCTTTTTCAATACAAAGGAACTATACTGGTCTTTCGAATTTTGCAAACAAGCTTATAAGAAGGCCTATCCAATGTCAATACAATGGAACTAAAAGCTTTATTGTTGCAAAAACGAATGTCTTCTCAAGTGCAAATGGCTCTCCCTTTTATAGGCATAGGGGGCCACGGTTATGGGGAGTTAAAAGAGGTTAAAATCGGTTATGGAAGTTACGTGGAAGTTACTTGGAAGATGGGTCTTATAGCCCTAGAAAGCCCAAGGCCCGAGACCCACATAGGGAGCCCAAAACCGCTCCCCGGAGCTAGCTTAGAGCTAGCTTATTTTTCTTGGTCCAAACACTTCCAATGAGCTTCATTCACTTTAATATATCTAGGGTAAGCTCCAAGATCCTCAAACACTCAATATCTTAGCTCAAGCTAGTGCAGCTCCTTAAGAAGCACACTAGCTGCTTCATTGACATTCACTAAGCATTTGAGCTTGGATTTCTCCCAATTTCTAACCACATATTCTTTAGCCAATATAAGGCCTAAGAATCAAAGGTGTACCGATAAAATGTGGCTAAAAATCCCCAAATATCGGCTTTCTAAAAGCTAGCACAAGTTGACCTTGTCGTGAATCACCTTGCTTTGATTCGACTCCCCTTATAATACTAGTTGTTCTTAGTGCCGGTCACTTGTCTTGCCTCCCGCAACCCGGACCATAGTGACACACATGTGAACAATTCATTGCACCTTGTTTCAAGACAAGCTCAACGGTTACAATGAAGACTTAGCCCAAATCTCCAACATTCCTCCCCCATTTGAGCAAAGTCAAGAAACTTTTAATAGACATACATCAAAACAAAATATTTGCATAATCATAAATGTCTTTCGATTGAATTTATTGATTTAGTATAATTGCACATTCTGCACTAAAGAATTTTGGTGTCCTAATGGATTGAACCACTTAACTTGTTTAAGTACATGAAGGCAACATACACGAAATTTACATTTCCTTTACAAAAAAAATGACACATTTATAGGCTATTGCATCCTAATGCTTTAATGAACGTACAGGCGAGTCAACCATATCCTCCCTTGAAGAAGCCTTACACTTCATGCTCACGTAGCCAACAATCCTTTTATTCTTGCATCTACACTTGCAATTTCTCAAATGAGTTGTTAAGAAAATTCTTTCATGCTTTACTTAGTTTGTAGAACCGAACTCCCTTGGATTGAACTTTGAGTTTGCAACGTAACTCGAAATGGGCTTTCCACATTGAATTAAGCTAAGGTTGTTGAGCATAGGCGAATTGGGTGTCCCACGACGAGAGGTAAATAATTTGGTTGTTAACCCATCCCCTTAGCTAATTTGTTGTACCAAATGCCTAGCCAAGATCTTTGTTATATCGTCGGTCATGTTTGTGAATTCTCACCAAACCACCGATACTATAACATGAGTCACTAGTTCTATAACCGAAGTTATGTCTCAATGCCAAGATGTTTCAATTTCCCATATTATCTTTGATTAAATGTCAAAGATACAACACTATCTTAAACAAAATAGATTTATCGAAAAATCTCGATTTAGGCCATAAAGAATATTTAAATTCAAGCGCCTTAACCGTTGAGCCTCCTTGGCGTATAAAAAAAAAAGATTACAACTCCGATCCGCGTATACTTTCAAGTTTTATAGACAACCATGTCTTAAAATTGACTATGGAATCTTACTTGAATCCATGGACGAAATTACCGGAGTAGTTGTAACACAATTGGAATCGTTTGAAGATATATTTCCCAATGTCACGAGATCGACTAAGGCTAATGCCCTCTCATCTCGCTCGATCCTAACACCAAGGATCACACCAACTAATCTCAAGTCTTTTAATTAAGATTTTAGAGAATAAGAAATCATGTTTAGTTCCACATGTCTTTAACTTGTGTCAAAACAAATTGGCTTCGTACAAGCAAATGATTGTACCTTGTCCGGTGCAATCGAATTGTTACAAACTCACTTATTGGCTCGGTTTATCATAAACCCATTAGCCAGCTGTGCATTGTTGAACTTTTGATATCATCTTTTTTTTTTTTTGGTCTAAAGCTTTGGATAACCAACCATGCTTTAAACTCATTGATGAACCCATCGACTTTCAAATTTCTTTCCAAACTACCATTCACACACCCAAAGGCTTGCATACGAAACAAAGTCGATTAACTCTCATGTCTTTGTCGAATGATTTTGAATCTTCGTACATATCAAGAACGAGTACACATCCATTTCACTATCTCATGAACCTTTCATCAAAAACACTTAGTCAACGGAAATCATATAACAATGACATCCGTGAACGCCCTTGGTATTAGGGGGACGGACGAATAAGGTTCAAGCTTATGATTTGGTCCTATCTATGATATCATATGGTAAAGCCTTCACCATACATAGATTTGGTCAAAACATCTTCCTTCTTCAAACTTGCTTGGTTTGACTTAATTACGGTTTTAACCAAAGTCAATCATTAAGTTTCATCATATCATAACCTATATGCCCCTTGATTATTCCATATATCCAACGAATTCACACTCGATGTTTCTTCCTCAAAGTGTCTTCCTTTTACCGTTTTTCAAGCCTTTGTACATGTTCTACGACTACAAGAATTTTCCAAGATAAGTCGGTTGAGAACAAGGCCAAATCGGTCGAACCGACCACTTAGAATAGATCGACTCAATCGGAACGATCGCTAAGCACCCTTTGCCAAATCCACATCTTGATCCTTGAAAGTCCACGTTTGGACGCAATCAAATTCTTGTCCATACTAGTACACTACAAGAACTCATGATCGTAACGTCAGAGCACAACCTAGACAGACCGAGTGTAGCTTAGATGACCCTAGGCATAAGCTTAGTCCATCCGGGCATAGTCTGAGCACTACCCGACACAGTCAAGACATAGGATAGACTAAGCATGAGCGTTCTGTTCACGAGCAAGGCTTTTCCCAAGTCATGTGCGTGCACTTATAGTGCACGTTCGTGCGCTTGATCCATCAAAGTCTTGTCAGCGCTCCTACTAGTGCTTGAGCATGTTCTAGGGATGCATGGTCATGCACCTGTCCATCGAACCCCCATCGCCATGTCGAGACACACTTAGTTTATCGTCACTTGGGCGTGTGAACCTTTAACTTGACATGCCTCGATCCTCCTAGACTCCGAATGCAAGTCTACCAAACTTTGAGAGTCTAAAAGTAATTGTAATCCAAAGTTAAGTTGTTCCTTGGATGTTTAGGATGATATCAAAACTTTACTTAAATTATTTTCAAGTCCATGATTTTCGTCCATTTAACAAATGTGTTAACATTCGATTTCTCCACGAAGTATAATCGAAACATATATACTTGAAAATCTTACTTAAAATATATGTCAAGTGTTCATACTTATGATTAAATTAAGATCATATCCATGAAGTTGTTTTCCTTTCTTTGAAAATTTAAAATAAATCAAACAAAATCTTAACATTCGATTTTAACACAAATTATAATCGAAACAAACACACTTCAATCATTTATTTCAATAGTAGTATCATTACAAAGCATATATGGCCGAAGCCTACAACATACTTAAGATCTACACTAAAACCATTCCTCCTTCGGAAATATTTGTTCCGGTTGTACTTTGTCAAACAAGTTCAACTTCTCCCAAAGAGTGCATGGCCGGTGTTCTAGTTTTCTAGAGACAATCCATCACTTAGCAACCACATCATAAGGCTCTTAAAGTCATTCCATGAAGAGGGAAACTTATGAATAATTATGCCCACCGAAATTGATTCATCAAACCACTTGTTGAACTTCTTCATATAACACAAGATCTCTTTGATCTCAAAGAATTGACTTTTCATTAAACGAGTCTCTTCTATCTTGTACTTATAGAACACCATTTCATGTATCGTTCCATAGTACTCAATTTCAAGCAAATCCCATAGTTCCTTTGCAGAATCAACATCTTCGTAAATGTCAATCAAGTATGATGCCATACCCCTAAGAATTATAGCGTGACACAAAGCATTATCAATCGACCCTGTATTGGCTCGACATGCATCCATTGTATCTTCTTTCTTGAATAACCCCTTCGGCTTGTGTTCCCATAGAACATGGTCCAACTTCAGAGTGGAAAGGATTTGCAACATTTCTCTTTGCCATGTCCAAAAGGACATCCTCTCAAACCCTTCCAATTTCATAGAAGGCACTAGGTCTTTGGCAACCATTTCCGCCATCCTTGTCTTAACACAATCAAGTCAGCAAAATAATATCAAATGACACGCAACAATATAACAAACATATATATATATATATAACAAAATACACTTAGAAGATTGTTGGATTTTCGGTGTCTGATTTTAGACCAAAGGGCCGTAGTCTCACTTATGTGAGTAGATGGTTCTACCAATTGTCAAACAAATTAATATAATTATCTTGAACTAAAAACAAGTTATTAACCAAGGGTTTGTAATCTCCACAAAGGAGTAGACAAAACCCAACCAAGAGTTTGTAATTTCCACAAAGGAGTAGACAAAACCCAATCAAGAGTTTGTAGTCTCCAAAGGAGTAGACAAAACTCAACCAAGAGTTTGTAATCTCCACAAAGGAGTAGACAAAACTCAATCAAGAGTTTGTAGTCTCCAAAGGAGTAGACAAAACTCAACCAAGAGTTTGTAATCTCTGAAAAGGAGTAGACAAAACTCTAATAAAAGTTAAGTTCAATTACACGCCTTATAAACCGGTTGTTATATGTTAAAACCATTGACTTGAATAATGAAATGAGTCATTCATAAATGAATTCTCCTTCTAAGTGTATTCTCCCCTACACCGGGAATATCCAAATACCTTAGTGGGATAAAACGTTACACGTTACAAAGACTAAGTAAGAGACTTACTTGTCTTACTTTATAGAAAGGGTATTCCTAGGTTTTGTCAATACAAAACCAAACTAAGATGGATGCCTATCCTTTGTCAATACAAAGGAACTATATTGGTTTTTCGAGTTTTGCAAACAAGGTTATAAGAAGGTCTATCCAATGTCAATACAATAGAACTAAAAGCTTTATTGTTGCAAACACGAATGTCTTCTCAAGTGCAAATGGCTCTCCCTTTTATAGGCATAGGGGACCACGGTTTTAGGGAGTTAAAAGAGGTTAAAATCGGTTATGGAAGTTACGTGGAAGTTACTTGGAAGATGGGTCTTGTAGCCCTAGAAAGCCCGAGGCCCGAGACCCACATAGGGAGCCCAAAACCGCTCCCCGGAGCTAGCTTAGAGCTAGCTTATTTTTTTTGGTCCAAACACTTCCAATGAGCTTCATTCACTTTAATATAGCTAGGGTAAGCTCCAAGATCCTCAAACACTCAATATCATAGCTCAAGCTAGTGCAGCTCCTTAAGAAGCTCACTAGTTGCTTCATTGACATTCACTAAGCATTTGAGCTTGGGTTTCTCCCAATTTTTAACCACATATTCTTTAGCCAATATAAGGCCTAAGAACCAAAGGTGTACCAATAAAATGTGGCTAAAAATCCCCAAACGTCGGCCTTCTGAAAGCTAGCACAAGTTGACCTTGTCGTGAATCACCTTGCTTTGATTCGACTCCCCTTATAATACTAGTTGTTCTTAGTGCCGGTCACTTGTCTTGCCTCCCGCAACCCGGACCATAGTGACACACATGTGAACAACTCATTGCACCTTGTCTCAAGACGAGCTCAACGGTTACAATGAAGACTTAGCCCAAATCTCCAACAGCTTCTAGGCCTTCCGTAGGATGCCTTTGTTCCCTCCTTTCCTAGTATGAGTGTACAAGATCATGGTAGATGTGTGAGGATGTGTTTTGTTGAGGTTATGATCGGTTTATGCCTTGTACGGCTTTAAGGACTTAGGTTGATGTTGATTGAGGTTGTGAGGTTGAGTATGATCCTTATGGATACCTTTGGGTGTAGGTGTTACCCCTTTGATGAATAGAGGTTGATATATCTTTATGCCTTGTTATTAGGCAGTGCGCCTCTCTCAGGAATTGAGGTTGTTTCTGGTTGTTGTGGTTGAGCTGTATACGAAGTTTATGCAAGTCCGTAGGACCTACTTAGATGCCATCCTTATATTGGGTGTTTGCATGAGTGATGTATGCTTTATATGGGTTCTACGATAGCATGAGATGTTGTTTATACCGACCTATATTTTATTGATTGCCCCGTATGCGTGGTTATGATAACCTTTCCCTTTCATCCCGCCGTGGAGTCTGGGAGGTTCTCTTGAGTCAGGCCAGACCTGGTATACGGGGAGGGCACAACACCAATCTCATAGGGTACACGGGTTGTGTGACCGATTCCACTCCAGATGGCTAGCAGGCTCAGAGGCGAGGATGTATCAGCCCTAGTGTCACATATTTTCCTCTATGGATATATTATATACGATTTGAGTGAGTGATCATTATATAAAGATGATAAAATGGGTAAATGTGTGATCGCATGCTGATGTGTTTATCTTTTTTGATTGTGTATGTGCTTATGCATTACCTCATATATGTATGGTTAGCTAACGGTTTCATACCGTGTTGTAGATGTTTACAGATAGGCGCTACCGAGTGATCTGGCAGGGTGACAGGCCGAGGACTCTCGTACATTAGGTGGTTGGTTTGGGTTTTTGGTGTTTCCCTCCTGCGTGAGGATGATCTTTTGTACCTCCTGTTTTATATACTCGGCTATGTTGTTGTTTACTTTGGGTCGTACAATTTATATTGTTTTATGTATTTGTTTTATATCTGTCAGTGCCATGTTGTAAGGTTCAGTGAACTTCTTGTCAGGCTAGGGTCAAGATCCATTGTGAGATCCTAGCCTAATGTGACATCCCGAGCCTCACGGATTCGGGGTGTTACAGAATTGGTATCAGAGCCCAGGTTGACAAAAATGGCACTTGCTACCTGCAATAAGGTCTGATAGTTAAATAAACAGAACCCACATGGGATCCGACATTTTAAAACATTTTTGGTTTTATGTTTGGTTTTGGGTTAGAATGTACGAGAAGTCGTCACCTCTGCCATGGATCTCTAGAGCGTAGATATGTATATATGTGTATTATGGATTATGTGGATGTATTATATATATATATATATATATATATATATATATATATGTATATGTATATGTATATATCGATACATATGGCATATATAGCCTTGTAATATTAGGTGCGTATATCCTACAGATGGCTCACACTAGAGCAGTATCTGTAGTGGGAAGAGGTAGGGGTACACCCCCTCTTCTTCAAGTGACTTCAAGTCAGGGACCAGTTTCCGTTGTTGGTTCGCCTATGGCAGAAAACGAGTTTGAAGAGGCTGATCATGTCTCCATGAGCATATCTGAGTTTCAAGAATATATGCTGCAAGTTTATGAGGTTGTGATAGCGGGAAGACCTACACCGGATTTACCAACGTCGGTAAGACCAACTGAAGCTTTTGGATCCGAGAAGAAGCAATGGACTGAATTAGTTAGTGGAGAAGCAAAGGTGATGAATGGTGAACCAAGTCAGATATTAGGATAATCAAGTGGTCCTATGGCCATGAAGAGGACTAGCAAGGAATTACATTGTTTTAGTTGCGCGAAGTTGTAACACATTCGAGCTGTGTGTCCAAAGAGGCCCATAATATGCTTTACATGTGGTAAGGCATGTCATAAGGCAAAGTTTTGTCGATAGGGCAAGGTGTTGCCTTTACCAGTTCCTTCTCAGAGTAAGATTATTAGAGGTGGACGACGAAGATCAAGATGCCCTTTAGCTGCACAAGGTGCAAGGATGGGACGATTATGTTTCAACTGTGGTTATCCAGATCATTTGCGTTATGTGTGCCCTTTGGCACCGTTAGCTTGCTTCACCTGTGATGAACTAGGCCGTCTAGCCCCTTATGGTCAGCAAGGTGGTGTTTCTTCTCAACAAGACATTCCTCTTTCCGGTGCAGAAAGAGTTGAAGTGGAGGCTATGACAATGACCTCAGTGATACCTGAGGAGCATTGATCCGAGATTAAATGATGCTATGCAGCGGAGCTTTTGACGTTAGCTGTACATGTACCATTCATGTTAATGGTTTACCTAGTGGAGTTTTGTTTGTTGTTAGTGCTATGCACTTCTTGTCTTTCGATGCATGCGTTAATAGTTGACTGTGGAAACAGTAGGAGATAGATTTTCCTTTACAGGATTACCTGTTAGGAGTCTTAGGTAACCGTGAGACATGTGTTTGTCCCGTTCATTCAAGGACGTGTGTATGGTTATAGGCTTCTTTGTCATGCCGTAGGTGCATGAGGAAGTCACTATGTTTATGGTTTGGATGAATAGATATCATGTCATGTTAGACATCAACTGGAAGATTGTTACAGTTTCTATTGAGATCGATTAGATAGAGGTCTTCCGAAGCTATGACCTTTGGAAAGATGAGTCTTGTCATTTGTGCCATATGAGCAGTGAAGATGATAACACAAGGAGGTGATGTTTTCACATGTTATGCCATGAAGAAGATAGTTCCACATTGGAAGATATTCCAGTGGTTTATGAGTTTATAGATATGTTACTTAATCGTCTAGTTACCACCTCAGCGCAGTGTGGACCTTGTTATCGAGTTGAAGTATGATACGAGACTGATTGGGAAGGCCATACTATATGGTGCTTGTTGGGATATTGTAACTGACGACTTGAAGAGTGGGCTAAGACGAGCTTCCTTCGCCCTAGTTTGTTCCATGTTCCGTAATGACGACCTGATGGGTCAGCTTTAAGGAGCAATTGCGTTTTCAAGATTCCCTTGCACTAAAAATATCACCAATTGAGGGTGAGAGAGCAAGATGTACATAGGACAACCTTTTGTAGCAATATGGACACTACGAGTTCTAGTGATGCCATTTGGGGCTGATGAATGCCTTGACAGTCTTTATTGAATTAATGAATAGTATTTTTATTGATTTCCTTGATTTGGTTGTAGTTATCTTTGTTGATGACATGTCGGTATACTCTCATAGTATAGAGGAGCAGACCGATCATCTGAGGACAGTTCTGCAAATTTCAAGAGATAGAGGGTTGTATACTACGCTCTCTAAATGTGAGTGGGGATGCTAGTGGTAACCTTCTTAGGCCATGTTGTTTCCGCCAGTGGGATCATGATTGACCTGGTGAGGATTAAGTATGCTGTAACATGGACGATATTGATGAATCTCAAGGAATGCATAGTTTTCTCGACCCATCTGATTCTTACCAATGCTGGAAGGAAGAATTTTATGTGAATTTGTATCTACTTATGAGTCTTTTGAGAAAGACCACCAGAATGGTGTTGTCAAGTAATATACCAAAGCTTTGAAGAATTGAAGAGGCACTTGACCTCTGCTTCCATTCTCTTATAAGTTCGAAGATTCAGGGAATCCCATGATTTACGCTGAAGACGGATGAGAAGGACTACTTGATGCATGATCTAGAGTAGCAGTGATACTTCAAGCCTTGAAGATTTGAAGATAGTACCTACATGATATCACATGTTAGGTTTTCACAAACCATAGGAGTCTAAACTATGTTTTATGCCGTGGGAGTTGAATAACCACCAGTGTTAAGGGCTTGATTTGATCGAGATTTTTAACTTGGAAATTTCATATATTTCAGAGAAGTTGGTTTTTAACCTGGAAATTTCATATCATTCAAAGAAGTTGGACATTGTTGTTGACAACTTGAACTGAAAGATGCTCCAAGAGAGGATGATGGCGAGATTGATTGTTCAGCCTCAGCTTCAGAGAGATCTAGCTTGGCTAGAGTTGAACAATCAGTTCCTTGAGGAAGATACCCAGTTATACGTAGGGGTTCTACCTGGTCTGTTGGATGAGGTCCAGCAGAAGTAGGGGACCTGCCCGGCCTTGATGAGGTTTAGAGAGAAGATGTCTCGTAACGAGGCACCACAATTCTCTATTAGAGCAGATGGAGGGATGAAATGTTGTGACCGTTTTGTACACCTGCCGATGCAGAGTGGAGACAGAGAATCTTACAGTACACTCACTATACATCTTATTCCGTACATCCCGGCACGAGTAAGATGTACCACGAGGTCCAGATAGAGCATCACCGACCTAGGGATGAGCTCCATCCACTACCAGTGCAGTAGTGGAATTGGGGAGGACATCTCTATGGATCTTGTGGTTGGATTGAGGCTCAGTAGGAGTTTTGATGTACTTGAATTGTTGATGTCAGATTAATGAAATCGACACGTTTCATTCCTATTAGAAATTTATGACCAGAAAATGGATTGGCTGAGGAGTACACTAGACAGATAGTGAGACTCCATGGTGTACGAGAACGATCATCTTTGATCGAGATGGATGTTTTACTTGAGATTTTGGGAAGCAGATACATACTGCTTTGGGGAAGAGTCTATACTTCATGACTACGTTTTAGCCCAGACAGATGGTGCAATATATAGACATAGATGTCGTATACCTTTATGCTAGAATTGACCTAGCAGTATTAGTGGAATAACACCTGATCAGATTCGGGATTTTATAGTTCAAGTAACGCTGATTAGAGGAAGAATGTTGGTTGTACAGAGTCGCCAGATATCACAGATAGACAAGAGGCATTAACCTCTAAAGTTCAAGCGAGAGTTCATGTCCGGTTGAAAGTATCTCAGCTGTGAGACGTTAGATTTATTAATATGGAAAAGGGAACTGAGTTTCCAATATGTCGGTTTGCTTGAGATTTTGACCAGTATTGTTAAGGCAGCATGATGTTTAGCTTTGCCTCTGAGGTTAGAGGATATCCACCCAGCATTTCATGTGTCTCAAATGAGGAATTATATACCATGTTTGAGACACTTTGTAAGTTATGACGATCTAGTGGTTAAGCCGAACCACATCTTGGTTGAGCATTTGCTTACTTTCTTGGAATGATATATGAAACACTTGCATTCGAAAAACATTACCATATTGAGGACATCGTTGTCAAGTTTAGGACTTGAAGAGACTATGTGAGAGACAGAGGATAGTATCCTAAGGAACTATCCAGAATATATGTTGGGACAGATGCACTTGTGAGAGCACGTATAGACCTTAGTGCTGTCTTGATGAATGTTGTGCTTATGTGCTTATATGCCTTGTTGTGTTTTTGCCATGCAAGCTATGATGTGAGCTATGATCTTAGTAGATCTTGTTATGCTAGCGTGATGTATGCTATAGATGGAGATGACTATTTCCTCCATGCTATTTGAGTATGTTTTATGTTTATAGCGGGAGATGGTTCTTTCCTCCATGCTACCTTGATGGACATAGTTTTAGTGGAGATGTATTCCTCCATGCGATATATATGTTTATGGTTTGGCTAGAGACGTATTTCCTCTATAACTGTGATATGGTTTGGTTAGAGACGTATTTCCTTTATGCCTATGGGATGTTCTGGCTAGAGATGTGCTTCCTCTATGCCTTGTGATGTGGTATGATGAGAGATGTGATTCCTCTACTCCTTTGGATAGCGTTATGGCCCTGTTTTTTGGAGTTGATGATTCCTCCATGTGGATGTTTGAGGTTATAGATTCTTATAGGTTACGACCTTCTGAGCGGAGATGTGATACCTCCGATAGAAAGAGTGAGAGTTGTACCTCGGCTTATGGGTCCGAGCGACTTTAGGATTTTTCAAGTTTCGGGACGAAACTTGTTTTTAGGGGGGTGAGATATAAGAGCCTTAGTCTTCAAGAGATCCTGCACCTGCGCTTCAACCAAGACGCAACTGCTTTACCTCTTTGGAGCTGTAGAGGGCCGCCCTTGCACCCCTGGCTAGCCGCCCCTACGGTTTTGTGACCAGCCCCAACGGCCAAGCCAGCCGCCCCTACGGTTTGTGGTGTGCTGCAGCCGTCTTCTTTCACCCGAGCTTTGCTTTTTGACCCCTCTTCCCATTATATTTCCTTCTTCCTTCATATGAGGGTTTCCTCAATCTCTTTCCTGCTTCATCTCTCTCTCTACGCTCTTCTTCCTCTCCTCTCTTCTCCTTTGGATCTCTTCTTGATCCATGTGTGAGTTTTGTGAGTTTTGGTAAGCTTTGTGCTTGGCTTTGCTTGTGGTTTGTTGATGTTGATGTTGATGTGCCTTGTGGAGCCAGCTTGAGGTTGTTTGGTGTGGTGTTGATCCTTTGGAGAGCTCAACTTAGTGAGTTCCATGGCTTCTCCTCTACCTATCTTCTTTTCTTTATCTTTTCCATCCTTTCCTGAGTTTAGTAGGGTTTCCTTAGGATTGGATCTTGTTCAGCCATGTTTAGGCTTGTGTTGATGTATACATATGTATGTTTCTGTATGTATGTGTGTTGGATGAAGAAGAAGTGAAGGAATCAAAGGAAAGAGTGAAGAAGGAGATAAAGTGGTGTGTCTCTGCACACCAGCCGCCCATGCACCTTCTCTAGACCGCCCCTGCGCCAGCAGTGAGCCGCCCCTGCGCCATCTCCTAGCCGCCCCTGCGCTACCTGCACCAGCTTGGTGTTGCGCTTGGTTCTGCAGGTGTGTGTTGCTTCTAGGCCTTTCTAAGGATGCCTTTGTTCCCTCCTTTCCAAGTATGAGTGTATAGGATCATGGTAGATGTGTGAGGATGTGTTTGGTTGAGGTTATGATCGGTTTATGCCTTGTACGGCTTTAAGGACTTAGGTTGATGTTTATTGAGGTTGTGAGGTTGAGTATGATCCCTATGGATCCCTTTGGGTCTAGGTGTGACCCCTTTGATGAATAGAGGTTGATATATCTTTATGCCTTGTTATTAGGTAGTGCCCTTCTCTCAGGATTGGAGGTTGGTTCTAGTTGTTGTGGTTGAGTTGTATACGAAGTTGATGCAAGTCCGTAGGACCTACTTAGATGTCATCCTTATATTGGGTGTTTGCATGAGTGATGTATGCTTTATATGGGTTCTATAATAGCATGAGATGCTGTTTATACCGACCTATTTTTTATTGATTGCCCCGTATGCGTGGTTGTGATAACCTTTCCCTTTCATCCCGCCGTGGAGTCTGGGAGGTTCTCTTGACTCAGTGTTCGCTCCAAACGGTGTGTGCAAGCTTTAAATTTATAACCCTAGACATAAGCTTAAAACAAGGATGCGAACCCGCAGTGTACGGGTCAATCGTAGTAAAAAGCAAGGAATTCCAGGGGTCGATCATAGGGACTTAGTGAAACAAAGTCCAATCACGGTATGCTTATGTAAATACTAACCACAAGAGGTGATCAAAACAATCAAAGATGAATAAGAAGTCAATAAAGCAAACATGCAATTCTAGGGATTAAAGCATCTAGTTGTGGTTCCAACTCAAGATCTAAAGATAAGCGGACAAAGCTAAGGTTTTGGCATGGGGAAGGTGTTACTAAAGTGGAATAGATCACCGGGTAAGTCTCACTACTCACTAATCCTAAACCGTAACTCCTATTACCGGGTAAGTCTCAAGGAAT
Organism: Fagopyrum homotropicum; assembly: GCA_033239125.1. Lineage (NCBI taxonomy): Eukaryota > Viridiplantae > Streptophyta > Magnoliopsida > Caryophyllales > Polygonaceae > Fagopyrum > Fagopyrum homotropicum. The sequence goes on from BSWB01000002.1 coordinate 54,289,374, forward strand.
TAAGATAAAGAACTATAATCTCAAACTAACACACCATCTAAGGAATAGAATCAACCTTTACCGGGTAAGTCTCAGGCTAACTCACAAAAATGGGATGGAAGCACACTCAAACCCCAATAAAGGATAAACCTTTATTACCTACACTTATGATCGTTGGTACACAAACTAAGGAATTACCGGGTAAGTCTCATCCTAAGCTTGCATTGAACCAGGAAAGGTGTAATAAGAATAGGATTTGGCAAACTCTAACACTTAACTCTCAGTTTCGGATCAGATAAGTCACCTCGGTCAGCCAAATTCCACCCCGGCCGAGATGTTCATCGACTGAGCGAGATGCTTAGGGTTAAGGTTAAAGACTCGAACTTTCAGGGTCCTACTGTGATTAAGATCATTCTATCATTGTTTTTCCCACAACCTTCAGCCAATCACCCTAGAATCACACAAGGAAATTAGCCACTCATCATCATGAAAGTATGAATCAAATATATGGGAAGAAGGTGAATATTTGAACAAGAAGAATCTAATGAAAAGACTTCAATAACTGAATCAAATATCACAACAAAGCGTTCCTTGGATATAAATCCAACAAGGAAGAGAATCTAAGGCAATCTTACAAGAAAACCTTCAAAAGCTATAAAAGCTACAATCTTCAATCTTCCTTCAACCTTCAAAAAGGTTCTTCAAAATCTCCCAACTGGAGTATGGCTGCTGCGGTGTGTAAACCCTGATCGGTGGTATAGCATGATGTTGGATTTGTGGAAATCCATCCCTTTTTATAGGAAAATAACCCTCCAAAGATAAGATATCTTAGAAAGATCTCTTCCCATAAAAATAGGTAAAATATGAGATCTAGTATATCTTCTTCCTTCCAGGAGCCAAGCCCAAAAATATAAGATCACTTTCCAAAGATAAAAGATCTCAGCCAAGAATAAAATATTCTCGTCGCGTCCTAGGTATTCGCTTTGGTCGAGTCGACTTCCCTGGATCACCTCGGTCGAGATGAATCTGTGGTCAACCGAGGTGAGTCACAACTGAATGTGAAATCTCTCAAAACTGGCCCAAAGTGAATCTCAAATCCATGGCCATGCTTCCTGGATGGTTCCTTATGTTCCTCAATGTAGCTCCAATGACTCCATAGCTCCTTTTGCTCCTTTTTGATGCAAAACGTGCCATTTTACCTACGATTACAACAAAACTAGGTGTAGACCTCGATTCCCGTAAAGGTAGATGAAATGGTAATATTATCACATAATATACATACAAACATGTAGATTACGAAAGATAAAACATCCAAACAAATCCCAAAATATAGACTATAATCCATGCTATAAAAATACCCCATACTTGGCCCTTACTTGTCCCCAAGCAAGTTCCGCATATAAAAGACAAGATAGAATGGATTATAAGTCAATAAAATCAATGAAAAGTTTTTTCAAAAACATTTTATGGTGTGCAACTATCATAGATCACTCTAAGAGAATACTTCATGGAATTTAAAATCTAAATATGATCAAAACATTTTATAAGTATAAGAAAGTTGTTCATCTTTGCATAAAATCATAGAATGCATAATAAGTCATATTTATCAAAATTAACCATGTATAATCCAGTTTAAACCACTAAGTCAATCAACAAGCTCAAGGTCTCAAGGGCTTCCCAAAAGAAAGGTCAAGAAACGTGTAGGGTAGGGATGTATGTAAGGTAATGTGGTGCTAGAATCCGGGAAAAGGATGAACTTCACTTTCACTTTGACTTGCAACATCTTCCTCCAATAAGCTTTGCTTATTTCACACTTTTTCCTTTTGCTTTACTTTTTGGGATGCATGGACAGAGGTGTACAATAACCGAAGCCTAGGAGATTAGCAATCATCAATTTCTTGAGATGCATCAAACCCTTGATGCACATACCATGACCCGTTAGGAATATCGCTCAATCCGACTTTGGCAAGACACAAACACCCGGCTATGTGAATGGTGCCGAGTTACTCATCTTCATGATTGACTTCCCCAAACCTATTATTACTTTCTAACACTTTCACTTCCAGCCAACTTCTCAACTTTAACTTCACTTGCTTTCACCACTTCGCTTGCTTCCAAATTCCCGGATAGGTAAAGGGAGGCAAAATGTATATGAGGGGTTAAGCATGATCAAGAAGAAGAAGGGAGAAGAATGAATTGCCTTGGTCTTTCTAGGAAGAAAGTGAGAGAACTCATAATGTGGTGTCAACCTTCAAATTCAACATAATTTAGATAAAAACAAAGTATTAAACATGCCAATAATTTCAAACAAAGCATTTAACAACTTAAACATATTATAAAACCTTTCAAACACATAAAGAATTTAAAACCAGTCAGTAAGCAATATCTTCACTGAGATCATATCCAGATAAGACGCACAAAAATAGTTTTCGAAAACTCTCAGTTAACCTACCTCGGTCGAGGTGTTCTTAGGTCAACCGAGGTGAAACACCTCGTTCGGCCAGAACTGCCCCGGTCGAGGTCCAAAAAAATGTTTTTTAAAAAACCAGTTTTCTTTCGGTTTCGACGTTTTTCTCAATCAAATAACCTGTAAGTATGCATGCAATCTCAGATAAACATATAGAAGCAACTGAAGCATAAAATATCAATATCTGATCAAGTAGAGTCATACATAAGTGTCAAATATCACATAAACACCCCATACTTGGGACACACTGTCCCAAATGGGTCAAAATAAGTCTAAAGGATAAAAGTACTCACCGGATAATAAGCTGAACTGCATAAAAATAAGAAAGAAAATCTTGCAGCTCTCAATAGTCACGATCCGGTGGTGGTGGCGGTGGTACGTACGGATACTGGGTCGGGTCGAACGGATACCCCATGATGTGCTCGAACTGGATCTGGGCCATCATGTGCTGGTAGTGCTGCCGCTCCTACATCTCGCGGATATCCAGTGACAAAGCAGCATATGAGTCAATAACCTGATCTGTCAGGTCATCGATCCGTCTGTGAGCCTCTGAATCCCTGTGTCGGCGTATCCTACGCCTAGTAGGTCTCACTGGAGAAGTAGCAGGTGCAGGCTCAGTGTCCTCCTCATCCAGATCTATAACTGGTGGTGCGCTCGTCCCTGCAATATTTGTCCCTATATCCATCGGGACTCCACCCTCTCTCTCATCAATTGTCTCCTCATCATCAGCCTCCTCCTCAGCTGGGGCAGCTGCTGCCTCTCTGTAATCCTCCATTAGTGGAGCCCAAGCGGTCTGCCAATAATGTGGGTCATAAACAGTGAACTGGGCAGACCACCTGATCCCCTGTGGCGCAGTCAGCTCCCACGGCATAGCCACGTACGGAGTAGTCAGACCTCAAGGAACTAGAATCCGCCGAGTGATCATCTCTTGCAATCCAAGCGGCTTGCCAGCCGCCACCATCGTGCAAGCACTGAGATCCATGTCCTGATAGCTAACTATATGGGTGACAAGCCCTCCGCAACAGATGTCTCCCTTCGCCTTGGCCTTGATCCTGTGCAGATCCTCTGCCAGCATCAAGCCAAAGTCTGGGAAACCCCCAGTAACCATGCAGTATAAACTGAAAAGCTCTCCCTGTCGGATCTTCTAGGGCGTCTCAGTACGCGCCAGAAGCATCTCACTGAAGATCCGGTGGGCTAACCTAAAGGCTAGGTGGAAGATGACCCTCTCCCTGGAATCTCCAAGGTGCCATCTATCTGCGTGCTCAACAATATGGGCAATCTGCCCCCAAAACTCCCTAGCTACCGATCGGGACGGGAAGTCAACAGCGGTGGGCTTCGGAAAGCCAAAAATATCTCTCCAGTACTCAAGTGGCACTAAGAAGTTCCGGTTCATCAACCGGTACTTCACAGACTACTCTGTGGGAAGGTAGGTGAAGGAGCTAATGAACTCTAGTGTCGGCTCCAAGTAGGCTGGGGCTCGGATCTCAGTAAACTGATCCAGCCCAACTGTAAAAATCATCCTCCTAAGGTCTCCGTCTACCTGGAGGCAATCGAAAGCAGACACGTCCAGGAAGCGTGGTGCAATCACTGGACGGCCGGAAATACGCTCATAATCCACCCGGTGTCGCTCATGGATCACCGGGCGGTAAGGTCGGGAAGAAGAGGAAGAAGGGGAAGGTGAGGATCTATCCCTGAGGGTAAGGCGGCGGTCAGAACTCATTTTCAGAAAATCAAACTGTCAGGTCACCTCGGTCGACTGACAACGCTCAAGAATCACCTCGGCCGAGGCACAGCTCGACTGGACCGAGGCGGAAAACCGGATTCTAATTCCTTCTGAAAATTCAGTTCTTTTTCCCCCGAAAATCACTACAATTGCTTCCTATGGGGTACTTAAGCCTTTCGTCAACAAATGCAGGGGCAACCAAAACCCAAATCGAAGCGAAACGGAGAGGTTAGGGTTTCGGTTCGTTTTACCTCGTTTCGGCCGAATCGGTTCGATTTCCTGCAGATCTGTACTTGCAACACGATCCTCTATCCTTCAATCGTAGTTTGGAGACAGAAATCGTCGAAAACGAGCAAGAAATCGGAGAAGCGAGGTGAATTGTCGCCGCGGTCGAGGGGAAAGAGTAAAGTGAGGAGAGAGAAATCTTCTGCCTTTTATACCCTTTTCTGGACCGCTGTCACCTCGGTCGAGATGGTCTCGACTGGACCGAGGTGGTGCGGACCAAGGTGGTTCTTCAGAAAACCCTAGTCGCCTCGGTTGCTCAAGAATTATCTCGGTCGAGGTGCTCTGATAGCAACCGAGATGCCTCAGTCAAACTCCGTCTTCTCAAATTCTTGAACTTCTGTCCTTCCAGTTATGCTCCTTCCTTAGATGTCTCCTGTTATCTGTCTAGAACGCCAAAAACAAAACAAAGCAAAGCAAAAGCAAAAACTATCTAAGCTAGACTAGAAAAAGGGAAAAGAAAGCAATACCTTGGGTTGCCTCCCAAGAAGCGCTTGGTTTAAGGTCGCTAGCTGGACCATAATGCGTCTCTCAAATGAGGTATATTGGTGCAACCTCCTCAACCGGAGTTTCCGGTTGATACTTCTTAAGTCTATGAACGTTGACCTTGAAGCTTCCGCTAGTTTTGCCCCATATCTCAACTGCACCATGAGGAAAAACATGTTTCACAACATAAGGTCCGGTCCATCTTGATTTTAACTTACCTAGAAAAAGGCAGAGGCGGGAGTTGAAGAGTAGAACTAGGTCTCCTTCGTTAAGCTCCTTTGGGACGATACGCTTGTCATGCCATCTCTTCGTTCTTTCCTTATAGATTTTGGCATTCTCATAAGCGTTCAAACGCAGCTCCTCCAGCTCGTTGAGTTCCAATAGTCGCTTCTCGCCGGCCTCCTTAATGTCGAAGTTCAACCATTTGATTGCCCAATTGCTTTGTGTTCCAATTCAACGGGAAAATGGCAAGACTTCCCATATACCAAATTATAAGGGGTGGTACCTATGGGAGTCTTAAATGCGGTCCTGTACGCCCAAAGAGCATCGTCCAATTTCATGGACCAATCCTTCCTCGTCCTAGGGACGGTCTTCTCCAAAATTGCTTTGATTTCTCTATTCGAGATCTCGACCTGTCCACTAGTTTGAGGGTGATAAGGGGTTGATACCTTGTGGGTTACCCCATACTTCGATAGAAGTGCCTTGAACTTCCGGTTGATGAAATGCGTTCCTCCATCGCTGATGATGATGCGTGGAGTTCCAAACCGTGGAAAGATAGTTCTGTTTAGGAACTTCACAACTACCTTGGCGTCATTAGTGGGAGAAGCAGTGGCTTCAACCCATCTAGAGACGTAATCAACTGCAAGAAGAATATAGAGGTTTCCTCCGGAGGATGGGAAAGGTCCCATGAAGCCAATCCCCCATACATCAAAGATTTCCACCTCTTGGATGTTGTTAAGTGGCATCTCGTTCCTCCTTGATAAATTTCCTGTTCTTTGGCATGCATCACAAGAGACAACAAAGGATTGTACATCCTTAAATAATGTAGGCCAAAAGAAACCGGAACGCAATACCTTAGCCCATGTTTTATCGGTGCTAGCATGTCCTCCACAAGGAAGTGAATGGCAATGCTGTATAACGCTATTAACTTCATCTTCCGGAATGCATCTTCGAAGCATCCCATCCGGACCGCGCTTGAATAGCAGCGGCTCGTCCCAGTAGTAATGTCGTACTTCTTTGAAGAATCTCTTCTTTTTGAGAGTACGTCAATCCGGGCGGTATTTTCTGGCAAACAAGATAATTCACAATATCAGCATACCAAGGTCCGTTATTATCAGAAAGTTGGTGGATAGAATGTTCCACCAACTGAGGATGAATGTCAGAGAAGGGAGTAAGAAGTTTATTATTCTCAGTAGTATCAGTTGACATCATCTCGCCATCAACCTCGGTCGAGGCGCAGAGGCGTTGACCGAGATGTTCTTCAGTTGCCTCGCTCAGTCCAGGAAGTGCCTCGGTCGAGGTACTACAACTGGAACTGAAACTGGAGATCTTCGTCTCCTGGGTTAGCTTCTTAGTTTTAGCTCCTGGATCCTCTTCCAGTGCTTTTAAGCTCCGTATATCTGCATCACAAGAAGCATCTATACCTTCCTCCATTAAACTGAAGCTAATAACTTTTTCGAGTGGATCGTTAATAAGGATAGATCTCACCAATTCTCTTGATTCTTCTTCATCATAGATGTTGAAGATATCATCAGTTAGCTGCTCCCCTTTCATGGCTGCAAGTAGTGCGAACTCCACTTCATCGCCGCCAATGTTGAATTTCAACTTGGCGTTCTTGCAATCCACGTTGCAACCCGAAGTTGCTAGAAATGGCCTCCCGAGAATAATAGGAACAGGATAATCTGCGGGAATGTCAAGTACAACAAAATCTATAGGTAGATAGAAGTTACCTAACTTGACCGGAACGTCCTCCAAGATGCCCACGGGATGGGTAATGGAGCGATCCGCCATATAAAGTCGAATCTTGACCGGCTTGGGCTCTCCAAGTCCGATCTTCACACATAGCTCCAGCGGGATGATGCTCACGCTGGCTCCTAGATCACAAAGGGCTTCACAATTGACATCCCCAACTTGAATGAGAATGCAAAATGAGCCGGGATCTCTCAATTTAGGTGGCATCTTCTCCTTCATGATTTGTATGAGCTCCGAGGATTTAGATGTCATCCTAACTTCACCAAAGTCTTCCAGTTTCCTTTTCCTTGAAAGGATTTCCTTCAAGAACTTCCCATAGGCGGGCATTCCTAGAATAGCATCAAGGAAAGGAATGTTAATATGCAGCTTATTCATCAAGTCAAGGAACTTACCAAAGTACTTGTCTAGATGTGCTCTGGCTCTTGACTGGGGGAATGGAAGTGGTGGTTTGTATGCAGGGGGTGGAACATAAACTTTAGTTTTTCCCTCCGCTTTCTGTGGTTCCGCCTCGGTTGGCATCTCGGCCGAAGTGTTCTTCGACTGCATCTGGACCGAGGTGGTCTTCGTCGGTACTGGCACCGACCGAGGCACTGGATCTGCAGTTTTCAGTCCACTCCTCGTAGTTATGGCCATGATCTGGCCCTTAGGGTTGCTTTCCGTCCTTACTGGAAGCTTACCTGGATCTCTTGGCGCTTCATTCGTCCTACTTTCAAGTTGTTGTTCAAAGGCTTTTTGGGCCTTCGAAAATGAAGTCATAGAAGTCTCCATAGCGTTGAGCTTGATCAAGATAGCCTCCAGAACTGCATCTTTCTTTTCTGGTTGAGACGAACTTGATCCTTGCCCCTAGTTTTTTAATGGAGTAGAAGAAGAAAAAGAAGGGGAAGAGAGGAAAGGGTTAGAGGAATCGTTAGAGTTGGAGTTTGAATGATTGTTACCGTTATTTTGGTTGTTCGCCCTCCAATTATTGCTATTGGATCCTCTATTGTTGTTGTTGTTGTAATTGTTGTTCCGGGAATCGTTGTTGTTGTTACGGTATCCGTTGTTGTTGTTCCTTTGCCCTTGCTCTTCCTTCTTGGTTTGAGCAACCAAGAGTTCCTTCAATTGCTTCACGTCATTCTTCAAAGATGTGAGTTGATTGTTGTTGGGCTGAGTTTCTTGAAAGTTAACTCTTTTAACTCCACCTTCAGCTCCTTGGTGGGTGTACTTCTCCATATGCAGGGCTTGCTTCTCAATGAAGTCCCAAGCCTCGTCAATCGCCATGTCCATGAAGGTACCGGCGGAGAGTAGTTGGAGATTGAACTGGGTGCTTCCGTCCAGTCCCTTGAAGTAAATTTCCAATAACTCTAACTTTGGAATCCCATGATGTGGGCAATCCAAAAGAATGTCCTTGAACCGCTCCCATGACTTGGACAAGCTCTCCTTGTCCTTCATAATGAAAGTGTTGATCTTCCCTCTCATTTCAGCGGTCTTCGAGGGGGGAAAGAATTTCGTCAAGAATTCCGTAGTCATCTCCTCCCATGTGCTGATTTTTCCAAGAGGAAGAGATTGATACCAAGTAAGAGCTCTATCTTTTAAAGAAAAGTAAAAAGGTCTTAGCATGTAGTTGTTATTTTCAATCCTCGGAGGACTCAAGGTCTCCATCAAGATCTCATAGTTTTGAAGATGTTGATGTGGTGATTCCTTCTCTAGCCCTCTGAACTAGCATTGGCGAATCATGGATAGAACTTGCGGTCGAAGTTCATAGTCATGGTCCGCTGGATCTCCTAGATTAACTCCTGGACGCCTCAGTTGTTGATTAGGGTCCATCCTTTGACCTAGGGTTTGTGGGATTCCTGCAAGAAGAACGTTTCGGACTGGCATCCGAGGTGGAAGTATCTCGGCCGGGGCGTCAGGTACTGGAGCTTGCCTCGGTCGAGGGTCAGCAACTGGATCCTGCATCGGTCGAGGATCTAGGACTAGATCTTCCCTCGATCGAAGTAGAATCTGGTCTCGTATGACGGCCATCTGTGCTTCGATTGCTTCAGTCTTGGTGCGAGTTTCTTCCTTCTCTCGCCTTAGTTCTTCCCTGCTGAGGCGTAGCAGCTCTAACGCCTCTTTCAACTCGGCCTCAAGATCGCGGTTGTCTTGTTGGGCCATCTTTGCTTCTCTTAAGCGTCGCTTGTATGTCTTTTCTGGTTCGGGATCGTAAGGAACGATTTCCTTCCCAGTGCGGGTTCTTCGCATATACCTAAGAAAGAACCTGCAAAAGTCACTCAAGTAGAGTGGTTAGTAGACACGGGGGCAAGTGCCCCAAGAGCAAACCGTAACCGGCTCGGTCTAGACCAAGTCCCCGGCAACGGCGCCAAAAACTTGTTCGCTCCAAACGATGTATGCAAGCTTTAAATTTATAACCCTAGACGTAAGCTTAAAACAAGGATGCGAACCCGCAGTGTACGGGTCAATCGTAGTAAAAAGCAAGGAATTCCAGGGGTCGATCATAGGGACTTAGTGAAACAAAGTCCAATCACGGTATGCTTATGTAAATACTAACCACAAGAGGTGATCAAAACAATCAAAGATGAATAAGAAGTCAATAAAGCAAACATGCAATTCTAGGGATTAAAGTATCTAGTTGTGGTTCTAACTCAAGATCTAAAGATAAGCGGACAAAGCTGAGGTTTTGGCATGGGGAAGGTGTTACTAAAGTGGAATAGATCACCGGGTAAGTCTCACTACTCACTAATCCTAAACCGTAACTCCTATTACCGGGTAAGTCTCAAGGAATTAAGATAAAGAACTATAATCTCAAACTAACACACCATCTAAGGGAATAGAATCAACCTTTACCGGGTAAGTCTCAGGCTAACTCACAAAAATGGGATGGAAGCACACTCAAACCCCAATAAAGGATAAACCTTTATTACCTACACTTATGATCGTTGGTACACAAACTAAGGAATTACCGGGTAAGTCTCATCCTAAGCTTGCATTGAACCAGGAAAGGTGTAATAAGAATAGGATTTGGCAAACTCTAACACTTAACTCTCAGTTTCGGATCAGATAAGTCACCTCGGTCAGCCAAATTCCACCCCGACCGAGATGTTCATCGACTGAGCGAGATGCTTAGGGTTAAGGTTAAAGACTCGAACTTTCAGGGTCCTACTGTGATTAAGATCATTCTATCATTGTTTTTCCCACAACCTTCGGCCAATCACCCTAGAATCACACAAGGAAATTAGCCACTCATCATCATGAAAGTATGAATCAAATATATGGGAAGAAGGTGAATATTTGAACAAGAAGAATCTAATGAAAAGACTTCAATAACTGAATCAAATATCACAACAAAGCGTTCCTTGGATATAAATCCAACAAGCAAGACAACAAGGAAGAGAATCTAAGGCAATCTTACAAGAAAACCTTCAAAAGCTATAAAAGCTACAATCTTCAATCTTCCTTCAACCTTCAAAAAGGTTCTTCAAAATCTCCCAACTGGAGTATGGCTGCTGCGGTGTGTAAACCCTGATCGGTGGTATAGCATGATGTTGGATTTGTGGAAATCCATCCCTTTTTATAGGAAAATAACCCTCCAAAGATAAGATATCTTAGAAAGATCTGTTCCCATAAAAATAGGTAAAATATGAGATATAGTATATTTTCTTCCTTCCAGGAGCCAAGCCCAAAAATATAAGATCACTTTCCAAAGATAAAAGATCTCAGCCAAGAATAAAATATTCTCGCCGCGTCCTAGGTATTCGCCTCGGTCGAGTCGACTTCCCTGGATCACCTCGGTCGAGATGAATCTGTGGTCAACCGAGGTGAGTCACAACTGAATGTGAAATCTCTCAAAACTGGCCTAAAGTGAATCTCAAATCCATGGCCATGCTTCCTGTATGGTTCCTTATGTTCCTCAATGTAGCTCCAATGACTCCATAGCTCCTTTTGCTCCTTTTTGATGCAAAACGTGCCATTTTACCTACGATTACAACAAAACTAGGTGTAGACCTCGATTCCCGTAAAGGTAGATGAAATGGTAATATAATCACATAATATACATACAAACATGCAGATTATGAAAGATAAAACGTCCAAACAAATCCCAAAATATAGACTATAATCCATGCTATCAGTCAGGCCAGACCTGGTATACAGGGAGGGCACAACACCAATCTCATAGGGTACACGGGTTGTGTGACCGATTCCACTCCAAATGGCTAGCAGGCTTAGAGGCGAGGATGTATCAGCCCTAGTGTCACATATTTTCCTCTATGGATATATTATATACGATTTGAGTGAGTAACCATTATATAAAGATGATAAAATGGGTAAATGTGTGATCGCATGCTGATGTGTTTATCTTTTTTGATTGTGTATGTGCTTATGCATTACCTCATATATGTATGGTTAGCTAACGGTTTCATACCGTGCTATAGATGTTTACAGATAGGCGCTACCGAGTGATCTGGTAGGGTGACAGGCCGAGGACTCTCGTACATTAGGTGGTTGGTTTGGGTTTGTGGTGTTTTCCTCCTACGTGAGGATGATCTTTTGTACCTCTTGTGTGAGGATGTCGTTTTATATACTCGGATATGTTGTTGTTTACTTTGGGTCGTACAGTTTATACTATTTTATGTATTTGTTTTATATCTGTCAATGCCATGTTGTAAGGTCCAGTGAACTTGTTGTCAGGCTAGGGTCAGGATCCATTGTGAGATCCTAGCCCAATGTGACATCCCGACCCTGCGGATTCGGGGTGTTACACAAGTTATATTATTATATATATGTTTTGTAAGGTTGTCATGTGTTGTTCATTCTTACAAATATTGTTTGTTATTTTTAAGGAATTTAAATATATTTGTACCTTGTTGTAAGATCCTAGTAAAGTTGTTGTCAAACTAAGGTCGGGACCCTTTGTGAGGTCCTACCCAGTAGCTTCCCGAGTTCTAAGAATTTGGGGTGTTACACGAGGTATGTAGCTTTTAGGTTTGTGGGCTATAAACGCCGAGTTGCGGAATGGTTTTCAGTGATCACCCAATGACGGTCTTTCTCTCTAAGGAAGTATACTAAAATTGTGTGGTCCTCGCCGTGTCCGAGGATCTTTAAAAAGCCAAAGAGGCGAGTGACCTTTACTCCGATTTCTTTGCACCGGCAAAGAGTCTTGTGGACTTGGCGAGAAATATTGATGCATACATGCGGACCTTGGGATGTGTTTGAAGTAACAAGAGAGGTTCCGTGTATGTGTTAGACAATTGTGGGCATATGGGAAGAATGATCGATGAAGGGTCTAGAGTAGCCACTTTAATGCACGCGCTTAAGATGATGTCGGTATTTTTATGGTGCGACATGCCAGTCTTGTACGGACGATAAGAGTACGAATATCAAATGGGGAAGAAAAATCTTGTGGGGAAAACCCATAAAATTTTATAAATGGAAAAAATTAAACGGGCACGGGGATTCCCCGTTGGGGACGAATATTCGCCGGGGATGGGGGTGAAGACAAATTTCAGTACGTGAAGGGGATGTGGATGAGGACGGTGGGCAATATACTAAACGGGAATTGTGATGAAGAGGTTACTCCCCTCCTCAAATCCAACCCATTGACACCCTTATACATACATGTTATTTAGTTAACGAATGTTGTTCGTGGCCATCTACACAACTATGCAATAATATATGGTAAAAATCATTATAGTAAAGATTGAGACAATACTATTATGTATGAAGACATTTTATTTAGCTAACGAATGTGGTTCTTGGCCCATGTACACAACTATATTATGATATATGGTAAAAATTATTTTAGTTAAGATTGACACAATACTATTATGTATATAGACATGTAATTTAGTTAACGAATGTGGTTATTGGCTCTTGTACACAACTATATAATAATCTATAGTAAAAATCATTTTAGTTAAGATTGATAAAATACTAATATGTATACATACATATTATTTAGTTAACGAATGTGGTTCTTGGTCAATGTAAACAACTCTAATATAGTATATGATAAAAAATTGTTTTAGATAAGTTTGACACAATACATTCATGTATACAAACATGTTATTTAGCTAACGAATGTGGTTCTTGACCCATGTACAAAACTATAAAATAATAAATTGTAAAAATTATTTTAGTTAAGATGGAGACAATACTATTATGTATACAAACATGTTACTTAGTTAACGAATGTGGTTCTTGGCCCATGTACACAACTATATTATAATATATGGTCAATATCATTTTGGTTAAGATTGATACTATTATGTATACTGAAATATTATTTAGTTAACAAATGTTGTTCTTGGCCCATGTACACAACTATATATTAATTCTAGGTGAGAAGGGCGCGCTTCGCGCGCGTGTGAATTTATCTGTTGTACATGCGAGTTGTAACTCAAATAGGTAGCTCCTAACTTGCCATTCCGTATGAGAAAAAAAAAATTAAGATATCTTCAAACTTTTTAGTTTTTATTTGATTTTCATACGACGTCTTTCAATTCCGACTGAATGTGTTACCTTGTTATACTCCAATGTATCGCCACCAAGTTTGCACATCTCTACCACGTACAAAGAAGGAGCTACTTCGAATACCTGAGATCCAATTTGTGGCAAAAGAAGCGACTGATAAAAACAAAGTGAGGATGGTGATAGAACAATATTTGAGAAATTCAACTCAAAATGAGAAATTGTATTACAATATTGAGGATAGTTACTCCCCTACCAAGACATGTAACGATTTACTTATTTCTGGTTGAAATTCAGAAACAACAGCAACATACCATATTTGAGAAATAAAAAAAGGAATGTGTATAATATTGAGGATGGTGATAAAAAAATCCAGGAAAGCAATTGATATTTAATAAAAGTTAAATAAAATCCAAGCATCCAGTAAAGGTTACTATAACTATATAACTAAAATGATTTTGTTCAGTAGGAGAATTTAATTAGAAAATGATCCTACTTATGGATTGTAATTTAACAACATTTAGTAATTACGAACTTATACCATTCATATCAATTATTGGTTTCTTTGACTGTAAAAACAATTAGTGCTGATCAAGTATGTTCCGTAAATCGGTCTGCAAAGGTCTTGCGTATGTAAATTGACAGAAGTTACTGTAAATGAATAAATTACACTCTTAATCATGTTGTTTAATTACATTTAAAAATCAAACTACATTAGTATGTAAAGTAGTTAACAATAGACTAATTGTTTCTATTGTCATCACAAAATCTATCGCGCTTACTCCTGAAGATGCCTAACATCTTCAAACTCAATGCCTCAAGCTTTCAGCAATGTATGACTGAGTAGATCCCTGCATTCAAAAGTATTGCAACAACGAGAGCACAATCTAACAGGATTTGTCTAGTCTGTTCAAAGAAAGATAGGAGAGCTTACATCGAGTATTGGATGGCAAATATTGCAGATTGAGCAGGCAAAAAGTCATTCACAACAACACTCTTGTTCTCATTCTTCCTATCTATATTATTGATGAGTCAAAATGAGAAAATGGTACAAGGCCGTTGAATCTGTGAAAGCTATAAGTATTGCAATTTGCGAATGCAGTCTCTCCAAGGAACATGCTTGTTTGAACGTTTTATCGAACACCTTGAATGCATCATTAAACTGCATATGCCTGAAGCCTGATTTGTTGGAGTTGTGAACTGGTATTATCTAGATATCAATCAAACCAATTCTGAGACTCTAAGACTTGAGAGATGTGTGGAAGTAGGAGCACATAATCCTCCAACAAAAGAGATGTGTAGAAATAAGAGAAAATGTGAGGTTTTGTTTTCAACATGGTCGTATGATTTTATAGACAAGTATGTGTTTATGTGTATGTTAATAAGTAAGAAATATTCTCATGGGGATCTATTTAATATTGTAGGATACTTGATCAAGGATCACTACAGCTACTCATGAGGAAGATAAATTACAAACGGCCATCTGATGCTTAGTTTGGGGGCCAAAGATTTCAGTTTAAATTGGATACTATTATATTCAAACCAAGCATAAAAACTAAAAAACACATACATATTCCAAATGAAAGCTGAATTTAGATCCAAAATACAAAATGCAATAATCCAAATACAACTCCATCTTTATGGACCCCATAGGACAATTAACAAATCTGATACTTTCACATTTCGTATGAAGTAGTACAATCAATAAGAGCCAAACACAGTTCATAATATCTTCAAAACAAATCCAAATATGGGATAACTCAAAGAATTCCACCAAAAACTGGCTCAATAAACAAAATTTGAAGACAAAATGCAATAAAAAAAACCTAATATCAAAGAAATTGAATGAAAACAGAGAGATGCGAGTGTGACTTTACCATCTTAATGACAACTTTATATTTCTCAACTAGATAAAAGGCGATGGGAGATGAGGACTTTTTCCTCCTCCTTCAGATTGAGAGTTTCGAATGTTGGTGACAGTGGGGAAGAAGCGACAACTGATCTTAATTCGCAATTAGCAACAAAGATATGTCATTAGGCTAGCTTAGAATCCCGAATGAAAAAGTCCCATCTCGAGTTGTGATATCAATCTACGTAATCCTACCAACGAAAAACAATTACCAAACATCAGAAACTGAAAACCCAAATAAAATATAGGGTTTGAATCGATATATACCCTTCCCATTTAAAGATAAAGAACATATGTGAAAGAGGAAACAGGAAGTAGGATTGACACGTACCTGTATTCAGTAGAAAGAAGAGCCACGATTAGCACGAAAAATGAAGCGGTGTGAAGGTATCGACTCCTCCGAAAGTTGCAGACCAAGGAAGCGGTGGAAGACGAGACGCAAAAGCGTGCTGGAGAAGGACACGAGATGGGCCTTCCAAATCACTGATATAATCGGCCCAAATTACCAAGGTAAGCAGGTGAAGAAGTCTACCAAACTGAAAGAGGAGGCTAAAGTCCATTACTGTTCCAAAAAATAACTCAAACTTATAATGTATATAGGATATGGTTAAAAAAACATTTTAGTTAAGATTAAAACAATATTATTATATATACAGACATGTTATCTTATTAATGATTGTGGTTCTTGGCCTAGGTAAAACAACTCTATTATAATATATGGTAAGAAATCATTTTTGATAAGACTAACACAACAGTTTTATGTATATAGACATGTTATTTAGCTATTGAAGATGGTTCTTGGCCCATGTACACAAACATATTAAAAATTTAAAATGCATTGTAAAAATACTTTACTTACCAAAAAAAGATTCCTTTGTGATGAAGACAATCCCTCCTCTTCACGTGTGTGTGTATATATAGTTGTTGTCTATGATACATAAGAAACAAACTCATTGTCATTTGATGAATAAAATGACGTATACTAAAGTAATACTCGTATTGCTGTTTCACTTAGCTTTATTTTGTGTTATCGAAGGAAGACCAAATAATGCAAAAGAAAAATACCCCTTTTCATTTTTATCTATACCAAACGGAAACATTCTACACCCTGAGCCATTAGACAATGACAACCGTGATCCACCAACACTATCAAATGATTTAGATTTCATTGTATACCCAAAATTACCCAAGGGTCGAATTCCACCTTCCGGGCCAAGCAAGGGTACTTCACCACCGGGACCATGATTCACAAACAGGACCTTCTGATCACGGCGACTATGATCCACCGAGACGAGTACCAAAGTTTTCTTACAAAAACGAAGAATACTCGATGAAATTGTCTCCCGCATAACATGATTTAAATGATGTGTTTGGTTTGTTAAATAAGATCTATATATGTGTGTTGTGGTCTTCTTGGTCCTGAAACTCTTTTTTTAATCGTTAATAATTTCATTGTTATGTGTTACTTTCGAAGCCCGTGATAATGAATCTCATAATAAAAAAAATTTCCCTCACTCTTACTGCTACTCTTTCTTGAGTTCGATCCTAAACTCCTTGCTACACTCTGGTCTTGTAAGTATTTGCAAGATTTGAGACACATGTTTTAGCTCTAATCACCCACTGAAAATGTATATGAAATATTCACCGACAATACTTACAAATATAAGTTCCAACATTTTCCACAATATAAATATTTTTTCTACAAAAGATATATTGTCGGTCTATTATGTATTTTTAAACATGTAAACTAATTTTTCTTCACACAAATGTAACATTTTGACCATAAAAATTGATTTTAACTACAAGGATAAGTTTTCGAAACAAGAAAACAATTAAATCTTATAAAATGTATTCATATACGTACATATATAATCCAATGAAAATGTTTCTATTATTTTACATATAATGTTCATAAGTGTTTATCTAAGCGAATGTAAAATAGATAATTAACTAAACCTTGCTAAAAATAAATTAATTAAAAAAACATAATTTGCATTATATAAGTATCTTTCGTAGATGGAAAATACTGATATTACATTATTAAAAAAGGTGGTTCTTAGCCATATACACAACTATATTATAATATATGGTAAAAGAATCATTTTTGTTAAGATTGACACAATACTATTATGTATACAAACATGTTATTTAGTTAATGAATGTGGTTCTTGGCCATGTACACAAATATATTAAAATTCATGGTAAAGATAATTTACTTACCAAAAAAAAAAAAATTCCTTTGTGTAGAAAACATTCACTCTTTTTCATATATATATATATATATATATATATATATTTTCCATAGTTGATAATAAACAACATATCCATTTTCATTTAGAGAATAAAATGACATACACTAAATTAATACTCGTGCTATTGTTTCACTTAGCTTTATTTTGTGTTATCGAAGGATGACCGAATAATGCAAAAGAAAAATACCCCTTTCATTTCCATATATACCAAAAGAATAAATTTTACATTCTTGGCCATTACACCGCGACGACCGTGATCCACCAACGCGACCACCAAAACAATCAAATAATTTAGATTCCAATGTATACCCAAATTTACCCAAGGTCCACCCGTTCCACCTTCTGGGCCAAGAGAGGTTCATTCACCACCGAAACAAGGATCCACCAATAAGACCTCGCAATGGGTTCCGACCTTAGTTCGACACCAACTTAACTAGATCTTACAACAAGGTACAAATAAGGAAAAACTGAAAACAAGGTTTCAAATGTCATGAATTTGACCAAATACCAACAACCAACGACATTATCTTTTAAGCATAGTCTAAGAACAACATAAAAATAAAGATCAACAATAATGTATGGACACCATCCCATCCTATTGAGTACGGAAATCCGGCTGGCCACTACCTTCCGGATCACTCATGTAACACCCCAAATTTTTGGAACTCAGGGAGCTACTTGTTAGAACCTCACAATAGGTCCCGACCTTGGTTTAACAACAATATTACTAGGATTTTACAACAAGGCACCAATGTATTTAAACATTTTGAAAATATCAATTGGTATTTGTATGAATGAACAACAATGACAGCTTTACAAAACATAAATATATTAATAACATGCATGCCGAACAGAAGACTCACCGTCCCCATCTAATTAGAACGTGGACCCGGCTGACCATCCGTCCCGGATCTCTCTACAACTGTCTATCTCTACAAAATCTACAACACGGATAAACCATTAGCTAACAATCTAAATATAAGTAGAATAAAGATAGCACAAACACAACCAAGGTAACATAAACACCCATGCTGGCACACAATCCGGTTATTATCTGATGGCATAGATGATTCACTTTATTCCGTTTTAAAGTTGTGGCACAAGAAATCTTAAGATTTCTCGCCTCCGTTCCTTATCCAACTGGTGTGGGTCTAGCACACCTCCGCATGTAACGTCACCACAAACCTAGTCTGGATTAGTCCCTAAAGAAACCCCTAGCGCACTCAGGCTAACTGGGCAGACTGCCACCGCCGTTACTCTTAGGCCAATTATACATGTCAGTCAATAATTAATAATAAATACACTTATAAACACATCGTACAAACACCACTATCATTATTCACACTCATATCCAAAAGCTAGCTAAGTAAGCCCAAAGGACTTACCTGAATCAAATCTCCACTCTCGTAATATCAACTCGGTCTGCAACCGTAGAAACTCAACCGCCTGTTATATAAGGCAAGTGGATCAAATATCTATTTCGCTTCTTTAGAAGTCTCCAACTTCTAAGATATTCAATCGATCATAAAGAAATTACCAAAATACCCTCATAAGGGTCAAAAGACTATTTTACTCCTGGGTCTCAATTCCCTAGAAATATGAAGTCCAAAACCATAATCTAACACTCATAAGAAAGATCTAGCTAATTAAGTTGGAAGATTTTCCAAGTTCTTAACTTCCATGAAAAAAATTCACTAAGGCTCTCACCTTGACCTAACTTAAAATGCTCATAAAAAAAATCTAAAAATCTCAAATAAAATATATAATCCTTCTATGCAAAGCACTCTACTCACTAGAAGAAATAAATCTCAGAAAAAGGATCAATAACTAGTCTTACACAAAAATCCAAAGTTGACTCCTCCACACAAATTCTCCCATACTTAGTAAAAAATTTGTATTTTACCAAACTGCACAAGTAGCCTACTCTGGAACCTTATAACTCTAGATCCGATCGCTAGATCGACCACAAGTTTTAATACATCACAGTAAGCATCCCCTCAACGTTCTACCAAAATTGCATGTCCATCAGATACATTTAACTCATTCATATCTAGATCCAAAAACTGCTTCCACACAGTTTTTCCCACACTTAGAATATATCACCAAAAACAGAAAACCTGCTTATTGTCTCAACTTTGAAAAATCATAACTACTAAACTTCTTGATGGAGTCCTCTCAAATTTTGATATATTCTACTATAAAATCCTAAATATGACATATGCGTAATATATCATACCAATAATTCAACACAAGTAGTTTTCTCAACAATTCATGTAACATCCGGAATTTTTATTCCGATCTTTGAGCGGTTTATCGACCTTCCCGCATTAGCGGCTCAATTTCCCCGTAGGCACGAGGTGCTGAGTAATGAGATTCTTCCCAAATCCCGTTCCGACCTTCCGTTTTCCGCCTTTTTCTTATGAACCTTCCGGTTCTAGGACAAGGGACAAGTGGTCCGCTGACCCCTTGTTTCTCTCTTCCTTTGTGCAACCTTGTGACCATCCTCTCACTCCTCACTTTTCATTTCACGTTACTCTCTCTCACACACTCCCCTCTTGGTGCCCGTTCCTCTACCTTCTCCTTGGAACTCTTGGCTAGTGATGTGCAGCAATGGAAAGCTTTGAATTCAGTTTGGTTAAGCTTTATTTCCTCCCTTCTCCCTTCTTTCCAGCTGCTACTTTTTCTTCTTCTTCTTCTTCTTCTCCTCTTCTTCTACATTTCCATGGATGAAGCTCCAAAAGAGGGTTCTTGTTGAATCCTTTGCATGTGTGTGCTCTTGGCTCGATTAGGTCATGGGGGAGAGCCTATATACCGTGGATGATGTTTGAAGAAGACCCGACAAGAAAAGGAGGCCATTGAAGATCAAGATCCACAGTCGAAGACGAAGAAGACGTTCTTTCAGGAGTTCTCCCGCCGGGTCGGCATCAGGCGCCGCGCGGGCGGATCTTAGCAAGCTGCGGGGGCGGTGAGAAGCGTCTCGGGGGCGGCATTAGGGTTTTCAGCCTCCGTGGGGGCGGCATTTGGGTTTTCAGCCGCCGCAGGGGCGGCTACTGGCGCCGCGGGGGCCGTGACCTTCGGCAAGCAGTCGTGCCTTTTGTTTCCGCGGCTGCGTTTCTTCAACAATAGGCTCTTCTTCTCCCTTCTTATTCGTTCCTTCCTTAGTTGTGAGGTTGTTTCATGTTAGTATCATGCCTAGGATGAACCTAGGGTAGTTGAGAATGCCACCTAGTGGTTGAGAACCCAGGAGCCCTTAAGGCTCGATGTAGTTGATGGCTTAGAGTATGTTGAGCATGATGGACCTTCTAGGCTAGCTTGTTCCTTCTTGAATGTGGTTTAGGTACTTGTGAGGGTATAGGCTATTCTGAGTTTCTTTTACATGTAGAGAGTGTTGTGAGTATCTTGGATCCTAGGATGCATTCCTAGCTTGAGGGTTAGGTGATCTTGCTTAGATCACTAGAGTAAAGTCTATGACTTCTTGAGCGTGAGCATGTGTTGATACATATATTCTTATGTGAGCAAGTTGTGTGCTTCCTCTCTAAGGAAGCGACGAGAGTGGCTTGAGTTGAGTGTGGCGATAAGGTAAGTTTCCGGATTTACTTAGCTCGTATTCTTTGTATTAGCGTTGATGTGTGTCGGGTGGTGTGTGTGTCTATTATTTATTGTTTATAACAACTAAACCGGAAATAGGATTACCGATCTTTATATTGTTTGGCCTAAGTGTATGATAACGGGAGGTGACATCACTGCCTAACTCTTGCGAGAGCTAGGAGGTTCTCGGCGACTGGCCCGTGCTGGTTAGACGGTCGGAGGAATCCACACCATTCCATTGCCGGAAGAAGGGACCGAGTCGAGTTTTGGGAGATTCTCGTGTCACAAAAGAAGTTGAATTAGAACGGGATATGACTTAATAATAATAAAGATAATAAACCGGATTTGTGTGCTTTTGAGTATGTTGTGTGAGTATGATGATTTACTTGTATTTGTGCCTTTCCCATTAATTCTAATGCTTCGATTATGAGCTAACGGTTTTATACCGAATGTTGTAGTTTTCCTTGCAGGTTAGGCATGCTCCGAGAGATCCGGAAGGGTGGGAAGCTGGGGTCCGTACATTTTAGGAAGGGTTTTGAGTTGGAGTTGTCTTGTGTTTTGTCTTTCGGTTATTACGTTTTGTGTGCCGCTTGTTTGGCATTTGGTTTGAGTTCTACCTTGGCTGAAGTTTGTTGTTGTATTCTTTTGGGTTTCTCATCATTTGCATTAAAAATGATTTACGTTTTTGCCTTTATTTGTGCCATGTTGGAAAGGTCCAGTGAAATTGTTGTCAAGCTAAGGGTCGAGTCCCATTGTGAGGTCTCGCCCTTAGCATCCCGATATCCCGCGGATTCGGGGTGTTACAAAGTGGTATCAAAGCCCTAGTTTGACAACAATGGCACTCGCAGTCTTCTAAAGGCCGAATAAGGAATAAACAGAACCCCACAGGTTCTGAGTTTTCGTTTTCAAAATTCACATGCATGAGTCGGGGTAGAATGTCCGGACCACCACTCCTTCCGCGGATCTCGGAAGCTTAGTTTATTGGACTTGATATATATATATATATATATATATATATATATATATATATATATATAGTTGTGGATATGAGATTGTAGTTGTATGATGGACGTGATATATGTATAGTTGTATATGTGGATTATGATGTGTATTAGACTTTGTATTGATATGATGGCATGTTGGATGTTTATGTTAGTAGAGATATGGACTTAGGACTTATATAGTTATGTATATGTAGACATATACATATAGTAGTATGTAGAGCTATAGGACCTTTGAGCTAAGATGTTGATACGATATCATCACCTTTAAGACGATGATGTAGCTTATGATGACGTTCATAAGTAGAAGAGGACGCTCAAGTATCGAGTTGGGCATTTCGTGCTAACGAACACAACGACGATCTCGAATTACTTTTAAAGGATGTCGGAGAGAAGGATTGGAGACCACGCCAAGGAAGGCCAACCAAGCAAAAGTTGAAAACGAGACAACTTAAGAGAGTAACATGAAGATGTGAAGTGGTTACCAAAGAAGGCGCGAATGGAAGAATAGAAAGACCTATGGAGTTAACGTATATAAGTTTTTCAAGAAGATGCGGGGACCACTGAAGATGCGAGTCAAGGCAGAGATGGGAGCATTCTAACAAGGTTAAAGGCGGTGTCCCAGTATGATAAGTGAAGCATCCCTTAGACGCTCCTAAGCTTTGGAGTCAATATGTGAAGAATTGTTCGCTCCAAACGGTGTGTGTAAGCTTTAAATTTATAACCCTAGACGTAAGCTGAAAACAAGGATGCGAACCCGTAGTGTACGGGTCAATCGTAGTAAAAAGCAAGGAATTCCAAGGGTCGATCACAGGGACTTAGTAAAACAAAGTCCAATTACGGTATGCTTTAGCAATCACTAACCACAAGTAATTAAAACAATCAAAGATGATAAAAGTCAATAAAGGAAATATGCAATTCTAGGGATTAAAGCATCTAGTTGTGGTTCCAACTCAAGATCTAAAGAAAAGCGGACAAAGCTGAGGTTTTTGCATAGGGAAGGTGTTACTAAAGTGGAATAGATCACCGGGTAAGTCTTACGACTCACTAATCCTAAACCGTAACTCCTATTACCGGGTAAGTCTCAAGGAATCAAGATAAAGAACTATAACCTCAAACTAACACACCATTTAAGGGAATAGAATCAACCTTTACCGGGTAAGTCTCAGGCTAACTCACAAAGACGGGATGAAAGCACACTCAAACCCCAATAAAGGATAAACCTTTATTACCTACACTTATGATCTTAGGTACACAAACTAAGGAATTACCGGGTAAGTCTCGTCCTAAGCTTGCATTGAACCAGGAAAGGTGTAATAAGAATAGGATTTGGCAAACTCTAACACTTAACTCTCAGTTTAGGATCAGATAAGTCACCTCCGTCAGCCAAATTCCACCCCGTCCGAGATGTTCATCAACTGAGCGAGATGCTTAGGGTTAAGGTCAAAGACTCGAACTTTCAGGGTCCTACTGGAATCTAAGATTATTCTATCATTGTTTTTCCCACAACCTTCAACCAATCACCCTAGAATCACACAAGGAAATTAGCCACTCATCATCATGAAAGTATTAATCAAATATATGGGAAGAAGGTGAATATTTGAACAAGAAGAATTTAATGAAAAGACTTCAATAACTGAATCAAATATCACAACAAAATCGTTCCTTGGATAGAAATCCAACAAGGTAAGACAACAAGGAAGGGGATCTAAGATGATCTTACAAAACCATTCAAAAGCTATAAAAGCTATAATCTTCCTTCTTCAACCTTCAAAAAGGTTCTTCAAATCTTCCAACTAGAGTATGGCTGCTGCGTGCTATGCGGGATTTCCAACTCTATGCAGGATGTAAGCGAGGGTATATCACGATGTTGGATTTGTGGAAATCCAACCCTTTTTATAGGAAAATAACCCTCCAAAGATAATATATCTTAGAAAGATCTCTTCCCATAAAAATAGGTAAAATATATGATCTAGTATATCTTCTTCCTTTCAGGAACCAAGCCCAAAAATATAAGATCTCTTTCCAAAGATAAAAGATCTCAGCCAAGAATAAAATATTCTCGCCGCGTCCCAGGTGTTCGCCTCGGTCGAGTCGACTTCTCTGGATCACCTCGGTCGAGGTGAATTTGTGGTCAACCGAGGTGAGTCACAACTGAATGTAAAATCTCTCAAATCTGGTCCAAAATGAATCTCTAATCCATGGCTATGCTTCCTGGATGGTTCCTTATGTTCCTAAATGTAACTCCAATGACTCCATAGCTCCTTTTGCTCCTTTTTGATGCAAAACGTGCCATTTTACCTACGATTACAACGAAACTAGGTGTAGACCTCGATTCCCGCAAAGGTAGATGAAATGGTAATATAATCACATATTATACATACAAACATGCAGATTATTGAAGATAAAACCTCCAGACAAACCCCAAAATATAGACTATAATTCATGCTATCAAAATACCCCATACTTAGCCCTTGCTTGTCCCCAAGCAAGTTCCGCATATAAAAGACAAGATAGAATGGATTATAAGTCAAGAAAATCAATGAAAAGTCTTTCAAAACATTTTATGGTGTGCAACAATCATAGATCACTCTAAGAGAATACTTCATGGAATTTAAAAATCAAAATATGATCAAAACATTTTTTAAGTATAAGAAAGTTGTTCATCTTTGCATAAAATCATAGAATGCATAATAAGTCATCATTATCGAAATTAATCATGCATAATCCAGTTTAAACCACTAAGTCAATCAATAAGCTCGAAGCCTCAAGGGCTTCCCAAAAGAAAGGTCAAGAAACGTGTGGGGTAGGGATGTATGTAAGGTAATATGGTGCTAGAATCCGGGAAAAGGATAAACTTCACTTTCACTTTGACTTGTAACATCTTCAACCAATAAGCTTTGCTTATCTCACATTTTTTTCTTTTACTTTACTTTTTGGGATGCATGGACAGAGGTGCACAATAACCAAAGCCTAGGAAATCAGCAATCATCAATTTCTTGAGATGCATCAAACCCTTGATGCACATACCATGACCTGTTAGGAATATCGCTCAATCCGACTTTGGCAAGACACAAACACCCGGCTATGTGAATGGTGCCGAGTTACTCATCATCATGATTGACTTCCCCAAACCTATTATTACTTTCTAACACTTTCACTTCCAGCCCACTTCTCAACTTTAACTTCACTTGCTTTCGCCACTTCGTTTGCTTCCAAATTCCCGGATAGGTAAAGGGAGGCAAAAATGTATATGAGGGGCTAAGCATGATCAAGAAGAAGAAGAGAGACGAATGAATTGCCTTGGTCTTTCCAGGAAGAAAGTGAGAGAACTTATCTGGTGGTGTCAACCTTCAAATTCAACATAATTTGGATAAAAACAAAGTATTAAACATGCCAAAAATTTCAAACAAAGCATTTAGCAACTTAAACATATTATAAAACCTTTCAAACACGTAAAGATTTCAAAACCAGTCAGTAAGCAAAGTCTTCACTGAGATAATATCCAGATAAGAAGCACAAAAATCGTTACGAAAACTCTTAGTTAACCCACCTCGGTCGAGGTGTTCTTAGGTCAACCGAGGTGAAACACCTCGTTCGGCCAGAACTGCCCCGGTCGAGGTCCAAAATTTTTTTTTAAAACCAGTTTTCTTTCAGTTTCGACGTTTTTCTCAATCAAATAACCTGTAAGTATGCATGTAGTCTCAGATAAACACATAGATGCAAAAGTGAAGCATAAATATAGATATCCGGTCAAATAGAGTCATACATCAAATAAATGTCAAATACATCAATAAACACCCCATACTTAGGACACACTGTCCCAGTGGGTCAAAATAAGTCTAAGGAAAAAAAGTACTCACCGGATAATAAGCTGAACTGCATAAAAATAAGAAAGAAAAATCCTGCAGCTCTCAGTAGTCACGATCCGGTGGTGGTGGTGTTGGCACATACGGATACTGGGACGGGTCGAACGGATAGCCCATGACGTGCTCAAACTGAATCTGTGCCATCATGTGCTGGTAATGCTGCCGCTCCTGCATCTCGCGGATATCCAGTGACAAAGCAGCATATGAATCAATAACCTGATCCGTCAGATCATCGATCCGTCTGTGAGCCTCTGGGTCTTTGTGTCGGCGCGTCCTACGCCTAGCAGGTCTCACTGGAGAAGTAGTAGGTGCAGGCTTAGTATCCTCGTCATCCAGATCTATAAATGGTGCGCTCGTCCCTGCAGTATCTGTCCCTATATCCATCGGGACGCCACCCTCTCTGTCATCAGCCGTCTCCTCATCATCTGCCTCCTCCTCAGTTGGGCAGCTGCTGCCTCTCTATAATCCTCCATCAATGGAGCCCAAGCGGTCTGCCAATAATGAGGGTCAAAAACAGAAAACTGGGCAGACCACCTGATCCCCTGTGGTGCAGTCAGCTCCCATGGCATAGCCACGTACGGTGTAGTCAAACCTCGGGGAACCAGAATCCGCCGAGTGATCATCTCCTGCAGTCAAAGCGGCTTGGCAGCCGCCACCATCGTGCAAGCGCTGAGATCCATCTCCTGATAGTTGGCAACGTGGGTGACAATCCCTCCGCAACAGATGTCTCCCTTCGCCTTGGCCTTGATCTTGTGCAGATCCTCTGTCAGCATCAAGCCAAAGTCCGGGATACCTCCAGTCACCATGCAGTATAGGCTGAACATCTCCCCCTGACGGACCTTCTGGGGCGTCTCGGTACGCGCCAGAAGTGTCTCACTAAATATCCGGTGGGCTAACCTAAAGGCTAAGTGGAAGATGACCTTCTCCCTGGAATCTCGAGGGTGTCATCTGTCTGCGTGCTCAACCACGTGAGCAATCTATCCCCAAAACTCTCTAGCTACAGATCGGGACGGGAAGTCAACAGCTGTCGGCTCAGGAAAACCAAAAATATCTCTCCAGTACTCTAGTGGCACTATGAAGTTCCAGTTCATCAACCGGTACTTCACAGAACGCTTTGTGGGAAGGTAGGTGAAGGAGCTAACGAACTCTAAGGTGGGCTCCAAATAGGCTGGGGCTCGGATCTCAGTAAACTGATCCAGCCCTACTGTAGATATCATCCTCCTAAGGTCTCCGTCTACATGCAGACAGTCAAAAGCAGACACGTCCCGGAAGCGAGGTGCAATCACTAGACGACCGGAAATACGGTCATAATCGACCTGGTGTCTCTCGTGGATCACCGGTCAATAGGGTCGGGAAGAAGAAGAAGAAGGGCAAGGTGAGGATCTATCCTTGAGTGCAAGGCGTCGGTCAGAACTCATTTTCAAATTTCACACTGTCAGATCACCTCGGTCGACTAACAACACTCAAGAATCACCTCGGCCGAGGAACATAACGATTAGACCGAGGCGGAAAACTCGATTCTAATTTCTTCTGAAAATTCAGTTCTTTTCCCCCAAAATCACTACAACTGCTTCCTATGGGGTACTTAATCCTTTCCTCAGCAAATGCAAGGGCAACCAAAGCCCAAATCGAAGCGAAAACAGCGAGGTAGGGTTTCGGTTTTATTTTACCTCGTTCGGCCGAATCGGTTCGATTTTCTTGCAGATCGACGATGCACTGGGATCCTCTATGCCATAATCGCAGTTTGGAAGCGAAAATCTTCGAAAACGAGCAAGAATCGAAGAAGCGAGGTGTAAACAGTCGCCGCGGTCGAGGAAGGGTGAAAGTGAAGAGAGAGAAAATTAATCCCCCTTTTATACCCTTTCTGGAACTGCTGTCACCTCGGTTGAGATGGTCTCGACTGGACCGAGGTGGTACAGACCGAGGTGGTTCTTCAGAAACCCTAGTCGCCTCGGTTGCTCAAGAATCATCTCGGTCGAGGTGCTCTGATAGCAACCGAGATGCCTCAGTCAAACTTCGTCTTCTCAAATTCTCGATCTTCTGTCCTTCCACTTATGCTCCTTCCTTAGTTGTCTCATGTTATCTGTCTAGAACGCCAAAAACAAAACAAAGCAAAGCAAAAGCAAAGCTATCTAAGCTAGACTAGAAAAAGGAAAAGAAAGCAATACCTTGGGTTGCCTCCCAAGAAGCGCTTGGTTTAAGGTCGCTAGCTGGACCATGATTCGTCTCTTAAACATGATGGGAGGTGCCCTCACCCCATACTTCACCTCCATCGTGGGGTGAAGTAAGTAAGTCTATCAAACGCTCCAACAAGTGTAAATGCTCATCGGGGAATGAATCGTCTGTGGGTGGGTCGTCCTTCTCGCGTGAAGATGCAGGTAGCCGGCTGAGGTGATCCGCAACAGAATTTTCGGATCCCTTCTTATCGCGGATCTCTAGATCAAACTCTTGAAGCAAGAGAATACATCGAATAAGGCGTGGCTTGGCATCTTTCTTGGCCAACAAGTAACGGATGGCTGCATGGTCAGTGTAGACAATGACTTTCGCCCCTACTAAATAGGAACAAAACTTCTCGAAAGCATATACAACCGCCAATAATTCCTTCTCGCTGGTAGCGTAGTTACGTTGTGCTACATCTAGCGTCTTGCTAGCATAGTAAATGGCGGTGGTCCGTCCATCCTTCTTCGATCCAAGCACCACTCCTACGGCTACATCACTAGCGTCGCACATGATCTCAAAGGGCAAGGTCCAATCCGGAGGCTGGATAATGGGAGCGGAGATCAACGCTTCCTTAATCCTGTAAAAAGCATCAAGACACTCCTGCGAAAACTCAAAAACAACATCTTTATTCAAGAGGTTAGTTAATTAGAGGTTTAGAAATCTTAGAGAAGTCCTTGATGAATCTCCTGTGGAAACCTGCATGCCCGAGAAAACTCCTCACACCTTTAACAGAACAAGGGGGAGGGAGTTTCTCAATAGTCTCGATCTTAGCGCGATCGACCTCAATGCCTCGATTAGAAACGAGGTGTCCTAGCACAATGCCTTCATTAACCATAAAATGACACTTCTCCCAATTCAAAACAAGATTAGTGTCTTCACATCTTTTAAGCACTAGAGAAAGGTTAGATAGACAATCATCAAAAGAGGAACCATATACAGAAAAATCATCCATAAATACCTCCATGATCTCCTCTATGTACTCGGAAAAGATAGCCATCATGCATCGCTGGAAGGTAGCGGGTGCATTGCACAATCCAAATGGCATCCTCCTATAAGCAAATGTCCCCCATGGACAAGTGAAGGTGGTCTTCTCCTGATCATCCGGATGGATAGGAATCTGGAAGAATCCACTATAACCGTCTAAGTAGCAAAAGTATGAATGCTGGGCCAACCGCTCGAGCATTTGATCAATGAAGGGAAGTGGAAAATGGTCCTTCCGTGTGGCCGTATTCAGCTTCCTATAATCGATGCAAACCCTCCAGCCCGTAACGGTCCGGGTTGGGATCAACTCGTTGTTCTTATTTGTCACAACGGTCATCCCTCCTTTCTTCGGAACTACATGCACCGGGCTAACCCACTTGCTGTCCGAGATAGGGTATATGATACCTGCATCCAACAACTTAAGAACTTCTTTCTTCACAACCTCTTTCATGATCGGATTTAACTGTCTTTGAGGTTCCCGTGAAGTCTTATGATAATCCTCCATTAAAATTCTATGCATGGAAAAAGAGGGCTTAATGCCAATAAGATCATCAATAGTGTAACCCAATGCCTTTTGATGCTTTCTCAGGACATGCATTAGTTTAGACAATTCAGTTTCGGAAAGGGAAGCACTAACAATAACTGGATAAGTGGAATCCGGTCCAAGAAAGACATACCTCAAGTGATTTGGGAGTTGTTTAAGCTCCACAACTGGAGGTGCTTTCTGAGGGGGATCCTTGCTTCCTCCTTCCAGTGGAGTAGATCTAGAAACTGGACTTTCGGAAGTCTCAGTTGAAGTCGTCTCGCCATAGACCTCGGTCGAGGCGCAGAGGCGTTGACCGAGATGTTCTTCAGTCGCCTCGCTCATTGAACCGCTCCCATGACTTGGACAAGCTCTCCTTGTCCTTCACGATGAAAACATTGATCTTCCCTCTTATTTCAGCTGTCTTTGAGGGGGGAAAGAATTTGGTCAAGAATTCTGTCGTCATCTCCTCCCATGTGCTGATTTTTCCTGGAGGAAGAGATTGATACCAAGTAAGAGCTCTATCTTTTAAAGAAAAGTAAAAAGGTCTTAGCTTGTAGTTGTTATTTTCAATCCTTGAGGGTCTCAAGGTCTCCATCAAGATCTCATAGTTTTGAAGATGTTGATGTGGTGATTCCTTCTCCAGCCCTCCGAATTGGCATTGGCAAATCATGGATAGAACTTGCGGTCGAAGTTCATAGTCATGGTCCGCTGGATCTCCTAGGTTAACTCCTGGACGCCTCAGTTGTTGATTAGGGTCCATCCTTTGACCTAGGGTTTGTGGGATTCTTGCAAGAAGAGCATCTCGGACTGGCATCCGAGGTAGAAGTACCTCGGCCGGGGCGTCACGTACTGGGACCTGCCTCGGTCGAGGGTCAGCGACTGGGACCTTCATCGGTCGAGGATCTGGAACAGGATCTTCCCTCGGTCGAGGTAGAAACTGGTCTCGTAAAGCTGCCATATCAGCTTTGATCGCTTCAGTCCTGTTGCAAGTTTCTTCTCTTTCCTGCCTTAGCTCTTCCCTACTGAGGCACAACAGCTCTAGCGCCTCTTTCAACTCGGCCTCAAGATCGCGATTGTCTTGGTGGGCCATCTTCGCTTCTCTTAAGTGTCGCTTGTATGTCTTTTCTGGTTCGGGATCGTAAGTAACAATTTCCTTCCCAGTGCGGGTTCTTCGCATAAACCTAAGAAAGAACCTGCAAAAGAACTATAACCTCAAATTAACACACCATCTAAGGGAATAGAATCAACCTTTACCGGGTAAGTCTCAGGCTAACTCACAAAGACGGGATGAAAGCACACTCAAACTCCAATAAAGGATAAACCTTTATTACCTACACTTATGAACTTAGGTACACAAACTAAGGAATTACCGGGTAAGTCTCGTCCTAAGCTTGCATTGAACCAGGAAAGGTGTAATAAGAATAGGATTTGGCAAACTCTAACACTTAACTCTCAGTTTAGGATCAGATAAGTCACCTCGGTCAGCCAAATTCCACCCCGGCCGAGATGTTCATCGACTGAGCGAGATGCATAGGGTTAAGGTCAAAGACTCGAACTTTCAAGGTCCTACTGGAATCTAAGATTATTCTATCATTGTTTTTCCCATAACCTTCAGCCAATCACCCTAGAATCACACAAGGAAATTAGCCACTCATCATCATGAAAGTATTAATCAAATATATGGGAAGAAGGTGAATATTTGAACAAGAAGAATTTAATGAAAAGACTTCAATAACTGAATCAAATATCACAACAAAAGCGTTCCTTGGATAGAAATCCAACAAGGTAAGACAACAAGGAAGGGGATCTAAGATGATCTTACAAAACCCTTTAAAAGCTATAAAAGCTATAATCTTCCTTCTTCAACCTTCAAAAAGGTTCTTCGAATCTCCCAACTGGAGTATGGCTGCTGCGTGCTATGCGGGATTTCCAACTCTATGCAGGATGTAAGCGAGGGTATAGCACGATGTTGGATTTGTGGAAATCCAACCCTTTTTATAGGAAAATAACCCTCCAAAGATAATATATCTTAGAAAGATCTCTTCCCATAAAAATAGATAAAATATATGATCTAGTTTATCTTCGTCCTTCCAGGAGCCAAGCCCAAAAATATAAGATCTCTTTCCAAAGATAAAAGATCTCAGCCAAGAATAAAATATTCTCGCCGCGTCCCAGGTGTTCGCCTCGGTCGAGTCGACTTCTCTGGATCACCTCGGTCGAGGTGAATCTGTGGTCAACCGAGGTGAGTCACAACTGAATGTAAAATCTCTCAGATCTGGTCCAAAGTGAATCTCTAATCCATGGCTATGCTTCCTGGATGGTTCCTTATGTTCCTGAATGTAACTCCAATGACTCCATAGCTCCTTTTGCTCCTTTTTGATGCAAAACGTGCCATTTTACCTACGATTACAACGAAACTAGGTGTAGACCTCGATTCCCGCAAAGGTAGATGAAATGGTAATATAATCACATATTATACATACAAACATGCAGATTATTGAAGATAAAACGTCCAAACAAACCCCAAAATATAGACTATAATTCATGCTATCAAGAATGATCGAACCCAGTGTGAAAGATGGAGGATACCGTAAGTTAAGCTTACGAGGTACCGTTAAGGGGAGAGTAAAATTACGAGAGTTATGAGAAGAATGGCATGATGGGGATTCACGTGAGGTTGACGAATTTCCGTTATAATGGTAAGACTAAGAAACGCCAAGAAGATAGAAGTGTGAGTAGACGTGATCCCGAGAAGAGGAGTGACACAACAAGGAGCTTTAGTTATGAAAGGACTTAAGATAACAACCAAGGAATACACAAGCGGTTGCTGAATAATGTTGGAGCTTTTTGTAGAAGACACGCTTACAGGATGTCGTGAGGTGTGGGTAAGCCTATGAAGGCGAGTTATAAAGAACGTGAGGCCTAGAAGAGTATGGTTACATTATGGAAAAGGAAGAAAGCACGGAACGTGGAAGGAGCTAATGGAGTTGAGGTAGAGTACCCCAAGGAGGGTAACCTTCATGATAATAGTGATATAAAGTATAGAGGATTGGCAAGTCGTTGACATTAGAGCAGGTCAACCAAAGGCTTATCGGTGATGACCGAGAACGCATAAAGTGCGGGTTACCTATTGAGAAGTTGTACACGGGAGGTATAACCTCAAGTGGAGGCTAGAAAGGAACGATAAAAAAGCTTGGAGTTTTCCCTATAGTTAGATGTCAATAGTAAGAGGTACATCAACAGAAGTGTGATTTTCTTGAGCAATATAACATTGATTGGTTAAACAAAGTGACGGTAATAGACCTCTCGGAGAAGGATGATAATGCCCTTTTGGCGACCTTTATGGGTCTCGAGTTTTGGCATATGGAGGAATGGCGCGGATTAGAACCTTAAGGGTGTAAGCACATAAGGATCTAGTTGGAACCGGAGGAAAGTGAAGTTCCCGAGTTGCTTTGAGCAAATGGGAAGATATGGGAAGGAGACACATGGTATTTTGTCCTAATGGAATGAATGATAAGTTTTCGTGAACAAGAAATGAGTCGAAGCGGTTAGACTAACCCAAAGGAGCCATGGAGGCTATGGTGTGAAACGAGAGACCGAAGCTACAATAATGTTATAGGCTTTAAGCTTAAGGTGATTGTGCTTGAGAATTCTTGAGTTGAAGTTTCGGTGGTTTGGAATGGGGAATTTCTTCCGGTCTTCCCTTCAAGGCTTCCTGATAAGACTTAGGAGGAAAAGTATGAGTCCAGAAGTTGTACTTTGATTTCCAAGAGATATGTATAGTGAACGATAAGTAAGGGAAACTTCTTTGTAGAGGATGGCCTGTTAGTACTAGTCGCATGTGAGTGCGATGTTGATTAGATCGACTTGGAGTTGAGACATCATCAGTTTTGGATGAAGAGAAGAAAGGACCTTCATAAGGCGGCGTTTAGGGCCGATATGGTTGCTACAAGTGTAGGAAGCCATTTGAGATCACAAGTGTGAACGATGAGTTGGAGTTTACACATATGAGTATCCATTGGTTTTCGGAATCGAGTTGCAATTTAGGCTCGCATTTGTGTTGTTCGGACGGCTCCAAGGTGCACCCTAACCGAAGGGAGTTATGACGGTTATGATACTTGAATTGCCCTAATGATTCTTATGATTGGATTGGACGGCGCCTTGTTGTACTCTCAAAATTGAGAGGAATGAGCTTGACATGGGATGACAAGGATACCGGTCATGAAGGATAAGAGGATAACTAGAGTTATCTACACGGGTTGGGTGTCCGAGGTGACCTCCTAAGGGACGTAGCGTGTTGAGAAGATCCGGTAGATTAGTTGAGAACGAGATGATAGTCGGTGATACCTTCCAGGTATGTGAAGAAGATATGAAGCACATAAATTGGTGGGCCATAGCCACTAAGTTGCGGGATGGTTTTGACACTTTCTTCCCTTCTAAAGAAGTAAATGGATCGTCGGATCCGTGTCTTATCCATGGAGTTTTAACAGAAGTAGAAGAGGTGAGTGACCTCCATTTCGATTTGTTGGACGCTAACATCGAGTTATGGGGACTGAATGACATTATGGATACATCCAAGCGGGGCTTGTGGTGCGTATAAAGCAACAAGAGAGGATTCATGTGTACATAGAAATTGCGGGTATGTAAACAGAAGGATCGACTAAGGGTCGAAAGTTAGCCACCTTAGGACACGTGCTTATGGTGGCGTCGATTTAGCTACAGAGTAACATGATAGACATGTATGAACAATAAGAGCATGATACGTGTATGTATACTCACTCAGCAAGAGTTGAGTATCCCGCAGAGGCGACAGTTAGACAAGGCTAAGGACTTGGCATGTAGATGGTCTTTGGTTGGTTCGGAGAAGGATCCAAGATAGAAGGTTCCGAGGAGAGACCCCATAGCTACCTTTATGGATTGTTTGTTATTAAGACCATGATGTTGGTAAGAGAAATCCGGTTTATGACGTTCACAATAGTGAGACGGGCTTAAGACCGAGGTGGTTACGTACATATCCCTTATGTAAACCGTCATGTAAACGAGTGTAACACCATATGGCGAGGAAGAAGACTTCACCACCGCGAGTTAGGCATTAGGAATGGTAAGATTCCTCGAGAGGGATTAGTACCGGTTTTAGACCTTGTGACAGTGGTGACGAGTCTGGGTTGCATAGACCTACCAACGGAGACTATGTGTTTTTAACCCCTATCGGGAAACCGAGCCGATGAGTTGGCTAGTTCTGGAGTCCTCTAAGTTATAGCAATGTGAATTGGGATACCGAGTACCGTGATCTCGGATCGAGATGGACGATTCCTCTTTGGACGCTTGGACAGTAGAATCGTGCCGCGTAAGAGACCATATTTTTTTCATGACAATTCCACCCTTGGATAATGGGTCGAGTAGAAAGGACTTTGGTGACCAGTCGATGTCATGCAAAGAGTATGTCTGTGAGGTAAGGGGGTAAAGGTAGACTTGATACCCTCCTTTGGGTTGAGTTATCGTTATGACAGTGGAGATGTACCGTTGTGATGGCCTAGTTCGAAGCAAGTTGTGGACGGAAGTGCGGTACCTTGTGAGGTTAGAATTGGTGAATGTATAAAAGTTTATTCCTGAGCAGTTACATGATGACCTCGCTTGAGTAGCGACGGTCCCAAGGCAGATGTTAGACAAGCTAAGTCACGAGGAAGTATGTACAGGAAAGAGGTGCGGACCTCTTGGGATTCGGAGATGAGATAAATCGAGTTAAGAGTATCACGGACCTGAGGCGTCATATGTGTTGGTCATTAGGAGGGTATTGAGTTCCTATATATGGAACATTTTTGGAGATCTTAGAGAGAGTTATGAAGTGATTTACCGGTTGACATGGCCACCGGGAGTGAAGGATGCTCACCCGGTTTCAGGTTCTACGGTCAAGGTAATACATGCACGACTCGAGTTATGTTGTTAGTTGTGTTTATCTAGTAGTCGACGAGGGCCCGATGAGGCTACCGAGAGGATGTGAGATAGTATCTTTGAAGGAGTTTACGATGACCTAGTTACATCGAGTTGGCCGACGGCTTAGATGATGTATGCGTGTGTGATTTTATGTGTTTGGTGCCCCGAGCTGGAATGTGTGTATGATTGGTTAACTTTTTGCTTTTATGCGATATGCGGTTCACACGGGTACGTATGCAGGCCTTGCGAGGTCTTGACATGGCTACATGAGTGGGTGATGATTATCGATTAGGAGTTGCGCGTTACGGTTTTGAGTGGTTACTGAGTTCTTACCGAGAGTTTTGCGTTATGAAAGTTTCGGGACGAAACTTGTTTTTAGGGGGATTAGTTGTAACATCCGAAATTTTTATCCCGATCTTTGAGCGGTTTATCGACCTTCCAGCGTTAGCGGCTCAGTTTCCCCGTAGGCACGAGTTGCTGAGTAATGAGATTCTTCCCAAATCCCGTTCCGACCTTCCGTTCTCCGCCTTTTGCTTGTGGACCTTCCGGTTCTAGGACAAGGGACAAGAGTTCAGCTGACACCTTGTCTCCCTCTCCCTTTGTGCAGCCTTGTGACCATCCTCTCACTCCTCACTTTTCATTTCACGTTACTCTCTCTCACACACTCCCGTCTTGGTATCCTTTCCTCTACCTTCTCCTTGGACCTCTTGGCTTATGATGTGCAGCAATTGAAAGCTTTGGATTCAGTTTTGGTAAGCATTATCTCCTCCCTTCTGCCTTCTTTCTAGCTGCTACCTTCTTCTTCTTCTCCTCTTCTTCTCCATTGCCATGGATGAAGCTCTAGAAGAGGGTTCTTGTTGAATCCTTTGCATGTATGTGTTCTTGGCTCGATTAGGTCATGGGGGAGAGCCTATATACCGTGGATGATGTTTGAAGAAGACCCAGCAAGAAAAGGAGGCCATTGAAGATCTAGATCCCAGTCGAAGACGAAAAAGACGCTGTTTCACGAGTTATCCCGCGGGGGCGGATCTTAGCCAGCCGCGGGGGCCGTGAGAAGCTCCACGGGGGCGGCATCAGGTTTTGCAGCCGCCGCGGGGGCGGCTACTGGTGCCGCAGGAGCCGTGACCTTCAGCACGTAGTCGCGCCTTTTGTTTCCGCCGTTGCGTTTCTTCAACAGTAGGCTCTTCTTCTCCCTTCTTCTTTGTTCCTTCCTTAGTTGTGAGGCTGTTTCATGTTAGTATCATGCCTAGGATAGACCTAGGGTAGTTGAGAATGCCACCTAGTGGTTGAGAACCCAGGTGCCCTTAAGGCTCGATGTAGTTGATGGCTTGGAGTATATTGAGCATGATGGACCTTCTAGCCTAGCTTGTTCCGTCTTGAATATAGTTTAGGTTCTTGTGAGGGTATATGCTGTTGTGAGTTTCTTTTGCATGTAGAGAGTGTTGTAAGTATCTTTGATCCTAGGATGCATTCCTAGCTTAAGGGTTAGGTTATCTTGCTTAGATCACTAGAGTGAAGTCTAAGACTTCTTGAGCGTGAGCATGTGTTGATACGTGTATTCTTATGTGAGCAGGTTGTGTGCTTTCTCTCTAAGGAAGCAAGAGCGTTGCGAGTTGAGTGTGGCGATAAGGTAAGTCTCCGGACTTACTTAGCTCGTATTCTTTGTATTAGCGTTGATGTGTGTTGGGTGGTGTGTGTGTTTATTATTTATTGTATATAACAACTAAACCGGAAATAGGATTACCGGCCTTTATATTTTTTGGCCCAAGTGTATGATAACAGGCGGTGACGTCACTGCCTAGCTCTCGCAAGAGCTAGGAGGTTCTCGGCAACTTTCCCATGTTGGTTAGACGGTCGGAGGCATCCACACCGTTCCATTGCCGGAAGAAGGGACCAAGGCGAGTTTATGGAGATTCTCGTGTCACAAAAGAAGTTGAATTAGAACGGGATATGACTTAATAATAATAAAGATAATAAGCCGGATTTGTGTGCTTTTGAGTATGTTGTGTGACTATGATGATTTACTTGTGTTTGTATCTTTCCCGTTAATTCTAATGCTTCGATTATGAGTTAACGGTTTTATATCGAATGTTGTAGTTTGCCTTGCAGGTTAGGAAAGCTCCGAGAGATCCGGAAGTGTGGGCAGCCGGGGTCCGTACATTTTAGGAAGGGTTTTGAGTTTGAGTTGTCTTGTGTTTTGTCTTTCGGTTATTACGTTTCGTGTGCCGCTTGTTTGGCATTTGGTTTAAGTTGTACCTCGGCTGAAGTTTGTTGTTGCATTCTTTCGGGTTTCTCATCATTTGCATTAAAAATGATTTACGTTTTTGCCTTTATTTGTGCCATGCTTGAAAGGTCCAGTGAAATTGTTGTCAAGCTAAGGGTCGAGACCCATTGTGAGGTCTTGCCCGTAGCATCCCGATATCCCGCGGATTCGGGGAATTACAATTCAGCACCACCTATAAACTGTTCAAGGTCTCTACTTTGGGATACCATAACTCTTAAACAGTAACTTGGATTCCTCTCAAATTTCAGTATGATCTACTACAATATGTGTAATATATCATATTAAAATTGCAGCAAAAACTGATGAGTATAACTTTCCCAAATCGAGCCCCAAAGTTGGATGTTTGTCATTGTTGAAAATTCTGAAGAAAAAAAATAGGAGACCTTGCAGTTTCTCCTGGCTGTTATGTGCGAGTTAAGGACAATTTTTGATTATCCATTAGCAAATATAAACGGAGGAAAGGACAATGAAGAGTGGTGTGGATCTTATAGGACTTACAAGGCTCGATGTGCCTGCGTGCAAGACCAGAAAGGGAGGCCCTTGTTGCTGAAGTTGTTTTCTCCTGTAGCAGAGGGAAGCATGGGATGGTTTGATCTGCTTGCAGCTTCACCAAGACTCAACACCAGCCTTTTCAGACAAGAGGCTTGGTGCTCGGCTCTATCGGGGTCGTTCACGGCGGTAAGACATATTGCAGAACGTGATTGGCTTCCCACTCCGGATGTGCGTGACTACCTTCCTCTTGAGATGGAAGTAGAGGTGACGATCAGGGTTCCCACTGTACATAAAGCTTTGGGCATGGGGACGGAGGTCGATTTGCGATGAATTTGGACGTGGAGAAAGAGGGCGGGGCTACACAAGGAAGGAAGGAAGAATGCATGCTGCGTGATTCCAAGAGCGGTTACTCTAGGAGATTCGATCTCTCTCTGGCTCAGCCCTAGTACGTGAAGTAGCCCTCTTCACAGTTGGGATGAAGCCTTGTTGGGCTCACCGGGACTATTGATCGGTTGCTAGGCCAATTCACAAGCAAGGGAGGAGGACGGCTGGTTAAGTATGTAAGCAAGGTGTGAAGGTGGATTGAAACAAGTGAACATTATGTCGGCTGGAAAATTGCATGGCTTTGTCAAATCATGCCATGACTTCGTCAAATGTTGTCATGGCTTTGTCTTGGTGTTGTCATGATCTCCTCTTGGCCTTGTCATGATCTCGTCTTGGCCTTGTCATGGTCTTTGATAGCATGAATTATAGTCTATATTTTGGGACTTGTTTAGACGTTTTATCTTCAATAATCTGCATGTTTGGATGTATATTATGTGATTATATTTTCATTTCATCTACCTTTACGGGAATCGAGGTCTACACCAAGTTTCGTTGTAATCGTAGGTAAAATGGCGCATTTTCGACTAAAATGGAGCTAAGGATTCATAGAGCTACATTCTGGAGCTTAAAAAAGGAACTCAGGAAGCAAGGAATTAATGAAGAAGATTTACTTTGGACCATATTTAAGAGATTTCACATTCAGCTGAGATTCACCTCGGTCAGCTGCAGTGTCACCTCGACCGAGGTGATCTTGAGGAGCGTCTCGACCGAGGCGAATACCCTGACGCGGCGAGATATATTTTATTTGGCTGAGATCTTTTATTTTTGGAAAGAGAGATCTTATATTTTTGGACTGGATTTCTGGAAGGAAGATCATATATTTGGAAGATCTATTTAGGAGAAATGGATATATTTTATAGGAAATTATCTTTTTAAGATATTTTATCTTTGGAAGATAATTCTCTTATATAAAGGGTTGGACTTTTTACAATTCAACCATCTTCGGATCACTGGATGTTTAGAGGGTTGAGAGCATTCAACAATTAAGGGATTTTTCCAGGAGTTTTTGAAGGAAGGAAGGAAGATTGAAGATCAATCAAGGAAGGATTGATAGCTTGTTATAGTTTTTAAAGGGGATTTGTAAGACTTTTTTAGATTCCCTTTGGTTGATTGTCTTGTTGGATTTATGATCCAAGGAACGCTTATTTGTGTGATATTTGATTCAGTTATTGAAGCCTTGTTTTTAAGGTTTTTGTGTTCAAATATTCATTCCCTTCCTATATGTTTGATTATTGCTTTCATGACGATGAGTGGCTAATTTCTTTGTGTGATTCTAGGGTGATTGGCTGAAAGTTATGGGAAAGACGATGATAGAATGATCTTAATCACAGTAGGACCCCGAAAGCTCGAGTCATTATCCTTAACCCTAGAACATCTCGGCCGAGGTGGGATTTGACTGACCGAGGTGACCTTTGATCCGATACTCAGAGTTAAGTGTTAGAGTTTGCCAAATCCTATTCTTATTACACCTTTCCTAGTTCAATGCAAGCCTAGGATAAGACTTACTCCGTGATTCCTTTGTTTGTTTACCCAAGATCATAAGTGTAGGTAATAAAGGTTTATCCTTTATTGGGGTTTGAATGTGCCTTCATCCCATCTTTGTGAGTTAGCTTGAGACTTACCCAGTAAAGGTTGATTCAATTCCCTTAGTTGGTGTGTTGGTTTGAGATTATATTTCCTTTTCTTAGTGCCTTGAGACTTACCCGGTAATAGGTTCTTTAGATTTAGAGTTAGTGAGTAGTGAGACTTACCCGGTGATCTAATCCACTTTAGAAACCTCAACTAGATGCTTGAATCCCTAGAATTGCATATTCCTTTAGATCTTGAGTTGAAACCTCAACTAGATGCTTGAATCCCTAGAATTGCATATTCCTTTAATTGACTTTTTATCATCTTTTATTGCTTTAATCGCTTTCGTGGTTAGTAATTACATTGACTACTTATACTTGCTTAGGTTTCACCTAAGTCCCTTTGATTGACCCCTGGAATTCTTGCTTTTTACTATAATTGACCCGTACACTGCGGGTTCGCATCCTTGTTTTAAGCATATTTCCTCGGTTATAAATTTAAAGCTTGCACACATGATTTGGAGCGAACAAGTTTTTGGCGCCGTTGCCGGGGACTTGGTCCAGATCGAGCTAGTTGCGGTTGTCTTTCGTGGCTTTTGCCCCTGTTACTACTAACCACTCTACTTGAGTGTTTCGCCAAAGAACAAGTTTTCCTATGAGTTTTGTAGTTTTCAGGACATCCGATGACTACATTTGATCCAACCTGGATAGCAAGGTAAAGTGCTAGGGCGGACCATTATGAATACTTGGAAGAAAAATACTCCTTTTATTGGTTTAACAATGAAAAGGAAAGAGAAAAGACCACTGAGAAGGAGCTTGCGATATGGGATGAGATGAATGTCCCTACAAAGGTTTATGAGCAACCTCTTAAAGATTCTCTTGAATCAAGATGGGAGAAGTTGATGAAGAAAATGAAGGAGCTCAAGGAAAGCACCCTATCTTATGCTAAGCCGAAAGAGGAGCATAAGGAAGCGCTGCAAGTTTCAAGCATTCCTCCAATTAAACCAAAAATTTCTCCTGAAACTCTTGAAGAAGAGGAAGAAGTGGAAGATCTCGATCCAACTTCTGAAACTTCGGCCGAGGTTGAAGAGATATCAGCCGAGGTTGAAGAGATATCGGCCGAGATGGAAGAGAGATCGGCCTAGATGGAAGAAGCATCTGTAGAACTGGAAGTGCAAGATGCAGAGAACCTTGGCCAAATTACTGAGACTGTGGCCAAGGTGGAAGAAAGATCAGCTGAGTTGGGAGAAATTTCATGTGTGGATTATCAACCTAACATGAAACTTGTCCCAAGCTTTGGAGAACTTTATAAGGTGCCTTCTTTTATTCCCTTTGAAATTCCTACTAAAGTTGTAGATTTCTTCAGGGATGCACCGAAGAGTTGGAGGACTCTTCCGAAAGAACCTCCTAAGATCAAGTTGAAACCTCCATTGAATTTGCTAAAAGTAAATGCTCCTTGGACTAAAAGGAGTGGAGCTAGCAAGCACTTCACCGCTAAGGCAATGAAGTGTTATTTCTTCAAGTATGGGGTCACTCACGTGACAAAGACCTTGTACTATCCCCAAGCTGAAGATGGGGAAGCTACTAGAATCCTCGAGAAGCTGTTTTCTCGATCAAGGAAAGGATGGGACGAAGGACTGAGTTATGTCCCATAGAAGCATAGGAAGACCGGTAGGATTCCGGTAAGAACTAAACCGTACAAGCTTGTACGTGGGAGATCCTACCATTTTCCGGTGAAATTAGGAACTGGAAACTTCTTGGAAGAATTTTATGATGGATGTGATGAGCACTCCAAGATATTCGAGGTACATTGAGTAAATCCATGAGGCAAGGTCCAGCTAGCGACCTTAAATCAAGCGCTTTTTGGGAGGCAACCCAAGGTATTGCTTTTTTTCCCTTTTTTTCTAGCTTTAGATAGTTTGCTTTTGCTTTGCTTTGTTTTGTTTTTGGCGTCCTAGACAGAAACCAGGTACTTTATACGGAAGGATTACACCTCAAGAGCTACATAGGAAGGACAAAAGTTCGAGAAATTAAGAAGACAGAGCTTGATTGAGACACATCTCGGGTGTAGTCACATGACCTCGACCGAGATGTTCTTCGCCAACCGAGACAGTCTTATCTCAGAGTTGTTTCTTATTTCTTTATGCAAATCAGCTAGGTCCGGTGAGTTTTCCTGTTTCCTAGACTTATTTTGACCCATTGGGACAATTTGTCCCAAGTATGGGGTATTGATGTTATTTGACATTTGATGTATGACTTGTATGACTTTCTATTTATCAATTTCTTATGCTCTATGTGCTTATCCGAGACTACATGCATGCATATAGGTTATTTGATTGAGAAAAACGT
The DNA here is from genome assembly GCA_033239125.1 of Fagopyrum homotropicum. Lineage (NCBI taxonomy): Eukaryota > Viridiplantae > Streptophyta > Magnoliopsida > Caryophyllales > Polygonaceae > Fagopyrum > Fagopyrum homotropicum. The sequence continues at coordinate 54,332,086 of BSWB01000002.1, forward strand.
CAAAAACTGGTTTAAATAAAAAAATTTTATGACCTCGACCGAAGTACTTCTGACCAATCGAGGTGTAGCACCTCGGTTGACTTAGAACATCTCGACCGAGGTGGTTTAACTGAGAGTTTTCGAAACGATTTTTGTGCTTCTTTTCTGGATATGATCTCAGTGAAAATTTTTGTTTGCATATTGGTTTTGAAATCTTTATATGTTTAAAAGGTTTTATGATATGTTTAAGTTGCAAAATGCTTTGTTTGAAATCTTTGGCATGTTTAATACTTTGTTTTTATCCAAATTATGTTGAATTTGAAGGTTGACACCACATGATAAGTTCTATCACTCTCTTCCTGGGATGATTAAGGCAATTCGTTCGCTTCTCTTCTTCTTCTTGATCATGCTTAGCCCCTCATATATATATTTGCCTCCCTTTACCTATCCGGGAATTCGGAAGCAAGCAAATGAAAAGCAAGTGAAAGAAAAGTTGAGATGTTGGCTGGAAGTTAGAAAGAAACAAATAGGTTTGGGGAAGTCAATCATGATGATGAGTAACTCGGCACCATTCACATAGCCGGGTGTTTGTGTCTCACCAAAGTCGGATTGAGCGATATTCCTAACGGGTCATGGTATGTGCATCAAGGGTGTGAGACATCTCGAGAAATTGATGATTGCTAATTTCCTAGGCTTCGGTTATTGTGCACCTCTGTCCATGCATCCCAAAAAGTAAAAAAGTAAAATAAGCAAAGCTTATTGGTGGAAGTTGTTGAAGTTCAAAAGCAAATGAAGTGAAAATTCTTTTTCTCGGATTCTAGCACCACATTCCCTATACACATCCCACCCTCACTCGTTTCTTGACCTTCTCTTGAAAAGCCCTTGAGACCTCGAGCTTGTTGATTGACTTAGTGGTTTAAACTGGATTATACATGATTAATTTCGATAATTATGATTTATTATGCATTCTATGATTTTATGCAAAGATGAACATCTTTCTTATATTTATAAAATGTTTTGATTTTAAATTCCATGAAGCATTCTTTTAGAGTATTCTATGAGTGGAGCACACCACCAAAAATGTTTTGAAATACTTTTCATTGATCTTTATGACATATAATCCATTCTATCTTGTATTTTAGATTTGAAACGGGATAAGTATGGGGTATTTTGATAGCATGAATTATAGTCTATATTTTGGGACTTGTTTAGACGTTTTATCTTCAATAATCTACATGTTTGGATGTATATTATGTGATTATATTTTCATTTCATCTACCTTTACGGGATCGAGGTCTACACCAAGTTTCGTTGTAATCGTAGGTAAAATGGCGCATTTTGGACTAAAATGGAGCTAAGGATTCATAGAGCTACATTCTGGAGCTTAAAAAAGGAACTCAGGAAGCAAGGAATTAATGAAGAAGATTTACTTTGGACCATATTTAAGAGATTTCACATTCAGCTGAGATTCACCTCGGTCAGCTACAGTGTCACCTCGACCGAGGTGATCTTGAGGAGCGTCTCGACCGAGGCGAATACCCTGACGCGGCGAGATATATTTTATTTGGCTGAGATCTTTTATTTTTGGAAAGAGAGATCTTATATTTTTGGGCTGGATTTCTGGAAGGAAGATCATATATTTGGAAGATCTATTTAGGAGATATGGATATATTTTATAGGAAATTATCTTTTTAAGATATTTTATCTTTGGAAGATAATTCTCCTATATAAAGGGTTGGACTTTTTACAAATCAACCATCTTCGGATCACTGGATGTTTAGAGGGCTGAGAGCATCCAACAATTAAGGGGTTTTTCCACGAGTTTTTGAAGGAAGGAAGGAAGATTGAAGATCAATCAAGGAAGGATTGATAGCTTGTTATAGTTTTTAAAGGGGATTTGTAAGACTTTTTTAGATTCCCTTTGGTTGATTGTCTTGTTGGATTTGTGATCCAAGGAACGCTTATTTGTGTGATATTTGATTCAGTTATTGAAGCCTTGTTTTTAAGGTTTTTGTTGTAAAATATTCATTCCCTTCCTATATATTTGATTATTGGTTTCATGACGATGAGTGGCTAATTTCTCTGTGATTCTAGGGTGATTGGCTGAAAGTTGTGGGAAAGACGATGATAGAATGATCTTAATCACAGTAGGACCCTGAAAGCTCGAGTCATTATCCTTAACCCTAGAACATCTCGTTCAGTCGATGAACATCTCGGCCGGGGTGGGATTTGACTGACCGAGGTGACCTTTGATCCGAAACTGAGAGTTAAGTGTTAGAGTTTGCCAAATCCTATTCTTATTACACCTTTCCTGGTTCAATGCAAGTCTAGGATAAGACTTACTCGGTGATTCCTTTGTTTGTTTATCCAAGATCATAAGTGTAGGTAATAAAGGTTTATCCTTTATTGGGGTTTGAGTGTGCCTTCATCCCATCTTTGTGAGTTAGCATGAGACTTACCGGTAAAGGTTGATTCTTTTCCCTTAGTTGGTGTGTTGGTTTGAGATTATAATTCCTTTTCTTAGTGCCTTGAGACTTACCCGGTAATAGGTTCTTTAAGTTTGGAGTTAGTGAGTAATGAGACTTACCCGGTGATCTATTCCACTTTAGAAATACCTTCCCTTTGCAACATCTCAGCTTTATCCGCTTATCTTTAGATCTTGAGTTGGAATCACAACTAGATGCTTTAATCCCTAGAATTGCATGTTCCTTTAATTGACTTTTTATCATCTTTGATTGATTTAATCGCTTTCGTGGTTAGTAATTACATTGACTACTTATACTTACTTAGGTTTCACCTAAGTCCCTGTGATCGACCCCTGAAATTCTTGCTTTTTACTATAATTGACCCGTACACTGCGGGTTCGCATCCTTGTTTTAAGCATATTTCCTCGGTTATAAATTTAAAGCTTGCACACACCATTTGGAGAGAACAATCTCGTGTTGTCCTTGTCATGGTTTCGTCGAAAACCATGAACTAGTAGTTGTACGAATTACGGTTTTGTGGTGTTTCATCAATTTATATGAATTAAAGCTCACATAAAATGATAACAATTTGTGATAGTAGGTAACATGCGCCCAAATCGACGGTTCAAACTCGGTTCGACTCGGAAATTAAACGGAACTGAAATTCCGGATATTACATTAATACTGCCTTAAAATAAGTTTCGTCCACAAACATAGAGAAAGGAACATCACTCTACTCACTTTGTACAAATAGAACCGAGATAACTACTGACCTTCTCAAGAATCATCGTTCTAATCTTCTAGACATAAAGGTATCACTCACGTATCATATAATTGAAGCATAAAAGATTAAGCACTCACACATGAAAGTCAATTATGTAGTCACATCGGTCACATAGATCAAATCCGAGTACTAACTCATCATTGCTGAGGTGGCGGCTAAATCCGCATAGAACTCACGATGACTACTCCTGATGCTACCCTCTGTCTCCTAGGTAGCCTCATCGGCTCCTCGTCTAGACCACTGGATATTCATCAAAAGTATGATCTGGCTCATTATCCGATCCTTATAGCTGATGACGTGTCTCGCATCCGGCAGGTACTTTCTCAACCGAGACATGTGGAACATATGGTGTACACCCTCTAGTATGGGTTGAAGTGCTAGTCGATAAATAACTTCCAAATCTTCATTAAGATCTCATGAGTTCACAATTCTCGACTTACATTCACACACATTTTAGGACTTTCCAAAAATAACTGTAAAATTTTATTCCTTTTTGTTGTACCCACATGCTTCTAACTTTCGGAAGATCCCGACTATAAACTCTAAAACAACGATCTTAGGCATCTTCAAGAACTTTACTAAGTGCTTAATGCTCTTTGTAATATGTAATATCCGGAAAATTTTATTCCGTTAATTCCGAGTCTAATCGGTTTTTGACCCGTTGATTTTTTTTATGATATCTTGTTCCATGAATCATCACCATTCTATCATTTAATGTGAGTTCATTTTTCACATAAAATGATAGAAATATTCCACCAAACCCAAATTCTTGCAACCATTAGTTCATGTCTTTTGATAAGATCATGATGATACCATCCGACAAGTATTGGCAAGGCCATGACGAGGCCATGACAAAGTCACTTGACAAGCCAAACCAAGCAATCACAAGACCTCTCAGCCCACGGTTCTTCACACCTTCCTTTCCTTGATTGCACGCAAGCCCAACAGCCCACGCTGCCTTGATGGCACGCCAGCCCAACAGTGAGGCTCCAGCTTCTCATGCTCGTCCGAAACCCTAGTGGAGACGCCAACCCAACCGTGAAGCTCATCGTCTCAAGCGTGTGTATCCTGAGTTGAAGAGAAAATCAGCGTACTATAACGCTTCCTGGAATGCCGCTGCTGCAAACTATCTCTTTCCTCCCACATAACGTCAAGGTTCACGTGCAGATCCCCGAGCTACCCTTTCCTTCTTCGGCGCTAGCACTACAACCTCCCCTTCTCCCTTGGACACACTTTCCTTCTCGACAAGATCCTCTTTGCTGCAGCCTTCTGCACCTCAAACCTTCTTCACATCTCACCGTCGCTACCCCAATTCTTTGCCCTAGCCGTCCATCTCCAACTCACTCCTCCATCCCCACCAGATTGTCTCCCGATCGAGCGCAGAAGACAACCATCGTTCGGGCTATTTCGGCGTGCAAGTGAGAAGGGAACGACATAACTGTCTCCTCCTATCTACGAGGAAGCTGTTACGCTAAAAAGTGTGCACGCAATAAGCCTTAAATTTATACTCGTTATATTTATCCTAACTTCTAGCGCACCCGCAGTGTACGGGACGTTTGTAGTATGGATAGTATTCCGAGGTCAAACACAAAGACTAAGGTGAAATTGATTCGGTTTTTGTGATTAAGTTTAGTGAAGGTCTAAGGTTAGAAAAGGGGAAAAACAAAGAAATGAAAATCTCAAATTGTTTTTGGTTGGTTTTGGTGATCAATCAAGGATCACAATTCTTGCAAAGTAAACTATCAAATTAAACTAAAAATCAGCACAAATAAACAAACTAGACAAGGTAATGATCAAGGGAAGAAAAGACGGATTCTAGGGGTCGGAAGTTCCGGTTATGGCATAGAACTCAAGTTATCTAATCGTTCCTTGGATTAACTATGATATGTTGGGATTAAGTGTATCTAATTTGAGGATCAATTACCGGGTAGGTCTCATGGTCCAACTAGTCCACACCTAAGGTCTCATTACCGGGTAAGTCTCTAAGAACCTAAGAATAGGAATTCTACACAAACCGAATTGTTAATTAGGGATCTAACCTATCCTTACCGGGTAAGTCTTGGAAGGGAAAGTCCTAAACAACTATCCTAGCACATCTAATCCAATGGCGGCTTATTAGGCTCACCACTACCTAAGGGTTGCTATTTTAGATTCTAAGGGTAAGGATTACCGGGTAAGTCTCTCCTAACACTTAGTCACTACACTAGGTCACCCTAGGATAGGTTAAACTCAGCAAACACTTAGGGTTTCAACATTGCATAGGTCTAAGGCAAGATCCTTCGAACCAGGGAAAATCACGGTTTGTTCTACCGAAACCACGGCCGTGGTTCTTCAAGAACTACCCGTGATTTCTAACAGAAACTACGTTCATAAGCAAAAGTCATCCAAAGGTAAATCTAAGTTTATCCTATCATAGTTCTAGCCATAACCATCCTTTCCTTACCCTAGAACCACATCAATTTAGCCTACAACATTCATAACAAAAATCGAGACAAACAAACATAAAATCAAATCATCCATTGCAAGATAATGAAGGAAAAGAGATGAACAAGTGAATTTAATTCAAAACCAAGCTGAAGATTAGAATTAGAACCACTTACAACCCTTCCAAAAGAAGGTTCAAAGACTCATACAATCTCTAGAAAACGAAATCCGAAATACAAGAAAGCTATGGTGTGTTCTTCTCCTCCTCTTCAATGGAGTTCTTCTCCTTCTCTTTGACACTTTCCTTCCTAGAAAAACCTCTTGATTTTTGAGAATATATTTTGTTAGAGAAATGGATAATGGATGAGCTGCTCCCAAACTACCCCAGCTGGACCACATTTATAACAAATCCTTCATGAGCGGGCCATGAGAGTCGTGGCACAGCTGTCACGAGAATCTGGCAAAATCCACGGTCATTTCCACGGCCGTGGTTCGTCAGAGGACCGTGATTCTATGCAGAAACTCCGCCTTGAATCATTAAGCTGTGATTTGGTGCATGGCTTGAGTTGGCAAGGTTCCATGAGTTCTCCTTAGCCCTTGGCTTGTATCCTAGTGTGTCCGAGGGTGTGCCATCTAAATGAACGATCCTCAAACGCATCGTTTAAGCTCCTAAACTTCCCGAAATACCTACAAAACGCGCACAAGTCCGTGTAGACGTCTATCTCGACAAAATATGTGAATTGGGTGCAAAACGTCTTGAACTAATGCTAGATCATGCATGAATGAGCGGGAATTCTATCTAAATGTACACCTAAAACTATGTTATAAATCGTGTTATCAAAATACCCCATACTTAAGGTTTGCTCGTCCCCGAGCAAATTCCCACATATAGACTAGAAGATGACATGATTTATGTATGCAGAAAAATGGCAAAATCTTTTTGGGTTTGTGCTTCTACTATTGGATCACCTTCATAGTCATGATCAATGGCAATTGGATAAGCAATTATGTATCAAACAATAAGGGCATGGAAAGACAATTGTACTTAACTCAAAAGCATGCATGAAATGTGAAGATGAAGAGGTCAAGAAGATCAAGAGTCTATCCAATCTAGATTACTAAGTCTTACAAACATGCAAGTAGGTCATAAGGGCTTGTGACATAAAAGGCTAAGAAACGTTGCAATTGGGCGGGGGATTCTCTAGGTTATGTGATGCTAATCCGGGAATGGAACTAACTCCACATCCTTGTCCTCGATCAACTTCCCCCAAGTGTATATTTTTCCCTATCTTGCTTTCTTTTCTTTTTCTTTAACTCATTTTTGAGACAATGGCATTGGTGTACAATAGCCGAAACCTCGGTGATTAGCCATCCTCGGGCTTTTTCTCTTTTTCGAGGTGCATCCACACCGGGCACACATACCAAAGCTCGTTAGGGCTATTGGTTCATTTGACTTTGGCAAGGCACCAACACCCGATTATGTGAAGTGTACCGAGTTACTTGTCATTTAAACCAACGCCCCCAAACCTATATTTTGGCTACACTTCCACAATAATTTCAGCATTTCATTCACGACATTCTTTTCATTACGTCTTCACCCCGCACTTGCTTTTCGCACATTTCAACACACTAGTATGCTCCTATTCCCGGATGGGTTTAAAGGAGGTCGATTTTATATCAATTGAGGTGCTCAAGTAATCATGATCAAGATGAGAAGTAGAGAAAGATGAAATGCCTCATTCATTCCTAAATGGTATGCAAGAACTATCATGTAATTTCGACTTTCAATACTCAATCCATTCTAGGCAATCATCATGATCACAAGTCATTCATATAATTTAAGAGAAGTAGTTCAAGTCTACATATGCATTTATCAATTTAACACATAAGGCCATTCATAGCCAATCACAAGACAAGTTTCATCATTAGGATCATATCCAAGCCTAGAAAGCACAAAATTTTTTAAATTTTCTGATTTTTATGGGATTTTCGTTTTAAGTATGTACAATGCAAGAGATGTGCAAAATATTAGCCTATCCTAGATGCTCATCATGCAAAGGATCATGCAAACCCCACCCCATACTTAGAAACACATTGTCCCCAATGTGGTATTCAAGTAAAGAGAGTGAAAGAAGGTTCTCACAATGTAAAATTGTTTGCTATGGTATTTTGGAATTCTCAAGTGAATTGATGTTGGATGATCCTTTCAACCATGGTAGAGAGCTCTAAGCATCCTTCAAAGCTTCGGAACCCGCGCTAGGCACCGCTAGCCGTCCAAGTTCCGCGTCCGCTCCACCCATAATTGGTGAGGGTGTCATCATCATCATTTTCATTGCCAAGAGAGGCTTCCAATGCCACTAATGCTCTAGCACACACACGAAGGTAGACAAAACACACACAAAGCACACAAAAACAGAAAAATCTAAGCAAAAAATGAAAAGGGAAAGATGTTACCAATGGGTTGCCTCCCACCAAGCGCTTCTTTAAGGTCATTAGCTTGACCAAACTCGGGAGCGTCTATTCGAGGTGAAGCGGGGCAATCATGTCTACCGGGGCTCCCGGAATATATTTCTTCAAGCGATGCCCATTCACCTTGAAATTTCCACAATGCTCCCCTCCTATTTCAATAGCTCCCTGGGGAAAGATCTTCTTCACCATATATGGCCCGGTCCATCTTGATTTGAGCTTTCCGGGAAAAAGCCTTAGCCTTGAGTTGAAGAGGAGGACAAGATCTCCTTCACTCAACTCCTTTGGAACGATCCTCTTGTCATGCCACCTTTTGGTTCTCTCCTTGTAGATCCGGGCATTCTCATAAGCTTCCAACCGGAGCTCCTCAAGGGCATTGATATCAAGCAACCTCTTTTCTCCCGCTTCCTTGAGGTTAAAATTTAGCCACTTAATGGCCCAATAAGCTCTATGCTCCATTTCCACCGGGAGATGGCAAGACTTGCCATAGACCAACTTGTAGGGAGTGGTTCCAATTGGTGTCTTGAAGGCGGTTCTATATGCCCATAATGCGTTATTGAGCTTCATAGCCCAATCCTTCCTTGTCCTAGACACCGTCTTTTCGAGGATGGCCTTGATCTCTCGGTTGGAGATCTCCACTTGACCACTAGTTTGGGGATGGTAGGGTGTTGCCACCTTATGAGTCACCCCATACTTGGCCAAAAGTGCTCCAAAGTTCCTATTTGTGAAGTGCTTCCCTCCATCACTAATGATTACCCTTGGTGTTCCAAACCTAGGGAAGATCACCCGGTTGAAGAATCGCACTACCACCTTGGCATCATTCATAGGAGAAGCAATTGCTTCTACCCATCTTGACACATAGTCCACCGCCAATAGGATGTAGAGATTGCCACATGAAGAAGGGAATGGTCCCATGAAGTCTACACCCCACACATCAAAAATCTCAACTTCTTGGATGTTATTCAAAGGCATTTCATTCCTCCTTGAGATGTTGCCTGTCCTTTGGCAAGCATCACATGCCGCTACAAAACCTTGCACATCTCTAAACAAGTTAGGCCAATAAAAACCGGATTGCAATACCTTTGCACACGTCTTGTGTGAGCTAGCATGGCCTCCGCATGGTAAGGAGTGGCAATGCCGGATCACACTTTCCACCTCATCCTCCGGTATGCATCTTCTAAGCACCCCATCTGGGCCTCTCTTGAATAGAAGTGGCTCACTTCAATAGTAATGCCTTAAATCATTGAAGAACTTCTTCCTTTGTGCATATGTAAGTCCGGGAGGCACTTCCTCACACACTAAGTAGTTCACAATGTCGGCGTACCACGGCTCACTTCCTCTAGCCACTTGGAACAAACATTCCTCCACCATTTGCAATTGTTCATCCCGGAACGAATCATCTATCGGGATGTTGTCTTTCCCAAGCTCCAATGGTGGGAGTCTACTAAGGTGATCCGCCACGGAGTTCTCGGATCCCTTCTTATCTCGTATCTCCAAATCAAACTCTTGAAGAAGGAGGATCCACCGAATCAACCTTGGTTTGGCATCCTTCTTTGTAAGTAGATAACGGATTGCCGCATGATCCGTATAAACTATGACCTTCGCTCCAACAAGGTATGAGCGGAACTTCTCAAATTCATACACCACCGCCAACAACTCCTTCTCGGTGGTAGCATAGTTGAGTTGGGCATCATCTAGCGTCTTGCTAGCATAGTAAATAGCATGAGTGCGCCCTTCTTTCCTTTGCCCTAAAACGGCCCCAACGGCCACATCACTTGCATCGTACATGATCTCAAATGGTAGACTCCAATCCGGAGGTTGCATGATAGGTGCGGAGATCAAGGCGTTCTTCAACCTACAAAAAGCTTCAAGACAATCCTTGGAAAAGACAAAATCAACATCTTTCATTAGTAGGTTAGTGAGAGGCTTAGAAATTTTAGAGAAGTCTTGAATAAACCTCCGGTAAAAACCGGCATGCCCTAAGAAACTCCTTACCCCCTTCACCGAGGTAGGTGGTGGCAACTTCTCTATCGTTTCAATCTTAGCCCTATCAACCTCAATGCCGCGGTTAGACACCAAGTGTCCTAACACAATCCCTTCACTTACCATGAAGTGGCATTTTTCCCAATTTAAGACAAGATTTGTCTCCTCACATCTTTGCAACACTAATGACAAGTTAGCCAAGCAATCATCGAAAGAGGAACCATAAACAGAGAAATCATCCATGAACACTTCCATGATATTTTCTATATATTCCGAAAAGATAGCCATCATACACCTTTGGAAGGTGGCGGGTGCATTACACAACCCAAATGGCATTCTCCTATATGCAAAGGTACCCCATGGACATGTAAAAGTCGTTTTCTCTTGGTCATCGGGGTGGATAGGGATTTGGAAGAATCCACTATATCCATCTAGATAGCAAAAATGAGAGTGTTGAGCTAATCTTTCTAGCATTTGGTCAATGAAGGGGAGGGGGAAGTGATCTTTCCTAGAGGCCATGTTTAATTTCCTATAACCAATGCACATTCTCCACCCCGTAACCGTCCTAGTCGGTATTAGTTCATTATTCTCATTAGTTACTACCGTCATTCCACCCTTTTTAGGCACTACATGAACGGGGCTAACCCACTTACTATCCGAGATAGGGTAGATAATTCCCGCATCTAGCAACTTAATGATTTCCTTTTTGACCACCTCTTTCATTATAGGATTCAATCTCCTTTGATGTTCAATAGAGGGTTTGTGGTTATCTTCCATCATTATCTTATGCATGCATAAAGATGGCTTAATGCCAACCAAATCATCAATAGTATAACCAATGGCTTTCCTATGCAATCTTAGTTCATGCAACAATTTAGCAAGTTCATCATCACTCAAGCATGCATTAACAATCACCGGATATGTAGAATTATCACCAAGAAATGCATACTTTAAATGAGAGGGAAGGGGTTTAAGTTCAAGTGAGGGAGGACCTTTATCGGTTGAAGACGATCCAAATAAGGTTGGATGAGATGAATCCAAAGCAAAGGAAGACTCCCCATGGCTCCTAAAAGCTTGATCATCATCGAGAGCTGACTCAGGGAAAACCACGGTTGGAAACACGGGTTGCTCATCTTCCACGGCCGTGGTTCTTGCCAAGCTTGCTTCTCGGAGTTGTCCAGAAAGTTTGACGGCCGTGGAATATAAATCTCGACCGTGGAATTTGCAGTTGTTCATCACCTCTTCGTGGCTTTCAAATCCAACTCTTGGCTCCTTATCTAAGGCTTCCAAGGCCTTGATCTCTTCATTGCAGTCCTCTTCAACACCTTCTTCCATCATACTTAAGGTGAGAACCTTTTCCAAGGGATCCTTGATCAAGATCGAGCTCACAATTTCTCTAGATTCTTCTTGCTCGACTATGTTGAAGATATCTTCGTCAAGGGTTGGCCCTTGCATCATTGTGGAAAGCTTGAACTTGATGTTCTCTTCCCCGATGTTGAAGGAGAGAGTCCCGTTCTTGCAATCCACTAAGCATCCGGAAGTGGCTAGGAAAGGTCTTCCTAAGATGATAGGAACCGGATAATCCGCCGGAATGTCCAACACTACAAAATCAATAGGCACGTAGAATCCTCCTAGTTGCACCGGAATGTCCTCTAGAATCCCAACCGGATGAGTGATAGAACGGTCCGCCATATAGAGGGTCATCTTGACCGGCTTTGGCTCTCCTAACCCGACCTTGTTGCTAAGTGCAAGCGGTATGATGCTTACACTCGCCCCAAGATCACAAAGGGCCTCGTACTTCACATCTCCCACTCCTATTGGGACGCAAAAGGAACCCGGATCCCTTAGTTTGGGAGGCATTTCTTCCTTCATGGTTTGGATCAATTCCGAGGATCTCTTGGTCATCCTTATCTCCCCATACTCCTCCAACTTCCTTTTGTTGGAGAGTATTTCTTTCAAAAATTTCCCATATGCCGGCATTCCTAAGATGGCATCCATGAACGGAATGTTAATATGTAACTTGGACATTAGTTCAAGGAACTTACCAAAGTGATTGTCCAAACGAGCTCTTGCTCTTGATTGTTGGAACGGTAGTGGCGGTTTGTATGGAGGTGGCGCCACATAAGTTGGCTCTAAATCCTTGCTCTTGTCTCCATCTTCTTGCCTACTTCCCTCTTCTACCACTACTTGCTTTCCCTTCGCTTGGTCCTTGGGCAAAGGATCCTTCATACTTAACCCACTCCTCGTTGTGATAGCCGACACTTGGCCTCTTGGGTTGGCTTCGGTTCTTCCGGGAAGCTTTCCCGGATCTCTATGTGCTTCACCCGCCTTTTGAATGACTTGTGCTTCCAAGACCTTTTGAGCTTTAGAAATTGAAGTCACGGTGCTCTCAAGTCCACTCAACCTTCCTAGCAATTGCTCAAACATGACTTCGGTTCTATCCTTTGAAGGTTGAGGAAAACCGGGTGGAGGTTCTTGTGAAGCTCTTTGTGGTGGAGTTGTGCTTGAGGAGGCGGGAGGGTTCAAGGCTCCATCCGGGTTAGAGTAAGAAAATCCGGGATGGTTGTGGTTGGGCCTATAATTGTTGAATTGCCGGTTGTTGTTGAAATTTCTTGAGCCTTGGTAATTGTTGAAGTTGCCCGTTCCCATATAATTCACATCCTCCTCCTTGGAAGACAAGTTAGCTTGTGGAAGCACTTGAGGAGTTGCTTGGCTCTTCAAGGTCGTAGTACACAACTCTCTCAAGGATTTCAATTCGTTGTTGATGGCGTCAAGCTTGAAATTGCTCATGGTGACTTCGCTCACGTCATATGCTCCCGCCTTTCTTCCTTCACTCTTCCTATGAGAGTACTTCTCAATCACTAGAGCTTGCTTCTCCACAAACTCCCAAGCATCATCTACATGTTTCTCCATGAAAGTCCCACCGGAGAGGGATTGAAGCTTGAATTGGCTATCTTCATCAAGTCCCTTGAAGTAGATTTCCAATAGCTCAATTTTCGGTATGCCATGGTGTGGACAATCTAGGAGAAGGTCTTTGAATCTCTCCCAATGCTTGAACAAACTTTCTCTATCCCTCATCACGAAGGCATTGATCTTCCCTCTTAATTCGGTGGTCTTGGAAGGTGGGAAGAATTTGGTCAAGAACTCGGTTGTCATCTCCTCCCAAGTACCAACTCGTCCTTGTGGAATAGATTGATACCAAGCCAAGGCTTTATCCTTAAGAGAGAAGGAAAAAGCCCTAAGCTTATGGTTGTTGCTCTCCAATCTTGGCGGTCTAAGAGTCTCCATCAAAATCTCGTAGTTCATCAAATGTTGGTGAGGAGACTCTCCTTCCATCCCTCCAAATTGATTGTGCCGGATCATTTGTAGAACTTGAGGGCGGAGCTCATAGTTGTGGGTTGCGGGATCTCCTAGATTCACACCCGGTCGGTGTGCTCTTTGTGCCGGATCCATACGTCTCCCTAGGGTTTGTGGCTCCTCGATAGCAATGGGAACAACCCTAACATTGGCCGCCGGCTGCGGTTGTACCATCGGTGGTGGAGGAGGTGGAGGTTGTCGGCGATTAAGTTCTCCTTGAACAAGGGCTTGCCTAATTTCCTCAATCTCCCTCCTAGTTTCCTCTTGCCTCTCATTGGCAAGTCTCCTTTCTTCCTCCAAGAGCTCATCTCTTAGCCTTATTTGCTCTAAGGCTTCATCCAACTCAGCTTGGAGATTTCTACCGGCCATCTCTTTCTCTTTTCGGATGTTCTTGGATCTAGATCGAAGGGTTTTCTCCGGTTCGGGATCGAATGGAGCTAAATCCTTTCCACGAGATCTTCGCATACACCTAAAGAGTAATAGATGTCCTGAAAAGCAAAGACACCAACCAAAGAGAGATCAAAAGCAACAAGAAAGATCTACACTAGAAACAATCACAAAATAGACTCAATCTAGACCTAGTCCCCGGCAACGGCGCCAAAAACTTGTTACGCTAAAAAGTGTGCACGCAATAAGCCTTAAATTTATACTCGTTATATTTATCCTAACTTCTAGCGCACCCGCAGTGTACGGGACGTTTGTAGTATGGATAGTATTCCGAGGTCGAACACAAAGACTAAGGTGAAATTGATTCGGTTTTTGTGATTAAGTTTAGTGAAGGTCTAAGGTTAGAAAAGTGGAAAAACAAAGAAATGAAAATCTCAAATTGTTTTTGGTTGGTTTTGGTGATCAATCAAGGATCACAATTCTTGCAAAGTAAACTATCAAATTAAACTAAAAATCAGCACAAATAAACAAACTAGACAAGGTAATGATCAAGGGAAGAAAAGACGGATTCTAGGGGTCGGAAGTTCCGGTTGTAGCATAGAACTCAAGTTATCTAATCGTTCCTTGGATTAACTATGATATGTTGGGATTAAGTGTATCTAATTTGAGGATCAATTACCGGGTAGGTCTCATGGTCCAACTAGTCCACACCTAAGGTCTCATTACCGGGTAAGTCTCTAAGAACCTAAGGATAGGAATTCTACACAAACCGAATTGTTAATTAGGGATCTAACCTATCCTTACCGGGTAAGTCTTGGAAGGGAAAGTCCTAAACAACTATCCTAGCACATCTAATCCAATGGCGGCTTATTAGGCTCACCACTACCTAAGGGTTGCTATTTTAGATTCTAAGGGTAAGGATTACCGGGTAAGTCTCTCCTAACACTTAGTCACTACACTAGGTCACCCTAGGATAGGTTAAACTCAGCAAACACTTAGGGTTTCAACATTGCATAGGTCTAAGGCAAGATCCTTCGAACCAGGGAAAATCACGGTTTGTTCTACCGAAACCACGGCCGTGGTTCTTCAAAAACTACCCGTGATTTCTAATAGAAACTACGTTCATAAGCAAAAGTCATCCAAAGGTAAATCTAAGTTCATCCTATCATAGTTCTAGCCATAACCATCCTTTCCTTACCCTAGAACCACATCAATTTAGCCTACAACATTCATAACAAAAATCGAGACAAACAAACATAAAATCAAATCATCCATTGCAAGATAATGAAGGAAAAGAGATGAACAAGTGAATTTAACTCAAAACCAAGATGAAAATTAGAATTAGAACCACTTACAACCCTTCCAAAAGAAGGTTCAAAGACTCATACAATCTCTAGAAAACGAAATCCGAAATACAAGAAAGCTATGGTGTGTTCTTCTCCTCCTCTTCAATGGAGTTCTTCTCCTTCTCTTTGACACTTTCCTTCCTAGAAAAACCTCTTGATTTTTGAGAATATATTTTGTTAGAGAAATGGATAATGGATGAGCTGCTCCCAAACTACCCCAGCTGGACCACATTTATAACAAATCCTTCATGAGCTGGCCATGAGAGTCGTGGCACAGCTGTCACGAGAATCTGGCAAAATCCACGGTCATTTCCACGGCCGTGGTTCGTCAGAGGACCGTGATTCTATGCAGAAACTCCGCCTTGAATCATTAAGCTGTGATTTGGTGCATTGCTTGAGTTGGCAAGGTTCCATGAGTTCTCCTTAGCCCTTGGCTTGTATCCTAGTGTGTCCGAGGGTGTGCCATCTAAATGAACGATCCTCAAACGCATCGTTTAAGCTCCTAAACTTCCCGAAATACCTACAAAACACGCACAAGTCCGTGTAGACGTCTATCTCGACAAAATATGTGAATTGGGTGCAAAACGTCTTGAACTAATGCTAGATCATGCATGAATGAGCGGGAATTCTATCTAAATGTACACCTAAAACTATGTTATAAATCGTGTTATCAGAAGCGGCACCGAGTACATTAGCATCAGAACCAACTAGGTATACTCCTGCCTCCCTTCTTCTCGTTCTTTTTCTTCTGGACAAAACAGATCAGTTAACCTCCCTTACTTGTGCATTGAGCGGCTAGCAACCGAGAGTTGAGAACTTGACAGATCTAGTGGTCCATTCTACATCCTAACTCCGTCATAGCACCTACAACTAGTTGGTGAGCCAACCTACCCTTCTTTCATGTCCTGGTTTGCAAGAGAAGAAGCATATACATGTCTGTGTGACCCCCCGCAGGACTCGAAGATTGGACCTCCTGTGCACTCATGACTTGACAAAGGGAGCTGCTAGGGAGGATCGATCCTACGACGTATAACAACTTGCAACCTGAAACAACAGAAGTGAGAATCGAACTTGAGATTGATTGCACTTTCAGTTCTTTCAATTCCAGAAATAGTGTTGAGCAAGCATGTTTGAGCCACTTATTCGATACCTTAGAAACATAGTTTACCGTTCAATTTTTAGTATGACATAGAGTGTTATGCATAGTGTGATGCATCAAAAGTTGAGGACGATCAAACGGTCAGATCTAGATATATAAGGCACCAAAGTAGGCTAGTTGTGTAGTTTGGTAAAATGCAGATTTTTGGCGAAGTATGAGACATTTTGTGTTGAGGAGTCAACTTGGGATTTTTGTTTGGGATTAGTTGTTGATCCTTTTGGTTTTTTAAAATACATGCATGAGTCGGGATGGGATAGAAAGTACGGATGACCATCACTACTATTGCGGATCTCGACAGCTTAGTTCTTTTAGAAATGTATGTCGACTAATTAGCTTGATTATAAAGATATGTAATATAAATTGCATATGCAGAAGGTTAGTAACATTTATAGTTATATTATGCCTTTAACGGAGATAATAGAATAAGATCCTCACTCCGTTGACATATCTAGGTAGATTTTGAAGGTGTCAACACGAGAATAAATATGCTCAACTTATGAGCATTTGGTTAGGCGAACATCCGCTCAACTTCTTTGAACTCGTTGAGGAACGTCGAGACGGAAGAGTGAAGACTACAAAAGAACACCAATGGCAATGGCAAGAAGGGGATCCCGAGTCAACTCAACAGGATCAAATGAAGAATATACATGAGAGTTGTTCCAAAAAGCATTGGATGACCGACAATTATGCAAATTGGGAGCGACAACACAGAGGTTGTTTCTAGTGTGGTGTAAAATGACGTTACAAACAACGTAACTATCTTAAGAAAAGCACATAGGCATCAAAGTCAAAGTGAAATATGGTAGCGATCTAGACAAGGGAGAACACCTAGACATTCATAAGCCAGAGAGTTAAGAAGAAATATGTTGTCGACCGAACTATGAAGACTTAAATAGCCGCAGAACTTAAGGTTACGGATTAGCCAGAAAATGGAGGATCTATTTCATAAACATGGAGGCGGAGTGACTTTCTATAAGACAAGTGAGTTACAAAAAAAATTGTGATACAAATACCCAAATGACAGAATCTTGAAATTAGAGTCAAAGGATCACTATAAAGGCAACATTATAATTCAACACCAACCCAGGAAGTAGAGTGTATGAGAATGATCTTGGCGTACACAAGGGACCACAATAACTTTCCTCCCACAAGGAACTTAAGTTATCAACACCAAAAATTCACACTGGAGAACCACAAGCAATTGATGACTGAGGAAAAAGGAATCACGAAGACGCATTTACGAGCTATCGTGGGAGATTGATGAGTCCGTTGATGGAAGATGAATGATACAACTAAACTCAAAAAGAGTATATTGGTCTTATAATGAGAAAGAGAGGTGTAAATTAAAGAAGGAGCTAAAGGAGTATAAACGGACAAGCTACAGGAGATAGATTATCACCAGGTATATCAAACTTAGAAAGAGGTGGAAGAAAAGTACTCTAGGATCTTATAGAAGGTCAACTATAGACTAATTGGTAACAACTGAGACTTTACACGTGCGGGTTAACTAGTAGTGACCGGTTGACTCATAAGAAGAATAACCACAGAGTTACAAAAGAATTTTATTGACATGTGTGGGAAATCCTTAAAGAGATCAATTGCGACAATTGGGAAGTCAAATCAATAGGAGTGCTAGTAACACTGAATAAGTTCAAGTCAGTAACTCTAATTAAAATTTTTAGAGGAAGAAGACGGTCAAAAATGAACCCCTTCTATCCGTATTGGTATAAAGAGGATTGTTGTGAGCATTTGTTACATACTAGCTAAGGAAACTTTTACAGATCACAGTTAGTACAAATGGATTCGTATAAGAAGAACTAGAGGAGTAAGAAGAAGAAGATGCTTTTGACCAAATCCGACGTTAGTCCAGATAGAGGGTACTTAGCATTCTAGACAAATGAGACTGATGGTGCTCTCTCAAGGTTTCCAAAGGAAGCCTTTTGACTAAAGATATGACACTGAATAACTAGAGTTATGGAGACGAAGAAAACATGGAGATTATGACTGAAGGTGATGGTAGATGGAATATACATCTTTTCAAGAACAAACATGAGAAAGAGAAAATTTGAATGACTGAAGGTTGTTATACGGATCTGTATCACCCCAATAAGATGATTCCCACAAATTGTTTATAAAAGAGTTTAATGAGAAATGTTTATACTCCATTGAAAATTCAAGATATCCCCGATAACCAATAATATGTAGATGGAGGAGGAGTAGTAGTGAGACTGCGTACAAATGGTGTGCTAGAAGTCCATTCTTGACTGATGACATAAGAGTTGATGAAACCAATAAGACCAATCAACGTGGTCCGTGAAGCCTGTACGAGAAAACCCAAAGGGATTTAACTATCCTACGTGGTGTAAAGATTTAAAGAAGGTAAAGCGACATGAGTATAAGGACAACATAATAAATGGGAATCGAGAAAGTTGATTTTTGAGAAAATCATGTGTATGATATTTCTTATAAAAATTGTACCGGTAGATGTTTAATAAAAGTCAGACCATCGGACCAATAACACCTTGAGAGACAAAGTGTAAACCAAGTAAATAGCTAAACAAGTGAGAAGGAAAATCATGTATCAAAGGCCGGGTCTCGCTAAATTTAAATAAAGTATTGAGATGAGGGTGCCTTTTTGGAATCTATGCAAGAGTACAACATAACTTAAGTTCCAACACATAAATGGTAGTAAGGATCAAGTTACAATTAGAGACCGATTCGAAGAAGGAAAATGTTATAAGATGAGTCACCTAGTAGATTAGTTCACATGACAAGCACGAGAGACCATCATGTGGTTGGTATTATTGTCTCGGTGTAGACTTATTACCGTACCTCGAGAATTTGGAGCTAAATAGACAACAACATGTCAAGATGGTAAATAGATTAGGGTAAGGACTTGTAGGTCAATATGATATACTCCTACATTGGAGGTCAAAAGGATTGGCGAAGGATAACCACATTGAGTATTATTGGCGAGTAGTAAGTAGAGTTATGATGAGACATAAGTGAATTCATATATTTACTAAGACCGCATGTGACTGTCCTATCAAGGAGACGTGACAAGGAATTTGTTAACAAAGGAGTTCCCTAGACCAATTGTGAACCTCCAGGGAGGGGGGGGGGGGTCAAGGACTATAGTTTCGACAAATACGGACGGTTTATCTCGACGTTTTGGACAACCAGTACAGACGGCTTAGAATACGAGATTACACTTTACTATTATAGTTAATCATCCTTAGAATGACGGTCGATTTAAGAGGACCTTGCCATTGGTAGGAAGGAAATTATGGGCGTGAATTTGGTAAATCATCTTGAATCATGGAGGAAGCCGTTATGATTAATGGGTGAAAACAAATTGATCAGAGTAGCGCTGCGGAAGCATGGTAGGCTCATAACCCTCAAAATATGAAACTCAATGTTTTGTCAATTGTAACCTCAAGTTAAAGAATTATAGATCGATATGAAAATCTCCGCAAGCTTTGTTGTGATTTTAGGTGATTTGGAGCTGAAATGGAGTGGAAAGGCGCCACTCACCGAGTGTTGGTCAATAAGGATTTCATTGGAACGTCATTGGCAGAATTATGAAGTGAAACAAGGGTGAAAAGCATCGAAAAGGAAGAACCACGTTCAAGAAAGGATTTTCACGACCGGGGTTTTGATAATTAATTGAATTTGACACGTGGAATTAAAGGTCGAGAGCAACCACGGGGTAAACCACGGACGTAGTTTAGTGACGTCAACCGTGGTTTTCTTCGGAAAAGTCTGTTATGTTAATTGCCACGTTAGCATAAGAGAAAGGAGCCTTTTAACCTAGTTTTATTTTATAAAAGGAGGTTGACGGCTGCATTTCGGATATCTCGCAATAGACGAAGATCACGCCCTAAGACAGAAGGAAGGCTCTTGGATTCAATTTTCCGCATGTCAGAAAGATTGCTTCACCTTTGGAGGACATTGAAGAAGTCATTGGTTCTTCTTTAGAGATTTGTGTGATTGTTCTAGTCGTTGATTCTTGTCTTTGAGAACACATTCTAGGATTATATTGTTTGATTGATTTAGTTATTGATTCTTTGAAGATTGAGTTTATTCTTCTTTGTGTTCTTGGTTGCATATCCTTCTTGATTTCTATTATTAATCTTAAATTGATTATGATTATGATTGTTGGCTAAACCCCCTTGCGATTCTAGGGTGAAGGGTTGATGGTTGTGGTATAGATTATGATAAATTGAGCCTTTACTGATCGGACCCTGAGAGTTGTGTGACGAAACCCTCGAACGAGGATTTTCACAGGTTGTTCTTAAGGAAACATGATCGTGGTTTCTGAAGATCTGGCCGTGGTTTCCTCTTTTTTGCACGTTTTTCTTTTGCCTTTATCCAAAGTTCAAGATTGCATAAATCCTACCTTTTTTTTAACCTTTTTCTGGCCTTACCTTTGCCGATTGTAAGTGTTACAAACTCTAGGTGATAGAGGATTCAAACCCCTCTATTCGTTGAAGAGGAGTGTCATGCCCTCAATCCTTTATATTTCTTTTCCTTGGGTTTTGGTTGGTGTGAGAGTTTAATCCTATCCTCGTAACCTCTTCTTGACGAGACTAAACCTCCGTTAAGTAGAATCCTTGGGGTGGGACATAAAAGGGAGGTCGGATCTTAAACCGGACAACATTCCTACCAAAGATATACATACCTTGCTATCCAGCTCTGTCCGTAAACATCCTTAGATATCTTGAATCGAATACCGCAACCGGATACTTGGATCTTTTGAATCCGCGTTCCCATTATTCTTGCTTCTATATTCTTTATTGTTATCATTGCATTGCTTGCTACCAAAGTTTGATTACCTTTATTGCTTTGTTCTCACTAATTCCTTGAGATCGACTCCGGAATATTAGCCCATACTACGATTGATCCGTACACTGCGGGTTCGCTATCGTTAGGCATTATTCTTGTATATAAATTTAAAATTTATTTGCGCGCACACCTTTTCGAGCGAACAAGTTTTTGGCACTGTTGCCGGGGAATTGGTCAAGACCAATGCAGTGCACGGTTGTCTAGATTGGTAGCTTCTAGCTTTGCTACTAATTACTCTTGTTGAATGTTCTTGTAGATCTTTCATAGGTTTATGCGAAGAACGAGAGCCGGTAAATAAATCGTTCCTTACGATCCTGAACCGGAAAAGACCTACAAAAACAAAATGAGAGAGGGTAAGAAAATAGCCGCTAACAAGGATCAAGAGATGGAGGATATTAGAGCTGAATTAGCTGCATTTCGAGATCACATAAAGCAACAAGAAGAAGCCTTGTGGAAAGAGAGAGCTGAGCAAGCTACTTTAGAAGACTAATTTCGAGCAAATATGGCAGACATGATAGCACAAGAACAACTGGGACGCCAAGAGAGAAACGAGGATGCAAGAGTTATGGTAAATCCACCTCCCCCAGCACCCATTAATATCTTACCACCACCAGTTTATGTGCTACCACCACCTTCACCAAGAGTGGAACCAACTGATCCGTTTGTGGGCATTCCACAAACACTTGGGCAATGTATGAATCCAGTCCAAAGAACCCGCACTCAAGGTGTGCATTCGGTATACCCAGCTGATCGTGAATTCTAGTTAAGACCTCCGGTGATTACTATGATCCAGCAAAGTCGCTTCGGAGGGATGGAAAGGGAGTCACCGCACCAAAATCTTCAGAACTATGAGATCTTGAGGGAAATATTGAGACCTTTAAGGTGCGAAAATAATAACTATAAACTTCATGCTATCTTTTTCTCTTTGAAGGATAAAGCAATAGCTTGGTATCAATCACTTCCCGCCCGAAGAGTAAACACGTGGGAGGAGATGACCGCAATTCCTATCCAAGTTCTTTCCACCATCAAAGACGGAGGAGTTTAGAGCTAAGATCAACGCATTTGTGATGAAGAATGGAAAAATTCATTTCACCTAATGGGAAAGGTTCAAAGACCTCTTATTTGATTGCCCACATCATGGGATTCCACAGATTGATTTGCTTGTGATCTACTTTAAGGGGTTGGATGTTGAATCACAATTCAAGTTACAATCACTTTCAAGTGGAACTTTTATGGACAAGCCGGTAGATGAGGCGCGGGAGTTTGTTGAGAATAAAACTCTCACCATGGAGAAGTATTCACATAGAGGTGAAGAAGCGGGGATTCAAAGCTCAAAAGCTCCGGTGCTGAATCTCACCGCCTGTAGTGTTAAGGAGTTGAACACTTTGAATAGCAAAATGAAGGCCTTGAAGGATCTTTTGATAGATCATTTGAGTCAGCCCAAGGAGCAAGATGTGGGCTATGTTGGAATTGGAAACCAACAAGGGAATAGGAAGAACAAATGGAACAACAATAACCGGAATTCTAACAACTATTGGAGATCCAATCAACAAAATTCCTGTAACCCTTATTCCAATACTGAAAATTCACTAACTTCTCCTCCTCCTCCTCCTCCTCCTCCTCCTCCTTCTTCTTCTTCTAATTCTTCTTCTTCTTCTTCTTCTTCTATTACTTTGAAAAGTCAGGGGCAAGCTTCATCAAGTTCAAGCCAACCGGGGAAGGACAAGTTTGATGCAATAATAGAAACATTGATAGGGAAGTTGCAAGGGTTAGAAAACAATGTCACTTCAATTTTTAAGGCACAAAAAGCCTTGGAAAATCAAGTGTTTAGCAAGGTCGAAGAAGCTCCTAGAGATAAAGGAAGACTTCACGGAAAAACTGAAGATAACCCGAAAGGGCGAGTGATGTCGATCACTACGAGGAGCGGCGTGAAACCCGCCGATCCTGTGCCAAAAGAGAAAGAAAATGGCGAGCAGCCCATAGAAGTTGAGGTTCTGGTTGAGAAAGAAGGGGAGAAGGTTCCCGTTTATTTTCCTCCTCCGCTCCCGTTTCCATAAAAAAGAGCAAGATCACATCTTGATAAATACTTTGGTAAGTTCATTGAACTAATAAGCAAACTACATAGTAACATACCTTTTATTGAGCAATTTTAGGTATGCCATCCTATGAAAAGTGCTTGAAGGAAATCCTCTCCAACAAGAGGAAGCTAGAGGATTTTGGTGAAGTTAAGATGACTTCCGAGTCATCCGAACTCATCAAAAACATGACGGAGAGGATGCCACCCAAGCTGAGAGATCCAGGTTTGTTTTGTGTACTCATCAACATTGGAAAGGTCATGTACGATGCTCTTTGTGATCTAGGAGCAAGCGTCACCATTATCCCACTTGCGTTGTGCGAAAAGCTTGGTTTTGGAGAACCTAAACCAGTAAAGATGACTTTGTACATGACAGATCGATCCATCACTCGACTTCTTGGCATTCTCGAAGGTATACCGGTAAAGCTTGGTGAATTCTATATTCTAATTGATTTTGTAGTTTTGGATAATCCTACAGATTACCCAAACCCAATCATACTTGGAAGGCCGTTTCTAGCCACGTCTAGTTGTTTAGTTGATTACAAGAATTCCAAACTGGAATTCAACATTTGAGAAGAGAAAGTTGAGTTCGTACTCTCAACTTTGATCAAGGAACCAGCTCTAGGAAAAGAAGTCTTGAACATCCATGACGAGGAAGATTCAAGAGAAATGGTTAGCTCTATTGTGCTCAATGATCTACTACAAAAAGCCATTACCATCAGCATTATGGAAGGAGGAGTCGAAGAAGGTTGTGACTCCGAGGTGAAGGCTTTGGAAGTGTTAAAAGAGGAGCCAATTGAAGTCTTTGAAGAATTGCATGTTGGCTCGCAAAAAAGTCAAAACCACGGCCAAACTCATGATTCCGCGGGGGTGGAAACAATTACTTTAATTAACGCATCCAAGGGGAGAACTGCGCCCGTCGAAGTATCAGTGAGGCCATGGAAGCTGAAATTCCCGAGACTCATTCCCCTCTTCTTGAAAACCCTCTCGGACGTTCTCCTACCTCTCCTACACCCTTGGGAACACCCAAGTACAACTCGGAAGGTGTAAACACATCAACAAAGGCACTACCAAATTTGGAGTTGAAACCTCTCACAGCACACTTAACGTACGCTTGTCTTGGACCAAATGATACATATCCGGTCATAGTAGTGCAGCCTTAAATGATGATGAGCACGTCAAGCTTATGAATTTTATGAGATTACATAGGAAGTCCATAGGATATACAACTGATGATCTTACCGGCATCAAAACTTCTTTGTGCATGCATAAAATACTAATGGAGTATGATCATTGACCTTCACATGAACCTCAATGACGTTTAAACCCGATCATGAAAGAGGTTGTGAAAAAGGAAGTCCTCAAACTTCTTGATACTGGTATCATTTTCCCCATCTCCGATAGCAAGTGGGTAAGCCCCGTCCACGTTTTCACAAAGAAAGGGGGATGACCGTTGTGACAAACGAGAATAACGAGTTAATTCCCACTAGAACCGTTACCGGATGGCGCATTTGCTTTGACTACCGGAACCTGAATGTTGCAACTAGGAAAGATCATTTTCCTCTACCTTTCATTGACCAAATGCTGGAAAGGTTAGCGCCACACTCTCATTTCCGCTATATGGATGGTTATAGTGGTTTATTTCAAATTCCCATCCACCCCGACGATCAGGAGAAGACTACATTCACATGCCCTTGGGGTACGTTCTCTTACAGGAGGATGTAGTTCGGTCTGTGAAACGCTCTAGCCACCTTCCAAAGGTGTATGATGGCAATATTTTATGAGTATATTGAAAACATCATGGAAGTTGTCATGGACGACTTCTCCGTGTACGGTTCTTCTTTTGACAATTGTCTTTCTAACCTTTCCTTAGTCCTGCAGTGTTGTGAAGACACTAACCTTGTTCTAAACTGGGAAAAGTGTCACTTGATGGTGACCGAAGGAAATCTTTTAGGTCACTTAGTCTCGAATCGTGGCATTGAGGTTGATAGAGCCAAGATCAAAACGATCGAGAAGCTACCTCCACCATCATTGGTAAAAGGGGTAAGGAGTTTCCTGGAACATGCGGGATTTTTTAGAAGGTTCATTAAAAAATTTTCTAAGATTTCTAAGACATTGACTAACCTACTAATGAGGGATGTAGTCTTTGAACTTTCGAAAGAATGTCTAGATTCCTTATACAAGATAAAAGAAGCATTAATATCAACACCCATCATTCAACCTCCGGATTAGAATCTCCCATTTGAAGTGATGTGCGATGCAAGTGACGTGGGTGTAGGAGTGGTACTAGGACAGAAAAAGGATGGACGAACTCATGCCATCTATTATGCTAGCAAAACGCTAGATGAAGCTCAACGTAACTACGCCACAATGGAGAAGGAATTGCTTGCATTTTTATATGCTTTTGTGAAATTCCGTTCTTATCTCGTAGGAGCGAAGGTGATTGTATACACAAATCACACAACGATACAATATTTACTCACCAAGAAAGACGCGAAACCACGACTGATTAGATGGATCCTCCTCCTCCAAGAGTTCGATCTACAAATCCAGGACAAGAAGACATACGAAAACTCGGTGTCAGACCACCTAAGTAAACTCCCCCATATCATAGAGGATGACTTACCCATAGATGACTCGTTCCCTAACGAGCAGCTACACATGATGGAAGAATGTCTCTACCATATTTCTAGAGGTAACGAAACATGGTTTGCTGACTTTGTAAATTATGTGGTTTGGCAAGAATTACCACCTAGACTATCCTAAAATCAAACGAAGAAATTCTTCAGGGATGTCCGACATTACTATTGGGATGAACCTCTACTCTTCAAGAGAGGTCAAAATGGCCTTATTCGAACATGCATACCATAAGACGAAGTCGAAAGCGTCATCCGACAATGCCATTCTCTACCTTGTGGAGGACATACTAGTTCTCACAAGACTTGTGCTAAGGTATTGCTGTCCGAATTCTTTTAGCCTACTTTATTTAAGGACGTGAAACCGTTTGTTTCTTGTGGCGATGCTTGTCAAAGAACAGGAAACATTTCTCGGAGGAATGTGATGCCGCTCAACAACATCCAAGAAGTGGAGATCTTCAATGTATGGGGTGTAGACTTTATGGGACCATTCCCATCTTCTTGCGGCAACCAATACATACTTCTTGCTGTAGACTACGTTTCAAGATGGGTTGAAGCGATTGCTTCTCCCACTAATGATGCTATGGTGGTGGTAAAGTTCTTTAATAGAACGATATTCCCAAGATTTGGGACACCCGAACCATCATTAGTGATGGAGGAACACACTTTACCGCTCGTAAATTTGAAGCTCTACTAGCCAAGTATGGGGTTTCTCACAAGATTACCACCCCCTATCATCCTCAAACTAGCAGGCAGGTAGAGATATCAAATACCGAAATTAAATCCATTCTAGAGAAAATTGTTTGTAGATCTAGGAAAAATTGGTCAAAAAAGCTCAAGGATGCACTTTGGGCATACCGGACAGCTTTCAAGACCGCCATTGGCACCACGCCATACAACGTTGTGTATGGGAAGTCTTGCCATCTTCCCATTGAGCTAAAACACAAAGCTTATTGGGCAACCAAATGGCTAAATTTTGACATCAAGGAGGCTAGAGAGAAGCACTTCATGACGATAATGATTTGGAAGAAATCCGCTTGAATGCATACGAGAATGCGCTGATATACAAAAAAAGAACGAAGAGGTGGAACGACAAGCACATCGTCCCAAATGACTTGAAAGAAGGCGATCTTGCCCTTCTTTTCAACTCCCGCCATCGTTTATTTCCAGGTAAATTAAAGTCTCGTTGGACCGGACCATTTGTGATTAAGCGTAATTTTCCCCATGGTGCAATTAAAGTATGCGGTGAACAAATGCGAAACTTTCAAAAACAACGGTCAACAACTGAAGAAGTACGTACCGGAAGTTCAAATCGAGGATCTTGTATCCACTCTCCTCACTTGAACTAAGCAAAAAGGAACGGTCTAGCTACGGACCTTAAACAAAGCGCTTCTTGGGAGGCAACCCAAGGTATCGCTTTCTTTTCCCTTTTTCTTAGATTAGCTTAGTTAGTTTCTTTTTGTTGTTTTCGTTGGTTCGTTCCCGGTTTTTCTTGTGTCTTTGGATGACAGGAACTAGGAAATCTCCAAAAAGGAGTGAAGGAAAGCAAAACACCGTCAAACTTGGAATTTTTGACATAATCAAGGATTCCATGGTCTAAAATAGATTTCCACGCCCGTGGTTTTCTATTTTTGACCGTGGAAAAGCTATTCGAGAGGCATCACTGGTGAAACCACGCCCGTGGTTTTGCCAGTGGGGGCCATGGTATTCCAATTTTCCACGAAAGGTATAAAAGGCCACACTTCACTACAAAAGGTTAAACCACAACCCCAAATCCACGCTCAGCTTGGGAAACGCCGACCCGAACCCCGGAACCGATCTTCACATCCGGCAAACGTTTGAGGCGATTCTTCTTCCCAAATAAAAGCTCTCAACGCCCCATTGAAGATTATGAGTCCAAACTGCACAAACAAACAAGAAATCAGCAAGCATTTGGGTTTTTCAATCCAAAAACCTAGGTTCTTCTATCATACTCGATCTTGGTTCAATTTTGACGATTCTGTTGATAATTTGATAGAAAACTGGACGGAATTGGAATTAGAAATAGCCTAGGACTGTTGCTTGTGAGTTTGCTATTTGTTGTTGTCGATTGTTGAAAAATTGACAAAAACCATGGGGTGATAGAGGTTTCCATGCCCGTGGTTTGTCAAGATCTGCCCGTGGTTTTGCTGAATATAGACAATCTGAGACGTAGTGGCCGAAATTTTTTTAGGAAAGGCAAAATCAAGGCCTCTTTCTCCTCCCAACTGCCACCACAACAACCTCCACCTCCTAGACTCCCCCGCATTCTAGAAGAACACAAGAAAGCTTACAAAATCATCCAACCGCGCATCGTTGTAGCACCTAGGTACCTTGTACTTGAGGAACTTGAGTGTTTAAATGTTTTAGAAGATTTGAATTTGATGATTGACAATGCCGGGCTTAGAGAGTTCATCGGCATTAGAGAGCATGCTTATAAGGAGCTCACTATGGAGTTTCTTAGCTTGTTTGATCATGATGCTAGGGAAAGGAAGGTTAACTTTAGAATGATGAATCAGAACTAAAACATGCCCATTGTGAGGTTTGCTCAAATTTTTGGTTTTAATGAGACTACTAACGGGACCTTCCCTAGGAACACTAGATCACATGCTTTTTGGGAGTCTACTGCTATGGTAATTGGTTTGGATGATAGGTGGCGCCCGGCCGCTTCTAATGAGAGCTTGATTTACAATTTGTCTTTCAAGCTAGCAAATTGGATCATGTCCGAGTGTCTTTTTCCTAGGACCGAGACACCGCAGCGGCTTAAGGCCGATGAGTTGTTGATCTTGTTCTGTATGGCCACCGGTACCACTCCTGATTGTGCCACTCTACTAGCCGGCAACTTAAGGAAGATCAACAACAAGGAGAAAGGGGACATTTGTGTGGGAGGTATTGTGACTTACATTGCTCGCCGTCTAGGGGTAGACTTCTCCGCTTGTGAGCTTGTTGTAGAGGCTAGGCCTCTTGATCTTGCACGTTTTATTCATAGGGGTATTCTGATTCCCCGACACAGAGGGCCACCACATGCAGCTATGCCTTGGGTGTGTAAGGGAGTTAGAGGGATTCCGTGGATGGAAGAATACACCATTAGGAACAATGTTAACTAGAAGTTGACGTTTGAGGAGATGCATGCTGATATGATGGGTCCAGATTACGAGGAGGAGGATGCCGCAGCTGAGGCGGCAGGAGGACAAAGCCAGGATTACATGGACACGGGGACGGACACCGGCTCCAACGACTACAGGGCTGACAGAGAGTTCGGTAGTCTCAAGAGTTTCCATCTTCTTTTCCATCCTTGGGAGGGCAGCACAACCCTCCTAGGATCTCTACCGCCGCCGTCCTCGAGCCAGTCATTCCAAGCGCCGTGCCAGTACTTCAGAGCGTCCATCATGGTACGATGAGCAGCCTCTATGGCTTCCCCCACTACAGCAGAGTATGGACAACATTGATGACCGCCTTGGCACCATCAAGCACGGGCAGCAGATGATCCGAGCCCGATACCACGCCTAGTTCAGCCGACCTTACGACCTGGCATGGTATCCATTCCCGCCTCTACTTTGATGATGACATTCACTTTTTAGCTTCTCCACCAAACTTGTGAGTTCCTTGTACTTTTACCTCTACTTCTATTACACGTTTAGGACAACGTGTGTTTAAAGTATGGGATAATTGAATACCTTTGGTCTGTAATAACATTGAGATACTTGCTTGCTTCTATGACCATCGTACGTTTGCATTTTTCATTACCTTTGTCACACGTTTCATTGTTGGGATTGCATTTGATAGTTTTTAAAAATCCAAAAAAAATTTTGAAATTTTTTTTAAAAAAATTGTGCTTTTAGGATTGGAGATGACCTTGATGAAGAAACTACTTGTTAATTGGATTTTTGATGATTTTTATGTGTTTGAAATGAATTTTGATTTGTGAAGAATTTGAATTTTTTTTAAGCTTTCTTGCAAGTTTTACAATTTGAAAATTGATCTAAATCATGTTGAGAATTTGAAGGTTGAAACCGCTTTTATAAGTTCTTACACTTCTTATTTATATGATTAAGGCGTTTCGTTATTATTCCTTTCTTCTTCTTGATACCTTTTATCTCCTCATGTATATCTATATATTTTACCCCTTCTTACCTATCCGGGAATTAGGATGCAGTTGTGCGAAAGTTGTGAAGTTTGAAGTTGAAAGTGATGAATGTGTTAGAAATAAAAGGTTTGTCAAAGTCAATCATGATGATGAGTAACTCGGCGCCATTCACATAGCCGGGTGTTTGTGTCTTGCCAAAATCAGATTGAGCGATATTCCTAACGAGTATTTGTATGTGCATTACGGTTTGAGGTAACTCGAAAAATTGAGTTAATGCTGACATCCTAGGATTCGGTTATTGTGCACCTTCGTCCTTGATCTCAAAAGTAAAGTCGAAAAACTATGCTGAAAAAGAAGAGCAAAGCTCCTATTGGTGAAAGTTAAAGTGTGCTTAAAGAAGTTGTGATGTTATTGTCCTCTTTTCCGGATTTTGCACCACATATCTTATACATATCCCACCCTAACAAGTTTCTTGACCTTTATTTGAAAGACTTTAAGATCTTTGAGATTGATGTTTTGCTTTTTGGTCCAAATTGGATTTTTCCCATGAGTGATTTTAAATTTCGCTTTATGTTATAATGCTTGTTTTGAAACTTTTGCAATATGTGATTGTTCTTTTCAAGGCATGAATCCTTTTGTTCACATAACGATCTTCGGAAAACCATGAAACAAGTGTAGAGAGCAATATTTAAATAGAAGCACTAATCCAAAAATATTGTGTTTTTCCTTGGCTTTGCATTCATATTTTATACATCTTTGTATTCGAGATTGAACCTTGCTTGGGAACAAGCAAGAGGCAAGTATGGGGTATTTTTATGACATGAAATATGACGTAGTTTAGATATGCATATAGGTAGTTTTTCCTTCCTTTTCAGTACATGGACATGCATTTGTAGCATTGAACGAGCATTTGCACCTATTATCATAAAATCGAGATATACACAAGCTTTGTTGTGATTTTAGATGATTTGGAGCTGAAATGGAGTGGAAAGGAGCCACTCACCGAGTGTTGGTAAATAAGGATTTCATTGGAACGTCATTTGAAGAAATATGAAGTGAAGCAAGGGTAAAAAGCGTCGAAAAGGAAGAACCAAGGTCAAGAAAAGGTTTACATGGCCGGGGTTTTGATAATTAATTGAATTTTACACGTGGAAACGCAGGTCGAGAGCCACCATGACGAAAACCACGGCCGTGGATTTTTGACGCCAACCGTGGTTTTCTTCGGAAAAGTCTTTTACGTTAATTGCCACGTCATCATAAGAGAAAGGAGCCTTTTAGCCTAGTTTTATTTTATAAAAGGAGGCTGACGGCAACATTTCGGATCAATCGCAATAGACGAAGATAACGCCCTAAACTTGAAGGAAGGCTCTTGGATTCCATTTTCCGCACGTCGGAAAGATTGCTTCACCGTTGGAGGAGATTGAAGAAGTCATTAGTTCTTCTTTAGAGATTTGTGAGATTGTTCTAGTCTTTGATTCTTGTCTTTGAGAACACATTCTAGGATTATATTGTTTGATTGATTGAGTTATTGATTATTTGAAGATGGAGTTTATTCTTCTTTCTGTTCTTGGTTTCATATACTTCTTGATTTCTATTCTTATTCTTGAATTGATTATGATTATGATTGTTGGCTAAACCCCCCTGCGATTCTAGGGTAAAGGGTTGATGGTTATGGTATAGATGAAGATAGATTGAGCCTTTACAGATCAGACCCTCAGAGTTGTGAGACGAAACCCTCGAACGAGGATTTCCACGGGTTGTTCTTAAGGAACCACGACAGTGGTTTCCCAAGATCTGGCCGTGGTTTCCTCAGTTTTGCACGTTTCGCTTTTG
The DNA here is from genome assembly GCA_033239125.1 of Fagopyrum homotropicum. Lineage (NCBI taxonomy): Eukaryota > Viridiplantae > Streptophyta > Magnoliopsida > Caryophyllales > Polygonaceae > Fagopyrum > Fagopyrum homotropicum. The sequence continues at coordinate 54,363,929 of BSWB01000002.1, forward strand.
CCTTTATCCAAAGTTCAAGATTTCATAAATCCTACCTTTTTTTAACCTTTTCTAGCCTTAACTTTGCTGATTGTAAGTGTTACGAGCTCTAGGTGATAGAGGATTCAAACCCCTCTATTAGGTGAAGAGGAATATCATGCCCTCAATCCTTTGTCTTTCTTTTCCTTGGGTTTTTGTTGGTCTGAGAGTTTAATCCTATCCTTGTAACCTCATCCTGACGAGACTAAACATACGTTAAATAGAATCCTTGGGGTGGGACATAAAACGGAGGTCAAATCTTAAACCGGACGACCGAAGATATACATACCTTGCTATCCAGCTCTGTCCGTACACATCCTTAGATATCTTGAACTGAATACCGCAACCGGATACTTGGATCTTTAAAATCTGTGTTCCCATTATTCTTGCTATAATATTCTTTATTGTTATCACTGTGTTGCTTGCTACCCAAGTTGGATTACCTTTATTGCTTTGTTCTCACCGATTCCCTAAGATCGACTCTAGAATATTAGCTCATACTACGATTGATCCATACACTGCGGGTTCGCTATCGTTAGGCATTATTCTTGGATATAAATGTAAAGTTTATTGGTTCATACACCTTTTCGAGCGAGTAAGTCTTTCTCTGTCCTTCCTGGAAGTTTACCGGGATCTCTTGGTGTTTCATTAGCCTTGTTGAAAACTTGATGTTCTAAGGCTATTTGTTCCTTAAAAAATGTGTTCATAGAATTCTCCATAGCGTTAAGCTTCGTCATAATAGCTTCTAGCACATCATCCGTCTTCTCCTTGTGCTGCTGGAATGAGCTTGATGACGGCTTTTGACTCTTCAATGGAGTAGAAGAAGAAGATGGGGGAGTTAGAGCATTTTCAACATGAGAATAAGGGTTACCGAGATTATGTTGATTTGATCTCCAGTTATTGTTTAAATTCCTATTGTTGTTGTTGTTGTAATTATTGTTCCTCGTCCCATTATAGTTTCCTCTCCCCGACATCTTGCTCCTTTGATGCTTTAGTTTGAGCTAACAAAAGCTCCTTCAAAGATTTGACTTCATTATTGAGTGTAGTGAGTTGAGTAGCGCTTGCATTTGTAAGACTCATATCAGGAAAGCCGCTTCACTCCATCTTCAACTCTTGGATGGGAGTATTTCTCAATATGTAAAGCTTGCTTCTTAATAAACTCCCAAGCTTCATCAACCGGTGTATCCGTAAAAGCTCCAGCAAAAAGTGATTGGAGTTTGAATTGAGTTTCCTCATCCAACCCCTTGAAGTAGATCTCTAGCAAATCAATCTTGGGAATCCCATGGTGAGGGCAATCCAATAAAAGGTCCTTGAACCTTTCCCATAACTTGAAAAAACATTCTTTATCCATCATGAAAAAAACATTTATCTTACCCCTCAACTCAACAGTTTTTGATGGGGGAAAGAACTTTGTAAGAAACTCTGTAGTAATCTCTTCCCATGTGTTAACTCTTCCAACTAGAAGAGATTGATACCAAGCTAGCGGTTTGTCTTTCAAAAAGAAGTAGAAAGGCCTTAGCTTGTAGTTGTTGTTCTCCACTCTTGATGGTCTCAACGCCTCCATAAGAATCTCATAGTTTTGCAAGTGTTGATGTGGAGATTCTCTTTCCATGACTCCAAATTGACATTGTCGAATCATTGTGAGGACTTGAGGTCGAAGCTCATAATCATGCTCAGATGGAGCTCCTAGATTAACTCCGGGACGCCACACTTGTTGTTTTGGGTCCATCCTTTGACCTAGGGTTTTTGGTGCTCAAGCGAAAAGGTTACCTCGGTCAACCATAGCCGGCAACCGAGGTAGAGAATGTATCTCGACCGGTGCAACTAGGGCAGGATCCTGCCTCGGTCCAACAACTGGGTTTGGTCGAGGTAGAATCTGAGCTCGTAGTGCGGCCATATCAACTTGAATCTCTTATGTTCTTGCACGAGTTTCCTCTTTTTCTCTTTGTAACTCTTCTTTACTCAGCCGAAGTTGTTCTAATGCATCCTTCAATTTGGCTTCAAAATCTCGATTATCTTGTTCAGCCATCTTAGCTTCTTTCAATCTCCTTTTGTGTGTTTTTTCTAGTTTGGGATCGTAGGGAACGACTTCTTTCCCAGCACGAGTTCTTCCCATAAACCCAAAGAAATATCCGGCGAAATCACTCAACTTAAGTAATCAATAGCAACAAGAGCATCATCCCTAAAAGACAACAAAAAGCCAAACTTTTTCTTGACCAAGTCCCCGGCAATGGCGCCAAAAACTTGTTCGCTCTCAGACTTGTGTGCAATCGTGAATGATATAGCTTTAAATTTATAACCTAAAGTATAAGCCTGAAACAATATGTGAACCCGTAGTTTGCAGATGAATTGTAATAACAGCAAATACTCCAGGGTCGAACACAGGGACTATGGTGAAACAAAGCACGGCAATTCAGGTTGTCAATCAAAAGCAAGCAACAAAGCAAATATATCAAAGATGATGTAATAATCAGATAAAAGAATGCAGATTCTAAAGGGCAAAGCATCCAGTTGTTCTGATAGCATGAAATATGACCATATTTTTGGCACTTGTATTGATCATTTTTCCCTTTTAGTTGTGCACATGGATGAGAGTTTGAAGCATTTATGAGCACATTCACCTATTTTGTCGATATAGAGATCTGCACAAGCTTTGTTATGTTTATAGGTGAATAAAGGCTTGAATTGGAGCATATGCGAAGGGATAGGAGTATTTAATCATGCTAGATGTCAAGAAGATACATTGGAGAAGCTAAGAAAGGAGCATGATTAGAGAACTTTACGAATCAAAGGCTTTCACAAAGGCTTTTGAGTTTCCACGGCCAAACCAAGAGAACCACGACCGTGGTTTATGCATTGAGATCGTGGAAAGTGAGGTCGAAGAGAAATAAAAAGTTCCACACCCTAAACCACGGCCGTGGAATGTTACACTAGACCGTGATTTTCATGACGTTGCCACGTGTCATATTTACCACGTCAGCAATAGTTATCGGGCTTTCTCGTAACCCTATTTTTTTCCTATAAGAAGGCTGAATGACGGAGAAAACGGGATGGCTGCTTACACCGCTGAAGAGAGAGATATTCGGATCATTGCTTAGGAAGATTCCATTGCGTACAGGGAAGATCCCGAGAAGGACGCTATTTGGAGATTGCGTACTTAGAGATTGTCTTAGGGTTTACATTTGGAGACGGATTGACATCCCGTTCTTCATTGTTCATCGAGATTGTTGTGAGGATTTGTGTTCCCTCTTCCGTATTCATTAAACACGTACACTTGTTGTTTGGATTTGAGAATGATTATTTGACTATTATTGAGTTTTCGAGATTTTTACATTTTTCCCTTTTAAACTTGATTATTGATTCAATGATGATGGTTATTGGCTAAAACCCTTTAGCAATTCTAAGGTGATGGGTTGATAGTTGTGGCTTAGATAATGATAGATTGAACTAAAACAAATTGGACCTTGAGAGTTGCGAGAAACTTCATCGACAACCTTTTCCACGGCTTGTTCTTGAGTATCCACGGCCGTGGTTCTTCAAGATCCAGCCGTGGTTTCTTCTATCGTACGTCCTTTGCTTTTGCTTTAATCCAAAGTTAGAGATATGATTTAACTTAGCCTTGGCTTACCTTTTCTAGGAGGTAGTGAGACTCAACATCTTCTATTTCGGTTTCGAGTGTCACAACCTTAACCGCTTTGGCTTATCTTTGATTCCCTTGGGTTTGGACATGGGTTTTTAAGAGATAATGCTTATCCTTTGATCCTTTCTATACTGCAGCCTTAACAAGCTTTATAGAGAGAGCTTTTGAGTGAGACATATAGGGTTTTGAAACTTCACCGTACATAACCTTACATTAGTTATACCTTTGCAATCCCGACTCTGTCCTTTAATCTTTAGAATATCTTGAATCGATTGCCACAATTGGATACCTAGATCTTTAGAATTGTTGTTTTCCCAATATTGCTTGCAAAGCTTCTATATTTTACTTGCTCAACGATTTGTGAACTGATTTTATTCTCACCAAATCCCTGAGTTCGACTCTGGAATTTTTTTCCTTACTACGCCGATCCGTACACTGCAGGTTCGCTTTTGCATTAGTTCTAGATATAAATTTAAGACATTTTGACTTATAGTTTTGAGCGAACAAGTTTTTGACGCCGTTGTCGGGGATTTGGTCTAGACCAAATTCGGCTCTCGGTTGTCGAGCTTGGGAGCTTTGCTCTTGTGATTTAATTTGTCTTTTTGAGTGATTTTTGTATATTCTTTAGGTGTATACGAAGGTCTAGATCTACCAAAGATCTCGTTCCTTTTGATCCCGAACTTGAGGAAACTTTGAGGAAAAAGTTAAAGGAGAAAAAGATGGCTGAAAATAATTAAAGAAACATCCAAGAGGAGTTGGATGAAACTCGAGCTCAACTCAAATTGAGGGAGAAATATCGCTTGGAGGAAAAGAAACGCACCCAGTTTAAAATAGATAAGCTTAGAGCGATGAATCTAGACATGAAACTAGAGAGGAATAATGCTAAGAAGAAGAAGAAATCTAAGGAGTTCATAGCGGAATTATCCAATGATGATGAGATGCCGGAGCTAGAGGACATACCACCACTTAACCCTCAAGATCTTGTCGATCCACGTCCTTGACCCTATTTCAATCCTCGCCCTCATGCTAGAGAGGTGAGAGCTATTGATATCGTGGGTGTGCCACAAACCCTTGGGCAGCGGATGAACCCAATTCAACAACCATGCCGTCTAGGTGTGAATCTTGGAGAGCAAGATGACAAGGACTTTGGGACGCGCCCACAAGTCATCACTATGATCCGCCAAAGTCAGTTTCATGGAATGATAGCATGTATTATAGTCTATATTTTGGGACTTGTTTAGACATTTTATCTTCAATAATCTGCATGTGTGGATGTATATTATGTGATTTTATTGTTGTTTCATCTACCTTTACGGGAATTGAGGTCTAAAACAAGTTTCGTTGTAATCGTAGGTAAAATGGCACATTTTGGACTAAAAATGGAGCTAAGGAGCTAAGGAGTCATAGGAGCTACATTTTGGAGCACAAAAGAGAACATAGGAAGCAAGGAATTAATGAAGAAGATTTACTTTGCACCATAATTGAGAGAATTCACATTCAGCTGAGATTCACCTCGGTCAACTACAGTACCACCTCGACCGAGGTGATCTTATGAAGCGCCCCGACCGAGGCGAATTCCCTGGCGCCTGCGAGATATATATTTTTGGCTGAGATCTTTTATTTTTGGAAGGAGATATCTTATATTTTTGGGCGGGATTTTTGGAAGAAAGATTATATATTTGAGAGATTTATTTTAGAGATATGATATATTTTATAGGATATTATCTTTTTAAGATATTATTATCTTTGGAAGATAATTCTCCTATATAAAGGGTTTGATTTTCCACAATTCAACCATCTTCGGATTAGCTCAGGCTTAGAGGCTGAGAATAAGCAGCAATTAAGGGATTTTCTGGAAGTTTCAAGAAAGATTTGAAGATTGAAGGAAGGAAGATTCCTAGTTTTGAGATAGCTTTTGAAGGAGTTTGTAAGATTTTCTGAGATTCCTTTTGGTTCATTGTCTTATTCAATTGGTGGATTGAGGAACGCTCATTTGTTGTTTATGCAATTCAGTCATTGAAGCCTTTTTATTCACTTTTATTTGTTCGAATATTCATTCATTTCTCATATATTTGATTATTGTTATTATGATGATGAGTGGCTAAATTCTTTGTGCAATTCTAGGGTGATTGGCTGAAAGTTATGAGAAAGACGATGATAGATTGATCTTAATCCCAGTAGGACCCTGAAAGCTCGATTCTTTAACCTTAACCCTAGAACATCTCGCTCAATTGATGAAAATCTCGGCCGGGGTGGAACTTGACTGACCAAGGTGACCTTTTTTTATCCGAAACTGAGAGTTAAGTGTTCTGGTTTGCCAAATCCTATTCTTATTACACCTTTCTTGGTTCAATGCAAGCCTAGGATGAGACTTACCCGGTGATTCTTAGTTTGTTTACCCAAGATCATAAGTGTAGGTAATATAGGTTTTATCCTTTATTGGGGTTTGAGTGTGCCTTCATCCCATCTTTGTGAGTTAGCCTGAGACTTATGATATGTGATGGAATCACTATCATTTAGGTTAGTTTTTAGAGACTTTTTATTACATTAGTGTCAATTTATGCTACTAACTCCTTGGTCCAGAAGAAGAAGATTAAAAGAAGAGAAAGAAGGAGTTATAAGCACTTAGGAGTGAAGACCATTCACGAAGCAAAGCTTCTGTTGCCTCACCGCCCCCGCGGAGCAGTGTCACCCCCCTGCGGGTGACACCATACTCCGGAGTGCAGCCTGCGCCTTTGCCAACGCCAGAACAAAAACTTTCACCGCGCCCTGCGCCACTCCCTGTCGCCCCTACGGTGACCTACCCTGAAGAAGCGAAGCCGACACCCCTACGCCTCTGCCTGCGTCTCAACTTGGGAGCTGTGAAATGAAGAGCCAGTGTCACCACCCCTGCGGCTCGGCATCAGAAACGACAGGGAGTTGAAGAGTTAGACGTTTGAAGATCATTAAAGATCCGTCCCTGTGGAATTGGTAGGCTGCCCCTGCGGCTACGAAGAAGATCAAACTTTTTTACCTGGACCGCCCCTGCGGATCTGAAGGTCGCCCCTGCAGTTCAGCGACAGAGACTTTACTCCGGCTGTTTACACCACTTTTATGGCATTAAAGGTGGCTGTTTTGGCCGACCATTTACTCCTATTTAGTGCCATTTGTATTATAAAAAAACCAATGGTTGATTGCTAGAATTATCCAATTTTAGACCCATAATTTCCCATTGTAATTCTCTTGCTACCTTTGTAATGAGTTGCTTGTTCCTTTGCTACATTGGGTTGGTTTGAAGCTGCATTATTACTTTGGTTGTAAGTCTTTTCTAATATAAGTTTTTATTCAATAATACTTTGTGTTTCCTTGATCTTCATTGTCTAATTGCATGTTTATTATCACTTAAGATTGATAACCTTAGGTTCTAAAGTACATGCAAAGAACTAGGATTAATAGATTCCGGGTTCGGGTCTTTAATCTAGTAGTAAACTTTAAGTAATAACGGGTTGTAGTTGCCTAAAGGAAAGGAACACAAATATAAAGATAAGTTTAACGGTTTTAATCTTTTCTTTATATCCCTTATTCTTTATTTGAAAGAGAACTTGTGAATTGTTCTTGTAGGTTTACGGAACACTAACTTGTTATGTTGTGTTGACGCCGGTTGGCTCAACACATATATATGATCAAGACGGGAGATTACTTGAAATCTTGTAAAAAGGAACTCACCAAAGTAGTAATCGCATGTTAAGAATCAACCTAGGGTAGATTCACCCATCATCATCTTACTCGTTGTATTACTTGCTTTCTAGTTTTGTGTGCATCAATTCATCCAAACCCCCCCCCTTTGTTACTTGGTTATATAATCAATAATTGAAATTAATAAAAATAACCAAACTCTCTTGGGTTTGACCCTTACTTAACAGCTATACTTGTTCTAGTGTTAAGTCGGGATTTATTTTTATAAGATAAAAACGACCTAGGAATAGAGTTGTTCGCCACTTAGCGTGCGTGCAAATAAGCTTTAAATATAAAACTAGAAATCAAGCAAGCGAACCCGCAGTGTACGGATCGATATAGTTAAGCAAGAATTCCAGAGTATCGAACACAGGGATTTGGGGGGTTAAATCCAATTATAAATCGTCAAGCAAGTAAATGTATAAGCTTTTATAATTATTGGGAAAACAAAAATCCTAAAGATCCAGGGATCCAGCTATGGCAATCGATTCAAGACATACTAAAGATATGAGGACAGAGTTGAGGTATGCAAAGGTATACGAATGTAACGCAATGTACGGTGAAGTTCCAAGACCTTATATGATTCACCTAAAGGCACTCCCTATAAAGGTTGTTGAGGCTTCAGTATAGAAAGACTCTAAAGGTAAATATTAACGTCAAATACCCAAACTTGTAATCCAAGGATCAAGACTAACTTAACAAATTAAGGTTGTGACACTCAGAATCGAGGTACAGGTTGTTGAGGCTTCACTACCACCTAGAAAAGGCAAGCCAAGACTAAGTTAAAACAAATCTTTAACTTTGGATTAAAGTAAAAGCAAGTTTCGTAAACTGACACAAAATTACGGGTAGTTCTTGTTGGATTTTCGGTGTTCGGTTTTAGACCAAAGGGCTGTAGTCTCACTTATGTGAGTAGACGGTTCTCCCAATTGCCAAACAAATTAATATAATTATCTTGAACTAAAAACTAGTTATTAACCAAGGGTTTGTAATCTCCACAAAGGAGTAGACAAAACCCAATCAAGAGTTTGCAGTCTCCAAAGGAGTAGACAAAACTCAACCAAGAGTTTGTAATCTCCAAAGGAGTAGACAAAACTCAACCAAGAGTTTGTAATCTCCACAAAAGAGTAGACAAAACTCAATCAAGAGTTTGTAGTCTCCAAAGGAGTAGACAAAACTCAAGCAAGAGTTTGTAATCTCCAAAAGGAGTAGACAAAACTCTAATAGAAGTTAAGTTCAATTACACGTCTTATAAACCGATTGTTATATGTTAAAACCATTGACTTGGATAATGTAATGAGTCATTCATAAATGAATTTTCCTTCTAAGTGTATTCTCCCCTACACCGGGAATATCCAAATACCTTAGTGGGATAAAACGTTACACGTTACAAAGACTAAGTAAGAGACTTACTTGTCTTACTTTGTAGAAAGGGTATTCCTAGGTTTTGTCAATACAAAACCAAACTAAGATGGATGCCTATCCTTTGTCAATACAAAGGAACTATACTGGTCTTTCGAGTTTTGCAAACAAGCTTATAAGAAGTCCTATCCAATGTCAATACAATGGAACTAGAAGCTTTATTGTTGCAAAAACGAATATAGAATCAAGTGCAAATGGCTCTCCCTTTTATAGGCATAGGGGGCCACGGTTTTGGGAAGTTAAAAGCGGTTAAAAGCGGTTAAAAACGGTTATGGAAGTTACTTGGAAGTTACTTGGAAGATGGGCCTTGAAGCCCTAGAAAGCCCGAGGCCCGAGGCCCACATAGGGAGCCCAAAACCGCTCCCCGGAGCTAGCTTAGAGCTAGCTTATTTTTCTTGGTCCAAACACTTCCAATGAGCTTCATTCACTTTAATATAGCTAGGGTAAGCTCCAAGATCCTCAAATACTCAATATCTTAGCTCAAGCTAGTGTAGCTCCTTAAAAAGCTCACTAGCTGCTTCATTGACATTCACTAAGCATTTGAGCTTGGATTGCTCCCAGTTTTTAACCACATATTCTTTAGCCAATATAAGGCCTAAGAACCAAAGGTGTGCCGATAAAATGTGGCTAAAAAGCCCCAAACGTCGGCCTTCTAAAAGCTAGCACAAGTTGACCTTGTCGTGAATCACCTTGCTTTGATTCGACTCCCCTTATAATACTAGTTGTTCTTAGTGCCGGTCACTTGGCTTGCCTCCCGCAACCCGGACCATAGTGACACACATGTGAACAACTCATTGCACCTTGTCTCAAGACAAGCTCAACGGTTACAATGAAGACTTAGCCCAAATCTCCAACATTCCTCCCCCATTTGAGCAAAGTCAAGAAACTTTTAATAGACATACATCCAAACAAAATATTCGCATAATCATAAATGTCTTTCGATTGAATTTATTGAATTAGTATAATTACACATTCTGCACTAAAGAATTGTGGTGTCCTAATGGATTGAACCACTCAACTTGTTTAAGTACATGAAGGCAACATACACGAAATTTACATTTCCTTTACAAATAAATGACACATTTAAAGGTTATTGTGTCCTAATCCTTTAATGAACATATAGGCGAGTCGACCATCTACTCCCTCGAAGAAGCCTTGACACTTCACGTTCACGTAGCCAACTCTCTTTTGATCTTGCACCTATAATTGCAATTTTTCAAAAGAGTTGTTAAGAAATTACATATTTCAAACTATACATATTATATAGGCATAGAGTATTACCTTGGATGGACATATTATGCTCACAACTTCTTGGAATGGGCTTTCCTCATTGAATTCGGCTAAGGCATCAAGCCATAGGCGAATTGGGTGTCCCACGACAAGTCGTTATCAATTTAGGTCGTTAACCCCATCCCCTTGGCTGACTTTTGAACTAAGTCCCTAGCCAAGCTCTTGGTTAAGTGATCGGCTAGATTATTGTGTGTTCTCACAAAATCGACCGATATTATACCATGAGTTATGAGCTCTCTAACCGAGCTATGTCTCACACCAAGATGTCTTGATTTCCCATTGTACGTTTGGCTATAAGCTTTAGCCAACGTAGCTGCACTATCACAATGAATCGAGATAGGAGAAACCGGTTGTGGCCATAGAGGAATTTCTAGAACCAAATTTCTTAGCCATTCAGCTTCCTTGCCGGCAGCGGCAAGTGCCACAAACTCGGACTCCATGGTCGAGGTTGTAATGCACGTTTGCTTCTTTGAAGCCCATGAAATGGCACCACCACCTAACAAGAAAACCCATCCTGTGGTGGATGAGTGATCATCTAGATTAGTAATCCATGACGCATCCGAGTAGCCTTCTATCACTGAAGGATACTTACTGTACAAGATGCCAAAACCCATGGTCCCCTTGAGGTACCTAAGCACACGCCTTAGTGCCTTCCAATGTTGTGAGCTAGGACAACTTGTGTATCTACTCAATTTACCAATAGCAAAAGCAATATCTGGCCTAGTGCTAGTCATTGCATACATGCAACATCCTATTACTTGTGCATACTCAAGTTGAGAGACAGTTGATCCTTGGTTGGGCATCAACTTCTCACTTGAGTCCATAGGAGTACTAACAATTGTACTTTTATCACATTGAAAGCGTTTGACAATCTTCTCAATGTAGTGTGATTGTGTGAGGCTTAAGCCTTTGGAATCACGTTTGATTCTTATGCCCAGAATCACATCCGCCTCACCCAAGTCTTTCATAGAAAACTTAGTGGACAAGAAATCCTTAGTGAGATCTACTTGTCTTTGGTTTGTTCCAAAGATCAACATGTCATCAACATATAAGCATATGATCACACCTTGACCGGTATGATCAAACTTACTATAGACACACTTGTCAGCTTGATTTATCTTAAATCCATTTGACAATACGACATCATCAAACTTTTGATGCCATTGCTTTGGAGCTTGCTTTAGTCCATACAAGGATTTGACCAAGCGACATACTTTGTGCTCTTGTCCTTTTAAAACAAACCCTTCAGGTTGTCTCATATATACTTCCTCATCTAGATCACCATTAAGGAATGCCGTCTTGACATCCATTTGATGAATCACTAGATTATGTATAGCCGCCATAGCTATTAATAACCTAATGGTTGTAATCCTCGCCACCGGAGCATATGTGTCAAAGTAATCGACACCTTCCCTTTGTCTAAAGCCTTGGATGACCAAGCGTGCTTTAAACTTGTCAATGGAACCGTCAACTTTCATCTTCCTCTTGAAGATCCATTTGCATCCCAAAGGTTTGCAACCGGAAGGAAGGTTGGCTAACTCCCATGTATGATTGCCCATAATGGAGTCCATCTCCTCTTGGATTGCTTCCTTCCAAAAGGCAACATCTTGAGACTTCATGGCCTCATTAAATGTCTTTGGATCCTCATCCATATAAAAGTAACAGTGACGATCCATTTCATTATCCCTTGACCCTTCAACCAAGAATACTTGGAAAATTGATTTTTAGGACAAATTATTGCTCATAGGAGCAATCTCTGGCAAGTCAAACCCGTGGGACGCTTCCCAGGATTCATCTTGAATCCTACTATGCTTGTTTGGGTGTTCCTCATCTAAAGTCATGTTGATCACTTCCCTAGGCCTAGGAGCCGAGGTGAAGCGATCTTCATCAAAGATGGCATCCCTAGACTCTATTACGGTATTAACCGAGATGAAGTCATTTGGTTCTATCACATAGAACCTATAAGCTTTAGAGTGTTCTGCATAGCCAATGAACACACACTCAACACCTTTTTCACCTAAAGTTTTACGTTTGTTGTCATTGAGCCTTACTATGGCTCGACATCCCCAAACTCGTAAGTAATGTAGGTTTGGCTTCCTTTTGAACCATAGTTCATAAGGAGTCTTCTTGCTTCTTTTGTTTGGAACACGATTAAGCAAGTAGTTTGCCGTGAGCATAGCTTCACCCCAAAACGAATGCTTAAGACCCGAGTAAGATAACATGGCATTGACCATCTCTTTAAGCACTCGGTTCTTTCGTTCAGCCACACCATTTGATTGTGGTGTGTAAGGTGCCGTGGTCTCATGTATGATCCCGACACTCTCAAAATATTCCTTATCCATAAATTCACCACCACGATCCGTGCGTAGTCTTTTTATTAAGGTACCTTGTTGTAACTCAGATTCATTCTTGAATACATAGAATTTGTCTAAGGCATCACTCTTTGCAAAGAGTAGATATACGTAACAATACCTAGAGTAATCATCTATGAATGTTACGTAATACTTCTTCTTTCCTAATGAAGGAGTAGAGTGCAAGTCGCCTAGATCCGATAGGACTAAGCCGAGCATTGATTGTTCTCTTTCAACTCTAGGAAATGGAAGTCTTGTTATCTTGGTCAACATGCACGTTTTACACTTGTCTTTTGGCAAGTCAAGTTTAGGTAAACTACCATCCTTAGTCATGTCATTCATACGCTTAAAATGAACATGTCCAAGTCGTGCATGCCATTTAACAAAATCACAATTGGAAGAAGAAGAAGAAGAAGACAATGTAAACAAATTGTTCTTGTTTATATTACTATTAGAAAGTTTATTACATAAAGAGAGAAGAAACATATTATTGTTCCAATGGCCAAAGCCTACAAATGTTCCTCTCCTAGATAATACATAGCGGTCGGCTTCTATGACTTGTTTGAAGCCAAGCCTATTGAGTACACCACCAGAAACCACATTCTTTCTAATGGCCGGTGCATGTAGTACATTTGACAAGACTAGAGTCTTGCCACTTGTGAAATACAGATCAACCCGTCCTCTTCCTAGAACGGGGGTGGTAGACTCGTTTCCCATATGTATGAGTGCTCCATCGTTTGCAACAGCGTATGTCTTGAACCAACGCCGATCTTTGCAAACATGAGTTGTTGCACCTGAGTCCACCCACCATCCAAGGTCATCATCCTGCATGGACAAACATTCAAAAGTCAATGACACATAATTCAAATCAGAATTTATATCAAAGTTAGAATCAAGACTCATAAGTGAGTCACCTTGGTTCAATGGGTTTTGGCCACTTTGGCCTCCACCCTTGGATCCATCGTCCTTAACCTTGCAATCCCGCTTGAAGTGGCCAGTCTTGCCACACTTCCAACAAGAAACTTTTGGTTTCTTGTCAACATTATCCTTTTTGGACTTCTTGGACTTATTTCCCTTGTCCTTGCCTTTGTCCTTTCTTTTGAACCTCTTTCTTTTGCCCTTGCCATCCATCATGTTGGCCTCGTGGGAAGTAGAAGTTTTATCTTCCTTCTTGAGTCCCCCTTCTTGTGCCCTAAGGCCTTGTTCAATTTGAAGGTGAGAGCCAAGTTCAACCAACGTGAGTTCTTCCTTCTTGTGCTTTAGCACATGGCGGAAGTCCTTCCACGAAGGGGGGAGCTTATCCATTATAGACGAAACCGCAATGGCCTCATCCATATGCATGGCATGTTGAGTGAACCTCCCAAGAATCCGGAGCAATTCATTGTATTGTTCCATTACCGGCCTTGAGTCCACCATTTTATATGAGTTAAAATCCGAGACTAAGAATTTGCGAGATGAAGCATCCTCCGCCATGTACTTAGACTCTAGTTGATCCCACATTGATGTTGATGACTCTACACTTTGGTAGACATCAAACAATGCATCACTCATGCCATTGAGAATATGACCACGACATATATAGTCATCATTATCCCATTTGCTCCTTCGTCGGACAGCCTGTATCTCCTCCACCATATCATCAACCGGCTCGGCCGGTCTAGGTGTAGTGAGTACGTAAGCGACTTTTAGTGTAGTCAAGAGGAAGTGCATTTTCTTTTGCCACCTCCTAAAGTCTACACCCTCAAACTTATCCAACTTCCCAAAACGAGAAGTCATTTCTGTCATTAACGTCTTACTCATTATTGATCAATCCAATCCTACAAAACAATTAACAATAAATACACTTAGAAGATTGTTGGATTTTCGGTGTTCGGTTTTAGACCAAAGGGCCGTAGTCTCACTTATGTGAGTAGACGGTTCTCCCAATTGCCAAACAAATTAATATAATTATCTTGAACTAAAAACTAGTTATTAACCAAGGGTTTGTAATCTCCACAAAGGAGTAGACAAAACCCAATCAAGAGTTTGCAGTCTCCAAAGGAGTAGACAAAACTCAACCAAGAGTTTGTAATCTCCAAAGGAGTAGACAAAACTCAACCAAGAGTTTGTAATCTCCACAAAAGAGTAGACAAAACTCAATCAAGAGTTTGTAGTCTCCAAAGGAGTAGACAAAACTCAAGCAAGAGTTTGTAATCTCCAAAAGGAGTAGACAAAACTCTAATAGAAGTTAAGTTCAATTACACGTCTTATAAACCGATTGTTATATGTTAAAATCATTGACTTGGATAATGTAATGAGTCATTCATAAATGAATTTTCCTTCTAAGTGTATTCTCCCCTACACCGGGAATATCCAAATACCTTAGTGGGATAAAACGTTACACGTTACAAAGACTAAGTAAGAGACTTACTTGTCTTACTTTGTAGAAAGGGTATTCTTAGGTTTTGTCAATACAAAACCAAACTAAGATGGATGCCTATCCTTTGTCAATACAAAGGAACTATACTGGTCTTTCGAGTTTTGCAAACAAGCTTATAAGAAGTCCTATCCAATGTCAATACAATGGAACTAGAAGCTTTATTGTTGCAAAAACGAATATAGAATCAAGTGCAAATGGCTCTCCCTTTTATAGGCATAGGGGGCCACGGTTTTGGGAAGTTAAAAGCGGTTAAAAGCGGTTAAAAACGGTTATGGAAGTTACTTGGAAGTTACTTGGAAGATGGGCCTTGAAGCCCTAGAAAGCCCGAGGCCCGAGGCCCACATAGGGAGCCCAAAACCGCTCCCCGGAGCTAGCTTAGAGCTAGCTTATTTTTCTTGGTCCAAACACTTCCAATGAGCTTCATTCACTTTAATATAGCTAGGGTAAGCTCCAAGATCCTCAAATACTCAATATCTTAGCTCAAGCTAGTGTAGCTCCTTAAAAAGCTCACTAGCTGCTTCATTGACATTCACTAAGCATTTGAGCTTGGATTGCTCCCTGTTTTTAACCACATATTCTTTAGCCAATATAAGGCCTAAGAACCAAAGGTGTGCCGATAAAATGTGGCTAAAAAGCCCCAAACGTCGGCCTTCTAAAAGCTAGCACAAGTTGACCTTGTCGTGAATCACCTTGCTTTGATTCGACTCCCCTTATAATACTAGTTGTTCTTAGTGCCGGTCACTTGGCTTGCCTCCCGCAACCCGGACCATAGTGACACACATGTGAACAACTCATTTCACCTTGTCTCAAGACAAGCTCAACGGTTACAATGAAGACTTAGCCCAAATCTCCAACAGTTCTTGAGTTCCACGGCCGTGGAAGCTCAAGAACAGACCGTGGATTAGGTTCGTCGGCGATTCTCTCTAACTCTCAGGGTTCAATCTGTTTACGATCGATCTATCATCATCTAAGCCGCAACTATCAACCATTCACCTTAGAATTGCTAAATGGTTTTAGCCAACAATAGTCATATTGATATCAAATTCAAAATTTAATAGAATGAAAGATGGAAACTTCCGAAAACCTCTAATAACTTTCAAACCAATATCAAATCCACAAATCAAGAACAATGGTGTAAATAGATTCGGAATAACACAAACAATCACAATCTTAGATAAGAACGAAGAACGGGATGTCAATCCGTCTTCTAATCAAACCTAAGGATAAAGATGAAATTTCCTTACGAACAATCTTCCAAATCTTCACTCATTCCGTCATTCCGGAAATCTCAATAGGGCAAAGCGGAATCTCCCACGGTGATCTAAGCGAAAGCGTAAGCTAGGGTAAACAGCGGTAGCGAAGGTGACGGAATCTCTTTCTTTCCGTCCTTTTATAGGGCTGGATAAAATGCGTCTTTGGCCCATGTGCGCAGAAGATCGTGGCTTAAAATATTGCGTAAAAGATTGCCAAGATCACGGTCATGGAAGGGTTCCACGCCCGTAATTTAGAGCATGGAATTGGATCACGGTTTGTCACAACTCTCCACGGCCGTGTAAGTTGCTGGAATGCACCACGCTCGTCTTGCCAAGGTTCCACGGCCGTGGATTAGAGCGTGGAACCTAGTACGGTCGTACTTTAGAGCGTGGAACGTACATAGTTCGTAATCTCCTTTGTTTTTGTGTCATTATTCATCCTAGCATCATCCTTAGCTCCTAGTGATGTCCTCAATCCTTGGACATGCTCAATCTATCTCCATTCTCTCTCAATCCGTTCGGAATTAGCTCTTAATTGCCTACAATCAACACAAAGCTTATGTAGACCTCTATATCGACCAAATAGATAAACTAACTCACAAATACTTCAATGCTTTATCAATGACTACCATTATGGACGAAATACACTTAGAAAACGTGCCTAAAATATCACAATATTTCATGCTAACAAATAACCCCATACTTGCCACTTGCTTGTCCCTAAGCAAGGTCTTTCAAAAGCTTTAAAACACAAGTTAGGATGAAATATGTGTACCTTCTCAAAGCAAAACTTCTTTTAGATGGATGTGCCTTCTAATCAGTAGATCATTCTCAAACCTTGCTTCATTCGTTTATAAGACTTTCATATACATAATCAAAGAGTAAAGAGTAAAGAAAGCTCATGAATTAATCAAACTTCCATGTAAACATCATAACCTTCAAACATTATCAAAATCAATCATAAGAAACTTCAATTTAGATCACCAAGTCATATATCATTCTCTTGATCTTAAGGACTTTCAAAGAAGGTCTAGAATGCGGGAAGGGAAGGAAAACATTAAGGAATGTGGTGCATGAATCCGGGAAAGTGGATAACTACTCTTTTCTTTTTCTCTTGCGGTTTCCGCAGCACTTTCAACTTAGAGCTTCGCTCTCTTCTTTTAATTTTTCGACTTTACTTTTGGAGTTATTGATAGAGGTGCACAAAAACCGAAGCCTAGGAGATTGGCGTTTCTCAATTTTTATGAGATTCCTCAAACCCTTAGCGCACATACCATAATCCGCTAGGAATATCGCTCAATCCGACTTTGGCAAGACACAAACACCCGGCTATGTGAATGGTGCCGAGTTACTCATCGTCATGATTGACTTCCCCAAACCTATAATTTCTTTCTATTCTTTTGAATGCAAAATATTGCTTTCATGGCCCTCCCACATCAAACATGCCTTTTTCATTCAACTCCTCCAAATTCCCGGATAGGTAAAGGAGGTCATTATTTCAATGAGGGGCTAAATGATCAAAGAAAGAAGAAAGAAAATCGAATTGCCTTAATCATTTCAAAAGAAGCATAAGAACTTTTCATGTGATTTCAACCTTGATTTCTCAACATGATTTAAGCAACATTCATCACATTATGAAATTTGCAAAAGAGGAATAATCAACTCATTCAATTCCTTTTCAATTCACTATTTGTTTAAGCATGCGATTGTCATCAAAACTCAATTCACAAGTAGTGATTATCATGGAAATCATCTCTATCCCTAGAAGCACAAAATTTTCAAAATTTTTCAATTTTTATGGGTTTTTCAAAAGCTTTTTCATGCAATGCAATAATGAAACGTGTAACAATAGAATGAAACATGCAAGGTAGTCTCAATAGAAGCATACAAAAGTGAGTAAGAGTTATTACAACTATTAGTCACACCCCACCCTATACTTGGAACAAACATTGTCCCTAATGTTCAAAGAAAAGAAAAAGAAGAAAAGAAAGAAAGAAAAAGAACTCACAAAATGGTGGTGGAGCGGCTAAAACTGTCGATCATCAACGTCGTCACTGCGGTGGAGGCGGAAACGGAGAGAAGTTGGGATCATAGTACCGCCCGAACTGCTGGCGGTAAACGTCTCTCATCATGTGGTCCAGATCATCAGCTCGTGCATCCCTAGCGTCAGCACGGATCTCCAAAGATCCAACCTTGTCTGAAAGGTCGGTAGCCCACTGTGGCAGCTGCTCGTACCAACCAGGCGGCTGGCTGTACCACGACGGTGCATCTGAAGGTGCTGGTGCAGGTGGGGCTGTGCATGCCAAGGCGGTGGAGCTCCCATCCAATCCGGCTGCGTCCTATACCAAGCAGGAGGGTCAGCCATCCAAGTAGGCCTCTCGCTCACACTAGCGCGGAAAGAGGAAGAGCCAGATGCTCTAGCAGGGCGGGGAGAACGTCTAGGCATGTCGGGAACTGCATCCGGCTGATCCGAGAATGTACCAAAGTCCTGCGCAGCTCCTCCTCCTCCCTCATAATCATCTCCTCTCATCTCCTCCTCTACAACTGGTGGTGGTGGAACGTAGGGAGGGGCTACCAATCTGTTCGCATGCATGGCAGCGAACGTCGCCTTCCAGTTATGGCGTCCAGCCATAATGGAATACTCCGGGAGCCACTCAATGCCTCTCCCGGTCCTACTCTCCCATTGCATAACAGCATATGGTGGACCTCTATGGATGGGGAAGATGATGCCTCTAGTCATGAGGCTGTGGAGTCCTAGGGGGTGTAGCAGCAATACGTGTGCAAGCAGAGAAATCTACCCCTAACTATCGAGCAAGGTGGGTGACCATCCCACCGTATCCAATGTTGCCAGCCCTCTTATTCTTTAGCTTGCTCATAGTAGTAGCTAAGAGGGTGGCACAATCAGCAGGTCTACCGTATAGCATACAGTAGAGAAGGAAGAGCTCATCTGTCTTAATCTTTTGAGGTGTCTCCGTCCTAGGGAAGAGACACTCAAAAAGCACCCTGTGAGCAATCTTCAAGGCTAAGTGATACATCAACATAGCTTTGGTATCAGCTGGCTGCCAGCGGTCCTCGCTGGCGTAGATCATAGCGATCTCTTCCCAAAAATCCTTGGCGTATACGCCACTGGGGAAACGACCATTGAAGGTCTCATGGAACCCGATGAAGGCTCCAAACTCTCTAATCGAAAAATCATAGTTTCTTTCCATCAGCCGGAAAGAAACTGTCCTATCAACATGGCTATGCTCAAAGGAAACTACAAATTCCCTCGTAATCTCCTCATAAGCATCTTCCCGAATAGCGGAGAAGATGACTAAGGCGGCTCTATTCAAAAGCCAAGTGATGTCCCCTATGACATGTAAAGGCTCTAACTCCTCCAACAGCAGGTATCTAGGTCCTATGACCGTCCTCTTATGCATCCTCTCTAAAGCATCGAGATGATCCTCATGAATGGTAGGGATCCTAGGGTGAGGTGGTGATGGTGATGATGGAGGTGAAGGGGATGAAGGAGGTGGTACTCTAGAAGAGGAAGTAACATTGTTTTTCCTCTTTTTGTTCTTATCCTTGTCCTTATTCTTGTCCTTGTTCCTACCGGACACTCTCCTCACAAAATCCATGATCGGTCAAAAACCATGGTCTGTTCTTGTCTTTCCACGGCCGTCGAACGTACAGTGACCGTGGTTCGTCTCGAAAATTCTCAAAACTAGCAACAATTCACCAAACTTCAGCAACAATCAGTCCTAGACTAATTTCTTCCAATTTCAATCAGTTCTCCTACAAATTCTATCAAAAACAAAGCCGAATCGACAAAGAGAGAGAAAGAGCCAAAAACCTAGGTTTTCGGATTTTGGAATCCGAATTGTGGCTTCTCCGGTGATTTACCGCTCGAATCGTTGCTTGGATCTTGATGGTGATCAGATTTGCTTCAGTTTAGGTCAAAGAATCGTTAAAAATGATTAACGAACGAAGATTTGGGAGGAAGGGCGTGGAATCGGCGATTTGGGCGTAATTTTGGGTTGTGGTGTTGTGTTTTGTGAAGAAACGTGGTTTATATAGTGGCCGTAAAAATTTTTGAAAATCACGGTCTGTCGGGGGGTTCCACGGCCGTGGAAATGTATGGAACGGTGGTTTTGGTGATTTTTCTCAGGCTTTTGGAAATTACGGTCACTGTAGCTGTCACGGTCTAAACCACGGCCGTGGAACTCTCTGTAATGCTCCAAAGTCCAAGTTTCGTCACTTTTCTTCAAACTTTCTCTTCCCCTTTCCTTTTCCACTGTTCCTACATCCAAAAACACGAACATACCGGAAGGTATCGAAGGCAAAACAAAGCAAAAACGTCTACACTAACTAATCTATGAATCAAAAGCAAAAACGTAAATGCAATACCTTGGGTTGCCTCCCAAGAAGCGCTTTGTTTAAGGTCCGTAGCTAGACCAAATTCGCACTTATTCGAGTGTGGTGGGCGCGAACTCTTCAGCTTGGAGTTCCGGTGTATACTTCTTGAGTCGTTGACCGTTCACCTTAAAGCTTCCGCCCGTTTCACCCCATACTTCAACTGCACCATGGGGAAAAATACGTTTGATTAGAAAAGGTCCGATCCAATGATATTTAAGCTTACCTGGAAAGAGACGAAGCCTTGAATTGAAGAGGGGAACTTGATCTCCCTCTTTGAAGTCCTTTGGAATGATATGCTTATCATGCCAACGCTTTGCTCTTTCTTTGTAGATCTTGGCGTTTTTGTAAGCGTTCAAGCGAAGTTCTTCAAGCTCATTTAGGTCCAAGAGACGCTTCTCTCCCGCTTCCTTCATGCTGAAATTTAGCCACTTGATTGCCCAAAATGCCTTGTGCTCCAACTCTACCGGTAGGTGACAAGACTTCCCATACACAAGGTGTTATGGTGTGGTTCCGATGGGAGTCTTATACGCAGTCTGGTACGCCCATAATGCATCATCTAGCTTCAAGGATCAATCCTTCCTAGTCCTTGAAACCGTCTTCTCTAGGATTCCTTTGATCTCCCGGTTTGAGATCTTAACTTGTCCACTAGTTTGTGGATGATAAGGGGTGGCGATCTTTTGAGTCACCCCATACTTAGCTAGAAGAGCTTCGAAGCGCAGGGCAATGAAGTGAGAGCCTCCATAAACTAATGATGGTCCGTGGTGTCCCAAATCGTGGGAAAATGGTCTTGTAAAAGAACTTGACCACTACCATGGCATCATTGGTGGGAGAGGCAATCGCTTCAACCCATCTTGAAACATAATCGACCGCTAAAAGTTTGTATTGGTTACCACAAGATGATAGGAATGGTCCCATGAAGTCTACTCCCCAAACGTCAAAGATCTACACCTCTTGGATGTTGTTGAGAGGCATCTCATTCCTCCTAGATATATTTCTTGTTCTTTGACAAGCATCGCAGCAGGAAACAAAGGTTTGCACATCTTTAAATAGTGTAGGCCAAAAGAATCCAGATTGCAATACCATAGCGCTAGTCTTGTTCGAACTAGCATGTCCTCCACAAGGTAGTGAATGACAATGGCGGATGACACTTTGCATCTCATCTTCCGGCACACATCGCTGAATAATGCCATCCGGACCTCTCTTAAAGAGGAGAGGTTCATTCCAAAAGTATTCCCGAACATCCTTAAAGAACTTCTTTCTTTGTGCGTAGGATAATCCGGGCAGTATTTCCTAACAACCCAAATAGTTAACAAAATCAGCAAACCATGGTTCGTTACCTTTGGAGATCACATCGATGCACTCCTCTATAATGTGTAAATGCTCGTCCGGGAAGGAGTCATCTATAGGTAGGTGGTCGTCCTCTAGATGTGTTAGGCGACTCAAATGATCCGCAATAGAATTTTCCGAACCCTTCTTGTCGCGGATCTCTAGATCGAATTCTTGTAGGAGAAGAATCCATCTAATTAGCCTTGGCTTCACATCCTTCTTTGCAAGGAGGTACCGGCTCGCAGCATGATCCGTGTATACAATCACCTTTGCACCTACAAGATAAGAGCGAAACTTGTCAATTGCATAGACAATAGCTAAAAATTCCTTTTCCGTAGTGGCGTAGTTGAGCTGCGCTTCATCTAGCGTCTTGCTAGCGTAGTATATGGCATGGGTTCGTCCGTCCTTTCTTTGTCCAAGGACAGCTCCTATAGCTACGTCACTTGCGTCACACATAACCTCAAAGGGAAGGTTCCAATCCGGAGGTTGGATAATCGGAGCTGAAATTAGAGCTTCCCGAATCATATTGAACGCATCTAAACATTCCTGCGAAAACTCAAAAACTGCATCCTTCATCAATAGATTAGAAAGCGGTTTTGATATTTTAGAGAAGTTATTTATGAAGCGTCTATAAAATCCAGCATGTCTTAGAAAACTTCTTATCCCTTTCACCGAAGTTGGGGGAGGAAGCTTTTCTATTGTCTCTATTTTAGCCTTATCAACCTCAATCCCTCTACTAGAGATTAAGTGTCCTAATACAATGCCTTCCTTCACCATGAATTGACACTTCTCCCAATTAAGAACTAGGTTAGTGTCTTCACACCTTTGTAACACAAGAGCAAGGTTAGAAAGACAATTGTCAAAAGAGGAACCATAAACGGAGAAGTCATCCATAAAAACCTCCATGATTTCCTCTATATATTCGGAGAAGATGGCCATCATGCACCTTTGAAAGGTGGATGGGGCGTTGCAAAGCCCGAACGGCATCCTCCTATAGGCGAACGTACCCCATGGGCACGTGAATGTGGTATTCTCTTGATCATCCGGGTGTATCGGAATCTGAAAGAAACCACTATAACCGTCAAGATAGCAAAAGTGCGAATGTTGCGCAAATCTTTCAAGCATTTGGTCGATGAAGGGTAGTGGGAAGTGATCCTTCCTCGTCGCGTTGTTTAGCTTACGGTAGTCTATGCACATCCGCTATCCTGTTACGGTTCGGGTAGGAATGAGTTCGTTATTCTTGTTGGTGATGACCGTCATTCCTCCCTTCTTCGGAACCACTTGTACCGGACTCACCCACTTGCTATCGGAGATAGGGTAGATGATACCTGCATCAAGAAGTTTAAGAATTTCCTTCTTGACAACCTCCTTCATGGTCGGATTTAACCGCCTTTGAGGTTGTCGCGAAGTCCTAAAGTCCTCTTCCATTAATATCTTATGCATGCATAGGGAAGGTTTGATTCCAACTAAGTCCTCTATAGTATATCCTACAGCTTTTCTATGTTTCCTAAGGACAACCATGAGCTTACTATGCTCATCTATGCTTAAATCGGAACTAACAATTACCGGAAAGGTAGAATTAGGTCCAAGAAATGCGTACCTTAGATGAGTAGGAAGTGGCTTCAATTCCATGACTATCGGAGTTTCCAATGGTTATTGAGGAGCGTCCGATGCTTCCTTAGAAGTGTCTAAGGGTGTAGAAGGTGTGGGAGAAGAATCAAGAGAAGTTGAGGAATAGGCACAATTACCTTCGGAATCACCCAAAATTACGGCCTCTCTGACTTCTCCACGGCCGTGATTTTGGGCGTGGAAAGTAAATATGGTGGCTCTGTTTCCTCCACGGCCGTGTAACCCTCTGGAGTTCTCCACGCTTTTGTTGGTGAAATCCACGGCCGTGGAATATAGTGTATGACCGTGGATCCGTACGTTCTCTGCCTCGTCGTGGAGTTTCTCAAACTCTTCTTCACATACTTCTTCTTGCGCTTCTAAGGCTTCAATTGCCTCATTGCACTCTTCTTCTTCCCCTACATCCATTAGACTCATAGTAATAACCTTTTGCAAAGGATCTTTGAAGAGAATAACACTTACCTCCTCTCTAGACAACCCTTCTTCATCTTGGATATTGAATATATCATCATCAAAGATTGGTTCCTTCACTAAGGTGGAAAGAACGAACTCTACCTTCTCTTCTCCTATGTCAAAGGCGAGTCTAGCATTCTTGCAATCGACTATGCAGCCGGATGTTGCAAGAAACGGTCTTCCGAGAATGATCAGGACCGGACTATCTACACGAATGTCAAGCACAACAAAATCTATAGGAACATAGAATTTACCTAGCTTGACCGGGACGTCTTCAACAATACTGACGGGACGAGTTATGGATCGATCCGCCATGTACAACGTCATCTTCACCGGTTTAAGATCACCTAAACCGATCTTCCTACATAATGCAAGTGGTATGATGCTCACACTTGCTCCTAAGTCACATAGTGCATCATATGTGACATCTCCCACTCCTATGGGAATACAAAATGACCCCGGATCATTTAGCTTTGGGGGCATCTTCTCCTTCATGGTTTTGATAAGATTCGAAGAATCCGAACTCATCTTAACCTCTCCAAAATCCTCTAGCTTTCTCGTGTTAGAGAGGATTTCCTTTAAGAACTTACCATAAGCCGGCATACCTACAATAGCATCAATGAAAGGTATATTAATATGTAGCTTGCTCAGGAGTTCTATAAACTTACCGAATTGTTTATCTAGATGCGCTCTTGCTCTAGATTGCGGGAACGGTAGGGGAGGTTTGTAAGCTGGGGGAGGAACGTAGACATCTTCCTTCTCCTTCCCCATTTTTTTCCCTTTCTCAACGGGGACTTCTACAAACTTAGGCTGCGGGTCGGTAGTTGTTATTCTACTCCTAGTTGTGATTGCCATCACCCTTCCTTTTGGGTTGTCCTCCGTCTTTCTTGGAAGTTTCCCTTGATTCCTAGGAACTTCCTCCGCATGGCCGAACATTTGGTTTTCTAAAACCTTTTGGGCTTTATCAACCTTAGTAATGTGATCATCAACCTTGATGATGCGAGTCTCCAACCCTTGAAGCTTTCCCAAAATCGTTTCCAACATGGGATCGGGCTTCTCTTTCCCCGAAGTGCTTCGACCATTAGATGTTTGCCCCTGGCTTTTCAAAGGAGTGGAAGAAGAGGAAGGTGGAGTTAGTGAATTTTCCTGAATTGGAAGGATAAGAATTACCGGATGATTGGAGCGCCAATTGTTGTTGTTTGAACCCCTATTGTTGTTCCAATTGTTGTTCCGGTTGTTGTTGTTGTTGTTTTTCCAATTATTCCGGTTGTTGTTCCGGTTGTTGCGGTTGGTATTCTCATTACCGTTGTGGTTATTGTTGTTGCCTAAATAACCCACATCTTGCTCCTTGTGCTTCGGAAAGTTGGTTTTGATGGCTTCCTTCAACTCTTTAAACTCCGTGTCGAGAGAAAAGATTTGAGTTTGAGCTGCTTGTGATAACTTTGCTCCTTGATCTACTTGATTCGCCTCCACTTTCCTATGAGAATACTTCTCTATAACTCGCGCTTGCTTCTCAATGAAGTCCCAAGCGTCATCTTCCCTCATGTCCATGAATGTACCACATGAAAGGGATTGGAGCTTGAATTGTGTCTCCACATCCAGCCCCTTATAATATATCTCCAATAATGCAAGTTTGGATATGCCATGATGAGGGCAATCTAATAGCAAATCCTGAAATCTTTCCCAAGATTGAAACAAACTTTCGTTAGATCTCATAGAAAATGCGTTAATCTTACCTCTTAGTTCCGCCGTTTTGGATGGCGGAAAGAACTTAGTGAGGAACTCCGCAGAAAGATCCTCCCATGTTTCAAGCTTTCCACTTGGAAGAGCTTGATACCAAGACAATGCTTTCCCCTTCAAGGAGAAGAAGAAAGGCTTGAGTTTGTAGTTGTTGGTAGTTGCGTTCTTAGGCTTCATTGTCTCCATCATAATCTCAAAGTTTTGTAGATGTTGGTGTGGAGATTCAGCACTTGTTCCACCAAATTGGTTTTGGCGAACAATGGTAATAACATGAGGGTTGAAGCTAAACCCTTGTGCATCGTCAACATCAAAGTTCACACCCAAACGGCGTGGTTGCTGCGTTGGATCCATCCTTTGGCCAAGAGTTCTTGGCTCCTCGTCCACGCGTTCGATCCTCGCATTCCTAGGTGGAACACGGCGATTTGCAGCTGACCGTGGATATAATGGATTCACATTGATCGTGGGATCAATTTCCTCTAGTGGTGGCATGGAGGAGTCGCTATCCTCATT
Organism: Fagopyrum homotropicum; assembly: GCA_033239125.1. Lineage (NCBI taxonomy): Eukaryota > Viridiplantae > Streptophyta > Magnoliopsida > Caryophyllales > Polygonaceae > Fagopyrum > Fagopyrum homotropicum. The sequence continues at coordinate 54,390,086 of BSWB01000002.1, forward strand.
GGATGAGTTGGCTCTAACCGATCTTCCCGGTCTCCTCCTTTTCTTTTTCTCCTTGAGGATGTTTATTTCCAGCCTCATTTGGAACATCATGTCCGTTAGATCATCAACCTTCATTTGATGACGATCCGTTTCTTCCCTACGAGTCTTCTCACTCCATTGGAGTTGAGCTTCCTTTTCCGCTAACTCCGATTGGAGGTCACGCTCTCTTTCTTCAGCCATTTTTATTTCATTTCGCTTTCTCCTCAAAGTCCTCTCAAGCTCTTGATCAAGAGGTAAGAAGTCTTCGTTATTCCTAGACCCGCGCATACACTCGAAAAGATATCAAATAATGTTCGCTCCAAACGGTGTGTGCAAGCTTTAAATTTATAACCCTAGACGTAAGCTTAAAACAAGGATGCGAACCCGCAGTGTACGGGTCAATCGTAGTAAAAAACAAGGAATTTCAGGGGTCGATCAGAGGGACTTAGTGAAACAAAGTCCAATTACGGTATGCTTAAGCAATCACTAACCACAAAGCAATTAAAACAATCATAGATGATATAGAAGTCAATAAAGGAAACATGCAATTCTAGGGATTAAAGCATCTAGTTGTGGTTCCAACTCAAGATCTAAAGATAAGCGGACAAAGCTGAGGTTTTTGCATAGGGAAGGTGTTACTAAAGTGGAATAGATCACCGGGTAAGTCTCACTACTCACTAATACTATACCATAACTCCTATTACCGGGTAAGTCTCAAGGAATTAAGATAAAGAACTATAATCTCAAACTATCACACCATCTAAGGGAATAGAATCAACTTTTACCGGGTAAGTCTAAGGCTAACTCACAAAGATGGGATGAAAGCACACTCAAACCCCAATAAAGGATAAACCTTTATTACCTACACTTATGATCTTAGGTAAACAAACTAAGGAATTACCGGGTAAGTCTCATCCTAAGCTTGCATTGAACCAGGAAAGGTATAATAAGAATAGGATTTGGCAAACTCTAACACTTAACTCTCAGTTTCGGATCAGATAAGTCACCTCGGTCAGAAGAATTCCACCCCGTCCGAGATGTTCATCGATTGAGCGAGATGCTTAGGGTTGAGGTTAAAGACTCGAACTTTCAGGGTCCTACTGGAATCTAAGATTATTCCATCATTGTTTTTCCCACAACCTTCAGCCAATCACCCTAGAATCACACAAGGAAATTAGCCACTCATCATCATGAAAGTATTATTCAAATATATGGGAAGAAGGTGAATATTTGAACAAGAAGAATTTAATGAAAAGACTTCAATAACTGAATCAAATATTACAACAAAAGCGTTCCTTGGATAGAAATCCAACAAGGCAAGACAACAAGGAAGGGAATCTAAGATAATCTTACAAAACCCTTCAAAAGATATAAAAGCTACAATCTTCCTTCTTCAACCTTCAAAAAGGTTCTTCAAATCTCCCAATTGGAGTATGGCTATTGCGGTGTATAAACACGATCTAGCGCTGATAGCGGGTTGTAAGCGAGATTTCCAACTGTATGTGGATGTTGGATTTGTGGGAAATCCGACCCTTTTTATAGGAAAATAACTCTCCAAAGATAAGATATCTTAGAAATATCTCTTCCTATAAAAATAGGTAAAATATATGATCTAGCATATCTTCTTCCTCCAGGAGCCAAGCCCAAAAATATAAGATCTCTTTCCAAAGATAAAAGATCTCAGCCAATAATAAAATATTCTCGCCGCGTCCCAGGTGTTCGCCTCGGTCGAGTCGACTTCTCTGGATCACCTCGGTCGAGGTGAATCTGTGATAAACCGAGGTGAGTCACAACTGAATGTGAAATCTCTCAAATCTGATCCAAAGTGAATCTCTAATCCATGGCTATGCTTCCTGGATGGTTCCTTATGTTCCTGAATGTAGCTCCAATGACTCCATAGCTCCTTTTGCTCCTTTTTTATGCAAAACGTGCCATTTTATCTACGATTACAACAAAACTAGGTGTAGACCTCGATTCCAGGAAAGGTAGATGAAATGGTAATATAATCACATATTATACATACAAACGTGCAGATTATTGAAGATAAAACGTCCAAACAAACCCCAAGATAGGATGGATTATAAGTCAAGAAAATCAATGAAAAGTCTTTCAAAACATTTTTATAGTGTGCAACAATCAAAGATCACTCTAAGAGAATACTTCATGGAATTTAAAATCAATGTATGATCAAAACATTTTATAAGTATAAGAAAGTTGTTCATCTTTGCATAAAATCATAGAATGCATAATAAGTCATAATTATCGAAATTAATCATGCATAATCCGGTTTAAACCACTAAGTCAATCAACAAGCTCGAGGTCTCAAGGGCTTCCCAAAAGAAAGGTCAAGAAACGTGTAAGGTAGGGATGTATGTAAGGTATGTGGTGCTAGAATCCCGGAAAAGGATATACTTCACTTTGACTTGCAACATCTTCCACCAATAAGCTTTGCTTATTTCACACTTTTTCTTTTTACTTTACTTTTTGGGATGCATGGACAGAGGTTCACAATAACCGAAGCCTAGGAAATCAACAATCATCAATTTCTTGAGATGCATCAAACCCTTGATGCACATACCCTGACCCGTTAGGAATATCGCTCAATCCGACTTTGGCAAGACACAAACACCCGGCTATGTGAATGGTGCCGAGTTACTCATCTTCATGATTGACTTCCCCAAACCTATTATTACTTTCTAACACTTTCACTTCCAGCCAACTTCTCAATTTTTACTTCACTTGCTTTCACCGCTTCGCTTGCTTTCAAATTCCCGGATAGGTCAAGGGAGGCAAAATGTATATGAGGGGCTAAGCATGATAAAGAAGAAGAAGAGAGAAGAATGAATTGCCTTGGTCTTTCCAGGAAGAAAGTGAGAGAACCTATCTTGCGGTGTCAACCTTCAAATTCATCATAATTTAGATAAAAACAAAGTATTAAACATGCCAATAATTTCAAACAAAGCATTTAGCAACTTAAACATATTATAAAACCTTTCAAACACATAAAGATTTCAAAACCAGTCAGTAAGCAAAGTTTCACTGAGATCATATCCAGATAAGGAGCACAAAAATCGTTTCGAAAACTCTCAGTTAACCCACCTCGGTCGAGGTGTTCTTAGGTCAACCGAGGTGAAACACCTCGTTCGGCCAGAACTCCACCGGTCGAGGTCAAAATTTTTTTTTAAAACCAGTTTTTTTAGTTTCGACGTTTTTCTCAATCACATAACCTGTAAGTATGCATGTAGTCTCAGATAAACACATAGATGCAAAAGTGAAGCATAAATATAAATTTCCGGTCAAATAGAGTCATACATCAAATAACTATCAAGTAATACACAAATACCCCATACTTGGGACACACTGTCCCAGTGGGTCAAAATAAGTCTAAGGAATAAAATACTCACCGGATAATAAGCTGAACTGCATAAAAATAAGAAAGAAAATCCTGCAGCTCTCAGTAGTCACGATCCGGTGGTGGCGGTGGTGGCACATATGGATACTGAGACGGGTCAAACGGATAGCCCATGACGTGCTCAAACTGAATCTGGGCCATCATGTGTTGGTAATGCTGCCTCTCTTGCATCTCGCGGATATCCAGTGACAAAGCGGCATATGAATCAATAACCTGATCCGTCAGATCATCGATCCGACGGTGAGCCTCTGGATCTCTGTGTCGGCGTGTCTTACGCCTAGCAGGACTAACTGGAGAAGTAGCAGGTGCAGGCTCAGTATCCTCATCATCCAGATCTATGACCGGCGCACTGGGTCTAGAAGTATCCGTCCCTGTATCCATCGGGACTCCATCATCTCTATCATCAGCTGTCTCCTCATCATCTATCTCCTCCTCAGTTGGGGCAGCTGCTCCCTCTCTGTAATCCTCCATCAATGGGGCCCAAGCGGTCTGCCAATAATGAGGGTCATAAACAGTAAACTGGGCAGACCACCTGATCCCCTGTGGTGCAGTCAGCTCCCACGGCATATCCACGTACGGTGTAGTAAGACCTCGGGGAACCAGAATCCGTCGAGTGATCATCTCCTGCAGCCCAAGCGGCTTGGCAACCGCCACCATCGTGCAGGCGCTGAGATCCATGTCCTGATAGCTGGCAATGTGGGTGACAAGTCCTCCACAACAGATGTCCCCCTTCGCCTTGGCCTTGATCTTGTGCAGATCCTCTGCCAACATCAAGCCAAAGTCCGGGATACCTCCGGTCACCATGCAATACAGACTAAAAAGCTCCCCCCTGTCGGATCTTTTGGGGCGTCTCAGTACGCGCCAGAAGTGTCTCACTGAAGATCTGGTGGGCTAACCTAAAGGCTAAGTGGAAGATGACCTTCTCCTTGGAATCTCCAGGACGCCATCTGTCTGCGTGCTCAACCACGTGGGCTATCTGTCCCCAAAACTCCCTAGCTACAGATCGGGAAGGGAAGTCAACAGCTGTCGGCTCAGGAAAACCAAAAATCTCTCTCCAGTACTCTAGTGGCACTATGAACTTCCGGTTCATCAACCGGTACTTCACAGATCGCTCTGTGGGGAGGTAGGTGAAGGATCTAATGAACTCTAGGATGGGCTCCAAATAGGCCGGGGCTCCGATCTCAATAAACTGATCTAGCCCTACTGTAGATATCATCCGTCTAAGGTCTCCATCCACATGGAGACAGTCAAAGGCTGACACTTTCTTAGCCACCTCTGGATGCTTGGTAGATTATAAGAATGGAATTCTCTCTTTCAACATTGGAGAAGAGAATATCAAGTTCAAGTTGTCCACAATGATGAAGGGGCCAGCCCTTGGTGAAGATTTGTTTAACATTGTCGAGCAAGAGGAGTCTAGAGAAGTTGTGAGCTCAATCTTGATAAATGACCCCTCGGAGAAGGTTCTTAGCTTGAGTTTGATGGAGGAAGGAGTTTAGGAGGCTTGTAATGAAGAAATAAAGGCCTTGGAAGCATTGGAAAAGGAGACAAGAGCAGAATTTGAAGTACACGAAGGTGTGTTGAATTCCTGTAGAAATCACAGCCTGGGGGGAAGAACTACGCCCGTGGAATGTCTAGTGGAACTCTCTGGATTGCTCAAAAAGGCTAGCTTTGCAAGTTCCACGGCCGTGGTTGTGCCAGAGCCCGTGGTTTTGACCGTGGTTTCTCCAGAAACTGCAGTTGTTGTTGATAAAGCTTCAAGGAGCCTTGAGGAGTCTTCCAAAGCTTTGGATTCATCTCAACCTACATTATATGGAGCGTCTCCAACCGATAAAGGTCCTTCTAAAATAGAACTTAAACCCCTCCCCTCTCATTTGAAGTATGCTTTTCTTGGTGAAGATTCTACATATCAGGTGATTGTTAATGGATACTTGAATGATGATGAGTTGAGTAGATTGTTGCATGAGTTGAGATTACATAGGAAGGCTATTGGCTATATCATTGATGATTTAGTTGGCATTAAACCTTTTTTGTACATGCATAAGATCATAATGGAAGATAATCATAAACCTTCAATTGAACCTCAAAGAAGACTAAACCCCATCATGAAAGAAGTAGTAAAGAAAGAGAATTTTAAATTGCAAGATTCGGGAATCATTTTCCCGATTTCGGATAGTAAGTGTGTTAGTCCCGTGCATGTGGTTCCTAAGAAGGGTGGGATGACTGTAGCGACTAATGAGAATAATGAACTAATCCCAACTAGAACGGTTACGGGACGAAGGATGTGTATAGACTATAGGAAACTAAATGTGGCCTCTAGGAAAGATCACTTCCCTCTTCCCTTTATTGACCAAATGCTAGAGAGATTAGCTCAACATTCTCACTTTTGCTACTTAGATGGTTATAGTGGATTCTTCCAAATCCCTATCCACCCCGATGACCAAGAGAAAACTACATTCACGTGTCCTTGAGGTACATTCGCATATAGGAGAATGCCATTTGGGTTGTGTAATGCACCCGCCACCTTTCAAAGGTGTATGATGGCCATCTTTTTTGAGTATATTGAAAACATCATGGAAGTGTTTATGGATGATTTCTCTGTTTATGGATCTTCGTTTGATGATTGTCTAGCTAACTTGTCTTTAGTGCTTAAAAGATGTGAGGTGACTTTTCTAGTCTTGAATTGGGAAAATGCCACTTTATGGTAAGTGAAGGCATTGTGTTGGGACACTTGGTGTCCAACCGTGGCATTGAGGTTGATAGGGCTAAGATAGAGACGATAGAGAAGTTTCCACCACCTACCTCGGTGAAGGGGGTAAGGAGTTTTCTAGGGCATGCCGGTTTTTACCGGAGATTTATTAAAGATTTCTCTAAGATTTCTAAGCCTCTTACTAACCTACTAATGAAAGATGTTGAGTTTGTTTTCTCCAAGGATTGCCTTGAAGCTTTTTGTAGGTTGAAGAAAGTTATGATCTCCGCACCCATCATGCAACCTCTGGATTGGAGTTTACCGTTTGAGATCATGTGTGACGCGAGTGATGTAGCCGTTGGGGCTGTTTTGGGGCAAAAGAAGGATGGGCGTACACATGCCATTTATTATGCTAGCAAGACGCCAGATGATGCCCAACTCAATTATGCAACCACCGAGAAGGAGTTACTAGCGGTTGTGTATGCATTTGAGAAGTTCCGCTCGTATCTTGTTGGAGCGAAGGTCATTGTATATATGGATCATGCTGCGATCTGTTATCTCCTTACCAAGAAGGATGCCAAGCCTCGGTTGATTCGGTGGATCCTTCTTCTTCAAGAGTTTGATTTGGAAATCCGGGATAAGAAGGGGTCCGAAAATTCTATGGCGGATCACCTTAGTAGACTCCCACCATTGGAGATTGAGAGAGATGACATCCCGATTGATGACTCATTCTGGGATAAGCAATTGCAAATGATGGAGGAGTGCTTGCTTCAAGTGTTTAGAGGAAGTGAGCCATGGTATGCCGACATTGTGAACTATCTTGTATGCGAGGAAGTGCCTCCCGGTTTGTCATATACCCAGCGGAAAAATTTCTTCAAGGATGTGAGGTATTACTATTGGAGTGAGCCACTTTTGTTCAAGAGAGAACCGGATGGAGTCTTTAGGAGATGCATACCGGAGGATGAGGTGGAGAGTGTGATCCGCCATTGTCACTCCTTGCCATGTGGAGGCCATGCTAGCTCACACAAGACATGTGCTAAGGTGTTGCAATCGGGTTTCTTTTGGCCGAGTTTGTTCAAGGATGTGCAGAATTTTGTGGTAGCTTGTGATGCTTGCCAAAGGACGGGCAACATCTCAAGGAGGAATGAGATGCCCTTGAACAACATACAAGAAGTGGAGATATTTGATGTTTGGGGTGTGGACTTTATGGGGCCATTCCCCTCTTCATGTGGCAACCTCTACATCCTATTGGCGGTGGACTATGTCTCGAGATGGGTGGAGGCAATGGCCTCTCCAACAAATGATGCCAAGGTTGTGGTGCCGTTCTTCAACCGAGTGATCTTCCCTAGGTTTGGAACACCAAGGGTGATCATAAGTGATGGAGGTAAGCACTTCACTAATAGGAACTTTGGGGAACTTTTGGCTAAGTATGAGGTGACTCATAAGGTGGCAACACCTAAACATCCCCACACTAGTGGCCAAGTGGAGATCTCCAACCGGGAGATAAAGGGAATTCTTGAGAAGACGGTTTCTATGACGAGAAAGGATTGGGCTATGAAACTTGATGATGCTTTGTGGGCTTATAGAACCGCTTTCAAGACACCGATTGGCACTACTCCCTACAAGCTAGTCTATGACAAGTCTTGCCACCTTCCGGTAGAGATGGAGCATAGAGCATATTGGGCTATAAGGTGGCTGAATTTTGACCCAAAGAAGGCCGGAGAGAAGAGGTTGCTTGATATGAACGCTCTTGAGGAGATCCGGTTGGATGCCTACGAAAACGCCCGGATCTACAAAGAAAGGACCAAACGTTGGCATGACAAGTGTCTCATCCCGAAAGAGTTGAGTGAAGGCGACCTTGTCCTTCTCTTTAACTCAAGGCTGCGGCTCTTCCCCGGAAAGCTAAAGTCAAGATGGACGGGTCCTTATGTGGTGAAGAAGATCTTTCCCCATGGAGCGGTTGAAATAGGAGGGGAGCATTGTGGAGACTTTAAGGTGAATGGACACCGGTTGAAGAAGTATATCCCAGGATCTCCGGTGGACATGATTGCCCCACTTCACATTGAGGGAGACGGCCCCGAGTTTGGTCAAGCTAACGACCTTAAAGAAGCGCTTGGTGGGAGGCAACCCATTGGTAGACATCTTTCCCTTTTCGTTTTTGTTTTGCTTTTGATTTTTCAGTTTTTGTGTGTTTGAAGTTTATGTACTTGAGTTTAAGTAGCATGGAAGCCTTGCATGGCAAGTGGATGATGATGATGAACCCCTCATCAATTATGGGTGGTGCGGACGCGGAACTTGGACGGCTAGCGGTGCCTAGCGCGGGTCCCGACGCCATAACGGACACTTTGAGCTCTCTACCATCGTTGATAGGAACAGCCGTCATCACTCCACTTAAGTGATCCCAAATACCGAAGCAAGCCATTTTTACATTGTGAGAACCCTCTTTCACTCTTCTTTACTTCATTTACACATTGGGGACAATGTGTTTCTAAGTATGGTGTGGGGTTTGCGTGATCTTTTGCATGATTTGCATCTAGGATAGTTTCTTTTTGTCACATGTTTTATTAGCATTTTGCATTGTACATACATATTTCGAAAAATCCAAAAAAATCAGAAAATTTTAAAAAAAAATTAGTGCTTCTAAGCTTGGGAATGACCCCTATGATGAGATTGTCTTGTGGATTGGCTATGGATGACCTTATGTGTTGAATTGATGAATGCATATGTGGACTTGAAGTACTTTTCTTGAATCCCATGAATGGATTGGGATCATGATGTTTGCCTTGATTGGATTGAGTATTGAATGTCGAAATTACATGCTAGTTCTTGCACATCATCTAGGAGTGATTAAGACAATTCATCTTTCTCTACTTCTCATCTTGATCATGTTGTTTGAGCACCTCAATTGATGAAAAATTTGACCTCTTTTGACCCATCCGGGAATAGGAGCATGTTAGTGTGTTGAGTGTGTGAAAAGCAAGTGTGGGTGAAGTTGTTGATGAAAGAATGATGTGAATGAAGTGCTGAATTTGTTGTGAAAAGTGTAGAAAAAATATAGGTTTGGGGACGTTGGTTTAAATGACGAGTAACTCGGCACCATTCACATAGTCGGGTATTTGTGCCTTGCCAAAGTCAAATAAACCGATAATCCTAACGAGCTTTGGTATGTGTGCCCGTTGTGGATGCACCTCGAAAAATAAAAAAAACCCGAGGACGGCTAATCACCAAGGTTTCGGCTTTTGTACACCAATGCCATTGTCTCAAAAATAAGTGAAAGAAAAAGAAAAGAAAAGAAAGAAAAGATGGAGAAAATATACACTTGTGGGAAGTTGATCAAAAATGCAAAGTTGTGGAGTTAGTTCCATTCCCGGATTAGCATCACATAAACTAGAAAAATTCCCACCTAATCACGACGTTTGTTGGCCTTTTATTTCACAAGCCCTTGTGACCTATTTGCATGTGTGTAAGACTTAGAGATCTAGATTGAATATGCTCATGATTTTCTTGACTTCTTCATTTTTACATTTCATGCATGCTTTCTAGTTAAGTATAATTGTCTTTCAATGCTTTCATTTATTTGATACATGATTGCTTGTCCATTGCCATGAAACATGAGTATGAAGGTGATCCAATATTAGAAGCACAACTCCAAAAAGATTTTGTTGTTTTTCTGCATGCATAAATCATGTCATCTCTTAGTCTATAGTTGGGGACTTGCTCGGAGACGAGCAAACCTTAAGTATGGGGTATTTTTGATAACACGATTTATGATGTTAGATTAGGCACTCATTTAGATAGTTTTCCCGCTCATTCATGCATGGTTTAGCACTAGTTCATGACGTTTGCACTCAAGTCATGTTTTTTGTCGAGATAGACGTCTACACGGACTTTTGCATGCTTTGTAGGTATTTTAGGAGATTTAGGAGCTTAATCGATACATTTGAAGATCATTCCTCGAGATGACACACCTTCGGATTCATTGGGAAGCAAGCTAGGAGCTAAGGAGGACACATGGGACCTTGTTGGTGCATGCCTTGCACCAAATTGAGGCTTGATGATCCATAGAGTGCTGAAGCACCAAAATCACGGCCACTGGGACTTCCACGGGCGTGGAAATAGGCCGTGGTTCTCCCCAGACAGCTGTGACAGCTGTCCCACGATCTTCATGGCCGACTCTTGCAATTTGTTGAGGATATAAGGTGGTCCGGCAGGTTGTTATGACAGACCCCATCACTCCATTCTCTCCCACACTCTCACACATATTCTCTCATTGGAAGATTGTATTGGAGCTACTCTTGGAGGAGAAGAAAGGCTTCCATTGGAGAAGAAGAGAAGAACACACCATTCTTAGTTTTTCATAGCTTTTAGAGTGAAGATTGTTGGAAACATTTTCTAGGGTTGTAAGAACGAATCGAACCTTCTTTTGAAGGATTGTAAGTCTCTCTTTGACATCTATTCAGCTCGTATTTCTTATTCTATTTGCTTCATCTATCTTTCATTTCATTAATTTGACATGGACTCCATGATTTTATGTTTGATGACCTTGATTGTGATGATGCATGTTGTTGGCTAAGTAGATGTGATTCTAGGGTAAGGAAATGATGGTTATGGCTTGGACTATGATATGATAGACTTAAACGTACCTTTGGATGCTTTGTTTTCTCGAACCTAGCCTCTGTTCAAAATCACGATATGTTCTAAGGGGTTCCACGGCCGTGGACTTGATGAACTGCCCGTGATTTCGTCTGACTTGTTTGAGTTGATAAATCTAAGTGTTAGGTTGTTAGATTGTTGAAATCCTAGTGTTTATGGAGCTATATCTATCCTAGGGTGACCTAGTGTTAGCAACTAAGTGTGAGAAGAGACCTACCCGGTGATTCTTGCCCTTAGATACCGAAGATGATGAACTCTAGGTAGTAGTGAGCCTCATAAGCCACTACTGTACTGAGTGTGCTAGGATTGATGTTTAGGACTTGCCTTCCCGAGACTTACCCGGTAAGGAGAGGTTAGATCCCTAGATGACAATCCGGTTTGTGTAGAATTCCTATCCTTAGGCTCTTTGAGACTTACCAGGTGATGAGACCTTAGGAACGGACTAGTGGACCATGAGACGTACCCGGTGATTGATCCCAATCTAGAAACACTCACTCCCAACATACTATAGTTGATCCAAGGAATGATTAGATAGCTTGAGTCCTATGCCATAACCGGAATTTCTAACCCCTAGAATCCACTTTTCTCTTTGATTACCTATATCTTGTTTGTGTTCATTTATTTGTCTTGCTAGCTTAGTTGTTTGTTAATCTTGCATGATTTGTGATCTTTGAGTGATCACCAAAAAACCAATCCAAAAATATTGAGATTTTCATTTCTTTATTTCTTTCTCTTTTCTTAGACTAGATCAACACTATCCTTAGTGACCATTGACTCAATTTCACCTTAGTCTTTGTGTTCGACCTCGGAATACTATCCTTACTACAAAACGACCCATACACTGTGGGTTTGCTAGGAGTTAGGAAAAATAAATCAATTTATAAATTTAAGACTTTTGCGTGTCATCAATTCCTAGACGTAACAAGTTTTTGTGTCATCTCAGCCCCGATAATCCAACCTCCGGATTGGAATCTTCTATTCGAGGTTATGTGTTATGCGAGTGACGTAGCTGTTGGAGCAGTGCTAGGACAAAAGAATGAAGGCTGCACTCATGCCATATACTATGCTAGCAAGACTCTAGATGAAGAGCAGCTCAACTACGCCACGACGGAAAAGGAATTTTTAGCCGTTGTATATGCTTTTGAAAAGTGTCGTTGTTATCTTGTAGGAGCGAAGGTGATTGTATACCCGGACCATTCAGCAATACGGTACTTGCTCGCCAAGAAATATGCGAAGCCGAGGCTGATTAGATGGATTCTTCTTCTCCAAGAATTCGATCTAGAGATTCGCGACAAGAAAGGCTCCGAAAATTCTGTTTCGGATCACCTAAGTCGTCTACTACACACCGAAGGCGACGACCTACCCATCAATGACTGCTTCCCGGATGAGCACTTACACATAATGGAAGAATGCATCAATTAGATTTCTAGAGGTAACGAACCTTGGTTTGCTGATTTTGTAAATTACTTGGTTTGTTAGGAAATACCTCCCGGACTATCCTATACACAAAGAAAGAAGTTCTTTAGAAATATCCGCCAATACTATTGGAATGAACCTCTACTCTTCAAGAGAGGTCCCGACGGCATCATTAGAAGATGTGTGCTGGAAGACGAAATGCATAGTGTCATTCGTCATTGCCATTCACTTCCTTGTGGAGGAAACGCTAGTTCCCATAAAACTAGCGCTAAGGTATTGCAAGCCGGATTCTTTTGGCCTACTTTATTTAAGGATGTTCAAAATTTTGTTGCTTGTTGCGATGCTTGTCAAAGAACAGGAAATAGCTCTAGGAGAAACGAGATGCCTCTCAACAACATTCAAGAGGTGGAAATATTTGACGTTTGAGGAGTTGATTTCATCGGACCATTCCCATCATCTTGTGCAAACCAATACATACTTCTCGCTGTAGATTATGTTTAGAGATGGTTTGAAGCTATTGCCTCTCCAACTAATGATGCTATGGTGGTTGTCAAGTTCTTGAATAGAACTATTGTCCCAAGGTTTGGGACACCACAAACCATCATTAGTGACGGAGGTTAACACTTCATATCCCGACGATTCGAAGATCTACTAGCTAAGTATGGGGTGACTCACAAGATCTCCACTGCCTACCATCCATAAACAAGTGGACAAGTGGAGACAACAAATAGGGAAATCAAAGGTATCCTTGAGAAGACGCTGTCAAAAACAAGGAAGGATTGGTTATTAAAGCTAGATGACGTATTATGGGCGTATTGGACAGCATACAAAACTCCCATAGGCACAACATTATACAACTTTGTGTATAGGAAGTCTTGTCATCTTCCGGTGGAGCTGGAACACAAGGCGTATTGGGCTGTGAAGTGGTTGAACTTCAGCATGAAAGAAGCGGGCGAGAAGCACCTCTTAGACCTTAACGAGCTAGAAGAACTCCGCTTGAAGGCCTATGACAACGCCAAGATCTACAAAGAAAGGGTGAACCGTTGGCATGATAAGCATATCATTCCGAAAGACCTCAAAGAAGGATATCAAGTTCTCCTCTTCAATTCTAGACTTCGACTCTTTCCAGGTAAGCTTAAATCTCGTTGGACTGGACCTTATGAGATTAAACGTGTTTTTCCCCATGGTGCAGTTCAAGTATGGGGTGAGAAGTGCGGAAGTTTTAAGGTGAACAGCCAACGAATCAAGAAGTACTCACCGGAGCTCCAAGCTTAGGAAATTGCTCCGATTGTCCTCATTTGAACATAGGAACGGTCTAGCTACGTAGCAAAAACAATGCGATTTTTGAGAGGAAACCCAAGGTATTGCATTCTTGTTTTTGTTTTTGTTTCTTTCTTAGGTTAGTTTAGTTTAGATGTTTTTGTTTGTTTTTCGTCGATACCTCCCGGTATGTTCGTGTTTTTGGATGTCAGGAACAAGGAACAAGCAAGAGAAGAGAAGAAAAGCCGAAAAGAATGACGGAACTCGGATTTTTGGCACATATCAGAGAGTTCCACGGGTGTCCGTACAAAACCACGGCCGTGGAACACCCCGACTGGCCGTGGTTTTCCAATTTTTTACGGCGACTATATATATTTCCCTCATCTTCACAAAAACACACTTCTTCTTCTCAACCACGCCCTAAACGCCAACACAACACAATTCTCGTGATCCTTCATCCGGTAACTGTTTCGAACGATTCTTCAACAAAAAGTGAAGCAAATCGAATCCTCTACAAGATTCCATCAACAGACTGAGTTAACAATCAACAATCAGAAATGATTTTTTATTTTTTCAAATCCAAACCCTAGGTTTTCTCTCTATCTCTTCTTGGTTGATTTTGTTCGTTTTTCTTCCAAGTTTATAGGAGAATTGAACAAAATTGGAATAAGAAATAGTTTAGGGCTGTGATTGTTGAGTTTTCTGTGCTTTTGCTTAATTTGTGAGCGAAATGGAGAGATTCCACGGGTCCGTACAGTTCTACAGCCGTAGTTTGCTGAAGAACAGGCCGTGGTTTCTTCTAAATTGAGAGAAAATTTTTGGAAAGAGGAAATCCAATAGAAACAAGAAGTCAAAGGGTTATGGGTCTTCTTTACAACCCGCTCCTGTAGAACAACCAATTCCTAGAGTTCCCACGATCCATGAAGATTACCTTAGTGTCATGGCAAAGATTTCTTATATATATGTGATAGGTCCCAATTACGTTGTCATGGAAGAGCTTGAAGAGCTGAATGTGGTTAATGATTTGACTTGGTTAATAGATAGGTTTGGCTTGATCATATTCTCCGCCATTTAGGAAGATGCATACGTGGAGATTACATGGGAGTTCATAACTTCCTTCGAGCATAGTGTCGTTAACCGAACGATATCCTTTAGGTTGATGGAGTGTAGCAACGAGTTCTCCATTGTGCAGTTTGGAACCATGTTTGGGTTTCATGTGACGTTCGACGGAATGTTTCCTAGAGGAGTGAAAGCTAAAGAGTTTTAGAGAGATATAGCCATGATATATGCTTCAGAGGACCGTTGGCAACCGGCCAATTCTAAGGCCAACCTTATCTATCATTTAGCCATCAAGATAGCTCATAGGAACCCTCTCGGAATTCCTTTTCCCTAGAACCGGAACACATAAAAAAATCAAGGCAAATGAGCTCTTTATCCTATACTGTATGGTTTCCGGTCATTCTCCGGATTGTGCAACCTTGGTTGTCTCCACCCTTAGTAAGGTGAAGAACAAATCATCCGGGAATATAGGATATGGAGGTATGGTGACACACATTGCTAACCAGCTGGACATTATTTATTCTGCCTCTACGAGAGTAGCTGTGAGACCTTTGGGTCTCAATGGCCTTATGACTAGAGGACATATCTTCCCTCGCCACCGTGGTCCACCTATCACGGCCATGCCTTGTGAGGAAAGAGGTGGTAGAGGCATTCCATGGCTCCCGTAGTACTCTCTTATGCTTGGCCGCCATAACTAGAAGGAGACTTTTGTTCCGATGCATACTAACAGGTTAGTAGCTCCTCCTTATGTTCCAAATGTAGCTCAAGTTGATGAGGATGAAGAAATGGGAGGAGGAGACTATCCGGATGCAGGAGGGGATGAGTAGGACTTTGGATCATTCCCGTAGCAGCCAGCGGACATCCCAGAGCCAGCTAGGAGGTCCACTTACATGCCGACGCCTTCCGCTTCTTCCTCTTCCCGCCGAGCTAGTGTTAGTGAGCGGCCCACATGGATGGACAGTGCGCCGGATTTGTACGGACAACAGCCAGCTTGGAAGGGAGCTCCTCCACCTTGGACTCAGCAACCTCCTACATGGTACCAGCGGCCGCCAACATGGCCACAACAGCCTCCTTCTTGGTATGACCAGCAGTCGGCGTGGGCGGGTGATCTTTCTAGGAGGGTGGCCGACTTAGAGAGCCGCCAGGGGGAGCATGATGTAGAGAGGCAAGAGAACGCAATGATCCTTCGTGACGTCTATCGCCAGCAATTTGGGCGACCTTTCACCTCCGACTTCTTTCCATACCCAAGGCCACCTCCTCCATAGTGATTGATAATGGATGTTTCGAGCTACTCCACTACCTTAGTGAGTTTTCTTTGTTTCTTTTCTTTTCTTTATTTTTCTTAAACATTGAGGACAATGTGTATGTTAAGTATGGGGTGGGATGTGACTCTCGTTTGTAATAACTCGATACACTTGCTTTGATATAATTCCATGAACACTTGCATCTCTCTTTTATTGTCACACGTTTTTATATTGCATTGCATTGAAACGCTTTGAAAAACCTATAAAATTTTTGAAATTTCTGAAAATTATTGTGCTTCTAAGATTGGATATGATTTCTATGATGAATCTACTTATGGAATGAGTTTTTGATGACATTTGTATGCTTGAATTGAATTAATAATTGTGAAGAAATTCAGTATGTTGTTTAACCTTTCTTGCAAGTTTCGTAATGTGAAAGTTTTATCTAAATCATATTGAGGAATGAAGGTTGAAATTATAATATAAGTTCTTACACTTCTTTATGAAATGATTGAGGCACCTCGATTTTCTTGCTTCTTTCTTTGATCATCTAGCCCCTCAATCAAAATATTTGCCTCCTTTACCTATTCAGGATTTAGGAACAATTGATTTTGGCATGTTTGATGTAGGAGGGCCATGAAAGCAATTCTTTGAATTCAAAGCGTAGGAAAATAGGTTTGGGGAAGAAATCATGATGATGAGTAACTCGGCACCATTCACATAGCCGGGTGTTTGTGTCTTACCAAAGTCGGATTGAGCGATATTCCTAACAGATTATGGTATGTGCATCAAGGGTTTGAGGCATCTCGAAATTGAGAAACGCCAATCTCCTAGGCTTCGGTTTTTGTGCACCACTGTCCATATTTCTAAAAAGTAAAGTCGAAAAATTTTGTGCTAAAATAAAGAGCAAAGATCTAATTTGTGGTTGGTTCAAATTGTGGAAAACGTTTTCGTTGTTCCTTCTTCCCAGATTTATACAACACATTCCCTTACAAGTTTTCCCACCTATTCATATTTTGACCTTACTTGAAAGTCCTTGAGATCATGAGAATGATGTGTGACTTGGTTATCTAAATTGAAGTTTCGCATGTTTGATTTTGACATTTCTTGAAGGTTATGATGTTTGTCTCAAAGTTTATGCAATTTATGATGTTTCCTTTGCTTTACATATTTTTATTTATGTATATGAACGTTTTCAAGGAAGCATGAAGCAAGATTTGAGGATGATCTACTGATTAGAAGCACATTACCAAAAAAAAAAGATTGTTTTTGTTTTATTTTGCATTCATATTTCATTCTACCTTATGATCTAAGCTTTTGAAAACCTTGCTTGGGGACAAGCAAGCGACAAGTATGGGGTATTTTGATAGCATGAAAAATGACCATATTTTAGGAACTTATTTTCATTGTTTTTCCCTTTTAGTTGTGTACATGTTTGAGAGTTTGAAGCATTTATGAGCACATTTACCTATTTCGTCGATATAAAGATCTACACAAGCTAACAAAGGAGCATGATTAGAGAACTTTACGAAACAAAGGCTTTCAAAAAGGCTTTTGAGTTTCCACGGCAAAACCAAGAGAACCACGACCGTGGTTTATGCATTGAGATCGTGGAAAGTGATATCAAAGAGCAACAGAAAGTTCCATGCCCTAAACACCGTCCGTGGAATGTTACACTAGACCGTGATTTCCATGACGTTGCCACGTGTCATATTTGTCACGTCAGCAATAGTTATCGGGCTTTCTCATAACCCTATTTTTCCCTATACGAAGGCTGAAGGAGGGAGAAAACGGGACGGCTTCTTACACCATTGAAGAGAGAGATATTTGGATTATTGCTTAGGAAGATTCCATTGCGTATAGGGAAGATCCCGAGAAGGACGCGATTTGGAGATTGCGTACTTAGAGATAATCTTAGGGTTTACATTTGAAGACGGATTGACATCCCGTTCTTCATTGTTCCTCGAGATTGTTGTGAGGATTTATGTTCCCTCTTCCGCATTCATTAAACTCATACACTTGTTGTTTGGATTTGAGATTGATTATTTTGAGTTTTCAAGATTATTACCTTTTTCTCTTTTATACTTGATTATTGATTCAATGACGATGGTTATTGGCTAAAACCGTTTAGCAATTCTAAGGTTAAGGGTTGATAGTTATGGCTTAGATAATCATAGATTGAACATAAACAGATTCGACCCTGAGAGTTGCGAGAAACTTCGTCGGCAACCTTTTCCACGGCCTGTTCTTGAGTTTCCACGGCCGTGCTTTTTCAAGATCCAGCCGTGGTTTCCTCTATCATACGTCCTTTGCATTTTCTTTGATCCAAAGTTAGAGATATTCTTTAACCTAGCCTTGGCTTACCTTTTCTAGGTAGTAGTGAGACTCAACATTCTCTATATCGGTTTCGAGTGTCACGACCTTAACTGTTTTGGCTTATCTTTGATTCCCTTGGGTTTGGGCATGCGTATTTGAGAGTAATTCTTATCCTTTGATCCTTTCTATACTGCAGCCTCAATAATCTTTATAGAGAGAGCTTTTGGGTGAGACATATAGGGTTTTGGAACTTCACCGTACATAACATTACATTAGTTATACCTTTGCAATCCCGACTCTGTCCTAAATCTTTAGAATATCTTGAATCGATTGCCACGATTGGATACCTAGATCTTTAGAATTGTTGTTTTCCCAATATTACTTGCAAAGCTTCTATATTTTTCTTGCTCGACGATTTGTGAACTGATTTTATTCTCACAAAATCCTTGAGTTCGACTCTAAAATGTCATGCCTTACTACGCTGATCCGTACACTGCGGCTTCGCTTTTGCATAAGTCCTAGATATAAATTTTAGACTTTAGGACGCACACATTTGAGCAAACAGGTTCCGACTCAAGATCTCAAAGGATAACGTGGACAAAGCTGAAGTTTGCAAGGGAAGGTATTTCTAAGGTGGGAATAGATCACCGGGTAAGTCTCATTACTCGCTATCCCAAACCAAAGATCCTTTCACTGGGTAAGTCTCAAGGAACTAAGGGAAGGAACTATAATCTCAAACCAACACACCACATAAGGGGATATAACTAACCTTTACCGGGTAAGTCTTAGGCTAACTTACAAAGGTAGAATGAAGGCATACTCAAACCCAAACAAAGGATAAACTTTTATTACCTAACACTCATCATCATAGGTATACAAACAAAGGAATCACCGGGTAAGTCTCATCCTAGGCTTGCGTATAAACCAGGAAAGGTGCAACAAGTATAGGATTTGGCAAACAAAACCCTAAACTCAGGTATGGATCAAATAAGGTCACGCCTCGCTCAATTCATGTCCGGTCTCGGTCGAAATGTTCTATGAACCGACCGAGGTGAGGTTCCGTTAAGGCTTGGCTCGAGCTTTCAGGGTCCACTAAGGTAAGGCTCATTCTTTCATCGTCTTTCCCACAACCTTCAGCCAATCACCCTAGAATTGCACAAGAATTTAGCCAATAATCATCGTGATAACAATAATCAAATATATGAATAAAGAAGTAATATCCAAACAAGAAAACCTTAACTCAAAGGTCTCAATAATCACTCAATGAAACAATCAAGGAAATCAAACAACCAACAAACTGTGTTCCTCAATCACAAACCAAAAGACAACAATAAAACAATCTAAGAAAACCTTACAACTTCCTTCAAAAGCATTCAACTTTAAGATCAAAACTATCTTCCTTCAACTTCCTTCCTTCCTTGGTATATCTTAAATCTTCCAAACTAATCAGCCAACCAGACATACTTCCATCCAGAAAATATCTTCCAATATATAAGAGAATCACTAGCCAAAAATAAAAGATATTATGTTCCGTGGGCCATCCATCTCAATCCAGCCCAGCAAAATCATCTCGGTCGAGGTGATACAGTAGCCAACCATCTCAATCCTCAACAACGTGCAAATCTCTCAAAACAGGTCCAAAATCAAACTTCAATACAACTTTCATGGTTTCCATGCCTTTCTTGTAGCTCCTCAATGTTCCATAATGTAGCTCCAATGACTCCTTAGCTCCCTTGGCTCCAAATTATTCCAAAACGTGTTATTTTCCCTGCAATTACAACAAAACTAGGTGTAGACCTCGATTCTTGTAAAGGTAAACAAAACAACATAATGATCAAGAATATACATCCATGTATGCAGATTTATGAAGATAAAACGTCCAAACCAATCCCAAAACATATACTATAATACATGCTATAAGTGGCTAGTGAGTAGATTAGTTGAGGAGTACACTAGGAAGATAGTGAGACTCCATGGTGTACCGAAGATGATTGATAACACGATTTATGACGTTAGTTTAGGCATCCATTTAAATAGTTTTTCCCGTTATTCATGCATAGTTTAGCATTAGTTCGTGACGTTTACATTCAATACATGTATATTTGTCGAGATAGACGTCTACACGGACTTTTGCATGTTTTGTAGGTATTTTGGGAGCTTTGGGAGCTTAATCGATACATCCGAGGATCGTTCCTCGTGATGAAACATATCCGGGCTCATTAGGAAGTAAGTTAGGAGCAAGGGAGAACACATAGGACCATGTGGGTGCATGCCTTGCATTAAATCATGGCTCAACGATCAAAAGAGGACTAAAGCACCAAAACCACGGTCCACTGGTACTTCCACGGCCGTGGAATGGATATGATGTTTAAAGATTGGACTATGATAGGATAGACTTAAACTTACCTTTGGATGATTTGTTTACTCGAACCTAGCCTCTATTTCAAATCACGGCCTGTTCTAGTAGGTTCCACGGCCATGGAAGTGATGAATTGCCCGTGATTTCATCTAACTTGCTTGTATTGATAAATCTAAGTGCTAGGTTGTTAGATTGTTGAAATCCTAGTGTTTAATGAGCTAGATCTATCCTAGGGTGACCTAGTGTTAGTAACTAAGTGTGAGAAGAGAACTACCTGGTGATTCTCGCTCTTAGATACCGAAGATGATGAACTCTAGGTAGTAGTGACCCTCATAAGCCGCTATTGGACTAAGTGTGCTAGGATTGATGTTTAGGGCTTGCCTTCCCGAGACTTACCCGGTAAGGAGAGGTTAGATCCCTAGATGACAATCCGGTTTGTGTAGAATTCCTATCCTTAGGCTCTTTCAGACTTACCCGGTGATGAGACCTTAGGAACGGACTAGTGGACCATGAGACCTACCCGGTGATTGATCCCGATTTAGAAACACCCACTCCCAACATCCTATAGTTAATCCAAGGAATGACTAGATAGCTTGAGTCCTATGCCATAACCGGAATTTCTAACCCCTAGAATCCGCTTTTCTCTCTTGATTACCTATCTCGTGTTTGTGTTTGTTTATTTGCCTTGCTAGCTTAGTTAGTTGTTAATCTTGCATGATTTGTGATCTTTGATTGATCACCACAAAACCAATCCAAAAACATTGAGATTTTTATTTCTTTATTTCTTTCTCTTTTCTTAGCCTAGATCAACACTATCCTTAGTCACTAATTGATTCAATCTCACCTTAGTCTTTGTGTTCGACCTCGGAATACTATCTTTACTACAAAACGACCCATACACTGTGGGTTCGCTAGGAGTTAGAAAAATATATCGAGTTATAAATTTAATACTTTTGCATGTCACAATCTTAGCGTAACAAGTTTTTGGCGCCGTTGTCGGGGACTGGGTCTAGATTGAGTCATTTTTGTGATTGTTTATAGTGTAGGTCTTTCTTGTTGCTTTTGATCTCGTTCGGTTTGTGTCTTTGCACTTTCAAGACATCTCTCACTCTTTAGGTGTATGCGTAGATCTCGTGGTAAGGATTTATCTCAATTCAATCCCGAACCGGAGAAAACCCTTAAAGCTAGATCCAAGAGCATTAGAAAGGGAAATGAGATGGCCGGAAGAGATATCCAAGCTGAGTTAGATGAGGGTTTAGAGCAAATTAGATTGAGGGATGAAGCTTTGGAGAATGAGAGTAGACTTGCCAATGAGAGGTAAGAAGCAACTAGGAGGGAGATTGAAGAGATTAGGCAAGCTCTTGTGCAAAGAGAACTTAATCGTCAACAACCTCCGCCTCCACCACAACCGCAGCCGGCGGTCAATATTAGGGTTGTGCCCATTGTTATTGAGGAGCCACAAACATTAGGGCGGTATATGGATCCGGATCAAAGGGTGCACCATCCGGGTGTGAACTTAGGAGATCCCGCAGCCCATGATTACGAGCTCCGCCCTCAAGTTCTTCAAATGATCCGGCATAATCAATTTGGAGGGACGGAAGGAGAGTCTCCTCATCAACGCTTGATGAACTATGAGATCTTGATGTAGACTCTAAGGCCACCTCGATTGGAGAATAACAACCATAAGCTTAGGGCTTTTTCCTTCTCTCTTAAGGATAAAGCTTTGGCTTGGTACCAATCGATTCCACTAGGGCGTGTGAGTACTTGGGAGGAAATGAGAACCGAGTTCTTGACTATGTTCTTCCCACCTTCCAAGACAACCGAGCTAAGAGGGAAGATCAATGCCTCCGTGATGAAGGATAGAGAGAGCCTATTCAAGTCTTGGGAGAGGTTCAAGGACCTCCTCCTAGATTGTCCACACCATGGTACACCGAAGATAGAGATATTGGAGATATACTTCAAGGGGCTTGATGAGGATAGCCAATTCAAGCTTCAATCACTTTCTGGTGGAACATTCATTGAAAAGAATGTGGACGAGGCTTGGGGGTTTGTAGAGAAACAAGCTTTGTGATAGCATGAATTATAGTCTATATTTTGGGGCCTTTTTAGACGTTTTATCTTCAATAATATGCATGTTTGGATGTATATTATGAGATTATATTGTCGTTTCATCTACCTTTACTGGAATCGAGGTCTACACCAAGTTTTGTTGTAATCGTAGGTAAAATGGCACGTTTTGCATCAAAATGGAGCTAAAGGAGCTAAGGAGTCATTGAAGCTACATTCAGGAGCTTAAGGAAGAATCCAGGAAGCATGGAAATAGATTAGAGATTTACTTTGGACCAGATCTAAGAGATTTGAATTCAGTTTAGGGCCACCTCAGTCAGCTACAGTACCATCTCGAACGAGGTGATCTAGAGGAGCGTCCCGACCGAGGCCAACACCTTGGACGCAGCGAGATATATTTTATTCTTGGCTGAGATCTTTTATTTTTGGAAGGAGAGATCTTATATTTTTAGGCTGGATTTCTGGAAGGAAGATCATATATTTTAGGGATTTATTTATGAGAAATAGATATATTTTATTAGGATAATATCTTTTCAAGATATTTTATCTTTGGAAGATAGTTTTCCTATATAAAGGGTTGGATTTCCCACAAATTCAGCAACCCGCTACCATCATAACAGTTGGGGATTGAAGAAGTTGCAGTTAGGAGGACTTTTGGAAGGTTGAAGGAAGATTGAAGGAAGGAAGTTGATAGCTTTTATAGCTTTTGTGAAGGGTTTTTGTAAGGTTTTCTTAGATTCCCTTCTTATTGATTATCTTATTGGATTGTGATCCAAGGAACGCTTGTTTGTTTGATAATTGATTCAATTATTGAAGCCTTGTTCTTAAGGTTTTTGTGTTCAATTATTCACTTTCTTCCCTTATATTGAATTATTGATTTCATGATGATGAGTGGCTAATTTCTTTCTGTGAGTCTAGGGTGATTGCCTGAAGGTTGTGGGAAAAACAATGATAGAACAATCTTAAATTCAAGTAGGACCCTGAAAGCTCGAGTCTTTATCCTTAACCCTAGAGTATCTCGTTCAGTCGATGAACATCTCGGCCGGGGTGGAATTCGTCTGACCGAGGTTACTTTTCTGATCCGAAACTAAGAGTTAAGTGTTAGAGTTTGCCAAATCCTATTCTTATTACACCTTTCCTGATTCAATGCAAGCTTAGGATGAGACTTACCCGGTAATTCCTTTGTTTGTTTACCCATGATCATAAGTGTAGGTAATAAAGGTTTATCCTTTATTGGGGTTTGAGTGTGCCTTCATCCCATCTTTGTGAGTTAGCTTGAGACTTACCCGGTAAAGGTTGATTCTATTCCCTTAGGTGGTGTGTTGGTTTGAGGTTATAGTTGTTTTCCTTAATTCCTTGAGACCTACCTTGTAATAGGAGTTACGGTTTAGGATTGTAAGTAGTGAGACTTACCCGGTGATCTATTCCACTTTAGAAACACCTTCCCTTTGCAAAACCTCAGCTTTGTCCGCTTATCTTGAGATCTTGAGTTGGAACCATAACTAGATGCTTTAATCCCTAGAATTGCATATCCCTTTAATTGACTTTTTATCATCTTTGATTACTTTAATTGCTTTTGTGGTTAATTGCAATATTTAAAACCTATACTTGCTTTGTTTCACCTAAGTCCCTGAGATCGACACCCCGGAATTCTTGTTTTTTACTACGATTGACCCGTACACTGAGGGTTCGCATCCTTGTTTTTAGCATATGTCTAGGGTTATAAATTTAAAGCTTGCACACACCGTTTGGAGCGAACAAGTTTTTTGCGCCGTTGGCGGGGACTTGGTCTAGACCGAGCCGGTTGCGGTTTTCTTTCGGGGCGCTTGCCCCTAATTCTACTAACCACTCTACTTGAGTGACTTTCGCAGGTTCTTTTTCTTAGATTTATGCGCAGAACCCGCGCTGGGAAGGAAATCGTTCCTTACGATCCCGAACCAGAAAAGACATACAAAAGACACTTGAAAGAAGCTAAGATAGCCAATCAAGAGAATCGAGATCTTGAGGCCAAATTGAAGGAGGCATTGGAACAACTACGCCTCAACAAAGAAGAATTACGACGGGAAAAGGAAGAAACTCACGCAATAACGGAAACAATCGAAGCAGATATGGCGGCTTTACGGGACCAATATCTACCTCGACTAGCTCCAGCTCCTCGACCGAGGCAGGACCCAGTCCTAGATGCCCCGGCCGAGATACTTCCACCTTAGATGCCAGTCCGAGATGCTCTTTTTGCAGGTATTCCACAGACCCTAGGGCAAAGGATGAACCCCAACCAGCAACTGAGGCGTCCAGGAGTCAACCTAGGAGATCCAACGGACCATGACTATGAACTTCGACCGCCAGTTCTTTCCATGATTCACCAATGCCAGTTTGGAGGGCTAGAGAGGGAATCTCCGCATCAACATCTACAAAACTATGAGATCTTGATGGAGACCTTGAGACCTTCAAGGCTGGAAAACAACAATTACGAGCTAAGGCCTTTCTACTTCTCTTTGAAAGATAGGGCACTTACTTGGTATCAATCTCTCCCTCCAGGAAAAATCAACACTTGGGAGGAGATGACGACGGAGTTCTTAACTAAATTCTTTCCCCCCTCTAAAACCGCTGAAATGAGGGGGAAGATCAATGCATTCATCAGGAAGGACAAAGAAAGTTTGTCCAAGTCGTGGGAGAGATTTAAAGACATTCTTTTGGATAGCCCACATCATGGGATTCCAAAGATAGAGTTGTTGAAGATGTACTTCAAGGGACTGGACGGCAACACCCAGTTCAACCTTCAACTACTATCCGCCGGCACGTTCATGGACATGCCGATTAACGAAGCTTGGGATTTCATAGAAAAGCAAGTTTTGCACATGGAGAAATACTCCCACCAAGGAGCTGAAGGTGGAGTTAAAAGAGTCAACTTTCAAGAAGCTCCACCAAACAATGATCAACTCACCTCTTTAAAGAATGATGTGAAGCAATTGAAAGAGCTTTTGGTTGCTCAAACCAAGAAAGAGGAGGAAGGATATCAAAATTCAAGGAACAATAGTTACCGGAAAAACAACAACGGTTCCCGGAACAACAACTACAACAACAATAGAGGATCCAACAACAATAATTGGAGGGCAAACAATCAAAATTCGGGTAACCCTTACTCTAACTCCAATTCAAATGACTCCTGTAATCCTTTCCTCTCTTCTTCTTCTTCTTCTTCTTCTACTCCATTGAAGAGCCAGGAGCAAGGATCGAGTTATCCTAACCGGAAAAGAAAGATGCGGTGCTGGAGGCCATCTTGATCAAGCTCAACTCTATGGAAACATACATGACTTCATTTTCGAAGGCACAAAAATCCTTAGAGCAACAATTCTTTAACAAGGCGAATGAAGCGCCAAGAGATCCAAGGAAGCTTCCAGCAAGGACGGAGAGCAACCCCAAGGGACAGATCATGGCAATAACGACAAGAAGTGGATTAAAAACTACAAATCTAGTGCCTCGGTCGATGACAGTACAGACGAAGACCACCTCGGTCCAGGTACAGTCGAAGAACACTTCGGCCGAGGTGCCAACCAAGGTTGAGCCACAGAAAGCGTCGGACGAAATTGAAGCTTATGTTCCACCTCCTACATATAAACCACCACTTAGATTCCCCCAGTCAAGGGACAGAGCACATCTAGACAAGCATTTTGGTAAGTTCCTTGGCTTGATGAATAAACTACATATGACCATCCCTTTCCTTGATGCTATTCAAGGGATGCCCCCCTATGGGAAGTTCTTGAAAGAAATTCTATCAAGGAAGAGGAAGTTGGAAGACTTTGGTGAAGTAAGGATGACATCTAATTCCTCGGAACTTATTCAAATCATGAAGGAGAAGATGCCACCCAAATTGAGAGATCCCGGCTCATTTTGCATTCCCATTCAAGTTGGGGATGTCACTTGTGAAGCATTGTGTGATCTAGGAGCCAGCGTGAGCATCATTCCGCTAGAGCTATGTGTGAAGATCGGACTTGGAGAGCCCAAGCCGGGGAAGATACGGTTGTACATGGCGGATTGCTCCATTACCCATCCCATGGGCATTTTGGAAGACGTTCCGGTTAAGTTAGGTAACTTCTATTTACCTATAGACTTTGTTGTACTTGACATTCCCGCAGATTATCCCGTTCCTATCATTCTCGGGAGGCCATTTCTAGCAACTTCGGATTGCAATGTGGATTGTAAGAACGCCAAGTTAAAGTTCAACATTGGCGGAGATGAAGTGGAGTTTGCATTGCTTGCGGCAATGAAGGGAGAGCAGCTAGCAGATGATATCTTCAACATCTATGATGAAGAAGAATCAAGAGAATTGGTGAGCTCTATCCTTATTAAAGATCCACTTGAAAAAGTTATTATTTTTAGCTTAATGGAGGAAGGTATAGATGCTTCTTGTGATGCAGATATACGGAGCTTAAAGGTGCTGGAAGAAGATCCAAGAGCTAAATTTGAACAACTAATCCAGGAGAAGAAGATCTCTAGTTTCGGTCCCAGTTGCAGTACCTCGACCGAGGCACTTTCTGAACCAAGCGAGGTGTTCTTGACTGAAAAACATCTCGGTCACCCTCTCTGTACCTCGATTGAGGTCAAAAGCGAGATGATGTCAACTGAGACTTTTGAAAGTCCAGTTCTTTAATCTACTCCACTGGAAGGAGGAAGCAAAGATCCACCTCAGAAAGCACCCCTAGTTGTGGAGCTTAAACAACTCCCAAGTCACTTGATGTATGCTTTTCTTGGACCGGATTCTACTTATCCCGTCATCGTTAGTGCTTCCCTCTCCGAATCTGAATTATCTAAACTAATGCATATCCTGAGAAAGCATCAAAAGGCTTTGGGTTATACTATTGATGATCTTATTGGCATTAAGCCTTCTTTCTGCATGCATAGAATACTAATGGAGGATGATCATAAGACTTCACGGGAACCTCTAAGACGGTTAAATCCGATCATGAAAGAGGTTGTGAAGAATGAAATTCTTAAGTTGTTGGATGCAGGTATCATATTTCCTATCTCGGATAGCAAGTGGGTGAGCCCGGTGCATGTTTTTCCGAAGAAAGGAGGGATGACCGTTGTGACGAATAAGAACAACGAGTTAATCCCAACTAGGACCGTCACGGGCTGGAGGGTGTGCATCGATTATAGAAAGCTGAACGTGGCCACTCGGAAGGACCATTTTCAACTTCCCTTCATCGATCAAATGCTCGACCGGTTGGCCCAGCATTCACATTTTTGCTATTTGGATGGCTATAGTGGCTTCTTCCAGATTCCTATCAATCCGGATGATCAGGAGAAGACCACTTTCACTTGTCAATGGGGGACATCCGCTTATAGGAGGATGCTATTTGGATTATGTAATGCACCCGCTACCTTCCAGAGATGCATGATGGCTATCTTTTCCGAGTATATATAGGAGATCATGGAGGTATTTATGGATGATTTTTCAGTATATGGTTCCTCTTTTGATGATTGCCTAGTGTTGCAAAGATGTGAATACACTAATCTCGTTTTGAATTCGGAGAAGTGTCACTTTATGGTTAATGAAGGCATTGTGCTAGGACACCTTGTTTCTAATCGAGGTATTGAGGTCGATAGTGCTAAGATCGATACCATTGAGAAACTTCCTCCCGCTTGTTCAATTAAGGGTGTGAGGATTTTTCTCGGGCATGCAGGTTTTTATAGGAGATTCATCAAGGACTTCTCGAAGATTTCTAAACCACTAACTAACCTTTTGAATAAGGATGTTGTTTTTGAGTTTTTGCAGGAGTGTCTTGATGCATATTCCAGGATTAAGGAAGCGTTGATCTCCGCTCCCATTATCCAACCTCCGGATTGGACCTTGCCCTTTGAGATCATGTGCGATGCAAGTGATGTGGCAGTAGGAGCGGTGCTTGGACAAAAGAAGGATGGGCGGACCATCGCCATTTACTACGCTAGCAAGACGCTAGATGAAGCCCAGCGTAACTATGCCACCACCGAAAAGGAGCTATTGGCGGTTGTATATGCTTTTGAGAAGTTTTATTCTTACTTAGTAGGGGCGAAGGTTATTGTCTACACCGACCATGCAGCCATTCGTTACTTGCTTGCTAAGAAGGATGCCAAGCCACGCCTTATTTGATGGATTCTCTTGCTTCAAGAGTTTGACCTAGAGATCCGTGATAAGAAGGGATCCGAAAATTCTGTTGCGGATCACCTCAGTCGGGTACCTCCCTCTTCACGCGAGAAGGACGAACCACCCATAGACGATTCATTCCCCGATGAGCACTTACACTTGTTGGAGCGTTTGATAGACTTCCTTATCTCACCCCATGATGAAGTTGAAGTATGGGGTGAGGACATATCCTAGCACGCTTAGGGATGCCGTACGGTCCAGCTAGCGACCTTAAATCAAGCGCTTCTTGGGAGGCAACCCAAGGTATTGCTTTGTTTTCCCTTTTTCTAGTCTAGCTTAGATAGTTTGCTTTTGCTTTTACTTTGCTTTGCTTTGGTTTTGGCGTCCTAGACAGACAACAGGTTACATCTAAGGAAGGAATACAACCCAGGAGCAACACTAGAAGGACAGAAGTTCGAGAATTTGAGAAGACGAAGTTTGACTGAGACACATCTCGGTTGTTGTCACAACACCTCGACCGAGATGATTCTTGAGCAACCGAGGCGACTAGGGTTACTGAAGATCCACCTCGGTCCGTACCACCTCGGTCCAGTCGAGACCATCTCGACCGAGGTGACAGCAGTTCCAGAAAAGGGTATAAAAGGGGGCTGAGATTTCTCTCTCTTCCCTCTCTCACCCTCTCGACCGAAACGCCCAAATCACCTCGCTCTCTGATTTTCGCTCGTTTTCGACGATTCTCGCTTCCAAACTGCAAGGAAAGGGTAGAGGATCGGTTTGCAAGCAACAATCTGCAACAAAAATGCTCCAAATCGACCAAATCTGGGGTAATTCGGAAAAAACCCTAACTCTCCCTTCTTCACTGTTTTTGATCAATTTGGGCTTTGGTTGCCCTTGCATTGTGCAGGAAAAGGATTAAGTACCCCATAGGAACCACTGGTAGTGATATTGGGGGAAAATAACTGGATTTTTGAGATTTACGATCGAACAGCACATCGCCTCGGTCCAGTCGGCCTGTGCCTCAGCCGAGGTGTTCTTGTGAGTTGCCAGGACAACCGAGGAGGTCTGACAGTGAGAGAGAAAAAGATGAGTTCTGATAGGCAGCTTTTTTTGAGAGATAGATCCTCTTCTTCTCCTTCTTCCTCTTCAGGCCGCTCCATACCGGTGATCCATGAGCGTCACTAGGTAGACTATGACCGCATAGCGGCACGTCCAGTTGTTGGACCACGATCTCTGGACATTTCTGCATTTGACTGCCTCCACTTGGATGATGACTTGAGGCCGATGATATCTATGGTAGGGTTGGAGCAGTTTACTGAGATTAGAGCTCCATCCTACCTTGAGCCGACCTTGAAGTTTGTTAGCTCCGTCACTTATTTGCCTACAGAGCGTGCCATCAAGTACCGGTTGATGAACCGGAACTATCTAGTTCCTATGGACCACTACAGCGACATCTTCGGCTTCCCAGCCCCCACAGTTGCTGATTTTCCTTCTCGAGCTGTAGCTCGAAAGTTTTGGGGACATATAGCTCATGTAGTTGAGCAATTTGACAGTTGAAGACCTGGAGATTCCAGGGAGCGGATTATCTTCCACCTAGCTTTTAGACTTGCTCACCGGATCTTCAACGAGACACTTCTGGCGCGTACTGAGACGCCCCAGAAGATTAGACAGGGTGAGTTACTGAGTCTTTACTGCATGGTTACCGGAGGAGTTCCGGATTTTGGAGTTATGCTAGCGGAGGGTTTACACAAGATCAAGGCGAAGGAAAAGGGAGACATCTGCTTTGGAGGTATAGTGACTCACATTGCGAGTACATGGACCTTGATTTGAGTGCATGTACTATGGTAGCGGCTGCCAAGCCGCTCGGGCTGCAGGAGATGATCACTAGGAGGATATTGGTTCCTCGCGGACTTACAACGTCGTATGTGGCGATGCCCTGGGAGCAGACTGCACCTCAGGGTATTAGATGGTCAGCTCAGTTCTCCGTTTATGACCCGCATTACTGGCAGACCGCATGGATTCCGCTTATGGAGGACGCCAGAGATGCCGCAGCTGAGGGGCAGGAGGAGGATGATTAGGAGGTCGAGGAGTAGGAGGATGAGGATGAGGATGGCCATGCTGCCATGGACACAGGTACATATACAGCTGGGACTAGTGTGCCGGTCGTCGATCTAGACGACGAGGAGGCAGAGGAGGAGCCAGCTGCAGCACCAACACGACGTGCCAAGCGTAGGGTACGCAGACAGAGGGATCTAGTTGCTCACCGCCGGATCGATGATCTGACGGATGAGATGATAGATTCCTACGCCGCCTTATCCCTAGACATTAGAGAGATGCAAGAGAGACAGCATTACCAGCACAGGATGATTGAGATTCAGTTTCAACATATCATGGGCTACCCGTTTGACCCATCTCAGTACCCGTACATGCCACCACCACCACCACCGGATTGGAACTAGAGGATTAGAGCTTGCAGGATATCTTTTCTTTATTTATTATGCAGCTCAGCTTTATCCAGTGACTACTCTGTTTTCTTTAGACTTATTTTGAACCATTGGGACAATGTGTCCCAAGTATGGGGTATGCGGATGTATTTATATGACTTATGTGTACGCTTGTATGACTCTTGATGGATATCTATTGTTTTATCTTGCTCTATGTGTTTATCTGAGATTACATGCATGCATACACGTTATTTGATTGACAAAAATGTCAGAAACTGGTTTGAAAAAAAAATTTATTGACCTCGACCGAAGTGACTCTGACCAATCGAGGTGTAGCACCTCGGTTGACTTAGAACATCTCGACCGAGGTGGTTTAACTGAGACAGTTTTCAAAACGATTTTTGTGCTTCTTATCTGGATATGACCTCAGTGATGATTTTGTTTGTTGTCTGGTTTTGAAATCTTTATATGTTTGAAAGGTTTTATGATATGTTTAAGTTGCTAAATGCTTTGTTTGAATTTTTGGCATGTTTAATACTTTGTTTTTATCCTAATTATGTTGAATTTGAAGGTTGACACCACATGATAAGTTCTCTCACTTTCTTCTTGGGATGATTAAGGCAATTTATTCTCTTCTCTACTTCTTCTTGATCATGCTTTAGCCCTTCATATACATATTTTCCTCCCTTTACCTATCTAGGAATTTGGAAGCAAGCAAGTGAAAAGCAAGTCAAAGAAAAGTTGAAATGTTGGCTGAAAGTTAGAAAGAAACATATAGGTTTGGTGAAGTCAATCATGATGATGAGTAACTCGGCACCATTCACATAGCCGGGTGTTTGTGTCTTGCCAAAGTCGGATTGAGCGATATTCCTAACGGGTCATGGTATTTGCATCAAGGGTTTGAGGCATCTCGAGAAATAGATGATTGCTGATCTCCTAAGATTCGGTTATTGTGCACCTCTGTCCATGCACCCCAAAAAGTAAAGTAAAAAGTAAATAAGCAAAGCTTATTGGTGGAAGATGTTGAAGTTTAAAAGGAAGTGAAGTAAAGATCCTTTTCCCGGATTCTAGCACCACATTCCCTATATACATCCCACCCTCATACGTTTCTTGGCCTTCTTTTGAAACGCCCTTGAGACCTCGAGCTTGTTGATTGACTTAGTGGTTTAAAGTGGATTATACATGATTAATTTCGTTGATTATGATTTATTATGCATTCTATGATTTTATGCAAAGATGAACAACTTTCTTATATTTATAAAATGTTTTGATCATATTTTGATTTTGAATTCCATGAAGCATTCTCTTAGAGTGATCTATGAGTGGAGCACACTACCAAAAATGTTTTGAAATACTTTTCATTGCTTTTTATGACTTATAATCCATTCTAGCTTGTATCTAAGGTTTAGAACTTGCTTGGGGACAAGCAAGGGACAAGTATGGGGTATTTTGATAGCATGAATTATAGTCTATATTTTGGGGCCTGTTTAGACATTTTATCTTCAATAATATGCATGTTTGGATGTATATTATAAGATTATATTGTCGTTTCATCTACCTTTGCGGGAATTGAGGTCTACACCAAGTTTCGTTGTAATCGTGGGTAAAATGGCACATTTTGCATCAAAGTGGAGCTAAAGGAACTAAGGAGTCAATGAAGCTACATTCAACAGCTTAAGGAAGAATCAAGGAAGCATGGAAATGGATTAGAGATTTACTTTTGACCAGATCTAAGAGATTTCAATTCAGTTTAGGGCCACCTCGGTCAGCTACAGTACCATCTCGACCGAGGTGATCCAGAGGAGCGTCCCGACCGAGGCGAACACCTTGGATGCGGCGAGATATATTTTATTCTTGGCTGAGATCTTTTATTTTTGGAAGGAGAGATCTTGTATTTTTAGGCTGGATTTCTGGAAGGAAGATCATATATTTTAGGGATTTATTTATGAGAAATAGATATATTTTATTAGGATAATATCTTTTCAAGATATTTTATCTATGGAAGATAATTTTCCTATATAAAGGGTTGGATTTCCCACAAATTCAGCAACCCGCTACCATCATAACAGCTAGGGATTGAAGAAGCTGCAGTTAGGAGGACTTTTGGAAGGTTGAAGGAAGATTGAAAGAAGGAAGTTGATAGCTTTTATAACTTTTGTGAAGGGTTTTTGTAAGGTTTTCTTAGATTCCCTTCTTATTGATTGTCTTATTGGATTGTGATCCAAGGAACGCTTGTTTATTTGATAATTGATTCAGCTATTAAGGCCTTGTTCTTAAGGTTTTTGTGTTCAATTATTCATTTTCTTCCCTTATATTCGATCATTGCTTTCAAGATGATGAGTGGCTAATTTCTTTGTGTGATTCTAGGGTGATTGCCTGAAGGTTGTGGGAAAAACAATGATAGAACAATCTTAAATTCAAGTAGGACCCTGAAAGCTCGAGTCTTTATCCTTAACCCTAGAGTATCTCGTTCAGTCGATGAACATCTCGGCCGGGGTGGAATTCGTCTGACCGAGGTTACTTTTCTGATCCGAAACTAAGAGTTAAGTGTTAGAGTTTGCCAAATCCTATTCTTATTACACCTTTCCTGGTTCAATGCAAGCTTAGGATGAGACTTACCCGGTAATTCCTTTGTTTGTTTACCCATGATCATAAGTGTAGGTAATAAAGGTTTATCCTTTATTGGGTTTGAGTGTGCCTTCATCCCATCTTTGTGAGTTAGCCTGAGACTTACCCGGTAAAGGTTGATTCTATTCCCTTAGGTAGTGTGTTGGTTTGAGGTTATAGTTCTTTTCCTTAATTCCTTGAGACTTACCCGGTAATAGGAGTTACGGTTTGGGATTGTGAGTAGTGAGACTTACCCGGTGATCTATTCCACTTTAGAAACACCTTCCCTTTGCAAAACCTCATCTTTGTCCGCTTATCTTGAGATCTTAAGTTGGAACCACAACTAGATGATTTAATCTCTAGAATTGCATATCCCTTTAATTGACTTTTTATCATCTTTGATTGCTTTAATTGCTTTGTGGTTAATTGCAATATTTACAACCTATACTTGCTTTGTTTCACCTAAGTCCCTGAGATCGACACCCCGGAATTCTTGCTTTCTATTACGATTGACCTGTACACTGCGGGTTCGCATCCTTGTTTTTAGCATACGTCTAGGGTTATAAATTTAAAGCTTACACACACCGTTTGGAGCGAACACTTTGGTGATAGAGAAGTACTCCCATAGGAAGAGTGATGGGAGGAAAGCGGGAGCATATGAGGTGAGTTAAGTCACCATGAGTAATTTCAAGCTTGATGCAATCAACAATGAGCTTAAGTCTTTGAGGGAGTTGTGTACTATAACTTTGAAGATTCAAGCAAGCACTCAAGTGCAAGTGCAAGCAAACTTGTCTTCCAAGGAGGAAGATATAAACTACATGGGAAGGGACAATAACAACAACTATCAAGGCCCAAGGAACTTCAACAACAACCGGCAATTAAACAATTACCGGCCTAACCACAACCATCCCGGGTTTTCCTATTCTAACCCGGATGGTGCCTTGAACCCTCCCGCTTCCACAAGCGCAGCTCCACCACTTAAGGTTTCACAAGAGCCTCCACTAGGATTTACTCAACCTCCAAAGGATAGAACCAAGATGATGTTTGAGCAATTGCTTGGAAGGTTGAGTGGTCTTGAGAGTATGGTGACTTTCATTTCTAAAGGTCAAAAGGTGCTAGAAGCACAAGTGTGCCAAAAGGCGGGTGAAGCTCATAAAGATCCGGGAAAGCTTCCCGGAAAAACCAAAGATAACCCAAGAGGCCAAGTTTTGGCCATCACAACAAGGAGTGGGCTGAGCATGAAGGATCTCTTGCCCAAGGAGCATGCTAAGGGAAAGCATGTAGTGATAGAAGAAGAGCCATTGCAAGAAGATGGAGGCAAGAGAAAGGATGATGAGCCAACATATGTGGCACCACCTCCATACAAGCCACCACTACCATTCCTACAATAACGAGCAAGAGCTCGTTTGGACAAACACTTTGGTAAATTCCTTGATCTTATGTCTAAATTGCACATTAACATTCCGTTCATGGATGCTATTCTAGGTATGCCGGCATATGCAAGTTTTTGAAGGAAATACTCTCCAACAAGAGGAAGTTGGAGGAGTATGGAGAAGTGAGGATGACAAAGAGGTCCTCGGAATTGATCCAAATCATGAGGGATGAGATGCCTCCTAAGCTAAGAGATCCGGGATCTTTTTGTGTGCCAATTGGAGTGGGAGAAGTGAAGTTTTAAACCCTATGTGATCTTGGGGCATGTGTAAGCATCATCCTGCCTGCACTTTGCAACAAGGTTGGGTTAGGAGAGCCAAAGCTGGTCAAGATGACCCTTTACATGGCGGACCGTTCAATCACTCACCCGGTTGGAATCTTGGAGGACATACCGGTGCAACTCGGGAGGTTTTATGTGCCGATAGATTTTGTTGTCTTGGACATCCTGGCGGACTATCCGGTTCCTATCATCTTAGGGAGACCTTTCTTCGCTACGTCCGGATGCTTGGTGGATTGCAAAAATGGAATTCTCTCTTTCAACATTGGAGAAGAGAATATCAAGTTCAAATTATCCACAATGATGAAGGGGCCAACCCTTAATGAAGATATCTTTAACATTGGCGAGCAAGAGGAGTGTAGAGAAGTTGTGAGCTCGATCTTAATCAAGGACCCTTTGAAGATGGTTCTTAGCTTAAGTTTAATGAAGGAAGGAGTTGAGGATGATTGTAATGAAGAAATCAAGGCCTAGATGCATAGGAAAAGGAGGCAAGAGCTGAATTTGAAGTACACGAAGGTGTGCTGAAGAGCTGTAGGAATCACGGTCTGACACATGGAACCACGGCCGTGGTTTATCTCGTGGTTCTTACTGGAGTGCTCAAAAGTGCTGGCTTAGCAAGTTCCACGGCCGTGGTTGTGCCAGCGGCCGTGATTTTTCCCGTGGTTTCTCCAGAAAGTGCCTTAGTGGTTGATCAAGCTTCAAGGAGCCTTGAAGAGTCTTCCATGGCTTTGGAATCATCTCAACCTACATTGTATGGAGCGTCTCCAACTGATAAAGGTCCTCCTAAACTTGAACTTAAACTCCTCCTCTCTCATATTAAGTATGCTTTTCTTGGTGAAGATTCTACTTATCCGGTGATTGTTAATGCATGCTTGAATGATGATGAGTTGACTAGATTATTGCATGAATTGAGATTGCATAGGAAGGCTATTGGCTATACCATTGATGATTTAGTTGGCATTAAACCTTCCTTGTGCATGCATAAGATCTTAATGGAAGATAATCATAAACTTTCAATTGAACCACAATGAAGACTAAACTCCATCATGAAAGAAGTAGTAAAGAAAGAGATTCTTAAATTGCAAGATGCGTGAATCATTTTCCCGATTTCGGATAGTAAGTGGGTTAGTCCCATGCATGTGGTTCTTAAGAAAGGTGGGATGACCGTAGTGACCAATGAGAATAATGAACTAATCCCAACTAGAACGGTTACGGGATGGAGGATCTGTATAGACTATATGAAACTAAATGTGGCCTCTAGAAAAGATCACTTCCCTCTTCCCTTTATTGACCAAATGCTAGAGAGATTAGCTCAACATTCTCACTTTTGCTACTTAGATGGTTATAGTGGATTCTTCCAAATCCCTATCCACCCCGATGACCAAGAGAAAACTACATTCACATGTCCTTGGGGTACATTCGCATATAGGAGAATGCCATTTGGGTTGTGTAATGCACCCGCCACCTTTCAAAGGTGTATGATGGCCATCTTTTCTGAGTATATTGAAAACATCATGGAAGTGTTTATGCATGATTTATCTATTTATGGATCTTCGTTTGATGATTGTCTAGCTAACTTGTCCTTGGTGCTTAAAAGATGTGTGTAGACTAATCTAGTCTTGAATTGGGAAAAATGCCAGTTCATGGTAAGTGAAGGCATTGTGTTGGGACATTTGGTGTCAAACTGAGGCATTGAGGTTGATAGGGCTAAGATAGAGACAATAGAGAAGTTGCCACCACCTACCTCGGTGAAGGGGGTAAGGAGTTTCTTAGGGCATGCCGATTTTTACCGGAGATTCATTAAAGATTTCTCTAAGATTTCTAAGCCTCTTACTAACCTACTAATGAAAGATGTTGAGTTTGTTTTCTCCAAGGATTGACTTGAGGCTTTTTGTAGGTTGAAGAATGCTTTGATCTCCACATCTATCATGCAACCTCCGGATTGGAGTTTACCGTTTGAGATCATGTGTGACGCGAGTGATGTGGCCGTCGGGGCTGTTTTGGAACAAAGGAAAGATGGGCTTACACATGCCATCTATTATACTAGCAAGACGCTAGATTATGTCCAACTCAATTATGCTACCACCGAGAAGGAGTTGCTAGCGCTTCTTTATGCATTCGAGAAGTTCCGCTCGTATCATGTTGGATCGAAGGTCATTGTGTATACGGATCATGCTGCAATCCTCTATCTCCTTACAAAGAAGGATGCCAATCCTCGTTTGATTCGGTTGTCCTTCTTCTTCAAGAGTTTGACTTGGAAAACCGGGATAAGAAGGGGTCCGAAAATTCTGTGGTGGACCACCTTAGTAGACTCCCACCATTGGAGATTGAGAGAGATGACATCCCGATTGATGACTCATTCCGGGATGAGCAATTGCAAATGGTGGAGGAGTGCTTGCTTCAAGTGTCAAAGGGAAATGAGCCATGGTATGCCGACATTGTGAACTACCTTGTGTGTGAGGAGGTGCCACCCGGTCTATCATATGCCCAAAGGAAAAAGTTTTTCAAGGACGTGCAAAATGGGGTGACTCATAAGCGATGGAGGAAAGCATTTCACCTATAGGAACTTTGGAACACTTTTGGCTAAGTATGGGGTGACTCATAAGGTGCCAACACCTTACCATCCCCAAACTAGTGGCCAAGTGTAGATCTCCAACCGGGAGATAAAAGGGATCCTTGAGAAGACGGTTTCTAGGACAAGAAAGGATTGGACCATGAAGCTCGATGATGCTTTGTGGGCTTATAGAACCGCTTTCAAGACACCGATTGGCACCACTCCCTACAAGCTAGTTTATGGCATGTCTTGCCACCATCCGGTGGAGATGGAGCATAGGGCGTATTGGGCCACAAGGTGGCTGAATTTCGACCTCCAGGAGGCCGGTGAGAAGATATTGCTAGACATGAATGCTCTTGAGGAGATCCGGTTGGATGCCTGTGAAAACGCCTGGATCTACAAAGAAAGGACCAAACGTTGGCATGGCAAGCGTCTCATCCCCAAGAAGTTGAGTGAAGGTGACCAAGTCCTCCTCTTCAACTCAAAGCTGCAGCTCTTCCCCGGAAAGCTAAAGTCAAGATGGACGGGTCCTTATGTGGTGAAGAAGATCTTTCCCCATGGAACGGTTGAGATAGGAGGGGAGCATTGTGGAGATTTTTAGGGTAATGGGCACCGTTTGAAGAAGTATATCCCGGGAGCTCCGGTGGATATGATTGCCCCACTTCACCTTGACTGAGACGCCCCGAACTTGGTCAAGCTAATGACCTTAAAGAAGCGCTTAATGGGAGGCAACCCATTGATAGACATCTTTCCCTTTTCGTTTTTGTTTTTGTTTTGATTTTTCTATTTTTGTGTGTTTTTGTGTGTTTGGAGTTTATGTGCTAGAGTCTAAGAAGCATGGAAGCCTTGCATAACATGTGGATTATGATGATGAGCCCCTCATTAGTTGTGGGTGGAGCGGACGCGGAACTTGGACAGGTAGCGGTGCCTAGCGCGGGTCCCGACGCCATAACGAACACCTAGAGCTCTCTACTATCGTTGATAGGATCATCCGCCATCAATTCACATGAGTGAACCAAAATACCGGAAAATCCGATTTTACATTGTGAGGACCATCTTTCACTCTTCTTTACTTGAATTGCATATTGGGGACCATGTGTTTCTAAGTATGGGGTGCAGTTTTCATGATCACTTGCAGGATTAGCATCTAGGATAGTTTCTTTTTGTCACATGTTTCATTAGTTTTTGCATTGTATATACATATTTCAAAAAATCCAAAAAAATCAGAAAATTTAAAAAATTTTAGTGCTTCTAAGATTGGGTATGATCCTTATGATGAGATTGTCTTGTGAATTGGGTATGATCCTTATGATGAGTACTTATCTTGAATCCCATGTGTGAATTGTGATCATGAATGTTTGCTTTGATTGGATTGAGGATTGAATGTCGAAATTACATGCTAGTTCTTGCACATCATTTAGTAGTGATTAAGGCAATTCATCTTTCTCTACTTCTCATCTTGATCATGTTGTTTGAGCACCTTAATTGATATAAAATTTGACCTCTTTTGACCCATCCGGGAATAGGAGCATGCTAGTGTGTTGATGTGTGTGAAAAGCAAGTGTGGGGTGAAGTTGTTGATGAAGGAATATGGTGAATGAAGTGCTGAATTTGTTGTGAAAAGTGTAGAAAAAATATAGGTTTGGGGACGTTGGTTTAAATGACGAGTAACTCGGCACTATTCAAATAATCGGATGTTTGTGCCTTGCCAAAGTCAAATAAACCGATATTCCTAACGAGCTTTGGTATGTGTGCCCGGTGTGGAGCTCCTCGAAAAATAAAAAAAGCCCGAGGCCCGCTAATCACCAAGGTTTTGGCTTTTGTACACCAATGCCATTGTCTCAAAAATAAGTGAAAGAAAAAGAAAAGAAAACAAAGAAAAGATGGAGAAAATATACACTTGTGGTGAAGTTAATCAAAAATGAAATTGTGGAATTAGTTCCTTTCCCGGATTAGCATCACATAACCTAAGAATTCCCACCTAATCACAACTTTTCTTAGCCTCTTCTTTCCTAAGTCCTTGTGACCTATTTGCATGTGTGTAATACTTAGTGATCTAGATTGGATATACTCATGATCATATTGGCTTCTTCATTTTTACCTTTCATGCATGCTTTCTAGTTAAGTATAATTGTCTTTCCGTGCCTTCATTTATTTTATGCATGATTGCTTGTCCATTTGCCATGAAACATGACTATGAAGGTGATCCAATATTAGAAGCACAATTCCAAAAAGATTTTGTTGTTTTTTTCTGCATGCATAAATCATGTCATCTCTTAGTCTATAGTTGGGACTTGCTCGGGGACGAGCAAACCTTAAGTATGGGGAATTTTGATAACACGATTTATGACGTTAGTTTAGGCATCCATTTAGATAGTTTTTTCCGTTATTCATGCATAGTTTAGCATTAGTTCGTGACGTTTACATTCAATACATTTATATTTGTCGAGATAGACGTCTACACAGACTTTTGCATGTTTTGTAGGTATTTTTGGAGCTTTTGGAGCTTAATCGATACATCCGAGGATCGTTCCTCGTGATGACACATATCCGGGCTCATTGGGAAGCAAGTTAGGAGAAAGGGAGAGCACATAGGACCATGTTGGTGCATGCCTTGCATCAAATCATGGCTCAACTATCAAAAGAGGATTGAAGCACCAAAACCACGGTCCACTGGTACTTCCACGGCCGTGGAATGGACCGTGATTCCCTCTGCACAGCCGGGACAATTGTCCCACGATCTCCATAACCGACTCTTGCAAATGGTGAAGGCTATAAGTACTCTTGCAGGCTGATTCTAAAGGGGGACCTCTCCTCTCTCACACACATTCTCTCCCATATTCTCTCATTTTGGATTGGACCTACTCTTGGAGGAGAAGAAACACTCTCATTTGGAGAAGAAGAAGAAGCACAATAGTCTCTTAGAGTTTCATAGTTTTTAGAGTGAGTTTGTTGGAAACATTTTCTAGGGTTGTAAGAAACGAATCGGACTTTCTTTTGAAGGGTTGTAAGTCTCTCTTTTAAAATTTATTCAGCCCGCTTTCTTGTTCTACTTGTTGTATCTCTCTTTCATATCATCCTCTTGATATGGACTTACATGATTGTATGCTTGATGAGTTTGACTATTGAGATGCATGTTGTTGGCTAAATAGATGTGATTCTAGGGTAAGGAAATGATGGTTATGGCTTGGACTATGATAGGATAGACTTAAACGTACCTTTGGATGATTTGCTTACTCGAACCTAGCCTGTTGCAAATCAGCCTGTTCTAGTAGGTTCCACGGCCGTGGAAGTGATGAACTGCCCGTGATTTCATCTGACTTGCTTGTACTGATAAATCTAAGTGTTAGGTTGTTAGATTGTTGAAATCCTAGTGTTTATTGAGCTAGATCTATCCTAGGGTGACCTAGTGTTAGCAACTAAGTGTGAGAAGAGACCTACCCGGTGATTCTTGCTCTTAGATAACGAAGATGATGAACTCTAGGTAGTAGTGAGCCTCATAAGCCGCTATTGGACTTAGTGTGCTAGGATTGATGTTTAGGACTTCCCTTCCCGAGACTTACCCGGTAAGGAGAGGTTAGATCCCTAGATCAAAATCCGGTTTGTGTAGAATTCCTGTACTTAGGCTCTTTGAGACTTACCCGGGGATGAGACCTAAGGAACGGACTAGTGGACCATGAGACCTACCCGGTGATTGATCCCGATTTAGAAACACCCACACCCAACATCCATTTGTTAATCCAAAGAATGACTAGATAGATTGAGTCCTATGCCATAACCGGAATTTCTAACCCTTAGAATCCGCTTTTCTCTCTTGATTACCTATCTCGTGTTTGTGTTTGTTTATTTACCTTGCTAGCTTAGTTAATTGTTAATCTTGCTGGATTTGTGATCTTTGATTGATCACCACAAAACCAATCCAAAAACATTGAGATTTTCATTTCATTATTTCTTTCTCTTTTCTTAGCCTAGATCAACAATATCCTTAGATACTAATTGATTCAATCTCACACTAGTCTTTGTGTTCGACCTCGGAATATTATCCTTACTACAAAACGACCCATACACTGTGGGTTCGCTAGGAGTAAGGAAAAATATATCGAGTTATAAATTTAAGACTTTTGCGTGTAACAATCTTAGCGTAACAATGATCGTCTCTGATCGAGATAGGCAATTTACCTCGAGTTTTTGGCAGCACATTTAGACTGCTTGGGGGACGAGTCTACACTTCACGACTACATTTCACCCCCGGACAGATGGTCAGTCCGAGAGGACCATCCAGACCCTTGAGGATATGCTGTGAGCTTGTGTGTTGGATTGGGGAGAGGGATGGTAAGATTACCTCCCATTGGTTTAGTTCTCATACAACAAAAACTATCATCCATCGATTGGGATGGCTCCATATGAGGCACTATATGGACGTAGGTGTCTTACACCCTTATGTTGGGATGAGCCTAGCAGTATTAGTGGTATAGCGCTAGAGAAGATTTAGGATGATATGGTTCGAGTAGCCCTGATCAGAGAGAGGATGCTGGTTGCACAGAGTCGCCATAAGTCATATGCAGATAGGAGGCGTCGACCTCTAGAGTTCAGAGTGGGAGCTCATGTCTAGCTGAGAGTATCTCCGACGCAAGGCGTCAAACGCTTTGACATAAAGGGGAAATTGAGTCCCCGTTATGTCGGTCCTTTTGTGATACTGGATAGAGGTGGGCGGACAGCCTACAGATTAGCATTGCCTCCGAGGTTAGAGGTTGTTCACCCTGTGTTTCATGTGTCTCAACTGAGGGAGTATATACCAGATTCGAGACACATCGTCAGTTATGATGACTTGGTGGTCGAGCTGGACCACACCTTTGTTGAGCATTAAATTGCAGTCCTAGAGCGAGGGTGAGACACCTGCGTTCGAAGGACATTCCCATGTTGAGGATACAGTTGTCGAGACGAGGACTTGAGGAGCCGACATGGGAGACTGAGTATAGTATCTAGAGGAACTATCTAGAGTTTTATGCTGAGATAGATACTCCTGTTGGATCATTGAGTAGATTTTATTGCTATCTTGGTGAGTATGTGATTATGTGCTTACATGCTTATATGCCTTGATGTGTTTATTTTCGTGCTAACTATGATGTGATATATGATCTTATTAGATCTTGATGTGCTAGCACGATTTATGATTATAGGTGGAGATGGTTCTTTCCTCCATGATATATGAGTATAATTAGGATTTAGCTGGAGATGGTTCTTTCCTCCACGCTACC
The DNA here is from genome assembly GCA_033239125.1 of Fagopyrum homotropicum. NCBI lineage: Eukaryota > Viridiplantae > Streptophyta > Magnoliopsida > Caryophyllales > Polygonaceae > Fagopyrum > Fagopyrum homotropicum. Next base: position 54,433,268 of record BSWB01000002.1, read on the forward strand.
TTGAAGGACATAGTCTCGTTGGAGATGTTTTTCCTCCATGCTTTGCATATGCGTATGATCTGACTAGAGATGTGCACCCTCTATGCCCTGTGATGTGAGTATGGCTAGGGATGTGATTCCTCTATGCCTTTGGGATAGTTATGATCTTGTGTTTCCAGAGTTGATGATTCCTCCATGCTTGTGTTTGAGGTTGTAGGTTGTTATAGGTTGTGACTTGTTGAATGGAGATGTGATGCCTCTGATAGAGAGAGTGATACCTCGGCATATGGGTCCCAGAGGATTTGGGATTTTTCATGTTTCGAGACGAAACTTGTTTTGAGGGGATGAGATGTAAGAGCCTTATTCTTGAGGTGCTGAGAGTTAGTACTGAGTGTGCAGGTTTGGCCTAAACCGCCCCTAGGTTTGTAGAGCCCGCCCTTACGGCCTTCCTAGTCCGCCCCTGCGCCACAATGATCCGTCCTTGCGGTTTGTGCTGTGTTGCAGCCGGTTTGTTGACTCTTGACCCGTGCTTTACCTCATCTTTCCTCAGTAAGTTTCTTCTCTCTCTCCTAATGAGGGTTTCACCTCTCTAACAACTTCATCTCCTACCTTACGCTCTTCTTCTCTTCTTCTTCTTCCCTCTTTGGATCTTCATCTTGATTTCCTTGTTTTTGTGACAGTTTTGAACTGAGATTGTTGTTGGTTTGTTGATGTTGATGATTGAGGACGTTGTTGTTCTTGTGTTGAGCCAGCCTTGAAGTTATGGTGAGGTTTCTTCCTCTGTTAGGTTACAACTTGGTGAGTTCTTCTTTCAACTCTTCCAATCTTTCTTCCTTCTTCCTTCATTCTTCTATTCTTCCTTCCTAGCTTAGATTCAAAAAGTTTGATCTTGTGGCAACCTTCATAGGCTTGGTTTGATGTATATATGTATGTATATGTATGTGCTTGGTTGCTGGACGTTGAAGAATTGATGAAAGGCAAGTGAAGGATCACAGAAAAGTCGAGGACGAGCCTCTGTTGTCCAGCTGCCTCTGCGCCTTGTGTCTAGCCACCCCTGCATGTGGTGTTGCCGCCCCTGCGCCTCCCTGACGTCCATCCTTGCTTTGCTCTTGGTCTGCAGGTGTGTCTTGATTCTAGGATTACCTATGGTTGGGATTGTCCCTTCCCTTCATAGTATGAGTGTGTAGTATCATGCTAGGTATAGATGAGAGTGTGATGATGATGTTATGATCATGTTATGCCTCGCACCACTTTGAGGATTAGGAGGTTGTGAGGTTTAGGTTGAGGATGATCCTATGGATCCCTTGGGTCTAGGTGTGACCCCTTTGATTGATAGGAGATTGATATATCTATATGCCTTGTTATTAGGCAGTGTCCCTCTCAAGATTGGAGGTTGATCATGTTTGTGATTGTAAGAGGTTGAGGTAAGTCCGTATGACTAACTTAGCTACCATCCTTATATTCAGTGTTTGCATGAGTGGTGTGTGTATTGTATGCTTGATATGTTAGCATGTGATGTCGATTATTACCGACCTATGTTTTATTGATAGCCCCATTACGTGGCAGTGATAAACTTTCCTGTTCATCCTATAAAGAGACTGAGAGGTTCTTTGACGTCAGGCCAGACTGGTTTAAAGGAAGGGCACAATCCACTCCCATAGGGTACATGAATTGTGTGACCGATACTACTTACAACGGGCCAGCAGTCCCAGAGGCAGGGATGATACGTTCCTCGTGTCACATAGTTTCATATATCTATATATATATGATTTTAGTGAATGACTATTATATAAAGATGATAAAATGGGTAAATGTCTGATAGCATAATTATGTGTTTATCTTTCATTACTTGTGCTTGAGCTTATACATTACCTTATATACGTTTGGTTAGCTAATGGTTTCATACCATGTTGTAGATGTCTTGCAGGATAGGAGAGTTGTTGAGTGATCAGGTAGGGTGACAGGCCGAGGACTCTCGAAAATTAGGTGGTTATGGTTTTGGGGATGATGTTTCCCTCCTCCGTGAGGATGATGTTTTGTATACCTCTTGTGTGAGGATGATGTTTTATACTTGGCTATGATTTCGTATACCTTTTGATGTACAGTTTTATACAGTTTTATGTATTTGTTTTAAATCTATCAATGCCATGCTCTAAGGTCCAGTGAACTTGTTGTCAGGCTAAGGTCAGGATCCACTGTGAGATCCTAGCCCAATGTGGCATCCCGAGTTCCGCGGGTTTGGGGTGTTACACTTTTTGTCAAACCTTTAGGAGAAGGAGACTTGCAGCCGTCGGAGAAGTTCCCTACCCGGAGCCCTTGCTGCCTCCCTTTTCTGCTTTTATCGCGCATCCATCAGCAACCAAGGAGAAAGATCCTGCCGACATCCTCGCCTAGCCGCCGTAGAAGGGAGCCACTGCCGCCGCCTTAGAGCTCTTGCAAGCCATCTGGGTTGCCGCCCCTGCGTTGTCTACCCTGCCTCCACGCCGCCGCCATCTGAAGTTGAACGAGTTTGAAACCCTTCTTGAAATTAAATCGGGGGCCGCTCTATTTTGTTATAATTACAAAATGTTCCTAGATTTCTCATTTTCATTTATGGCACAACATTTCCGTTATTACACATTTTGCCCTTGCAAAGTTAATTAAAATTTATGGCCCAGTTTTTGGATTGTTGTATTTATGCCCTCTGTTGGGTCATTTTCAGAATATTCCCTATTAGTATATTTTTCAGAAAATGCCCAAGGTTTAATTAAGGATGATGACCCATATTAATGAAATTGTATAATTTGCCCCGGAAAACGTGCTTGCGGCTTTTAACCTTGGAATTTAATTACACGGATATTCTTAAATTTATATATACTATATATTATGCCTTCGTCGGATTAATTTTGGTTTATTGCTCATAGAATTAGTTGCGGATTATGACCCATATTTTATATATTGGATAATTTACCCGGAAAGTATTTTTGAGATTTTAACTTTGTTTTTAGTACGGGGTTTATTCTAATTTTTATATACATTATAAACTATGCCCAAATGTAGCGTTATGCTAAATTTGTTTCGTTTAGTGCTAGGTTGGGAAGCACCCCGATAAAGGCTAACAAATCCATACTCGACATCCGTATATCGTCTTTCGCCTTTGACCTCGTGTGAGTATATTTTTCCTCGATCTAGTTATGCTTGGTGGTAGAATCATGCTAGGTTGGATCTAGATAAACTTAGAGTGAATGCCAAGTACTGGCCTTGAACCTTATGTTTGTGTAAACGGTTTATGAGATTTGTTGAGTTATTTTTCATACGATCTTAGGATGATCTTCGAGACTAGAAGTTGGAACTAGCATTCTTGGGTTGTGACCTCATATAGGTTTTGCAGACTAGAAGTCCGAAAGCTTCTAGCATATCAGTTAGTTATTGATAATGTGCCTTGTTTGGTAAGGCGTTGAGCGTCTTCCTTCGGTAAGCTGAGTGAGGATTTATTTGAGTTACCTTTGAGACGAGGTAAGTCTACGGAGATACTTAGCTTGGTGCGATGTATGAGTATGAAGCATGATGGTGGTGTGTGTTTATATTGTGATAAAGATTAACTGGCTTAGGAAGACCACGTTTATTGCTTGTATTATGGTCCAAGTCTATGATAACCGGGCGGTGACCACTTGTCCAGTCCCAAATGGGGTGACTGAGAGGTGCCTTACGACCAGTCCAACAGGTGATGCTAATTCACATCACGTACAAAGCTTTTTTGTGAAAGGGGATAAGGGATAGATTGTTATGATTCTCGTGTCACAATATAAATGGAATTAGTAAAGGGATAACGTAATGGAAGATAATAAATCAGACTTGTGTGCTACCATGCTATTTGCTTATATTCTATTATATGTGTGTGTGCCTTTACTATTCTTTTTACGCTTATAATGCTAGCTAACTGTTTTATGCCGCCTAGTAGATGCCTTGCAGATTAGGGACGCTGCCGAGTGATCCGGAGGATTGGGGAGCGGGGTTCCGTACATTTACGATGTGTTGGTTTGTATTTTTTGTGGTTTTCGTTTTGAAAACTTTATTGTCATTTTGTAAGAACTTGGTTGGAGTCCTTCCTTTGTATCTTTCGGATCATATTTTACATTGCATTAAAGGCTACTTCGGTTTTTACTATTTTGTCTTGTTGTAAGATCCGGTGAAATTATTGTCAGACCAAGGATCGGGGCCCATTGTGAGGTCTCCTCCCGCAGCATCCCGAGTCCCGCGGATTCGGGGTGTTACAGTATGGTATCAGAGCCCTAGATTGACAATAATGGCACTTGAAATCTTCTAAAGGCCGAATAGTTAAATAAATAGAACCGCAAGGGGTATGACTTTTGAAAACAATTTCGTTTTCAAAATCATGTGAATGAGTCGGGTTGTGATAGAATGTATGGGACCACCACTCCTACCGCGGACCTCGGCGACTTACTTTATTCTAATATTGTGATATGTATATATATGTGGATTATAGTTATGTTTCTCGACCTTGTATATTGTAGTGGATTTCCTGGATTCGATGTTATAGTAGTATTTAACATAGCACTAATGTATAGTTACATGGATATATTTATACGGTATGCTAGTATCACATTAGTAATAGTGGACCTTATAGTTAAGATGATATAAAGCTATCATCGCCCCTTGGACAACGCCGTTTTTCTTTGGATAGTGTACATACGTAGGTGAGTATGCTCAAGTTATCGAGACGAGCATCACTTTCTAGTGAACACCTTTGTGATACATCGGACTCCTTTAAGGAACGTCAAAGCAACCATGTAAAGACTAGATATGACAACAACTGCAAGGACAAACAAATAGAAAGGAACCTCGTGTCAACTTAAAAACAAAACCGAGATGGAAGCTATACAAGTAAGGGAGCGACATGAAGATGCGGTAATGGTTATGAGGAAGCAATGATTGAGCAACAATGAAGCAAAATAGAGACAACAAAGTTAAGGTTCTTCCAAGAGAACACGTTGATAAACTAAAGATGCGAATTGTTCGCTCCAATAGGTGTATGCGCAAATACGCTTTATATTTATATCCAAGAATAAAGCCTGACGATAGCGAACCCGCAGTGTACGGATCAATCATAGTATGGGCTGATATTCCGGAGTCGAACTTAGGAAATCGGTGAGAACAAAGAAGTAAAGGTAATCCAACTTGGGTAGCAACCAAAATAGTGAATACAATAAAGCATATAGAAGCAATAATAATGGGAATCAGATTCTAAAGATCCAAGTATCCGGTGGCGGTGTTCGATTCAAGATATCTAAAGAGGTGTACGGACAGAGGTGGATAGCAAAGTTATATATATTCTTCTATAGGATGTCGTCCGGTGAAGATTCAACTTCCTTTTATCCCAACCAAAGGATTCCACTTAACAGATGTTGAGTCTCGTCAAGAAGAGGTCATATGGATAGGATTCAACTCTCATACCAAACCAAAACCCAAGGAAAAGAAAGACAAAGGCAAACGCTATGACACTCATCACCTAATATATGGTTTTGAATCCCCTATTACCTAAAACTCGTAAACACTCACAATATAGTAACGATAAGGGTTAGAAAGGGTTCACAAAGGTAGGATTTAAGCAATCTTAAACTTTGGATAAAGACAAAAGCGAAACGTGCAAAATAGAGGAAACCACGGCCAGATCTTGGGAAACAAATATCTAAGGCGGAATCAAGAACTTCTTCAATCTCCTCCAATGGTGAAGCAATCCTTTCCGAAGTATGGAAGTGAATCCAAGTACGTCCAGCATCGTCAGAATCCAAAACCGTGCCGAAAAGCAGGTCTAGAGCGAGCTACTCCGTGTATAGCATGATATGTTAAATGCAGCCTTCAATCTCCTTTTATAAAATAAAATTAGGTTAAAAGTCTCCTTCCTTTCTTGTTGACGTGTCAATTACCGTAACGATCTTTTCAGAAGAAAACCACCTGTGACATCACAAAACCATGGCCGTGGTTCCTCCCGTGGCGACTCTCGACCTTCCTTTCAACATGTGAAATTCAATAAATTATGAAAACCCCGGCCGTGCAACTTCCTTCTTGGATGTGGTTCTTCCTTTTCGACGTTTTTCTCCCTTTCTTCACTTCATACTCCTTCCTATGATGTTCCAATGCTACCTAATGAGTTCCTTACCGACCAATGTTCAGTAAACGCTCCCTTTCTACTCCATTTCTGCTTCAATTCACCTAAAATCACAACAAAGCTTGTGTAGATCTCGATTCCAAGATAATACGTGAATATGCTCGATAAAATCTATGAATGTATGCCCATATACTCAAAGGAAAGGGAAAAACTACCTATATGCTTAACTAAGCTACGTCATATTTCATTCTATCAAAATACCCCATACTTTCCTCTTACTTGTCCCCGAGCAAGGTTCAAATCTAGAATACAAAGATGTATGAAATATGAATGCATAGACAAGGAAAAACACAATATTTTTGGATTAGTGCTTCTATTCAAAGATCGCCCTCCACACTTGTTTCATAGCTTTCCGAAAACCGTTATGTGAACAAAAAGATTCTTGTCTTGAGAAGAACAATCACATCTTGCAAAAGTTTCAAAACAAGCATCATAACATGAAGCAAAATCAAAATCAATAATCGCAAATATCCAATTTGGACTACAAAGCCAAAACAATAATCTCAAAGATCTTAAGGTCTTTCAAACGAAGGCCAAGAAACGTGTTAGGGTGGGATATGTATAGGAGATGTGGTGAAAAATCCGGGAAAGAGGACAATAACATCACAAAATTTTCAACCACACTTCAACTTTTACCAATGAGGGCTTTGCTCTTCTTTTTAGCATATAATTTTTCGAATTTACTTTTTCTGAGATAAAGGACAGAGGTGAACAATAACCGAAGCCTAGGAAATTAGCAGTAACTCAATTTTTTGAGTTTGCTCAAACCGTGATGCGCATATAATGACTCGTTAATAATATCGCTCAATCCGACTTTGACAAGACACAAATACCAGGCTATGTGAATGGTGCCGAGTTACTCGTCATCATGATTAACTTCCCCAAACCTATTTTCTAACCCATGTCACCACTTTCAACATCAAACATCACGTTTTCGTGCAATTGCATCCTATTCGTGAGGAGCTAAAAGGTGATCAAAAAGAAGAAAGGAATCAAAACCGAAATTCCTTAATCATATTAATAAGAAGTGCAAGAACTTATAAAGCTGTAAGAGCCTATTTGCTGAGTTGCTGAGATGAGTGTTGAGGACCTAGTTTTAGCCTAATCCGCCCCTGCGTGACCCAAAGGCCACCATTGCGGTTTTCCTGGGCCGCACCTGCGCCTCATAGGGTCCGTCCCTGCGGCTCTGTGTGGCTGCAGTCGTCTTTGTTGACCCTTTGACCCGTTCTTTAACCTTTTCCTCCCTTTATAAGCTTCTTCTCTTTCCTTCCTGATGAGGGTTCTTCATTGTAGCTCCATCTCTCTCCCTACGTTCATCTTCTCCTCTCTTCATCCTTCCATCTTTTCTTCTCTTCACTTATCTAGCTTAGATCCCCTTAGGTTTGGATTTTGTTCCAGCCATTTTTTGCATATGTCGATGCATATTTATGTGGGTTTCTATATGTATATGTGTCGGATGAAGAAGGAGAGAAGGAATCGTGAGAAGAAGTGAAGAAGGGGCTGACTTGGTGTCCACTACTGTCCAGACGCACCTGCGCCACTTGCAGCCGCCCCTGCGCCGGCCAAGGTCCGCCCTAGCACCTCCTGCAGCTGTCTTGTGACCACCTGCAGTCCAGCCTTGTGTTGGCCTTGCTTTGCAGGTGTGTGTTGTTTCTAGGCTTTCTTTAGGATGTCTTTGTTCACTCCTTTCCTAGTGTGAGTTCATAGGATCATGCTAGGTGTATGAGGATGTGAAATGATGATGTTATGATCGATATATGCCTTGTACGGCTTTAAGGACTTAGGTTGATCTTGGTTGAGGATTTTAGATTTAGTATGATCCCTATGGATCATTTTGGGTCTAGGTGTGACCCTTGTGTTGATAGGAGATTGATATATCTCTTTATGCCTTGTCTATAGGCTGTGTTGTCCCTCCGGCGTTGAGATGATCGAGTTGTGGTTTAGCATTGTACGAGGTTGAGGTAAGTCCATAGAACTTACTTAGCTACCATGCATCCCTATATTGGGTGTTTGCATGTGTGGTGTGTGCATTATATGTTTGTTGTGATAGCATGAGATGTCGTTATTACCGACCTATGTTTTATTGATTGCCCCGTATGCGTGGTTGTGATAACATTTCCCTTTCATCCCGCCGTGGAGTCTGGGAGGTTCTTTGACGTCAGGCCAGACTGACTTTACAGGAAGCGCGCAATCCACTCCCATAGGGTAGACATATTGTGTGACCGATACTAGTACAGCTGCTAGCAGGCCCAGAGGCGAGGATGTATCGGTCCTCGTGTCACATACTTTCATTTATCTATATATACACGATTCGAGTGGATGACTATTATATTAAGATGATAAATGGGTAAATGTGTGATAGCATGTTGATGTGTTTATCTTTCCATGATTGTGTTTGTGCTTATGCATTAGCTTATATATGCATGGTTAGCTAATGGTTTTATACCATGTTGTAGATTCCCTACAGGATAGGCGTGCTGCTGAGTGATCTAGGTGGGTGGTTGTGGTCTTTTGTGGTGTTTATGTTTCCCTCCTGAGTGAGGATGATCTTTTGGTACCTCTTGTGTGAGGATGATGTTGTCTATACTCTGCTATGATGTTGTTACCTTTTGGTTGTACAGTTTATACATCTTTATGTATTTGTTTTGTATATGTCAGTGCCATGTTGTAAGGTCCAGTGAACTTGTTGTCAGGCTAGGGTCAGGATTCACAATGAGATCCTAGCCCAATGCGACACTCCGAGTCCCGCGGATTTCGGGTGTACAAAAGCGGTTTCAACTTTTAAATTCTCAACATGATTTAGATCAAATTCCAAATTATCAAACTTGCAAGCAAATTCAACAAAACATTCAAATCCTTCACAATTCACAATTCATTCTAAACACATAAAAATTATCAAAAATCCAATTCACAAGTAATTTTCTTCATTGAGGTCATCTTCAATCCTAGAAGCAAAAAAATTATAAACTTTTTCTTTTTTTTTTTGGTTTTTTCAAAGCTATCGAATGCAATGCAATAACGAAACATGTGATAAAGAAAATGAAAGATGCAAAGTACGATGAAATAACAAACAAGCAAGTATCAGAAAGTTATTACAGACCATATTATTCAACCACCCCATACTTGAACCACACGTTGTCCCCAACGAGCAATCAAAGTAGAGGTAAAAGTACAGAAAATCAAAGTTCGATAAAGCTGCTAAGGAGTGAATGTCATGATCAAAGCGGAGGTGGGAACGGATGCCATGTCGGGTCATATGGGCGGATGAACTGGGCATGATAGAGGTCCCTCATCATCTATTGCCCCTCCTCTATGGTGTCTAGGCGGTTGACCATGCTATCCATCCTCTCCTACAATCCTGTGAGCCATGGAGGCTGCTCTTCGAACCATGTAGGGCACTCTGAAGTGGTAGCTCGTCGCGAGGAAGGACTAGCTCGTGGATGACGGGCGGTGGACCTCCTAGGAGGCTCGTCTACAATGATCCGAGGTTGGACGGTTTTGTAAGCTTTCTTATGCTCTTCTACTATGAGGGGGAGTCTAGGAGGTGGTGGTTGTTGTTGTGGGGGTTGTGGTGGTGGTGATGCGGTTGAGGAAGAGGCTCCCTTACTCTATTTGAACAAATTACGGCCACTTCTACGCAAACTGTCCATAACTGGCAAAACCATGGCCAGATCTTCCAAAACCACGGTCGTGGAAATCAAGAACACCCCGTGGATATTGTCGATTTTTCAGAAAGCGACAACAACTAGAAGCAAAATCAACAACCGCAGTCCTAGGCTATTTCTACTTTCGATTTCGTCCAGTTCTCTAGCAAATCTTCAACCAAATTGAAAGAATCAAACCAAGATCAAGTTTAGAGAAAAACCTATATTTTTGGATTGAGAAATCCAAAATACTTGTTGATTTCTTGTCCGTTTGTGCTGTTTGAGCATAGAATCTTCAAGAGAATGATGAGGGCTTCGATTTGGGAAGAAGAATCGTTGCAATCGGTTGTCGGATGCGAAGAACGGGGCCGGGGTTAGGGGTCCGCAATTTCCGCTGTTAGGGCGTGGTTTTGGGGATTTTTTCTTGCAGCCTTAGCGAAGGCGCCCGTATTAATGTTCGTTGAAATTTGGAAACCACGGCCCCCTGGAAAAACCATGGGCGTGAAACCTACCGTGATGCCTCTCGACTTGTGTTTCCACGTCCAAAATAACAGAACCACGGCCGTGGAAACCTATTTTTACCCGTGGAATCTCTTTTTACGTCCTTCTTTGACAATTCTGACTTTGCTATTCTTCCTCACATGTTTTTGGATATTTCCTAGTTCCTGTTATCCAAAGACACAAGACAAACCAGGGACGAACAAACGAAAACAACAAAACAAACTATCTAAGCTAATCTAAGCTAATATAAGAAAAAGGGAAAAGAAGCAATACCTTGGGTTTCCTCTCAAGAAGCGCTTTGTTTAAGGTCCCTAGCTAGACCAATCTTTTTGTTGCTTAAGTGAGAAGGATTGGTGCAATCTCCTCAATCGGAACCTCCGGTATGTATTTCTGTAGTCGTTCGCCATTTACCCTGAAAGCTCCGCATTGTTCACCCCATACTTCAACTGCACCATGGGGGGAAATATGTTTTATTACAAATGGTCTGGTCCAACGAGATTTCAACTTACCGGGAAATAGACAAAGACGGGAGTTGAAGAGAAGGACAAGATCGCCATCTTTCAAATCTTTTGGAATCTAACTTTCGTTTTGCCTTTTCTTCCATTTTTTCCTGTAAGGTGCACATACTTGAATGCGCTCGTCACCTTGTTATGGTTTCTCGAACCATCTCTAGATGTTTCTAAGGACGGAGAAAAGGTGAAACAATGTTTAAGAATGTTTTTAAGAAGAGGGAAAGGGGAATCGGGAACTCTAGATTCCACGGTTTCATTGCTACTTCCACGGTCGTGGAACCAACCGTGGCGTCTCTCGACTTGTCTTTCCACGGGTGATTTAATGCAAACCATGCCCGTGGAACCTTGACCTTTTCCGTGGTTTTAGCCAATGTTCGAGTCTTTCCACTCTTTCTCCACAATGCTCTTTCTCTTGCCCCTTTATGCTAGAATGTTGGGTGATATGGAATTCACTGTCTCCTTTAATTCTTCTACTTGGAGAGAAAACTCAATATCTCCCCCCACTCCAATATTGAAAGATAGCTTGGTATTTTTTAAATCGATTTGACAACTAAAAGTTGCTAGGAAAGGTCTCCCAAGAATGATTGGCGTTGTATAATCTGCAGAAATGTCCATAACCACAAACTCTATAGGAATGTAAAACTTACATAGTCGTAGGAGAATGTCCTCTAATATGCCAACAAGTACGGTGGTGGATCTATCGGTCATGTGGAGTTTTATCTTTACCGTTCTAGGCTCTCCTAAACCAACCTTCTCACACAACGCAAGCGGGACAACGCTCACGCTTGCTCCAAGATCGCAAAGTGCATTGTACGTGCCTTCTCCAACTACAATGGAAACACAAAATGAACCCGGATCCTTTATCTTGGTTAGCATCTTTTCCGTCATCGTTTTGATGAGTTCCGATTACTCGGAGGTCATCTTCACTTCACCATAATACTCTAGCTTCCTCTTGTTCAAGAGGATTTCAAACAAGAACTTCCCATAAGCCAGCATACCAAAAATTGCATCAATAAAAGGTATTTTAATATGCAGTTTGCTCATGAGTTCAATGAACTTACCGAAGTGTTTATCAAGATGCACTCTCGCTCTTTTTTGTGGAAATGGAAGTGGAGGTTTGTAGGTTTGAAGAGGAACGTGAACGACGACCTTCTCCTTTTCTTTCTCAGCTGAAACCTTGACATCCACGGCCTACTCTCCCTTATCACTCGTCTTTGGTTCATGATTAGTGGTCTTTGCGCCAATCCTTGTTGTGATCGACATCACTTGCCCTTTCGGATTATCTTCAGTTTTTCCTGGAAGCCTCCCTTGATCTTTAGGAGCTTCTCCGGCCTTACTAAACACTTGATTTTTTAAGGCTTTTTGTTCCTTAAAAATCTAAGTGACGAAACTCTCTAATCCTTGCATCTTCCACATCAAGGCTTCAATCATCGCTTCAAGCTTATCCCGTGCTGGCTGGCTCTAACTTGATAAAGCTTGTCCCTGACTTCTCAAAGGAATAGAGGAAGAAGAAGGAGGGGTTAGTGAATCTTCGGCATGGGAAAAAGGATTACCGGAATTTTGTTGATTTGATCTCCAATTGTTGTTGTAGTTCCGGTTGTTATTCCAATTGTTGTTCCTATTCCCTTATTGGTTTCCTCTTCCAACATAGCCCATATCTTGCTCCTTGGGCTGTTTCACATGAGCTGTCAAAAGGTCTTTCAAGGCCTTCATTTCGCTATTCAAATCATTCAGCAACTTGACACTAGAGGCGGTAACATTCAGCACCGGAGTTCTTTACCTTTGACTCCCCGCTTCCTCACCTCGATGCGAGTACTTCTCAATTAGGAGAGTTTGTTTCTCAACAAATTCCCACGCCTTATCTACCGGCTTGCCCATAAAAGTTCCACCTGAAAGTGATTGTAGCTTGAATTGCGCTTCCGCATCCAACCCCTTGAAGTAGATCACAAGGAAATCAATCTTTGGAATCCCATGGTGTGGGCAATCTAATAAGAGGTCTTCGAACCTTTCCCATGAGGTGAAGAGACTTTCACCACTCTTCATCACAAATGCATTGATCCTAGCTCTAAATTCCTCCGTTTTTTAGGGCGGAAAGAATTTAGTAAGGAACTCCGCTGTCATATCTTCCCACGTGTTCACTCTTCCCGTTGGAAGTGATTGGTACCATGCTAGTGTTTTATCCTTCAAAGAGAAAAAGAAAACAAGCAACTTATAATTGTTATTCTCGCACCTGGAAGGTTTCAATCCATCAAGATCTCATAATTCTGAAGATGTTGATGGGGTGACTCTTTCTCCATTCCTCCAAAGCGATTCTGCTGTATCATAGTAATCACTTGTTGTCTAAACTCGTAGTCAAGATCAGCTGGATCTTCCAAATGCACGCCCGGACGGCGAGCTTGCTGGACCGGATCCATCCCTTGCCCAAGTGTTTTTGGAAAACCCGCAAACGGATCAGCTAGTTCTACTCTTGGTGGAGGTGGCGGTGGCACATGAACTGGTGGCGGTAAGACGTTGACGGGTGCTGGTGGAGGTGGAGTAAGCACAACTCTATCATTCGCGTATATCTCTTGATTTGCAAGCCAGATTTGTGCTACCACATCAGCCATGTCGGCTTGAAGTTCTTATAGAGTAGCTTGATCAGCTATCTCTTTCCTCAAGGCTTCTTCTTGTTGCCTTATCTGATCTTGAGTTGCGGCTAATTCAGCTCTAAGATCCTCCAACTCTTGATTATTGTTAGTGGCCATCTTCTTAGCCTCTCTTAACTTCTTCTTGTAAGTCTTTTCCTGTTCAGGATCGTAAGGAACAACTTCTTTACCGGTTCGCGTTCTTCGCATAAACCTAAGAAAGATCTGCAAGAACGCTCAGCAAGAGTAGTCAGTAGCAAAGCAAGAAGCTACCAAGCTAGACAACTGTGCACTGGATTAGTCTTGACCAATTCCCCGGCAATGGCGCCAAAAACTTGTTCGCTCCAAAAGGTGTGTGCGCAAATAAGATTTATATTTATATGCAAGAATTAAGCCTAACGTTAGCGAACACGTAGTGTACGGATCAATCGTAGTATGGGCTGATATTCCCGAGTCGAACTCAGGAAATCGGTGAAAACAAAGCAGTAAAGGTAATCCACCCTTGGTAGCAACCAAAGCAATGAATAAAATAAAGCATATAGAAGCAAGAATAATGGGAATCAGATTCTAAAGATCCAAGTATCCGGTTGGGGTGTTCGATTCGAGATATCTAAAGAGGTGTACGGACAGAGCTGGATAGCAAAGTTATGTATATTCTTCTGTAGGATATCGTCCGGTGAAGATCCAACTTCCTTTTGTCCCAACCAAAGGATTCAACTTAACGGATGTTGAGTCTCGTCAAAGTCATATGGATAGGATTCAACTCTCATACCAAACCAAAATCCAAGGAAAAGAAAGACAAAGGCAAAGGCTATGACACTCCTCACCTAATATAGGGTATTGAATCCCCTATCACCTAAAACTCGTAAACACTCATGTAAGACCCGAGGTCTTAGCGATGTTGTCCCCATGCCAACCATGCTCGTGCTGAATACTTCCAAAGGAGGTCACCCATCCTGAAATTTCTCCTGCACGAACACGCTTAACTCTAGAGTTATTTGTCCTCACTCTACAAGTGCAAAAGAAGAATTCTTGTGGAGATGGGATTCATACCCATCCTTATTAGTCAATCACAAATCCCCATTCAAATGATGCGGGATGACAGTTATACGGGATGTTACAATCTCCCCCACTTAAACTCTTGACGTACACATAGGCCAAGGACCGTCCACCAAGCCAAGTGACCGCCTAGTATAGCAAGCACACTCGTAACTCAGGGTTAGCTCTGATACCATATGTAAAACCTGAGGTCTTAGAGACGTTGTCCCCATGCCAACATGCTCGCGCAGAAAACTTCCGAAGAGGTCACCCATCCTGAAAATTCTCCTTCACGAGCACGCTTAACTCCAGAGTTATTTGTTCTCACTCTACCACTGAAAAAGAAGAATTCTTGTTGATATGGGTAGCAACCCATCCTTATAAGTCAATCACAAATCCCCATTCAAATGTTGTGGGATGATAATTTTACATGATGTTACACAATTCTTATGCTCCACAACTCCATTCTATTGAGGAGTTCTATGAGCTGAAAAGTTATGTGATGTAACGCCTTTTTTATCAGGTACGTTCTCGATATTTATTTTATCGGTATTTTTAATAACTTAAATATTTTTTACAAGTATTTTCACATTCTAAATTAAATTTTTATGAGTTTATATATTTTCCGTATTTTTATTTTACGGAATAGTTCGGAAATTTTTTCCGTTCCGAAATCCCGTTTCGATTTATTTTTTTTTTATCGAGTTTAGACATTTCCATAATTTCCCATTTATTTATTTTCTTCTATTTTCTTTCTTCCTATGCTTCACTTTCGACCCTTCGCCCCTCATGAATTGAAATGCTACAGTGACTTGATGTGCTGCCTCATCCTTCTACCTCTCCTGACCCCTCATGAATTGAAATGCTACAGTGACTTGATGTGCTGTTTCATCTCAACCCCCTTCAGTGCCTTCTCTTGCAACCCAGTTGCAGCCTCCCATCACTCCATCCAACCTTTTCTATCACCTCTCTGTTCGCCACTTAGCATGCGTGCAAATAAGCTTTAAATTTATAAAACTAGAAATCAAGCAAGCGAACCCGCAGTGTACGGATCGACGTAGTTAAGCAAGAATTCTAGAGTATCGAACACAGGGATTTGGGGGGTTAAATCCAATTATAGAATTGTCAAGAAAGTAAATGTGTGAGCTTTGTAAATTATTGGGAAAACAACAATCCTAAAGATCCAGGAATCCAGTTGTAGCAATCGATTCAAGATATACTAAAGATATAAGGACAAAATAGAGGTTTGCAAAGGTATACGAATGTAAAGCAATGTACGGTGAAGTTCCAAGGCTTTATATGACTCAACTAAGGACACTCTCTATAAAGGTTGTTGAGGCTTCAGTATAGAAAGGATCTTAAAGGTAAGAATTAATATCAAATACCCAAACTTGTAATGCAAGGATCAAGACCAACTAAACCGATTAAGGTTGTGACACTCGGAATCGAGGTAGAGGTTGTTGAGACTTCACTACCACCTAGAAAAGGCAATCCAAGACTAATTTAAAGCAAATCTTTAAATTTGGATTAAATTTAAAGCAAGGTTCGTAAACTAAGGGAAATTACGGGTGAATCTTGAGATTCCACGGCCGTGGAACTCAAGAACATACCGTGATTTTGGTTCGTCAACGATTCTCTCTAACTCTCAGGGTCCAATCTGTTTACGATCGATCTATCATCATCTAAGCCACAACTATGAACCTTTCACCTTAGAATTGCTAAAGGGTTTTAGCCAACAACAGTCATTATGATATCAATTTCAAGATTTAAAAGAATGAAAGATGAAAACCTTCGAAAACCATGAATAAATCTCAAATCAATCTCAAATCCACAAAGAAGAACAATGATGTAAGTAGATTCAGAATAACACAAACAATCACAATCCTTGATAAGAACGAAGAACGTGATGTCAATCCGTCTTCTAATCAAACCTAAGGATAAAAGACGTAATCTCCGTACGTCCAATGAAACCCTCAATGCGCGGAAGCAAATCTCCAAGCGATGATGCTCTCAACGTGATCTAAGCGGAGGCGTAAGCGGAAGTCTAAGCAGAGGTGACGGAATCTCTCTCTTCCCGTCCTTTTATAGGGCAAGATAAAATATGAGTCCAGCCCATTGCGTAAAAGATCATGGCTTTAAGTTGTACGTTAAAAGATCGTCAGAATCACGGTTTCCTAAGATTCCACGCCCGTGGTTTAGAGCGTGGAATTTCATCACGGTTTGTCACAACTTCCACGACCCTGTAACTTGCTGGAATGCTCCACGCTTGTGTTGCCGAAGTTCCACGGCCGTGGTTTAGTGCGTGGACTCTAATACGGCCGTATTTTAGGGCGTGGAACGTCGAATGCTTGTAATTCTCCTTTGTTTTGTGTCATTCTTCATCCTAGCATCTTCCTTAGCTCCTAGTGATGTCCTCAATCCTTGGACATGCTCAATCCATCTCCATTCTCCCTTGATTCGTCCTGTTTTAGCTCTTATTTGCCTATAATCAACAGAAAGCTTATGTAGACCTCTATATCGACAATATAGACAAACTAACTCACAATTGCTTCAATGTTTTATCAATAAACACCAATATAGATGAAATACACTTAGAAAACGTGCCTAAAATATCACAATATTTCATGCTAACACTCTCCCCTCTGTGTCGCAAGGGATGCCGCCGGAGAAGGAGCCCTACCTCGCGTGCTCGCCGCCATCGGAGCTGTCGAAGCAAGATAGCGCGTCGAAAAAATTTGCGCCCTTAATCCAGTACCACGCTGAAAGAAGCGTTCGAACCGAGCCGCCGGAGACCGAGGTTGTTGTCGCCGTGTGCTCCTCTCCTCTACAACGCCGATGCTTCTGTTCCCTTTCGTCTCTCCTCCGCCGGCGAGAGTAGCAGCCCCGAAGGGACGCCGGAGAAGGCTCCCAGCACCACCACTGGATGAGGTTGTGTCTCAACCTCCACCTTTATCTTCTTCCTTGTTCTTCCCCGCCGCAAGACACCGGGAGTCGCCACCTGTGTCACCGGAGAGGTTTCCATCTTCCTCGCCACTGGCCACCATCGAAGCCGCCGTAGATGGCCCCTTGTCTGCGCCCTCTCTCAGCAGCCATTAAAGGGTTAAAAACCCTACCTCAACAATTCAAATTGGGGCCCTCCCTTTTTGGTTAATTACTATTATGGCCCAATTTTTCTTTGTTATTGCTGTTATGACCCAAAGTTTTGGAAGTTAACAAATATGCCCTCATTGGATTAATTACAGATTTGGACTCATGTTTCTTGATTATCAAAAATATACCCCTGTGCATATTAATTGCAGTTTCGGCCCTATGTTTTTGAAATGTGCAAGATTTGACCTTGTAAATAAATTATGATTTTGGTCCAAAGAGTTATTTTCGTAAAATAGCTTAAGTTCTTGAGTTCAATATTTATGGCCCGGAGATTTACTTATGGTTTATGACCCATAGTTTTGGAACAGTATATTTTGCCCCGGAAAATGGATTAGCGGTTTGGAACCTTGGATTTTGATTACGAGATATTCTTATGTTGAAATGCTTTATTTTACGCCTTAGTGGATTTGAATTCGATTTATGACTCAAAGTATCAATTGCGGTTTTACTACCAAGTTCCTAGAATTTCATATTTATGCCCGGGAAGGTTTTTGTGAATTGTAATGTGGGCTTTTGAAACCAAGTTTTTCCTTAGATTTCTATTTTAAATCTTCCATTCAAATTTAGCGTATTAGCTAAATTTTTTTAGCTTTGGTTTTAGGTTCGGAAGCGCCGGTAAAGACCAACGAATCCATCCTCGACATCCTTCTATCGTGTTCCGCCTTTTTGGCATCGCGTGAGTGCCTCCTTCCTCGATCTAGTTATATTTAGTATTAGTATCATGTTAGTTTGGATAATCTAGCATAACTTAGAGTGAATACCAAGTAGTGGTTGTGGACCTTAGGTGAGTGTTTGAGGATTGTGAAAAGTTTTATGACTTAAGGTGTTGATGTCACTTTGTGAGGCTTGTGAGGTTTGAGAATTTGAGTATATGGTTGTTGAGTTTATGGGCTATGATATGTTTATCCTAGCATGGTGTTGTCACCGTTGAGTTTGTTTTGACTAGGCATGTTATCCTAGTTGCGTTGTGAGCTATGATCTTGTGAGATCCGAGGGTTTAAAAGTCTTAGGACTTCTAGCTTGTGTTGAGTGTGATGTGAGCATGAAGGATTCTAGGATGCGGTCCTAGAATTGAGAGTCAAATAGTCTTGCGTAGATCATATGTATAGAAGTCTAAGACTTCTATTGTGAGTGAGTTGGTGTTGATATAATTATCTTCTTGTGAGCAGGTTATGGGCTTCCTCCCTAAGGAAGCGAGGGTGTTGTGTGTTGAGTGTGGTTACGAGGTAAGTCTCCGGAATTACTTAGCTCGTATTCCTTGTATTAGCATTGATGTGTATTTGGTGGTGTGTGTTTATTCTTTATTGTTTATAACAACTAAACTGGAAATAGGATTACCGACCTTTATATATTATTTGGCCCAAGTGTATGATAACGGGCGGTGACAACTTGTCTAGCTCTTGCGTAGAGTTAGGAGGTTCTTGGCGACTAGCCCGTGTGGTTAGACGGTAGGATGCATCCATACCGTTCCATGCGGTAAGTGGGGACTGAGGCGAGTTTCGGGAGATTCTCGTGTCACAAAAGAAGTTGAATTAGAACGGGATATGACCTAATAATAAAAAAGATAATAACCGGACATGTGTGTTTTGAGCATGTTATGTGTTATGTCGATGTATGTGTGTTTGTGCCTTTCACCTTCATTCTAATGCTTCGAATATTAGCTAACGGTTTTATACCGGTTGTTGTAGATTGCCTCGCAGGTTAGGAATGCAGCCGAGAGATCCGGAAGAGTGGGCAGCTGGGGTTCCATACATTTTAGGAGTGGGTTTTTGTTAGAGTCGAGTTTGTATATTATTCATGTATATTGTATATTGCGTGGTGGCATTTGGCCCTTGTGTTGCATATCGGTTGAAGTCTTTTGTTGTTTCTTTCGGGTTTTCTTTCATTTCATAAAAATGTATTTAAGTATTGGCCTTTTATGTGTCCCTTGTTGTAAGATCCGGTGAAATTGTTGTCAAGCTAAGGGTCGGGACTCATTGTGAGGTCCCAACCCGTAAAATCCCGAGTCCTGCGGATTCGGGCTGTTACAAAAGTGGTATCAGAGCCCTAGGTTGACAACAATGGCACTCGAAATCTTCTTAAGGCGAAATAAGGAATAAACAGAACCCACACGGGTTCTGACTTTTCGTTTTCAAAATCACATGCATGAGTTGGGGAAGAATGTACGGACGACCACTACTTCCGCGGATCTCGGCAGCTTAGTTTATTGGATTTATATATATATATATATGTAGATATGTAGGTATGTATAGTATATGTGGATTGTAGTTGCATGATGACTTTATTTATATGTATAGTGAATATATGTGGACTATAGTACATGTTTAGACCTTGTATTGTTGTATTGGATTTCCGGATGTGATATATTAGTAGTAATGTGAACATAGGACTTATGTATATAGTTATATTTACATACACATATGGTATGCTTGTATTATATTAGTAGTAGTGGACCTTATAGTTAAGATAATAGGAAGCTATCATCACCCTTGGACAGATGCCTTTTTGGGATTAGGATAGTGTACATACGATGACGAGTATGCTCAAGTACCGAGTTAAGCATCACGTTCTGGCGAACACCCTGGCGATTCATCGGACTCCTTTTAGGGATGTTAACGAAACCATTTGAAAGATAAAGAGGACAATAGCGGCAAGGACGAACAAATAGAAGGGAACTTTGAGTCAGCTTAAGAGAATTCGAGATGGAAGCTATACAAATAAAGAGAGCAACATTAAGGTGTATAAGTGGTTGTAAAGAAGCCATGATTGAACGACAACGATGTAACACCCCGAATCCGCGGGACTCGGAGTGCCACATTGGGCTAGGATCTCGCAATGGATCCTAACCTTAGCCTGACAACAAGTTCACTGGACCTTACAACATGGCATTGACAGATATAAAAACAAATACATAAAACCGTATAAACTGTATAACCAAAGATAATCAACAACATAGCCGAGTATGAAACGACATCCTCACACAGGAGGTAAAACTGTATAACCAAAGATAATCAACAAGTTCACTGGACCTTACGCAGGAGGCAAAACATAAACAACCCCAAAACTAACCACCTAATGTACGAGAGTCCTCGGCCTATCACCCTGTCAAATCACCCAACAGCGCCTATCCTGCAAACATCTACAACACGGCATGAAACCGTTAGCTAACCATACATATATAAGGTAATGCATAAGCACAAGCACAAACATGAAAGATAAACACATCAGCATGATATCACACATTTACCCATTTATTATCTTTATATAATAACCATTTACTCAAAAACCATATATATATAGATAGATGAAAGTATATGACATGAGGACCGATACATCCCCGCCTCTGAGTGCAATGTCCAGCTGTACGAGTATCGGTCACACAATCCGTGTACCCTATGGGAGTGGATTGCGCCCTTCCTGTAAACCAGTCTGACCGACATCAAAGAACCTCCCAGACTCTACGGCGGGATGAAAGGGAAAGGTTATCACAGCCACGCAGTGGGGCAGTCAATAGAACATAGGTCGATAAAAACGACAACTCATGCTATCATAGCAAACATATAAAGCACACACCACTAATGCAAACACCCAATATAGGGATGGTAGCTAAGTAAGTCTTACGGACTTACCTCAACCTTGTACTCAGCTCAACCACAACAACCTCCAATCTTGAGAGAGGACACTGCCTAATAACAAGGCATCAAGATATATCAAACTCTATTCATCAAAGGGGTCACACCTAGACTCAAAGGGATCCATGAGGATCATACTCAATCTATAAGCCTCACAACCAACTAAACCTCAATATCTTAGCACAACTCATAATTCCTCAAATCTCAAGGTAGTATCTAATCAACATTCTTCAATCTCAATTCTAATCCTAATTTAATTAATTAACCTTTAATTAATTAATTAGATTTCGCCAGAATAGCGTTTTGCCCGCAGGCAATTTCTAAACCCCCTGTCATCAAATTTTATCAAACAAACAACCCATAATCACCAGAATAATATAATGACCATAATGGAATTTCTAATTATCCATTTTGACAAGCCTAAAGTCAATTTGGGCCAAATCGTAGAACAGAAAACAAATAAATTCATAATTTATTCGTTAGTAACCCGATTGACGATCTGAAAGAAGATTCGGAATCACAGCGACGCAGGCTACGCATGGACAACATCAAATTCACCGGAATCTGAGAGACAGAACCTGCCTGGTGACATATATGCTCGATCAACCCATCATCTGCTCAGAAATGCAGAAACTCGGTACCGATATGAAGAGAATGAAGAGAGGAATCCAGAAACTCAAACGGACTTGAAATCGGATTAGAAACGGATAGTAGATCTGAGTTTGAAGGTTGAGAGAAATTAGAGATTTTAGGAGGAAACGTGAAAGGAAATGAATTAATAAAGGATTTTTCGCTATTTATAATGAAGACGATAATTATCCTTTAGCAAAGTCGATAATTATCCTTTAACCGATCCAAAGGCGGGTCGAACCTCCTTCTCCAAACTTCTCGAGATTGGAATATTAAATCTGGAATATTGTAGGGAAAATTATTCCGCAACAGCCTCGGAAAATGTGTATTCCCAACCCGTCTCTTTTAGCCGTTAAGAAACGAAATAGCGACTCTTTTGGCCGTTTTGCCTCTCCATGTTATTTCATATCTAGGACATACCCGATGTCCTGATCATTTCTCTTAACTGCATTTTTATTAATTGGAGCTCCCAAATGCTCCAAATAACACCGGAGGGTAAAAATAATTGCCCGGGGGAAAATGTAAAAATTTCCCCAAACGTCCAAAATTACGCTAGAAACATAACGATGGGACTCATACTCATCACTTGCGAAATCTTTGCGAGTTATATGTCAATTACTATAAACGATTAAGTTAATCAACATTAATTAGAATTCGGAAATCCTAGCTATTACATCAGATACCCCTAAAAAAAAGTTTTGCCCCGAAACTTGCAAAATCCCAAAGTCATCTCGGACCCATAAGCCGAGGTATAACTCTCACTCTATCTATCGGAGGTATCACATCTCCGTTCAGAAGGTCATCACCTATAACAATCTATAACCTCAATGTCACCATGGAGGAATCCTCAACTCCAGAAAACAGGGTCATAACGCTACCCAAAGGCGTAGAGGAATCATGTCTCTCGCCATACACATCACAAGGCGTAGAGGAAGCACATCTCTAGCCCAAACATATCACAAGCATAGAGGAAATACGTCTCTAGCAAACCATAAGCATATATATCGCATGGAGGTATCACATCTCCACTAAAATTATGTCCATCAAGGTGGCATGGAGGAAAGAACCATCTCCAACTGAATCCTAATCACACTCAAATAGCATGGAGGAAACACTACAAAAAATAATTAGTTTTGCGACGGAGGTTTGCGACGGGGTGTGTTTCCCGACGCCAATGAGCGGTTTTTGCGACAGCATTGCGACCGCGTTTAATGTGGTCGTTTATTTTGCGATGGCGGATCATTCCCGTCGCGAATAGTACATCAATTTGCGACAGTGTTTATGTGCCGACGCTAAAATAAGGTCACCAGCTATGAGCAGATGAAGACGGTGATCAGAGATCGCTACTGCCCTGTAGCTATGAGGAGAGACCGTCTTCAGGATTTCCTTGAGGCTGGATTCGAGGATTTTCCTATTGCCGAGATCATCAGCAAGTTTCAGGATGAGTTGTCTTTGTTGGGTCCATCTGCACCGCCTGAGGATCAACATGTTTATCTTTTCTCTCGGATGTTGAGGGAGACGACACACTCTTATCTTGCTGGTTTCCGTTGTGATTCTTTGATGGACTATCAAGATAGAGCTTTTGCTTATGAGAGAGACCGACCGGGTCATAGGAGAGCTTCTCAAACAGGAGGTCCTGAGCAGAGACAGAAGACTGGATCAACCAATGTTGGAGCTGGAGCAGCTGGGTTTGGGCATATTCAGACGCCTGGACGTTATGGTTTCCAACAGAGTTCTGACAGAGGACGGCAGTGTCATAATTGCGGAGCAGCTGGACACATCCGAGATGATTACAAGAAGCCAGCAGTGACTTGCTTTTCTTGCGGCAAGCCCGGACACAGAGTTGTGTTCTGCAGTCAAGGCAAGGCGCTATCTCAGCAGGGTTCTTCACCTGCTAGTATTGTTGGAGGAGGAAAAAGATCTCGGTATCAACAACACAAAGTTTCTGGTTCTACCGCTCCTCAGGGTTCCACTCCGGGACATGGGAGAGGTAGAGGACGTGTTGGTGGATCTGCAGACACCAGAGATGCATCAGCCAGAGTTTATGAGTTGAGGAGTGTTGTAGAGCCGACATCACCAGCAACTACAGGTACCATTCATACTAATGGTTTTCCTGTCAGAGTTCTTTTCGATACTGGTGCTACACATTCTTTTATATCTGATGCATGTGTAGATAGATTGACCTTAGTTACTATAGAAGGTAGACCCTTCTTTATAGGATTACCCGATGAGAGTAAGATACGAGGTACACGAGAGGTTCGCGATTGGCCAGCTAAATTCTTCGTCATATACTTAGTGCTTGAAGAAGTTATTCTGGGCATGGATTGGATGGATCAACATCGAGCAGTTCTGGACCTCGGCAAGAGGACAGTTACAGTTACTACAAATGCAGGCCATGTTGAGATTTTCCGAGGATGGGATCTCGGGAAGACTGGTACAGTCATTAGTGCAGTGCAAGCTGCAAGAATTATCAGTCAGGGTTGTGAGGATTTTTGGTGCTATGCCATGAAGAATAGTAATAGTCCAGCTTTGGAGGAGATTCTTGGTGCGAGACCTCTCTGGTAAGATTTTATACAAAATCTTACCAGAGAGATTACTGAAAAGGTGACTAGAGAGGTAACAAAAGCACATGAGGGATGATACAACAATATGAAATAAAATATCAACAAGTACTTGATCGTCTTGCGCTTTTGGAAAGTAATGATGGAAGAAGTGCAAATTCACTTATTCAGGTATGTTCAAATTATTTTTGGAGTTGTAGTATTTTCATGCACAAAAGAAGTTGCTTAAATGTTTTGCTTTCTAAGTTCTTCATGAGGCTACTAATTTTATTGTCTTAGTGTACGAAAAAATAACGAGGCTACTAATTTTAGGTTTGAATTCGCTTGGTTTTCATTGTGTTGTTGGTTGGGTTTTGTGGTGTCATGATTTGTCTAATTGGGTTTTGTGGTTTGTCTAATGCTTAATAGTGTCTCTCGTACACAGAAACTCCCGTACACTTGTGGATAGTTGGTACTTGGTACTTGGTTTAGTGATAATGATATTAATGTGTAGTGTTGTTAATATTGTTGTTGACAAATGCTTGAATATCATATTTCATGTTAATGTAGTGAATTTTGGTTTTGTAGGGTGGAACAAGTGTTCATCAAAATGAGTCTATTGGAGAAGGTCAAAAGAGAGTCCGCCGCTCAAGAAGTCGCTCAAGAAAAAAATCCAAGTGAAAACATTTAAATATGGTTCATTTTGTGTTGTTCGCAATGACTTTTTTTTGGTGGATTGTTCACAATGACTTTTTTTTGGTGGATTGTTCACAATGACTTGAAACTAATGTAATATGCTATATTATACTTTTAATGTGGAATATGCTGTAATAGCTAGGATTTCCGAATTCTAATTAATGTTGATTAACTTAATCGTTGATAGTAATTGACATATAACTTGCGAATATTTTGCAAGTGATGAGTAAGAGTCCCACCGTTATGTTCCTAGCGTAATTTTGGACGTTTGGGGAAATTTTTACTTTTTCCCCTAGGTAATTATTTTTACCCTCCGGTGTTATTTGGAGCATTTGGGAGCTCCAACTAATAAAAATACAGTTGAGAGAAATGATCAGGACATCGGATATGTCCTAGGTATGAAATAACATGGAGAGGCAAAACGGCCAAAAGAGTCGCTATTTCGTTTCTTAACGGCTAAGAAAGACGGCTTAGGAATACACGTTTTCCGAGGCATTTGTGTAATAATTATCCCTACAATATTCCAGATTTAATGTTCCAATCTCGAGAAGTTTGGAGAAAGAGGTTCAACCCGCATTTGGATCGGTTAAAGGATAATTATCGACTTTACTAAAGGATAATTATCGTCTTTACTATAAATAGCGGAAAATCCTTTATTAATTCATTTCATTTCACGTTTCCTCGTAAAAGCTCTGATTTGTCTCAACCTTCAAACTCAGATCTACTCTCCGTTTCTAACCCGATTTCAAATCCGTTTGACTTTCTGGATTCCTCTCTTCATTCTCTTCATATCGGTGCCGAGTTTCCGCATTTCCGAGTATATGGAGGGCTGGTCGAGCATATATGTCACTAGGACGGTTCCGTCGCTCAGATTCCGGTGAATTTGATGTTGTCCATGCGTAGCCTGCGTCGCTGTGTTTCCGAATCTTCTTTCAGATCATCAATCGGGTTAGTAACGAATAAGTTATGAATTTATTCGTTTTTCCGTACTGCGATTTGGCCTAAATTGACTTTAGGCTTGTCAAAATGGATAATTAGAAATTCCATTATGGTCGTTATATTATTCTAGTGATTATGGTTGTTTGTTTGATGAAATCTGATGACAGGGGGTTTAGAAATTGCCTGCGGGCAAAACGTTATTCTGGCGGAATCTAATTAATTAATTAAAGGTTAATTAATTAAATTAGGATTATAATTGAGATTGAGGAATGTTGATTAGATAATACCTTGAGATTTGAGGAATTGTGAGTTATGCTGAGATATTGAGGTTTAGTTGGTTGTGAGGCTCATAGATTGAGTATGATCCTTATGGATCCCTTTGGGTCTAGGTCTGACCCCTTTGATGAATAGAGGTTGATATATCTCTTTATGCCTTGTTTATAGGCCGTGTTGTCCCTCCAGTGTAGAGGTGATCGTGGTTGAGTTTGTACGAGGTTGAGGTAAGTCCGTAGGACTTACTTAGCTACCATCCCTATATTGGGTGTTTGCATGAGTGGTGTGTGCTTTATATGTTTGCTATGATATCATGAGTTGTCGTTTTTATCGACCTATGTTCTATTGACTGCCCCACTGCGTGGCTGTGATAACCTTTCCCTTTTATCCCGCCGTGGAGTCTGGGAGGTTCTCTGATGTCGGGCCAGACTGGTTTACAGGAAGGGCACAATCCACTCCCACAGGGTACACGGATTGTGTGACCGATACTCGTACAGCTGGACATTGTACTCAGAGGCGGGGATGTATCGGTCCTCGTGTCACATACTTTCATCTATCTATATATATACGGTTTTTGAGTGAATGGTTATTATATAAAGATAATAAATGGGTAAATGTGTGATAGCATGCTGATGTGTTTATCTTTCATGATTGTGCTTGTGCTTATGCATTACCTCATATATGTATGGTTAGCTAACGGTTTCATACCGTATTGTAGATGTTTACAGGTTAGGCGCTACTGGGTGATCTGGCAGGGTGACAGGCCGAGGACTCTCGTACATTAGGTGGTTGGTTTGGGGTTGTGGTGTTTCCCCTCCTGCGTGAGGATGATCTTTTGTACCTCCTATGTGAGGATGTCATTTTATATACTCGGCTATGTTGTTGTTTACTTTGGGTCGTACAGTTTATACTGTTTTATGTATTTGTTTTATATCTGTCAGTGTCATGTTGTAAGGTCCAGTGAACTTGTTGTCAGGCTAGGGTCAGGATCCATTGTGAGATCCTAGCCCAATGTAACATCTCGAGTCCCGCGGATTCGGGGTGTTACATATGCTATATTGTACTTTGGTTATTTGATTATTCTTTAATTTATGTGAAATTATTGCATTTTAAAATAATGTAACCGTTACACTATTTAGGTTTGTGACGGCTCCAAATCATCACAATTATGCGATTCAGGTGTAACATTTGCGTCGACAATCACATATTTGCGACGGGAGATAGCCATCACAATTTTATTTCGGTTTGTCTTTTTTTTATTCTTGCCGTCGCAAAAAATTCTAAATTACACGTCATTGCATTGTTGCGACGGCGTAACCCGTCACAAAACTTAAATTTGGCGCCGTCGAGGACCTTTGTTTGCGACGGTTGTTGCCGACACACGCCATCGCAAGCTTTTGCGTCGGTAATTTACCGTCGCAAACTTTTACATCGGTAATTTACCGTCACAAAAAACTTTTGCGTCGGACAACTTCGCGTCAGCGGCTTTGCCGACGCCACGCCGTCGCGAATAGGTGTTCGCTGCCGCAAAACAGTTTTTTGCCGTCGCAAACCTCCGTCGCAAAACTTTTTTTTTTTGTAGTGAAAGAACCATCTCTAGCTATAAATATAAATCATACTCAGATAGCGTGGAGGAAATAATCATCTCCAGCTATGACATACACTACGCTAGCACAACAAGATCTACTAAGATCATAAATTACAACACAGCTAGCATGGAATAAACACATCAAGGCATATAAGCACATAAGCACAACATTCATCAAGATAGCACTAAGATCTACTCGTGCTCGCATAGATGGACCTGTCTCGACATAAACTCTGGATAGTTCCTCATGATACTATCCTCAGTCTCTCATGTGGTCTCTTTAGGTCCTCACCTCGACCGCTACGTCCTTTAAAATGGAAAGTCTTTCGAATGCAAGCGTCTCATATCTCATTCCAGGAATGTAACCAAATGCTCAACAAGGATGTGGTTCGGCTTAACCACTGTAACGACCAGTTTTTTTTCATTAATCGTTGATAGGGTTAGAGAAGTTTAGGAAACGAATAAAAATTTAGTGAGATTAGGACATACTAGTTTATTTATGGAAGTTGTTTAATTAAGTACCTTGTTCTAAGTTTCGGGACGAAACTTATTTTAAGGGGGTACTGATGTAATGTCTGGAATTTTTATTCCGTTTAATTCCGAATCAATTCGGACTTCGAGCCGTCGACGGTTCCCATTCTATCTAGTATTTCTTTCTTCACAAATTTTATCATTTTATGTAGAATTTAATTCACATAAAATGATAGAATTACATCAAACCCTAATTCTTATAATTAATCCTTAACGACGAATTTAGACGAGATCATGACAAGGCTGAGACGAGAATGTGACAAAGCTGTGACGAGACCATGACAAAGCGGAGACGAGGTCATGACGAAGCCCGACAACTCTGTGACAAAGTCATGCATGGGCCTGACAAAGCCATGACGAGTTTTTGACAAGTTTTGACAAACTCAGCCAACATAATTTTGACTCTTATTTCAGCCCAACCTTTACCTTACCTCAGCCCACATTCCTTTGCTCCAGCCAACGTGATGATCCTTGTTGTGCCAGCCCAGTAGTGTTCATCCGCTCTTCTTCAGCCCATTCCTTGCTACAACCCGTACAAGAACTTACAGCCCTGGACGCTGCCTTGCTGATTGCTGCTTCGCTCCAGCCCATATGTGCAGCCTAGAATGGTGCATTGCTGCTTCGCTCCAGCCCAGGGACAGACGATCTCTTCTCCTTCTGCTTCCCAACAACACGCCCAGATCCACTCTACGCTCTCTCCCATATTTACGATTCCAACCGTTACACTTTCCTCCTTAGGGCCGTTTCTACCGGAATAAATGCACATACAACGTTCAAATTCATTCTGAGATCTTGTCCCTTCCCCAACGTTCTCGTCCTGCCTCGAGATCTAACACCTAGCCTTCATCGCGATAGCAAGTCTACATCTCCTCAGTTGGAACCTGGTGCACTTGTTACAAACTGCTGGGAGTTGGTTCTGCATGTTGTTGCATCAGAGGAGACTGTCTACAGGCAACCCCTCAATCAAACACTTCATACAGCAAACACTCAGCCTCCTCTCGTGTCAAGAGTAACAGCAGGACCTAGGTCTTCCTTCTGCGTACCTACAGATTGCTCGGGAGACTTGAGTTCCTGAAAATATCCTGCTGCCTAGGTGAGTTCCGGTTACTCTCCTCCTCTTACCCTTTCCCTTGCTGTATTGCCTCCCTAACGAACTACCTTACTGCTCATGTGCCTTCTTAGACCCTTGTCGAGAGATCAACAACTTCATGAACAAGCCAAACTACCCTCAGCATCCGCCAATCTGAAGGGCTCTACCCTATTCCGATCCTAGGTAAACAACTCTTTCCTCGCCTTTTGTTTCTTCAATTGTAGGTAGAGAGTAGCTGCTGAGTTGTGCTAACATAAATGATAGAAACAAGGACTGCTGTAAATAATTTGTGTTTTCTTCAGTTTGCAAGTAGGAAACTGTCAATCTTGTAGATCAATGTTAGGGAGTTAGAGTGAAGATTCACCATTGAAATTTTTATAGGTCATAGACGGGATTGCATAGTAAATCATACTAAAATTTTAGACGAATCCATGTTACAGTTTGAAAGTTATTGTGTTCCAAAGTTGACACCTCATGTAGTTTTTATATATGTGCTGAGTTTTGGGGAAAACAGCAAGTGATGCTGTTTTGTGTAACACCCGGAATCCGCGGGACTCGGGATGCTACGGGTTGGAACCTCACAATGGGTTCCGACCCTTAGCTTGACAACAATTTCACCGGACCTTTCCAACATGGAACAAATAAAGGCAAACTCGTAAATCAGTTTTAATGCAAATGATAAGAAACCCGAAAGAATGCAACAACAACTTCAGCCGAGGTACAACTTAAACCAAACGCCAAACAAGCGGCACACGAAACGTAATAACCGAAAGACCAAAACACAAGACAACCCCAACTCAAAACCCTTCCTAAAATGTACAGACCCCGGCTACCCACCCTTACGTATCTCTCGGAGCATGCCTAACCTACAAGGCAAACTACAACATTCGGTATAAAACCGTTAGTTCACATTCGAAGCATTAGAATTAAAGGGGAAAGGCACAAACACAATTAATTCAACATAGTCAGACAACATACTCAAAGCACACAAATCCGGTTTATTATCTTTATTTATTAAGTCATATCCCGTTCTAGTTCAACTTCTTTTGTGACACGAGAATCCTCCGAAACTCGCCTCGGTCCCTTCTTCCGGCAATGGAACGGTCGGATGCCTCCGACCGTCTAACCAGCACGTGCCAGTCGCCGAGATCCCCCTAGCTCTCACGGGGAGCCAGGCAGTGATGTCACCGCCCGTTATCATACACTTGGCCTAAATAATATAAAGGTCGGTAATCCTATTGCCGGTTTAGTTGTTATAAACAGTAAAATACTAAACACACACCACCCAACACACAATAATGCTAATACAAAGAGTACGAGCTAAGTAAGTCCGAAGACTTACCTCGTCATCACACTCATCTCACAACACTCTCGCTTCCTTAGGGGAGGAAGACCATAACCTGCTCACAAGAAGATAACTATATCAATAACTCGCTCAACTCAAGAAGTCTTACACTTCTACACAAATGATCTACACGAGATCATTTGACTCTCATTCTAGGACCGCATCCTATAATCTCTCATGCTCACATCTCACTCAACACAAGATAGAAGTCCTTAGACTTCTAGACCCTATGATCTCGCAAGATCATAACCCATAGCATATACTAGGATAACAACTCCTAATCCAAACAAACTCAACGGTAACAACACCATGTTAGGATACACATATCCTAGCCCATAAACTCAACAATCATATACTCCAAATCCCAAACCTCACAAGCCTCAAAAGATAACATCAATGCCTCAAGTCTTACAACATTTCACAATCCTCAAACACTCACCTAAGGCCCATAACCACTACTTGGTATTCACTCTAAGTTATGCTAGATTATCCAGCCTAACATGATACTAAAACTTAACATAACTAGATCGAGGGGAAAGAATACTCACACGACGTCAAAAGACGGAATTCGTTCAATGGATGTCGACTTGGACTCGTTAGGCCTTTATCGGGGCGCTTCGGAACCTAGCACCAAACTAAACAAATTTAGCGTATAAGATAAATTTGAACGGAATAAAGAATATATATAATATAAGGAAAACCCCACTTTTAAAACCCAAGTTAAAACCGTAAATATAATTCCGGGCAAATTGTATAACATCATAAACCCAAGGTAAAACTCGTTTTCAAAGCCAACATTAAAATCCCGTAATTTAATCTTTGAGTCATAACCCGGAATCAATCCAACATGAGCATAATATATATGGTATGTATAAAAAGAATATAGTTCAAGTAAATTCCAAATTTAAAACCCATAGAAATATTGTCAAGTGCAATTTATGAAATGCTAGAAACTTGTGTCATAAATTGTAAATAAATCTTTGGGCTATTTCTTGTAATTTATTCCAACAGTGGTAATATTGCAAGATTCCAAAATTAGGGCCAAATATATAATTGCAAAACAGTGGGTAAAATCTTTAATTACATAGAAAATGGGTGAGGCCCGATTTTAAATTAGGGCAGAGGTTATCTCTTCAACCTTCTGTTATATGACGGAAAAGAGAGGAGCAAGTGAAGCGCCGGCCTTCTCTAGCGGCGGGCAGCTTCGTGTGTGGCAAAGGCGGAGCCTGCTGGCGGTGGCGCCGGGGAAGGAAGCAACTTGCGGCAAGAAGTAGAGGGGGTGGGGCTCCTTCGTTCTCCGGCCAAGCTCGTGCAAACAGGGCACGTTGAGAGCCTCTCCAGTGATAGGCGAAGCGAGGCAAGGCGAGGCCACAAGCCTCTGGTGGTGGCGGACGGCGAAGCTCCCTTCTATTTTATGCAATGGTCTCGTTGGTTGCGTTCCCGGTGGAGATCAGTGGCCAGCGTCATCGAGAAGACGATGAGATCGTGGAGGCTGCAGTTTGTGACAGAGGGCTCGAGGAGAGGGTAGGGGTGGTTCAACAGGAATAGTCATTGGTGCATTCCGGTGAGATCCACGGAGGAGGTGTGTGTAGCAAGGACGAAAGGATGGAGGCTCGTTGCTCCTGGTTGCTGACGAGTTCGAGAAAGAGAGAATAGAGATGGTGAACCAAGAGGGAAAGAAGGTGTGAGTGTGTTGAAAGGTGAGAGGGATGGAGATCCTGGGAGATGGTTGCTGCTGCACGTGAGGAAGGAAGTGAGAGGTGACAGCAGGTAGCGTAACTAGCTTTGAAAAAGGGGAAGTCGAGGGGTCGGGGAGTAGAGGCAGCATCATCACTTTGACAGAACAAAAAAAAATAAATAAAAAGAAGAATACAAAAAAAATTAAATAAAAACATGACATTGAAAGTTAAAATAAACTCGATCAAATAAACCGGACATGATTTCCGGTTTGAAAACTCCCGAACTTTCCGTGAAATAAATTACGGAATATATATAAATGTAAAATATATAAACTCATAAAAATTTAATTTACAAAGTGAAAATACTCGTAAAATTATTTTAAGTGATTGAAAATATCGATAAAAGTAGGAAAATGAATATCGAAAACACATCCAATAAATGAGGCGTTACATTAGATCCCCCTAAAAACAAGTTTCGTCCCGAAACTTGCTATACGTCGAACTGCTCGGTCCCTAAGGCCGAGGTATGAACTCTCAAACTAAGAAGGTTTAAACATTCTAATCTATACACACAATCTACTCAAACTACCACCGCAAGATATAACACGTCACATAGCACATTTCCGCACGGGGCACCAACAACACATAACATCACACATGCACATAATTCAACCAAGGAAAGAACTAGGTCTAACCCGTCAATTCTATCGATGCTACTAGCTCAGCGTAAAAGTCAACCAAATATACTATCCTCCGTCTTCTAGTTAGCCTCATCGGTCCCTCGTCTGCCACTAGATCCTCACGACTAACAAAATGTCTCGAGTCATGTACGTACTTTCTCGATTAATACACATGAAACACTAGATGAACACCCTCGACTCTCGGCGGCCACGCCAACCGGTAAACCACTTCTCCAACTCGTGCTAAGATCTTAAAAAGGTCCGGTATATCAGAAACTCAACTTCAACTTCGGGTCTTTCTCACTACAACATTTCCATTATCTTTCTCTTTTATTGTCTCAAACAAAGAAAGTTGAACTTCCAATTTACACAGTTGGCTTTTGCTCTAGCCCAACTAGACTTCGATGTTACATTTCCTTAGTTCTTGTTGTATATTACAAGGAATGAAGGAAGTATTTTACTTCACACTACTTCTATTATCAAGACACGTATGTTGTTTCTCCCTTTGCATCAATACATAACCAAAACCTTGTCTGAGAGAATCACTTGTAAATTCCAAATCCATCACACCTCGAGGCAATGTCAAAATAGTTGTCTAACGACTCTTCTCTTAACTCTTAACAACTATTATGATATTTGTCCCGCTCAAATTTTATTTGTCTTCCGAAGTAGGTTAACCCTAGACGGTGTTACTTTGGAGAATCTCTCCCACGTGAATGGCCGACATGACCAAGAAAACTTGTAAACTCTTTTACATCCTTCGGTGGTTTCTATCATGAGACAACTTGTCATTGTTTTCTACTTAGAGAGTAGACCAAATATCTTATACGGGCATTAGTAAGCCTATATGGAATCACTACAACTCATAGTGACCATGGTTTGTCCAGAATGCCGTATTTGCAATATCCCCGTCTCGGATTCTCAATTGGTTACAATCTAACCTTAAATCATTCTTAGTAGAGACTACCGACCCTTGCAAATGGTCGAGTAGATCATCTATCCGTGGTGAGGGACACTCGTTCATCATTGTTATCTTGTTCATCTCACGGTAATCGATGTACAAACGGGGATAACTGTCTTACTTTTTGTAAACTAGTGTTCTCCATAACAACTTCAAATCAAAAGTTCAAGATATATTCCAATATGAACTCCAAATCAAGAGTTCAAGATCACGTCTAGTGTTTTCTATGGCAGTGCATTGGTTCTAATGAATCTGTATCAACAAGTCCTTGCAACTAGTCATTCAAATGCTTCTTCGACTCACGAATCTTCACCATCCTATACGGTTCTTTGGATGTCAGAGGTGCACCAAGCTCAACCTTAGTGGAAAAATCCGCATTCCGATGTATTGGGATCCGTGATATCTCGGTTTTTGTCTTTTCTTATTTCCTCTTATAACATAAGACCGACACAACCTTATCTTAACACTTGACAGGTAGTCATAGTATTAATGATCTCCTCCGATCT
This sequence comes from Fagopyrum homotropicum, assembly GCA_033239125.1. Classification (NCBI taxonomy): domain Eukaryota; kingdom Viridiplantae; phylum Streptophyta; class Magnoliopsida; order Caryophyllales; family Polygonaceae; genus Fagopyrum; species Fagopyrum homotropicum. The sequence goes on from BSWB01000002.1 coordinate 54,467,975, forward strand.
GTTGGGGTGACGTCCTTCAAACACTTGTATTGCTCCATCTTTAGCTACAATGTCGGCCGTCCTCTTTCAAATATTCGTCTTTTCTTGAATTGGAAAGATTTGCTTGCGTCTTCTAACTCTTGTGTTCTTATATAAGTATTCTCTTAACTTAATCCCATTTTCCCTCTTAAAAGGCATGATTGAAAAAAATCATATAAGATTTCTCACTTATGTGCAACCATAAGGGTCCAATCGGTAGGACTTAACCGTGTTTCAAAACAATTGACCTTATCTTCTTCACTTTCCGCGACATCTCAACATATATATGGGGGGAGCTCTTCGTATTTTACATAAGCTTTCACCATAGACATCCCTTCTTCAAGTAGACATTATACTTCACTTTCCTTTTGTAAGGTCAACCCGACGGTAGAGGTTCTAACCTCAATCTTCCATATACTTTTTGTACATCTCTTGTCGACATCAAACTTCAAAACCTCAATCTTCTCTTACTCGTGTTGGTTACCTTAAGCATTTTTTGGTATTTCATGAACAATCTTCACAGCCGTACTAGTATGTCCCATGGAGAACGCTAGGTGAAATTTCTCCAACCATAATCACTAGAAGATCCACTCATTACTTCACCAAGCACTAACATCCTAAACTCTAAGCTTGTAGTGTTGCCCTAATCTAAGTCCTCCTCTTCGCGCCATAGCCACCATGACTCTTCTGTATGAGTCTGAAGCATTGACTCAGCATTTGCTTTACGCATAACAACAATAGAAGCCTCACTTTCCTCTTGTTTCTTCTAGTTTTCTTCACCTTAATCAAACTTTAAAAGTTCTGATCCTTGTCATTCCCCCATATGCCAATCCCATGACCTAAGAAGGTCGCCTAGGTTCGTCACAATCCCTCCCTAGGAGGTCTGTAACAGTTTCTTGCTTGACCTCGTTCCCCATTATTTGATTTAAAAGAAATGCGCTATGTTGCTGTACTTTCCATACCATTGACATTGGTCCACCGCGAATACTTTAAGCTCTTTTTGTCGATCCTCTAAATGCCATAATATTGTTTACTCATCCCCTCTATACTCACCAATAGACAACTCGCACCTGTGCGTTCTTAGTTGTCACCGCTTAACTTGTATTTGACCTTCCCAAAGTCAACGACTAATTATTCTACTACACTTCTCATGCTACCTTCTCATGAAGGCTACCCTCCTCGGGGTACTTTACCTTAAACTCCGTTAGTTCTTTCCCCGTTCCATACTTTCTTCCTCTTCCATAAGGTAACCATACTCTTCTAGGTCTCGCAGGCCGTATAACTAGAGCTGTCAAAAGTTGACCCGACCCGTGAACCCGACCCGATGAACCCGAATCCGAACTGGCCCCGAAAATTTTGAAAAAACAGAATGCCCGGTACCGACCCGCTTGAAACCAATTTAACCCGAATTAATAAATGACCCGAAGTAACCCGGCCCGAATGACCCGATTACCCGAATAAACCGACCCGAAGTAACCCGATAGCCCGAAGTGGCCCGACCCGAGTGACCCGATAGCCCGAAATAACCCGACCCGATATAACCCGGCCCAAAGTAACCCGACCCAAATTGACCCGGTAGCTCAAAGTAACCCGATAGCCCGAAGTAACCCGACCCGAATTAACCTGGCCCGAAGTAACCCGACCCGAAGTAACCCGATAAGTATATAATGGCATAATCCATACTATAAGTTTATATTATAAGTCTATAATAACATATTAAATACATATTACATAACCCATTCTATAAGTCCGATATCCAAATCTAGTTAAAGATCATTTCGATTAACAAATCAGTCAAATATTTGCGGATAATTATTCAAACCGACTAAAATCGTTTTTCACATAAATACATAATTCATACTATAATTTTTAAGAATTGGAACTTTAAAGATATTTTTTTATTCATTATATTGTCTATATATACATAAATACATATTACATATTCCATACTATAATTTAAAGTCTATCATGACATTCTGCAACTCCGACACGATAAATGTATGGTAATAATGTTTTTAACTCATTAAAATAAATTTTTGATTTTAACTTATGGTTTACTAATTACTTATCTGAATTATTTTCCAACTTTGATTTTCTATTTCCTATACAAGTATTAAAATATATATATTACATAATACATAGTATAATTGTATAAGTATATATGATGACATTTTTAAAGTATTAATTTTTTACCTTGTTGGAGAAAAGATGTCTTAAAAATAAGTTTCTTTAAAAACAATTGTATCAATTATACGGTTTTCACTTTCATTTGAATTAAGTTATGTGACTAATTGACTATAATATATTATATTTTATTGTAAACTTTATAACAAACAAAATATGAAAAAAAAATATATGGATTAAATGGATATGTCACATTAGGTGTATCGATCAAATGGATCACTCACATTAGATACATGGATCAAATGGATCAGTCGGATATCCAGATCCGATTATAGTCATTTTTAATTAAATGGATCATGCTAAAATCATTCCGATCAAACAAATCACCCAAGTATTCACGGATAATTATCCGATCTGACTATAATCGTTTTCAAATACAATATTTTATAATTTGCATCAAACAGATCAACCAATTATCCACGGATTATTATCCGATTTCATGAAAAGTGATAAATAGTTACATTCGAATAAAATGTTACTTTCAAATAAAGTATCAAATAATATATATATATATATATATATATATATATATATATATATATATATATATATATATATATAGTGTTTCCCACTAGTTTACTTAAATGTAATAGTTGATTGATATAAAATTATATTAACGATATGCCGGTTATTGATCATAATCAAATTAATTGAAACATGATCCAAACCGGTATTAACCTAAATTGATATCCGATCTAAACCGACTTGACCCAAAACAAACCGTTAAAAAGAGAGATTGTTTTGACCCGACCCATTTGAACCCGAACAAGTGATACCCGATCCAAACCGACCCGACCCGAAACAAACCGCTAAAAAGAGAGGGATTGTTTTGACCCGACCCGTTTGAACCCGAGCTTGTTGTGACCGACCCGAACTGACCCGTTGACCCCTTTTGACACCGCTATCTAGAACCGAGCTAAACCGACCCGTTATGACCCGAGAACCGGGGCTACCCGATAACCCGTTATAACCCGAATAATCGATACCCGGCCCAAACCGACCCAACCCGAACCAATCCGGTTATGAACCAAGCCTTTTTTTGACCCGACCCGTTTCAACCCGAGCTTGTTGTGACCAGACCCGAACCCGACCCGTTGGCCCCGTTTGACACCTCTACGTGTAACTCACCTTCATAAGCTTAACCACTCTTCCTTGATGTCTTTCAAGTGCACCTTCCCAAATATTATAGCCTTAGCTAACATCCACCCGTGTTCCTATTGGTTGGTATCTTAAGTCTTTCGATCAAAGCTTCTTGTTTCCTCTTTCATCTTCTCGAACCATCATATATATGCACTTCCTTCTTCTTGGCTTTTCTTAGTCGTGTCGTCATAATGGAAACCGGTCAACTCCACGTGAATCCCTATCATTCCCTTCTTCTCATAACTCTCGTAATGTTGACACTTCACTTATTGGTACCTTGTAAGCTTAACTTACGGTATCTTAAATCTTTCGCACATGGTTCCATCACTTTTCTCATCTTGACTCCAAAGCTTAGGATAGTCTAAGTAAAGCTTCACTTTTTTTTTGAGGAATACCGCCTTTAACATTACTAGAGTGTACACGTCTCCTCTCTTATTCGCATATTTAGTTGCCCACGCGTCTTCTTGAAGAACTATAAGTTCGTTATCTCTATTGGTCTCGTTGTCGTTCAATCATGGCTTCTTTATAACCAGTTATATACCTTAACGTTGCTCTCTTTACTTGTATTGCTTCCATCTCGAATTCTCTTAAGTTGACTCAAAGTTCCCTTCTATTTGTTCGTCCTTGCCGCTAATGTCCTCTTTATTCTTCAAATGGTCTCTTTGACATCCCCAAAAGGAGTCCGATGAATCGCCAGGGTGTTCGCCAAAACATGATGCTCAACTCGGTACTTGAGCATACTCATCATCGTATGTATACTATCCTAATCCCAAAAAGGCGTTTGTCCAAGGACAATGATAGCTTCTTGTCATCTTAGCTATAAGGTCCAATACTACTAATATAATACAAGCATACCATATGTGTATGTATATATAATTATATATATATAAGTCCTAGGTTCACATTATCACTAATATATCACATCCGGAAGTCCAATACAAAAATACAAGGTCCAAACATGTACTATAGTCCACACATATTCACTATACATATAAATCAAGCCATCATGCAACTACAATCCACATATACTATACATACCTACATATCTATATATATATATATATATATATATAAATCCAATAAACTAAGCTGCCGAGATCCGTGGAAGAAGTGGCGGTCCGTACATTCTACCCCGACTCATGCATGTGATTTGAAAACAAAAAGTCAAAACCCGTGTGGGTTCTGTTTATTCCTCATTCGGCCTTTAGAAGATTGCGAGTGCGATTGTTGTCAACCTAGGGCTTTGATACCACTTTTGTAACACCCTGAATCTGCGGGACTCGGGATGCTACGGGTTGGGACCTCACAATGGGTCCCGACCCTTAGCTTGACAACAATTTCACCGGACCTTTCCAACATGGCACAAATAAAGGCAAACTCATAAATCAATTTTAATGCAAATGATAAGAAACCCGAAAGAATGCAACAACAACTTCAGCCGAGGTACAACTTAAGCCAAACGTCAAACAAGCGGCACACGAAACATAATAACCGAAAGACCAAAACACAAGACAACCCCAACTCAAAACCGTTCCTAAAATGTACGGACCCTTGCTGCCCACCCTTCCGGATCTCTCGAAGCATGCCTAACCTGCAAGGCAAACTACAACATTCGGTATAAAACCGTTAGTTCACATTCGAAGCATTAGAATTAAAGGGGAAAGGCACAAACACAATTAATTCAACATAGTCACACAACATACTCAAAGCACACAAATCCGGTTTATTATCTTTATTTATTAAGTCATATCCCGTTCTAGTTTCACTTCTTTTGTGACACGAGAATCCTCCGAAACTCGCCTCGGTCCCTTCTTCAGGCAATGGAACGGTCGGATGCCTCCGACCGTCTAACCAGCATGGTCCAGTCGCCGAGATCCCCCTAGCTCTCACGGGGAGCCAGGCAGTGATGTCACCGCCCGTTATCATACACTTGGGCCAAATAATATAAAGGTCGGTAATCCTATTGCCGGTTTAGTTGTTATAAACAGTAAAATAATAAACACACACCACCCAACACACAATAATGCTAATACAAAGTATACGAGCTAAGTAAGTCCGAAGACTTACCTCGTCATCACACTCATCTCATAACACTCTCGCTTCCTTAGGGGAGGAAGACCATAACCTGCTCACAAGAAGATAACTATATCAATAACTCGCTCAACTCAAGAAGTCTTACACTTCTACACAAATGATCTACACGAGATAGAAGTCCTTAGACTTCTACACTTCTACACAAATGTTAAGTTTTAGTATCATGCTCACATCTCACTCAACACAAGATAGAAGTCCTTAGACTTCTAGACCCTATGATCTCGCAAGATCATAACCAATAGCATATACTAGGATAACAACTCCTAATCCAAACAAACTCAACGGTAACAACACCATGTTAGGATACACATATCCTAGCCCATAAACTCAACAATCATATACTCCAAATCTCAAACCTCACAAGCCTCATAAGATAAGATCAATGCCTCAAGTCTTACAACATTTCACAATCCTCAAACACTCACCTAAGGCCCATAACCACTACTTGGTATTCACTCTAAGTTATGCTAGATTATCCAGCCTAACATGATACTAAAACTTAACATAACTAGATCGAGGGGAAAGAATACTCACACGACGTCAAAGGACGGAAGTCGTTCAACATATGTCGACTTGGACTCGTTAGGCCTTTATCGGGGCGCTTCCGAACCTAGCACCAAACTAAACAAATTTAGCGTATAAGCTAAATTTGAACGGAATAAAGAACATATATAATATAAGGAAAACCCCACTTTTAAAACTCAAGTTTAAATCGTAAATATAATTCCGGGCAAATTGTATAACATCATAAACCCAAGGTAAAACTCGTTTTCAAAGCCAACGTTAAAATCCCGTAATTTAATCTTTGAGTCATAACTCGGAATCAATCCAACATGAGCATAATATATATGGTATGTATAAAAAGAATATAATTTCAAGTAAATTCCAAATTTAAAACCCATAGAAATATTGTCAAGGGCAATTTATGAAATGCTAGAAAATTGTGTCATAAATTGTAAACAAATCCTTGGGCTATTTCCTGTAATTTATTCCAGCAGGGGTAATATTACAAGTTTCCAAAATTAAGGCCAAATATATAATTGCAAAACAGTGCGTAAAATCTGTAATTACATAGAAAATGGGTGGGGCCAGATTTTAAATTAGGGCAAAGGTTATCTCTTCAACTTTCTGTCATATTGTTAGAATGAAATATTGTGATATTTTAGGCACGTTTTCTAGATGTATTTCACCCATTATAGTGCTCATTGATAAAGCATTGAGGCAATTTATAGCTATTTTGTCTACATTGTCGATATAGAGGTCTACATAAGCTTTGTGTTGATTGTAGGCGAATAAGAGCTAAAACCGAACGAATTAAGAGAGGATAGAGATGAATTGAGCACATCCAAGGATTGAGGACACCACAAAGAAGCTAAGGAAGATGCTAGGATGAGGAATGGCACAAAACAAAGGGAATTACGAGCAACCTATGCTTCCACGCTCTAAAATACGGCCGTAATGAAGTCCACGCTCTAAACCACGACCGTGGAACTTGGCAACATGAACGTGGAGCATTCCAGAGAGTCACACGGTATAAAGTATGGTCGTGGAAGTTATGAAGAACAGTCATCCACTTCCACGCTCTAAACCACGGCCATGGAACTGCATGAAACCGTGATTTAGGCAATCTTTTGATGAATAAAATATAGACACATTGTCTACGCACGTGGGCCGGATGTTTATTCTATCTTTCCATATAAAAGGACTGAAGGAGAGAGATTTCGGAACCTTCGCTTACGCTTGCTTGCATGTGCCTAGGGTTTCATTGGACGTGCGGAGATTGCCATTTTGCAACGGAGATTTGCGAAGGCTTGAAGATTTGGAAGTTGTGGTTTGTCCTTAGGTTTGATTAGAAGATGGATTGACATCCCGTTCTTCGTTCTTATCAAGGATTGTGATTGGTTTGTGTTATTCCAATTCTGATATACATTATAATCTTTTTTGTGGATTTGAGATTGATTTGAAGTATATTGAAGGTTTTCGAAAGTTTTCATCTTTCATTCTTCTTAATCTTGAATTTGATATCATAATGACAGTTGTTGGCTAAAACCCTTTAGCAATTCTAAGGTGAAAGGTTGATAGTTGTGGCTTAGATGATGATAGATTGATCGTAAACAGATTGGACCCTGAGAGTTAGAGAGATTTCGCCAAAGAGCCAGAATCACGGCCTGTTCTTGAGGTTCCACGGCCGTGGAACTCAAGATCCACCCGTAATTTATGTCAGTTTACGAACCTTGGTTTTACTTTAATCCAAAGTTAAAGATTTGCTTTAACTTAGTCTTGGCTTGCCTTTTCTTGGTAGTAGTGAAGCCTCAACAACCTCTACTTCGATTTTGAGTGTCACAACCTTAATCGGTTTAGTTAGTCTTGATCCTTGGGTTACAAGTTTGGGCATTTGATATTAATTCTTGTCTTTAGATCCCTTCTATACTGAAGCCTCAACAACCTTTATAGCGAGTGTCTTTAGATAAGTCATATAAAGCCTTGGAACTTCACCGTACATTGCTTTACCTTAGTATACTTTTGCAACTCTTAACTTTGTCCTTTGTTCTTTAGTATATCTTGAATCGATTGCCACAATTAGATACCTGGATCTATAGGGTTGCTGTTTTTCCAATATTTGCAAAGCTTCATACATTTACTTGCTTGACGATTTATAACTGGATTTAACCCCCCAAATCCCTGTGTTCGATACTCTGGAATTCTTGCTTAACTACGTTGATCCGTACACTGCGGGTTCGCTTGCTTGATTCTAGTTTTATAAATTTAAAGCTTATTTGCACGCACACTAAGTGGCGAACAAGTTTTTGGCGCCGTTTCCGGGGATTTGGTCTAGGCCGAATTCGGTTGCCGGTTGTCAAGCTTGGGAGCTTAGCTCTTGTTATTTGATATCTCTTGTGAGTGATATTTGCAGGTTACTTTAGGTATATGCGCAGGTCTAGGAACAACACGGACCTCTTACCTCTTGATCAAGAACTTGAGAAGACTTTGATGAAGAAGCTCAAGGAAAGAAAGATGGCCGAAGAAAGAGAACGAGATTACCAAACAGAGTTAGCGGAATCCGAAGCTCAACTTAGATGGAGTGAGAGGACTCGCAAGGAGGAATCGGAGCACCATCAATCGAAAGTTGATGATCTAACGGATATGATATTTCAAATGATGGTGGAATTAAGCGATCTTAAGAAGAAGAAGAGCAGGAAATCGTCAAGATCGGTTAGAGCCCATTCATCCGACGAGGATCGCGACTCTTCCATGCCACCACTAGAAGACATTGATCCGACGATCAATGCGAACCCATTTGCTCCACGGGCAGCCGCCAATCGTCGTGTTCCAGCTGGGAATGCGAGAGCTACCCGTGTAGATGGAGAGCCAAGGACTCTTAGCCAAAGGATGGATCCCATTCAGCAATCACGTCGCTTAGGTGTGAACTTTGATGCTGATGATATGCAAGGGTTTAGCTTCAACCCACAAGTTATTACCATCGTTCGCCAAAATCAGTTTGCAGGAACGAGTGCTGAATCTCCACATCAAAATTTACAAAATTTTGAGGTCATGATGGAGACAATGAAGCCAAAGAATGCAACCACTAAGAACTACAAGATCAAGCCATTCTTCTTCTCTTTGAAAGGGAAGGCTTTATCTTGGTATCAAGCTCTTCCAAATGGGAGACTTAACACATGGGAGGATCTTTCCGCGGAATTCCTCACCAAATTCTTTCCGCCATCCAAGACGGCGGAGTTGAGAGGTAAGATTAATGCGTTTTCTATGAGATCTAACGAAAGTTTGTTCCAATCTTGGGAAAGATTTCAGGACTTATTATTGGATTACCCGCACCATGGCATTTCAAAATTGGGTTTATTGGAGATATACTATAAGGGGCTGGATGTGGAAACACAATTCAAGCTCCAATCTCTTTTATGTGGTACATTCATCGACATGAGGGAAGATGACGCTTGAGACATCATTGAGAAACAAGCCCGAGTCATAGAAAAGTATTCTCACCGGAAAGTAGAAGCAAATCAAGTGGAGCAAGGAGCAAAATTATCACAAGCCGCTCAAACTCAAATCTTTTCTCTCAATACCGAGATTAAAGAGTTGAAGGAAGCCATTAAAACAAATTTCCCAAAGCAAAAGGGACAAGATGTGGGTTATTTAGGAAACAACAATAACCACAATGGGAATGAGAATACAAATCGCAACAACCAGAACAACAACCGGAACAATTGGAACAACAATAACAACAACCGGAATAACGGCTGGAACAACAATAGGGGTTCAAACAACAACAATTGGCGGTCCAACCAACAACACAATTCCGGTAATTCTTATCCTAATTCAGGAAATTCACTAACTCCACCTTCTTCTTCTTCCATTCCCATGAAAAGCCAGGAACAAGCATCTACTAACGGAAGCACTTCGGGGAAAGAGAAGTCCGATCCCATGTTGGAAACAATCTTGGGAAAGCTTCAAGGATTGGAGACTCGCATCATTAAGCTCGATGATCACATTACTAAGGTTGATAAAGCCCAAAAGGTTTTAGAAAACCAAATGTTTAGTCAAGCTGAAGAAGTTCCAAGGAATCAAGGAAAACTTCCAGGAAAGACGGAGGATAAACCAAAGGGAAGGGTGATGGCAATCACCACTAGGAGCGGAGCAACAACCATCGACCCGCAACCTAAGTTTGTAGAAGTCCCCGCCGAAAAGGAGAAAGTAAAGAGAAAGGAGAAGGAAGATGTCTACGTTCCTCCTCCAACTTTTAAACCTCCCCTACCATTCCCGCAATCTAGAGCAAGAGCGCGTCTAGACAAGCAATTCGGTAAGTTTATTGAACTCATGAGCAAACTGCATATTAATATACCCTTCATTGATGCAATTGTAGGTATGCCAACTTATGAAAAGTTCCTGAAGGAGATCCTCTCTAACAAAAGAAAATTAGAGGATTTTGGAGAGGTCAAGATGAGTTCGGATTCATCGGATCTCATCAAGACAATGAACGAGAAGATGCCCCCAAAGCTAAAGGATCCGGGGTCATTTTGTATTCCCATAGGAGTGGGAGATGTCACATATGATGCATTATGTGATTTAGGAGCAAGCGTGAGCATCATTCCGCTTGCCTTATTGAGGAAGATCGGTTTAGGCGAACCTAAGCCGGTGAAGATGACATTGTACATGGCGGATCGATCCATAACTCGTCCCATCGGTATAGTTTAAGACGTCCCGGTCAAGCTTGGTAAGTTCTATGTTCCTATAGACTTTGTTGTGCTTGACATTCCTATAGATAGTCCAGTCCCGATCATACTCGGAAGACCGTTTCTTGCAACATCCAGTTGCATAGTTGATTGCAAGAATGCTAGACTCGCCTTCGACATAGGAGAAGAAAAGGTAGAGTTCGTTCTCTCCACTTTGGTGAAGGAACCAACTTTCGATGAGGATATATTCAACATCCATGACGAAGAGCTATCTAGAGAGGAGGTAAGTTCGATTCTCTTCAAAGATCGCTTGCAAAAAGTTATTTCTATGAGCATTATGGATATAGGGGAAGAAGAGGCATGCAATGATAAAATTGAAGCTTTAGAGAAGCAAAAAGAAGTGTATGAAGAAGAATTTGAGAAACTCTACGATGGGTCAGAAAACGTACGAAATCACGGCCAGTCGTGCTATTCCACGGCTGTGGAATCTACCAACATGACCGTAATAAGCTATTCAAAGGACTCCAGTAAGTTACACGGCCAAAACCACCGCTGTGGAACAAACAGAGGCACCGTAATTGACTTCCACGCCCAAAACCACGGCCGTGGAGGGAACAGGGGAGCCGTAATTTTGGGTGAGTCTGAAGGAGATTGTATCTTCTCCACCACTTCTCTTGACTCTTCTCCAACACCTTCTACATCCTTAGACACTTCTAAGGAAGCATCGGCTAACCCTCAAGAGACATTAGAGACTCCTATAGTGATGGAATTGAAGCCACTTCCTACACATCTAAGGTATGCATTTCTAGGACCTAATTCTACCTTTCCGGTAATTGTTTAGTTCCGATTTGAGTATTGATGAACATAGTAAGCTCATGGATGTTCTTAAGAAACATAGGAAAGCCTTAGGGTATACTATAGAGGATCTAGTAGGAATCAAACCTTCACTATGCATGCATAAGATCCTAATGGAAGAAGACTTTAGAACTTCGCGACAACCTCAAAGGCGGTTAAATCCGACCATGAAGGAGGTTGTCAAGAAAGAAATTCTTAAACTACTTGATGCAGGTATCATCTACCCTATCCCCGATAGCAAGTGGGTGAGTCCCGTACAGGTAGTCCCAAAGAAGGGACGAATGACGGTCATCACCAATAAAAACAATGAACTCATTCCAACACGAACCGTAACTGGATGGAGGATGTGCATAGATTACCGGAAGCTAAACAACGCCACGAGGAAGGATCACTTCCCACTACCCTTCATCGATCAAATGCTTGAGAGGTTAGCACAACACTCACACTTTTGCTATCTTGACGGTTATAGTGGTTTCTTTCAGATCCCGATACATCCGGACGATCAAGAGAAGACCACATTCACGTGTCCGTGGGGAACGTTTGCGTATAGGAGAATGCCGTTTGGACTTTGCAACGCCCCAGCCACCTTTCAAAGTGCATGATGGCTATCTTCTCGGAGTACATAGAGGAGATCATGGAGGTCTTTATGGATGATTTCTCCGTTTATGGTTCTTCTTTTGATAACTGTCTTTCTAACCTTGCTCTTGTGTTACAAAGGTGTGAAGATATTAACCTAGTTCTTAATTGGGAGAAGTGTCAATTTATGGTGAAAGAGGGCATTGTATTAGGACACTTGATCTCTAGTAGAGGGATTGAAGTGGATAAGGCTAAGATATAGACTATAGAAAAGCTTCCTCCCCCAACTTCGGTGAAAGGAATAAGAAGTTTTCTAGGACATGTTGGATTCTATAGGCGTTTTATAAAGGATTTCTCCAAGATATCAAAACCACTTACTAATTTATTGATGAAGGATGTAGTTTTTGATTTCTCGCAGGAATGCTTAGATGCGTTTAATATGATTCGGGAAGCTCTAATCTCAGCCCCAATTATCCAACCTCCGGATTGGAATCTTCTATTTGAGGTTATGTGTGACGCAAGTGACGTAGCCATAGGGGCTGTGCTTGGGCAAAGAGAGGAAGGACGAACCCATGCTATATACTACGCAAGCAAGACGCTAGATGAAGCGCAACTCAACTACGCCACTACCGAGAAGGAATTTTTTGCAATTGTATATGCATTTGAAAAGTTTCGCTCTTATGTTGTAGGTGCTAAGGTGATTGTGTACACGGATCATGTTGCGATCCGGTATTTGCTTGCAAAGAAAGATGCGAAACCAAGGCTGATTAGATGGATTCTTCTCCTACAAGAATTCGATCTAGAGATCCGTGACAAGAAAGGTTCGGAAAATTCTGTTGCAGATCATTTGAGTCGTCTACCACATCTAGAGGACGACCATCTACCTATAGATGACTCCTTTCCGGACGAGCATTTACATATCATAGAGGAGTGCATCAATGTGATCACCAAAAGTAAGGAACCATGGTTTGCTGATTTTGTTAACTATTTGGTTTGCCAGGAATTACCACCCGGATTATCCTACGCACAAAGAAAGAAGTTCTTTAAGGATGTTCGGGAATACTTTTGGAACGAACCTCTCCTCTTTAAGAGAGGTCCGGACGGCATCATTCGGCGCTGTGTACCAGAAGATGAGATGCAAAGTGTCATCCGTCATTGTCATTCACTACCTTGTGGAGGACACGCTAGTTCGAACAAGACTAGCGCTAAGGTATTGCAATCTGGATTCTTTTGGACTACTTTATTTAAAGATGTGCCAACCTTTGTTTCCTGCTGCGATGCTTGTCAAAGAACAGGGAACATATCTAGGAGAAACGAGATGCCTCTTAACAACATTCAAGAGGTGGAGATCTTTGACGTTTGTGGAGTAGATTTCATGGGACCTTTCCCATCATCTTGTGGAAACCAATACATACTTTTAGCCGTGGATTATGTTTCGAGATGGGTTGAAGCAATTGCCTCTCCCACCAATAATGCCATGGTTGTGGTTAAGTTCTTTAACAAGACCATCTTCCCACGATTTGGGACACCACAGACTATCATTAGTGATGGAGGTTCTCACTTCATTGCCCGACGTTTCGAAGCTCTCTTAGCTAAGTATAGGGTAACTCACAAAATCGCCACCCCTTACCATCCACAAACTAGTGGACAAGTGGAGATCTCAAACCGGGAGATTAAAGGGATCCTAGAGAAAACGGTTTCAAGGACGAGGAAGGATTGGTCTTTGAAGCTAGATGACGCATTATGGGCATACCGGACTGCATATAAGACTCCCATCGGAACAACACCATATAACCTTGTGTATGGGAAGTCTTTTCACTTGCCGGTAGAATTGGAGCATAAGGCGTATTGGGCGATAAAGTGGTTGAACTTCAGCATGAAGGAAGCGGGAGAGAAGCGTCTCTTGGACCTCAATGAGCTTGAAAAACTTCGCTTGAACGCCTACAAAAACGCCATGAGCTATAAACAAAGAGCGAAGCGTTGGCATGATAAGCATATCATCCCAAATGACCTCAAAGAAGGAGATCAAGTTCTCCTCTTAAATTCAAGGCTTCGTCTCTTTCCAGGTAAGCTTAAATCTCATTGGACTGGACCTTATCTAATCAAACGTGTTTTTTCCCATGGTGCAGTTGAAGTATGGGGTGAAAAGGGCGGAAGCTTTAAGGTGAACGGTCAACGACTCAAGAAGTATACACCGGACCTCCAAGCTGAAGAGTTCGCGCCCACCACACTCGAATAAGTGAGAATATGGTCTAGGTACGGACCTTAAATAAGCGCTTCTTGGGAGGCAACCAAAGGTATTGCACTTACGTTTTTGTTTTTGATTCATAGATTTGAATAGTTTAGACGTTTTTGTTTTGTTTTGCCTTCGATACCTTCCGGTATGTTCGTGTTTTTGGATGTAGGATCAGTGGAAGAGAAAGGGAAAAGGAAAGGTTTGAAGAAAATTGACGAAACTTGGACTTTGGCACATTATAGAGAGTTCCACGGCCAAAACCACGGCCGTGACAGCTACAGTGACCGCAATTTGCAAAAGCCTGAGAAAAAATCACTAAAACCACGGTTCCGTACATTTCCACGGCCGTGGAAACCCCCGAGTGACCGTAATTTTCGAAAAATTTTACGGCCACTATAAAAACCACGTTTCTTCACAAAACACACCAAAACCCCCTCTTCCACGCCCAAAAACACCGAAATCGTCCCCCTCTCTCAAATTCCTGTTCGTTAATCATTTCGAACGATTCTTTGACCAAAAGTGAAGCAAATTCAGTCACCTACAAGATCCAAGCAACGATTCGAGCGGCAAATCACCGGAGAAGATAGAATTCGGATTTCAAAATCCAAAAACCTAGGTTTTTCTTCCTTCTCTCACTTTGTCGATTTGCCTCAGTTTTTGCAAGAATTTTTAGGAGAACTGATTGGAATTAGATTGGAATTAGTCTAGGGCTGCCTTCTGTTGAATTTGGTGTGAATCTGTTGAGTTTTGAGAAATTACAAACCGAACCACGGTCTTTGGGCATTCCACGGCCGTGGAAACTGAAGAACAGACCGTGGTTTTGAACAGAAACATGGACCTTGTTAGGAGAATGTCAAATAGCATAAAGAAGAGGAAAGGCAATGCTTCCTCCTCCTCTCAGGCACCCCCTAGTGAACCAACCCCACCACCATCACCCTCAGCTCCTAGAATTCCTACTATCCATGAGGATTACCTCGATGCCTTACAAAGGATCGAGAAGAGAGCGGTCATAGGACCAAGATACTTACTACTTGAGGACTTAGAGCCGCTGAATGTGGTAGGAGATCTTACTTGGTTGTTGGATAGAGCGGGATTGATCATCTTCTCCGCTATTCGGGAAGATGCATATGAGGAGATCACTAGAGAGTTCGTGATCTCATTTGAGCACATTCATGTCGATAGGACGGTTTCTTTCCGGCTAATGGAGAGGAACTATGAGTTCTCGATTCGAGAGTTTGGAGCCTTCTTTGGGTTCCAAGAGACCTTCAATGGTCGATTTCCTAGTGGCGTATACGCCAAAGATTTCTGGGAGGATATTGCTATGGTGTACGCCAGCGAAGACCGCTGGCAACCTGCTGATACCATGACTAAGTTGATTTATCACTTAGCCTTGAAGATTGCCCACCTAGTGCTTTCTGAGTGTTTCTTCCCTAGGACAGAGACTCCTCAGAAAATCAAGACTGACGAGTTGTTTCTGCTTTATTGTATGTTGCATGGTAGGCCGGCTGACTATGCCACCCTCTTAGCTTCTACTATGAGTAAGCCAAAGAATAAGAAGGCCGGCAATATTGGATATGGTGGGATGGTGACCCACCTTGCTAGGCATCTTGTTATCGACTTCTCCGCATGCACCAGGATAGCTGCTAGACCTCTAGGACTCCAGAGCCTCATGACTAGAGGCATTATCTTTCCTAGACATAGAGGTCCACCTACCGCTGCCATGGCTTGGGAGGCTAGAGGAGGTAGAGGGGTTACATGACTTCCCGAGTATTCCATTATGGCTGGACTCCAAAATTGGAAGGAGACATTCGTTGTTATGCATGCGAATGGATTAGTAGCACCCCCTTACATCCCCCCTGAGCCACCCATTGTAGATGAGGAGGAGATGAGAGGAGGTGCTGAGTTTGAGGAGGCGAGGAGCACGATTATGGTACCTTCCCGGATCAGCCAGATGCAGTGCCCGACCTCCCTAGACACTCTCCCCGCCCCGCTAGAGCTTCTAGTTCTTCCTCTCGCCGCGCCAGCGTGAGTGAGAGGCCGACATGGATGGCGACCCCTCCTCAGTGGTATAGCACTTAGCCGGATTGGATGGGAGCTCCACCAGCTTGGCATGCCCAGCCACCACCTGCACCAGCACCGTCAGATGCACCAGCGTGGTATAGCCAGCCGCCGGGATGGTACGATCAGCTGCTGGAGTGGGCCACCGACCTTTCCAGTAGGGTCGGAGCCTTGGAGATCCGCGCGGATTCTAGGGATGTACGAGCCGATGCGCATGACCGGATGATGAGAGACATTTACCGCCAGCAGTTTGAGCGGAACTATGACCCCGGCTTCTTCCCGTTTCCACCTCCACCGGCACCCCAATGAGGACGATGATGATCTACCACTTTAGCCACTCCACCACCATCTTGTGAGTTCATTTTCTTTCTTTCTTTTCTTTATTTCTTTTTGAACATTAGGGACAATGTTTGTCTCAAGTATGGGGTGGGGTGTGACTATTCGTTTGTAATAACTCTACTCACTTTGCTTGCTTTGATCGAGAACACCTTGCATGTTTCATTCCATTGATACACGTTTCATTATTGCACTGCATGAAAAAGCTTTTGAAAAACCCATAAAAATCGAAAAATTTTTAAAATTTTGTGCTTCTAAGGATTGAGATGATTTTAATGATAATCACTACTTGTGAATTGAGTTTTGATGACAATTGTATGCTTAAACAAATAGTGAATTGAAAAGAAATTGAATAAGTTAATTATTCCTCTTTTGCAAGTTTCATAATGTGAAGAATGTTACCTAAATCATATTGAGAAATCAAGGTTGAAATCACATGATAAGTTCTAATACTTCTTGTTGAAATGATTAAGGCAATTCGATTTTCTTTCTTCTTTCTTTGATCATTTATCCCCTCAATGAAATAATGGCCTCCCTTACCTATCCGGGAATTTGGAGGAGTTGATATTTCGCATGTTTGATGTGGGAGGGCCGTGAAAGCAAAATTTTTGCATTCAAAGAATAGAAAGAACTTATAGGTTTGGGGAAGTCAATCATGACGATGAGTAACTCGGCACCATTCACATAGCCGGGTGTTTGTGTCTTGCCAAAGTCGGATTGATCGATATTCCTAACGGATTATGGTATGTGCATCAAGGGTTTGAGGCATCTCGCAAAAATTGAGAACCGCCAATCTCCTAGACTTCGGTTTTTGTGCACCTTTGTCCATAACTCCAAACGTAAAGTCAAAAAATTATGTGCAAGAGAAGAGAACAAAGCTCTAAGTTGAAAGTGTTGCAAAACTGCAAGAGAAAAAGAAAAGAGTTAGTTATCCACTTTCCCGGATTTATGCACCACATTCCTTATAATTTCCTCTCCCTTTCCGCATTCTAGACCTTACTTGAAAGTCCTTAAGATCAAGAGAATGTTATATGACTTGGTGATCTAAATTAAAGTTTCTTATGATTGATTTTGGTAATGTTTAAAGGTTATGATGCTTACATGGAAGTTTGATTCAACTCATGAGTTTTCTTTCCTCTTTATTCTTTGATTATGTATACGAGAGTCTTATGAATGAATGAAGCAAGGTTTGAGAATGATCTATCGACTAGAAGCACATTTACTTAAAATATGTTTTGTTTTTGAGAGTGCATCCATATTTCATCCTAACTTGAGTTTTAAAGCTTTTGAAAGACCTTGCATGGGGACAAGCAAGTGGCAAGTATGTGGTATTTTGTTAGCATGAAATATTGTGATATTTTAGGCACGTTTTCTAGATGTATTTCACCCATTATAGTGTTCATTGATAAAGCATTGAGGCAATTGTTAGCTATTTGTCTACATTGTCGATATAGAGGTCTACATAAGCTTTGTGTTGATTGTAGGCGAATAAGAGCTAAAACCGAACGAATTAAGAGAGGATGGAGATGAATTGAGCACATCCAAGGATTGAGGACACCACAAAGAAGCTAAGGAAGATGCTAGGATGAGGAATGGCACGAAACCAAGGGAATTACGAGCAACCTATGCTTCCACGCTCTAAAATACGGCCGTAATGAAGTCGACGCTCTAAACCACGGCCGTGGAACTTGGCAACATGAACGTGGAGCATTCCAGAGAGTTACACGGTATAAAGTATGGTCGTGGAAGTTATGAAGAACCGTAATCCACTTCCACGCTCTAAACCACGGCCGTGGAACTCCATGAAACCGTTATTTAGGCAATCTTTTGACGAATAAAATATAGACACATTGTCTACACATGTGGGCCGGACGATTATTCTATCTTTCCCTATAAAAGGACTGAAGGAGAGAGATTTCGGAACCTTCGCTTACGCTTGCTTGCACGTGCCTAGGGTTTCATTGGACGTGCGGAGATTGCCATTTTGCAACAGAGATTTGCGAAGGCTTGAAGATTTGGAAGTTGTGCTTTGTCCTTAGGTTTGATTAGAAGACGGATTGACATCCCGTTCTTCGTTCTTATCAAGGATTGTGATTGGTTTGTGTTATTCCAATTCTGATATACATTATAATCTTGTTTGTGGATTTGAGATTGATTTGAAGTATATTGATGGTTTTCGAAAGTTTTCATCTTTCATTCTTCTTAATCTTGAATTTGATATCATAATGACTGTTGTTGGCTAAAACCCTTTAGCAATTCTAAGGTGAAAGGTTTATAGTTGTGGCTTAAATGATGATAGATTGATCGTAAACAGATTGGACCCTGAGAGTTAGAGAGATTTCACCGACGAGCCAGAATCACGGCCTGTTCCTGAGGTTCCACGGCCGTGGAACTCAAGATCCACCCGTAATTTATGTCAGTTTACGAACCTTGCTTTTACATTAATCCAAAGTTAAAGATTTGCTTTAACTTAGTATTGGCTTGCTTTTTCTAGGTAGTAGTGAAGCCTCAACAACCTCTACTTCGATTTCGAGTGTCACAACCTTAATCGGTTTAGTTAGTCTTGATCCTTGGGTTACAAGTTTGGGTATTTGATATTAATTCTTGTCTTTAGATCCCTTCTATACTGAAGCCTCAACAACCTTTATAGAGAGTGTCTTTAGATAAGTCATATAAAGCCTTGGAACTTCACCGTACATTGCTTTACCTTAGTATACTTTTGTAACTCTTAACTCTGTCCTTAGTTCTTTAGTATATCTTGAATCGATTGCCACAATTAGATACCTGGATCTTTAGGGTTGATGTTTTCCCAATATTTGCAAAGTTTCATACATTTACTTGTTGACGATTTATAACTGGATTTAACCCCCCAAATCCCTGTGTTCGATACTTTGGAATTCTTGTTAACTACGTCGATCCGTACACTGCGGGTTCGCTTGCTTGATTCTAGTTTTATAAATTTAAAGCTTATTTGCACGCACGCTAAGTGGCGAATACATATGACGAAAAAGAGAGGAGTAGGTGAACCGCCGGCCTTCTGTAACGGCGGGCAGCTTCAGGTGTGGTAAAGGCGGAGCCTGCTGGCGGTGGCGCCGGGGAAGGAAGCAACTGGCGGCAAGAAGTAGAGGGGGTGGGGCTCCTTCATTCTCCGGCCAAGCTCGTGCAGACAGGACACGTTCAGAGCCTCTCCGGCGATAGGCGAGGCGAGGCCACAAGCCTCTGGTGGTGGCGGACGGCGAAGCTCCCTTCTATTTTCTGCAATGTTCTCCTTGGTTGTGTTCCCGGTGGAGATCAGTGGCCAGCGTCATCGAGAAGACGATGAGATCGTGGAGGCTACAGTTTGTGACAGAGGGCTCGAGAAGAGGGCAGGGGCGGTTCAACAGGAATAGTCATTGGTGCATTCCGGTGAGATCCACGGAGGAGGTGAGTGTAACAAGGACGAAAGGATGGAGGCTCGTTGCTCCTGGTTGCTGACGAGTTCGAGCAAGAGAGAACAGAGATGGTGAACCAAGAGGGAAAGAAGGTGTGATGGTGTTGAAAGGTGAGAGGGATGGAGATCCTGGGAGATGGTTGCTGCTGCAGGTGAGGAAGGAAGTGAGAGGTGAGAGCAGGTAGGGTAACTAGCTGTTAAAAAGGGGAAGTCGAGGGGTCGGGTAGTAGAGGGAGCATCATCACGTTGACAGAACAAAAAAAAATAAAGAAAAAGAAGAATAAAAAAAATTAAATAAAAACATGACATCGAAAGTTAAAATAAACTCGATCAAATAAACCGGACATGATTTCCGGTTTTAAAACTCTTGAACTTTCAGTGAAATAAATTACGGAATATATATAAATTTAAAATATATAAACTCATAAACATTTAATTTACAAAGTTAAAATACTCGTAAAATTATTTTAAGTGATTGAAAATATCGATAAAAGTAGGAAAATAAATATCGAAAACGCATCCAATAAATGAGGCGTTACATTTTGTGAGATGGTTTTGAATAATCTCTTGATCTCCGTTGGATTTGAATTTTGGATATGATATATTTGACGTATTGTTGTAGAACATATTTAAATTTGAGAGGAATCCAGCTAGTGGTTTGGGATTTATGATTTTTCAAAGATTGAGTCGTAAGCAGTTTTTCTGTTGTGCTGAAATTCGGTTTTGTGAGATAGTTTTAAATAGGATTTTGATCTCCTTTGCGGCTGAATTTTGGATATATTATAGATACGATTTTATAGTAGAACATATCAAAATTTAGGATAAATCCAGCGAGTAGTTTAGGAGTTATGAATTTTCAAAGTTAAGACAGTGTGCTGTTTGTTAAGTGTTGTAACCAACTTTAGAAATTTTTGTAGAAGTGATGCTTTAACAGTTTTAAGAAATTCTTTCTCCTATGAGTAGATGGGATATCATAGAGGACCTAAGGAATTATTTCGAAAATTTTATAAATTTATTCGAGTTTTATATTTGAAGCCGAAGTTGGATCTTAATGACCTTTCGGAAAATAAGAAGAATGTGTAAATTGCCAGTTTGTAACCAAACTCATCTTTAGGAGTTAGAATATGACATTTCAGTCTCAAATAAGAGTTTAGACATAAATTATGGAATTTTTAGAAGTTTCGGGACCAAGGGTAAAATAGTCATTTTACCATAAATTAATATTGTAATCAATTCCGTTCTATTAAGACCTACTATCTTCGAAGTCTTAGACTTCTAATCACCTAGAAAGTGTGCTGACACACTTGCTTCCTTTGATAGGCCATTGAATTCCTACTGTACAGATCAATTTGCGAATTAGAAAGTTGAGATCTGATTTTGGTAAGTCCACGGACTTACTTAGCTGGCTTCTTGCATGTGTGTGATGTATATGAGTGGTGTTTGGTAGTTAAGATAAATAACAAAACCGGAATAGGCCCACTTTAGTATATTGTGTAATTGACCCAAGTGTATGATAACGGGTCGTGACATCATCTGCCTAGCTCTTGCGAGAGTCTAGGAGGTTCCCTATGACCAGCCCAGTCATGTAGACGGTCAAATGCATTAGTACCATTTTGCGTTGGTAAACGGGGACAGGGGCGACGTTTGGGAATTCCTCGTGTCACAAAATAAGTATCATTAGTAATGACATATCACCTAAGTAAAGATAATAAAAGGATTGATTGTGTATGTTGTGTGTTTGTGCTTTTACCTTTATACTTATGCATAGAATGTTAGCTAACGGTTTTATACCGCTTGTAGATGCCTTGCAGGTTAAGACATTTGTAGAGAGATCCGGAGGAAATGGTCAGCCGGGTCCACGTACTCTTTTAGTTGGGGGCGAGGTTGTCTTATGTTCTTTATATGCGTCGTTTTAGTACCGTTGCTTTGTAAGGCTGATACATATCCTTCATGTATATATTGTGTAAAGTTTTCAAATGTTTTAATACTTTTGTGCCTTGTTGTGAGATCCTAGTAAAATTGTTGTCAAACTAAGGTCGGGACCCGTGGTGAGGTCCTAACCAGTAGCTCCCCGAGTTTTGAGAAATTGGGGTGTTACAATATGGTATCAGAGCTCTAGGTTGGCAACACTAGCACTTGAAATCTTCTGAAAGACCGAATGTATAAAATAACTAGAACCCGAAAGGGGTCTAAAATTTTGAAAACGGATTTCTGTTTTCACACACACGCATAGTCGGGTTGTTGGGTTAGTAGTACGTCTGACCACCATCGCTCTCCGTGGATCTCTGCAACTTTGATCGATAGGAGTTAGTATATAGACTTTTTATGATGTTTCTTATTATATTTTATATACATGTGTAGGCATAGTTTGTTAGTATCCTAAAGGATATTTTATATCCTTTAGTCGTGATATCACGAAGTGATTATCGCCTCATGATAAATCAACTGCGGACTTGAAGAATCTCCAACACGAGGCAATGGAATCGGACCTTGAATTGAGTATTATACTCGGGTAGGCTTCTTGATGATCCTTACAAATCATCCAGAGAACAAGGGAGCAAGGAAGTAAAGTTGTGAAGATAATTTTTACCACAAGCACAATCAGATGAGGAAGAAATCCCTGAGTCAGTTGAGTTAGAAGCAATAGAAGGTCGTACAAGGAACTCGGGCATACGAGGCCGATAGACGGAATTAGAAGGACCATGCAAGAGACTATAAGAGTGTGGAGTAGAGATAACAATATTGGAACGAGACAAGTAGAATTGAGTACAACCAAAATTGCAGAATCAAGGACATTATAATCGAGGTTGATGCCCCATAGACCATTATGGGCATGAGAAACCAGAAGAGACAGAGTGTCAATCTGGGTGTGAGAATCTAAGGTGCATGGAATGAAGACCTACAATTGAGTGTAAAAGCGAAAAGGAAGACCCCACAAGCGTGGGGAGGTTTTGACCCTCCTCAGAGATATAAGCAGTTTGAAAGAAACCGCGACGCCAATATCCAAAGAATGGAAGCCTGTAGCAGGGTCAACGGAGTTTCATAAAGGCAATATTACCACTAACTCCAGTGAAGAAATCTGTATGGGAAAACGGCCTTGCTAGACTCAACAGTCCAGGTTAACCCCAATTATCACGAGACCTAAGCCATCAACTCAGACGGTCCATGCAAAAGGAACTACAAGAGGATGATCATTACGGCCATAAGAATTTCAATGACGCTTGCAAGCTATCGTGGAAACTAGAAATGACTATTCATGCCAGATGAATGGCACAATCGGACTAGAGAAATGGAGTTAGCCCATAAGAAGCGGAAGGGTGGAAGGTAGAACTAACTAAAGAAGTATCAAAGGATTGTTGTGAGCAACTGTTTACCTACTAGCTAAGGATATTTTGACATATCACAATTAACACGGAATGGAGACTTACAACTTAATGTAAGAGCGAAAGGTAGACTTCACAAGCCTGGAGACGTTTTGTCTTCTTTGAAGATAAGAATTCTAAACGGAATCACAACGCCAGTATCGAAAGGATCGAAGCCATGTAACATAGTCAATAGAGATTTGGCGAAAATATTACAAACAACACCGATTAAGGAACCTGTGCTTGTGAGAATCGTGTGGTGGACTCAAGAGTCCAAGGTAACCCCCATTTATAACAAGAAGTTGGTCATCAACATAGACGGCCCCTGTAAAGGGACTACAATTGGGAGGTAATTAAAAGTCATCGGAACTACAAGACGCTTACCATCTATCGTGGAGTGTTAGGAACGACTTTTAACATCAGGCGAATGGCACAATGAGACTTGAGAAGGAGAGTTGTCCCAAAGGAAGCAGAAGAGTGAAAGATTAGATGAACTAAAGAAGGATAAAAGGATTAAGCTAGTAGGTGATGGGCACCAAAAGTTTAATACCAGTAGATGTATGAAATTGAGATAAGTCAATTATAGACTGACCGATGTCAACCAAGGACGTGCAAGTATTGTTGGGTATTGACGAGTTATGTGCCATTAAGAAGATATATTTGTGACTATGGATCTATGGAGTAGCTTTACCGACGCCTTAGAGGATTCCCTCAAGTAGGCAACTACAACCTTCTTGGATGAATTAAAGGTATAAAGAGAAACGTTTTAAGGGTTACATCTTGGCTAGTTAAGATCAAACTCCGGTCAAGTCAGAGAGTTTGGATCCGTGATAGAAGAATTAAGAAAGTAAGCGGAAGAAGTTGTTTTTCAATCGTTGTTTTATTTTCATAAGGCAAGTAAAGAAGGTACTTGGTACTTCATCCGTATAAGACTCATGGTGTAATTGGGAGAAAGAGTTTTGGGGTCAATCATTTTATACTTACAGAAAAGGTCCTTAGGATTAATGAGTGACAACAAGATAATCAGAGTAGTGCAGCGGAAGCGTGGTGGGTCCTAACCCACCAAGCAAGAAGCTCAAGGGTACTGATGGATGTCGTGTCGAGTTTAAGATGGTGATAGTTGGTGAAATGCATTCTAGTTGGAAGAAACGTGAGTTAGGCTATGTGAGTGACTGAAAATATTGTACGGGAACTGTATCACCATGAAATTAGACGGAAAAGTATGTGCATGTAAGAGGTTATAGAAGGAAATTAGTACCCTATTATGGATTCAAGTGAATAATGACGGCTTGTCACATGTTGTCAGATAACTATTTCGGAATCCAGTACGTAACGGAGTATTCTAGAGTGAGTTTTCTTGATGGATTGAGGAAAGAATTAATGATGTAATAAAAGTATTGTGCATGGCTTTTATTAGAAAGCTCAAAGTGAGTAACTACCATCTTGAGTCAAAGATACATAAGAAAGAGAAGCGACAGGAGCATACTTGCAATCTAGTAACCGTGCTTGAAGAAAGCATAATCTCGGAGTAGATTTTATGTGTAATGTCATGTCGAAACAGAGCCTAGTTGCGTTTTGAGTTTGTTAGCATGAAATATTGTGATATTTTAGGCACGTTTTCTAAACGTATTTGATTCATATTGATAGTCTTTGATTGAACTTTGTGCATATGTGAGCTAGTATTACCTATATTGTCGATATGGATGTCTACACTAGTTCTATGTTGATTATAGGTGATTTGGAGCTATTTCCGAATGGAATCGAGCAAAGGAGAGTTGAGTTGATATGTCCATGGATTAGGAACGTTCTTTGGAAGCAATTTGGAGTCTTAGCTTGAGGAATGCACGAGTTTAGGGAAGAATCACGTTCTTGCCCTAAACCACGCCCTAAAATACGGCCGTATCACATTCCACGTTCAATTCCACGACCGTGGATTTGGAGTCAGAAATTCATGTTCATTCCAGGGGATTACACGGCCGTGGAACATATGTTGCAAACCGTATTTGTTTCCAAGCTCTAAATTACGGTCGTGGAACACTTCCACGACCGTGATCTTGGCGAATCTTTTCGCCACACTTTGAAGCCACGATCTTTTAAAGATTGGACCGGGCCGACATTTTGCCCTGCACTATAAAAAGACGGACGAAGCAAGAATCCGTCACCTTCGCTTACCCCCGTTTACCCTCATTCATCATCGCTTAGACACGCTTACACTTCGATTAGCTTGCTTGGAATTATTGACATCTCTTTGAGAGATCGAAGTTCGTTTTGGCAATTCCTCTAATCTCGCACTTTGGTGGAGATTGCTGTTGAGATCTCCGGATTGGCGGAAGATCGAAGTTCTTGGAAGATTTTGCAAGAAGATCTCTCTTCTTGTTTAGGTTTGACTCGGAAAACGGATTGACATCCCGTTTTCTCTTTTCTTTCCAAGGATTACGATTGCTTGTTCTATTGTGAATCTTTTGACATTGCTTGTTCTCTTTGTGACTTTGAGATTGAATTGAAGATTATTGAAAGTTCTTGAAAGTTTTCATCTTTTTATCTTTTAATTCTTGAATTGATATCAACATGACTGTTATTGGCTAAAAACTCTTAACAATTCTAAGGTGAAGGGTTGATAGTTGTGGCTTAGATGATGATAGATCGAACGCAAACAGATTAGACCCTGGGAGTTAGAGAGACTCGCCGACAACCCTAAATTACGGTCTGTTCTTGAGTCCACGGCCGTGGAACCTCAAGAACTAACCGTGATTTCCCTTAAGTCTACGAACTTGCTTTTACTTTAATCTAAAGTTAAAGATTTGCTTTAGCTTAGTTTAGACTTGTCTTTTCTAGGTGGTAGTGAAGCCTCAACAACCTCTACCTCGATTGTGAGTGTCACAACCTCAATCGGTTAAGTTAGTCTTGATCCTTGGGTTATAAGTTTGGGTATTTGACACTAATTCTCATCTCTAGAATCTTTCTATATTGAGCCTCAACAACCTGTTTAGAGAGTGCCTTGTAGGTGAGTTATATAAGGTTTTTGGAACTTCACCGTACGATTACCTTACATTAGTATACCTTTGCATATCTCAACTCTGTCTTTACATCATTAAGTATATCTTGAATCGATTGCCACAGCTGGATACCTGGATCTTTAGGATTGTTGTTTCCCAATAATTTGCAAAACTCCCATATTTACTTGCTTGATAATCTGCAATCGAGTTCGTTCCCCCCAAATCCCTGTGTTCGATACTCTGGAATTCTTGCTTAACTATATCGATCCGTACACTGCGGGTTCGCTGCTTGATTCTAGTTTTATAAATTTAAAACTTATTTGCACACACCTCTAGGGGCGAACAAGTTTTTGGCGCCGTTGCTGGGGATTTGGTTTAGGCCGAATCCGGTAGCCGGTCGTCAAGCTTGGGAGCTTTCTCTCGTTATTTAATATCTCTTTGAGTGCATGCGCAGGTCTAGGAACACCGCAGATCTCTTACCTCTTGATCAAGAGCTAGGGAAAACCTTGAGGCAAAAGCGCAAGGAAAAGAAGATGGCTGAAGAACACGAACGTGATCTTCAAACGGAGTTGGCGGAGAAGGAAGCTCAACTCCGATGGAATGAGACTCTCCGCCAGGATGAGATGGATCGTCATCAATCTCAAGTTAACGGTCTACAAGACATGATCTTCAAAATGAGGATAGAGATGAGCGACCTTAAGAATAAGGGAAGCAAGAAGTCCTCAAGAAGGAGATCAAGGTCTAGAAGAAAAAGTCACTCATCCGCTGATGATAGTGACTCTTCCATGCCACCGTTAGAAGAGATTGATCCCACGATCAATATGAATCCTTTCCATCCACAAGGAGCTGCTAATCGACGCATTCCATCTAGGAATGCGAGGATCGAACGTGTGGATAATGAGCCAAGAACTCTTGGCCAGCGGATGGATCCAACACAACAACCACGCCGCTTGGGTGTGAATTTTGATGCTGAAGATGTGCAAGGGTTTAGCTTTAACCCTCAAGTTATCACTCTTGTTCGCCAAAGCCAATTTGGCGGTACAAGTGCTGAATCTCCACACCAACACTTGCAAAACTTTGAGTGTATGATGGAGACGATGAGACCGAAGAACGCTACTACCAACAACTATAAGCTCAAACCTTTCTTTTTCTCTTTGAAAGGGAAAGCGTTGTCATGGTATCAAGCTCTTCCCAATGGGAAACTAGACACGTGGGAAGACCTTTCCGCGGAGTTTCTCACCAAATTCTTTCCGCCTTCCAAAACGGCGGAATTTAGAGGTAAGATTAATGCTTTTTCCATGAGACCTAACGAAAGTTTGTTTCAATCTTGGGAAAGGTTTCAGGACTTGCTCTTGGATTGCCCTCATCATGGCATATCCAAGCTTGCCTTGCTGGAAATCTACTACAAAGGGCTGGATGCGGGAACGCAATTCAACCTCCAATCCCTCTCATGCGGAACGTTCATGGACATGAGAGAAGATGACGCTTGGGACTTCATTGAGAAGCAAGCAAGAGTCATAGAGAAGTATTCCCACCGGAAAGCGGAGGGAAATCGTGTAGAGCAAGGAGCGAAGCTCACACATGAAGCTCAAAATCAAATCTTCTCCCTCAACAATGAGATCAAAGAGTTGAAGGAGACTATCAAGACCAACTTCCCAAAGCAACAAGAGAAGGATGTTGGCTATTTAGGCAACAACAATGGCGGTGATAACACCAACCGCAACAACAATAACCGGAACAATAACCGGAATAACAATTGGAATGGAAACAACAACAACCGGAACAACAACAATTGGAACAACAATAGGGGTTCAAACAACAACAATTGGCGCTCCAATCAACAAAATTCAGGTAACTCCTATCCTTCCAATTCTAATTCGCTAACTCCACCTTCCTCTTCCTCTACTCCTTTGAAAAGCCAGGGGAAATCATCTAATGGAGGAAACAATACGGGAAAGGAGAAGTCCGATCCCATGTTGGAGACAATCTTGGGAAAGCTTCAAGGGTTGGAGAACCGCCTCATCAAGGTTGATGATCAAGTCTCTAAGGTTGACAAAGCTCAAAAAGTTCTGGAAAACCAATTGTTCAACCACGCGGAGGAAGTTCCTAGAAATCAAGGGAAACTTCCAGGAAAGACGGAGGACAACCCTAAGGGAAGGGTAATGGCGATTACAACTAGGAGCGGAGTGACTACCACCGATCCGCAGCCTACGTTCGTTGAAGTCCCCGTAGAGAAGGACAAAGGAAAGGGGAAGGAGAAGGAAGATGTCTATGTTCCCCCTCCAGCTTACAAACCTCCCCTTCGGTTCCCTCAATCTAGAGCGCGAGCGCGCCTAGACAAACAATTCGGTAAGTTCATAGAACTCATGAGCAAGCTGCATATTAATATACCTTTCATTGATGCTATTGTAGGTATGCCAGCTTATGGCAAGTTCTTGAAGGAGCTTCTCTCTAACAAGAGGAAGCTAGAAGATTTCGGTGAGGTCAAGATGAGTTCGGATTCTTCGGATCTCATCAAGACTATGAAGGAGAAAATGCCCCCAAAGTTGAAGGACCCGGGGTCATTTTTCATTCCCATTGGAGTGGGAGATGTCACATACGACGCTTTATGTGACTTGGGAGCAAGTGTGAGCATCATACCACTTGCATTATGTAGGAAGATCGGTTTAGGCGATCCTAAACCGGTCAAGATGACGTTATACATGGCGGATCGATCCATCACTCGCCCCGTCGGTATTGTAGAAGACGTCCCGGTCAAGCTAGGTAAATTCTTTGTCCCTATTGATTTTGTCGTGCTTGACATTCCTGCAGATAGTCCGGTCCCGATCATACTCGGAAGACCGTTTCTTGCAACTTCCGGCTGCATGGTCGATTGCAAGAATGAAAGACTCGCTTTTGATATTGGAGAAGAGAAATTAGAGTTCGTTCTTTCCACTCTAGTAAAGGAGCCAATCTTTGACGAGGATATTTACGATATCCAAGACGAAGAAGGTTTGTCTAGGGAGGAGGTAAGTGCGATTCTCTTTAACGATCCTTTACAAAAGGTTATCACTATGAGTCTAACCAATGTAGGAGAAGAAGAAGAGTGCAAAGAGGAAATTGAAGCCTTAGAAGCACAAGAAGAGATGCATGAAGTGGAGTTTGAGAAACTCCACGATGAGGCTGAGAATGTAAGAATCCACGGTCATACCCTGTATTCCACGACCGTGGATTTCACAACCAAAATCGACCTCCATTCCAGGGGATTACACGGCCGTGGAACACATGGAGAGACCGTAATTCTGATCGTGGAAGAGGGCGATCGGCTTACTTCTTCAACTTCTTTTGATTCTTCTCCAAACCACTCAACAACCTTAGAAACTTCTAAGGAAACGTCGGATGCCCCTCAAGGACCATTGGAAGCTCCGAAAGTGATGGAACTCAAACCACTTCCTACTCATCTAAGGTACGCTTTTCTTGGATCTAATTCTACCTTCCCGGTTATTGTTAGCTCCGAATTAAGCATAGATGAACATGAACAGCTCATGATTGTCCTTAGGAAACATAGAAAAGCCATAGGCTACACTATTGAGGACTTAGTAGGAATCAAACCCTCCCTATGTATGCATAAGATACTAATGGAGGAGGATTTTAGAACTTCAAGACAACCTCAAAGGCGGTTGAATCCGACCATGAAAGAGGTTGTCAAGAAGGAAATTCTTAAACTTCTTGATGCAGGTATCATCTATCCTATCTCCGATAGCAAATGGGTGAGTCCAGTTCAAGTAGTTCCGAAGAAGGGAGGAATGACGGTCATCACCAACAAGAACAACGAACTCATTCCTACCCGAACCGTGACTGGATGGCGAATGTGCATAGACTACCGCAAGCTCAATAACGCAACGCGGAAGGATCACTTTCCCTTACCATTCATCGATCAAATGCTTGAAAGGTTAGCACAACATTCACATTTTTGCTACCTTGACGGTTATAGTGGTTTCTTTCAGATTCCGATACATCCGGACGATCAGGAGAAGACCACATTCACGTGCCCTTGGGGTACGTTCGCCTACAGGAGGATGCCGTTCGGGCTTTGCAACGCCCCAGCCACCTTTCAACGGTGCATGATGGCCATCTTCTCCGAGTACGTAGAGGAAATCATGGAAGTCTTCATGGACGACTTCTCCGTATACGGTTCCTCTTTTAACGATTGCCTTTCTAACCTTTCTCTTGTTTTACAACGTTGTGAAGACACTAACCTAGTTCTTAATTGGGAGAAGTGTCAATTCATGGTTAAGGAAGGAATCGTATTAGGTCACTTAGTCTCTAGTAGAGGGATAGAGGTAGACAAGGCTAAGATAGAGACCATAGAGAAACTTCCTCCCCCAATTTCGGTGAAAGGGATAAGAAGTTTCCTAGGACATGCTGGATTTTATAGACGCTTCATTAAGGACTTTTCTAAGATATCAAAACCTCTCACTAATCTATTGATGAAGGATGCGGTTTTTGAGTTTTCGCAGGAATGTTTAGATGCGTTTAACACTATTCGGCAAGCTCTAATTTCAGCACCTATTATCCAACCCCCGGATTGGACTCTCCCCTTCGAGATTATGTGCGATGCTAGTGACGTAGCTATTGGAGCTGTTCTTGGACAACGAAAGGAAGGGCGAACCCATGCCATATACTACGCTAGCAAGACGCTAGACGAAGCTCAACTCAACTACGCCACTACAGAGAAAGAATTTCTAGCCATTGTCTACGCTATTGACAAGTTTCGCTCTTATCTTGTAGGTGTAAAGGTGATTGTCTACACGGATCATGCCGCGATCCGGTACCTCCTTGCGAAGAAAGACGCGAAGCCAAGGCTAATTAGATGGATTCTTCTCCTACAAGAATTCGATCTTGAGATCCACGACAAGAAAGATTCAGAAAATTCTGTTGCGGATCATTTGAGTCGCCTCACACATCTAGAGGACGACCATCTACCCATTGATGACTCCTTTCCAGACGAACACCTACACATCATAGAGGAGTGCATCAACGAGATCTCCAAAGGTAACGAACCATGGTTTGCTGATTTTGTTAACTATTTGGTTTGCCAGGAGATACCGCCCGGACTATCCTACGCACATAGGAAGAAGTTCTTTAAGGACGTCCGGGAATACTATTGGAACGAGCCTCTCCTCTTCAAGAGAGGTCCGGATGGCATCATCCGGCGATGTGTGCCGGAAGATGAGATGCAAAGTGTCATCCGCCATTGTCATTCACTACCTTGTGGAGGACACGCTAGTTCGAACAAGACTAGCGCAAAGGTATTGCAATCTGGATTCTATTGGCCTACTTTATTTAGAGATGTGCAATCGTTTGTCTCTTGCTGCGATGCTTGTCAAAGAACAGGCAATATTTCTAGAAGGAACGAGATGCCCCTCAACAACATCCAAGAGGTGGAGATTTTCGACGTTTGGGGAGTCGATTTCATGGGACCATTCCCATCTTCTTGTGGAAACCAATACATACTATTGGCGGTAGATTACGTTTCTAGATGGGTGGAAGCAATTGCCTCTCCCACAAATGATGCCATGGTGGTGGTTAAGTTCTTCAACAAGACCATCTTTCCGCGATTTGGAACACCAAGGACAATCATTAGTGATGGAGGTTCTCACTTCATAGCCCGTCGCTTTGAAGCTCTTCTAGCTAAGTATGGGGTTACTCACAAGATCGCTACCCCTTACCATCCACAAACGAGTGGACAAGTTGAGATCTCAAATAGGGAAATCAAGGGAATCCTAGAGAAGACGGTTTCAAGGACTAGGAAGGATTGGTCCTTGAAACTAGATGATGCATTATGGGCGTACCGGACTGCGTACAAGACTCCCATAGGAACCACACCATACAACCTTGTGTATGGGAAGTCTTGTCATTTTCCGGTAGAGTTGGAGCACAAAGCGTTTTGGGCTATCAAGTGGCTGAATTTCGGCATGAAGGAAGCGGGAGAGAAGCGTCTCCTAGACATCAACAAGCTGGATGAACTTCGCTTGAACGCCTATGAAAAAGCTAAGATCTACAAGGAAAGAGCAAAGCGTTGGCATGATAAGCACATCATTCCAAAGGACTTCAAAGAAGGGGATCAAGTTCTCCTCTTCAATTCAAGACTTCGCCTCTTTCCAGGTAAGCTTAAGTCCCGTTGGACCGGACCTTTTCTAATTAAACGTATTTTCCCCCATGGTGCAGTTGAAGTATGGGGTGAAGCTAGCGGAAGTTTTAAGGTGAACGGTCAACGACTCAACAAGTATACGCCGGAACTCCAAGTTGAGGAGTTTGCGCCTACCGCACTCGAATAAGTGCGAGATTGGTCTAGCTACGGACCTTAAACAAAGCGCTTCTTGGGGGGCAACCCAAGGTATTGCATTTTTGTTTTTGTTTTCGATTCATAGTTTAGCTTAGAATAGACGTTTTCGCTTTATTTTGCCTTGATTTCTTCCGGTATGTTCGTGTTTTTGGTTGTAGGATCGATGGAAAAGGAGAAAGGGAGAATAATGTCGAAGAAGAGCGACGAAATTTGGACTTTGAAGCTTTACAGAAGGTTCCACGGTCTAAATTACGGTCGTCACAGCTACAGTGGCCGTAATTCTCAAAAGCCTTTGAAAAATCACCAAAACCACGGGTCCGTACACTTCCACGGCCGTGGAACATCCCGATAGACCGTGATTTTCAAAATTTTGCCTGCGACTATATAAGCCACATTCTTCCCAAAATTTCCCAAAAACTTACCCCTTTCCACGCCCTAAACGCCGAAACCCCACGACCTCCTCCAATTCCTCATTTTCTAATCGTTTTCAACGATTCTTCATCCTAAACTGCAGCAAATTCAACCACGAACAAGATCCAAGCGACAAACCGAGCGGAAATCCGTCAACAAACGCGCATTTCGGATTTTTCAATCCGAAAAAGAGGTTTATTCTTTCTTCTTGATTTTCGCGGATTTGGTTCGTTTTTGCTATAGATTTTTAGGAAGAACTGACAAAGACTGGAAGGAATTAGATTAGGACTGCTTATTGTGGTGATTGTTGGTGAATTTGCTGAGATTCGCAAGATTCTGAGACGAATCACGGTCTCTGGGTAAACCACGGCCGTGGAACCTAAAGAACAGACCGTAATTTTGGTGAAAAATGGATTTTGTAAGGAGAATGTCGGGAAGGATAAAAGAGAAAAAGGGAGAGCAAAATAAGAAAAGAAAGGGCAATCCCTCCACCTCTAGGGCACCACCACCCTCATCTCCCTCACTACCATCCTCACCTTCACCTCCATCTTCACCTCCTCACCCTAGCATCCCAACCATACATGAGAACCACCTTGTTGCACTTGACCGGATCAAGGAGAGGACAGTGATAGGTCCTAGGTATTTGTTGTTGGAGGATCTACATCCTCTCAACATAGTAGATGATCTTACATGGCTCTTGGATAGAGCCGGATTGCTTGTCTTCACGAACATTCGTGAAGACGCCTATGAGGAGATCACCCGGGAGGTTTGACGTCTTTTGAGCATAGCCACGTAGATAGGACCGTCTCCTTCCGTCTCATGGAACAAGACTACCATTTGAGTATTGTTGAGTTTGGGACCATTTTCGGGTTCCATGAGACCTATAACGGTCGATTTCCGAGTGGAGTTTACCCCAAGAACTTTTGGGAGGAAGTAGCTATGATTTACGCCGACGAGGACCGTTGGCAACCCGCCGATACCAAGGCTAGATTGATGTACCATCTAGCCTAGAAGATAGCACACCGCGTTCTTTCGGAGTGTCTCTTTCCTAGGACGGAGACGCCAAAAAAGATTAAGACGGATGAGCTATTCTTGCTCTATAGCATGCTATACGGTCGCCGTGCAGATTGTGCCACTCTTTTGGCGGCTACGATGAGTAAACTCAAGAACAAGAAGAAGGGGAACATTGGATATGGTGGGATAGTGACCCACATTGCTAGGACATTTGGTGTAGATTTTTCTGCTTGCACCCGCATACCGGCCATTCCCTTAGGGCTACATGCTTTTATGGTTAGGGGACTCATCTTCCCCACACATGGAGGTCCGCCTTATGCGGGCATGCCTTGGGAGACTAGGACGGGTAGGGGAATTGAGTGGCTGCCGGAGTATTCCATTGTGGCGGGACGCCACAATTGGAAGAAGACGTTCGCTGCGATGCATGCGAACAGGCTAGTAGCTCCCCCTTACGTTCCACCACCGGTTGTGGAGGAGGAGGACATGGGAGATCAGTACGAGAGTGGTGGAGGAACGGAGCAGGAGTTTGGCACGTTTCCGGATCAGCCGGAGGCGACCCCGGATGTACCTAGATGCTCTCCACGTCCAGCTAGAGCTTCAGGTTCGTCATCTCGCCGCGCTAGCGTGAGTGAGAGGCCCAAGTGGATGACTACACCTCCCACTTGGTATGACACCCCCCCTCCTTGGTCCACGGCTCAGCCAGCAGCACCACCACCACCACCAGCACCAGCACCATCCGATGCTCCATCATGGTACAGTCACGCCCCGGGATGGTACGAGCAGATGCCGGATTGGGCTACCGGACTTTCAGAGAGAGTAGGAGCGCTAGAGATCCGGGCGGATGCTAGAGACGGACGCTTAGACGACCTTGACCACATGATGAGTGACGTCTACCGCCAGCAGTTTGGGCGGTTTTATGATCCGAGTTTCTCTCCATTCCCACCTCCGCCGGCGCCGCAGTGATTGATGCATGATCGTTGTTTTAGACATTCCCGCCACCACTTGTGAGTTTCTTTCTTTTGTTCTTTCTTTTGTTCTTTCTTTTGTTCTTTCTTTTGAACATTAGGGACAATGTTCGTCCTAAGTATGGGGTGGGATGTACTAAAAAGTTTGTAATAACTCTACTCTCTATGTTTGCTTCATTTGAGACTATCGTTGCATTTTCATTATGTGTCACACGTTTCCTTATTGCATTGCATGAAAAATGACTTGAAAAACCCATAAAATTTGAAAAATTTTGAACATTTTGTGCTTCTAATGAATTGAGATGATTTCCATGATAATCACTACTTGTGAATTGAGTTTGATGACAATTGCATGCTTAAAAGGATTGTGAATTGAAAAGAATTTGAATGAATGAATTTTACCTCTTTTGCAAGTTTTATAATGTGAAAATGTTACCTAAATCATGCTAGGAAATTGAAGTTGAAATCACGTTATAAGTTCCTATACTTCTTGTTGAAATGATTAAGGCAATTCAATACCTTCTTTCTTCTTTATTTGATCATCTAGCTCCTCATTGAAATATTAGCCTCCTTTACCTATCCGGGAATTTGGTGAAGTGAATGAGAAAAAGGCATGTTTGATGTGGGAGGGCCATGAGAGCAATTATTTGAAATCAATTGAATAGAAAGAAATTATAGGTTTGGGGAAGTCAATCATGACGATGAGTAACTCGGCACCATTCATATAGCCGGGTATTTGTGTCTTGCCAAAGTCGGATTGAGCGATATTCCTAGCGGATTATGGTATGTGCGCTAAGGGTTTGAGGCATCTCTTGAAAAATTTGAGAAACGCCGATCTCCTAGGCTTCGGTTTTTGTGCACCTCTATCCATAACTCCAAAAGTAAAGTCGAAAAATGAAAAGAAGAGAGCGAAGCTCTAAGTTGAAGTGTTGCAGAAACCACATAAGAAGAAGAAGGTAGTTGTCCACTTTCCCAGATT
This sequence comes from Fagopyrum homotropicum, assembly GCA_033239125.1. Classification (NCBI taxonomy): domain Eukaryota; kingdom Viridiplantae; phylum Streptophyta; class Magnoliopsida; order Caryophyllales; family Polygonaceae; genus Fagopyrum; species Fagopyrum homotropicum. The sequence continues at coordinate 54,504,146 of BSWB01000002.1, forward strand.
TATGCACCACTTTCCCTTAAAGTTTTCCCTTCCCTTCCATATTCTAGACCTTTTCTTTGAAAGTCCTTAAGATCAAAAGAATGTTATATGACTTGGTGATCTAAATTGAAGTTTCTTGTGATTGATTTTGATAATGTTTGATGGTTATAATGCTTGTTTAGAAGTTAAGTTGGTTCATGAATTTTCTTTGCCTTTTACTCTTTGATTAAGTGTGTGAAAGTTTGAAAAACGATTGAAGCAAGGTTTGAGAATGATCTATTCTTTAGAAGTCATATTCATCCAAAAGAAGGTACACATATTTCATCCTAACTCTTGTTTAAAGCTTTTTGAAAGACGTTGCTTAGGGACAAGCAAGTGTTAAGTATGGGGTTATTTGTTAGCATGAAATATTGTGATATTTTAGGCACGTTTTCTAAACGTATTTGATTCATATTGATAGTCTTTGATTGAACTTTGTGCATATGTGAGCTAGTATTACCTATATTGTCGATATGGATGTCTACACTAGTTCTATGTTGATTATAGGTGATTTGGAGCTATTTCCGAACGGAATCGAGCAAAGGAGAGTTGAGTTGATATGTCCATGGATTAGGAACGTTCTTTGGAAGCAATTTGGAGTCTTAGCTTGAGGAATGCACGAGTTTAGGGAAGAATCACGTTCTTGCCCTAAACCACGCCCTAAAATACGGCCGTATCACATTCCACGTTCAATTCCACGACCGTGGATTTGGAGTCAGAAATTCATGTTCATTCCAGGGGATTACACGGCCGTGGAACATATGTTGCAAACCGTATTTGTTTCCACGCTCTAAATTACGGTCGTGGAACACTTCCACGACCGTGATCTTGGCGAATCTTTTCGCCACACTTTGAAGCCACGATCTTTTAAAGATTGGGCCGGGCCGACATTTTGCCCTGCACTATAAAAAGACGGACGAAGCAAGAATCTGTCACCTTCGCTTACCCCCGTTTACCCTCATTCATCATCGCTTAGACACGCTTACACTTCGATTAGCTTGCTTGGAATTATTGACATCTCTTTGAGAGATCGAAGTTCGTTTTGGCAATTCCTCTAATCTCGCACTTTGGTGGAGATTGCTATTGAGATCTCCGGATTGGCGGAAGATCGAAGTTCTTGGAAGATTTTGCAAGAAGATCTCTCTTCTTGTTTAGGTTTGACTCGGAAAACGGATTGACATCCCGTTTTCTCTTTTCTTTCCTAGGATTACGATTGCTTGTTCTATTGTGAATCTTTTGACATTGCTTGTTCTCTTTGTGACTTTGAGATTGAATTGAAGATTATTGAAAGTTCTTGAAAGTTTTCATCTTTTTATCTTTTAATTCTTGAATTGATATCAACATGACTGTTATTGGCTAAAAACCCTTAACAATTCTAAGGTGAAGGGTTGATAGTTGTGGCTTAGATGATGATAGATCGATCGCAAACAGATTAGACCCTGAGAGTTAGAGAGACTCGCCGACAACCCTAAATTACGGTCTGTTCTTGAGTCCACGGCCGTGGAACCTCAAGAACTAACCGTGATTTCCCTTAAGTCTACGAACTTGCTTTTACTTTAATCTAAAGTTAAAGATTTGCTTTAGCTTAGTTTAGACTTGTCTTTTCTAGGTGGTAGTGAAGCCTCAACAACCTCTACCTCGATTGTGAGTGTCACAACCTCAATCGGTTAAGTTAGTCTTGATCCTTGGGTTATAAGTTTGGGTATTTGACACTAATTATCATCTCTAGAATCTTTCTATATTGAGCCTCAACAACCTGTATAGAGAGTGCCTTGTAGGTGAGTTATATAAGGTTTTTGGAACTTCACCGTACGATTACCTTACATTAGTATACCTTTGCATATCTCAACTCTGTCTTTACATCATTAAGTATATCTTGAATCGATTGCCACAGCTGGATACCTGGATCTTTAGGATTGTTGTTTCCCAATAATTTGCAAAACTCCCATATTTACTTGCTTGATAATCTGCAATCGAGTTCGTTCCCCCCAAATCCCTGTGTTCGATACTCTGGAATTCTTGCTTAACTATATCGATCCGTACACTGCGGGTTCGCTGCTTGATTCTAGTTTTATAAATTTAAAACTTATTTGCACACACCTCTAGGGGCGAACAGAGTTAGAGGGATATTATTAGTCCGATAAAAGTAGATGATACAAGAGTTCAATGTTGATGGTGTGTTAGTGTTTATCGAGTATTTATTATCAAATAATGGTGATATAAGATCATTTTGTGTCTAATACCGTCATTCCAAATATATTCTATGTCACTTAATATCTTGGGAAATGCGTTGAAAGCCTAGGTTAGAGCTAACGATATTTTAGAGGTCTATAAATAATATAATAATGCGAAGTGAACAAAGAGGATGACCACTAGATTTGATTTTTAGTTGTCTCGAGTGTTAGACTTGAAATGGGTAAAGGTGACGATTCCTTACCTGAGGAATAAGATGACTGAGTAATATTAAAAGACAAGACCAAGTGGGTCTTGATACGAAAATCGTTAAGCACTTGGTAAGTGTTGGTGGATGTCCAAGACCTTCGGCTTGAGTGTGTAGTCAGAACCTTTTTAGAAGGCCGGAAGCAAGTGGTTATAACGAAGGGAAGAAAGTGAATAGATTATTTTCCGTAGGGTCATCAAAGGATCTGGAAGTGATTTGTGTAAGGAAAACCATTGGAAGTTTTAAAGCGGTTTAAAAGTAATTGATGGACTAGTTATCCTCACCCTATTGGAGAGTGTAGCTTCGGTTTTCCACGGAGACTAAGTTTGGGAACTGAGAATGAGAATTTCAGTGGAGAGATACCTAACAGACACGGGTTAGGTTATCATATTAGAGGATCAGACAGTTAAGCCGGATGATACCGGTGAGATATCCGGTAACCACTCTAGAACGTGGTAGCAGGCGCTTGTGATCTAAATACCTGTAAAGATTTAAGATTTAGTGGTTTTATGAAAAGCTGATAAGGCTACCTAAGATACTAGGGATAGTAAGAGACGTAACCTTTCAAAGACTTATGTACTGATAGTTGTAACCTCGAGAGTGAAGAGATAGGGCTTGACCTTGGATGTGTGATATTTTTTTTGACTGCGTGTTTTGTTTCATGATTGAGTGTTTAGTCAGTGATGTGTGTTTTTGGTAATCTTTATATGTGCAAAACTTAGATGTTGAAACGACGAGACTTTTGTGTAGTGATCAAACACACCCATTTGGTTCCTTAAAGGCCGATCAGGATTGTCTTACCGTAAGTTTCGGGACAAAACTTATTTTGAGGGGGATCTGATGTAACGACCAGTTTTTTTTCGTTACGCGTTGATAGGGTTAGAGAAGTTTAGGAAACGAATAAAAATTTAGTGAGACTAGGACATACCAGTTTACTTATGGAAGTCGTTTAATTAAGTACCTTGTTCTAAGTTTCGGGACAAAACTTATTTTAAGGGGGTACTTATGTAATGTCCGGAATTTTTATTCCGTTTAATTCCGAATCAATTCGGACTTCGAGCCGTCGACGGTTCCCATTCTATCTAGTATTTCTTTCTTCACAAATTTTATCATTTTATGTAGAATTTAATTCACATAAAATGATAGAATTATATCAAACCCTAATTCTTATAATTATTTATCATTTTATGTAGAATTTAATTCACATAAAATAATAGAATTATATCAAACCCTAATTCTTATAATTAATTCTTATAATTAATCATTAACGACAACTTTAGATGAGATCATGACAAGGCTGAGACGAGAATGTGACAACGCTGTGACGAGACCATGACAGAGCGGAGACGAGGTCATGACGAAGCCCGACAATTCTGTGACGAAGTCATGCATGGGCCTGACAAAGCCATGGCGAGTTTTTGACAAGTTTTGACAAACTCAGCCCACATAATTTTGACTCTTATTTCAGCCTAGCCTTTATACCTTACCTCAGCCCATATTCCTTTGCTCCAGTCAACATGATGATCCTTGTTGTGCCAACCCAGTAGTGTTCAGCCGCTGTTCTTCAGCCCATTCCTTGCTGCAGCCCGTACAAGAACTTACAGCCCTGGACGTTGCCTTGCTGATTGTTGCTTCGCTCCAACCCATATGTGCAGCCCAGAATGGTGCATTGCTACTTCGCTTCAGCACAGGGACAGACGGTCTCTTCTCCTTCTGCTTCCCAACAACACGCCCAGATCCACTCTACGCTCTCTCATATCTTTACGATTCCAACCGTTATACTTTCCTCCTAAGGGCCGTTTCTACCGGAATAAACGCACATACAGCGTTCAAATTCATTCTGAGATCTCGTCCCTTCCCCAACATTCTCGTCCTGCCTCGAGATCTAAAACCTAGCCTTCATCGCGACAGCAAGTCTAAATCTCCTCTGTTGGAACTTGCTGCACTTGTTACAAACTGCTGGGAGTTGGTTCTGCACGTTGCTGCATCAGAGGAGACCGTCTGCAGGCTACCCCTCAATCAAACACTTCATACAACAAACACTCAGCCTCCTCTTGTGTCAATAGTAACAGCAGGGACTAGGTCTTCCTTCTGGGTACCTACAGATTACTCGGGAGACTCGAGTTCTTGAAAATATCCTGCTGCCTAGGTGAGTTCCTATTACTCTCCTCCTCTTACCCTTTCCCTTGCTGTCTTGCCTCCCTAACGAACTACCTTACTGCTCATGTGCCTTCTTAGACCCTTGTCGAGAGATCAGCAACTTCATGACAAGCCAGACTACCCTCAGTATCCGCCAATCTGTAGGGCTCTACCCTATTCTGATCCTAGGTAAACAAATCTTGCCTCGCCTTTTGTTTCTTCAAGTGTAGGTAGAGAGTAGCTGCTGAGTTGTGCTAACATAAATGATAGAAACAAGGACTGTTGTAAATAATTGGTTTTTTCTTCAGTTTGGAAGTAGAAAACTGTCAATCTTGTAGATCAATGTTAGGGAGTTAGAGTGAATATTCACCATTGAAATTTTTATAGGTCATAGACGGGATTGCATATTAAATCATACTAAAATTTTAGACGAATCAATGTTACAATTTGAAAGTTATTGTGTTCCAAATTTGACACCTCATGTAGTTTTTATATATGTGCTGAGTATTGGGGAAAGCAGCAAGTGATGCTGTTTTGTGAGATGGTTTTGAATATACTCTTGATCTCCGTTCGGCTTGAATTTTGGATATGATATAGTTGACATATTGTTGTAGAACATATTACAGTTGGAGAGGAATCCAGCGAGTGGTTTGGGATTTATAATTTTTCAAAGATTGAGTCGTAAGTAGTTTTTCTATTGTGCTGAAATTCGGTTTTGTGAGATAGTTTTAAATAGGATTTTGATCTCCTTTGCGGCTGAATTTGGGATATATTATAGATAAGATTTTATAGTAGAACATATCAAAATTTAGTATAAATCCAGCGAGTAGTTTAGCAGTTATGATTTTTCAAAGTTAAGACAGTGTGCTGTTTGTTAAGTGTTGTAACCAACTTTAGAAATTTTTGTTGAACTGATGCTTTAACATTTTTAAGAAATTCTTTCTCCTATGAGTAGATGGGATATCATAGAGGACCAAAGGAATTATTTCGGAAATTTTATAAATTTATTCGAGTTTTATATTTGAAGCCGAAGTTGGATCTTAATGACCTTTCGGAAAATAAGAAGAATGTGTAAATTGCCAGTTTGTAACCAAACTCATCTTTAGGAGTTAGAATATGACATTTCAGTCTCAAAGAAGAGTTTAGACATAAATTATGGAATTTTTAGAAGTTTCGGGACCAAGGGTAAAATAGTCATTTTATAAGTTAACACTGTAATCAATTCCGTTCTATTAAGACCTACTATCTTAGAAGTCTTAGACTTCTAATCACCTAGAAAGTGTGCTGACACACTTGCCTCCTTTGACAGGCCACTGAATTCCTACTGTACAGATCGATATGCGAATAAGAAAGTCGAGATCTAATTCAGGTAAGTCCATGGACTTACTTAGCTGGGTTCTTCCATGTGTGTGATGTGTATGAGTGGTGTTTGTTAGTTAAGATAAATAACGAAACCGGAATAGGCCGACTTTAGTATATTGTGTAATTGACCCAAGTGTATGATAACGGGTCGTGATATCATCTGCCTAGCTCTTGCGAGAGTTTAGGAGGTTCCTTGGGACCAACCCGGTCAGGTAGACGGTCAAATGCTTTAGTACCATTCCACGTTGGTAAACGGGGACAGGGGCGAGGTTTGGGAATCCCTCGTGTCACAAAATAAGTATCATTAGTAATGACATATCACCTAAATAAAGATAATAAAAGGATTGATTGTGCATGTTGATTGTGTATGTTGTTTGTTTGTGCTTTTATCTTTATACTTATGCATAGAATGTTAGCTAACGGTTTTATACCGCTTGTAGATGCCTTGCAGTTTAAGACAGTTGTAGAGAGATCCGGAGGAAATGGTCAGCCGGGTCCACGTACTGTTTTAGTTGGGGGCGAGGTTGTCTTATGTTCTTTATATGCGTCGTTTTAGTACCGTTGCTTTGTAAGGTTGATACAGATCCTTCATGTATATATTGTTTAAAGTTTTCAAATGTTTTAATACTTTTGTGCCTTGCTGTAAGATCCTAGTTAAATTGTTGGCAAACTAAGGTCGGGACCCATGGTGAGGTCCTAACCAGTAGCTTCCCGAGTTTTGAGAATTTGGTGTGTTACAACCACTAGATCATCATAACTAACCAGGTGTCTTGAACGTGGTATACACTCCCTCAGTTGAGACATATGAACGCTGGGTAAACACCCTCTAACCTCAAAGGCAAAGCTAAACATCATGTTGCCTTCACAATTCTGGTCAAGATCCCAAGTAAACCGACATATTGGAAACTCGGTTTCCCTTTTATGCCAACACAACTAACATTTCACAGCAGAGATACTCTCATCCGGTCATGAACTCTCACTTGAACTTTAGAGGTCGACGCCTCTCGTCTACATATGATATATGGCGACTCTATACAACCAACATTCTTCCTCTAATCACCGTTACTTGAAGTATAAAATCCTGAATCGGATCAGGTTTTATTCTACTAATACTGCTAGCTTAATTCTAGCATAAAGGTATATGGCGTCTACATATGTATAATGCCTCATAGGGGGCATCCCAAAAGATGCGCGTCAATCATTATCACATAATAAATCCATTAATGGAGGTAATCTAACCATCCATGTTTCCAGTTCAATACATAAGCTCATAACATATCTCAAGGGTTTGGATGGTCCTTTGTGACTTACCATCTATTTGGTGGTGAAACGCAGTCATAAAGTGTAAACTCATCCCTCAAAGAAGTTTGTATCTACTGCCCAAAATCTCAAGGTAAAACGCCCATCTCGATCAGAGATGATCGTTCTCGGTACACCATGGAGTCTCACTATCTGTCTAGTGTACTCCTCAACCAATGCATTCGTTGGCCACGTCTCTCTAATAGGAACGAAACGTGCCGGCTCCGTTAATCTGTCACCAACAATCCGGATACATCAAAATTCCCACTAGGCCTCAATCCCATCACAAAGTCCATAAAGATGTCCTACCACTTCCACTACTGCACTGGTAGTGGATGGAGCTCATCTTTAGGTCGGAAATGTTCTATCTTGATCCACTGACAGGTCACACACTGTGTCACAAATCTGATTACATCAGTTTCCATCTTCTCTATCAATATAATCGTCTCACCTCGTGGTACCTCTTACTCGTACATGAATGTACTGAGTAAGGTATACAGTGAAGGTACTGTAAAATTGTATGTCTCACTCTGCATCAGCAGGTACACAAAAGCGGTCATGAATCTTCATCATTCAATCTACTCTCATGGAGAACTGTGGTGCCTCATTATGAGACATCTTCTCTCCCATCTTCAACAAGGTCGGGCAGGTCCCCTGCTTCAGTTGGACCTCATCCAATAGACCAGGTAGAACCTTTAAGGAATAACTGGATATCCTCATCAAGGAACTGATTGTCCAACTCTAGCCAAGCTGGATCTCTCTAAAGCTGAGGCTGAACTATCAGCCTCGCAGTTGCCTTCTCTTGAGGCGTCTATCTGTTCAAGTTGTTGGCGACAACGTTCAACTTCTCTGAATAGTATGGAATCTCTAGGTTAAAGTCTTGATGAACTCGAGTCCTTAACGCTGGTTTTTATTCAACTCCGCTACTAACTCTAAATTAGGCGTCAGGTAGTTCTCCTCACACGTCTTCAACTGTAGACCCGCATATCCATAACTCTACTCCTGTGTATTAATAAGCATCTTAAACATAGTTGGGATATATCACCGTATATTATGGAATCCCCAAAACCTTCGGACTATAACAAAATCGAAGTAGAGGTCAAATGTCTCCTCCACTCTTCAAAGTTCTTTCATATTGCTTTGACCACGCAATTCTGAAGGTCTTCCTCAGAAGACTCGTAAAGGGATACATATTCAAAAAACCCTTCCACAAGCGTGGGTAGTAATCGGCTAAGCCGAGAAAACTACGCATTCCCTTAATGTTCATCAGTATCGTCCATGTTGCAACATACTCAATCCTCGTCAGATCAACCAAGATCCCACTGGCGGAGACAACATGTCCTAAGAAGGCTACCACTGGCATCCCACTCGTACTTAGAGAGCGTAGTATACAACCCTCTATCTCTCGACATCAGCAAAACTATCATCCGATGATCGGTCTGCTTCTCTCTACTACGAGAGTATATCGAAATGTCATCAATGAAGACCACCAGAGACTGTTCAAAGAAGTCGACGAAAATACTATTCATCAACTCCATAAAGACTGCTAAGGCATTCGTCAACCCAAATGACATCACTACATACTTGTAGTGTCCATAACGGGTATGAACAGCTATCCTATGCACATCCTTCTCTCTCACCCTCAATTGGTGGTAATTTGAGCGCAAGGAAATCCTGAAAAACACGATTGCTCCTTGAAGCTGATTCATCAGGTCGTCAATACGAGACATTAGATACACTAGGGCGAAGGAAGCTCGTCTCAGCCCACTCTTCAATCCTTCAATTACAACAGCTCAACAAGCACCATATGATATGGGCCTTCCCAATCGGTGTCGTATCACACTTCAACTTGATAACAATGTCCAACACACTCCGCTGAGGTGGAAACTAGACAGTTCAGTAACAAGTCTATAAGCTTATAAACCACTGGAATATCCTGCAACATGGAACTATCTTCTTCATATCATAACATCAGAAAACATCACCTCCTTGTGTTATCAACTTTGCTGCTCATACGGCACTAATGACAAGACTCATCTCTTAAAAGGTCGTAACCTCGGAAGACCTCTGTCTAATCGGTCTCAGTAGAGATAGTAACACTGAGGTCATCGCCATAGCCTCCACTTCCACTCTTTCTGCACCGGAAAGAGGAAGGTCTTGTTGAGAAGAAACACCACCTTGTTGACAGAAGGGGCCAGATGGCCTAGTTCACCACAGGTGAAGCAAGTTATCGGTGTCAAGGGACACTCAGAGCGCGAATGATCTGGATAGCCACAGATGAGACATAAACGTCCCATAACTGTAACTGTTACAGATGACTCCTCTACACTTCTCAGCTCCAAGGCTCTACCTTGAGCTCTTCTAGTGTCTATGACACTCCCACCACGACCTCTATCTCTACTCGGTCTGGGAACGGATCCCTGAGTAGGCTGACGATCTGGGATTCTTTGTTGTCCCTGTATGCGTTGCTGAGGGGTCTTTTGACCACTTCACGTCATATTGGCAGAAGAAGAACCCTGTCGTGATACAACTCTACCTTGCCTACAAAAGGCAGCTTTATGACTTGGTCTACCACAGGTGAAGCAAATCACCGGCGTGTTGGACAGTGTGGTCTTATGTGTCCAGGCTTCCCACAATTATAACAAGTTCTCTTCTCACCAGATGTCCGTTTGGAGCGGAGACTACCCAAACGTCCGCAAGCCGGATTCTGCTTACAACTTGGAAGGCCTACCTCATCTTTCTCTAGTTCGACTCGTTGTTTCTTCTTTGTTCCAGAAGCTTCAGTGGGTCCCACAGATGTTGGTAGATCCGGTGTAGGTCTAACCGCTATTACAGCCTCATATACTTGGCGCATATATTCTTGAAACTCGGATCTGCTCATGGAGACAAGATCATTCTCTTAAAACTCGTTCTCTACCATAGGCGAAACAACAGCGGAAACTGGTCCCTAACTTAACGTTACCGGAGGAAGAGGGGGTGTACCCCTACCTCGTCCCACTACACCTACTGCTCTAGTCTGAGCCATCTGTAGGATATACCCACCTAAGCTTACAAGGCTATATATATGCCATATGTATCGATATATATATATATATATATATATATATATATATAATACATCCACATAATCCATAATATACACATATATATATATATACATATCTACGCTGCAGAGATCCATGGAAGAGGTGACGACTTCTCGTACATTCTAACCCAAAACCACACTTAAAACCAAAAACATTTTAAAACGTCAAACCCCTTTCGGGTTCTGTTTTTATTTTACCTATCAAACCTTATTGCAGGTAGCAAGTGCCTTTGTTGTCAACATGGGCTCTGATACCAACGATGTAACACCCCGAATCCGCGGGACTCGGAGTGCCACATTGGGCTAGGATCTCACAATGGATCCTGACCTTAGCCTGACAACAAGTTCACTGGACCTTACAACATGGCATTGACAGATATAAAACATATACATAAAACCGTATAAACTGTATAACCAAAGATAAACAACAACATAGCCGAGTATCAAACGACATCCTCACACAGGAGGGAAAACAAGACATCATCCTCACGCAGGAGGGAAAACATAAACAACCCCAAAACTAACCACCTAATGTACGAGAGTCCTCGGTCTGTCACCCTGTCAGATCTCCCAACAGCGCCTATCCTGCAAACATCTACAACACGGTATGAAACCGTTAGCTAACCATACATATATAAGGTAATGCATAAGCACAAGCACAATCATGAAAGATAAACACATCAACATGATATCACACATTTACCCATACGTCCCCGCCTCTGAATGCAATGTCCAGCGGTACGAGTATCGGTCACACAATCCGTGTACCCTATGGGAGTGGATTGCGCCTTTCTTGTAAACTAGTCTGGCCCGACATCAGAGAACCTCTCAGACTCCACGGCGGGATGAAAGGGAAAGGTTATCACAGCCACGCAGTGGGGCAGTCAATAGAACATAGGTAGATAAAAACGACAACTCATGCTATCATAATAAACATATAAAGCACACACCACTAATGCAAACACCCAATATAGGGATGGTAGCTAAGTAAGTCCTACGGACTTACCTCAACCTTGTACTCAACTCAACCACAACAACCTCCAATCTTGAGAGAGGGCACTGCCTAATAACAAGGCATAAAGATATATCAAACTCTATTCATCAAAGGGGTCACACCTAGACCCAAAGGGATCCATGAGGATCATACTCAATCTATAAGCCTCACAACCAACTAAACCTCAATATCTCAGCACAACTCACAATTCCTCAAATCTCAAGGTAGTATTTAATCAACATTCCTCAACCTAAATTCTAATCCTAATTTAATTAATTAACCTTTGATTAATTAATTAGATTTCGCCAGAATAGCGTTTTGTCAGCAAGCACTTTCTAAACCCCCTGTTATCAGATTTCATCAAACAAACAACCCATATTCACTAGAATAATATAAGGACCATAATGGAATTTCCAATTATCTATTTTGACAAGCCTAAAGTCAATAAAGGCAAAATCGCAGTATGGAAAACGAATAAATTCATAACTTATTCGTTACTAACCCGATTGACGATCTGAAAGAATATTCGGAATCATAGCGACGCAGGCTACGCATGGACAACATCAAATTCACCGGAATCTGAGCGACGGAACCTGTCTGGTGACATATATGCTCGACCAACCTTTCATCTGCTCGGAAATGCAGAAACTCTGTACCGATATGAAGAGAATGAAGAGAGGAATCCAGAAACTCAAACGGAATTGAAATCGGATTAGAAACAGAGAGTAGATCTAAGTTTGAAGGTTGAGAGAAATCAGAGCTTTTACGAGGAAACGTGAAAGGAAATGAATTAATAAGGGATTTTCCACTATTTATAGTGAAGTCGATAATTATCCTTTAGCAAAGTCGATAACTATCTTTAACCGATCCAAAGGCGGGTCGAACCTCCTTCTCCAAACTTCTTGAGATTGAAATATTAAATCTGGAATATTGTAGAGATAATTATTCCACAACTGCCTCGGAAAATGTGTATTCCTAAGCCGTCTCTTTTAGCCGTTAAGAAACGAAATAGCGACTCTTTTGGCCGTATTGCCTCTCCATGTTATTTCATATCTAGGACATATCCGATGTCCTGATCATTTCTCTCAACTGCATTTTTATTAATTGATGCTCCCAAATGTGCCAAATAACACCGGAGGGTAAAAATAATTACCCGGGGGAAAAAGTAAAAATTTCCCCAAACGTCCAAAATTACGCTAGGAACATAACGATGGGACTCATACTCATCACTTGCAAAATCTTCGCGAGTTATATGTCAATTACTATAAATGATTAAGTTAATCAACATTAATTAGAATTCGGAAATCCTAGCTATTACAAACGAGACCCATAGAGATAACGAACTCATGGTTCTTCAAGAAGACGCGTGGACAAATAAAGATGCGAATTGAGGAGGGAGATGCATTCCAACAAGGTTGAAGGTGACATTCCATTAAGATGTGAAGTTTTCTTTAGACGCACCTAAGCATTTGAGTCAAGACGAGAAGAGTGATCGAACCATTTGCTAAAGATTTCAGATACTATAAGTTAAGCTTACCAGGTACCAAAAAGTGAAGTTTCAACATTACTAGTGTTATGAGAAGAAGGGCATGGTGGGGAATCACGTGGAGTTGACCGATCTCCATTATGATGATAAGACTAAGAAACGCCAAGAAGGAGGAAGTGTTTATAAATGATGACCCAATAAGATGAAAGACGAAATGAAGAGCTTTGGTCGAGAGATTTAAGATACCAACCAAGGGGAACGCGAGTAGATCTAGCTAAGGTTATGATATTTGGGAAGGTGCTCTTGAAAGACATCAAGGAAGAATGGTTAAACCGATGAAATGGAGTTATATGAAACAACAAGGCGAAGAAGATATCGTTACCTTATAAAGAAGAGGAAGCATGAAATGAGGAATGAACTAACGGAGTTTAAGGTAAAGTACCCCGAGGAGGGTAGCCTGCATGAGAAGGTAACATGAGAAGTGTAGTAGAATAATAAGTCGTTGACTTAGGAGAAGGTCAAATACAAGTTAAGCGATGACAACTAAGAGCGCACATGGGTGAGTTGTCTATTGGTGAGTGTAGAGAGGATGAATAAACAAGACTATGGGCATTCAGAGGATCGACAAAAAGAGCTTAAAGTATTCGCGGTGGAAAAATGTCAATGGTATGGAAGTACGTCAACAGAGCGCATTTGTTTTAAATCAAAATAATGTGGAACAAGTTCAAGCAAGTACTTATAACAAGACTTCCGAGGAGGAAATTGTAACGATCTTACGCGACCTTCTTAGGTCATGGGATTGACATATGGGGGAATGACACTGATCAGAATTTTTAAAGTTTAATTAAGGTGAAGAGAACTAGAAGAAACAAGAGGAAAGTGAGGCTTCTATAGTTGATGTACGTTAAGGGGTAATACATAAAGAGGGTGTATGGTATGTGGAGGATACATGGTATGTATGTGCTAATGAAATGAATGGTATGTTTTCGCAAGCAAAAGCTGAGTAAGATGTTTCAGACTCACACGGAAGAGTCATGGTGGTTATGGCGCGAAAAGGAGGACCTAGATTATGGCAACGCTGCAAGCTTAGAGTTATGATGTTAATGCTTGGAGGAATAATGAGTGGATCTTTCAGTGATTGTGGTTGGGAAATTTTGCCTAAAGGCGTGCTAGTACGGTTGTGAAGTTGCTCATGGATACCAAGGGATATATAAGTTGGCCAACAAGAGTAGGAAAAGATTGAAGTTTTGAAGTTTGATGTCGATATGAGACGTACAAAAGTACATGAAAGATCAAGGTTAGAGCCTCTGCAGTCGTTTGATGTGACATAAGAAAATGAAGTGTAAATTTATACGCCTACTTGAAGAAAGGATGTATATGGTAAGAGCTGATGTAGAATACGAGGAGTTCCTCTTATATGCTGGATGTCGTAAGAAGCAAAGAAAATTGTATCGATTTGTTATATGGCATGATTGAGTCTTGTAGTCGAGACCTTTGTGACTGAACACATGCGCGAGATAAAAAGAGGTTGTTATCGCCGTTCTTTTGAAGTGAGAAGAGGGATTAAGCTGAAGTATTGCTTAACCAAGGCTTCAAGAGTCATAAAATTTGAGCAAGTATCTCGAGTTCTGTAGATGAAGGATCTTTGAAAGAGGACGATGAATGTAGTAGCTACAGCAGGCGATATACACGGATTGAAGGACGTCACCTGAACATATCGGAGTGGACCACTTGCCAAGTGTTAGGACCAGGTTGTGTCGGTCATTGCGAGATGAGATGGGTGGAGAAAAGATGGATCCTGAGATAGAACGGATTTGTATGCGGCAATAGGTGAGTTTTACAATTAAGCTTGATTTGGAGTTGTTCTTGAAAGTATATCTTGAACTCTTGATTTGAAGTGCACGTTAGAATATATCTGGAACTCTTGATTTGAAGTTTATGTTTGGATATATCTTGAATTCTTGATTTGAAGTTATTATAGAGCACACTAGTTTGCAAAGAGAGAGACGGTTATCTCCGTTTCTACGTCGATTTATATAAGTTGAGCAAGATGACAATGAAGGACAAACACCCCTTACAATCAATGGATGATCTACTTGATTAGTTGCAAGGGGTGGTAGCCTCTTATAAGATCAAGTTAAGAACTTGATTGTCAACGTTTGAGAATTCAAGATCAGGATATTGCAAATACGGCATTCCATACAAGGTATGGTCACCATGACCCTGTAGAGATGTCATGTGGGCTTACTAATGCCCGTGTAAGATATTTTGGTCTACTCTCGAAGAAGAGAGAAGTGGTATGACAACTTGATTGTCACCGTTTAAATCTAATAAATAGTGAGCTTTTTCCACTCATGTGTCTTGAGCAACCACTATCTAAAATCCATTTATGCTCCTTTACCTTGATGATATCCTGGAAAACAACAAACATCAACCTTTTCGGGTCGACCAAATGGCATATTTTGATCCATATTCAAGTACGATCATGTTTGGTGGTCTAGTACTTTTAGGAACACAGATTTGTTTGACTTGTTTCCTCAAACATAGAGGATAGGTGTTTCTAATAATATAAGGGTCATTTCTTCTATATGGACATGTAGATTTAACATTACACTTTTTACAACAGTATAAGCAAGTAGGCATATGAATACTTCCTTTGGCTTTGACAAAAGTAATAGTTGGTTTTCTAAGAAAGCTCCTATGATAACCTATACCATTTTTGTTAAGTGAGGATTGTTGTTCACCAATTATTCTTTCAAGATTAGCTTTTGAACGAGTAAATTTAACAAGTGTTGCCTTCTGATCTTGACATGTTAATGTTAGATCAACTTTCTCTTTCTCTAGATCAATATATTTCGATGAAGAGAGGAGAGGTTGCCCTTGAGAATCGCATTTTCCGATTCCAAGGCCTTGATATTGTCATCAAGGTCTACCTTTTCCCTGTTAAGATTTTCAATTTCAAGAGACATCTCACTTAGTTGTTTTTCTAGTTCAAGAAGCTTTTCTTTTAGAAAATTTATCCTTATTCTATGTTCCTTGTCATATATAATAATGTCTTTAAGGAATTGTTTCAAGTCAGATTCAGGTTGAGACATAATAGTACTTACCACATTCTCGACATAGAGATTTTAATCTTCTTCATGATCGGCCATGAAATATAGGTTTGCTTGTTCTTTTTCGTCTTCTGATTCATTTGAGGATTTTGAAAAAGTCCATAAAGCTACCATAGCTTTATTCTTTCAATCATTTTTCTTGAAGTTGTTCCTCTTCTTTTGTGGACAATCCTTCACAAGATGATCTATTTCACCACATTCAAAACAAGTTAGCACTCTAGTTTTCTTGTTAGAGTTAGAAAACTTAACTCAGGGTTTCGATGTTCGTGAATATTGTCTATTGTTTGTAGAATATTTCTTTATGTTTAGAATTCTCGCCATACCCTTAAAGATCATGGCAATTGTATCTTCTTCATCATCATCATCACTATCTTCCTCTTCTGATGGTAATTCATCCTTTCTTGATTTCAATGCTAGATTCTATGTGTTGAGTGGGAGTTCTCCATCTTCTTTACCAAGAACCATTTCATGTGTGATGAGTTTTCCAAGGAGGTCATCAAGAGGAAGAGTTGAGAGATTTTGAGCTTCTTCGATGGCAGTCATATTTGGTTCCAACTTGGCTTTAGGAAAACTCCTTAGAACATGCCTAACTTTTTCTTCATTTATGAAGACCTTTCCTAGTGTGTCCATGTTGTTCACTATCTCAGTGAATCTTGTGAACATTTCTTTGACTGGTTCATTTGGATTCATCTTGAATAGTTCCTATTGTCTGTGGAAAATGCTAATCTTTGTTTCCTTGACTTGACTTGTGACAACGAGTTTGTCCCATATTTCCTTTATACTCTTGCATGATAAAATGCGGTTTAATTCGTTGGCATCTAATCCGCAGTAGAGTAAGCTCATAACTTTGTTGTTCTTTGACACACTGTCCAAGTCAGGTTGTGTTAAGTCAGCTTCCTTCTTTGGGACTTTGACACCTTCAACCATCGTAGTTGGGACTTTGGGGTCATTCTGAATGATGCTCCATAGTTCCATTTCCTATTCAATAATGAACATACGCATGAGTGTTGTCCAACGGGCAAAGTTGTTGCCACAAAAGAGCGGTGGTCGTGATGAGGATCTTCTTTGAGCAAATCCTCCATCACCTACAGGATTCATGATTAGTCCAAATGATGGTTAAATCAATATACCTGAGTCTAGCTCTGATACCAATTGAAAAATCGGTAGGTGAATAAAAAGGACAAAAGATACCCTAGAAGGGGGGTTGAATAAAGTATGAGAACTTTTCGCAAAACTAATCTCAAGGCCTTGAAATCAATTTCAAGGGCCTTGATGTTGATTTTAGCTATTTGTGAAACACTTTGATTTCAAGGGCGTTGAAACAACTTTCAAGGGCCTTGACTTTGTAGTCCTGCAAAACAAAGTTAGTCACAATAAAGCAGGATATAATGGGGAATGTAAAAGATCAACACGAGGATATGTTTACGAAGTTCGGCTCAAATAGCCTACTCTCCGTCCCAGAGAATAGCCTTAGGATCTAACTATCTATTATCAGCATCAAAGAGTCCTAGATACAAAGTAGAAGAAATCCCCTTCTTATCTCACTGTAGCCAATGCTACGATCTAGCTCCAACTCTTCACCTTGTTATAATAGCCTAGTTACTTCGCAAAGTAACACACACTTGAGTGTAACACTCTTTAGATATACCAATGGAGCTCTCGAGTTTCATCTCTCTCTAGGGGATAAAGCTTTTTAGACAAAGAGAGAAAGAAGAACTATCTGATCGAATGAAGACGTTTAGGATCGCTTGAAGACTATTGATGTGTCCGTGTAAATTTCTGTCCTTGTCCTTCAATCGCCATCTTCTTTTATAGATTTCAATAGAGAGGTCTTCTAGCCGTTGGAAAGATGACCATTTGAAGATGATTCTTCTTCTCCATGAAGATCGCTTCATGGTTGAGATGAGATAGACGTTGTGGATCCTCATCTCCGAAGAACACGTTGATCTCTCGGCTCCTTATTTTTCTTGTATTTTTTTTAACGATATTAAATTCCAAAAGAGAGAATCTTCGTGCTTTACAAGATCTTTAACGGTCGGTTGAAATCTTCAAGCATATCTTCTTGTTGAGCAAATCATTCCAAGATCTTCTTTAGTGATTTAAATTCCTTTAGGGCGCAGACTTGACTTCTTTGTTCCCTTGGAATTCATTTCAAGGCCTTCGTCGTTTGAACACTCTATACTCCTTGTCTTTCAAGGTCTTCCAAGATCCTTTGAAGTGTATTTCAAAACCTACACTTATTCAATACAAACCACCAAACGAAACCAAGCAACTCGATATATAGTCAATAAATTTTTAGTGTATTAAACTACTTCATTTGTGTTTATGTCTTCCATCATCAACGCCTGTACAACTTTATAATCAAGGTGGAGTTTTCAAATTTGAAGCCTCCAAGAGAAATCAACAACAATTATAAGTTGAGACCGTTCTTTTTTTCTTTGAAGGACAAAGCCTTAGCTTGGTATCAAGCTCTTCCAACTGGAAGAGTTAACACATGGGAGGAGATGTATTCGTAATTCCTCACCAAGTTCTTTCCGCCATCCAAAATGGCGGAGTTGAGAGGTAAAATCAATGCCTTTGCTCTGAAACCTAATGAAAGTTTGTTTAAATCTTGGGAAAGGTTTCAAGACATTCTATTGGATTACCCTCACCATAGCATTTCAAAGTTGGAGTTGTAGGAGATTTTTTATATAAGGGATTGCATGTGGAAACTCAATTCAAACTTCAATCTCTTTCTTGCGGAACTTTTATGGATATGAGAGAAGATGATGCTTGGGATTTTATTGAGAAGCAAGCTATAGTGATTGAGAAGTATTCCCATAGGAAGATTGAGAGTGAAAATCGAGATTCCGGAGAACCAGAAGCAAGGTTGAATCCAGCAGCCCAAGCTAAAATTTTCTCCCTCAACAATGAGATTAAGGAGTTGAAAGAAGTTTTTAAGTCCAACATTCAATCGAAAAAGGAGCAGGACGTTGGCTATCTTAGAATGGATAACAATCAAGGGAATATGAATAACATCCAGAACAACCATTAGAACAATATCAACAACAACAACAGGAACTTCGACAAAAATTGGAGATCCAACCAACAAAATCCCGGTAATCCTTATTCCCATGCTGAAAATTCACTAACACCTCCTTCTTCTTCTTCTACACCTTTGAAAAGTCAAGGACAAGCTTCATCTAGTTCAAACCACCAGGAAAAAGACAAATTCGAAGCGAAGATGGAGACAATCTTGGGGAAGATGCAAGGAATGGAGAGTTCCATTCTTCGATTTCTAAAGAACAAAAAGCTTTGGAAAACCAAGTGTTTTAGCAAGGCCGGAGAAGTTTCTAGAGATCTAGGGAAGCTTCCCGGAAAAATGGAGGACAATCCGAAAGGGAGGGTGATGACAATTATTACAATAATTGGTGTAACAACTACCGACCGCAGCCCGCGTTCGTTGAGGTTCCCGTTGAGAGGGAGAAAGAGAAGGAGAAGGAAGATGTCTATATTTCTCCTCCAGCTTATAAATCTCATTTGCCATTCCCGCAATCTAGAGCGAGAGCGCATCTAGACAAGCATTTCGGTAAGTTTGTTAATCTTATGAGAAAACTGAACATTAACATACCTTTTCTTGATGCAATTTTAGGTATGCCCACTTATGGGAAGTTCTTGAAGGAGATCCTCTTTAATGAGAGGAATCTTGAAGATTTTGGTGAAGTTAAGATGGGCACGGAGTCTTCAGAACTCTTCAAGACAATAACGGAAAAGATGCCACCAAAGCTGCGAGATCAAGGGTCATTGTGCATACCAATAGGAGTGGGAGAAGTCACATATGATGCCCTTTGTGACTTTGAAGCAAGTGTGAGTGTTATTCCACTTGCGTTGTATGAGAAGGTTGGTTTACTTGAACCTAAACCTGTGAAGATTACGTAATATATGGTGGATCGATCCATTACTCGACAAATTTGCCTCATTGAAGACGTCGCGGTTAAGCTTGGTAAATTCTATATTCCTATAGACTTTGTTGTGCTTGACATTCCTGCAGATTGTTCAGAACCAATCATACTTAGAAGACCTTTGCTTGCAACTTCCGGTTGTATGGTTGATTGCAAGAACGCTAGATTGGCCTTTGACAATGGAGAAGAGAAAGTTGAATTTGCACTCTCAGCTTTGACAAAAGAACCACCACTTGGAGAGGATATTTCCAAATCATACTTGGAAGACCTTTTGTTGCAACTTTTGGCTGTATGGTTGATCTTGTTCAAAGATCCGCTACAAAAGGTTATAACCATGAGCATCATGGAGAAGGGAGCGGAAGAGGACCATAACGGCGAGATTGAGGCTTTGGAAGAGTTAAAAGAGGTGCACATTGAAGAATTTGAAGAATTGTATGATGGTTCGGAAAACACAAGAAATCTCGGGTAATCGGTGATTTCCACGGGCGTGTTTTAACCAATTCCATCCGTGGAAATGTATGTCGAGAGCAACCATTCGAATGACACAAAGAATCACGGCCAAAATACAACTTTACACATCCGTGGAAGTAACAGTGGTGCCGTGGTTCTTGAAAATTCTGAGGAATGTTTCGTTCATTCTACAAACGTTCTAGATTCTTCTTCCACCACTTCCACACCCTTGGAGACATCCAAAGAGACACTGGACAGCCCTCACAACACACCAAAGGCATCTAAAACATTGGAATTGAAGCCACTTCCCGCAAATCTAAGGTACGCTTTTCTTGGATCTAACTCTACGTTTCATATTATAGTTAGTTCTAGTTTAAGTGAAGATTAGCATGATAGGTTTATGATTGTTTTGAAAAAACATAGGAAAGCTTTAGGCTACACCATAGAGGATCTTGTAGGAATTAAACCAACTTTATGTATGCACAAGATACTAATGGATGAGGATTATAACCCTTCACGTCAAGCTCAACGACGATTAAACCCGATCATGAAAGATGTCGTGAATAAGGAGATCCTTAAATTGCTTGATGCAGGTATCATATTCCCGATTTCCGATAGCAAGTGGGTGAGTCAAGTTCAAGTAGTCCCAAAGAAGGGAGGATTGACCGTCGTGTCCAACAAGAACAACGAACTCATTCCAACAAGAACAGTGACGGGATGCTGGATGTGTATAGACTATCGCAAGCTAAATAATGGGACGAGGAAGGATCACTTCCCGCTGCCCTTCATTGATCAAATGCTTGAAAGGTTAGCATAACATTTGTATTTTTGCTATCTTGACGGTTATAGTGGTTTCTTTCAAATTCCGATTCATCCGGACGATCAAGAAAAGTCCACATTCACGTGCCCGTGGGGTACATTTGCTTATAGGAGGATGCCATTCCTCCTCCATCTTCGGTGAAAGGGATTAGAAGTTTTCTAGGACATGCTGGCTTCTATAGGAAATTCATTAAGGACTTTTCGAAAATCACTAAACCATTGACTAATCTATTGATCAAGGAAGTTGTTTTTGAATTTTCGAAAGAATATTTAGATGCTTTCCACAGGATTTGAGAAGCCTTAATCTAAGCCCCAATAATTCAACCTCCAGATTGGAGTCTTCCATTTGAGGTCATGTGCGATGCAAGTGGCATAGCGGTAGGAGCTGTGCTTGGACAAAAGAAAGATGGACGCACTCATGCCATCTATTAAGCGAGCAAAATCGTAGATGAATCTCAGCTCAACTACACCACAATAGAGAAGGAATTTCTTGCTATTGTATATTCATTTGAAAAGTTTCGTTCTTATCGTGTAGGAGCGAAGGTTATTGTATACACAAATTATTCAGCCATTCAGTATTTGCTTGCCAAGAAAAATGCGAGACCAAGGCTGATTGGATGGATTCTTCATCTTCTTCAACAATTCGATCTTGAGATTCGTGAAAAGAAAGAATTTGAAAATTCTGTTGTGGATCACTTAAGTCGTCTACCACATGTCACCAATGATGAACTTCCTATTTATGACTCTTTCCCCGACGAACAATTGTACCTAATGGAAGTGTGCATTGATCATATCTCTAGAGGTAATGAACCTTGGTTTGGTGATTTTGTGAATTATTTGGTTTCTCAAGAAATACCTCCTTGACTATCCTATGCTCAAAGAAAGAAGTTTGTTAAGGATGTTCGTCAATACTATTGGAATGAACCTCTACTCTTCAAGAGAGGTCCATATGGCATCATTGGAAGATGTGTGCTTGAAAACAAAATGCAAAGTGTCATTCGTCATTGTCATTCTCTTCCTTGTGGAGGACACGATAATTCTCACAAGACTAGCACTAAGGTATTGCAATCCGGATTCTTTTGGCCTACATTATTTAAAGATGTGCAAACATTTGTTGCTTGTTGTGATGCTTGTCCAAAGCAGGGAACATATCTAGGAGGAATGAAATGCCTCTAAACAACATCCAAGAAGTGGAGATCTTTGACGATTGGGGAGTTGACTTCATTGGATCATTCCCATCATCTTATGGTAACCAATACATACTTCTAGTTGTAGATTATGTTTCAAGATGGGTCAAAGCTGTTGTTTCTGCAACTAATGATGCGATGGTGGTTGTTAAGTTCATTAATCAAACTATTTCCCCATGGTTTGGGACACCCCGAACCATCATTAGTGACGGAGGATCACACTTCATTGCCCGTCGGTTTGAAGCTCTACTTCATTGCCCGTCGGTTTGAGGCTTGATGACGCAGTATAGGCATATAGAACGGCATACAAGACTCCCATCGACACAACACCATACAATCTTGTGTATGGGAACTCTTGTCATCTTCCGGTGGAGCTGGAACACAAGGCGTATTGGGTTGTCAAGTGGTTGAACTTTAGCATGAAGGAAGCGGGAGAGAAACGTCTCTTGGGTCTCCTTGAGCTATAAGAACTTCGCTTTAACACCTATGAAAACGTCAAGATCTACAAGGAGAGAGCGAAGTGTTGGCATGATAAGCACATCATTCCGAAAGACTTCAAAGAAGGAGACCTTGTTCTTCTCTTCAATTTAAGACTTCGACTCTTTCCAGGTAAGCTTAAATCTCGTTGGACAGGACCTTATGTTATTAAACACATTTTTCCCTATGGTGTAGTTGAAATATGGGGTGATAAGTGGGGAAGTTTCAAAGTGAATGGCCAACAACATAAGAAGTACTCGCCGGAACTCCAAACTGAGGAAATCGCACTAATTCTCCTCACTTAAGCACAAAGGATTGGTCTAGCCACGGACCTAAAACAAAGTTCTACTTGGGAGGAAACCCAAGATAATGCATTCTAGTTTTTCTTTTTCGTTTTTCTTAGAGTATATTAGCGTAGTTTGTTTTTGTTTGTTTCTCGATGGTATCTTCGGGTATGTCTTGTTTCTTTCGATTTGAGGCTTGAAGAACGACCAAAATAAGTGAAGAAAGCCAAAGAATCGACGAAATTTAGATTTTTGGAAAAAATTCATATTTCCACGGGTATAAATACGGTTCCACGGCCGTGGTTTCTTTAATTGAGGCCATTGAGAATCAAGTCGAGAGCTGCCACGGCCAAGGACACAATTCCACGGCAGTGGAAGTAACAGAGGGCCGTGATTTTTGAATATTTGATGGGGCTATATACGTTCTTCTTCTTCACAAACCCACAACCTTCTACCCTCTCTTCCACGCCCCTTTTCCACGCCAACCCCTCAAACCTCAAATCTTCATCCGGCGATCGTTTAGCACGATTTTTCGGTCCAAATTAAAGCAAACTTCATTCTATTGCGGATTGTGAGAACAAATGATAGCATGTATTATAGTCTATATTTTGGGACTTGTTTAGACGTTTTATCTTCAATAATCTGCATGTTTGGATGTATATTATGTGATTAAATTGCTATTTCATCTACCTTTGCGGGAATCGAGGTCTACACCTAGTTTCGTTGTAATCGTAGGTAAAATGGCACATTTTGGATCGAAATGGAGCTAAGGAGCTAAGGAGTCATAGGAGCTACATTCAGGAGCTTAGAATAGAGCTCAAGAAGCAAGGAATTAACAAAGAAGATTTACTTTGGACCAGATTTAAGAGATTTCACATTCAGTTGAGATTCACCTCGGTCAGCTAGATTATCACCTCGACCGAGGTGATCTTGAGGAGTGCCCCGACCGAGGCGAACACCCTGGCGCGACGAGATATATTTTATTTGGCTGAGATCTTTTATTTTTGGAAGGAGGATCTTATATTTTTGGGTTGGATTTCTAGAAGGAAGATCATATATTTGGGAGATCTATTTTAGAGATAAGATATATTTTATTAGGATATTATCTTTTTAAGATATTATTATCTTTGGAAGATAATTCTCCTATCAAAAAGGGCTAGATTTTCAACAATTCAGCATCGTCGCATCACCGAAAACCCGCTACACCACATTCTACACTGCAGGTAGGAAGGATTTTTGGAAGTTTGAAGGAAGTTTGAATGAAGGAAGTTCATAGCTTTGTGATAGCTTTTGAAGGAGTTTGTAAGACTTTTTTAGATTCCTTTTGGTTTTATTATCTTGTTGGATTCGTGATCAAATGAATCCTTATTTGTTTGATATTTGATTCAGTTATTGAAGCCTTGTTCTTATGGTTTTTGTGTTCAAATATTCATTCCTCTCCCATATATTTGATTATTGTTTTCATGATGATGAGTGGCAAATTTCTTTGTGCGATTCTAGGGTGATTGGCTGAAAGCTGTGGGAAAGACGATGATCGAATGATCTTAATCCCATTAGGACCCTGAAAGCTCGAGTCTTTATCCTTAACCCTAGAAGATATCGTTCAGTCAATGAACATCTCGGCCGGGGTTGAACTTGACTTACCAAGGTGACCTTTTCTGATCCAAAACTGAGAGTTAATTGTTAGAGTTTGCCAAATCCTATTCTTATTACACCTTTCCTAGTTCAATGCAAGCCTAGGATGAGACATACCCGGTGATTCCTTTGTTTGTTTACCCATGATCATAAGTGTAGGTAATAAAGGTTTATCCTTTATTGGGGTTTGAGTGTGCCTTCATCCCATCTTTGTGAGTTAGCCTGAGACTTACCCGGTAAAGGTTGATTCTATTCCCTTAATTGGTGTGTTGGTTTGAGATTATATTTCCTTTCCTTAGTACCTTTAGACTTACCCGGTAATAGGAGCTTCGGTTTGGGATAGTGAGTAGTGAGACTTACCCGGTAATCTATTCCACTTTAGAAACACCTTCCCTTTGCAAAATCTCAGCTTTTTCCGCTTTATCTTTAGATCTTGAGTTGGAACCATAACTAGATGCTTTAATCCCTAGATTTTGCATATTGCCTTTGATTGACCTTAATATCATCTCTTGATTGCTTTAATTGCTTTTGTGGTTATTAGTTGCATTGACAACCTAGACTTGCTTTGTTTCACCTAAGTCCCTGATATCGACACCCCGGAATTCTTGCTTTTTACTATAATTGAACTGTACACTGCGGGTTCGCATCCTTGTTTTTAGCATATTTCCTCGGTCATAAATTTAAATCTTGCACACACCGTTTGAAGCGAACAAGTTTTTGGCGCTGTTGTCGGGGACTTTATCTAAACCGAGCCGGTTGTGGTTGTCTTTCGGGGCAAGTGCCCCTTTTTCTACTAACCACTCTACTTCAGTGACTTTCGCATGTTCTTTCTCTTAGGTTTATGCGAAGAACCCGCGCTGGGAAGGAAATCGTTCCTTACGATCCCGAACCAGAAAAGACATATAGAAGACGCTTGAAAGAAGCTAAGAAGGCCAACCAAGACGATCGCGATTTTGAAGCCGAATTGAAGGAGGCATTGGAACAACTACGCCTCAGTAAGGAAGAACTGCGGCTGGAAAAGGAAGAAACTCGCGTAAGAACGGAGGCGATCGAAGCAGATATGGCAGCTTTATGGCACCAATATCTACCTCGACCGAATCCAGATCCTCGACCGAGGCAGGACCTTGTTCCAGATCCTCGACCGAGGCAGGACCCAGCTTCAGTTGCCCAGGCCGAGATACTTCCACCTCGGATGCCTATCCGAGATGTTCTTTTTGCAGGTATTCCACAAACCCTAGGGTAGAGGATGGACCCAAACCAGCAAGTGAGGCATCCAGGAGTCAACCTAGGTGATCCAGCGGAGCATGATTATGAACTTCGACCGCAAGTTCTTTCCATGATCCGCCAATGCTAGTTTGGAGGTTTAGAGAGGGAGTCTCCGCATCAACACTTGCAAAACTATGAGATCTTGATGGAGACCTTGAGACCTTCAAGGCTGGAAAATAATAATTACAAGCTAAGGCCTTTTAACTTTTCTTTGAAGGACAGGGTGTTTACTTGGTATCAGTCTCTTCCTCCCGGAAAGATCAACACTTGGGAGGAGATGACGGAGTTCCTAACGAAATTCTTTCCCCCCTCTAAAACCGCTAAAATGAGAGGGAAAATCAATGCATTTATCATGAAGGACAAGGAGAGTTTGTCCAAGTCATGGGAGAGGTTTAAAGATATTCTTTTGGATTGCCCACATCATAGGATTACAAAGATAGAGTTGTTGGAGATTTATTTCAAATGATAGGATGGAGCTACCCAATTCAACCTTCAACTACTATCCGCCGGCACATTCATGGACATGCCGATTGATGAAGCTTGGGAGTTCATTGAGAAACAAGCTTTGCACATGGAGAAATACTCCTACCAAGGAGCTGAAAATGGAGTTAAGAGAGTCAACTTCCAAGAAGCTCCATCAAATGATAATCAACTCACCTCCCTCAAGAACGATGTGAAGCAATTGAAGGACCTTTTGGTTGCCCACACGAAAAAGGAAGAGGGAGGATATCAAGGGTCAAGGAATAACAATCA
Organism: Fagopyrum homotropicum; assembly: GCA_033239125.1. Classification (NCBI taxonomy): domain Eukaryota; kingdom Viridiplantae; phylum Streptophyta; class Magnoliopsida; order Caryophyllales; family Polygonaceae; genus Fagopyrum; species Fagopyrum homotropicum. Next base: position 54,530,894 of record BSWB01000002.1, read on the forward strand.
AGGTTCCCGGAACAACAACTACAACAACAATAGAGGTTCCAACAACAACAATTGGAGATCCAACAATCAAAATTCGGGTAACCCTTACTCTAACTCCAATTCGAATAATTCTTCTAAGCTTTTCCTTTCCTTTCTTCTTCTTCTACTAGATTGAAGAGCCAGGAGCTTGGATCAAGTTCGTCCCAGCCAGAAAAAAAGATGTAGTGCTGGAGGCCATCTTGATCAAGCTCAACGCTATGGAGACATCCATGACTTCATTTTCGAAGGCACAAAAAGCCTTAGAGCAACAATTCTTTAATAAGGCGAATGAAGTGCCAAGAGATCCAAGGAAGCTCCCAGCAAGGACAAAGAGCAACACCAAAGGACAAATCATGGCAATAATGACGAGAAGTGGACTGAAAACTGCAGATCAAGTGCCTTAGTCGATGCCAGTGCAGATGAAGAACACCTCGGTCCAGGTACAATCGAAAAACACTTCGGTCGAGGTACCAACCGAGGTGGCGCCTCAGAAGTGGAGGAGAAATATGAAGTTTATGTTCCACCTCCTGCTTATAAACTACCACTTCCATTCCTCCAGTCAAGGGCCAGAGCGCATCTAGACAAGCACTTTGGTAAGTTCCTTGACTTGATGAATAAGTTACATATTAACATCCCTTTCCTTGATGTTATTCTAGGGATGCCCGCATATGGGAAGTTCTTAAAAGAGATTCTATCAAGGAAGAGGAAGCTGGAAGATTTTGGTGAAGTAAGGATGGCATCTAAATCCTCGGAGCTCATTCAAATCATGAAGGAGAAGATGCCACCCAAATTAAGAGATCCCGGTTCATTTTGCATTCCCATTCAAGTTGGGAATGTGACTTGTGAAGCCTTGTGTGATCTAGGAGCCAGCGTTAGCATCATCCCGTTGGAGCTATGTGTTAAGATCGGACTTGGAGAGCCCAAGCCGGTGAAGATAAGGCTATACATGGCGGACCGCTCCATTACCCATCCCGTGGAGATTTTGGAAGACGTTCCGGTTAACTTAGGTAACTTCTACTTACCTATAGACTTTGTTGTGCTTGATATTCCCGCAGATTATCCCGTTCCTATCATTATCGGGAGACCATTTCTAGCAACTTCGGGTTGCAATGTGGATTGTAAGAATGCCAAGTTGAAATTAAACATTCGCGGTGATCAAGTGGAGTTTGCATTTCTTGCTACAATGAAAGGAGAGCCGCTGGAGGATGATATCTTCAACATCTACGATGAAGAAGAATCAAGAGAATTGGTGAGCTCTATCCTTATTAACGACCCTCTTGAAAAAGTTATTAGTTTTAGCTTAATGGAGGAAGGTATAGATGCTTCTTGTGATGCAGATATACGGATCTTGATAGCGCTGGAGGAAGATCCAAAAGCTAAGATTGAAAAACTAATCAAGGAGATGAAAATCTCCAGTTTCGGTCCCAGTTGCAGTACCTCGACCGAGGCACTTTCTGGACCAAGCGAGGTGTTCTTAGCTGAAGAACATCTCGGTCACCCACTCTGGACCTCGACCGAGGTCGAAAGCGAGATGATGTCAACTGAGACTTCTGAAAGTCCAGTTCTTCGATCTAAATCTACTCCACTGGAAGGAGGAAGAAAGGATCCCCCTCAGAAAGCACCCCCAATTGTGGAGCTTAAACCACTTCCAAGTCACTTGAGGTATGTTTTCCTTGGACCGGATTCCACTTATCCCGTTATTGTTAGTACTTCCCTTTCCGAAATTGAATTATCTAAACTGATGCATGTCGTGAGAAAACATCAAAAGGCTTTGGGTTATACTATTGATGATCTTATTTGTATTAAGCCTTCTTTCTGCATGCATAAAATACTAATGGAGGACGATCATAAGACTTCACGAGAACCTCAAAGACGGTTAAATCCGATCATGAAAGGGGTTGTGAAGAAAGAAATTCTTAAGTTTTTGGATGCAAGTATCATATTTCCTATCTCGGATAACAAGTGGGTGAGCCCAGTGCATGTAGTTCCGAAGAAAGGAGGGATGACCGTTGTGACGAATAAGAACAACGAGTTGATCCCGACTAGGACCGTTACGGGCTGGAGGGTGTGCATCGACTATAGGAAGCTGAACGTGGCCACTCGGAAGGACCATTTTCCACTTCTCTTCATCGATCAAATGCTTGAACGGTTAGCCCAACATTCACATTTTTGCTATTTAGATGGTTATAGTGGCTTCTTTCAGATTCCTATCCATCCGGATGATCAAGAGAAGACCACTTTCACTTGTCCATGGGGGACATTCGCTTATAGGAGGATGCTATTTGGATTATGTAATGCACCCACTACATTCCAACAATGCATGATGGCTATCTTTTCCGAGTATATAGAGGAGATCATGGAGTGTCATTTTATGGTTAATGAAGGCATTGTGCTAGGACACCTCGGTTCCAACCGACGTATTGAAGTCGATCGAGCTAAGATCGAAACTATTGAGAAACTTCCTCCCCCTTGTTTTGTTAAGGGTGTGCGGAGCTTTCTCGGGCATGCAGGTTTCAATAGGAGGTTCATCAAGGATTTCTCGAAGATTTCTAAACCACTAACTAAACTCTTGAATAAGGATGTTGTTTTTAAGTTTTCGCAGGAAAATCTTGATGCGTTTTACAGGATTAAAGAAGCGTTGATCTTCGCTCCCATTATCCAACCTCCGGATTTGACCTTGCCCTTTGAGATCATGTGTGATGCGAGTGACGTGGCGGTAGGAGCGGTGCTTGGACAAAAGAAGGATGGCCGGACCAACGTCATTTACTATGCTAGCAAGATGCTAGATGAATCCCAGCTGAACTACGCCACAACCGAAAAAGAGCTTTTAGCGGTTGTATATGCTTTTGAGGAATTTCGCTCTTACTTAGTGGGAGCAAAAGTTATTGTTTACACTGACCATGCAGCAATTCGTTACTTGCTTGCTAAAAAGGATGCTAAGCGGCGGCTTATTCGATGGATTCTCTTGCTTCAAGACTTTGACCAAGAGATTCGCAATAAGAAAGGATCTGAAAACTCTGTTGCGGATCACCTCAGCTGGCTTCATCCCTCTTCATGCGAGAAGGACGAACCACCCATAGACGATTCATTCCCCGATGAGCACTTGCATTTGCTGGAACATTTAATAGACTTCTTTATCTCACCCCATGATGAAGGTGAATTATGGGGTGAGGACACCTTCCAGCATGTTTAGGGAAGCCGTACGGTCCAGCGAGCGACCTTAAATCAAGCGCTTCTTGGAAGGCAACCCAAGGTATTGCTTTCTATTCCCTTTTTCTAATCTAGCTTTAGATAGTTTGCTTTTTCATTGCCTTGTTTTGTTTTGGCGTCCTAGACAGAAACCAGGTACTTTCTAAGGAAGGAATACAACCCAGGAGCAACACTAGAAGGACAGAAGTTCGAGAAATTGAGAAGACGGAGTTTAACTGAGACACATCTCAGTAGGTGTCACAGCACCTCGACCGAGATGATTCTTGAGAAACCGAGGCGACTAGGGCTGACAATGATCCACCTCGGTCCGTATCACCTCGACCGAGGTTACAGTAGAATCGGCGAGGGGTATAAAAGGGGAACAGTTTCTCTCTCTTTCCCTCCCACTTCTCTCTCGACCGCGGCACCTAAACCACCTCGTTTCTCCATTCTTCGATCGTTTTCGACGATTCTTGCTTCCATTCTTCAATGAAAGACTAGAGGAACTGTTTGCAAGCGAGTATCTGCAACAAAAAGCCTCAATCGACCGAATCTGGGTTAAACATTCGAAAACCCTAACTTTCTTCTTCTCGTTGATTTCAGTCCAGTTTGGCTTTGATTGCCATTGATTTCTATTGAAAAAGGCTTAAGTACCCCTTAGGAACGATCTGTAGTAAAATTGGGGGAAAAGAACTGAAAGTAAGAGAGTTGAAATCTAATAGCCATCTACCTCGGTCCAGTCGACTTGCGCCTCGGCCGAGGTGATTCTTGAGGCTGTCAGAGCAACCGAGGTGATCTGTCAGAAAAGAGAAAATGAGTTCCAGGTCCGATCTCCAGCTTGTTCTGAGGGATAGATCCTCACCTTCTTCTTCTTCTTCACGACCTTTTGTACCGGTGATCCATAAGCGTCACCAGGGTGATTATGACCGCATCTGTACGCGCCATGTGATTGCGCCGCGGTTTTTAGATATTGCTGCTTTCGATTGCCTCTACGTTGCTGATGACCTGAGGAGGATTGTCTCGATGGTGGGGCTGGAGCAGTTCATGGAGATTAGAGCTCTAGCCTACCTCGAGACTACATTGGAGTTTGTGAGTTCTATGACTCACTTGCCTGAGGAGAGAGCCATCAAGTACTGGTTACTGAACCAGAATTACTTAGTTCTCATGGATCAGTGGAGAGACATCTTTGGCTTCCTGACCCCCACATTTCCCGACTTCCCCTCTTGACCTGTAGCTCGATAGTTTTGAGGTCAGATAGCTCATGTTGTTGAGCATGCTGACAGGTGGAAACCTAGAGACTCCAGGGATAGGATTATCTTCCACCTTGCTTTCAGATCGGCCCACCGGATTTTCAGCGACACACTTCAGCGCGTACTGAGAAGCCCCAGAAGATTAGACAGGGGGAACTTCTGAGCCTATTGTGTATGGTGACCCGGGGAGTGCCTGATTTTGGTGCGATGCTAGTTGAGGATCTATACCGGATCAAGGCTAAGGGGAAGGGAGATATTTGTTGTGGCGGCTTAGTGACCCATATAGCTATAGTGATGGATTTGGATCTGAGCGCTTGTACATTAGTGGCGGCTGCCAAGCCGCTAGGTCTACAGGAGATGATCACCAAGAGGATTCTAGTTCCTCGTGGACTCACTACGCTATATGTGGCGATGCCTTGGGAGCAGACTGCACCTCAGGGTATAAGGTGGTCAGCTCAGTTCTCAGCCTACGACCCTCAGTATTGGTCCACTGCATGGATACCTTATATTGAGGATGCTAGAGATGCAGCAACTCAGGTACACGAGGAGGATGAGGATGACGATGGCGGTGTTGCCATGGAGACAGTCGTCGATCTAGACGACGAGGAGACAGAGGAGGAGCCACCACCACCACCACGGTCCCAAGGCAAATCCCGCCGCCGCAGATTAAGAGATCTAGTAGCACATCAAAGGATTGATGACCTCACCAACCAGATGATCGACGCATACGCTGCCCTGACAGTAGATATCCGTGAGCGCTTTGATGACTAGCGCCGAAAGATCGAGGGTTGGACACATCAGATGCTAGAGAGCCAACATTACCAGCATCGGATGATACAGATGCGGTTCCAGCACCCCATGGGTTATCCATTCGACCCATCTCAGCATCCGTATGCGCCATATCCACCACCACCACCAGCGGATCAGGACTAGAGCTTGCAGGATTTCTTTTCTTTATTATTTATGCAACTCAGCTTATGTCCAATGAGTACTCTATTTTCACACTTATTTTGACCCATTGGGAGAATGTGTCCCAAGTATGGGGTATGCGGATGTGTTTACTTGACATTATTTTTATGCTTGTATGACTTTAGTTGGATATTTATGATTTTTTCTGCTCTATGTGCTTATCTGAAACTACATGCATGCATACAAGTTATCTGATTGAGAAAAACGTCAAAAACTGGTTTAAGAAAAAAAAACTTTCACCTCGACCGGGATGATTCTGGCCAAACAGTTTACTTCACCTCGGTTGACTTAGAACACCTCGACCGAGGCAGTTTAACTGAGAAAGTTTTCGAAACGATTTTTGTGCTTCTTTTCTGGATATAACCTCATTGACGATTTTGTTTGCAGACTGGTTTTGAAATCTTTATATGTTTGAAAGGTTTTATGATATGTTTTAGTTGCAAAATGCTTTGTTTGAAACTTTGGCATGTTTAATACTTTGTTTTTATAAAAATTTTGTTGAATTTGAAGGTTGACACCACATGATGAGTTCTCTCACTTTCTTCCTGGGTTGATTAAGGCAATTCATTCTCTTCTCTTCTTCTTCTTGATCATGCTTTAGCCCCTCATATATATATTTGCCTCCCTTTATAAATCCGAGAATTTGGAAGCAAGGAAGTGAAAAGCAAGTGAAAGAAAAGTTGAGATGTTGGCTGGAAGTTAGAAAGAAACAAATAGGTTTGGGGAAGTCAATCATGATGATAAGTAAATCGGCACCATTCACATAGCCAGGTGTTTGTGTCTTTCCAAAGTCGGATTGAGCGATATTCCTAACGGGTCATGGTATGTTCATCAAGGGTTCTAGGCATCTCGAGAAATTGATGATTGTTGATCTCCTAGGCTTCGGTTATTGTGCACCTCTGTCCATGCATCCCAAAAAGTAAAGTAAAAAAAAAGTAAAATAAAATAAGCAAAGCTTATTGATGGAAGATGTTGAAGTTCAAAAGCAAGTAAAGTGAAGATCCTTTTCCCGAATTTTAGCACCACATTCCCTATATACATCCCACCCTCACACGTTTCTTTACCTCTCTTAAAAATCCCTTGAGACCTCGAGCTTGTTGATTGACTTGGTGGTTTAAACTGGATTATACATGATTGATTTCGATAAACATGAATTATTATGCATCCTATAATTTTATACAAAGATGAACAACTTTCTTGTATTCATGAAATGTTTTGATCATGTCTTGATTTTAAACACCATGATGCATTCTCTTAGAGTGATCTATGAGTGGAGCACACCACCAAAAATGTTTTTAAATACTTTTCATTGATCTTTATGACTTATAATCCATTCTATCTTGTATCTAATATTCGGAACTTGCTTGGGGACAAGTAAGGGATAAGTATGGGGTATTTTGATAGCATTTATTATAGTCAATATTTTGGGACTTGTTTAGACGTTTTATCTTAAATAATCTACATGTTTGGATGTATATTATGTGATTATATTGCTATTTCATCTACCTTTGCGGGAATCGAGGTCTACACATAGTTTCGTTGTAATCGTAGGTAAAATGGCACATTTTGGATCGAAATGGAGCTAAAGAGCTAAGGAGTCATAGGAGCTACATTCAGGAGCTTAGAAGAGAGCTTAGGAAGCAAGGAATTAACAAATAAGATTTACTTTCGACCAGATTTAAGAGATTTCACATTCAGTTGAGATTCACCTCGGTCAGCTACAGTACCACCTCGACCGAGGTGATCTTGAGGAGCGCCCCGACCGAGGCAAACACCCTGGCGCAGCGATATATATTTTATTTGGCTGAGATCTTTTATTTTTGGAAGGAGAGATCTTATATTTTTGGGCCGGATTTCTGGAAGGAAGATCATATATTTGGGAGATCTATTTTAGAGATAAGATATATTTTATTAGGATATTATCTTTTTAAGATATTATTATCTCTGGAAGATAATTATCCTATAAAAACGGCTAGATTTTCAACAATAAAACATTGTCACATCACCGAAAACCCGCTACACCACATTCTACACTTTAGTTAGGAAGGATTTTTGGAAATTTGAAGGAAGTTTAAAGGAAGGAAGTTCATAGCTTTGTGATAGCTTTTGAAGGAGTTTGTAAGACTTTCTTAGATTCCTTTTGGTTTTATTGTCTTGTTGGATTCGTGATCCAAGGAACGCTGATTTGTTTGATATTTGATTCAGTTATTGAAGCCTTGTTCTTAAGGTTTTTGTGTTCAAATATTCATTCCTCTCCCATGTATTTGATTATTGCTTTCACGATGATGAGTGGCTAATTTCTTTGTGCGATTCTAGGGTGATTGGCTCAAAGTTGTGGGAAAGACGATGATAGAATGATCTTAATCTAAGTAGGACCCTGAAAGCTCGAGTCTTTTTCCTTAACCCTAGAACATCTCGTTCAATCGATGAACATCACGGCCGGGGTGGAACTTGACTGACTGAGGTGACCTTTTCTAATCCGAAACTGAGAGTTAAGTGTTAGAGTTTGGCAAATCCTATTCTTATTACAGCTTTCCTTGTTCAATGTAAGCCTAGGATGAGACTTACCCGGTGATTCCTTTGTTTGTTTACTCATGATCATAAGTGTGAGTAATAAAGGTTTATCCTTTATTGGGGTTTGAGTGTGCCTTCATCCCATCTTTGTGAGTTAGCCTGAGACTTACCCGGTAAAGGTTGATTCTATTCCCTTAGTTGGTGTGTTGGTTTGAGATTATATTTCCTTTCCTTAGTACCTTTAGACTTACCCGGTAATAGGAGCTTCGGTTTGGGATAGTGAGTAGTGAGACTTACCCGGCAATCTATTCCACTTTATAAACACTTTCCCTTTGCAAAATCTCAGCTTTGTCCGCTTTATCTTTAGATCTTGAGTTGGAACCACAACTAGATGCTTTAATCCCTAGAATTTGCATATTGCCTTTGATTGACCTTAATATCATCTTTTGATTGCTTTAATTGCTTCTGTTGTTATTAGTTGCATTGACAACCTATACTTGCTTTGTTTCACCTAAGTCCTTGAGATCGACACACCGAAATTCTTGCTTTTTACTATAATTGACCTGTACACTGCGGGTTCGCATCCTTGTTTTAAGCATATTTCCTCAGTTATAAATTTAAATCTTGCACACACCGTTTGGAGCGAACAACAAACAACACAAACATTCAGCAATCGGGCGGGATTTTGGATTTCTTCAAATCCAAAACCTAGGTTTTCTCTCAACTAAATCTTAGAATTGATTTCCTTAGTTTTCTTCAAGGATTTTTAGGAGAACTGAACGGAATTGAACTTAGAATTAGCCTAGGACAACTGCTATTGAGTTTGTTGTAAAATATTTTGCATTGATTAGAAGCACAATACCAAAAAGATTTGTTTTCCCTTGTTTTGCATTCATATTTCATCCGACCTTATGCACTAGATTTTGAAAACGTTGCTTGGGGACAAGCAAGAAACAAGTATGAGGTATATAGATAACATGAAATATGACGTTACTTTAAGCACGTGTTTTGGTAGTTCCCTCTTTCTTTTGTGTATATGGATATGAGTTTGAAGCATATATGAGCACATTCACCTATTATGTTGGTATAGAGATCTACACAAGCTTTGTTATGTTTTTAGGTGAATAAAGGCTTGGATTGGAGCATATATGGAGCATGTGAGAGTATTTGATCATGCTTGACATCAAAGGGATGCATTGGAATAGCTATGGAAGGAGTATGAGTAGAAAGATTTCGGAGACAAAGGCTTGTACGTAGATTTTGGAGATTCCACAGCCAAAATACAACTTTCCACGACTGTGGTTTTGGTATTTAATTTAATTAAGGCCGTGGAGGAACATGTCGTAGGCTCCCACGGTGGTTTCCACGGCCGTGAAAATTTACTCTTAACCGTGGTTTTGCTAACGACGGCAACGTGATATTGCGGAGTTGGAAGATCCTAGGGTTTCACTTTGAAGGCGGATTGACATCCTGTTCTTCTCGTACTTTAAGACTATGAGAGATTTATGACTCTATTCGATATTCATTGAACACAAGTACGATTTTGAGTTCTATTAAAATTGGGTTTGCATTCATTATTGAGTTTTCAAGGTTCTACCTTTCCTTCTTTTTAATCTTGATCATTGATTTGATGACAATGATTGTTATTGGCTAAAACCCTTAAGCAATTCTAAGGTGAAGGGTTGATAGTTTTGTCACAGAAGATGATAGATTGAAAAAAAAAGATTGGACCCTGAGAGTTGTGAGAAACCTCGTTGTCGAACCTTTCCACGGCCTGTTCTTGAGTTTCACGGCCGTGGTTTCTCAAGAACTGACCGTGGTTTCTCCAGTTTTATGTGTTTTTCTTTTACATTGATCCAAAGTTATATTTTGACCCTAACCTAGGCTTTGCTTACCTTTTCTAGGTAGTAGTGAGACTCAACACCCTCTACTTAGGTTTCGAGTGTCATAACCTTAACCTCTTCGGCTCATCTTTGATTCCCTTGGGTTTGGCCATGGGTATTTGAGAGTTTAATCTTTTCCTTGGAACTTCTTTATAACGAGACTCAACATCCTTTATTGCGAGAGCCTTTGGGTGAGACTTATGGGTTTGAAACTTCACCGTACAACACCCTATCCTAGATCTATACCTTTGCAATCCTAATGTTGTTCTTATACCTTTAGAATATCTTGAATCGATTGCCACAATTGGATACCTGAATCTTTAGAATCGTTGTTTTCCCATTAATCCTTACAAAAGTTTCATTATTTTGCTTGACGATTTTACGAACTGAATTTGATCCGTACACTGCGGGCTCGCTTTGCTTGACTTTAGATTTTATAAATTTAAGACTTTGCACGCACACTTTCTAGCGAACAACAGAAGGGAAACATAAACAACCCCCAAAACCGTAACCACCTAATGTACGAGAGCCCTCGACTTTTTCACCCTGCCAGATCACTCAACAACTTTCCTATCCTGTAAAACATATACAACATGGTATGAAACCATTAGCTAAACATATGTATATAAGGTAATGCATAAGCATAAGCACAAGTCATGAAAGATAAACATATAATCATGTTGTCACAAAATTACCCATTTTATCATATTTATATAATAGTCATTCACTCAAATCGTATATAAATAGATAGATGAAGATATGTGACAAGAGGAATGTATCATCCTCGACTCTGGGCATGCTAGCTAGCTTCAAGTAGCATCGGTCACACAACCCGTGTACCATATGGGAATGGATTGCACCCTTCCTTTAAATCAGTCTGGCCTGACGTCAAAGAACCTCCTAGACTCCACGGCGGGATGAAAGGGAAAGGTTATTACAGCCACGCAATGGGGATATCAATAAAATATAGGTGGGTAATAATAGACATCACATGCTATCATATCAAGCATATAACACACACACACTACTCAGGCAAACACCCAATATAAGGATGGTAGCTAAGTAAGTCCTATGCACTTACCTCAACCTCGTACAAACTCAATCACGATCAACCTCCAATCCTGAGATGGACATTGTCTAATAACAAGGTATAGAGATATATCAATTTCCTATTAAACAAAGGGGTCACACCTACACCCAAGGGATCCATAGGATCATCCTCAACCTAAACCTCATAACCGATTAATCCTCAAAGCTATACAAGGCATAAAATGATCATAATATCATCAACACACTCACAACTATACCTAGCATGATACTACACACTTACACTAGGAAAGGAAGAGATAATTCTATCCTTAGGGAAACCCGGAAGCAAGACACACCTGCGGAACCAAGATTAAGATAAGGCTGGTGCAAGTCGACATAGGGGTGGCTGCAAGGGTGGTGACTGGCCGGCGCTGGGACGGCTCCAAGAAGGCACAGGGGTGGATGGTGTGTAGAATGCACACTTTATGCTCCTCTTCACTTCTCAACTCGAACCTCTTCACTCCTTCTTCAGCCAGCAACCCCATACATACATATACATACATATATACATCAAACCAAGCCTATAAAGGCTGCCACAAGATCAATCTTGTGGAACCTAAGCTAGGAATAAGGAAAAGAAGGAAAGAAAGAAGATAGAAGAAAGTTAGGAAGCAAAGGATGTAGAACTCACCAAGCTAAACCTAAATAGAGGATGACTCGTCACCACAAGCACAAGGCTGGCTCACCAAAGGCACAGCAGCATCAACTATCATCATCCACAACCAAAGCCAAGCTGAAACTCTCACAACTCATACAAAGATCAAAGAAGATCAAGAAAGAGATCCAAAGAGGGAACAATAAGAAGAAGATGAACGTGAGGAAGAGAAGATGAAGTTGTATAAGGGTAACCCTCATCAAAATCTTGAGAGAAGAAACTTATAGAGGAAGATAGGTGTAAAACACGGGTCAAGAGTCAAAAAGTCAGCTGCAGCACACCCTAAACCGCAGAGGCGGCTCAAGGAGGCGCAGGTGCGGACTAGACAAACCGTAAGAGCGGACCCTACTACATGCAAGGGCGGTTTAGGCCATTTCTGTACCCTCAGCACTCACTCTCAGCTCCTTACAAACTAAGGCTCTTACATCTCACCCCCCCTAAAAACAAGTTTCGTCCCGAAACATGTAGAATCCCAAATCTTCTCGGACCCATATGCCGAGGTATAACTCTCTCTCTCTCTATCGGAGGTATCACATATCCGTTTAATAGGTCACAACCTAAATCAAGCTATAACCTGAAACATAAACATGGAGGAATGATCAAATCCAAAATTCAAGGCCATTACGCTACCCCAAAGGCATAGAGGAATCACATATGTTGCCATACTCATATCACAGGGCATAGAGGAAGCATATCTCTAGTCAAATCATACTCATACACAATGCATGGAGGAAAAACATCTCCAATGGGACAATGTCCATCAAGGTAGCATGGAGGAAAGAACCATCTCCAGCTGAATCCTAATCGCACTCAGATAGCATGGAGGAAAGAACCATCTCTAGCTATAATCATAAATCGCGCAAGCACATCAAGGTCTAATAAGATCATATATCACATCAAAGCTAGCACAAAAATAACCACATTAAGACATATAAGCACATAAGCACATAACACATACTCACCAAGATAGAACTAAGATCTACTCGGTGATCCTACAGGTTCATTGACGAGGCTACAAACCTAAGGTCGTTGTCTTTTAGCTTAAGTCAAAGTAGTTACCTAACGTTACACTAACAGGTTTGTATAGTGTAAGTAAGAGTCGATCCCAAGAGAGCCTGGTCAAGTATTGATTAGATTCAATTATTGATATGTAACCGAATTGGGGGTGGGGGTTTGGATTGAAGCAAGACAAAAACAAATAATAATGAGCAAAGATTGTGATAATAGAATGAAAAGCTACACTTGGTTGAATCTTTGCATGCACACTACTTGGTTAGTTCTTTTTACAAGTTATTCATCAATGTTCTCTTCTTGATCTTAGTTATGTGTTGAGCCAACCGACATCAACACAACTTAAAAAACTTAATGATCCATAAATCTACAAGATCAAGACACAAGTTAGCATTTCAACAAAGACAAAGAGATATAAAGAAACAAATAAAGACTGTCAAACTTTTCTTTATGGTTATATTCCTTTTCCTTTAAGTAATCACAACCAGCTTTTACTTAAAGCGTTACTACTAGATTATGGACCGAAACCTGGAATCAATTAATCCTAGTACTTTGCATGCATTTAGACATTTAAGGTGATCAATCTAACTAGTAAGAAACATGTAAACTTAAGTTAAAGCACAAGGAATATAGCACATATTTGACTGAATAAACTTATATTAATAAAGACTTAAAACCAAGAAGAAATGCAGCTTCAAAACAACCCAATGTAGCAAGGAAACTTAGAAACTCATTACAACTTGGAAATAAGGAGAATAGTGCTTTTGTGGGAAAATGATTGATGATTCTAGCAATCAGCCAAGGCTCTATTTATACTACAATAGATAGTAAATGGGAGTAAATTATCCGTCCTTAACAACCAACTTTAATGCCATAAAGGTGGTGCAAATATCCGGAGTAAAGTCTCGGTTGCTAAATCGCGGGGGCGGGCTTCATGGCCACAGGGGCGGTTTTAGATCAAAACGCTCGATCTAATTCTTGACCGCAAGGGCGGCCTGGCAATCTTGCAGGGGCGGGTCTTTAATGCTCCTTGAACGTCTAACTCTTAAATTTCATGTCATTTCTTATGTCGAGCCGCAGGCGCGGCCCAATGTCACCGTAGGGGCGGTGACTCTGGCTCTTCGGCTTCACAACTCCGTAGGATGGTCCGCAGGCAGAGGCACAGGGGCGCCGACTTCGCTTCTTCAGGGTGAGTAACCATAGGGGAGGCCGTATGGGCGGTGACAAGCTTGCTCCGGGCACTAGCGAAGGCGTAGGTTGTATTCCGTAGTGTAGTGTCACCCGCAAGGGTGGTGACACTACTCCGCGGGGGCGGTGTGGCACCAGAAACTTGTCTTCATGAATGATCTTCATCTCCCAAGTATTGCTAACATCTTCTTTTGCTTTGTTTGGAGTTCTTCTTCTGGATTAAGATGTTAGTAACACAAACTGACTCTAAGACACTAAAAAGAAGTTAAAAACTATCCTAATTGATAGTGATTCCATCACCTATCATGCATCTATCTCGGCATAAATCTTTGGATAGTTCCACTAGATACTATCTTCAGTCTCCCATGTGGCCTCGTCAAATCCTCATCTCGACCATTGCATCCTCAACATGGGAATGTCCTTCAAACGCAGGCGTTTCACTCCTCGCTTTAAGATTGCAATAGGATGCTCAACAAAGGTGTGGTCCGGCTCAACCACCAGATCATCACAACTCACAATGTGTCTCGGGTCTAGTATATACTCCCTCAGCTTAGACACATGAAATACAGATGAACACCCTCTAATCTCAAAGGCAAAGCTAATTTGTATGCTGCCCTCCCAAATCTATTCAGTATCTCAAAAGGACCAACATATCGGGGACTCAATTTCCCTTTATGCCAAAACGTCTAACGCCTCGCGCCGTAGATACTCTCAACAAGAAATGAGCTCCTACTTTGAACTCTAGAGGTCGACGCCTCCTGTCTGCATATGACTTCTGGCGACTTTGTGCAGCCAACATCCTCTCTCTGATCAACGGTACTCGAGCTATATCATCATGAATCTGCTTTGGCGCTATACCACTAATACTGCTAGGCTCATCCCAATATAAAGGTGTACGGTATCTACGTCTATACAGTACCTCATATGGAGCAATCCTAATAGATGCATGCCAGTTGTTGTTGTATAGAAACTCAACTCGTGGGAGGTAATCTGACCATCCCTGTCCCCAATCCAACACACAAGCTCGCAGCATATCCTCAAGGGTCCGGATAGTCCTCTCTAACTGACCATTTGTGTGATGGTGAAACGCAGTCATGAAGTGTGGCGTCGTCCCCAAAGTAGTCTGAATCTGCTGCCAGTACCTCGAGGTAAATTGCCCATCTCGATCACAAACGATCGTCCTCGGTATACCATGGAGTCTCACTATGTGCCTAGTGTACTCCTCGGCTAATATGCTCCTTGGCCACGTCTCTCTGATAGGAATGAAACGTGGCGTCTTTGTCAGTCTGTCTACAACAGCCTAGATAGCAACAAAACTCATACTGGGCCTCAATCCGGTCACAAAGTCCATGGAGACGTCCTCCCACTTCCACTTGGGTACAAACCGTGGATTGAGCTCACCTCTAGATCTACAATCCTCTATCTTAACCATCTGACAAGTCGCACATTGTGCCACAAATCTAGCTACATCGGGCTTCAGCCCTCCCCACCAATTTGATCGTCTCACATCACTGAACATCTTACTCATACCTAGATGTACTGAGTAAGGTGTACAGTGAGCCTCTTGTAAAATCCTCTGTCTCAGCTCTGCATCAGCAGGTACACAGAAGTGGTCATGACGTCTCATCACCATGAGACATCCTCTCTCTAATGCTCATCAGGGTCGGGCAAGTCCCCTACTTCTGTCGGATCTCATCCAACAGACCAAGTAGAACCTCGAAAGCATACAACTGAGCATCCTCATAAGGAAATTGGATTTCGATCTCAATCCAGGCTAGATCCCTCGGAAGATGAGGTTGAACTATCAGTCTCGCAATCGCCTTCTTTGGAGGCGTCTTCCTACCAAGGGCGTCGCCGACAACAAAGTTCAAAGGAAAGCGTAATGCTCTTTGTAATACACTCACTTCTGACCTTTCGGAAGATCCCAACTATCAACTCTGAGATCACAGACTTATTGTTCCTAGCCAGTAGGTAGTAGATCACTCACATAATTCCCTTGGTCTCAAATGGCATAAAGGGTTTATTTCTAGCTGTCTAGTCCTTTTTCTTAAGTTCTTAATTAGAGTTACTGGCTCGAACTCACTCCATGTTACTATTAAGGGTGTTAGCACGTGTATCGATTTAGCTTCACATTTTTCGACGTTGATCTCTTGAAGAGTCCTCCAGATGTCTATAAATATCTTTCATAAGTCTATGGTTATCCATCATATCTGCCAACCAGTTACCATTAGTTGACCCGCATGTGTTATGTCTCAAGTATTACCAACTAATCTATAGTTGACCTTCTATAAGATCACAGACTTATTGTTCTTATATATCTTTTGAAATTTGATACACTTGGTGAAAATCTATCTCCTCCAGTTTCTTTGTAAATACTCCTTTAGCTCCTTCCACAGTCTACACTTCTCTTGTTCCGTCATGAGATCAATATACCTTTCTGAGTTTATTCCTAGCATTCATCTGTCGTCAATGAGTTTATAAAGCTTCCACGATAATTTGTAAGCGTGTCTTGGAGATTTTTCTTACTTTGTTCATCATTTGTTTGCGGTTCTCTAATATGACCGTTAATGTTTGTAACTTAAATCTTTATGTGAATGAGAAGTTATTGTGGACTCCCTAGTCCACCAAAATCATTTTCCCAAATTCTTCCCGTTGATTGGTGTTGTTTTGTAATGCACCTTTATAGAATTCCGTTGTCTTAATTTTAGACTTCTACTATATTTGATACTTACGTCATGATTTCTTGCAAACTCTTGCATCTCCGAGTAAGTCAACCCGTCTCTATGATGATGAAATTTATTTCTCGTGTTTAAACTCATTTGTCAATGTTTGTCTTTGTATTCATTTAATTCTTCACATCGGGGTCAACACCATATCTTCTTTGTACTTTCAGGCCCATATTTGCCTATGACGTCGTCCACCTTGGTTGCACTGTCATTTCACCCGCCAAGTGTAGTTGTACTCTACCCCACTTGATTTGTATTCCGATATTGTCCTCTTCAATCTGCGCTTCTTATCAGTCCTTACATGCATCTTGGAGTTTCATCTCTCTTCAATCCGTTAAGTTCCTTGAACGGCTTCATATTACTTCTTTCTGAGTTGTTATGCTATCTTTCTCAACTAATTGTTATTGCGGTTAAGAATCGTCTCGCAATCTTCACCTTCTTGTCTACCCGTCCTTCGGAATACTTGTAAGAGTCACTAGAGTGTCTGCTAGATCTAGTACTCTACTCCGAGGTCTGATTCCACTATCTTGTATTGATACTCCTAAAACCTACTAATATTTTATCACGAGGCAATGACGACCTCGTGATATCTCAACTAAAGGATAATAGGAATTATCCTTTAGCGTGCTAACATGCTACATGTATATATATACATATCCATATAACATACATAAGTGTACAATCTTATAAGTCCATATACAATTTTATAAATCTTATCAAGTTGCAGAGATCCATGAGGGTGATGGTGGTGCGACGTAGAAACAAAAATCCATTTTGATTATTTTGGACCTCTTTCGGGTTCTAGTTATTTTATACATTCGGTCTTTTAGAAGATTTCAAGTGCCATTGTTGCCAACCCAGAGCTCTGATACCTTGTTGTAACACCCCAAATTCTCAGAGAGCTACTGGTTAAGACCTCACAATGGGTCCCGACCTTGGTTTAACAACAACTTTACTAGGATCTTACAACAAGGCACAAATTTATTTAAAACAATTTCAAAACATAATATTCAATTGTATGAATTTACACAAGTGACAGCCTTACAAAACATATATATACATATATAACATGCATGCCGAGAGGAAGACTCCCCCGTCCCCATCTAATTTGTAAGTGGACCCGGCTGATCATCCGTCCCAGATCTCTCTGCAACTGTTTATCTCTACAAATTCTAAAACACGGATAAACCTTTAGCTAACAATCTAAATATAAGTAGAATAGAGATAGCACAAACATAACCAAGATAACATAAAAAAATCATCATGCTAGCAAACAAACCGGTTATTATCTAGTAGTTAAGTGATTCACCTCATTCTATTTTACAGTTTTGGCACGAGAAATCTTAAGAGTTCTCGCCTCCGTTCCTTATCCAACCTGGTGTAGGTCTACCTTACCTTCGCCGGTAGCATCCGTAACGACCGAATTTTTCGTTACGTTTTGATAGGGTTACAGGAGTTTAGAAAACAAAATTAAAATTTAGTGAGACTAGGATATACAAGTTTATTTATGGAAGTTGTTTAATTAAGTACCTTGTTCTAAGTTTCGGGACGAAACTTATTTTAAGGGGTACTGATGTAATATCCGGAATTTTTATTCCGTTTAATTCCGAATCAATTCGGACTTCGAGCCGTTGACGGTTTCACATTCTATCTAGTATTTCTTTCTTCACAAATTTTATCATTTTATGTAGAAATTAATTCATATAAAATGATAAAATTATATCCAACCCTAATTCTTATAATTACTTATTATTTTATGTAGAATTTAATTCACATAAAAGAATAGAATTATATCAAACGCTAATTCTTATAATTAATTCTTAACGACGACTTTAGACGAGATCATGACAAGGCTGAGACGAGACTGTGACAAAGCTGTAACGAGACCATGACAAGCTGTGACGAGGCCCAAACAAGCAGTTGACAAGGCCCAGACAAGCAGTTGACAAGGCCAGTTGACAAGGCCAGACAAGCAGTTGACAAGGCCCAGATAAGCAGCTGACAAGGCCCTGACAAGCCCAGACAAGGCCTAATCTCGAGTATGGCCGGCCAGCCCAACAACAACGGTCCCCGTAACAACAATTACAACAACAACAACAATAGAGGATCCAATAGCAATAATTGGAGGGCGAACAACCAAAATAACGGTAACAACCATTCAAACTCCAACTCTAACGATTCCTCTAACCCTTTCCTCTCTTCCCCTTCTTCTTCTTCTTCTACTCCATTGAAAAGCCAAGGGCAAGGATCAAGTTCGTCTCAGCCGGAAAAGAAAGACGCAGTTCTGGAGGCTATCTTGATCAAGCTCAACGCTATGGAGACTTATATGACTTCATTTTCGAAGGCCCAAAAGGCCTTTGAACAACAACTTGCAAGTAGGGCGAATGAAGCGCCAAGAGATCCAAGGAAGCTTCCAGCAAGGACGGAAAGCAACCCTAAGGGCCAGATCACGGCCATAACTACGAGGAGTGGACTGAAAACCACAGATCCAGTGCCTCGGTCGGTGCCAGTACCAACGAAGACCACCTCGGTCCAGATGCAGTCGAAGAACACTTCGACCGAGATGCCAACCGAGGTGGAGCCACAGAAAGCGGAGGGGAAAACTGAAGTTTATGTTCCACCTCCTGCATACAAACCACCACTTCCATTCTCCCAGTCAAGGGCCAGAGCACATCTAGACAAGCACTTTGGTAAGTTCCTTGACTTGATGAATAAACTGCATATTAACATTCCTTTCCTTGATGCTATTCTAGGAATTCCCGCCTATGGGAAGTTCTTGAAGGAGATCCTATCAAGGAAAAGGAAACTGGAAGACTTTGGTGAGGTTAGGATGACATCTAAATCCTCGGAGCTCATACAAATCATGAAGGAGAAGATGCCACCTAAATTGAGAGATCCCGGCTCATTTTGCATTCCCATTCAAGTTGGGGATGTCACTTGTGAAGCCCTTTGTGATCTAGGAGCCAGCGTGAGCATCATTCCACTGGAGCTATGTGTGAAGATCGGACTTGGAGAGCCCAAGCCGGTCAAGATTCGACTTTATATGGCGGATCGCTCCATTACCCATCCCGTGGGCATCTTGGAGGACGTTCCGGTCAAGTTAGGTAACTTCTATCTACCTATAGATTTTGTTGTACTTGACATTCCCGCAGATTACCATGTTCCTATTATTCTCGGGAGGCCATTTCTAGCAACCTCGGGTTGCAACGTGGATTGCAAGAACGCCAAGTTGAAATTCAACGTTGGTGGCGATGAGGTGGAGTTTGCAGTACTTGCAGCCATGAAAGGGGAGCAGCTAACTGATGATATCTTCAACATCTATGATGAAGAAGAATCGAGAGAATTGGTGAGCTCTATCCTTATTAACGATCCACTCGAAAGAGTTATTAGCTTCAGTTTAATGGAGAAAGGTATAGATTCTTCTTGTGATGCAGATATACGGAGCTTAAAGGCACTAGAAGAAGATCCAGGAGCTAAAATTGAGAAGCTGACCCAGGAGACGAAAATCTCCAGTTTCGATTCCAGTTGCAGTACCTCGACCGAGGCACTTCCTGGACTGAGCGAGGCGACTGAAGAACATCTCGGTCAACGCCTCTGCACCTCGACCGAGGTCGATGGCGAGATGATGTCGACTGAGACTATTGAGAATAATAAACTTCTTACTCCCTTCTCTAACATTCATCCTCAGTTGGTGGAACATTCAATCCACCAACTTTTTGATAAAAGCAGACCTTGGTATGCTGATATTGTGAATTATCTTGTTTGCCAGGAAACGCCGCCCGGATTGACGTACTCTCAAAAGAAGAAATTCTTCAAAGAAGTACGACACTACTACTGGGACGAGCGCTGCTATTCAAGAGCGGGCCGGATGGGATGCTTCGAAGATGCATTCCGGAAGATGAAGTTAATAGCGTTATACGGCATTGCCATTCACTTCCTCGTGGAGGACATGCTAGCACCGATAAAACATGTGCTAAGGTATTACGTTCCGGTTTCTTTTGGCCTACATTATTTAAGGATGTACAATCTTTTGTTATCTCTTGTGATGCATGCCAAAGAACAGGAAATTTATCGAGAAGAAACGAGATGCCACTTAACAACATCCAAGAAGTGGAAATCTTTGATGTGTGGGGGATTGACTTCATGGGACCTTTCCCATCCTCCGGAGTAAACCTCTATATTCTTCTTGCAGTTGATTACGTCTCTAGATGGGTTGAAGCCATTGCTTCTCCCACTAATGACGCCAAGGTGGTTGTGAAGTTCTTAAACAGGACTATCTTTCCCCGATTTGGAACTCCACGCATCATCATTAGCGATGGAGGGACGCATTTCATCAACCGGAAGTTTAAGGCACTTCTATCGAAGTATGGGGTAACCCACAAGGTATCAACCCCTTATCACCCCCAAACTAGTGGACAGGTCGAGATCTCGAATAGAGAAATCAAGGCAATTTTAGAGAAGACCGTCTCTAGGACGAGGAAGGATTGGTCCATGAAATTGGACGATGCTCTTTGGGCGTACAGGACCGCATTTAAGACTCCCATAGGTACCACCCCTTATAATTTGGTATATGGGAAGTCTTGCCATTTGCCCGTCGAATTGGAACACAAAGCGTATTGGGAAATCAAATGGTTGAACTTCGACATCAAGGAGGCCGGCGAGAAGCGACTATTGGAGATCAACGAGCTGGAAGAGCTGCGTTTAAACGCTTATGAGAATGCCAAAATCTATAAAGAAAGGACGAAGAGATGGCATGACAAGCGTATCGTCCCAAAGGAGCTTAACGAAGGAGAGACTTAGTTCTACTCTTCAACTCCCGCCTCCGCCTTTTTCCAGGTAAGTTAAAATCTAGATGGACCGGACCTTATGTTGTGAAACATGTTTTTCCTCATGGTGCAGTTGAGATATGGGGCGAAACTAGCGGAAGCTTCAAGGTCAACGGTCATAGGCTTAAGAAGTACCAACCGGAAACTCCGGTTGAGGAGGTTGCACCAATATACCTCGTTTGAGATGCATTATGGTCCAGCTAGCGACCTTAAACCAAGCGCTTCTTGGGAGGCAACCCAAGGTATTGCTTTTCTTTGCCCGTTTTCTAGTCTAGATTAGATAGTTTTTGTTTTTGCTTTGCTTTGTTTTGTTTTGGCGTTCTAGACAGATAACAGGAGACATCTAAGGAAGGAGCATAACTGGAAGGACAGAAGTTCGAGAATTTGAGAAGACGGAGTTCGACTGAGGCATCTCGGTTGCTATCAAAGCACCTCGACCGAGATGATTCTTGAGCAACCGAGGCGACTAGGGTTTCTGAACAGCCACCGCGGTCCGTACCACCTCGGTTCAGTCGAGACCATCTCGACCGAGGTGACAGCAGATTCCAGAAAGGGTATAAAAAGGGAATTAATTTTCTCTCTCTTCACTTTCGACCCTCCTCGACCGCGGCGACAAATTCACCTCGCCTCCTTCTTTTCTTGCTCGTTTTCGATGATTTCTGTCTCCAGACTACGATTGAAGGATAGAGGATCGCGTTGCAAGTACAGATCTGCAGAAAATCGAACCGATTCGGCCGAAACGAGGTAAACGAACTAAAACCCTAACTTCTCCGTTTCGCTTCGATTTGGGCTTTGGTTGCCCCTGCATTTGTTGAGGAAAGGCTTAAGTACCCCATAGGAAGCAGTTGTAGTGATTTTTGGGGGAAAAGAACTTAATTATTTGAGGAAATTAGATCCAGTTCGCCGCCTCGGTCTAGTCGAGCTGTGCCTCGGCCGAGGTGATTCTTAAGAGTTGTCAGTGACCGAGGTGACCTGACAATGACTGAGTTGAAAATGAGTTCTGACCACCGTCTTGCCCTCAGGGATAGATCCTCACCTCCCCCTTCTTCCTCTTCTTCCAGACTTTACCGCCCGATGATCCATGAGCGACACCGGGTCGATTATGACCGTATTTCCGGGCGTCCAGTGATTGCACCACGCTTCCTGGACGTGTCTGCTTTTGATTGCCTCCAGGTCGATGGAGATCTTAGGAGGATGATTTCTACAGTTGGGCTGGATCAGTTTACTGAGATCCGAGCCCCAGCCTATTTAGAGCCGACCCTAGAGTTCGTTAGCTCCTTCACCTACCTTCCCACATAGCGTTCTGTGAAGTACCGGTTGATGAACCGGAACTTCTTAGTGCCACTAGAGTACTGGAGAGAGATTTTTGGCTTTCCTGAGCCCACCGCTGTTGACTTCCCGTCCCGATCAGTAGCTAGGGAGTTTTGGGGGCAGATTTCCCATATTGTTGAGCACGCAGATAGATGGCGCCCTGGAGATTCCAGGGAGAAGGTCATCTACCACTTAGCCTTTAGGTTAGCCCACCGGATCTTCAGTGAGATGCTTCTGGCGCGTACTGAGACGCCCCAGAAGATCCGACAGGGAGAGCTTTTCAGTTTGTACTGCATGGTTACTAGGGGTTGCCCGGACTTTGGCTTGATGTTGGTAGAGGATCTGCACAAGATCAAGGCCAAGGCAAAGGGAGACATCTGTTGCGGAGGGCTTGTCACCCATCTAGCTAGCTATCAGGACATGGACCTCAGTGCTTGTACGATGGTGGCGGCTGCCAAGCCGCTTGGATTGCAAGAGATGATCACTCGGCGGATTCTCGTTCCCCAAGGTCTGACTACTCCATATGTGGCTATGCCGTGGGAGCTGACTGCGCCACACGGGATCAGGTGGTCTGCCCAGTTCACTGTTTATGACCCACATTATTGGCAGACCGCTTGGGCTCTACTGATGGAGGATTACAGAGAGGCAGCAGCTGCCCCAGCTGAGGAGGAGGAGGAGGCTGATGACGAGGAGACAGTTGATGAGAGAGGGTGGAGTCCCGATGGATACAGGGACAGATACTGCAGGGACGAGCGCACCACCGATTATAGATCTGGATGAGGAGGATACTGAGTTTTGTTGTAATCGTAGGTAAAATGACATGTTTTGTTGTAATCGTAGGTAAATGGCACGTTTTGCATCAAAAAGGAGAAAAAGGAGCTATGGAGTCATTTGAGCTACATTGAGGAACATAAGGAACCATCCAGGAAGCATAGCCATGGATTTAAGATTCACTTTGGACCAGTTTTGAGAGATTTCACATTCAGTTATGACTCACCTCGGTTGACCACAGATTCACCTCGACCGAGGTGATCCAGAGAAGCCGACTCGACCGAGGCGAATACCTAGGACGCGGCGAGAATATTTTATTCTTGGCTGAGATCTTTTATCTTTAGGAAGTGATCTTATATTTTTGGGATTGGCTCCTGGAAAGAAGAAGTTATATTGGATCTTATATTTTACCTATTTTTATGGGAAGAGATCTTTCTAAGATATCTTATCTTTGAAGGGTTATTTTCCTATAAAAAGGGTTGGATTTCCACAAATCCAACATCTCGCATACAGCCCGCTTAGACCAAAAGTCACGCAGCAGCCATACTCCAGTTGTGAGATTTGAAGAACCTTTTTGAAGGTTGAAGGAAGATTGAAGATTGTAGCTTTTATAGCTTTTGGAAGGTTTTCTTGTAAGATTACCTTAGATTCTCTTCCTTGTTGTCTTGCTTGTTGGATTTTATATCCAAGGAACGCTTTGTTATGATATTTGATTTAGTTATTGAAGTCTTTTCATTAAATTCTTCTTGTTCAAATATTTACCTTCTTCCCATATATTTGATTCATACTTTCATGATGATGAGTGGCTAATTTCCTTGTGTGATTCTAGGGTGATTGGCTGAAGGTTGTGGGAAAAACAATGATAGAATAATCTTAGATTCCAGTAGGACCCTGAAACTTCGAGTCTTTAACCTTAACCCTAAGCATCTCGTTCAGTCGATGAACATCTCGGCCGGGGTGGAACTTGGCTGACCGAGGTGACTTATCTGATCCGAAACTGAGAGTTAAGTGTTAGAGTTTGCCAAATCCTATCCTTATTACACCTTTCCTGGTTCAATGCAAGCCTAGGATGAGACTTACCCGGTAATTCCTTAGTTTGTGTACCAACGATCATAAGTGTAGGTAATAAAGGTTTATCCTTTATTGGGGTTTGAGTGTGCTTCCATCCCATCTTTGTGAGTTAGCCTGAGACTTACCCGGTAAAGGTTGATTCTATTCCCTTAGATGGTGTGTTAGTTTGGAGGATATAGTTCTTTATCTTGATTCCTTGAAACTTACCCGGTAATAGGAGTTGCGGTTTAGGATTAGTGAGTAGTGAGACTTACCCGGTGATCTATTCCACTTTAGTAACACCTTCCCTATGCAAAAACCTCAGCTTTGTCCGCTTATCTTTAGATCTTGAGTTGGAACCACAACTAGATGCTTTAATCCCTAGAATTGCATGTTTGCTTTATTGACTTCTTATTCATCTTTGATTGTGTTAATTGCTCTTGTGGTTAGTAGTTGCATAAGCATACCGTAACTGGACTTTGTTTCACTAAGTCCCTGTGATCGACCCCTGGAATTCCTTGCTTTTACTACGATTGACCCGTACACTGCGGGTTCGCATCCTTGTTTTAAGCTTAAGTCTAGGGTTATAAATTTAAAGCTTGCACACACCGTTTGGAGCGAAAAAGGAGTTATAATATGACATTCTAGTCTCAAATAAGAGTTTAGGCAAGAATTATGGAATTTTTGGAAGTTTAGGGACTAAGGGTAAAAGAGTCATTTTACCATAAATTGGTACTGTATTATAGGATCTATTACCTTAGAAGTCTTAGACTTCTAATTACCTAGAAAGTGTGCTGACACACTTGCCTTATATAGTTACAGATTGAGTTGTGATTAAGAGAGTCGAGATCTGATTCAGGTAAGTCCACGGACTTACTTAGTTGGCTTCTTGTATGAGTGTAATGTGTATGAGTGGTGTTTGTTAGTTATGATAAACAACGAAACCAGATTAGGCCGACTTTATTATATTATGTAATTGACCCAAGTGTATGATAACGGGTCGTGACATCATCTGCCTAGCTCTTGCGAGAGTCTAGGAGGTTCCATGCGACCAGCCCAGTCAGGTAGACGGTCAAATGCATTAGTACCATTCCTCGTTGGTAAACGGGGACAGGGGAGAGGTTTGAAAATCCCTCGTGTCACAAAATAAGTATCATTAGTAATGACATATCACCTAATTAAAGATAATAAAAGGATTGAGTGTTCCATTTTGATTGTGTATGTTGTGCGTTTGTGCTTTTACATTTATATTTATGCATGGAATGTTAGCTAACGGTTTTATACCGCTTGTAGATGCCTTGCAGGTTAAGACAGTTGTAGAGAGATCCGGAGGGAATGGTCAGCCGGGTCCACGTACTCATTCTAGTTAGGGACGGGGATGTCTTCTGTACTTCATATGCGTCGTTTTAGTACCTTTTTTTGTAAGGCTAATACATATCCTTCATGTATATATTGTTTAAAGTTTTCAAATGTTTTAAATACTTTTGTGCCTTGTTGTAAGATCCTAGTGAAATTGTTGTCAAACTAAGGTCGGCACCCATTGTGAGGTCCTAACCAGTAGCTCCCCTAGTTCTCAGAATTTGGGGTGTTACAATATGGTATTAGAGCTCTAGGTTGGCAACAATGGCACTTGAAATCTTCTGAAAGACGGAATGTATAAAATAACTAGAACCCGAAAGGGGTCTAAAATTTTCAAATTAGATTTCTGTTTTACACACACGCATAGTCGGGTTGTTGGGTTAGTTGTACGTCGGACCACCATCGCTCTCCGTGGATCTCTGCAACTTGGATCGATAGGAGTTAGCTTATAGACTTTTTATGATGTTTATTATTATATGTTATACACATGTGTTTGCTTAGCTTGTTAGTATCCTAAAGGATATTTTATATCCTTTAGTGGTGATATCACGAAGCGATTATCGCCTCATGATAAATCAACTACAGACTTGAAGAATCTCCAACACGAGGCAATGGAATCGGACCTTGAATTGAGTATTATACTCGGGTAGGCCGCTTGGTGATCCTTACAAACCATCTAGAGAACAAGGGAGCAAGGAAGTAAAGTTGTGAAGATAATTTTTACCACAAGCACAATCAGAGGAGGAAGAAATTCTTGAGTCAGTTCAGTTAGAAGGAATAGAAGGTCGTACAAGGAACTCGGGCATACAAGGCCGAGAGACGGAATTAGAAGAATCATGCAAGAGACGAGAAGATCTCTAAGTGGAGATAGCAACATTAGAACAAGAACCAAGTAGAACGGAGTACAACCAAGAGGGCGAGATAAAGGACGTTACAATCGTGGCGAATGCCCCATAGACAATTATGGGCATGAGAGATCTGAAGAGATTGGGTGTCGATTAGGATATGAGAATCTAAGTTGCACGGAATGAAGACTCACAATTGAGTGTAAAAGCGAAAAGGTAGATCCCACAAGTGTGAAGAGGCTCTGACCTCCTCAGAGGTATAAGAAGTTTGAAAGAAACTACGACGCCAAATCCAACGAATGGAAGCGTGTAGCAGGGTCAACGGAGTTTCAGGAAGGCGATATTACTACCAACACCAGTGAAGGAATCTGTATGGGAGAATGAACTTGCTAGACTCGAGAGTCCAAGGTAACCCGAATTATCACGGGACCTAAGCCATCAACATAGATGGTCCATGCAAAAGGAACTACAAGTGGATGATCATTACGGCCATAAGAATTTCAAAGACACTTGTAAGCTATCGTGGAAACTTGAAACGACTATTTATGCCAGATGAATGACACAATCGGACTAGAGAAATGGAGTTAGCCCATAAGAAGCGGAAGGGTGGAAGGCGGAAGAACTAAAGAAGTTTAAAAGGATTTTTGTGAGCAACTGTTTACCTACTAGCTAAGGAAAATTTTGACATATCACAATTAACACGGAATGAAGAATTACAATTTAATCTAAGAGCGAAAGGTAGACTTCACAAGCCTGGAGACATTGTGCCTTCTTTAAAGATAAGAATTCTAAGAGGAATCACAACGTCAGTATCGAAAGGATCGAAGCCCTGTAACATAGTCAACAGAGATTGGAGGGAAATATTACAAACAACGCCGATTAAGGAACCTGTGCTTGTGAGAATCGTGTGGTGGACTCAAGAGCCCAGGGTAACCCCCATTTATAACAAAACATAGGTCATCAACACCGACGGTCCCCGTAAAGGGACTACAATTGGGAGGTAATTAAAAGTCATCGGAACTACAAGACGCTTACCATCTATCGTGGAGTGTTAGGAACGACTATTGACGTCAGGCGAATGGCACAGTGAGACTTGAGAAAGAGAGTTATCCCAAAGGAAGCAGAAGAGTGAAAGATAAGACAAACTAAAATAGGATAAAAGGATTAATCTAGTAGGTGATGTGCACCAAAAGTTTAATACCAGTAGAGGTATGAAATTGAGATAAGTCAATTATAGACTGACCGATGTCAACCAAGGACGTACAAGTATTGTTTGGTATTGACAAGTTATGTGCCGTAAAGAAAAGATAATTGCAACTGTGGATTTATGGGGTAGTTTACCGATGGTTGGGAAGATTTCCTCAAGTATGCAACAACAATCTTCTTAGACAACTAAAAGTAAAGAGAACCGTGTTAGAGGTTACTTCTTGGTTTGTTAAGATCAAACTCCGGTCGAGTCTAGTAGTTTGGATCCGGATTAAAAGAAATAAGGAGGTAAACGGAAGATGGTTGTTCTCCAATCATGTTTTTATTTCAGGAAGACAAGTAAGGAAAGTACTTGGTACATCATCCGGACAATCATTTTGGACTCATAGAACACGCCCTTATGATTACGGGGTGACAACAAAATAATCAGAGTAGTGCAGAAGAAGTGTGGTGGGTACTAACCCACAGAGCAAGAAGCTCAAGGGTACTGATGGATATCGTGTCGCGTTTAAGATGGTGATAGTTGGTGAAATGCATCCTAGTTGGAAGGAACGTGAGATAGGCTATGAGGAGTGACTGAAAATGTTGTACGGAAACTTATTTGCATGTAGAGGTAATAGAAGGAGACTAGTACCTTATTATGGATCCGAGAGAAGAGTGATGGCTTTGTTACATGTTGCCAGACAAGTAGTTTTGGAATTCTATACCTAACGGAGTATATTAGAGGGAGTTTTCTTGATGGATTGAGAGAATAATTTACGATGTAATAAAAGTATTGTGCATGGTCTGCACTAGAAAGCTCAAAGTGAGTAACTACCATTCTGAGTCAAAGATACATAAGAAAGAGAAGCGACGGGAATATAATTACAACCCAGTAATCGTGCTTAAAGAAAGCATAATCTTAGAGTAGAGTTTATGTGTAATGTTATATCGGAATGGATCCGAGTTGTTTTGGGTCAGAGGGATATTATCGGTCCAATAACCATGGTGGATAAAAGAGTGCACTGCTGATGGTATGTTAACAATTATTGAGTAGTTATGATCAAATAACGGTGATAGGAGGTCACTTTTTATCTAATACCGTCATTCACGACATATTCTATGTCATTTAAGATCTTGGAAAATGCGTGAGAAATCTAAGTTTGAGCAAACGATATATTAGAGGTATATTAATAATATAATAATGTCACGTGAACAAAGAGGATGACCATCAGATTTGATTTTTAGTTGTCTCGAGTATTAGACCAGAAAAAGGGTAAAGGTGACGATTCATTACCTAAGGAATAAGATGACTGAGTAATATTAGAAGACAGGACCAAGTAGGTCGTGATACGAAGAACATTGGGTATTTGGTAAAGTACTAGTGGATGTCATAGACCATTGGCTAGAGTGTGTAGTCAGAACCTTTTCAGAAGGCTGGAAGAAAGTGGTCATAACGAAGGGAAGAAAGTTGAATAGATTATTTTCCGTAGGGTCATCAAAGGATTTGGAAGTGAGTTGTGTAAGGTAACCATGAGAAGTTTTAAAGCTACTTAAAAGTGACTGGTGAACTAGTATTCCTCACCCTATTGGAGGGTGTAGCTTCAGTTCTCCACGGAGACTAGGTTTGGGAACTGAGTTTGAGAATTTCCGTGGGACAGATACCTACCAGACACGAGTTAGGTCTTCAGATTAGAGGAGCAGACAGCTGAGCCGGATGATACCGGTGAGACATCCGGTAACCACACTAGAATGTGGTAGCAGGCGTTTGTGATCTAAGTACCTGAAAAGATTTAAGATTTAGTCGTTTTAAGAAAAGCTGATGAGGCTACCTAAGATATGGGGGATAGTAAGAGACGTAACGTTTCAGAGACCTATGTAGCGATAGTTGTAACCTCGAGAGTGACGAGTTGGGGCTTGACCTATTTTGTGTGATATTCTTTGATTGCTTGTTTATTTCATGATTGAGTGCTTAGTCAGTGATGTGTTCTTTTGGTAACCTTGATTTGCGGGATACTTAGATGTGGAAACGGCGAGACTTTTGTGTAGTGATCAAACACACCCATTTGATGCCTTAAAGGCCAATCAGGATTGTCTTACCCTAAGTTTCAGGATGAAACTTATTTTGAGGGGGATCTGATGTAACGACCGGATTTTTCGTTATGCTTTGATAGGGTTACAAGAGTTTAGAAAACGAAATTAAAAATTTAGTGAGACTAGGGTATACAAGTTTAATTATGGAAGTCGTTTGATTAAGTACCTTGTTCTAAGTTTCGGGACGAAACTTATTTTAAGGGGGTACTGATGTAATATCCAGAACTTTTATTCCGTTTAATTCCGTGTCAAACCGGGTTTCGATTCGGTGATCTTTCTCTGTCTACCGAGTCGTACACATTATCTCCAATTTTATCATTTTATGTAATCACATTTCACATAAAATGATAGAATTTTATATCAAACCCTAATCTATCAAACGCTAGTTTATATCATGCCATGTCGTTGACAAAGTCATGACGTCCTTTTGACGAGACCATGACGAGTTTTGACGAGACGAAGACGAGATCATGGCAAGGCCATGCATGGGCTTGGCAAGGCAATGACAACATTTGACAAGGCCTTGACAAACTTTCAGCCCACTTCTTCTTACCTTGTTTCAACCCACCTTTCCTTGCATTCCCTTGGCCTTTTTCAGCCCATCAGCAACTGCTTGTAGTGGCCCAACTACCCTTGCTTGTGCACTGGCCCAGGGACGTGATGAGGGCATGGGCAGCGCCGGATCTGCGTACAACTGCTCACCTTCCCTTTTGTCTTCAACGGCCTTCAGTGCAACGTCGGTCTTCAACAGTCCTCTTCAACGCCACAACAGCCAAGTGATGGAGAGTCACGCTATCCAGCGCCTTCCTCTCCGATTCCCAGCAAGCAGCAGACGACTCCCTCGTCATCCTCTTCGATCGCCGAGCACAACGCAACAGCGGTCAAGCCTCGCTCCCCTCCTCGTAGCAGTAGCTGATTGATCTGTTGCTCTCCCTCTGTCCATCCGGGTAAGGATTCATTTACCTCCTCTCTTCATCTTCTTAATATACGGACCTTGAAGACTCGTGCATCGTTGCCTTTGTTCTCAATTTGCAGAGATCGATTCCCAAGGAACTAAATTTGCACCTTCGCTTGATGCAGTTGGTCCAAGGTTGAAGATGTAGCCCCTATCGACAAGCCGTAGAACCAGTGCCGTCATGTAAGCCATCTAACCCTTGGACCCTTGCTTGCCTTGTTCCATCATCTCAACCATCTTCCCTTTGCAGCGTCATTAGTAGGAGGTAGAGGGTATGTCTACAGCAACCGCACCAGCAAGGGACAAACAGTGCAAGCTGCGTTGTAAGGACCTCTTCAAACCTCCTTAGATATCAGGAGAGGTTAATTGTATGTAGATGATGATGCTCCATAAGAATCGAATTAGGGACTTTTGGGTAGTGTAAAGGATGAGATATGCTGACAACAGGATTCGAACTAGAGTCCTATAGGAATGTTGTTATTGTTGTTAATGTGAGCAGTAGAAATGGAAGTGAGAAACTCATTTTTAAATCTCAGTTTGTAAGTTGGAAATGGTCACTGTTGTAGATCAATGATAAAGAGTTAGGTTAAAGATCCACCGTTGAATTTTTAATAGGTAATAGTTGGATATATGTAGTTCACTGTGTTAAAATTTGAGAAGAAATGAACGGTCGGATTAAAAGTTATAAGGTCCCAAAGTAGAGTAGTTGAGCTGTTTTTCCAACAGTGAATTTTGACCAAGTATAGGACATTTTTTGTGTTGTAGCCAACTTCAAGGATTTTTGTAGAAGTGATAGTTGAACAGTTTTAAGAAATTCTTGCTCTTATGAGTAGATTGGATATCATAGATAATTTAGAGAATTATTTCGGAATTTTTATAAGTTTATTCCAATTTCATATTTGAAGCCGAAGTTGGACATTAACGATCTTTCGGAAAATGGGAAAATGGGTAAATTGTCAGTTCGTAACCAAACTCATCTTTAGGAGTTATAATATGACTTTCTAGTCTTAAATAAGAGTTTAGGCAAGAATTATGGAATTTTTGGAAGTTTAGGGACCAAGGGTAAAAGAGTCATTTTACCATAAATTGGTACTGTATTAAATTATGTTCTAATAGGATCTATTACCTTAGAAGTTTTAGACTTCTAATTACCTAGAAAGTGTGCTGACACACTTGCTTCCTTTGACAGGCAACCGAATTATACAGTTACAGATTGAGTTGTGATTAACAAAGTCGAGATCTGATTCAGGTAACTCCACGAACTTACTTAGCTGGCTTCTTGTATGAGTGTAATGTGTATGAGTGGTGTTTGTTAGTTATGATAAACAACGAAACCTGATGAGGCCGACTTTATTATATTATGTAATTAACCCAAGTGCATGATAATGGGTCGTGACATCATCTGCCTAGCTCTTGCGAGAGTCTAGGAGGTTCCCTGCTACCAACCCAGGCATGTAGACGGTCAGATGCATTAGTACCATTCCTCGTTGGTAAACGGGGACAGGGGCGAGGTTTGGGAATCCCTCGTGTCACAAAATAAGTATCATTAGTAATGACATATCACCTAATTAAAGATAATAAATGGATTGAGTGTTGCATGTTGATTGTGTATGTTGTGTGTTTGTGCTTTTACCTTTATATTTATGCATGGAATGTTAGCTAACGGTTTTATACCGCTTGTAGATGCCTTGCAGGTTAAGACAGTTGTAGAGAGATCCGGAGGGAATGGTCAGCCGGGTCCACGTACTCATTCTAGTTAGGGACGGGGATGTCTTCTGTTCTTCATATGCATTGTTTTAGTACCTTTATTTTGTAAGGCTGATACATATTCTTCATG
Source organism: Fagopyrum homotropicum (assembly GCA_033239125.1). Classification (NCBI taxonomy): domain Eukaryota; kingdom Viridiplantae; phylum Streptophyta; class Magnoliopsida; order Caryophyllales; family Polygonaceae; genus Fagopyrum; species Fagopyrum homotropicum. Next base: position 54,563,619 of record BSWB01000002.1, read on the forward strand.
TATATATTGTTTAAAGTTTTCAAATGTTTTAAATACTTTTGTGCCTTGTTGTAAAATCCTAGTGAAATTGTTGTCAATCTAAGGTCGGGACCCATTGGGAGGTCCTAACCAGTAGCTCCCATAGTTCTTAGAATTTGAGGTGTTACAATGTAGGCTATATTGTAATATTAATGATGTATCTTAATCTATGTTTTAGTTTGAGTGAATAAATATAATAAAAAACAACATTTCTTTGTGATGGCCTGTAGTGAAAGTTACATATTATAGTTTTGGTCATCTCTGTACAACATTTGTCTCTCTTTCTAAACGTATTTGTAGTAAAGGAAATAAAGCTACTTGTTCAGGCTTTGTCAGTCTAGCTGGTATTTGACTTGAACATATAGATGAATTGAAGGATGCTTCAAAGATGGATGAATTGGACTCCTGAAATGCGTTCTAAGACTTCACCTCCACCATCATCATGGAATTAGACACATGTTAAGCAATCAAAATTTAATTTGGGAAAAGAAAATATGTGGAAACTTGTGATTGAGACCAAACCTATGTTGATAGCATCTCAACTTATTTCTCCAAACTAACTCGCTCCTCATCATAATTTATTACATTCTCAAGTGAAGACATGTTACAGACAACAATTTCTGGGTAAGATGAAAGATATCCATGTGGTATGGAATGGGAAGAAGAGGGTATATACCCACAAATTTTATCGAACTCTGGACCAGTTGCACCTCCCACACCCACCCTTTTTCCAGTTTGACTAACTAAATTGTGTATTCTTTTGATGATACACAATATTAATACACAATTTCAATTTTACAATAGTGATACATAATTTCAAATACACAATGTTAATAAATAAAAGACATGTGTAACCAAAAACCTTGTGTACGAAATATCTTTCACTAATTTCTTTCCTGAATAATATGTAGGACATTATGTATGCTTGTGTCATTTTATATCGCTCGAGTATTTCGTACACAAGGTTTTTTGTTACACATGTATTTTATTTATTAACATTGTGTATTTGAAATTATGTATTAATATTGTGTAATTGAGATTGTGCATTAATATTGTGTAATATCAAAAGTATACACAAAGTTTAATTAGTCCAACTGGTATAAGGGCAGGAGGGAGGGTCAACTCGTCTAGAGTTCAAATCCACCTTTTACACAATCTTTTATTTATTTATTATAATTAAGAGATTATAATTAAGAGGAAAGAGAAAATAAGGAGAGATTTTATGAAATTTTTAATAACTAATTCCTATTTTAATGTATCAGCAAATCAGTTTACATTATTAATTAGGAAAACATTGTATTCTATATAGGAAAGAGAATATCTCCAAATTAGGTAATATCTGTTATTGTTTCTTATTAATTTTTTTCTATATAATTTTAAGTGTCTACTTTGTCTACACAATACTAAACATACCTACTATGTATACAAAAATACGTTATATACCTACTTATGCAACTCACCCTTTATATTTCTACTTGAAAAAACGCATGCTACTTTACAGGTTTTTCTCGTTTTTATTTTGTTCTTTTTATTGTGTATTTATCTTCTTATATTCATCTAGGCTAAGGTATTGAAGGAAACACATCTTGAGATTGGAACTTGAAGGATTCTTGTGTAGATATGATTCTGAATCAAACTTGTAAATTGTGGGTTTACAGGTTTTGATACTTGTAATGCATTTTTTTTATTTCGATGTTTGGGGCATTTGACAGTTTTCTCCAACATTTATACTATGTTCTGAGAGTATAATTGGTTCTTAACGAACCCAAATTATGCTATGATCTTGACATGACAAGCCAACAATACTTTCCCAACTGCAATAGCCCAAATGCGGAGCGCATGGATGGCAATCATCTCCTCTTCTTCTCAACTTTATTGTATCAGTATCTCTAGGTGTAATCTGCATGAGAACCTTCACAATGTTGCGTAATTTTCAGTCCAAGTCTAAAACCAGAAAAGATCGATGATCGGGGTCGGATTGAAATTCAATTTAAAAATTAAAAAATTTCCTAAGATAAAAGGTGTAGGCATGCCGAAACGTTTGGTTTTTTTGTTCCCCCTCTATAACATATAATAGTCGCCTGAAACATAAATTCATTTTGTTTATAGGTATTTATCTATTTGATTTTTTGAACGACAATGTTAGATGCACTCTACTATACGTAAAAAAAGATATTGTTGGTCTATTAAATATTTTTAAACATGTAAACTGTTTTTTCTTCACACAAATGTATCATGTTGACCGTAAAAATGATTTTACTACAAAGATAAATTTTCTAACCAAGAAAACTATTAAATATTATAAAATGTATTCATATGCATACATATATAATTCAATGAAAATGTTTCAATTATTTTCCCTATAATGCTCATAAGTATTTATGAAAGCGAATGTATTATAAATAATGAACTAAAACTTCCTAAAAATAAACTAAGTAAAAATCTTAATTTATATTAGATACATATCTTTCGTACACAATCTTTTATTTATTTATTATAATTAAGAGATTATAATTAAGAGGAGAGAGAAAATAAGTAGAGATTTTATGAAATTTTTAATAACTAATTCCTATTTTAATGTATCAGCAAATCAGTTTACATTATTAATTAGGAAAACATTGTATTCTATATAGGAAAGAGAATATCTCCAAATTAGGTAATATCTGTTATTGTTTCTTATTAATTTTTTTCTATATAATTTTAAGTGTCTACTTTGTCTACACAATACTAAACATACCTACTATGTATACAAAAATACGTTATATACCTACTTATGCAACTCACCCTTTATATTTCTACTTGAAAAAACGCATGCTACTTTACAGGTTTTTCTCGTTTTTATTTTGTTCTTTTTATTGTGTATTTATCTTCTTATATTCATCTAGGCTAAGGTATGTGAAGGAAACACATCTTGAGATTGGAACTTGAAGGATTCTTGTGTAGATATGATTCTGAATCAAACTTGTAAATTGTGGGTTTACAGGTTTTGAGACTTGTAATGCATTTTTTTTATTTCGATGTTTGGGGCATTTGACAGTTTTCTCCAACATTTATACTATGTTCTAAGAGTATAATTGGTTCTTAACGAACCCAAATTATGCTATGATCTTGACATGACAAGCCAACAATACTTTCCCAACTACAATAGCCCAAATGCGGAGCGCATGGATGGCAATCATCTCCTCTTCTTCTCAACTTTATTGTATCAGTATCTCTAGGTGTAATCTGCATGAGAACCTTCACAATGTTGCGTAATTTTCAGTCCAAGTCCAAAACCAGAAAAGATCGATGATCGGGGTCGGATTGAAATTCAATTTAAAAATTAAAAAATTTCCTAAGATAAAAGGTGTAGGCATGCCGAAACGTTTGGTTTTTTTGTTCCCCCTCTATAACATATAATAGTCGCCTGAAACATAAATTCATTTTGTTTATAGGTATTTATCTATTTGATTTTTTGAACGACAATGTTAGATGCACTCTACTATACGTAAACAAGAATTAACACCCAACACATAGCACACCGTCTCCATAAACGAAAACAACGCAAAGGGTCTGCAATGTACCATTACTTGTGTTCCACGCAAATATGCACCAACATTGATCCCGACGCGCGCGCTTTGCACGCTCGGCTTTAACAAGTATATTATATATATATATATATATATATATGAAGGGGATTGATTGTTTTCTACCCAAATGAATTTTTTTTGGGTAAGTAAAATATCTTTACCATGAAGTTTAATATATTTGTGTACATGGGCCTAGAATCACATTCGTTAAATAGCTAACATGTTTGTATACATTATAGTATCGTGTCAATCTTAACTAAAATGATTTTTACCATATCTTATATTATAGTTGTGTATATGGCCAAAAAAAAACTTTTTTAAACAATGAAACATCAATATTTTCCATGTACGAAAGATATGTATCTAATATAAATTAAGATTTTTACTTAATTTATTTTTAGGAAGTTTTAGTTCATTATTTATAATACATTCGCTTTCATAAATACTTATGAGCATTATAGGGAAAATAATTGAAACATTTTCATTGAATTATATATGTATGCATATGAATACATTTTATAATATTTAATAGTTTTCTTGGTTAGAAAATTTATCTTTGTAGTAAAATCATTTTTACGGTCAACATGATACATTTGTGTGAAGAAAAAACAGTTTACATGTTTAAAAATATTTAATAGACCAACAATATCTTTTTTGTTGAAATAATATTTATATTGTAAAAAATATTGGAACTCATATTTGTAAGTATTGTTGGTGATTATTCCACGTATATTTCCAATAGGTGATTAGAGCTGAAACACGAGTCTCAAATCTCGCAAATACTTACAAGACCCGATTGTAGCAAGAAGTTCAGGATCAAACTCAAGAAAGACAATATTTTTATTTGATTGATTATTGATGAAACAACTGAAATAATTAACTAAAACACCAAACACAAAAAAAAAAACAAAACGAAAAGCAATTGAGAAGAGAAACACATAGCGGTTAATCAATCAGTAGGATAGTGGTAGATCGACTTAGGTAGAAAACTCATAAGTAATAGTAGCATTATGAGTGAGGAAATACTTTTTATTGCGTGATTTAGTCTCATGGACTTCGAAAGTACCACATTACGATGAAATTATCTACGATTAAAAAAATAGTGCCAGGACCAAGAAGACCACAACACACATATAGAGCTCAATTACTAAATTGAACGCATAATTTAAATCATGTTATGCGGGAGACAATTTCACCGAGTATTCTTTGTTTTTGTAAGAAAACTTTGGTACTCGGCTCGGTGCACCATCGTTGCCGTGTTCCAAAGATACTGTTGGTGGATTTGGTCTCGGTGGTAAAGTACCTTTGCTTGGCCCAGAAGGTGGAGATGGGGCCCTCGGTAATTTTGGGTATACAATGAAATCTAAATCATTTGATAGTTTTGGTGGTCGTGTTGGTGGATCACGATCGTCATTGCCTGATGACCCAGAGTGCAGAATTTTTCCGCTTGCTATAGATGAAAATGAAACGGGATATTTCTCTTTTACATCATTTGGCCTTCCTTCGATAATGCAAAATAAAGCAAAGTGAAACAACAACACGAGTATTACTTTAGTGTACGTCATTTTATTCTTGAAATGACAATGTTTGTTTCTTATGAATCATAGAGAACAACTATATATATATATATACACACACACGTGAAGAACAAGGATTGTTTTCTTCACAAATGAATCTTTTTATTTTGGTAAGTAAAGTATTTTTACCATGCATTTTAATATGTTTGTGTGCATGGGCCAATAACCACATTCGTTAATTAAATAACATGTATGTATACAAAATAGTATTGTGTCAATCTTAACTAAAATGATTTTTACTATTTATTACTATATTACTGTGTAGATGGCCAAGATACACATTTGTTAACTAAATAACATGTCTGTATACATAACAGTATTGTGTCAATCTTAAGTATAATAATTTTACCATATATTATTATATACTTGTGTACATGGGCCAAGAACCACATTCGTTAACTAAATAAGATGTTTGTATACATAATAGTATTGTGTCAATCTTAACATAAATGATTTTACCATATATTATTATATAGTTGTGTACATGGGCCATGAACCACATTCGTTAACTGAATAACAAGTATGTATACATAATAGTATTATGTCAACCTTAACTAAAATGATTTTTACCATATTTTAAATATAGTTGTGTACATGACCAAGAACCATCTTTTTTAGTAATGTAACATCAATATTTTTCATGTACGAAAGATACTTATCTAATTAATATTAAGTGTTTGACTTAATTTATTTTTTAACAAGTTAGAAGACTTGTGTAAGGTTAGAGAAATGAGGGTTAAGGTAAGCTCTTTGTAATACCCGAAAATTTAATTTCCGGTAAATCCCGAGTCAAGTTAAACCTTGCCATCTTATGTGAAGAGTTAAACACATAAAATGCTTTTATCAACTTCTATAATTTTATGTGAAGCCTCAATCTTCTTACATAATCCTTAGTTTTATAAATCAATACATTTTATTATTTTATGTGAAATTTTTACACACATATAATATATCTATCTTCCTAAGAGTTTAATTCATGCAAGACTAAAGGTCATGGGCTATTTTTTTTGACAACACTCAACAAGGCCTTCCGGGCCTGTTAAGAGAAGAAGCAATTACGTTACTTCTCAGCCTCCTTCCCTCTTGCCCTAGTCCGGCTTTCACGTAAACCTTGCCCTAGTTCGGCCTTCTTGCCTTCACACAAGAATCGGTGCGGCCACTCCCTCCTGTTCATCTCATTCGTCCTCCATGGCTGCCACCAACTCCTCTACCATGGACCGTTGCCGGCGAAGCCTTCTCTTGTGCCAGACCTCCCAGGGGTGGCAACAGGAGCGCAGGTGAAGCCTTCTCTTGCACCAGACGAGGAAGAAGATGACTCATGAAGCCTTCTCTTGCACCAGACCTCCCAGGACCGCGAGGGCGGCAGCGTCAAGCCGCAGGGGTGGCAGCAGGAGCGCAGGTGCGGAGTCCCCAGTCCGCAGGTGCGAGTGGCCTCCGAGCCGCTGGTGCGCCTCCCTCTGACCGCGAGCGCTTCCCAGTGACAATGGGCTTGTTCCGTTCGTCTTCCTCATGTGTACGAGCATGTTGAGCCCGACTAGTTAGGTAAGGCTTCACCCTCCTCTCTTCCGTACCCTCTATATATATATGTGCTGATGTGAGCCCGTTTGTATCTCGGAACCCGGCATAACAACCCTAGAAGATGGCTAGTGGAGATGCTTCGTTTTCTAGGTTGTAAAGTGATGAAGAGCTATCTTCGGGTCCAAATTTAGGTATGAAAGACTTATCCATTTTGGATGAAATTTTTATAGAGTTTCGGGAGGGGTAAAATATTCATTTACCCGTATAAGGGTATTTTAGTAATTTCTTTATGATCGATTATATATCTTAGAATTTGGAGACTTCTAAGAAACTGAAATACATTATTGATCCACTTGCCTTGTATAATAGGCGATGGAGTATTCTACGGTTGCTGACCGAATTAAGATTTAGACAATCGAGATTGATTTAGGTAAGTCCTTTGGGCTTACTTAGCTAGCTTCTAGATGTGAGTGTGAATAATGGTAGTGGTGTGTGAATAATGGAGTATTCTACGGTTTCTTTAGGGACTAGTCGACACTTGGTTTTTGGTGATGCTGTAACACCCCAAATTCTAAGAACTCGGGGAGCTACTGATTAGGACCTCACAATGGGTCCCGACCTTAGTTTGACAACAATTTTACTAGGATCTTACAACAAGGCACCAAAGTATTGAAAACATTTGAAAACTTTAAACAATATATACATGAAAAATATGTATCAGCCTTACAAATCAAAGGTACTAAAATGACGCATATGAAGTATATAAGACAACCTCTTCCCCAACTAAATGAGTACGTGGACCCGACTGACCATTCCCTCTGGATCTCTCGACAACTGTCTTAACCTGCAAGGCATCTACAAGCGGTATAAAACCGTTAGCTAACATTCTATGCATAAGTATAAAGGTAAAAGCACAATCACACATCATACACAATCAACATGCAACACTCAATCCTTTTATTATCTTTAATTAGGTGATAGATCATTACTAATGATACTTATTTTGTGACACGAGGGATTCCCAAACCTCGCCCATGTCCCCGTTTACCAACGCGGAATGGTACTAATGCATCTGACCGTCTACCGGATTGGGCTGGTCGCAAGGAACCTCCTAGACTCTCGCAAGAGCTAGGCAGATGATGTCACGACCCGTTATCATACACTTGGGTCAATTACGTAAATAATAAAGTCGGCCTAATCCGGTTTTTCGTTGTTTATCATAACTAACAAACACCACACATACACATTACACTCGTACAAGAAGCCAGCTAAGTAAGTCCGTGGACTTTCCAGAATCAAATCTCGACTCTCTTAATCACAACTCAATATGTAACTGTATAACTCGGTTGCCTGTCAAAGGAGACAAGTGTGTCAGCACACTTTCTAGGTAATTAGAAGTCTAAGACTTCTAAGATAGTGATTCCTATTAGAACAGAATTTAATACAGTACTAATTTAGGGTAAAATGACTATTTTACGCTTGGTCCCGAAGCTTCCAAAAATTCAATATATCATGCGTAAATTCTTATTTGAGACTAAAAAGTCCTATTCTAACTCCTAAAGATGAGTTTGGTTACAAACTGGCAATTTACCTATTTTCCTATTTTCCGAAAGATCGTTAAGGTCCAACTTCAGCTTCAAATATGAAATTCGAATAATCTTATAAAAATTCCGAAATAATTATTTAGATCATCTATGATATCCAATATACTCATAGGAGAAAGAATTTCTTAAAACTGTTAAAGCATCACTTCTACAAAAATTTCTAAAGTTGGTTACAACACTTAACAAACAACACACTGTCTTAACTTTGAAAAATCATAACTCCTAAACTACTCGCTCGATTTATCCCAAATTTTGATATGTTCTACTATAAAATCTTATCTATAATATATCCAAAATTCAGCCGCAAACAAGTTCAAAATCCTATTTAAAACTATCTCACAAAACCGAATTTCAGCACAATAGAAAAACTGCTTACGACTCCATCTTTGAAAAATCATAAATTCCAAACCACTCGCTGGATTACTCTCAAATTTCAATATGTTCTACAACAATATGTCAATCATGTCATATCCAAAATTCAAGCCAAACGGAGATCAAGAGCTTATTCAAAACCATCTCACAAAACAGCATCACTTGCTGTTTTTCCCAACACTCAACACATATATAAAAACTGCATGAGGCGTCAAATTTGGAACACAATAACTCTCAAACCGTAACTCCGATTCTTCCCAAATTTTAGTATGTTATACTATGTACTACTGTCTATGACATATCCGAAAATCAGCCAAAAAGAAGAAGTCTAACTTACCCAAATCTGGAGCCGAAGTTGACTGTTTGTCACTTCCGAAAACTCTGGAAAACGCTTGAATCTGTACAGCTCACTTATGCTTGTTCTGAGTAGGTTTAAAAACGGAACTTGTACACGTTAGGCAAGGGAAAGGTGGACTGAAATGTAGTGTAGCAAGGGGTACAAGTCTTACCCGATTCCGAGACTCGAATGCACGGAAAAGAAGAGGGCGGAAGGCTGTTGTGGCCAAGCGTGTGACTGCAGCAGGGAAGGCATGCCCACGGATCCAGGAGGCGTACCTACGGCACTTGTAACACCCCAAATTCTCGGAACTCGGGGAGCTACTGGTTAGGACCTCACAATGGGTCCCGACCTTGGTTTAACAACAACATTACTTGGATCTTACAACAAGGCACAAATGTAATTAAAACAATTTTCAAAACATAATATTTTTAATGGTATGAAAGTACACATGTGACAGCCTTACAAACATACATAAAGATATATAACATGCATGACATATGGAAGACTTCCCCGTCCCCATCTAATGAGTACGTGGACCCGGCTGACCATCCGTTCCGGATCTCTCTGCAACTGTCTATCTCTACAGATCTACAACACGGATAAACCGTTAGCTAACTATCCAAATATAAGCAAAAATGATAACAGCACAAGCACACGCAGAAACGAAAATAAACAAACATCATGCTGGCACTCAACCGTTTATTATCTATTATTTAAGTGATTCACATTATTCAATTTAAGTTGTGGCACGAGAACTATTATTAGTTCTCGCCTCCGTTTCTTATCCAACTGGTGTAGGTCTAGCTGACTTTCACTGGTAGCATCACTACAAACCATGTATGGACTAGTCCCGGAAGAAACCCCCAGCGCCCCGCGAGCTACTGAGCAGAATGCCACCGCCCGTTACTCTTAGGCCAAAATATAGGTCGGTAATTATATATCACAACCTATCTCTCTAACATTTCAATCACACACCACCATCATCATTTATACTCATATTTAGAAGTCAGCTAAGTAAGCCCAAAGGACTTACCTGATATAAAGCTTGACTCTTTGTAACCCACTCGCTCTGTAAACTGTAGCAACTCAGTTGCCTGCCAAAGGTGATAGGTGCATTAGCACACTCTCACGTAGTTAGAAGTCTAAGACTTCTAAGATTGAATAATGTATTAAGACATATCTAGTTACAGTATTAATTTAGGTAAAATGACCATTTTACCCTTGGTCCCGAAATTCCCGAAATTCTAAAATTCATGTCTAAACTCCTATTTGAGGTTCTAAATTCATATTCTAACTCCTAAAGCTTCGTTTGGTTCCAAGCTAACATTTTTCCTATGTTTCTATTTTCCGGGAAATCGTAAAGGTCTAACTTCGATTCCAAATATAAAATTCGTAACCGCTTATAAAAATTCCGACTTAAATCCCTAGATTATCTATGATGTCCTATCTAACTTTAGGAGAAAGAATTTCTCCAAACTGTTCATTCAACAGTTTTATAAAAATTCCTAAAGTTGACTACTCCCTTTATAAATTCTAAACTTAGCCAAAATCTGAGTAGACTTTGAAAAATCATAACTCCTAAACCACTCACTGGATTTATCCCAAATTTTGATATGTTCTACTATAAAATCTTATCTATAATATATCCAAAATTTAGCTGCAAAGGAGATCAAAATCCTATTTAAAACTATCTCCCAAAACCGCATTTCAGCACAACAGAAAATACTGCTTACGACTACATCTTTGAAAAATCATAAATCCTAAACCACTCGCTGGATTCCTCTGAAATTTTAATATGTTCTAAAACAATATGTCGAACATATCATATCCAAAATTCAAGCCCAAAGGAGATCAAGAGCATATTCAAAACCATCACACAAAACAGCATCACTTGCTGTTTTCCCCAACACTCAGCACATATATAAAAACGTCAACTTTGAAACACCATAACTCTCAAACCGTAACTCCGATTCTTCCCAAATTTTAGTATGTTATACTATGTACTACTATCTATGACATATCCGAAAACCAGCCAAAATTAAGGAGTTTAGCATACCTAAATCTGGTCATCAAGCTGGCTGTTTCTCGTGACAATGTGCTTGTTGTTGTTGTTGCTGTGGTGCAGTTCGTGACAGGAGCATAAGCAGTGAAGGCTGGGCTGCTTTGGCTCAACAGCAGTGGCTTAGGGACAGCAGGGTGTGGATCACGTGGTGCAGCAGTAGGGCATTAGACCTTCTCCCATTCTGTTAACCCAAATCAGCAGCTACTCTCTACCTACAATACTCTCATTCAGCACACCAACAAACTAACTCCCTATACAGTACAATGTATGCAGAAGAGGGGGCTGTTTACTCACCACAGCACAAGAGTCATGGCTCACTAAAGGGTCAACAAGAGGGCAGATCCGATGTTGGCTTCCAAGTGTTGCAGCGTCAACTTGTGATTGTCACAGGGCTGCACCGGAGTAAGGCGGTTACAACTTACTCACAGAAAAGAAGGTTGACAGCAGGTCGTACCTACCGGAGGCTCGTCTGCAGTGGCTTAGCAACCGTCCTCTCCGGTCTCGTTCCCGCTGGAGGAGGGCCGTCTCTTGAGCGCAGATGCGAGGCAGCATATCCTCCCTGGCTGATAGCACCGTTGTGTGTTGGTTTGACAGAACAAGGATAGACGCAAGGTAATAGATCCTCCCTGGCTGGCGTGAATCAAGGTAACAGAAGGAAGGAAAGTGGCGCTGATGATGGAGTGAAGAGGGAGAGCATCTGTCGAGGCTTGATTACCGACGTTTGGGGAGCGAAACGTGCAGGCGTTACGGGCTGCTCACTAAGGGAGAGGGAGTAGCAGCTACGTCTTGGGCCGGCTATCCTCATGGGCTGGCGGAGATCCAGCTGCGAGATAGGGGATCCAGGGCTGCTGTCTTCTAGGGTTAAGGTTATGGAAGGCAAGGCAAAGTTGGGCTGTCCGGAAACACACCACTACTGGGCTGGACTCGAAGTCAAGTTGGGCTGAAATTAAGGTAAGAAAGATGGGCTGTTTTTCTTGTCAAAAATCTGTCAAAACTCGTCATGGCCTTGTCAGGCCCATGAATGAGTTTGTCACAGATTTGTCGGGCTTTGTCATGGCCTTGTCTCAGCTTAGTCATGGTCTCGTCACAGCTTGTCAAAACTCGTCTAAAGTCATCGGTAAGAATGAATTATAATAACTAGGGTTTGATATAAATCTATCATTTTATGTGAATAAAATTCTACATAAAATAATAGATAATTATAAGGATTAAAGCTTGATATAATTTTATCATTTTATGTGAATTAAATTCTACATAAAATAATGAATTATAATAACTAGGGTTTAGTATAAATCTATCGTTTTATGTGAATAAAATTCTACATAAAATAATAGATAATTATAAGGATTAATTTTGGCTGGTTTTCGGATATGTCATAGACAGTAGTACATAGTATAACATACTAAAATTTGGGAAGAATCGGAGTTACGGTTTGAGAGTTATGGTGTTTCAAAGTTGACGTTTTTATATATGTGCTGAGTGTTGGGGAAAACAGCAAGTGATGCTGTTTTGTGTGATGGTTTTGAATATGCTCTTGATCTCCTTTGGGCTTGAATTTTGGATATGATATGTTAGACATATTGTTTTAGAACATATTAAAATTTGAGAGGAATCCAGCGAGTGGTTTAGGATTTATGATTTTTCAAAGATGTAGTCGTAAGCAGTATTTTCTGTTGTGCTGAAATGCGGTTTTGGGAGATAGTTTTAAATAGGATTTTGATCTCCTTTGCAGCTAAATTTTGGATATATTATAGATAAGATTTTATAGTAGAACATATCAAAATTTGGGATAAATCCAGTGAGTGGTTTAGGAGTTATGATTTTTCAAAGTCTACTCAGATTTTGGCTAAGTTTAGAATTTATAAAGGGAGTAGTCAACTTTAGGAATTTTTATAAAACTGTTGAATGAACAGTTTGGAGAAATTCTTTCTCCTAAAGTTAGATAGGACATCATATATAATCTAGGGATTTAAGTCGGAATTTTTATAAGCGGTTACGAATTTTATATTTGGAATCGAAGTTAGACCTTTACGATTTCCCGGAAAATAGAAACATAGGAAAAATGTTAGCTTGGAACCAAACGAAGCTTTAGGAGTTAGAATATGAATTTAGAACCTCAAATAGGAGTTTAGACATGAATTTTAGAATTTCGGGAATTTCGGGACCAAGGGTAAAATGGTCATTTTACCTAAATTAATACTGTAACTAGATATGTCTTAATACATTATTCAATCTTAGAAGTCTTAGACTTCTAACTACGTGAGAGTGTGCTAATGCACCTATCACCTTTGGCAGGCAACTGAGTTGCTACAGTTTACAGAGCGAGTGGGTTACAAAGAGTCAAGCTTTATATCAGGTAAGTCCTTTGGGCTTACTTAGCTGACTTCTAAATATGAGTATAAATGATGATGGTGGTGTGTGATTGAAATGTTAGAGAGATAGGTTGTGATATATAATTACCGACCTATATTTTGGCCTAAGAGTAACGGGCGGTGGCATTCTGCTCAGTAGCTCGCGGGGCGCTGGGGGTTTCTTCCGGGACTAGTCCATACATGGTTTGTAGTGATGCTACCAGTGAAAGTCAGCTAGACCTACACCAGTTGGATAAGAAACGGAGGCGAGAACTAATAATAGTTCTCGTGCCACAACTTAAATTGAATAATGTGAATCACTTAAATAATAGATAATAAACGGTTGAGTGCCAGCATGATGTTTGTTTATTTTCGTTTCTGCGTGTGCTTGTGCTGTTATCATTTTTGCTTATATTTGGATAGTTAGCTAACGGTTTATCCGTGTTGTAGATCTGTAGAGATAGACAGTTGCAGAGAGATCCGGAACGGATGGTCAGCCGGGTCCACGTACTCATTAGATGGGGACGGGGAAGTCTTCCATACGTCATGCATGTTATATATCTTTATGTATGTTTGTAAGGCTGTCACATGTGTACTTTCATACCATTAAAAATATTATGTTTTGAAAATTGTTTTAATTACATTTGTGCCTTGTTGTAAGATCCAAGTAATGTTGTTGTTAAACCAAGGTCGGGACCCATTGTGAGGTCCTAACCAGTAGCTCCCCGAGTTCCGAGAATTTGGGGTGTTACAACATGGTATCAGAGCTCTGGGTTGGCAACAATGGCACTTGAAATCTTCTAAAAGACCGAATGTATAAAATAACTAGAACCCGAAAGGGGTCTAAGATTTTCAAAACGGATTTCTGTTTTTACACACGTGCATAGTCGGGTTGTTGGGTTAGTAGTACGTCGGACCACCATCGTTCTCCGTGGATCTCTGCAGCTTAGTAGATGAGAAATAGTTTGTGGACTTATAGTATTGTATGTTTATGTAAGTTATATGTATATCTATACGCATGTAACTTTTAGTACCTTAAAGAATAGGAAATATACTTTAGTTGAGTTAATATCATGCGATCATCGCCTTATGATAAAATTTTGATAGATCGTAAAGAGTATCTCTATAGGAAAATAATGGACTTCGACCTCGGAGTAAAGTAATGTGTCCGGACGTACATTCTGGTGATTCCTACAACCATCCGAAGAACGAGTGGGCAAAGAAGTACAGATGTGGAGACAATTTTCACCACAAGTACCGTCAGAGGGGAAAAGAATCCCCGAGTCAACACATGCAGAAGAAACAGGAATTTATACAAGGGACTTGGTCGTATGAGGCTGAGAGATGAATTAGAAGAATCATGTAAGAGACGACGAGAGATCGGATTAGAGATAACGATAAGGGAACAAGAATCATACAGAACGGAGTACAACCAAGATTTGTAGAATAAAAGATGTTATAATCAAGGAAAACGCCGCCACATGCAAGCATGGGCATGAGAGTACAAAGAAGATAAGGTGCTGACCCGAGGCGAAGAATTAAAAGAGTACAAAGACAACCATTGACAAATGAGTTTAAAAACATGAAATAAATTTCATCATCATAGAGACGATTTGACTTACTTAGAGATGCAAGAATTTGTAAGAAATCATGACGTAAGTATCAAATACAATAGAGGTCTGAAATTTAGACAAAAGAATTCTATAAAAGTGGCATTACAACACAACACCAGATAAAGGGAGGAATGTTAGAAAGGGATTTTGGTGGACTAAGGAGTCCACAATAACTTCTCATTCACCTAAAGATCTGAGTTACCAACAGTTACAATTATATTAGATAACCGCAAACAGATGATGAACCAAGTAAGAATAATTGTGAAGACACGCTTACAAGTTATTGTGGAAACCTTGATAAACTCATTGACGACAGATGAATGCTAGGACATCTCATAAGAGAACAAGAGAAGTACAGATTGTGCAAGGAACTAAAGGGGTATTGACAAAGAAACTGGAGAAGATAGATTCTCACCAAGTGTTTCAAACTTCAAAAGAGATTGAAGAACAATAAGTTCGTGATCTTATAGAAGGTCAACTACAGACTAGTTGGTAGTAACTGGGACATAAATGTGCGGGTCAACTAGTGGTAACTGGTTGGCGTATAAGGAGAATAACCATAGACCTATGAAATAATTTTATAGACATCTGGAGGACCCTTCAAGAGATCAACGGCGACAAATGTGAAGTTAAATAGATACCAGTGCTAATACCCTTAATAGTAACATGAAGTGAGTTCGAACTAGTAACTCTAATTAAGAACTTAAGAAGAAAGACGAGATGGCCAGGGATGACCCCTTATGTCATTTGAGACCAAGGAAATTGTGTGAGTGATTTACTACCTACTGTCTAGGAAAAAGGTACATATCACAACTAGTACCGATGAATTATAAAAGGAGAACTAGAGGAGTAAGTATACACTTTGATAAGGTTCTATGTCAGTCAAGACAGAGTGTGCGTAACCATTCATACAAGGTAGGATGAGGATTCTCTTACGATAATTGGGGAAGAAACCCTTATGACCAAGAGATGCACAGAATGAAGACCTACAATTGAGAGTAAGAGTGAAGATAGACTCCACAAGTGTAGAGGAGTTTTGACCTCGTCAGAGATATAAGAAGTTGTAAGGAATGACGATACCAGTATCAAAAGGAATAAGAGGCCGGTAGCAGAGTCAATGGAGTTCAACAGAGCAATATTATAAATAACGCTAATGAAGGAACATGTGAGAATGACCTAGTGGACTGGTGAAAGAGAATTGGTCTAAGGAAACGGAAGTGGGGAGACCGACGAACTAACAAAAGGGAAAGGATTAACCGAGTAGTTGATGCTTACCAAATTTTATGCCAGTAGAGCATGAGAAGAGGGAGCTCAGAATATTAAAATAAATCAACTATAGAATGATTGACGTCAACGAAGGATGTGTAAGTTTTTCTTTTGGTATTGAAGAGTTATGTTCCATTAAGAAAATATATTTGTGACTATGGATTTATGAATTAGTTTTACCGACGCCTTAAAGGATTTCCTCAAGTAGGTAATGACAACCTTCTTTGATTAATTAAAAGTATGAAGAGAATTGTGTTAGAGATTTCTTACTGGCTGGTTAGGATCAAACTCCGGTTGAGTCTGAGAGTTTGGATCCGTGGTAGAAGAATTAAGAAAGTAAGCGGAAGAAGTTGTTTTTCAATCGTTGTTTTATTTTCTTAAGGCAAGTAAAGAAGGTACTTGGTACTTCATCCGTATACGACTCATGGTGTAATTGGGAGAAAGAGTTTTGACGTCAATCATTTTGTACTTACAGAAAAGGTCCTTAGGATTAATAAGTGACAACAGGAGAATCAGAGTAGCGCAGCGGAAGTGTGGTGGGTCCTAACCCACAAACAAGAAGCTCAAGGGTAATGATGGATGTCGTGTCGAGTTTAAGATGGTGATAGTTCGGGAAATGCACTCTAGTTGGAAGGAACGTGAGATAGGCTATGTGGAGTTACTCAAAATGTTGAACGGAAACTTAGGTGCATATAGAGGTAATAGAAGGAGACTAGTACCCTATTATGGATCCGAGTGAAGAGTGACTGCTTTGCTACAGGTTGCCAGACAAGTAGTTTTTGGAATTTCATACTAATGGAATACTCTAGAGTGAGTTTTCGGGATGGATAAGAAAGAATTAATGAGGTAATAAAAGTATTGTGCATGTCTTGCACTAGAAAGCTCCAAGTGAGTAACTGCCATCCTGAGTCGAAGATACATAAGAAAGAGAAGCGACAGGAGCATACTTGCAACCTAGTAACAGTGCTTAAAGAAAGCATAATCTCGGAGTAGATTTTATGTGTAATGTTATGTCGGAACAGAGCTTAGTTGCGTTTTGAGTCAGAGGAATACTATCGGGCTGGTAACAATGGTGGATAAAAGGCGCATTGATGATGGTATGTTAACCTTTATTGAGTAGTTATTAACAAATACCGGTGATATGAGATCACTTTGTGTCTAATACCGTCATTTCGGACTATTTCTATTTCATTTAAGATCTTAGAAAATGTGTGAGAAGCCTAAGTTGGAGCAAACGATATATTAGAAATCTATAAATAATATAATAAAGCCAAGTGAACAAAGAGGATAACCACTAGATTTGATTTTAATTCTCTTGAGTATTAGACCTGAAAAGGGTAAGGGTGACAATTCCGTACCTGAGGAACATGATGACTGAGTAATATTAAAAGACAAGACCATGTGGGTCGTGATACGAAGAGCATGGGGAACTTAGTAAGTGTTGGTGGATGTCAAAGACCTTTGGCCTGAGTGGGTAGTCAGAACCTCTTCAGAAGGCCGTAAGCAAGTGGTCATAACGAAGGGAAGGAAGTTGAATAGATCATTTTTTTCCGTAGGGTCATCAAAGGGTCTAGAAGTGATTTGTGTAAGGAAAACCATTGGAAGTTTTAAAGCGGTTTAAAAGTGACTGATGGACTAGTTTTCCTCGCCCTATTGGAGAGGGTAGCTTCAGTTTTCCACGGAGACTAAGTTTGGGAACTGAGTTTATGAATTGTAGGAGGGAGATACCTACCAGACACGTGTTAGGTTATCATATTAGAGGATCAAACAGTTGAGCCGGATGATACCGGTGAGATATCCGGTAACCACTCTAGAACGTGGTAACATACGCTTATGATCAAAATACCTGAAAAGATTTAACATTTAGTGGATTTATGAAAATCCGATAAGGCTACCTAAGATATTGGGGATAGTAAGAGACGTACATTTCAAAGACTTATGTAGCGATAGTTGTAACCTCGGGAGTAACGAGTTAGGATTTGACCTTGTATGTGTGATATTGTTTGACTGCTTGTTTATTTCATGATTGAGTCTTTAGTCAGTGATATGTTCTTTTGGTAACCTTGAGATGCGGGATACGTAGATGTGGAAACGACAAGACTTTTGTGTCGTGACCAAACACACCCTTTTGGTGCCTTAAAGGCCGATCAGGATTTTCTTACCCTAAGTTTCGGGACGAAACTTATTTTGAGGGGGATCTGATGTAACGACCAGTTTTTTTTCGTTACGCTTTGATAGAGTTAGAGAAGTTTAGGAAACGAATAAAAATTTAGCGAGACTAGGACAAACCAGTTTAATTATGGAAGTCGTTTAATTAAGTACCTTTTTCTAAGTTTCGGGACGAAACTTATTTTAAGGGGGTACTGATGTAATATCAGGAATTTTTATTCCGTCTAATTCCGCCGTTGACGGTTTCCCCTTTCTATCTAGTATCTTCCTTCACAAATTTCATTATTTTATGTAGAATTTAATTCACATAAAATGATAAAATTATATCAAGCTTTAATCCTTATAATTATCTATTATTTTATGTAGAATTTTATTCACATAAAACGATAGATTTATACTAAACCCTAGTTATTATAATTCATTATTTTATGTAGAATTTAATTCACATAAAATGATAAAATTATATCAAGCTTTAATCCTTATAATTATCTATTATTTTATGTAGAATTTTATTCACATAAAATGATAGATTTATATCAAACCCTAGTTATTATAATTCATTCTTACGGATGACTTTAGACGAGTTTTGACAAGCTGTGACGAGACCATGACTAAGCTGAGACAAGGCCATGACAAAGCCCGACAAATCTGTGACAAACTCATTCATGGGCCTGACAAGGCCATGACGAGTTTTGACAGATTTTTGACAAGAAAAACAGCCCATCTTTCTTACCTTAATTTCAGCCCAACTTGACTTCGAGTCCAGCCCAGTAGTGGTATGTTTCCGGACAGCCCAACTTTGCCTTGCCTTCCATAACCTTAACCCTAGAAGACAGCAGCCCTGGATCCCCTATCTCGCAGCTGGATCTCCGCCAGCCCATGAGGATAGCCGGCCCAAGACGTAGCTGCTACTCCCTCTCCCTTAGTGAGCAGCCCGTAACGCCTGCACGTTTCGCTCCCCAAACGTCGGTAATCAAGCCTCGACAGATGCTCTCCCTCTTCACTCCATCATCAGCGCCACTTTCCTTCCTTCTGTTACCTTGATTCACGCCAGCCAGGGAGGATCTATTACCTTGCGTCTATCCTTGTTCTGTCAAACCAACACACAACGGTGCTATCAGCCAGGGAGGATATGCTGCCTCGCATCTGCGCTCAAGAGACGGCCCTCCTCCAGCGGGAACGAGACCGGAGAGGACGGTTGCTAAGCCACTGCAGACGAGCCTCCGGTAGGTACGACCTGCTGTCAACCTTCTTTTCTGTGAGTAAGTTGTAACCGCCTTACTCCGGTGCAGCCCTGTGACAATCACAAGTTGACGCTGCAACACTTGGAAGCCAACATCGGATCTGCCCTCTTGTCGACCCTTTAGTGAGCCATGACTCTTGTGCTGTGGTGAGTAAACAGCCCCCTCTTCTGCATACATTGTACTGTATAGGGAGTTAGTTTGTTGGTGTGCTGAATGAGAGTATTGTAGGTAGAGAGTAGCTGCTGATTTTGGTTAACAGAATGGGAGAAGGTCTAATGCCCTACTGCTGCACCACGTGATCCACACCCTGCTGTCCCTAAGCCACTGCTGTTGAGCCAAAGCAGCCCAGCCTTCACTGCTTATGCTCCTGTCACGAACTGCACCACAGCAACAACAACAACAAGCACATTGTCACGAGAAACAGCCAGCTTGATGACCAGATTTAGGTATGCTAAACTCCTTAATTTTGGCTGGTTTTCGGATATGTCATAGATAGTAGTACATAGTATAACATACTAAAATTTGGGAAGAATCGGAGTTACGGTTTGAGAGTTATGGTGTTTCAAAGTTGACGTTTTTTATATATGTTGCTGAGTGTTGGGGAAAACAGCAAGTGATGCTGTTTTGTGTGATGGTTTTAAATATGCTCTTGATTTCCTTTGGGCTTGAATTTTGGATATGATATGTTCGACATATTGTTTTAGAACATATTAAAATTTGAGAGGAATCCAGCGAGTGGTTTAGGATTTATGATTTTCAAAGATGTAGTCGTAAGCAGTATTTTCTGTTGTGCTGAAATGCGGTTTTGGGAGATAGTTTTAAATAGGATTTTGAACTCCTTTGCAGCTAAATTTTGGATATATTATAGATAAGATTTTATAGTAGAACATATCAAAATTTGGGATAAATCCAGTGAGTGGTTTAGGAGTTATGATTTTTCAAAGTCTACTCAGATTTTGGCTAAGTTTAGAATTTATAAAGGGAGTAGTCAACTTTAGGAATTTTTATAAAACTGTTGAATGAACAGTTTGGAGAAATTCTTTCTCCTAAAGTTAGATAGGACATCATAGATAATCTAGGGATTTAAGTCGGAATTTTTATAAGCGGTTACGAATTTTATATTTGGAATTGAAGTTAGACCATTACGATTTCCCGGAAAATAGAAACATAGGAAAAAATGTTAGCTTGGAACCAAACGAAGCTTAGGAGTTAGAATATGAATTTAGAACCTCAAATAGGAGTTTAGACATGAATTTTAGAATTTCGGGAATTTCGGGACCAAGGGTAAAATGGTCATTTTACCTAAATTAATACTCTAACTAGATATGTCTTAATACATTATTCAATCTTAGAAGTCTTAGACTTCTAACTACGTGAGAGTGTGCTAATGCACCTATCACCTTTGGCAGGCAAGTGAGTTGCTACAGTTTACAGAGCGAGTGGGTTACAAAGAGTCAAGCTTTATATCAGGTAAGTCCTTTGGGCTTACTTAGCTGACTTCTAAATATGAGTATAAATGATGATGGTGGTGTGTGATTGAAATGTTAGAGAGATAGGTTGTGATATATAATTACCGACCTATATTTTGGCCTAAGAGTAACGGGCGGTGGCATTCTGCTCAGTAGCTCGCGGGGCGCTGGGGGTTTCTTCCGGGACTAGTCCATACATGGTTTGTAGTGATGCTACCAGTGAAAGTCAGCTAGACCTACACCAGTTGGATAAGAAACGGAGGCGAGAACTAATAATAGTTCTCGTGCCACAACTTAAATTGAATAATGTGAATCACTTAAATAATAGATAATAAACGGTTGAGTGCCAGCATGATGTTTGTTTATTTTCGTTTCTGCGTGTGCTTGTGCTGTTATCATTTTTGCTTATATTTGGATAGTTAGCTAACGGTTTATCCGTGTTGTAGATCTGTAGAGATAGACAGTTGCAGAGAGATCCGGAACGGATGGTCAGCCGGGTCCACGTACTCATTAGATGGGGACGGGGAAGTCTTCCATATGTCATGCATGTTATATATCTTTATGTATGTTTTGTAAGGCTGTCACATGTGTACTTTCATACCATTAAAAATAATATGTTTTGAAAATTGTTTTAATTACATTTGTGCCTTGTTGTAAGATCCAAGTAATGTTGTTGTTAAACCAAGGTCGGGACCCATTGTGAGGTCCTAACCAGTAGCTCCCCGAGTTCCGAGAATTTGGGGTGTTACAAGTGCCGTAGGTACGCCTCCTGGATCCGTGGGCATGCCTTCCCTGCTGCAGTCACACGCTTGGCCACAACAGCCTTCCGCCCTCTTCTTTTCCGTGCATTCGAGTCTCGGAATCGGGTAAGACTTGTACCCCTTGCTACACTACATTTCAGTCCACCTTTCCCTTGCCTAACGTGTACAAGTTCCGTTTTTAAACCTACTCAGAACAAGCATAAGTGAGCTGTACAGATTCAAGCGTTTTCCAGAGTTTTCGGAAGTGACAAACAGTCAACTTCGGCTCCAGATTTGGGTAAGTTAGACTTCTTCTTTTTGGCTGATTTTCGGATATGTCATAGACAGTAGTACATAGTATAACATACTAAAATTTGGGAAGAATCGGAGTTACGGTTTGAGAGTTATTGTGTTCCAAATTTGACGCCTCATGCAGTTTTTATATATGTGTTGAGTGTTGGGAAAAACAGCAAGTGATGCTGTTTTGTGAGATGGTTTTGAATAAGCTCTTGATCTCCGTTTGGCTTGAATTTTGGATATGACATGATTGACATATTGTTGTAGAACATATTGAAATTTGAGAGTAATCCAGCGAGTGGTTTGGAATTTATGATTTTTCAAAGATGGAGTCGTAAGCAGTTTTTCTATTGTGCTGAAATTCGGTTTGTGAGATAGTTTTAAATAGGATTTTGAACTTGTTTGCGGCTGAATTTTGGATATATTATAGATAAGATTTTATAGTAGAACATATCAAAATTTGGGATAAATCGAGCGAGTAGTTTAGGAGTTATGATTTTTCAAAGTTAAGACAGTGTGTTGTTTGTTAAGTGTTGTAACCAACTTTAGAAATTTTTGTAGAAGTGATGCTTTAACAGTTTTAAGAAATTCTTTCTCCTATGAGTATATTGGATATCATAGATGATCTAAATAATTATTTCGGAATTTTTATAAGATTATTCGAATTTCATATTTGAAGCTGAAGTTGGACCTTAACGATCTTTCGGAAAATAGGAAATAGGTAAATTGCCAGTTTGTAACCAAACTCATCTTTAGGAGTTAGAATAGGACTTTTTAGTCTCAAATAAGAATTTACGCATGATATATTGAATTTTTTGGAAGCTTCGGGACCAAGCGTAAAATAGTCATTTTACCCTAAATTAGTACTGTATTAAATTCTGTTCTAATAGGAATCACTATCTTAGAAGTCTTAGACTTCTAATTACCTAGAAAGTGTGCTGACACACTTGTCTCCTTTGACAGGCAACCGAGTTATACAGTTACATATTGAGTTGTGATTAAGAGAGTCGAGATTTGATTCTGGAAAGTCCACGGACTTACTTAGCTGGCTTCTTGTACGAGTGTAATGTGTATGTGTGGTGTTTGTTAGTTATGATAAACAACGAAAAACCGGATTAGGCCGACTTTATTATTTACGTAATTGACCCAAGTGTATGATAACGGGTCGTGACATCATCTGCCTAGCTCTTGCGAGAGTCTAGGAGGTTCCTTGCGACCAGCCCAATCCGGTA